>CM077914.1:48046986-49296986 GCA_039766575.1 Serrognathus titanus | reverse complement strand
CTTATTATGTTCCTAGCTGTATCTAAGAAATAAAATCTGTATTTATTTATTTTCAAATCATTGAAAGCAATGTTATTTCTATTCAAAAAAATTAGACAATTCTGCTGCGGATTCCTTACCTCCTACGTAAAATCAGAGGTTGAATTACAGAAGTAAACATCATTTACTAACGAACTTGTACAATGTGTTTCTGGGGATAATGATGCGCGTTAGAAATTCTGCGACGGCCGAAGACAGTTGGGCGCATTCTATTGCGGTCCGAAAAGGAAACGGCGAACGAATGCCACATTCCGCTGAAACCGAGGCCCATTCTACTGGTTTCTTTCCGTCTGTCTGACTCATTTTCTAAATGCTTGCCCTAGTTTTTCGCATTTCTGAAAAATACTTTCCCTTGCATTAGCCTGCCCAGGCTCCTCTGGTCGTTACTCCTTTATGGACTCCGGGAAAAACGAGAAGAAACGCAACAGATGTTGTCTGCCTCTGCGTTATTGCCACCAGTAATTTATAGAGCAAGGACATCAAACGTAAAGTAATTTTCAGACAAAAAAAAATTAATAGCTAATGGACAAATAATTTATTGAAAAAAAAGGAGAAAATGTGAAGCAAATAAACAGCTAAAAAGAGAAAACGTTTTTCAGGTTTTCGACCTGAAACAATAGCCTGAAGTCGTTCTCACCAATCCAAAAATAACCACCAGATTCCACCCCAACTTCGGCTCTATTTTTAGGCGAAAAACGTCATCGCCGCTATCAACACCGAACAACGCGCGGCATTGGCAATAAATACGAAAATATAATTGCTGAAAATACCGTTCGAGATAAAGTCGTATATGACGGCCATATTTTAAATTTGACGCGTAATTACCCGGCCTCCGTCCGATAAATCACGGCCCTAATCAGCGAGACAATTGCAACCGAAAATAGCATCCCCAACCGCTGACGTCGGGTTTTTTTGTGTCGTCTAGGTCTAGGAATAACAGCAGAGACAGCTCGAGGAAGAACGAGAACAAGAGGCGTGATAAATACGTGCGGTGTTTACGGAACTTAACGGTGCTTAGGACATGTCTGTTTTTCAAAAATACGTCGACGACGGAAATATATTGCAGTGGAAGGTAAACAAACACTCTGAGGACATGGTAAACGCGATATTTATAAAAAAAAGAGATCATAAAACCAAAAATCGAAAGCCAAGAGATCGTTCCACGCAACACTTTACACGTATTGAAGAAATGACTTCGATGAGATTCTATATTATTGCAAATTATACGATTTGAAAGTCAAGTTCGAGATGACATAGATCTCTAAGAAAATTCGAAACAAAATTTGAAAAAGGCAATTTTTAAACTTGAACCACCAAGGGTAGGAGAAACTGAATTAAGAAATTATGTCATTCTAAGACTGAAAGGTAGTGCAATCTTAAAAAGTGGGGGAGATTTTGATTAAAAACCAATCAATATTTAATGTTGAGGGTAAGTATACCAAAATGTACATAATCTTCTTCCAAGACCAAACAATTCATTCAATTCTATACGCGTTCACAGATGGCTTCAATTGTTCGAACATTTTCCTTTTTAAACCAAAACATTTGAATCGACCTTGAAAGAAGAACTAAAAGCAGCTACAATTGACTCATACGTTCCTTCCAATTCCAGATTTATCCTTCAATTATATAAGCATTCATAGTTGACTTCAATTGTTCAAACATATTCTTTTTAAGATCTTTTCGAATTAAAAATCGAGCTTGAAGGACATTGAAAAAGAAGAAAAAGCTGAAAGCGGACATTATTTTATTTATTTGTGATAAAGATCTCGTCAATCCCCTTTATACATTTTGTTGTTCAATGTACACTAACCGATATGAACATTACCACTTTCTTGGAAGGATATATTTATGACAACAGGAAGCAACATGGGCGTACAAATTTGTGAAGAAGAAAGCCTGATGAATTTGTTCCAAATTTCAGACTCTTTTCCCTCAACAAAAAGTTTTGAAAACCTTCAATTTTCACAAACATTGCGAGAAAGTTTGAAAGTGCGAAGAAACTGGCCAACTTGGATCTCGCAGTGGGAAATTAAAAAGAAGGAGCAAAAAAGGGGACATAGAAAGACCCAAAAGAAAGTTGTGAGAAGCAAAGAAATCCAAAAGCAATTGTATCCAACGCATACGTTCTTCTCATGGCCTATCAGAACTGTTGTTATCTAGTCAAGAAAAACGAAGACAAGAAGTGCGAGAGCTTAGAGCCAACAAAGAGAAAAAATTTGATCAATTTATTTCTAAAATTGATATAATACTCTAAGCTGTTCACTGCCATTCTTTAATAGTCCTATAATATAAAAAGCTGCGTCTAAATAAAAGTAAATATTGTACCCAAACGTAGATTTTCATTTATACTTATTTCTAAGAGAATCCAAGAAGTCAATTTAGCAGTTTCTTAACAAAAAAAGGTTTGAAAAATACCGGATATCAGGAAATACATATTTACACTCAGGTGCGGTTTGAGAAAATAAGAAAAACATAAACAAATGAGGAAAAAAACAAAACAAGGCAAAACATAACATATCCAAAACATATCCCAAAAAAATAGAGGCAAGATGAATTGTATTTCTCAAGAAAGAGCTGGGAAGAAGAAAAATAATATTTAAATACAAAGAAGAAAGCAGAACCAAAACAAGACCAATAAGATACACATGTATATACAAAAAATATTTATGTCAAAATGCAGGCAAGAAGAAACTGAGAAAAAGAAAAATATAAACCTTAAAGACATAGAAGAAATATAAGAGGAACCATAAAAGTCAAACAAGAACAGTTGTTATTAAAGAAAATTCACGAGGACAAGGCGAAAGCAATACTTACTAAAACATTTCAAATATTTTTTCTATTCTATTCTGTTCCAATTCTAAAAGATTCCAAAAAGTCATATTAAACGATTGCTTAACGAAAATTTAGAAAATCTCCGAGTAACAGGGACGGGTCTATTTTTATTGTGGCGAGGCTTGAAAAGGCAAGAAAAGAATCATGAACAACTAAAGAAAAAGAACCAAAACGAGACCAACAAAGTATATACTTATACAGAAAGAGTGTAAATATAAAAATAGAGAGAAGGTGAACTGTTTAACGCAAGGAAAAGATGAGAAAACGAAGAAGAAAAATAACCTTTAATACATTGAAGAAAGGAAATAGAAGGCAAACAAGATTTTTCATGACATGAAAAACTAATTTATTTCTAAAACATTTCAAATATTTCTAAGAGAGGGTATCTCTTTATATCTCTCTTATTTATTTAATCTCTCTTTATTAATCTCACTGTTCCTAACATAGAATAAGTTTCAATATGTTTTTTAAAAAATTCTTTAAAAAATTCTTAGAAATTGTTAATGCTAAAAAGTATTCATATAAACAGGAAATAAATTTAACTCGAAGAAAACCAAAGAATAAGAAGAATCGGAAAGAAGAAAATGAGGTAGAGTCTCCAGGACTAGAATAAAAGCAATTAGCAAAAGAAGATAGCAATAACTTTCAGGAAAATATGAAGAAGAAGGGACGAGACTTTTAAACAAAAAATAAAATGAAGAAATCAGCGACTGTTCCTAACATTAATTTAATAATCGATTAATTTCAGTATTCTACATATATATTTTTTTAAAATGTTTTCCCAAAAAATAAGAAGTTTTTAATTCTTGAAACTCTTAAATACTAAAAAAATTGTTTATGAAAAAGGAATTAAGAGGAGGTGGAGAGAAGAAGAAAGAAGTGAGGGAGGAGAGAAAGAAGTGAGGCTTGTCAATAGAGGAATACAATAGAAGATTTTTTCATTTAAAGAAGGAGCAGGAAAGTAAACTTCAAAAACATGGAAGAAAGGCAATAGGACATAAACAGAGAATTCAAACGAGAAAAAGAAAACAATAGTATTAATGACGTTTTCTTGACGAATTGGACTAGAAATTTATGATTGCAAGAAATAACTAAGCCAAACGATTGTTTGTTGAATTTGTTTGTAAAAAAATGTTTCCCTAAAAACAAAAATCCTAGCAGTCTTCAGTTATCAGTAATGTATCTATTTCTGCTACAGTCAGATTCGAAAAAAAGGAAAAATATCGTTAACGTTGGTTATCACAAAGAGATACTATTACTAAATTACTTCAAAAAATAAAGTTGCTGCAATTATTCTAGGAAGAAAAGGAAAAGTAACAAGAAGAAAGGAAACAGCAACACAAGGGTCCAAATACATATTATAAAAAGAAAGAAAATCCAAGGGTACCAACACCATCAAAGGTTTAGTAAATAACAGCACCTTTTGAACCAACAGATTTAAAGCTTAAAATCGTAAACGTTTCTCACAATTTCATTTTAAACAGGAAAGAAGAAGTCGGCTTACAAAATTTGGAAGGAAGATCACGTGAAGCAGAAGAGTTGAACACAAACGGTAGCGCAAGAGAAAAGGAGAAAGCAATGGATTCTACATTGAGAATTCAATAAAGGGCAACCGTTTAAGAACCAGTTGCCTAAAAACTTCAATATCGTTAACTTTATGTACAACTTCATTTCTCTTATAAATTTTTCTTTTACATAAAATAAGGAGAAACTCTATGTTTCCAAAATGTCTTCCTTGGTGATTTTGCAGAACGAAATATTGAAATAATAACACAATTCTTAGGGTTGTATCTCTATAACCTCTGTTGCGGCTCGGTTTGAAAAAGCGATAGATATCATGAGCGTCGAATATCTGGTAAGGTCTGATGACGAGAGTTGATCAGGTGATAAGTCACTTTCGCGAAGCAGGGCCGGACAGGCGGGGAAGAATGTGAAGAAGAGAGGAAGGAGCGCGGTCAAGTCCTATGCGGCTAGAAGAGGCCGCGCGTTATCTGGCGGACCATCGCCGTCCTCTCCTGCCGACATCTCGAGGAATGTTTGTAAATTGGTCCTTACAAGCCGCTGTACAAGTATTTATTGGCCGCGGACGGCCGCCCGATAAACGACCGTTTCAATTACACGTCATCGCGCCGAACCGAACTTATATTCCCTTTCTTTACTAATTGTGACCATCGTCGACCGCAACATGTGGATTTACTGCCGCTGCACCGGCGAAAAGAAAAAACCAAACGAGCTCGCAGATGCACACACGGTTTTCCACTTCGCTCACTTTTGTATGCGAATTTGTCATTACATCAGGCATTTGTTTAGTTGCTAAACGTGGAATAGAAAGGCAAGGAACGCATTTACAACTGTAATGCCATTTTATAGGCTGGTGGATTCTTCTATCAATTAGATGCATTTTTGTAAACAAACCTAGGTGATCAATTTGAAGAAGAACTTTCATAGATCAAATATGCCGAACGAATTCTTTAAGAAAGACAAAAAAATCAAAGAAGAACACTCACTACATACATGGCAGAAAGTTAGACCCCAAAGTAACACGAGGTTTACTTTCTACAAATATAACAAGAAAAAACCCATAGATTTATAACACTATGAAGATGTCAAATTTTGAAGTTGAATTCAATTCAGAAAAAAATAGGTCAACTAAGACTTGTTAAATTCCTAGAACATCTTTCAAAGAAGTTATGTGATAAAATTTTGGACAAGAGGTTTCATTGAATATATTCTACGAAAAGCACAAATTGGGCAAAAGCGAAAGGATCCCTTGCTAAAGTTAATTAGATTTGAAAATTGTAAGAGGTTCGAAGTAGAAAAAACACGTCGAAGAATAAAAACATTTTTCAAATGATTGGACGAGAAGACCATCAGCAAAGAACAAGGAAATCGGACACCAAAATCCAAGAGTCTAGAAATGAATCAAACAGGACAAAAAGGGATCGATAGATTTTAATAAGAAATTTTCAATTTTAATTTTTTTATGATTTTTTGTGAAGTTGGAAACACATCAGCAGTAGGTCTGAGTAACTCCACTTGTAAAAGGGAATGAAGCCATGAAAGATGGACAACGGCCAAATAAATCTAGTTTCTAATATGAATAAACGCACTCTCTTAAATTAAAAAATGTAAATCTTGAAGCTTTGACAGAACAGTTTCATTTAATGCAAAGACTATGTGGTGAGCCCTTTCTTTTCAAATCTACTTTTCTTCTTCTTCTGAAATTGAAATGAAACTAATATAATTTTCGATTCATTACTTTAGAGCACCCTCTGAAAGTACTTTAAAGCAGTGAATCTAAAACGCTATTAAAGAGCTAACAATTTTGTAGCTTTGAACATATTGTTTCAAAAGGATCTGCCATTTACTGAATCTTTGGTTTTCTCTCTCTTTGTGTCTTTATTCTGCTTTCTTTCTTCCGGGTATGTCTACTAAGCATACTTTTCTTTTTCTTTGCAGTTTCTATTTGCTTTTGAAACATCGCCGTAGTAAATAGACTTATCCCTCCTCATAACTAAAGATCTTCCAGATTTTCTTTGAACAGTCTTGAATACAGATTCCATAATTTTACAAAAAATCGTAACAACTAGACCAAGAGCTTCCGAAACAATTATAAGAAAAGTCCTTCATCGAGTCCTTGGTTAGGCTTCTTCTTTTCAAACCTACTTTCAAACTAATAGCATTTTCGATTCATTACTTTAGAGCATCCTCATAGGATGGAAATACTCTGAAAATACTTTAGAGCAATGAATCTAAGATTTTCTTTGGACATTCTTAATACATATTTTATAAGTTAAAAAAAATATTTGAGTTTTTTTGTAGTGAAAATGGCGAAGAGTTTAGAAACAATGGCTTCTAATTACAAGAAAAGTTTAAAGTCTTTCATCAAGTCCTTTAAAAATGGAATTATTCTGCTTTCCACTTTCTTTCTTCTATGTATATCTAAGCCTATTTTTCTTTTTTTCGCAGTTTTTCTTTGCGATATCCAACGTTGCTTCTTGAAACCTCATCACAGTAGAACTAGATAACAAAAGATCTTCCAGATTTTCTTTGGAAACCAGATTTTAAAAGTTAAAAAAATATTTGCATTGTATCCTCAAAAATTAATAGTTCTTAGTATTTTCTGCCATAAATTTTCCTTGATTCTTGTCTTTTTCCATTATGGATTTTAGTTGAAAAGAAATCAATGAAGTAAAGAAAGCTTTTGACTGTTTGAGTTTTTTTTGTAATGAAAATGACGAAGAGCTTCCGAAACAATGACTGCTAATTATAGGTAAAGCTTAAGTCCTTCAACGAGTGAAACAAATTCAAGAGTATGGTTTGGAGGGATAAAAATGTTTTGTGACCGAAAGGATATTTTCTTTTCCTCTTTCTCCCAATCTACATTTCTTCAATCTCCCAGTATCTTGCTTTATACAGCTTTTCCATCCCCCATCTACTCCATTCTGTTATTTCTTGATTTGTCCTGATTTTTCTTAGAGATTTTACCTCCTTGTTCCTTTCCTCTTTCATTTCGTTTGTAGCTTTACGAATTCATAACATCTTTAGCACTTCTTCTTAATTTTGACTTACTCTTCACAATTCTTCTCAAATTTGTTCAAACGTTAAATTACACTTTGGATTGCACTGATTGTGAACCTTTCAGAAATCGCATTTCTTGCTCAAACTGTTACGCCAAGAAGTCCAAAAGGTGGTGATATCTAATACTTTATTTTTCGTAACTCTCTTTATTAATAGACCAAGAAGTCTCTAACAAGGCACTTGAATTTTAAAATACTATTTTATTAATCGCTAATTTTGCAGAGTGTCGTTTCACTTGACCAAACCAAGGAGTAGGATAAGTCCAACCGAAGAATCGGCCGGTTATAGTATTTACATAGGCATGTCGTCTTGCAACGGAACGGGACCCTCATGGCTCGCATGCAGGGATGCAAATGCACATGTGCGCGAGTAAATCATGCGGACGGAAGCAGCACCCAGCAGTCTGAGGCGTCTTCTTCCTCCGCAGCAGCTGGCGCGGCTCTCCCACGTCCACTCCATCTGCATCGCCATAATTCATCACTCGCACGACACACCAGAGGAAAAAATAAGCCGCGTAAATCAACACTGGAGGAGCCGTGGTCTCGTCGAAAAAAACGCAGAACAGATTCGAAAAAATCGCTCGCTTCAGACTTCATAAATTAACGGGTGGAAGAAAAACGCGGGCATTTTCTACATACGCAAATGCGAATGTTATGTAATGCGTTGACTCTGGGTTAATGCTCTTTCTTAGTGTTGAAAAACTAAAAGAGAAAACTGCAGAAGATTTAAATCTAATTTCTTATGCTCACATGTATGTACAGCCATGCACAGCTTAAGTGCTACAAATTGACAGTTGCGCATTTTATGTGCGCACTAATTGTAAATAACCATGCGACAGGAGTTGTTGAAGGCCCTTAAACATATTTAGAGTTAAGTCTATTGTATGCCGGTGTTTTCGTAAATTAATTACGGTTGCAACCGACTTACTGGATGTTTTCCCTTCTTTGGTATTCACCTAATAAACTTGAGAAAAGAAGTAATCTCTCAAATAGAACCCATCACGTATCATGATGGGATCTGAGGGATCCAACTAATTCGTTTAGAGAAGTGTACTTTAGTTTTAAAGTAGGAAAACAACTAATTTTACAATTTATCTGCCGAAATTTCCCAAACTTATTAACTTTTCGCGTGGTATCAGTTTTAGACAATCCTTCAATTTGAAAACAATATTTTATATCGAGGACCTTCATTCGAGAGTTGAAAAAAAAAACCGGTAAGTGGTAATAAACCATTAACCACTAAAGGCAGGTCATTTTAATTCTTTGAAGTTATCAAACTTCAAAATGTTGCTGTCGTCTGCCTTGCCTTCTGCTGTACTTTAACAATTCTCAATGCGAAAAGAAAATGCAATAAATATTGTTGTCACAAATACAAGTACAAGTAGCTGTTAAGCGTAAGTATCTAAAAAATAATTTGCATAAATATGAACAAATATTATTATAATTATTAATAATTATTTGCAGCTATTTAAGCTAGTGTTTCCTTTTAGAATATTTAATTTAGAATGAAAACAGTTGCTCAGTTTATTTTTTCCCCAGCATTCTCAATTTCCTGAAATTTCCCCATTTTAGGGAAAAAAAAATCCCCATCTGGCGGTATAAGCTATCATGCGTGAGCCCAGATCTGAACTAAAATCCATTCTTAGATTGACATAAAGTCATATCATTGTATTTCACAAAAATCTTCCGTGAGATTGTGGCCGAACTTGACTTTCCATAATGAAAACGACAGAAACAGGCGCGTCCAAATCGAACTGTCATCGATCTTTCCGAGCGAGGCCCCAAACAGAGAAAGAACCCGAGGGAAGCACCGGCGAGTAGCGTGAGACAGGAATTCCTGCTCCTCTAGCGGCGCGTCTCTCTTATCTGTGCGCCGTTAATCATCATTTATTATTCTCGTAATCATTTCTTTCCGTTTAAAAAATGAGCCGGCTCTCGACATCTGCCCGGCACTGGACGCATGTCTCGGAACACGAATCCGCCGGTCCTTTTTTTGCCTTATCAAACGGATCACGTCTGTTATTGTGTTCGCCGTCAAAGGATGGAAGGACAATTATAAGGAATTAATTGCAGGGACGAGATGGTTTCGGAGAGTTCTTCGTTCTTCGCTGCTCGTACGCATGCAAGGCACCAATTCGATCGAAAGAAAAGTTACTCCCGAAACACGTTTAATTTACTTCTTGTAATTGACAATAATATTTTCCCCATTGATTTAAATTAAGTTAACAACATATTTTTGCAAGATATCAATATTAGGGGATTATAGTCTAAATTAATAGAACCTGATTCACATTCCGAGAGCGAAATAAATAGATTTAATTAAAGAATTTTTTCTACGAAAAGGATTTGCTAAAGGGATGGAACATCGAAATTTGCAATTTGTGCAAACGACTAAACAAAAAAAGAAGAGAGGATAAGAAGAAAACACAAACACTTCAAGGAGTCAGTACAATGTGGTCGTTGCCCCAAAATTTGTTTTAATATCAATTTAACAATTGTTTTTATTTACCAACTATCTATTATGCGTTCTCCCTTTTAACTTTCACGTTTTTTTATTGTTTTGAATATGACGTTCATTTTTTATTTTATTTCAAATTTTCTATATTTCTTCTCTTTGGCTACTACGGTAAACTTTTCCCACGAAACAACGCTAATGAAGAACCGAGGTAACCATATGTGAATATCAAAGACTAGGAATCAAACCAAGATGATGGAAAAAAATATTATTAGAAGGAGGAATCATACAGGAAGCAATCAAATTGAAACATCTGACTGAAGTAAAAAGTAGAGAAATTATTGAACGCTCTGAAGACAACAACACCACGTAAAAGTCCAAGTTAAAGTGAAAATAATGAACCCAACCTTCTCGTTTGTGTATGGAGAAGATCAAGGAAAGAAATGAGTTTTCCGCGGAAGATCGAATGAAAAACAAGCAAACGCAGAAAAGAAGGAAGAAGCAAATGGCATATAAAGAGAATGTGGAAGGAAAAAGTGCAGAAAGAATTCGCAAAAGATGGAGAGATATATGGAAGAGCTTTAAAGTAATCTAACCTGAACTCACCGTAATCTTATATTGAAAGGTTGTACGTAGGTAGTAGCTAGATTCAGAACCGTAAAATGAGTATGCCATATGAAACGATACAGGTTCAACCATATGGTTGAACCCATATACATGTATGCAAATAAATTTTTATAAAGGTAGATCATCTCAGATGACTACAGCAATTTATTTATTTACTTGACAATTTATGGCCTGGTATTTCAGTCACAGATTAACTTTAATCTTCAGCTTATTGCCATAGAAAGAATTGTTTTTATAATGTTACTATGAGAATAAACTCAAACTTGAAGATAATCTGTGGTTGAAATACCGGGCCTACGAATTGATTACTTGCTGACCAATTACAATTATTACTGCAACTTTCTCCAATTAAATTATAATTTATTATTTACATTCAAATATTGTGAAGTTCTTGGGTAGTTAAGTAAAATCGAAGTTTAATTTGCCACATTTACACCTTGCGATTACTGCGATTGGTGAAGGGATGTCATTTAGCCAAACCGAAGTGCGATTCGGGGTGTTGAAGAACACTATTTGGAGTAAACAGGAATATAACAAGTGATAAGTTGGGGAGTTTTACTGTTCTTACTTCTTCAGAGGAAACTTCTCTAACGGAAAAAATATTTCAGATGTCCTCTTGATTGGTGCCAACTAACAATACTTAAAAATGTTTATTCAACAATATCTCAATTGAAGTTAAAGTGTTTTAAAGAAAACATACTAGGAGTCGAAGTGGTCATTAATTTTGTATTTTGGTACACACGAAAGATTCAAAGGAAAGCTTCTCTAGAGGAAAAAATATTTCAGAAGTTCTCTTGGTTGGTTCCAACTAGCAAGACTTAAAAACGTTTATTTAACAATATCTCAATTAAAGTTAAAGTGTTTTAAAGAAAACATGACAGGAAGTGAAGTGGTCAACAATTTTGAGAATAGGCATACACAAAAGATTGGCAAAAAATGGAAAGAATAAAGGCTGCATTAACCCCCGATGTAATTAGATCTTGTTTCATAAAATTACAATGATCCATGGAAGGTGTTCCACCACATAACGTAATTAATTAAGATGAAACAAGTATAAGTAATGATTCTGGAAATGTTAATTGTTTAAAATGTCCCATTCGATTTTGTTTGGTGAAAGTGGAATGACGTTGTCTTCATACATACTAGGCGACAAATCTCAAACCAGAATGGACTGAAGGTGGTCCCCCAGGAAGTCGCTTTAATAGACCCAAAACTGCATGGTTTAACTCCGAGATATTCCAGGGCTGCTTTTTTAATGGTTTTGCGTATCTTTGCTGAAAGGAGGGCAAGAGACTTTTGATTAGGGAGAATTTAATAAGCCACCTTTCTTTGAAAATAATACAAGCCTGTGAGGAAAAAGAAATTGCCTATGTATTCCTTCCAACTAACTCCATACACATATGTCTCTCTTGATGTAGCAGATAAAAAAGGCTGGAAAATTAAAAACAAAAATGTTCCAAAAATTGAATTTTTCTTGACCATTAGAATAAATTACTACAATCACAGGGACCTTCACTCGAACATAAACTCAAAACTGAATTTGCTGGTTGTGATATATTCCCACTAGATCCTGCAAATAATTAATACGTCATGGACATCCAGTTTATTTGGATAATGTCGATGAGGGAGCATTAGTGAAATATTTAGTGACACAATGACTGCACCTGAAACTGTAAATAGAGAAACAAAACAAAATTAATGTTGCAATTGTATAATCTGTTTCAATTCCTAATTTCGAAACAATTCCTGCAAATATCAGCATGCCTATGGACAATAATGTCGAAGAAACTAGTCTCAATGAAACTCAAGAGTCTGAAGAGATGTGTGAAAGAGAAACGACTGATGAGATGATGAAAACACTGAAGACAATGAAGTTACTAATTATGAGACAACTGAAGCACATAGAAGGGATGATCTGAACGATGAAAAAGACTGTGAAGAACTCACTACGATTCGTCTGTCAATTTAAAAATGCCTTATACAAGCTTAAACGAGTTCTTTTTTATAATTGTAATATTTATTTAGAATATTAACACCAAGGAAGAAAATTTCTTCGCCTTTTCTATGAAGATATTGGATTTTAAATAATTTATTTTCTTTCTTAGACCTCTTTTGTTTTATGTAACTCACTTAACAGGCTTTTTTGAAGCGACAGGTATTGTTGAATAGTTTTATAAAATAATTTCCCGTAACCCCGACATCCCGGGTTATACGACACAACAAAATAAGGTATATCTTTTTAAAATAAGGGCACTATTGTTTAAACATTTCAGTATTGGAGTCTTATTTCTGTGTACGCTTACGATTTCATGGTTTAAAATATTTTATTAAATAATAGGATTATTTTAGGAAATATGCAATGTTTTGTTGCGAATATCAAGTTTTATGGTACCTTTGGATGCGATCACATCTTTTGTTTAATTGATTTCAACTGAACTGGCAGCACTTTTTCTTTGTTTTGTTTTTACGTATTTGAATTTTGTTGAATGGAAACAGTACAGCTGCGGAATCATAAAGCGGGACAGTATAATGATAGTTTAAATGTTATTTCTTAATTGTGGTAACTATATGGTAACTTAGAAACCGTTGTGGTTCATAATATAATTAAATAATATGAAATGGTAAAAAAATAAATAAAAAAAAAAATTAAACACTATCGAAATAATACAAAATTTTGCTATAAGACGTGTCCCGCTTTATGATTCCGCAGCTGTATCTTTCATTAATCTCAAAAATTTGATTTTCATGAAATTAAAGGCTTTCAAATTGAATTGGGCCAACAAGCAAAAGATATCTGGGAAAGTTGTGGAAAAACGAGTTGTATTTTTGTCGAAACGAGTCTTTACAATATTAATGTTGATCATCATTGCCTATCAATTTGTCTTTGGATACTGATCAAGTGATCAATTTTAGTACCTTCTACTACCTATACGATTCAAGATTATCCTTAGAAGGCCATGGAATTACATAATTAATTAATCATGTCTTAGTTAAATTCAGGAAATGAAAATACGTATTGAACTTGTGATGTGTGAGTAGCTTAGCGAGCACGTGTCGGACATCGGTCCCCAAATAATCGAAGTTATCAAAGGTATTTTGCATAAAAATAATTGGTGAAAAGTGTGATAAGTGAGCAAAGACGTTTGTGTGTGCCCCGAAGAACTCAAATGCGAATGAAAAACCTTATTGGCGCTGCAAAAACAGTTAAATACACAAAGATGTTGACACGGGAAGATATCGCCGAAATTAAAAACATTTTTAAGGAGTCTATCAAGGACGTCTTGGAGCAAAACAAAAAAGTAATCGAGGAAATAATAAATAAATTTGATGAGAAAGTTGAAAAATTAAGCGACACTTATGAAAATAAATTTAAAACTTTGGAGGAAACTAACCGTAAATTAACAGAAAAAAATGATTCCTTGGAACAATATTCCCGACGGAACAACATCCGAATTATAGGAATACCTGAGACCAAACAGGAAAACGTCGAAAGTGTAATTATTAAATTCTTTAATGAAAAAATGGGTCGGGAAGTACACCCGGAGGAAATCGAACGCTGTCATCGTGCTGGACAAATGAATGGAAGTAGGCCTCGACATATCTTAGTGAAGTTCCTGAGTTACAAAACTAAGCAATCAATTTTTATTAACAAGAGGCGGTTGAAGGGCAGTGGTTTACGAGTAACCGAGGACCTGACTAAGATTAGACTCGAGTTATTACGTGAAGCACAAGCTAAATACGGGCACTTGAATGTGTGGACTTTAGACGGTAACATTGTTGCGCGTTCCAATAATAAAAAAATATTTATTAAATCCTCATTTGATTTAACGGAGTAGTTGTGCTTTAACGGGCCTAGGTTAACCACAGAATTGGAAGCAGTGAAGTATAGTATATCTGATGTGAAGTTGTATTTTCTTTTCACTTTTATCTTTTAAGTTTGCTAATTCTTAAGAAGCTATGAGGGATCGCTGTCCGCATGTGGAAATAATCCTGATTTTTTTTTAAAATCTCTTTTCTATTGTAATTTATATCATAAAGGCACATTAAATTTGTAAATAAGTTTACTACTTTCTTCTTTTCCTATTACTTTCTATTTTTTCTCTTTCTCATCTTTTCATGCATCTTTGGAAACTCTCTCACTTAAATATCCGCTCATTAGTTGCCAAATTTGATAATTTTAAAGAATTTTTAATACAACACGATTTTGATTTGATTGCGCTTACAGAAACCTGGCTTACAGACAATATTCCTTCAGAAGTGGTTCAAATTGATGGGTATTCATTTATTCGTAGAGATCGAGCTTCCAGAGGAGGGGGCGTCGCTTTTTATTTAAAATCTTCCTATAGATTTACATATATTGATATTACTGCTAGTGTTGCAGAACTACTTTGGATAAAGGTAAAGTTGGGTAAAAAAGAACTCGCTTTCGGAGTCATATACAGACCACCTAATACAAATGCTAATGATTTTTTGAATGAATTTGAACAGTTAGTGTCTGAGATTTATCCTGTCTGTTCGGATTTGTTTTGCCTCGGTGATTTTAACATAGATTTGTTAAACCATGGACATCCAAATGTTAAAAATTTATTGGCTCTCTTTGATTCAGTCGGCCTTAAACAAATTCTTAATGCGCCAACACGGACAACTTTGCACTCTTCTACTCTAATTGATTTAATCATTACTTCTAACGATAAAGTTGTTTCAACATCAGGCGTTTTGCCTGTATATGATATGTCAGACCATGATTTAATTTTTTGCGATATCTTTGTAGACTCTCCTAAACCTCCACCAATTATTAAAACTTATAGAAATTTTAGGTATTTTAATTATCAACTTTTTCACGATGACTTAAGAGCTATTCCGTGGCGTAATATTTACGACCTAGACGATATAGATGCAAAAGTCAATTTTCTCAATGAAAATTTAACTTTATTATTGGATATCCATGCGCCGTTTATAACTTCTCGTATTTCTAAATCACCAGCTCCCTGGATTACAGACAATTTAAAAATCATGATGAATAAGCGAGACAGAGCATTACAGAAATTTAAACAGACAAGAAGTCATAACGATTGGCTATATTATAAAGAATTACGTAACATGTCAACTGCAGCGTGTAGACGTGAAAAGAGAACCTATTTTAACACACGTTATAGTACTTCTAATTCCGCTGCTTTTTGGAAAGATCTGAAACAGATAGATATTGGCAATAAAAAATCTATTTGTTTACCTGAGCATTTGGCAGATCATAATGAAATCAATAAATTTTTCTACCGAAATAGCAGGAAGAGTAGTGAAAGTTCGGCTTTCACTTTTCGTCCTGTCACAGAGTCGGATGTCCTAAGGGAGGTAATGGCGGTCAAATCGAAGGCAGTTGGACACGATGGCCTCAGTATCTATCATCTATCTTTATGTTTGCCTTATTTGTCCGATGTAATGGTCCATTTATTCAATTTTTGTATAACTCACTGTGTATTTCCTACCTGCTGGAAATTCGCCTATATTACACCGTTACCAAAAGTTAGCAATCCTGTAACGTGCAGTGACCTTCGACCCATTAGTGTGTTACCGGCTTTATGTAAAGTGTTTGAAAAACTAATCGAGAAACAAATGAGAGACTTTATAATAAATAATCATATTCTGCCAGTGGTACAGTCGGGTTTTCGACGGGGTCATAGTTGCAGCACAGCACTCTCGCATATAATTGATGACATTATTTTTGCAACTGATCACGGAGAAGTAACGGCTCTTGTGCTGCTTGATTATTCGCGCGCTTTTGATACTGTGGACCATGGTGTGCTGCTTTCGATTTTGAAACATGTTGGTTTCTCGGAGAATGTCGTGACTCTTATAACAAACTACTTAGTTCACAGGCGCCAGGCAGTTTTTCATTCTGGAATTACCTCTGAATCTTTGGAGTTGAAGTCAGGAGTGCCCCAAGGGTCAGTCTTGAGCCCTCTTTTATATTGTCTTTATGTCTCTAATTTTAGCTCTGCTTTTATAAATTGCAAATTTCATTTTTATGCAGATGATGTTCAAATTTATAAGTCGTTTCATGTATCGCAGTTACCTCAGGCGGTTGATGACATAAACCAAGATTTAGATAGGTTAGCCGCAATTTCTAAAAAGCACTGCCTCCAGCTGAACTCAGCTAAATCAAAGTTAATTTTCTTCGGTAATAGGAAGAGTAGGGAAGAGGCTGCTGGCAGTGCTCATATCGTGATGCAGGGTTTGAGACTGGCTCCTGTAAATGTTGTGAAAAATTTAGGCTTAATAATAGACTCCTCTTTGAGGTTTCGAGAGCATGTCTCTAACATTGCCAGTAAGGCTTATCTTGGCTTTAAGATGTTATATAGAGTCAGACATATCTTCAATCAAAAAATGAAAATTAATCTGTGCAATTCATTTGTTCTTGCGAAATTAAATTACTGCGATATGGTCTATGGTCCTTGTCTGGATTACGTTTCTACTTCTAGGCTGCAGCGCATTCAAAATACTTGCATAAGATTTATATTTGGGTTGCGTAAATTTGATAGAGTTGGTCACAAATTAAAAGAAATATGTTGGTTGAACATGAAAAGTTTACGTACTTTGCATGCCGCATGTTTATACTACAGAATCCTGAAGTTGAAATGTCCTCCATATCTCTATCATAAAATATCATACCGAACAGATGTGCATAATCTCAATCTTAGATTTAAAGGTCTAATGACGCCACCTTCTCACTCATCTGAAATTGTTAAACGATCTTTTCGTTACAATATCTATTATTTTTTTAATCGATACCATTCTTTATATAGCTCTACATTTGGCACTTTTAAGAAAAAGCTGTATACAATGCTTCTTGCGGAATAAACTCTTGGTTGAGCGGATCTTTATCTTTATCTATAGCTTGATCTTTATCTACTCTCTATCTACATCTACTCCTAATTTCTTATCTTCTTTCTTTTCTCTGTCCTTTTCTGTCTCCCTCTTCGTTTTTTAGGAATGTGCTACTCAATAGTTATTGTTATTTTTCTGTTAGATTATTATTAAGTAGTTTTAGGTTAAGTAGAGCAGCAGGCGTTACTGACGCCGTGCTGGACTTCGCCTTGGCGTTTATTTATTTGGTTTATCTTTTTTTTTTTCTGTAATAGTCTTATGAGCCAATAAAGACTATTATTATTATTATTATTATTATTATTAAATCGGACATTTTCGGAATCCAGCTAAGAGCTGATTTTTAATTCTATGCTTTCTGAGGAAAATTTTAAATTCGAACACTTGTTATTTTAATAAATTGTTTAAAAATAACTACCAACAATATTTTTATTTTCCAAGTGTATCCTTCTTTTTGATTTTTGCAAAGCAATTTCTCTCTTTTTAACAACGAAATCTAAGGTCACCGTCTAGAAAAAGCATTTCACAAAAAAGTGATTCTCGCCGGTCGACTCGGGCACAGTTTCCCCCGCTATCATTTTTAGTAAGTGTAAAGTAAATCGCATCATCTTTGGCCAATAACGTGATCTCAAAATTAGTAATGATATGAAGGTGTGTTGGATTGCGTCGATTTCTGTTATCAGTCCCGAAATTACAGCGGTAAAGGCGTGTGTGGTAACAGACTTTTAAAATTTTTCTTTAGTTGACGTTATCGTGTGTGGAAAGTGTTTTGAAATTGTGTTTTCGCTTAAATTCGGACATAAGTTTGAGTAAATTCTTATTAGCGAAGGAGGAAGGATAGCTGATACGAATCTCCAAGCAAGGTCAGGGCAGGCATGCGCAAGGTAGGAACAAAACTGAATTATTTTTATGTTGGAATGTAAGCGATGAGTTGCAAAATTTTTACTGTTTTTGTTTGTCAATCAGATTTAGGTTGCGATTTTTAATGGAACAGAATAATTGTAAATAAATAAATCACTCTGGGTATACGAACATTCCGCTTTAGAATTCACATATTCATTGGTGTAAAGTTAATGTACACAAAGGATAAATACGTATACAAGTATTTCATCTTAGAAATATTTTTAAATCAAATAGGACTTAAATTTAAAAAAAAAATTCAATTGGTGGAATAATGGCGGATATTTGTAGAATTTGATATTCAAGAGTGATAATAATATAATGTTTAAATCGAATTTACACTTATACAGGATTATTTATTGCCGCAAGGAACATTGACTCGATGAATTTATATCAGGCAATAAATTTCGTTAATGAAAGTATTCAACTATTCTAAAATTATCGGGCAAGCGGTTAGCAATGAAATTTTTTTTTTTATTTGCTAAGCTTTCGGTAGGTTTTGTTACCTTTATCAGAACCTAAAACTGAAATTTAAGGCTACAGATATATTTCATAATACAATTATAATAAACTAACTTATATAATTTTTAGTTTACATTCTAAGTGAATTACAAAAACGAAATAAATTTATTATTAAAGGACTTAGAAAATTGTTACAAAATATCATTAATCTTGGATTCTGTTAATCGGAATTACGATTAAAATAAAATTTTATTAAATATTCATACGCCAAATTAAGATTTTCAATATCTGATCAAAAATTCATAGAATTATTAGTTTTTTTTTTTTTTAATATGAAATAATTCTAAAAATAATCTGGAATAGTAATTAGTTCCTTTTTTCATAATTTTTGTGTTAGTGAAGTCTAATAGATGATTTTTATCTTCGAAAATATACTACATTCCTTAAATGTTGGTCAGTCTGATAGGTATTTGACAGAAATCTGAAACGGTAATAAATGCAAAACAAAATTTGTGAAAAAATTACTACAAAAGTTATTAATTATTACAGAAATAAGCATTTGTGCAGCTGTTATATGGCTGCAGAAATAAAGGATGATGGGTTCGTCCATAATTAGGTAAGAAGAAGGGAAATTTGAAGTTAATTAAAAGAGAATTGCGAAATTACTATTTTATATACCTCTCACAAGTCAATGCATATAATTCCCTAATAATTATTTGCTAGAATTGTAAGCTATTTATTTGGCGAAGTTGAACAGACTCTTAAAGCAAGCTCTATACGGAAGCAATGCAATGCAAGGAACATTGCTGCGATAAATGGCAAGAAAAAATTGCACATTGCTCGTCAGTTTATGCGATGACAAGTTATGTTACATTGCAAATGTATTATCAACGTAACTAAAATATAATATTTCGATCTGATACTGTGCATGTAACCTCCAAGGCAAAATAGTTTTTCGTTAGCAGTATAAAAAATAACGTTAATTGAACAAATAATTAATTACTTACTAACACTTATGCAGAAGATTGCGTACTGCCCATTAGAAAGAAGTTACAAGGTAATAAATTTTGTTTAACAATAAAATGTTATATGAAGAAGAAAAAGATAATTATCGAGTAAAGAGTATATTGAATTTCGCAAACAGTTTGTTTACTTTTTAAAAGTGTACTAATTTTTTATTTTATAAGTTTTGAGAAGAGAATGTTAAAAAATATTATATCAGTAATAATACTGCTTGTCAAATCAAATAACAAGTATATAATTACCAATGCGGTCAGGCCCGTCTTAATACAATTCCAATATTTACTGCAAGAGTTAGGGAACCTGACTAGAGTATGTAGTATAATTGTTGTAATTATAAAAATTTTGTGGCAATCTAAATTTTTCAGTTGTAATTATAATTTAAATAATTACAAATATTTCTAACAACAAACATTATAAAAACAACAAAAAATTAATAAACTAAATGTAAGCTAATTATTTTTAATATAAACAATTATGTTTCCGATTATTTGTATTTCATTTAAGTACTTTAGAAAACTTCATAAAGTTTCATTTAAACTTGCAGAGTCTGTTCATTTACTAATTGTATTATTAGATATTTTTATTTTACACATTTCAATAAATTTACGTTTAAAAGTGTTAGATTCACGAAAAAGAGCTTTGACATTTTCCAAATAAAAAATATTTAATATTATTTAAAAGAGAATGTTACTAACATTGTTCCGTTGTAATCATTTAAATTATAATTACAACCGTAAAGTTTAGATCGTGACAAAATGTTTACAATTACAGCAATTACATTACGTATTCTGGTTAGATTTTATCCTAACTCTTGCTGTAAATACTGGAGTTTTGTTAAGACGGGCCTGGCCGCATTGGTAATTATGAATGTTTTTTTTTGATTTGACAAACAGAGAATGCGAAACAATGCACCCGACACTTACATATCTAAATTGCGAACTGAAGGCTGCGTGTTTAAGTGCTCCAATCAGACCTACCCTAACATCGTATCAAAATTTATGAGTTTATGACGGGATTTGTAATAACCGATTCGCACAGCTGTGCATTCCATTCGGTACCAGTGACACCCGAACAATTTTTGTATGAACAAATATTCATCATTTACGCCGTTATTGTTAATAGTACACCCCATGACTACTATTTGTGATTTCAATAAATGACAGTAGTCCTGTAACACGCTGTATACTATTTACTCAGCAATAGTCTCTTTCTTTTCCATATAATACCTATCACGAACAAGAACTGCACCAAATTAATAAACTGTTAATTTTCGCAAGACCTAAACACAGAAAGTAAAGTTTTGGCGACAAAATTTTTACAATTACACAATACGATCGAGAAAAGTCGTTTAATTTACCAGCAAACCGACAAAGAAAATTGTGTTGGTAGCACAAGTTTCGATGATAGTTTTTTGTTTTATATTATAAATTTTTAAAAACAATATTATACCTCCCGTTCAACAAAATTTTTAGTCAAATTGTGAACAATATTTAACTTTTGAAATGGAGAAAGGAATTAAATGTAACCTATGTTCTTAATTGTCAATTCTGATCGAAAAGAATAAGTAATGCAGGTGCTACCAACACAATTTTTAAGTCAGGTTCATGACTAACTTTTTGATCATGTTGTGTTTCTCTAATATGAATACTGCAAAAAAAAAAAGACATCAATCATCATAAGAAAATTGATCACATCTTATCTTATTTTTAGGTATTTTAATGGCAATTTTAACTTATCTCTGTTATTAAGAAAACATAAAAGAAAGTTCCTGTAATAAAAATAAATTACTACTTAATGCAAGTGAAACGGAAACAAATTTTCTAGGTTGGGAATACTGAGAAATGTTTGTTATTATATTTATAGTTCGTTATTTTTGCTCGATTAATTGGTTAATTACTTAGATTAGATTCCGCATTTGTTATAAAACGAATCCATATTGTAAATATTTGTAAAAATAACAATGAAACCTTCGTATAAAATAATAAGCAGTGATAATTACAACTCTGATTTATTACATTTTCGACTTGATATTAAATTAATTTATTTGGATTTAACAATCCAAACTTTAAATTTGAAAATCCAATATACCAACATAAACTTTGAAAAGTGCTACCAATCTAATAAAATATATCTCAACCATTTATAGTCACTCGGCATTAGGAAGAATTTATTAATTTAGCCTTTTTTTTTAATTCCATTGGGTTTTTTTAATCAATTCGGTTTAACAATTTTGGTTTTATTGATTATTAATCGGAAATTATTTTGTTCTTACCTAGATGAAAATACATTTTTTTTTTAATATTTCATGTACTTTAAAAATAAATCTCTTACGATCAACATGTCAAAGTGACAAAGCTGCGAACAAATTTATTATTATTAATCATTATATGTATTATTTTTAATAAAGTGATTTATTCTGCTTTGATTCTATACACTATTTCTAATGCAAAGTTTAAGTTATTTTCAGTTGTATTGCTGTTATTATTCCAAATATTAAAAATAATTTTTTTTGGCATCCCGATCACATACTTGATTAAGATCAGTGCATTGTGTAAATCGCAAAACTTTGCCTCTTGCAGTACTTAAAGAAAATACCGCGTCATTTATTGAGTGTTATGTAAAGAATTTGTTGTTAATCGCACAATTATAACGACAGTCGAAGGCAACAAAAAGTAACAAATGAACGTAAAGTAAATAAATGAGCGAGTTTCAGATTAGAAAAACGTTCTACTTAGTGGATACAATGTTTATTTTTAACAAATTTCGTGCTCGATTTTCAGCCTCAAATAAAAATTACGATGTGTTTGAATTTCTACATATTATTAAAAAAGTAGTTTTGTTTTTTGGAAAATTAGTTTTAATTTGGTGGATGCGCCAAACTTCCATATAAGTTCAGCCAAAACGAGAAATTAAAGTAGCGCTTTCGCTTTTCACTAAGGGCTACTTTCATAATCGAATTTAAAGGAGATTTTAAATTTAAAGTCACTTTCCCATGTAAAAACAACTGTGATTACACATTTGTTTACACATCCGAATGCGACTAATTTAAAATCTCCTTTAAATTCGATTATGAAATTAGACCTAAGTTATTACAAATTAGGAAAATGACAAAACAAAATGAAGCAATTGAATTTAAATTGAAATTGATCAAATAAAAAATTGAGGAACATTAACGTAGTGTAATTTTCAACAAAACAAGAATGAAAATATTCTGTGCACATGTAAGTATAACAAACCATCATTTAGGAAGCTATTTATTTGAAACCCAAAAATATGGAAGAGTATCAAAAGGTGCGGTTTCGTATTTACATTTCTGCGCCCTTTATTATTGTAATAAATTTGTTGTGTAGTCTGGAAACTTGTCTGAATGGAAAAAATCATATCACAAAAGAAAAGAAGGTATATAACAAAAGTTAAGGGAACTGTAACTGTTTTATTGAAATTTATATTTAAGAAAACTATTTAGTGAAGATTTAACAAACATTATAATATATTAAATAGCAGCTAAAGGGCCGTGGGTTTCAATGGTTTGCAATTTAATGTGAATGTTAAACTCTCAAATCTTTTGGTAGATTTTTCGTCGCAGCTCTTCCTCATTTTAGGCTTCCTACCCACTGTCGTAAACTTTTCGACCGAGTAAAAGCCCAAAACTTCTATAGGACAGGCATGGGAAATATTCGGAGGGTTATCCTATCTAGATACGTATGGGATGTTTTGATATATTTGCATAATGGCACGATGCCAGATCCGCCCATAACATATCATGAACATAATATAAATATCTGCATTTACAGATTCATCCCTAACTCGCCCAACATAAGGTCTTGAAGTACCGCTTCCAAAATGACGTACCACACTAGTATCTTGTCCTCGAATTTCGCTTCTTTCTTATATCTGACTACATTAGGAACGTCCTCAATGTTGTCTGTACAAAAGCCTTCGTTTCCTTTTATCTCGGAGTTAGATAATGTAAAATATTTTTCTTCGTCTAAAATTATCATGGTATTGTCTCTGAAATGTACTCGTCTTAAATGTCTACAGAACCTTGGAATCCTTTCTAACTGAGCAGCCATGTATTTTGAACATTTTTGTCGCTTTCTAAATTTCAAATGATTTCTGTTAATTTCCCTCTTGATTGTCATATGAGATATGTGAAGTCATCGGCCTAATCTCGTTGAAACTCCAACTTCTATTTTTTGCAGATTCAATCAAGTTCTGAAGCCTTGGCTGATTCAAAATTCGAAATTCATACACGGTAAACCTTCCTCACATTCCCTAATGACTCGATAAATGGCGTTTGGGCATTTGGCCAACCAAATTGTAAATACCTTTTCGCAATTCTAGCTTGTAAGACATTTTGTACAACTTTGTGAACACTAGTGTATTATCTAGTGATCGACCGATACCGATAAACTTATCGGTTTATCGGCCGTATCGGCCAGGAAACCGATAATTCATATCGACTATTGCGATTGCCGATATGACCGATATGATAAATAATAACTAATTTTATATAAAATCAAGTTTTCTTGCCAGATGATAATCAATTTTCAAGAAAACTTGATTTCATAATTGTCAATTTGTTGCCTTAGTAACATTAAACAAATATTTTAAAAATGTCACTTTTGTGATTTTACTGGAGAATGCAATCCCTTCCTTGTATATTAAGCAAACGATACGATTACTTTACAAAGTTTGCAAGTTGCAGTAGATGTCTTGGCATTCGATGGCATATTATTTTTGATAAAAAATTGCAAAACACATCTTTATACTTGCCATTGGTAGATATTTTGATACCAAGCGAGTAACAAAATGAAGTTACAAAAATATTGCGAATCTGCGAACTTTTTGCACATGCGCAGCGTACGCTTTTCGCTGAGTAAATCCGTATATTTACGACCGATAAAATATCGGCCGATACTGATATAGTATCGATATCGGCCGATTATCGGTATCGGCTAAAAATTGTCTATCGGTCGATCCCTAGTATTATCAAACTGTAGAGGAAACTTGACAGATCTTCATATCCAATGGTAAGTTGACTGCTTTACTTTGTAATAGGAAAAAATAATACGAAAAGTTTTCCCAAAACTTTTGATGCATGCGTTAATTAAAATTATAGCTAATAGTGATTGTTTAGAATCCTGCAAGAATTACTTCAAAAATTTAAAACCTCACAATATCGGGCTTGTTTGTATGTATATCAGTGCCTGCTTTATACTGTAAGTGTCGGGCGCCTATTCTCACATCGTTAATATTCGTTTCTGCGGAGGTAGAAAGATGCACCAGTCTGAAGTGTATAGCTTCAGTGTTATGCAACGTTTGCTGTTAAATAGAATCCTTTTCTATTTCATTTAGGTTACTGTTAAGATGAGGAATGACAAATTTGAACAATTATTATTATTATTCACCTTTGGATTTTATATTTAACATTTCATTATGAGCTGCTTTTATATTCTGCAATTCAGAATTTAAAGCATTCGGAATGTGATCTTATCAATTCTCATTTGACGGTATTAAATGTTCACGTGACAAAAAGTATGTCACGTATAAAAATTGCTAAATGTTATAAGCATCGGCAAAAGTTCACGAAGTTTAAATGTCTGACAATAGGATTGTGGCACATTCTGTATACGCCATGAAGAAAACGCCTTTTCTAAACCTAAAAATAAGCATTCCTTTGATATAAGAGGCAAAGAACAATTATTATTACTTCTCATTTCATAAACATAATTAAGGTTATAAGTTTCATTAATGTAGCAATAAAGTATTTTTATCACCTTCCTTGCAACATTAAACAATTACTAAATATCAACTTTAAATGCACTGTTAATGACATTATTATTGATATGTTTCATACACTATTGGAGAATTTGATGAGTCATTAATTCAACTGTTTACGTAGTGGAAATTATAATTAATTAATTAATAATGTACAATATTATTTACACGAAGCTCTATTATATATATTTTTAATCTGTAATTAGTGCGAAAATGTATTTTTATTTACATACCTGTATGATATAATGTGTTATTGTAAATATCTGTACCTTTGATGTTTTTATATATAAATAAATTATTTTATTATTAATATTATTACTATTAATCCTAGCAAATTTTGGTTTGCTATAATTGCCATATAATAGTTTTGAATTTTTCTTTTTTGGTAAATTGTAAATTTTGGCACTTTTGGTAATCATTTTGTAATTTTTCTATGCTTAAAAATTTATTTAAACATTTTTCACGTTTAATATGTGTTCTGAATAGTACAGTATGGTATAGGTATGCCATTTTTTTAGCACCCGCGGAATTACAAATTTCATATCATTCATATTGAATGGTAAACACCTTTAATGATATTATTGTACCAAATTTGTTTGACGTACGTTAAACAAAAGTTTTCTTGGAATATTATCTAAGTTCATAAAGGAGTTTTTACTCGTAATGTCTTTTCCATCAAATTCTGAAGTTTGTTATAAATTTCCCTGACTATTAAGGGGTACCTACTCCATTTTGTTTATTTAAAATATTTTTTTAGACATTTATTATAGTATTCCATTCTTTTGATGACCTATCGAAGTTAACTACACTTACAATCAACACGTGCCGCGAACAAGAAAGTTTTGAATTATAAATGTGAATTCATCCATCCGAGTAAATGTGACAGGGCTATAACACGAAGATAATTATTTGGCACACTTAAGTAACAGTTTGTTTGTTTCATTGTCTTGAGCAAAATTTTAAAATATTTTGTCTAACGATTTACAGCAGAGCGATTCAAGTATCCAGCTGAGTGTCCTAATAGTTATATAATCCTAATTACTATTGCCCTGCTATTTAAAAACGAAATAAGGGCCGATACTTTCATCATTGATTAACTTTAATCTCTGGTTTATTCCCATAAAGGCAATTGTTTTTGCAATTGTATGCATGGGAATAAACGAAAGATCAAAATTCATTAGTGATAAAAACACCGGACCTAATAAAGGAAGGAATTTAAAAATCACGTTCCTTGAAAGCTTCAACAATTTCTAACTTCCAGAAATCACCGGACTTTGTATTTTTGAACGAAATGTTTTGAGAAAATATAAAATAATGCGTTTCTTCAAGTAATTCGATATTCAAAATATGTTACCTTGTTTTCCCGTGGAAATGCTAGGCTCTTTCCAATTCGATTTTAATTCGATTTCAATTGCGTACAGTTCATTGCCTTCGAGGAAACTGTTTCCTTTTTGGAAAAACATTTAATCTTGAACTTTTCCGCAATTTAATTAAAAGCGTTAATTGCTAAGTTTTCTTTAAAAAGGCGTTACTTTTCAGTCACTTTCTTATCCGAGCGTTTAACTTCACCTCGACATTTGTTACGCCAAAGCATTTCTACGTCGAAAAAAAGTATCTCGCGGCCGTTTTAATTACTTACATCCTTGTTAAATTGCGCTCGGCGTTGTTTTCATTTCATCCAACGCGTTAATCTAATCTAAACATTTCATGGTGTTATAATTAATGCCCATCGAATGCCGTCGTGAGCCTTCTAATTAATTATGTAAACACGTCCATTACAACGTCAAAGTTACTCCGAATTTTTTGGGTATTCGAAAATTTTCAGTTTCAGCTTTTCAGGGCAGACTTCAGTTTTCTCTAATCTAATCCTAATTTAAACATTTCGTGGTGTTATAATTTAATGCCGTCGTCAGCTTTCCAATTAATTATGGAAACACGTCCATTACAACGTCAAATTTTGTGTTTCAGCTTTATAGAGGTTCTCTGGGCTTGTTTTCAATAAACGTTTCGTAAATGAGTATTTCATTTGTCACGTCCGACTGTCTTTCAGTCTGTCGCGGGCCTTACATACTCTTCCGCCGGAGCGCAGCGTGAAATGAGCGCGCCGAGATGAATTTTCCGGTACATATAATTTGAAATAGAGCTGTTCGTTGACTTTCACCCTTCACCTCGCTAGTTTAACCTTTTAATTGCGCGTGGACCACGTAATTAAAGCAGTAACGCCGAAAACAGAAACGAAAAATATTTTTTTTCGACTCTTAGTTTTAGAAATTTTTGTGTTTGTAGATAATGTCATCATTATATGAACGAATTTTTTACTTGGTGTTCGTTGGAAGCGTTTAGGAACATTTTGGAAATGGCAGTGAAGAAGTTGGATCTCTTTTGAAAAATTGGTCAAACAACAATTTTTGATAAATGGCGTTTAATTTTAATAAGAGCGTTCCTGAACGGCGAGGCATTTTAACTGGCTCAATTTGGCGGATGAATTCGAGCTTTTAAAGTGCCGAAATAACAAAGTCGCACCATCCGAATTTTTCTAAACTTCAACGATTTGCACTGCCGCCGGTCGAGGGAATTATTTCTTTCTTCACGATTTTCGCCTTTGACATTTGCATCGCGCATGCATTGTCCTCTGAACGGCGTTCCTAATTGCGTTCGGGCCGGATGATTAACGACTTTGCCCCGGTGACAGGAGACTGGGAAAGGATTCACAATAACAGGCACTTTTATATCTTTGGGTCACAATCGTAAATTATCGGGCGGCTCCCTATACTTTATGTATTCCCGAGATTGTTATCTTCATTTTACGGAGAATAAATAAATAAATAAATGAATAAACAAGGGCTACCGCGAAGTGGGATTTTGATGAAAAAAATCGCAGATTGTAATGAAGACTGCAAGTGTAGAGTCGATGATGAGGAGATTATTAGATGAGATGACGGACGTATTGTGCACAGATTAGTGCGCGATAATGCGGACTCGGCGGGGGGCGGGTCACCCTCGTTAGCCCCCTGACTTATGACGGTCCTACCTGTCCTACCTGTCCTCAGCGCTGACAGATCACCGCCAGATTGAAATGTTAAATTATGAATTCTTCGATATGCCGTCCTCTTTCCTAATGCCGAACATGCGTTCGTTGTCGACGTTGTTTCATCGCCGGCCGAGATCATTATCTTCGCTCTGTTGAATCAATATTAATGTCCGTCCAATTGCGGATCGTAATTGCGACTTATGCGACGACGAAAATGGCAGGCGAGTTACAACAGCAAAACTCACTCTTCTTTTAATGGCTTCGAACATTTAGATCGGGATGTAATTGGGTATGGTAGCCTGTTCAGTGATGGAATCACATTCTCCTTAGAATCACTCCTTATCGTCGCAAAGGAAAGGAAGATGCGTGAAAAATGAAAATATCAGGTAATAAATAAGAAAAAAGTTCAGTTTTAAAAATAATGTAAACGACCAGTAGACAAATTAATTTTGTTATCGAGGTACCACGAGGACTTATTTTAATGTTATCTGCCTAGCCAAGAAACAAAAGAGCAACGATGGTAAATCAGTGTGATAAGTTGTGAGCGGTTTATGGAGATTTGGGAAGATTTATTCGTTAATAAAGTTAGTGAAATTAAGGTGGAACATAACATCAGTCATAGAATTACTGACAAAAGAAGGCAATGGCCCAGAAACTATTTATAAAAAAATGGCCGCTGTGTATGAGGAAGATGTAATATTTTATTTTCAAGTGAAATTTTGGTCTAAACTTTTTCAATGGTGGAGAGAATCAATTAATCATTACTTAAAGTCTGAACGACCCATAGAAGCTGCAAGATTGACGTATAAGGATCTTTCCTATTGCTAATGAAGTCTGAATATCCGAAAGAAGTGTTCTGAACATTTTGTATCAATCAATCAATTTATTTAGTTCCATAAACAAAATTACATTGTGCGGAACAAGTCATACTTAAGTCTAGAACGAGGTAAGCTTAAGAAAAGTTACCAAAGTCAATTGAACAAATGAGTCATCACTCAAAAAATTGTTTTACTGAGTAAAGACATTTATCTAATAAATAACGCCTTAAAACAATTTTAAAATTTTTTACATTAGGGGCATTTTTTATTTGCACAGGCAAGGCATTAAAGGCTTTCACGCCTAAAATACTAGGTGATTTATTGGTAATAGCGAGTCTACCAAATGGTATATACATGATAACAGTCTTTACATTTGGTATTGTGGTGATGAATCATGTTGTTCTTTGTAAAATTATGATTGATTTTTATACACATGAACACATATTTCTAGCATAAAGACGCTATGTACGGTTAAAATATTATACCTGTTAAATAACTCACTGTATGAAGAACTGGCAGGAACATTGGCAATTGATTTAGGAATTCTCTTCTGAGTTATAAAAACATCTCCAATTGAAGATGAGCAGCCCCAAAAATTTATCGCATATCTTAGTCCAGACTCAACGTGGGCATAATAAAGGGATACTAACTGCTGAATTGTAAGAATATCCCTTAATGTTTTAAACAAAAAGCATGCTGAATGTAACTTAGACACTAAAACATTACAGTGATTAATCCAATTTAGATTTTTGTCAAGGTGAGCCCAAGAAAAGTAACACTATCACAGCTGTGGATTATTTTATTGTCAATTTTCAAGTTGACTTCTACTTGCTTTTGTTGACGAGTTTGGAAGATAACTGCTTGCGTTTTTTGTAAATTTAAGTGTAATTTATTAAAAGTATACCATTTATGTAGTTTATTCAAAAATAGATTACATTTTATTTCAAGATTATTTTTAGAAAAATCTGACAAGACTGCGGTAGTATCATCAGCATATACCGTAAAATTCACTTCAGGATCAACAGAGGATATATCATTAATAAACAGCGAAAACAAGACGGGACCTAGGACAGTTCCTTGCGGAACGCCAATATTAATTTCTGCATGATTAGAATTATAAGTTTTTATAGCGTCACACTCTTTGAAGTTCATACTAACATAGTGTGAACGTGAGCCTAGAAAAGATTTAATCCAGTCAAGGGAAGTACCTCTCAAACCACATAAAGCGAGCTTCCCAAATAATATGTCGTGATGCACACAATCAAAAGCCCTACTGAGATCACAAAAAATCCCAGCAGGGCATTCATAAGCTTCTATATATTTTATAACACAATCATAGAATGAATGAATCGCTGTATTGGTACTCCTACCAGTAATAAACCCATGTTGATCATTACTAAGAATACTATGCTTGTTAAGAAACGAAACTAAGCGATCTAAAAACGCGTATTCAAATATTTTGGACAAAGATGACGCGACAGATATTGGCCTGTAGTTATCACAGAGTCGAAGATTACCTTTTTTAAATACAGGTAGAACTTTGCTAGATTTCAGTACAGAAGGAAAATCGCCAGTTTCAAAAGACAAGTTAATAAGGGCAAATAAAGGAGATAATATTGTGGAGCAGACTAATTTATTAAGAATTAGTGGAATGCCATCTGGACCACAAGACCATTTACTTTTTATTCTATTTATTACAAGTTTGAGAAGCTCATTTTCAGTATAAGGATTTAAAAATAACGAAGCGGAAGGAGATTTAAAATGATAACTCGGCCGATCATCAATAGGGTTACTGGAATTATCAATTTTATTTAAATGTTCAAAGGGGCATCTTTAAAGTATTCATTGAAATGGCAAATGATCTCGCGGGGATCATCTATGTCAACATTATTAGCAACAAGTGTAACATTTCGATGTTTTTTTGTGTTGTTGCTAAATATAAAAATTATATTCCAAGCCATTCGGATTGTCGGATAAAAAAATTTTGTTTTGATAATGTTCTCTTTTGGTGAATCGAACGAGAGTATCATGTTTCCTTTTAGCTAACTTATAACTGTCATTAAGGGAAGGATGCTTATTTTTAAAAATATATAAATTGTAAAGTTTATCACTAGAATTCTTTACCGATGCATTAACCCAATTTTTGTTAGAATTTTTACGTTTTGCGGTTTTTATAGGAAAATTTTTATTAAAATAAAATGAGAACAGATTGTAGAAGCAATCAAATGCATTATTTAAATTTTTGCAGTTGATGACTGCAGACCAGTCAACTGTTCTCAAATCATTTTCAAAATTCGCAATATGTCATGAGAGTAATTTCTGCTTTGAAACGTGGAATAAGCTATATTTCTAGAATCCAGATTTATATTTGATTCAAGTAAAACAACACGAGGATCAGAAGTAACTGTATCCACAGCACATCAGCTGCTTATATTGGGAATATTTGAAAAAACATGATCGATTGTAGTTGCACTGTTTCTAAAACTATCAATTCTTGTAGGCCAATTCACTAGGGAATTCATATTATAGCAAAGTAAAAGATTATTTAATTTATAGTAAAACTGCCATTTCTATCATGCAGTGAGTCAGCATGTACGAGGACTTGACTATGAAGAAGGCATCTTCACTGGCCAAAAGAGAAATTCTCAAGAAAGTTTGGCCGCATTAGAAAGGGACATTTTCTTTCTCCAATTATATCAGGGAATGAGACTTGACAAGTTCATTGGGACGCTCACATTAAACGGGAATCCTTGTAGTGTGTTCATAAACACTCTCTTCCACCAAAACACAATTTTCTGGAAACACAGTTGAGGACAGCACTTTTCTGGGATGCCGAAGAAGTTTTGCTTTTTATTCTTATAGTATGCCGAGGGGGTCTAGTATAAATTTAAGTTTTAAAAATTTTATCGCAAGTCGGTTTTGATTGCAGTGGGTACCTCAAGCATCTTTTGTACAGCTGTTTCGACCCTATTTGGGCCCTTGTCAGCAGAAGCGTAGCTCGAGACTTCCACTGCAAACCAAACCGCCTGTCCCAGGTTATTCATATTTGTGATGTAATAGTAATAAATAGCTTGAATCGCGACATCTTGCGTTCACTTTTTGACACAACATTGCATTAGGAATGACAAATTACAGCCAGTTTGCTACTTAATAAGTCATCCCATGCAAGGCGGCCGTGCGTGCTGTCAGAACATATTGAAAGTTTTAAAGATTTTATCGCAAAAAGGTTTTGATTCTAGTGAATATTTCAACCATCTTCTGTACAGCTGTTTCGGCCCTATTTGGGGCATCGTCAGCTTCTGAATCACTCGAGACCTCCACTGCAAACCAAACCGACCTGTCCTGAAAACTAAACCGGTCTGTCCCAGGTTATTCGCATTTGCAATTTGTCATTCCTAATGCAATTTTGTGTCAAAAAATGATCGCAAGATTCAAGCTATTTATAAATTTAAGATTTAAAAACTGTTCCACGTTCTTGATGAAGGAAAATCATGTTGCTGCATGACAATAGTCGGGTTGATAAAGCAAACAAAGTCCACTAGTTAATTAAGCACTGCGGGTTCTTAGATAGAAGGCATCTACCTTAAAACCATGAGGTCATGGTTCCGTTAGATATCTTTTTATTCGAAAACTTAACAAAGCATCTCAGCGTTTTGCATTTGTTGGAGCACTTAAAGAAACCTTTTGAATAATATTCTGCAGAGTTGCCAAATGAGTTATTTTCTGAGAATGTGGAATTGGAAAACAAATGAAATAAGTGTATAAGTATTGAAGCGAATTACGTACAGGGAGAGCAAAAATGGCTGACGTGTGCCGTTCCATACCAATAGGGTATTTGCCGCATACTATGTATTTACATTAACCATAATTCAGTGGCGTTCTTAAAAATTTTTACGTCATCTTTTGACTTGTGATTTGTCAAAACGACCAAATTCAATGAATAAAGTGGAATTAAATTAAAATTAATATTGTTATTAATTGAAAATGTCTATGGATTCCTTATTGCATTTAAATTAAATCAAAGTTCCAAATTTATTTCGCAAAAAATTCCGTACATGCTTTCTTTCGTACTTTCAATTCCATTTCTTAAAATCATACACTCAAAAAAACTATGTATTAAACACACTGTTTAAGGAATTACAACATAATAAAATCAATCAAGTAATAAAAAATACTTACGTAAATCAATATAAAGTTGAAAATATTGCACATTAATTTGTAGACATAAAGAGCAGCACAATTTACCCATGCAAAAATATTTAGTAGAAACACTATTTAAACAACACTAATAATAAACCACATACTTGAAATGCACTTACTCAGAAACACATTTATTAATATTATTACAAAAAATGTTGAAAGTGTTCCCCATTAAACTCTAAGCACAAATTAATCCTAGTTTTCATATTGTTAAAAACATTTTGAAGAATTTGTGGTGTTATTGAATTTATTTCATTATTCAAAGCTTGCTCCAGTTCTTCTACAGTATGTATACGATTTCTAAATATTCTGTTTTTTAAATAACCAAACATGAAATAGTCTAATGGTGTTAAGTCTGGTGATCTTGGTGGCCAAAGATGTCTGCTAATTATGCGATTATCAAAAAATTCACGTAAATATTCCAACGTAGCACCTGCTGTATGGGCTGTTGCACTATCTTGTTGGAAGTAGCCGTACTGTAATTCATCATCATGCAATTGTTCAATAAAAGGACGTAATAGTTGCTGCTGATAATTTTGGGCATTTATATTATTGTAAAAGAAGATGGGACCAATAATTCTTTTTCGTGACATTGCAATCCACACACCAACTTTAACAGGATGCAGATCTCTTTCGTGAAGTTCATGTGGATTTTCTGTTGCCCAAAACGATAATTCTGAGAATTAATGTAACCATCCAAATGGAACCATGCCTCTAAAGAACGTTAAATCAAGAATATTGTCATCATTTAAATGTCTGTTGAACCAGTTGCAATAATTCACTCTCTTCTGAAAATCTGGAGGCAAAAGTTCTTGTACAACGCTTACTTTATATGGCTTCATATGTAAGTCTTTCTTCAAAGCAGTGCGACAAGAGCCATAAGATACACCTGAAATAATGCATTAGAATATGCATGTCAACAAAACTCAAAAATTTGAAATACCTGTTTGAAGGGACAGTTTTCGTATGGGTTTTTTAGGACTGGCTAACATTCTTTGCCTGATGTCTTTTACAACTTCTTCTGTTAGTACTTTCGGTCTACCAGAGGATTTTCCTTTACAAACACTGCCTGTCTCACGTAACCGATCTACAATACGGTGAGCATGTTGATGGAACGTATCTTGTGTAATATCTTCATCATGATAAGCTTGTTGAAACTGATGAAAGCAAGACATGAATGGATACTGCCAATTACCATCCTGATCCCTTTCACCAGACCGAAAATACGCTTCTAAGATAAACTTATTATGTTCTTCAGTAAACATTTTAAACTAAAAATAAAGCACATATAAGATTTTTTTATACTTTGTTTATAACAGTTTTACGTACCAGATTAGTTAGACAACTAAAACAGAGCCTTAAGAAAGACTTTGTTATTACAAAAGAAAACACAAAATGACTAAAACCAGGGAGAACTTGTATGTACGCATGTGCGCTACTGAAAGGTCAATGACACTTACGTTTGACAGCGTTTGACATGCATGGAAGTAAATATTGGGACAATATTGATAAGTGAAACACATTTTCGATATAAGGTTGGAACAACTGCAACTTCACACGTGTCAATCATTGTTGCTCTCATTGTAGAAAAATAAAGGGTTGCTAATTTGACAGATATTTCTTTCATAGCTCTAACATAATAACTCGCCCTCGTATACATATAGACTTCAAAGTTGCGCTTATGCGCTAAAAACGAGGGAGTTTTAAGGCGAAACTTGAAGTCGATTTCTATTGCTAATTAACTAATGAAATATAAGATAAGAATTAGGGTATGTTACACAGATAATATTGCTAGCGATTCAGGTTCAGTGTAAACCCTTCCAGTTAAATTGAAAGAATATTAATTATTATATTCATCAAACAGGTATTAAAATATTTCATAAACAAAATTACTTATCCAGAAAAATGCAAAAAGCAAAAGATCTGTTGAAATTTAGTTAGTTAAATAAACTTTCAGAAGCAATACCACAGCCCATTTTGACATACTACAAACGAAAGGTATGAGGAAAAATAAGGTGTCTCACTTTCTATTTTGAGACAATTGCATTTCTTTGATTAGTAACTTAGTAATATCGAAGTGTGGTACATGACAATTGTAAAAAAATTATTCAAGTCAGAAAAAGTTAGACTCTATTAATATTCATAATGAAAAGAAGTTTACTTTATACTAGATGGCGCAAGAATCTCAGTTCCTTCAAAATTGAGACATTCCCTGTTTTTCTCCGTACCCTTCGTTTTATTAACAGGAGATAACGTTATCTTTTTGCTTTTAAATTCGAAATTAAATCATAAAATTCCGACAGTTGGATCATTTCATGAACTTTTCATTTCACCTTCGTATATAAAAATGTTAATTAAAAGGAATTTGTTAATCTCTTTTGCTACTTATTTATTCATTATTCCTCCAATTATTATTATTTATGTAGTTTCTCAAGTTTTGTTTCTTTTTATTTTATTTCATTTTTCTTCTTGTAAGCAAAAATGAAGATGAGAACAGATGAAAATCGACGATTTCCGAGAGGAAGGTTTGAAAATCAAGCTTTCATTTCTTTCTTTGTAATTCATCAATTTTTCTTGTCTCTCTTAGAAAGAAAAAAGTCACCGCTTTCCGATTAGAAACCCTTGAAAATCAAATAAATCCAGTTTTCATTTGTTTCATTGCATTCAATTATTTTTTTGGTTCATCTTGTAAGCGAAAAATGACAAGTGAAAAATAGACGATATCCGACCGGGAGCTTTTCAAAATCAAATCCAGGTTTCCTTTGTTTCTTTGTATTTCGCTTTTATTTTCTTCTTGTTATATACAAGAATCAAGCGGAGAATAAATGAAAAATCTAAAATCAAATCTTCGCATTTCATTGTTTTTGTTTCTTTCTATAAAAAGAAATCGACGGGATGCTTTTGAATAATTTCACTAGTTTTCTGCATAGCATTATTTTTTGTTTCTTGCCGTAAACAAAAAAAAAACCTTCATTTTCCTATAGAAAGCCTTTAAAAAATGAAATAAATCAGCTCTCATTTGTTCTTTTGAATTTCAATTTTTTTTGTTTCTTTTGTTTGTAAGCAAAAGAACTAATAAATGCAAAATCGGCGATTTCCGGTGAGAAGCTTTCGTAAATCAAACTTTCATTTGTTTCTTTGCATTTCATTATGATTTTGTTCGTTTCTTGTAGCAAAAAGCGACTATTTGCGACGAGACGTTTTTGATTGTTTTTTTGAGCAAACAAAAAAATCACGGGAAGCCTCTGAAAAATTAAATAAATGAAGCTTTCGTTTGTTTTTATTGAGTATATCACTGTGAAGGAAATGTTTCATACGGAGTTACAAATAATTAAATAAGGGTCTCCTAAATTGTAAAGTGTAACCTACATATGAACTCCAGCGGTCAAAGCCTTCTCTACATTCAGAGAGGAGTCTAGAGTCGGTTTTCGATTTTGAAGGTGTTCAAAAGAAGTGTGGAATGACGAATTTGACAATGACAATGACAATCTTTTATCGGACAAAATTCTAGTTTAATAGTAATTAACAACCCAGTTCAAGGAACGTCAAACAAGTACTTTTCATATTATAATATCAAACAAAAACTAAGTTATAATTACGATATTAGGAAACTCTTAATTGACTTTTATTGATAAATGTCACTAGAACACTATCGTCGTATATCAATTCTTGAACACAGATGCTCACTTATTCGGCTGAAAATTTATTAAAATATTTTTAAAAAATGACAGTTCCTGTAACTTAATATAAAAATACTGTCTTTCTTGTTTCTTGTTTATTCCTGGAAAATAGCCTTCTTAATCTACGTTTCGCGATAGATTGATATCTTTCTCAGCAGATAGATGTAATACATCAAATAATGAAAGAGATGTGTGATAGAATGAGTCATGAACGAAGACTAAAATGGCATGAGTACATATATTATTACGACTCTTGCGCCATTTGCGAATCTTGAGGCACGTCTCGATGAAGAGATTATGGACGAGAGAAAAAATTAAAAAAATTGCATAATTAATTAATATATACTCTAGTGGCAAGAAAAGAACTGAACTTACATGAGACCTCATTACATTTAACAAAATTAAAATTAAAGATTACCTAATTTTGTCAATGCGAGTTCAGTCGACTGTTCTCAATATCGAATGTTTTATTTAAAAGTAAATTTTTGCAAAATATTATATTTGAATCTATTTTAAAAACAAAATATAAATTTTCTCGAACGTGACAACATTTTAATAGATTTGAGATCAGATTCAAAAGATTCTTCTTTAGATGTTATAAGCGTATGGAATTAGGTAACTATCATTGAATCTAGTACATTCATATCAAACCCACGTAACGTATTTTGGCTGTAGATCCAAGCACAGGACAGGAAAAAAATTAGTATAGGAATGCCCCAAAGCTCAACTTTAAGACCCTTACACTTCATATTATCGTTTTCATTAGAGATGAGCTCTTGCGTCTGGCATTGAAGTAAAAGACATAAAGCACAATTGTATCATTTTCTTACTCACCGTTGAAAAGGAAATAATGTCGAAATATTCGTCGGTTTTAGCTTCGGCGATTGATGACGCAGGGCTCATTTTTCGTGATAAACCATTTACAAAAAAGAAAGTCCGACGAATTAACAAAAACAAAAAGTAATTCTCGCGCAGAATGTACTTAAACATTAATCAAATCGATCGAATTCCAAATTATTCATCAATGTTGCTCTGAGTTTTTGGGATGTCCATTTAACATTAAAATAAAAATTACACAAAATATATTTATGAACAGTTTTGAGCAGCATCGTTCAAAAAGAAAGAAAGAAGATTGTCTCAACTCATCCTAGTAATTGAGCAATTTAAAAAAGGAAGCTTTTAACAATGAAACTAATATTCTCAAGAAAAAGTAAAACATCGAAGGAATTCGCCAGGACCGGATCCATAAAATAAAAAAATACAAAGCGAGAAACACACGAATTTTACAGTCGATAAACCCCGTGAACCTTTCGAATCCAACGGCCCTACTTTACAATCGAAACGGGTGGAATTTAGGAGGACCCGGGGAAAACGCGCGTTAGTTTTTCCAAATCCGGCTAATTAATACGTCCGGGTCGTAAGAGGGCGGGCGGCTCTTCTGCTTGGTATGCAGGGCAAAGTCCCGGAGCTTTACGCAGGAAGACGTCTTTAGTCCTTGCATACTCCCGAACGAAATTTATTTGAGGTTCATATTTCCAACTAATAATTCTGTCATACGTCGGTAATTTATGCGCCGTATAATAACTATTTTTCGAACGCTTTTTTTCCTGTGGCGTCGTCGTCTTTAAAAATAAAACGCGAGACGTCTTGAGCTAACGAAGCGTTCCGGAGCTTCGACGTAATATTAATTTGAGTTCCGACTTTTCAATTTTTTTACTTCAGATAAGTTTTGATAATATGAAAATTTGTCGGACCAAGAAGAACTAAGCCGGAGTTCATTAGCGCACGGAAAATTTAATAATAAAACCACTCCGTTCCGCACTCATTAAATTTTAATATACCCTTTAGGAATATTAATCTTATCCAGCGGGCTCATCCCCGTCAGTCCAGGTACTCTATTAAAAGTCGAGTGGCGCAAAAACGAGATGAGATTAGCGTGATGAGAGAAATTAATATAGAATTTATTTAAATAAGCGCGCCCGTATATTTCATGCGGATATTATTGATGGAATATTTTATTTCAACTGCAAAGAATTTTCAGAATCTATTATTGAATGTATGAAGAGCGTTCCGTCATTTCGGTTGGCATGCATGAGTATGTTATGCATGTTTACATATACTCGTCGTAAATAAAAATTAAAAAAAAGTGTTTTGCTATTAATCCACGGGTATTACATATCAGGAATGTAGACATATTAAATGCTTATAGTCAGAGAATAAGTCTCATTCATACATTAATAGATGAGTAAGTATACTGAAAAATGTTAATTTAAAACAGCATCAAAATATAGGGTGTTTCGAATTTTCTTGTTCAGGAGACTTGAAATATTGAGTGGTCACTTTTGGACATAATAAAATTAAAACATCTCTTTTTATTGGGACATTGTGGGATTATTTCTAGCCTGAAGCAAGTCTTTACATCTTGGAAACTTGTCAGGGATTGATCTACATTGGAAAAATAGACCAAGATAAGTAATAGGTGAATCTCGGGATTAAACTACATGAGAACATCAGAAGATCCAAAAAAAAATCAAGCTGTTATTGTCAAAAAATGGTTAAAATTGGAATCAATATTATTGGAAAGAATAAGGAGGAATATCTTCTTTCTTTCCAATGAAGGTGTATTTGAATTTTAATAGAAGAAAGAGGAGTATCAATAATTTCCTCCTTGATGATGATGCTTGATTTCAGTTTTAATAATTTGTTGACGATAAGTTATCGGAACCAGTAGCTATATTAAAATTTGTAATAAATTAGGAAGTACTCTTATTACAACATTACAATTGTATACCCTAACTATGAAAATTAACCATATTAATATTTTTGTTTGCAATATTCTAAAGAACAAGAATAATAAAGAGGACCAAATAAAGAAGTAATTGCCTAGTAGAAGAGGAAGACGAGTTAGTAATAAATAAAAATAAATAAAAGATAAATAAAAAGCTTCAATTCAATGCTAAACCCAGAACGGGCCATATCTAAAAAAAAATTATTATTCACTTTGACAAAGGAACAAACATATTCACGTAATGTCAATAAGTATCTTTAAATATACTTTTAGTCGATGTTAACTTGTTTTCTTTTTCATATAATAATATCACTAAACTCATAAAAAAACAGTTGAGAAAAAAAGAGATTGCGTTCTTGACTTCAACTTCGTCTTTATTTTCTTGTCCACTTTCGCAATTCTCTTCCTTTTCGACAACGTTCATCAGTATTTATTTTATCTCATCTCATATTGATCATTTTCTTCATTTTCGTCTGCATAATCTTTTCACTTCAATCAGGTTTAAAAACCTAATGAGAGAAGAGGAATGCCATGTAGGTATTCATCGACAACGAAAGTGTTTAACGAATTTAACAGACAGCAATTCTTTTCGCTTTTCAATTACAGTTGGATTGCATAATTAATTATTTTAATATTTAGCAAGTTGTTAGTTAATTCTGGATGTAGAACAGAGCATTCATAAATGTTGAAAGGTGTTTGAAACAATTAGGAGCCGCAATTACAGAAGCTCTCAAAAACGTCACTAGATATTTTCAACAATAAGAAAAAGAAAATAAATTTATGCTTGAGGAATACTTTAAATAAATGTTGTAATTTGATGTAAACTTTCATAAAATTATTTTATTCACAACGTTAAGATGTATTTTAATATAAGAAAGAATATAATCTAAATATCAATGTAATTAATAAAAATAATTTCGAGTTTTTTTTTTACTATATGATGATCAATCGATCGATAAGTCAAAGAACTTTTACGTTGCTATCTCCTTCTAACTTTCGTGAAATGGCCTTGCGGCTTCTGTCATGTCATGTCATTTCATCGTACATTTTCTTAACTGAGATCTATATGATCGGCATACAAATAAATTTTTTTTTTACAGTTTTCACTAATTACACTATCTGTGACTTATTGTGCCGTTCATGATAAGTAAAGAAGTGCAGTATTTAGTACTTTTTTTAATAAGGGAGGGAAAAATGCAAACGCTTTTAAATCTTTTATGGATGCTCTATGTTATTAAATTAGAATAGAATATTAAAGAGAGATGAGGAGCGACAGATCATGACAGCGAGAAGTTTCTAATAGGTGACAAAACTTCACCTCTTTTATCACAATTAGGTTCCCCAATTATTTTTTTTATATTTAGCAAGTAGTTAGCTCATTCGTGGTGTAGTATTATTAAATTGAATCGAATTTTAAGACTTGAAAGGAGATGATGAGCGACTGTTTATGACAGTTTCTTTTATACACTTTATAGATCTGCCATTTTGGTTCAAAGATCTAATGACAAATAGGGAACGCCATTTGTTGTCAGTACTGTGCAATAAAGTGTCTAATTGAATTTAAGCTTGAAGAATATGGAAATTGTGCGTGTGTTGTAGCTTGAATATAATACATTTGCAATAAATATATTTTACGACATTCTTGAGTAAAAGAAAGAGCTTAGTGAGCGTAAATATGAAAGAAAAAGAGATGAACTCCGGAACAAATAAAAGTATTTGTAACATGACGAAAAAGATCACGCGTCCAATATTGTACTGAATTATGCAGAATTTTAAACAATGGTCGACTTTTTCTTATAGAAACGGAACGCTTCTCCATAGTATTTCGCACAGTGACATTTCATCAACGACACTAGAATGACCAATGATCGCTCATAGTGATGTAAAATAACGGTATTTTAAAATGTATTGTACAGCGCTACGTGTTTTAAACCGTATAATAGTATATTATAACGTATTTTATAATAAATACACTTGGGGATAGTACAAAATAATTAAAATACCGTATTTTACATCACTAGTCGATCTTCATTGGTATTATGCAATTGTGTAATAGTGATGAGACGGTGTTGAATTGCTTCAGATGCTTACTATCTGGTTGCCCTTCGATCTGTATAAATCACATCCAGCATTAACGAAAAATTTGGTCACCCTAAATATGACCTTACTTTTAATTTAAAACATTCGATTTGAAAGACAAATAAGAAGTTAAACATTAAATAGACACTATAGATTTGGTCCAACGCCAGTTTGCAATCGTCAAAATCTGTTATCCATCCAAGTAGTGCTTGATTTTGCTAGTTTTGACAACTGAGTGTAGTTAGAACAAACCTCCCAAGCGAAGTTTAAATGACGCTGCTTCTATTCATGGTGCACAATTCATCGAGCTTTGAGAAAATTGATGTTTTTATTTTGTGAAACATCATTTTAAGCGAAATTGGCGTTTCACAATGAGTTTCCTAAACGGTAGTGAAATATCACGTCGAACTTTCTTTTTTCTTTGGACATCACTATTCAAAAAAGAGGAGTTATGTGGTGCGACATTTCAGTGCAGCTAGAGAGGAAAAAGGTTGAGGACTTTTAAACCCCTTCGTTGGGAGACTATTGAAAAGGTTCAATATCCTTGAAAAACTCAACAACTGATTTCTCCAACTTCGAAGTAAATCAAGGAAAAGAATCGAAGGTAATAGTGCAAATCAACTTCTAGCTTTCCTTCTATTTTCTATTGTGTTAGCACAAGCTCAGAGTTACATTCTTTCTTTTAGAACGACTTTATGGGGAAGTCGTTTTTTTGTCGCCTAATTGAAGATTATCTTCCATGATCCAAGTCAATCGCCTATCTAGATCCAGTTTTTGTTTTTTTTTGTGGATCGAGGGCGTGTTTCGCTTTTGAATCCAAGATGATGGAGAGAAGTCCTTGCAAGTTTCCTTCTTTTGTATTAAAGCGTCAGTATCTCTTTTTATGATGGATATATAGAGAACTGGGCCAGGGTGGTACTCCCATTAGGATTATCCAGATTCGGAGAAACCTACTTTGCAAATAAATTTCAGTGGAATGGGAGGATAGATTCTAATTCGTTAAATAATTTTTTTTATAATAATAATAATATGTTTATTTATGCAAATATGCATTATATAGCAATAACAAAAATATATACAGATTGGATAGGTCATGGAGGTATAATCGTCAATTAACAGTTGATCATAATGACAAGAACACTTATCACATTCACATATCGAAAGTTTGTAAGATAGAGAACCCTTGGCTAACAATGGCTGAAAAGCTTATTTATTCTTGTATCAAAATAGTTTATGCTAGATATGCAGAGGATTGGCCTAAGAATACTGCCTTGTGGCCATCTAACTTGGGAAAACTTACTTTGTAAATAGAACTTCACTGAAATATGGGGCAGACTCCTAATCTTCATGTCGAATTTTATTTTATCAAAGGTGTATGAGTACGCATCACAGAGAGTATCATCATCAGAGAGTATCATCTGAAAAGTTGGTTCTTTGATATCAAAGCGTCAAAATATCTTTAGTTTCTGGTAGATATATAAAGAATTGCCTGGTAGTAATTCTGATTCAATTTCTTATTGGAATTTTCTTCTGACTCTGAAAAATTACTTTGCAAAAAAAATTATCAGTGAACTGCGAATGAGGAGATAGATTCCTTATAATATCGTTAACGAGACTATTGCTTTTTACCGATTGATTGTGAGATAACAAACACTAGCCATCACTGCAGTATCTTCAATGTATCTAAAAAATGGCTTTCTTTGTTATCAAGTTAAAAAATATTGACGTTATTATTCAAAATTATTTTTGGACAATTTCTATTTCTGCATTCGTTGAATATATGTGCAAATCTCTTCTTCTTCTCATCTCCATCTGAAAATGGAAGTAAAATAAAAAGATACATCATTTTTAGAGATCGAGTCTATTTTCCTTACTTCTTGAGAGTGTTCTTCTTGCTGCTGTTGTATGGTGACTGATTCTCTAAATTCTTTCGTTTTAAAATTATGACACTCTTTTTAAGTCTATATTTGTTTTCTTGCACTTTTCGGTGGTCCATCAGAATTATTTTTGGACAATTTCAATTCCTGCATTCACTGAATGATTGCAAATCTCTTCTTCTCGTCTCCATCTGAAAAAGGTAGTAAAAATCCTTTTCCTCGACTTTTTTAAGACCGAATCTATTTTCCTTATTTCTTTTTAAGTCAGTGCCTATTTTCCACTGGCCATACCCTCGTGACATCAACAACTGCCCATCCATTATTTCTGATTTCCACCCAAAAAGTAAATATTCTCTTTTTCATCATCTCTCCATCTAACAAGGCAAATAAAATAAAAGGGATCATTTTCTCCTGCTCGTTTAAAGTGCTTTCTCTAACCATTTTCTTGGTAATCCACCAGATAGTTTGTTTCCAAGTAGTTTATTATTCAATTTAATTTTGGAAGTCGCGTATTTTTCGACGTGAGAAAACTTTTTCTTCTTTTAACTTATTTTCATATAATAATGTAGGCAATACCTTAGCAATTGATGCCTAGAGATACGAGGAATGTTCCACAACCCAATTCCTCCTCCATTAAAGAAGAAAGAAAGAAAATAAGTAATTTCGTAATATAACATCTGATTCTAAGACTATATGCTGTTATTTATACTAAACTTATGAGTTTTGAGTTGCACCTTTTTTGTATGATCAATTTAAAACATTCGGTTTGAATGACAAATAAGAAGTTAAACATTAAATCGAACGTTACAATTTGCCGAACACGCCACACTTATCAACAAAAAGTTTAATTTATATATTTATAATAAGTGGAAGCGTCAAACGTTTCAATGTACTTTAAACTTAAATAAAATTAGAGATATGCACAGTTAACTGCTATGAAATTTTAAAATTTTATTTTACTGAGTAAGTATGAATTAATCAAGCTGCAAATTCCAAAGTTTTTTTTGCTTTACTCAATTAAGTACGCGTTATTTAAAACCCATTTGCAAAGTCAGCTATTTTTGGTGTAGCATTAAACAATAATTCACTGAACTCAATGTAGTAAATTAAAGCACGGATTTACGTGCGGTTTTAGGTCACGAAAAATTTTTCATTTAGGAGCTGATAACTCCCTTTTTTCTTACAGAGAGTCTTTTGATTTTTAGTCAAATAAAAAACCACAATTTTCTTTAATTTTCAGATTATTCAAATCTGCATTTTGTTGTCTTTTGTTCCAGTTCTCGTTTCTTTTTGTCTCTTAATTGTATTGACGTCTCTATTCGTGCAATTATTTTTTGCTGAGTTTTTAGGACACCTTTTCGAAAATTCTTATTTTCTTATTTAGATTTTTTATTAATTTCAACATTGGAATTTGAAAGAACCGCCGACACTTACGTCTGCTCATTGTTCTCAGTCGTTTGACAGAGTAAGGATTTAAAGTGGCAGTTGGAAAATCAAAGGCTGACCAAGAAAAGAAACTAATTCCTTTTATAAATAGAGCAATTCTCTTTTGATTCATCATTCCAAACTGGTACTTCATTCTCTGTAAAGTACTTTAATGAAGATTGTTAAAGAACACCATCTGAAAATCTGTTTCAAATTAAGCACTTCTTTTGGTTGCAGTTACACCAGTACAAATTTTTTTAAAAATATTTATATTAATTGAGTAATCTATGTTTATCAATATTAAATTAAACAGTAAGGTAGCTGAGTGATTCAGTCCGTTGGCAAAGGGCTTGACGCTTGGCGGGGCAATTATTAGGTGTATGTTCGAATTCTCTTCTAGTGCGTATATAAGAAATAAAATTCCCAAAGCTCGGATACCGGCTCCTTAGAACTGCGTTTTCTGCATTTCCTCAGTTTGTAAGGTGAAAGCCAAAGGAGAAAATAACATCAAATCGGTCGCCCCCTCTTCCGACAAGCTCCAAGAACTTGAAAAAAAAACAGTCAATGAGAGATGAGAGGCGCCATCTATCGATTAACTGCGCTAGTTAGTTTGACACATTTCATAGATCAGCCATTTTTCTCATTTACTCGATTACAGTTAAGTCGCTGAACTTTTTAATATTTGGCAAGTTATTAGCTCATTATCGATTTAGTGTTCTTCAGTGACTCGAAAACTTGTTTTTTTTTTAATATTTATACATTGTTAAAATAAAACAGACTTGAAAACCTGAAGGTAAAGGAAGAGGAGTGACTTTTATTTCACTAACAAATATTCTTTTTGTTTACGTTGCTGGCTTACATTTTTATATATTTAGAATGTGATTAACTCATCCTGACTTTAGCGTTGTTAAATAATCAAATCAGTCTTGAAATCCTGAAGAGTGGGAATGAACGCCATCTCTCAACCTTTTGCAGAATATTGTAATGTTTTTAGATTTATTTCGATTTGTTTTTAAATGAAACACTTGATGAAACTAATAACTAATTTATTTACACAAGACTTAACACTAATTTATTTATAACGGACTAAGACTAATTTATTTTTACAAGCCGAGCAATTACACAGTAAGTAACTCTACGTTCAACTGACTGAGACTCATCGTCTTCGGATATTTATATTAGAGGGGCGGCTTCTCCAGCAACCCCCAGCGTATTCTCGAATGCGACGGACTTCTCCCGTAGTCTCCCGTAGCAGAACCTTCGGGAGTCGGCCAGACTTCAAGGCGCTTGTCACGTCGGCCGTCGGCGGAGTGCATGACTCACTCGTCGCAATTCGTTCGTCACATTGCCCCCTTCTTAAAAACGTTTCGTCCCGGAACATTCCTTGTAATAGCCTTGAGGAAGGGTGTCGAAAACGACAGGCTGGCCCCTTTCTGCAGCTTCCGGTTTGGAAGAAGTAGCAATTCACAGTTTTCTCATTTCCAACAGCTGCCTGTGGGTGGTGACTGCAGACCAGGACTTCAATCCCCGTTCCGTTGAAGATAACTTCTATCATGCTTCGGATGACCCTCCAGTCCAGCCCGTCAAGTCCGCAGCCCAACTTGGGGATGGCCAATTTAGTCTCTTTGCCTTCTATCAGCTGCCTCTTCAGGCTGCAAAGAGCTCTCCACATACTGTGGTAGTCAGGTTTACCGCTTGATGTCTTCTTAGTGACTAAGTAGTATACGCGTCGTCTCTGATCAGCTCTCGTGTCGATGATCTGCAGGCTCTTGCCCACCATGGGATGCTGTCTTCGGAGTACCTCGACTTGACCAAATTTATTCCGGAAGACCTGGGCTATCCCCTTGGACATTCTTAGGTCTTCTGCCACACAGTGGGCCAGACTGTACTCTGGTGGCACTTGAAAAAGATCTTGCTGTCTCTCTGTGGTTACACCAAATCGTGCCTTACTCCCTGTGGCGTAATGAGACATAAAGGTTTCGAAGTTTACTTCGGAACCTTGCGTCCTTTGTACTGTCCCTTCATTTTCTTCTCCGTTGTAAGGAGCCATTCGGTTGAAGTGGATCACTTTGGGCTTGCCATTCGGAATCTTTTTGATGCGGTATATAACGTCGTTGATCCGTTTTATCACCTTGTAAGGACCTTCCCAAGATGTCTGCAACTTTGGGGACAGACCTCGACGTCTTTGAGGATTATAAAGCCATACCAGTGCTCCGGGTTCGTATCCCCCATTCTGAGCGTTGATGTCATAATGCTCCTTCATTCGGTCGCTGGCGGTCTGTATATTGTGACGCACTTGATTGTGAATGTTGTCCATTTTCCTGCGTAAACCGCTCACGTAGTCTTCGTCGGTAGGGACTTCGCCAGGCTTCACGCCGAATTTCAAGTCGCAGGGCAGTCTTGGCTCTCGCCCAAATACCACTTTTGCTGGGGTCTCTCCTGTGGTCTCATGAACGGACGAGCGGTATGCCATTAGAAACAGGGGAATATACGTGTCCCAGTCTCTCTGATGATCGGAGACGACCTTGGACAAATGTCGGTTGATGGTCCTGTTGAACCTTTCCACCATTCCGTCCGACTGTGGATGAAGCGCAGTGGTCCTAGTTTTCCGTACGCCGAGCAGAGTACACACATTCTTGAATAAGGTTGATTCAAAGTTCCTTCCTTGATCCGAATGCAGTTCCATGGGTGCACCATACCGACTGATCCATTCCTTGACAAGGATTTCAGCAATAGTGGCCGCCTCTTGGTTAGGTAGGGCGTATGCTTCAACCCACTTGCTAAAATAGTCCATTACCACGACGATGTACTTATTTCCACTATTTGTTTCTGGAAATGGACCTGCTACATCGATGGCAACTCTCTCAAAAGGACTTCCCACGTTATACTGTTTCATGGGAGCCTTGCCTCGCCTGTGTGGACCGTTACTGGCTGCGCAGACTACACATTTCCTGCACCAATTCTTTACATCTTCCTTGCAATTCACCCAGTAGAATCGCTCGCGCACCTTCTCCATAGTCTTCTTGATTCCCAAATGCCCTCCCGAAGTACCATCGTGAAGTTCCCTCAAAACTTCTGGCACCCTATTCTTGGGAATCAGTAACTGTGCCTTCCGTTCCGTGCCTTCCTGGTTCTCTATGCTTCGTTTCAAAAGACCATGATCCAGCACTATGGAGTCCCACTGCGCCCAGTATGATTTTACGGATGGTGCACAAGGTGCTATCTCTTCCCAAGTAGGCCTTGTCTCCCTACTTTTCCATTCCAGCACCAATTTCAAGTCTGGGTCGTTCTCCTGGTCTCGCCGCAATTCTTCGCCTTGCCATTTGTCGTCAACAATGGCCGTCCTTGCAGTCATGGCTACTTTCTCCTCCAGACGACTACAGTGCTTGCAATTTTCAGGACAGGGTCTTCTAGACAAAGCATCAGCATTTCTATGGCTTGTTCCTGCCCGATGCTGGATTTCAAAATCGTATTCCTGAAGTCGTTCGATCCATCGTGCAACTTGTCCTTCAGGATTCTTGAATCGGAGGAGCCATTTTAAGGCGGCATGGTCCGTCCTCAGGAGGAAGTGTCTACCATATAAGTACTTGTAGAAATGTTCTATCGTCTTTACGACGGCTAACAATTCTCTTCTCGTGACGCAATAATTACGTTCCGGTTTTGACAGGACTTTGCTAAAATAGCCGATCACCTTTTCTTGCCCATCTTGTATCTGGGAAAGTACGCCACCAATACCAACGTTGCTAGCGTCTGTGTCCACGACGAACTTGCCTTCCGGTAGAGGGTAACTCAGAATAGGAGCACTTATCAAGTACTGCTTTAGGCGTTCAAAGCTAATTTGGCAATGCTGGTCCCATTCAAACGGGCGACCTTCTTCGGTGAGTTTTGTCAACGGCTTAGCGATGTCTGCAAATCCGGGAACATAGCGCCGATAGTAAGTACACAGGCCTAGGAAACTCCTTATGTGGTGTTTATTTTTGGGTGTGGGCCAGTCTCTCACCACCTGAATCTTCACTGGATCTACGGCGATTCCATTTCCATTAACAATGTGGCCCAGATAATTCACTTCCTTCTGGAACAGATGGCACTTCTTAGGGCTAAGCTTTAGTCCAGCTCCGCGAAGCCGCTGGAACACTCCTTCCAAATTCTTCAGGTGGTCGTCGAATGTTTTTCCCACCACAATTATGTCATCCAGGTACACCATGCACGTTGTCCAGGACAGACCCTTCAGAACCGTCTCCATTAGCCTCTCGAATGTCGCTGGGGCATTACATAACCCGAACGGCATCACTGTGAATTGCCATAGTCCCATACCAATGGAAAACGCTGTCTTTTCTCGGTCTTCGGGCGCTAGCTCCACTTGCCAATATCCACTCTTTAAGTCTAAAGTCGAGAAGATCTTCGAACCGGCCAGAGTGTCCAAGGTATCATCAATCCGTGGCAGAGGATAGCTGTCCTTCTTGGTGACATGGTTGAGTAACCGGTAGTCTACGCAGAACCTCGTGGATCCGTCCTTCTTCTTCACAAGCACTACTGGTGACGCCCACGGGCTGCTTGAGGGTTCTATTACATTGTCCTTTTCCATATCGCGAATAATGCGTTCCGCTTCCTCACGTTTCACCAACGGCAACCTCCTTGGAGCTTGACGGATGGGTCTTTCTTCTCCGGTCTCTATCTTGTGTTTGACGACGTCGGTTCTTCCCTTAGATCCGTTTTCTACTTCGAACACGTCCTGAAAGCGACCGATCAGGTCCCTTGCTTTTGTCTTCTGCTCTGGGGTCAACTCCTGGGCTGACGGCATGACCATATCCAACAACTTCTTTGGGACCTTCGTCTCTTGCACCTTTACTTCAAGTTGGCGTGAAATGGAGGACACCATGGCGCAGCTTCCCAAGATTGTCCCCTTCTTGATGTTGACGGGGAAACAGTTGACGTTCATCAGGCGGACTGGTACTTCCTTTCTCGCCGTTAGCAGTGCTTTCCCAACGAGAACTCCTCTTCCAATCTTCAGGTCGTCAGTATTGGGTTCAACCATAACAACTTGTCCATCTTGGAAAACGCCGTTCAGATTGGCGTCGACGATGACCTCGGTCCTGCTGGGTAGCACAACGTCTTCGGCGAGGATAACTCGAGCGGCCATGTCTCCTCGTTGGTGTAGAATCAATTCCTCGTTATTGACAGCCATGACACCACGCTTCAGATCCAATTGAAACCCGTGGGCACACATGACGTCCATTCCCAGAATCGCCTCGTCCTCTATTTCTGCTATCAGCGCACGGTGTTTGATGGGAGTCGTTCCAATGGTAATAATCACTTCTACTTCACCATGGACAGTTGCTGATGTTCCAGTTGCTGTCCTCAGTCTCCACTTAGTCGGTTCGGCGCGTTTTGATGACTTGATGACGTCTGGCCTCAAGATAGTCTTCGTCGCACCCGTATCCAGCAACATGGTGTGAGGGATGTCATCAATGGTGGCATCCACGAAGACACTGCTGGTTAATTGTCGCAGGGATATCACTTGCCTGGCTTCCCTCTTGAGGGGCCTTTGAATGCGGGTCGACGTTTGCCCTACTGCACCGACACGACTTTGTTTTCTTCGTGAAGGATCCTGGCTGGGTTTGGGACATCGCCGAATATGTTCCTCCTCCTGGCAATTCCGACTCGCCAGCCAATTCTTCTGCCTCAAGGCCTGCTCCACAATGCGGCGGATATCCTCGACAGTGGCACACTCCTTGGGTCGCTCCTCTGCAGCAGGTCGCAGTTTGACGTTTTCCTCTTCTTGAAAGTCCATAGCAGCTCGCACCTTGACCTGTCCTCTTGAGACTCTCTTCGCTGCCTCGTATTCCAAGGCGTAGGCCAATGCGTTCTTGGATGTCTTTGGGTGAGCCATTCTCAATGCCTGCTGGTTGTCCGGGTCACGAATTCCATCTATGAATGTCTGCACCGTCAAACATTGCAGGAATTCTACAGGAGCTGCAGGATATGCCAACTGGGCTAGGCGCGCTACGTCGGCTTCGAATTCCTGAAGACTCTCTCCGGACTTCTGACAACGATTCCTCAGCTGCGCATGGTACACCTCTGTCAGATGCGCCTGACCATAACGCATTTCCAGCCTGTTCACCAGCTTGTTGAAATCTTCTTGTTCCTCTGGCGGCATCGTTTGTAGCACATCGATAGCCTCTCCCCTCAAGGCCACAATTAACGAAGTGGCTTTCTCACTGGCTGTCCATCCGTTCGCCTTTGCTGCTGCTTCAAATTGTTTTAAGTAATTAGGCCAAGAAGACTTCCCATCGAACGTCGGTGGTTTTATTTTTAATTTTGAAGTTCCCGCTGGTCCTTCCACAGTTCGCGCCTCATTACTCTCTAGCACTTCTGCTGGTAACTGATCTCCGAATATTCGCATCCCTGCCATGATCTGTTCTAGATTCTTAATTTTGTTATCCTGCTGGAATATTATTTCTTCCATATTTTCTTGCAGGTTCCTTGTCTCTTCCGATATTTTTACCACTAGTTTTTCTTCGAGTCCTTTCGATTGCTCTAGAAATTCATCCTTCAAATTTTCAGATTGTTCTAGAAGCTTCTCGTCTATATTTCTAGATTGTTCCAGCAATTTCTTCTGCAATTCGTTGAAATTTCCAGATTGTTCTCGAAGCTTCTCTTCTAAATTTCTGGATTGTTCCCGAAGTTCATCTCTGAAGTTTCCAGATTGTTCCCGAAGTTCATCTCTGAAGTTTCCAGATTGTTCTCGAAGTTTCTCGTCTATATTTCTGGATTGTTCCAGCAATTCCTTCTGCAATTCATTGAAATTTCCAGATTGCTCTCGAAGTTTCTCGTCTAAATTCCTGGATTGTTCTAGAAGCTTCTCGTCTAAATTTCTAGATTGTTCCATTAATTCATTTTGTAATTCCTTGAAATTTCCAGATTGTTCTAGAAGTTTCTCGTCCAAATTTCTGGATTGTTCCCGAAGTTCGTCCTTGAGATTTCCAGATTGTTCTCGAAGTTTCTGGTCCAAGTTTCCAGATTGTTCTCGAAACTTCTCGTCTAAAATTCTCGATATATCGGTGGAACCACACGTAATTTCGAACAAGAATGTTTCTGGATCATCCCCAGCTTCCTGGAGAGCTTCTCGAAGACGCTGTTGAAGTGCAGCTTTCAAACCGGAAGTTTCCAGCTCTCGTTCTTCTAATTCTATTTTTAATTCGGCCACTTTTAAGTCTTTCAACAGCACTTTCTTTGTAGCCATTGTTTTTTTTCGAGCACTACACTTTATTTATTAATTTATTTAAATTTAATTGTTTTAATTGTTTATTTATTTTCACGAACCGCACACCGGACACCACTGTAATGTTTTTAGATTTATTTCGATTTGTTTTTAAATGAAACACTTGATGAAACTAATAACTAATTTATTTACACAAGACTTAACACTAATTTATTTATAACGGACTAAGACTAATTTATTTTTACAAGCCGAGCAATTACACAGTAAGTAACTCTACGTTCAACTGACTGAGACTCATCGTCTTCGGATATTTATATTAGAGGGGCGGCTTCTCCAGCAACCCCCAGCGTATTCTCGAATGCGACGGACTTCTCCCGTAGTCTCCCGTAGCAGAACCTTCGGGAGTCGGCCAGACTTCAAGGCGCTTGTCACGTCGGCCGTCGGCGGAGTGCATGACTCACTCGTCGCAATTCGTTCGTCACAATATTTTAAAGATCAATCATGTTTCTAATTGTGGTTATTTTGCTTTTGGGAACCTTTAGTTTGCTTTCTTGCTAGTATTTGATAATTCTGTAGCAACAAATACAAATTGGCTGAACTTTTAGTTGCTTATACATGGACAGAGCAAACGATTTTGGCATAGCACGCGTATGACGGAATGCAGTCAACAATCTCGGGCATTGTTTATTCGTGGACGTAAGACACTGCACGTGACAGATTTATAACACCTCTCCATCACTCGTTATCGTGATTTACTCTTCTTCCCGGTGATTAATACGCGTGCTATTTATGCGACGTGCAGTTTTAGATTGCCAAGCGCGCACTTCGAATTTGGAACGTCCGGGACGCAAACTATTTGCGTCCCAAATCCCAAAATCGCCCAACAATTTACAGTTCGAGAAATTACGACTACCGTACAACTGCATGCGCTAAGAGTTCTGCAATTCATATACTCCTAAAATTGCGGAATTCACGACCGTCTTGGCGCTTGCGATTAGCATACTTGAGGCTGTTTGTGGTGCATTGTTCCTGTGCCAAACTCGCGCTAGCAATTCGAAACCTTTAAATCAGGTCGAGGCGTTTCAAAACGTGAAATGAATTTGCTCTGAGGAACTCGCCTGTTGAGATAGTTCATCAATGAAGCACGACTAGAAACAACGTAGTTATTAACTTGATTACAACGCAAAAGAGATCAAGAAATAAAGTCAAAGACTTTCATGTTTTGTTTAAGAATTAAAAAAATAACTTCCTGAGGGTGTCTTCAAGCTGATTAATCGTTAAAAGGATTCTCAATTACGTACAAAAATATTTAGGTATACAAACAGGCGAAGTATTAAAACCGTCATCTTTTGGCCAGTGTAGTAAATTTCTTATTGCAGTTTCTTGAGAATATAAGGATAAACTTTAAAGTTCTAAGAAATCGCCTTGGAAATAGGCTAAAACATTGATGGTTGTTTGCCCTATTTCTTGTCCATTATGTCAAATTTGTCATTACACTTTTATTAAAAAAAAAGTTATAGTGATATATAAAATAAATTTTGTCCACGACTATTCAATAATCTCTCTATTATTCATGTGTATGCCAAGGAAATGCTATCCATAATTCATTACCAGCAGTAAATAATCATTATTCACGGTGTCATGGTAATCATCAGTACTTATGATAAATAATGAAGTAAATTCTGGTAAAATTCTAACAGAACTTAAAATCGACTTAAAATAATTCATAAAATATTCACAGACTGATGTTTTAAATTTGTTTTACCCATTCGCAAATGTTTATAGTCGTACCACTTTGTTTAACATATAGTTTTACCACGTGGTTTTAGTAGCGTTGTTATTTAAATTGTAATTAAAAATTCTTAGTGTTTGTAGTCGAGGATGAAGTATAGTATACGACTCGCTATTGTGGCTTGTTACCTTGGATAATTACAAAACTCGCTCGCTACGCTTTCTCGTATTACAAATATCCTCCATAATAACAACATTCTTTTAGCATCGTGTGTAATACACTATAATGTCGGAGCAGAAATAGTCGATCTATAAAATATGTTAAGTAAAAGCTTGTGGAATTGATCGAGAGATTGCGCCCTGTTCCCATCTTCAGATCTAATTTAATTTAAAAGCGCCAAACACTGAATATTAGCTAAATATTTTAGAAAATGACAGCAAATCGTCTTCAGAAGTAAACAAGGATCCTCGAAAATTTTAAAAATTGACTGATCAAACTGGAGGAAACTTGGAAGCGCCATTTTTCGGCCATCTTTGCAAATTTCTTACTATATTTCTTACGTTTAGTAGATAATAAATTAATCATATTACAGTCGCAAGTTACAAACTCAGAGCTCTGGGAATTCTATTGAATAATAATTTACAAAACTCTGAATTTTAGAGCGCCATCTTTTGGTCAAATTGAATGTTTCTCTTTCAATTTAATTTGATTGTCAAAAATGAAAATACGAGTATTATTACAATTTACTTTTTAGGGACTTTGAGCTTTGAAAAACAATAGAAAATAATAAAATAAAAGCATAATATAGATGTATTTCCATGTGCCATCTTTAGGTCGTGGGTGAAAGGTTATTGGATACTTTCTCTATTTTTAAGAATATTTAAATATATTATATTTAAACACCTTACAAAATTGGAATTTCCTCGATTCTTTGTACAAGTGGACACACGAATGCGCGCCATCTTTTGATTAACAGTAAAACTTCATTGCTTCAAAAATACCAAATTCTACAAAAGAGTTTCTATAAACTGATACACAGTCACGAATAGAGAATTATTCGAAAAAAATAATTAAATAATTACTAATGATTTTGTATTTAATGTCTGACTTAATAAGAAACGGAAGTTTCTGCTCACAGTTTAATTAAACTTTATTTAGTCAAGTTGTAGAATCCAATGAAATTAAAGATCGAAAATCAAGAGATTGAAGTGCCATCTTTTGATTAGAGGAACGAGTTCCTCGAAGTAATTCGATTACGTTGGAGAAAATGCATTTTGTTTTAGCGCAAATTCTGAAAACGCGCTTTTTAAAATATCATCAAATTCTCTTCCATTGAACTGTAAGATACAATCGTCTCACAAATAAAAGCTACCAATCATGCAACTTTTAGCGCCATCTATTGATTAACAGGACAAGTTATTTGTTGAAATTTGATTAGATTCGCTTTAGAAAAAATTGTAAGTAACTAATTCAGTACTGTGGTGAAAATGCATTTATTTTAAAGCAAGCCTGAGTTCTGTTGCATTTTTTAACGAGTTAATCTCTCCACCTAGTTGAAATGAAAGCTTCACCTGAATCTGCTGCATTTTTCTACGTACAAAATGGTCTATGGTTATGAGTTTTAATAAAAATAAAACTGTATAGCATATTAATGTGTATTTTTGTTAAGTTGTAGGTACAATTATTTGAAATATCATCGAATTTTTTTTTCATCGATTTGTAAGATACAGTTGGACCACAGACTGAAGCTATCAAAACCTGCAATCTTAAGCGCCATTCCTTGGTTAAAAGATCAAGTTACTTGCTGAAATATGATTAGGTTTGCTCTATAATAGGAAACTGTAAGTAAACTTCATTTTTGCATTATATGCCGATCGAATAGATCTGAGTTAAGAAAGTCTACGAAGAAATGACATGACAAAAACTGCAAAGTTGTTTCATAAGAGTCCTTTGAGTTATCGATCGATTAGCATATAATAAAAAAATTGTAAGTAACTAATTCAATGTTGTGGTGATCAAGAGTTTGCTTTAAAGCAAGCTCGAGTTCTTTTCTTTACGAATTAATAGTGCCATCTAGTCCCAAAAATTTTACTTAAGTTTGTCACATTTTTCTACGTAAAAAATAGTTCATGGTTATGAATTTTAATAAAAACAAAACTGTATAGTATGCTAATAAGTATTTTTATGAAACTGCACCACAGGCGAACAACAGGCTAGATCTATCAAAGTGTGCAACTTTAACTTAAGTGCCATCTCTTAATTAAAAGAACAAGTTTCTTGTTGTAATTTTTATTAGATTCGCTCTAGAATAAGTAATTGGTAGGTATTACTTCAGTATTGTGGAGAAAATACGTTTGCTTTAAAGCAAGGGCAAGTTCTTTTGATTTTATTTACAAACTATTAGCGCCATCTAGCGCCCAAAGTGAAAGTAAGCTTTACCAAAATTTGCTACATTTTTGTATGTGTGTGTGGCTGTGAATTTTAATAAAAAGAAAAGTGTGCAATAGTTTAATATTTTCGTTAAATCGTACAATTATTAACTTCAGAAATCTATGTCGCCATCTCTTAATCAAAATCAAGATTCAAACATAATTGAATAATAAATATAATGTAATTTAATGAACTGAGAATAATATGCCACAAAATTCCACATCTTCCCCATAAAGATTGTAGTTGCATGTTGTGGTAATGTTATGGCCAAAAAATTCTTTGTCTGTTAAGAGATGGCGCAACATTATTATTGACTTAAGTATATTATAAAAAATTCTCAGAAGATTTAATGAATATAAAATGTGTGAATCACTCTTCCAAAAAATTATTTAAAGATCGAAAATGATTAAACGTTAAATTAATCGAGCTCTGTGAAGAAACTGCAGGGAATTTGTTAAAATGAAAATTATTTTGAAAAATTCAGTTATATCAAATGTAAATTATATCTACAAATTAGGAACGCCACGGCTTGGTGATTTTTCTATAAAAATTTTCTACTTGTGCTTTTAATGATAACTTTAGAAAATGATTCGCTAGAAAACTCAAAATTTTTAATAAACAATTACATTACTTAAATTGCAAAATTTGGAGCGCCATCTCTTTGTCAAATAAAAAACAAATAATTTTCTTTAAAGAAAAAATATTTTAACTTTTACTTTTAATAAACATTAAACATGAATCGTTGGATTTATTTTAACATTAATATAAGATTGCATCCTCTTGAATTGTTTCTTAGTGCTTTGAGGGAAGGACGAATAAAAAATGCAAAAAAAAAAATTAAAAGCTCGCCCGTTTCAGGAAAGCTTAAGAGGACCTGTAATGTAGAGTGAGAGCTTTTCGGTGGAACTGTACCAGCTTATATCTGGTGTGTTGGCGGTGAGTATACCGAGCGCACAATGCCGGCCAGATATGAAGGGGCGTTACCATGGATACGGCATTCCGCCAATGAAAACGCTCATTACTTCATAGCACGCCAGGATGCCGCCACGGGAAACTCACCAACAATTAGCATATTCGGACTGTAATGGAGTACAATATCGCGCCACCGGAACAATAATATATTAAAAAGATGGCGATATTTTCAAAGGCGGAAATTTTTCAAGCGCGTTTTTCTGCGCCAGATGCGGAATCCCTTTGTGAATTGTATGGCTCTTATGGGAGTGCAAGAGCAAAATACAAGGGAAATAATGAAAAATTAATGGAGGCCATAATTCTCGGAATAAGGAAAAGAATATGCCAAGTGCGCGACATTCCCGATCGTGTTTGCTTTATTTGCTTTCTGCGTACGCCACAACGCGTCCATCCATCAACTTGTCTTCTCGAAGCATGTGTCGCTGGATTGTTAAAAAAAATTCGCAATCATCCGCGAAATTTATATATTTCAGGAACGATTCTAATCACAGTCAGAGAAATTCAAGTTCTTCAGGAAACGGGCGTACTCGAGATTAAGTATGTTATTTTCAGTCGATGAAATTTTAAGTATTTTGTTCAAGTTCATGCTATTAACTGTGATCAATTTTTCTCGAAAAAAAAAGGACTTACCCAAGAAGTCAAAATATCTTCTAAAGAACACCTGCCTATATTCATTTTTCTTTATTTATTTTTTCTCCTAATGAAACGTGTCAAGGAATTCGAAAAATGCTGATCAGAATATTGCCCTATACCTAGAGATACACTGGAATTTGTCTTAAATTCCTGGAAACAAAAGTCATCATTAACTAAGTTAAAAACTCAGAATAAAATGAAACATTTACCTAAACAAAAACACACGATAATATCATCTGATTGTAACTACTCTGAGAACTTGAAAAAATAGACGAAGGAGAAAGAAATATGCATTGTTCTGTGAAAAATAAATCGAGTATCCGTTTCATCTTTAGTTAATTTAATGCTATAATTCATATGAAAACGACTTGTTTACAAGCGCACGAAGAATTCTGAACGCCATCTCTTTATCAATAAAAATTTTTACCATGACTTGATTAATTTGAAAAACTGCATATAATTTTTCGAATATTATTAAATATGTTAATAATATTAAATTTAATAAATTCTTTTCAAATATTATAGAATAGCTAAGTCTGTCATCTCTTGAGAGAAAGAGAGGAGAGACGAAAAATGAGAAAGAGAAAGAGAGAAAGTAAAATAGCGAGAGAGATTAAATCTTCGAGAAATTACTATCGGGTGCTCTTTTAAAATTGGCATCGAAGTTGGCCGTGACAAGGTGCTTACTGTGAACATACCAGAATTTTGATTATTTATTGTAAATCTTATTTTCTTATTATCTTTTTTCGCTTGTTAATGGATCTCATTCTTAGTGCCTTTTTTCGTTTAATAGAATAAATCACCTTCTTGCGTCGTCTTATCCTACTCCTGAGTTCGAAACCTCGAAAGCAAGGTTAGAAATGGTAAATTCTAATGTCAAATTGACAACTGTCATGACGATGGTTCACAATTAAATTTTCATGGCCAGTTTCGGCGGCATTTATATATAATCCATTCCTTATCTATTTGTTATCGGAATTTGCGGTGAGAATCTAGTGAGAATGTGGTACTCATGTATGTAACCAAATTTTTACAATGAATGTCATATCGATATAGATTTGAAGGTTATTTCATATTAGGCAATGTTGCGACACATTTTCTTTCCTTGACGAGGTGTCCGAATTTACACATATAAATTGTAAAACGTTTCCTTCGCTTTTAATTTTGGCAGGGTTACTTTTCAAATCTGTTTCATTGATCTTTATGATTTGAACTGTCACAATTTGACGTATGTTATGATAATATCAAATTAAATTTGTCTAATTTAGGGCCGGTACTTTGAACACCGATTAACTTTAACCTTTGGTTTATTCTCATGCTTACAATTGTAAAGACAATTGTTTCTATGGGAACAAACCAAAGGTTAAAATTAATCGGTGTTCAAAATACCAGCCCTTAGGCACGGTCTTTTAATCTCCAGTTAACTTTATCTGACGGTTTATTCCCATAGTAACAATTGTGATCACAATCGTTACGATGGGAATTAATCATCAGATAAAGTTAATTGGAGATGAAAATATCGGGCCTTAAAGTGATAGCCAACACAGCCTATTGCGATAACAAATAGATAAGGAATGGATAATACTTATAAATCTGTCGAGAGAAATGCGCGCCATCTTTTGGCGTACAGAGAAAACTTCTCCGTGCAATATTACAAATTTCTGAAACAAATTTCGAAAAGGTAATAATCATTGAAATTTATTGCGATAAAGATCAAAAAGACCACAGTATTGTAGGTACAAACAAGTTTACAAGTTTAACGTCACAGGTACGTCAAGTCAATAGCTACTTAGTACATAGATTGATGCAGAAATTTGACTAGAATTAAATGGCACAAAAAGAAAAGAAAAATTAAACATTACCAAAAACAATTTTAAGCAAAATAGTTTTAAATTTTGAATCATTACTAAAGCTTTCAAGTGATGGAGATAGAGCCGGCGATTGTAAATTGCGGCGGCTGTCCAGGATTTTATGAATCCAACTTGTAAATTGCGGCATCTGGTCAAATTGATGTTTAAAGAAATATGTAAATTGCGGCGAATGGCCAGTTAGAGTTCTATAATCTTCTTCGCAAATTAGGCGAATATATATGTATGTATATATATGTTGTAGTGTTCTTCCGGGTCTTCCTCCGCGTAGGGTTCTCAAAAGAACCGTTTGTGTCTTGACGACGTTTCGGCATTTTTGACATCGTCTCGCATAACAACGAGAAGCAGAACCAAACAAGCAGCAGAGAAGACCTGGAGATGGAGGGATGTGATTCTGCCAAAACGTCATCAAGACACAAACGGTTCTTTTGAGAACCTTACGCGGAGAAAGGCCCAGAAGAACACCACAACGTACAATACCCGCGGAAACCTACGATACATACATATATATATATATGTATGTACAAACGTGTATTGTGGACACAATGTTGTTAGGTATTAAAAAAATATTCTTTAGATTCCCATATTTAAGCTACAATTGCAAAGTGATAACGCAATGTCAAACAATTAAATAATGCAAAAAGCATTTGTAAAATATATTTTTTTATTAATTAAGCATAACTATTTTACCTTTCGTTTGTACATTTGGTTTCATTATTTTATTGACGCTATTTATTTTTATATACGAGCCAATATGAAACCCCAACAATGTTTCAATAAATATATACAATGAAGGATGGCTGTTATAAAAATTATTATTAAAATTAGTGTGAGAGGACTCGCATGCATTTGTCGTGCGACACATTCGATGGAGGTGAGGCCCAAATTTTTGGAAGAAAAAGATAATCTTCCGATATATAAATATTTACTAAATAATCGATATATTGGGTAACTCTAGGATCAGTGGGCTGTATTTCACCTAAATCAAATACCAAGCAATCTCCTACTTCTTCCGGTTTTAAATACTGAAGTCCGAACGTATATTTCAGAAATTTTGGCTTGGCTTAAATCAAAGCGGCATCCCAGTATGTCGATATCAGACCATATACTAAGAACAGCCGCATGTATAGATTATTCAAAATCTATTGTTATATGTTTTGTTTATTTTACATATTTCTACAATAGACTTCAAATGTTTCTCATATGAAGACGTGACTTTGTCTTTAAGGAAACAAAAAACTAATGATATATAATGACCATTATTGAAACCGTGAATAGTAAATAACACAGATAATAGAACTAGACAGATGGCTCATCAAATGCTTTAAATTTGACGCTCCAATTTGGAGACAAACTCGGTGTTAGTTTGGAGACAGCTCACCAAATATGTGGTGGCGCTACTATTACAATAGCAGAGTGGAAAACCGAAACCTGTAAATATAAATAATACTTAAACAAACTCTATAACTAAGAGGTGTGATGCAAAGTTTAAAAGGAGAATTAACAGCATATTATAATCGTACTTCACATTATCGTGTCTTGGCCCCATTTTAAAAGTATTTCTCTGTTACTTCAAAGAGACATCTAGCGGTAGGTGAGCCAACTGAGATTTGGAATTAGCAAATGGTTTGTGACAAATGTTCGATTTTCGAATTTGTGCATACAAGTGACATCTATCGTGCATTTAACAAACTATTTTTAGAGCGTCTATTCATTCTTATCTCGTTAGCTATCTGGAGAGATCTATTATCTGTGTAAATAATTGCGTAAAATAACGAGTACAATACGAAAATGTTCCGTCGACGTAAATGGTTTCACAGGAATTACATAAGAAAGTTAAATTTGTTGTACACGAAAAGAGTATTATATTATTTTCACTGTTGTTCACTAATACAAAATTTTCACCGCTTTGTTCTCCGCTCTATTGAATCCAAAGCAGCGTGAATATCTATTATTGATTTTGGCAATGGTGGAAATTTTCTTCTCCTAGTCTTATAAATGCTTCTCTTGATATCATTTACATCAGAAACATTCAAATCAGCCACTGGCTGAGATTTTGAAATATCACGACATATTCTTGAAGGTCTCTAATAATTTGTTTGTGAATTTTCCTTGCATCAGCTTGGTGATTATGCTTAAGATCCTTTGTTGACAATATTCGCTCGGAACCAATCGGAAACAATCATTAAATTAAGAGATTAAGAAGGACAAGAGGATTAAAAAATTTGTTTGACCATCCGCCGTAATTTACTATAAATCTTTTAGGGAGAAACCTGCGGAATGGATTAAGTCCCAACCATCGCCGCAATTTACATCTGCCCGATAGAGCATTGCATAGCTTGATGTTTCTGTTTCCTTTTCAAAAGCAGAGAGGTTATGAGTCGGTTTGCTCAAATTCTTACCATGTCTGGCATGTGTCGCAGAAATTGTATCATTATTTATTTTCTTTGTGATAATTATATTTTCAATGTATGTGTATGGGCCTAGTAATGGCAATATTTACGATAATTGGAAATAATTACGACATGAAGTACCTGTAGGCTACATAAGCAAACACCTAATTATCTTTTTTTTGTATAAAAAATACTTTTGTAATTGAGGAATCCCCAAAAGATAAAGCCATATATAAGTCTCGATAATAGCACTGCAGGCTCAACAATTAATAGTTCTTATATATTTATGACGAATTTTCTGCAAGTTGACATACATATCAATGCATAAGCTACATCGTTAACATAAATGACGAATATCAAGGGACCTAATTTGAATCACCGTAGGATTGAGCAAAATATAAGTATGTATACATTTTTATTGGAATTGATAGTTCCAGTTTGACTTGTACCTGTCAAGTAGGATTTGAATAATTCAAATATTATTCCACTTATATCGTACTTAAATAAGGCAATTTTATTGCATCATTTAATTTTTCTTTTGTTTCTGTGCATTGTACACTGTACGTTTAAAAAATGTGGATCATCTTTTGACGCGAAATTACGAAGTTATAAAAATAAATTTCGAGAATTTGCGACTTGTAAACTGCATTGATGGTCATGCAAGCAATCATGTTATCAGCAACGTTATTCCAAAACCCAAAAGAGGCACATTATCAATCTCAAACATCAATTTTGGTATAAATAAATATAGAGAGAAATATATGAATAGGTACAAATGAAACCTATACCTAATACTGCAATCTGCGAAGAGATGAACTATTTTAAGCGCCATTTATTGCCAATGCAAATTTTTGTTTAAATTTCAAAATATTATAAGAATTCATGTCAACGACCACCACTTCTTAACAAATAAAGAAATTAACACTCGTATAGATCTGAGATAAGAAAATATTCGACGAAATGACAAGACATGACAAAAACCGTAAGATAGAAGGAGATAGCCATATAGAAGTTCTTTAATTCATCGCTCGATCGGCATATAATAAAAAATGAGCTGCATATAGATCAGTTTTGTTTAAAAATATTTGTAAAAGTGTGAACTATTTTGAATGGAAACTTTTTATCGCCAAAAAAAAAATTCTTATCATAATTTACATAAAATATGAAAGAGTTTCCGAAACCTGAAAGTATTTACCATTTTTTGACAACCTCATTCGCTTATGATTAGTTTTCAATAATTTTTAAATTAAATAATTCATATAGGTACCTTTTTAAACAGATACACCGAAAGGCAGATAATGTGAGAAATGAATATTCGAAATGCATCACAGTTGGAAAGGATAATTAAATGATAAAATGTATTTTAGTACGCATTGTTGGAATTCTTTAGCACGATATAACAAAAAAAAATTGACTTGTTGCCACTTTTCTTTTCACATCTATGGTTCAAATGATTATCCTCTTCTAGGTCATTATCCTGTGTTGCTCTATTTTCTCAGCTCTTTCTATTTTATTTTAAATTATTTCGAGAATTTGAACAGTTTAGTTTAATATTTTTAGAACATCCTCCATTCTTCATACTGTTGGCTTCCATTTTGTCGAAACCCTTTACGATCTCTATATTTCTAAATATCCATGTTAGTACGTTAATTGTTGCTGTATTGGAGGTATCGCATTTCTTTGTGGTCATCTCTCCGAGAATTTCATATTCAATGTTTCTAAAGTTTATTATTTCCTAATACATCGTATTCAATTTTGATGCATCTTGGTGGACCTACTTTAAGTTTCCCCTGAATGCATTGTAGAAAAAGGTACAGTGCGTAAAGCTATTCATGTTAAATATGCAAAAAAGGTTTTTATAGAACTGCCATAGGAAGTGCAAATGAAATTTTGAGACGTACATCAAGTATTGTATAGCCAAGTAGAGCCAAGTTGGTTGAGTCCGCTGGCAACAGGCTTGACGCTTAAGTACAGGTTCAAATCCCCTCCTAGCGCGTGTGGGTTCTCCGTGAGAGATCGAATTCTCAAGGCTCGGATCGTGTACGGATTCAAACCTACTTCTTAGAGTTGGATTTTCTGCGTTTCCCCAGTTTGTAAGGCGAATCCTGAAGGAGAAATAATAACATTAAAGTCGGTCGCAACCGCCAAACACCCCTCCCCGACAAGCTATGTGAGCTTAGAGAAATTTGTGGGGAAAAAAAATTCAATTAAAACGTTCTTCAAGTAGCCTTTGAATTTTTCCTAATATTGTGAAATGAGTTTTCAATTACACAAATTTCGATTTAAAAAGTCTTATACCAAAGCTAGCGTTAAACAAAAAATAACTCACTCAAAGATGAACTTAATTCGAGAAATGAAGTCAAACCAAATATGTACATTAAATAACTGTTTTGCCAACTGACATCAATCGGTTTACGAAGTAATCCCTTTTTCGTCTTTCATCAATAAATCAAAACCAACTTGGTGGACCTGAACTGAACACGCATTACAAAATTTAAACAAGAAAAATTACTTCTTGCTTCTTATGAGGTTAAATGGAACTAAAGCGAGCCTCTTCTCCAAGCCCATCACGTTCATGGTGTTTTTTCCAACGATATATTTTATTGAAATTGCTTCTTCTTACTTTTGCTTTAAAAGTTAAAAGTATAGGAGCAGAACTGAGTTTCAAACAAAGTCAAACTCTTCCTGAAAACTAATTTCGACAACATTTAATTTAACTATTATTTTTGAAGAGTCTATTTGTATACCCAAGTATTTAAAAATTTGGCGATTGAGACTGACTTTTGAGAGCTTTAAGTGAACAAGAACTAGTGGCAGTCCTTGAAATAAAAGAAGAATAAAGGTTTTGACAAGTACTGCTTGACATTTTTTCTTCTAGTTTTCAAGTAAATAAAAAAAAGAAAAAAATTCCACACGAGGAGAACTACTGAGGTTCAAAACCCAAATATCTCATGTGTATAATATCGAAACTATTGTTTCGTTATAATTGTTAATTCTTAAAGTAAAACTAGCAAGTCTTTCCTAATTTTTGTTGCAGTCTTGTTTTTCAATATCTGTTAAAATTTTGGTGTTCTGTGGAATGTTATTGTAAGCCCCCTCAAGATCCATGCGTCTCCTATTATATTTTACTGCGCTTTCCATTCGTTTGCTCAAAACATCTTCGTTCCAATTTTTTATTATACCCTACTGATGAGATCTGATAAGATCGAAACCTCCATGAACTACTACCATTACCTTTTATCTTACGAAAATATGAGTTTGTCAGGAGAGTGAAGTTAGAATATTTAAATTTTCAGTAAAGAAGTTAAATAAATTTAATCGTCAAATTAGAAATGTCATGTAGGTGTTCATATTGTTTTCCATGCGCTTTCCACTCGTCTATGTTGATCGTTAGCAAAGCAGATAAATAACAACCAACCTTCTTCGTTACAATTTTAATTGTGTTCTATTGATAAGCTCTGAAAAGATCAAAACTTTACGAACACTAAGATTACAAGAAATTATTTACTTGAGTCTGACCTTCAGTTAGAAATGTATGATTACTTTAAAATTCTTCTTCAAAAACGCAGATACCCGGAAGCCCTATTTTTTTTAATTTAATTTGTTTCAGTTCCTTCAGCATCACATTTTATTTCCGCCCCGTTAGTATTTTTAAATTCTTTATCCTGTCGATCGTCTTTTTTCTGTTTTTATTTTATTTTTATTTTATGTGATTTACAATAAATCATTTCACATTTAATAAAATTTCTTCTTTAAACGAAAACTAGAAAAAAAAAACGTCTTGAGACTTAGAAAAAATTGCCAAAAAACAAAAACATTGGAGTTTGAACACACCCTTGGGGAATTCCCACCACAATCAAGAAAATTTCTATACTTTACAAGAATAAGTAAATAAAATTGTTCAATTAGTTACTTTAGTTACGTATTACGAGTTGATTATGCAGGCTGTATTTTCTCAGCTCACTGGAAGCTATTATCATGATTAGCATGTGCATTGTTCGTTGCGCCGAAGTCGTTACATATTCCAGTGTCTTCCAATCATGTTGTCAAATTGCAAGCGAGCCGGTGACAGGCCATCGGCAGCTGCCCTGAAATATGCCCTGCTTTAAATTCAACCGCCTTTCTTCTTCGCCTCGCTCTACCCCGATGCAGTCGTCTTCCTATTTCTATCGTCTTTCTGCCGTTTTCGCGATTAATTAGCGCATGTAAACGAACCGAACTGGCGTAATTGAACCCTCATGTGCAAGTACCCGCTTCTCGTTATGAATAAATAAATAATGTGGTAAACGTTTCGCATGTTTCACGTGACGCCTGCAATAAATAAAATTCAGTCTCCGACGCTGGTTTGCGCTTAAAGTAATAATTAATTTGTTTACGTTTTCTGGTGCGTATTCGTCGGAGAAAAACCGAGGATTATAAATGGCGCTTATTAATTGAGTTCAGGTATCTTAGCATATTTATGAATAAGGTTGCCTCGTTGAAAGCAAACCTTGGTAATAAATCAAACTTTCAGAATTCATTTCATTTCTTTACATTAACATTAATTTCATTACATATATTTACATTAGTTTCATCCAGTATATTACTTTAAATTCATTCATATTCGTTTAGGTATTACATAGTCTAAAATGGTAGTGTCAAAAGAACCAAAACTCTACTCTGTAGCGATGTATCAATTTTGTTTGGTAAATAAAACAAGCGGTTACATTACAAGCTATTTGAACACTTTTAATTTTTGTTATTTATTTAAACCGGTTTATTCATTTCTTCCTTTGTCGACGTTTCGTCCTTTAATACCATAGAAGAATTTTTTCAAGCGCTACTGTTTTCATTATTGCCGCAACTTTGTAAAGACTAGGTTCAAAATATTGAATGACGAAACGACGACTAGAAAAAAGAATAGTGATATAGTTTAACCGAAAGCCCTACAATTAGGTTCATATCATTAATGAAACCAGAGAGCTCCCAAAAGAGCTATCAAAGATGACACCTGGATGATAGCTTCTTTAAACGGGAGTTAAAGTTCTGCTTATGTTACATAATAGTTGCGGAAGCTTTCAAATGGATCTCCTTCTTTGAGTTACTTTTGAAGCTCTCGCCCTTTCACCTCTTTAGCATTGCATTTCGATTCTGCTCCATTAGTTTATCTAAATGTTAAAGCCGATCGTCTTTCATTTCAGGGTTTTCTTCATTTTGGGTAATAAGCGAATATCAAAATAAATAAATCGAAGGATGACAACCCAATCAAGTATAATACTAACTTGTTTTGTTAAATTCTTAAGTTGTAGATTAACGCGACCGTTATCTATCTTCTTCTAGCTTTGTTTTCTTCCGAATCTTTTTCCTTTCTTTTGCTGATCTTTCGATCTTTCTTACAAAAGGAGAGCTGGGAGTTGCTGCTTCGTAGCAGTTAAAACAACAACAAATTCAGTAACTTTGAGGAAGTCCTTTTGTAAGGGAGGTTGAAACGTCGGCAAAAAAAAATTGTGTTGCCGGTAGAAGTGGAAGCCAAAAGAAATGTTTTCTTTTCAGTTTCCATGTTGATTTTTTTTCTAATTTACTACTTTGTTTGTCGTTTGTTTCAATTTATTTTCTTAATTATAACTTTAATTAATTAAAATATTTCTGTTCCTTTATTCTAGAGTTTCATGTGAACCCTATTTTAATGTTGTCTAGATCAGAAATAAGTTCCTTATTGATCACCAAGATGTCCGATGGAAACTTGAAGCTATGGGGATTCACGGCCAATTCAGCCGTTCATTCCTCATTGTCGATTTGGTTAGTAAATGAATATCAAAATAAATAAATCGAATGGTAACAACCAAGACAAGTGTAAAAATGTTTTATTTTCAGTGAACTCAATTTCAATGTTATCTAGATCAGAAATAATTTCCTAACAGAATCATTATCTATCCGCAAGGTGTTCAATGAAAACTTGAAAAGAGTAGCCGAAGGTGTAGGGGTCACTTTCGATTGCTTTCTTAAAAAAAGATTCCTTCAGAGCTACTGCTGTTGGTGCTTTATGTGGACTTCCAGTTACTACGTAGCAGTAAAAGCAACAACAGATTCAGCAACCTTGAGGAAATCCTTTCGTAAGAAAGGAGGAAACGCCGACAAAAAAAGAAAAAAGTGAGGCAGTACAATCAAGAAAAGAAAGGTTTTAGTTCCGCGTTCATTTTTCCTAATTTACATTTTGTCTACCGTTTGATTTCATTTGTTTTAAATTTATTTTCTTAATAAAACTAAAGTATTTCTGTTCTTTCATTTTAGAATTACACGTCAACAGGGTCGTTATCGATCCCCTAGGAGATCGATGAAAAGTTTAAAAAGATTAATGAACCCATAGGGGTCTTTATACCTCTAAGGATTGCTTGGAGGTCGTTAAATCTCTAGGGTTTGGTTGGTGCTTGAGGGTCGATAAACTGTTAGTGATCGTCTGGGGATCTTTTAAATAACATCAGAGTTTTATTATCTATATATTTGTTTAACTTGTTTCTTCCTATTTGGGACCTCGTCAGCAAAAGAGTAATAATTGTAGGTCAAAAATCGGTCGCAAGATCGACTTGCAACAAATTTCTTAATTTTTTTGTAACTCTACAACTATTTATTTAGAAGTAAATAAACAGTATTTAATATTGTTCACGGAAACAGTTGAAAGGCCTGAATCTTATTCTATAAATTGCTAGCTGCACAAGTACTCTCAATGAGATTTCTTAATAATACAAATTTTAAGATAAATGAATTTAATTAAGAAAAACAGATTAAAAAATTATACAGCTAATAAAATGTTATTTAAAAGAGCCCCAGTCGACCACTAATAAACTAATAATTTTAGATCAAAAATCGGCAGCAAGGTGTTACGATCTTAACTGTTAATAAAAGTTAAGTTTGATAGGGTGTCGATGGAATTTGTTTTCCCTATAAAGAGTTGCAAGTTGAAAAAGTTTGGAAACTCTTGGTCTGGATAGTAAAGTCGATAGTCTTATGTTTCCTTCTCATTTGGAAATGTTAGAATTGCCGACTAAATGCTACCGATTTGAGTTTAAACCTGGCAATCCGGCTCATACCAATTCAGCCAAACACCCTCCGGGAATGCCTTGCTTTGAAATTGAATTGGGGAAGACATCCCTGCGATTGTCTTCTTCCTAGTTTACTCGCACAATTTTGGTCTTGTTTTTAATTTATTATTTTGTTCACCAATTTGGTTTCGGCATTATTTCCATAAATTTGAATTAAGCGTTTTTAGCCTTCCCTCACTTTGTCTTTTCCATCTTTCATAAACATGTCACTCTATAGAGCCTCGTTCCATTTTCAAGAAAATACTTTTTTATTTTGGACTATTTAAGTAATTTTATGATTTCCTTCACTTGTCATTGGTCTTTATATATATTGATCTGTCTCTATCCCATTTACTTGTTTCGGCATTATTTAGATAGTGTTGTTCGGAATTTTTCTTTGTTCTTAAGAGTAACCAGGGTGTTCCATAATTATATCAACAAACAAAAAACAAATGGAATATAGAAGGAATACACATATCAAATATAGAAGACACCGCAATAAGCTAATTTGACCAATACACTTATGTCGTGAAATGAATCGTTTGGGCACTATGCTCTGTATATCAAGGTTATTGACGTGAATTTCATTAATTTCAATATTTGCAGTTCGGGAGTTATATTGGTTGTAATTGCCCATTCACATCATACTACTAGCAACTATTAGCATGGATTGTAACGGCTTGTGCGCATGTATAAGACGTTTCAGGAATATTTTATAGAACCTGATTATCCATAACTCGACGTACATACAAACACATGCATTGAGTAGTTTTTATAAATTTAATCAATAAAATCCTACATGGCTACATTTCTTTGATTCACGAAAGTGCCCAAATGACTTATTTCCTGACAGAAGGGTTTCTTTTGATGTCTGCTCTAATTCCTCTCAGTTTGTTGGTATAATTATGGGACACCTTATAAATATCTTTTTTAGATTTATTGTTATATCATTCTACTAGTTTTTATTTGTCACTTGTCGTTAATTTTCTCTTTGGAAACTTTTATCGCTAAATTTTGTATCAAAGTCGTCTTTTTTTTCTATTCCATTTACTCTGTCTATCTAGATGTCGAAATCGATCGAAATTCTTCTTCAGCGTATTAAATATTCTCGTGATTATTGCTTTTATCTTTAGGAGAAGTTTCATATATTTTCTTTTAAACGATATTAGTTTTCTCAGTCTCAAAAACATAGAATTTTGTTTTGATTGCAATGGATTCCTCGAATATCAACTGGACAGCTGTTTCGGCTCTATTTGAGGCTTATCAGCGGAGAAGTAGGACCGAACTAGCTGTCTAAAGGACACTCGACGAATTCGTAGCAATCAAAACCGACTTGCAACAATATTATAAATTTTCAGATATCAAGTATTTGGCCGCTTTGTGTGGACTACTTTTGACTGGTCGCTGCTTGTCATTTCTTACATTACTTTAAGTCCAAAATTGGCCGCAAGATGTCACGAACTAAACTGTTGGTCTGAAAGTCGTTGATGTTCACTTATTTTCAACATTGTTTCCTTCAAGAGTTTTTCGAATGTTTACGTTAATGTTTCATCTTTTTGTTTCATTTGTAATTTGTAATTTATTTTTTAGTTCTGTAAAGAATTCTACTTCTAGCTCGCCACTGCTTGTCGCATCAACAAACTATTGTTTTCTTTCATGACATAATTGAATTCGATTGTCTTTTGTTTAGTTTTTACTCATTTCTTAATTTTAATTTATTTCTTTGTTTTGAAGTTCGAATTTTTATTTTTTTTTTCGAATCATCAGCTACATAAAAAATTCTGCTTCAAGCAGGAACACAGAAAGAACGAAAGCTCTAAGCTCTACCTTTCTCATCGGTAAACTATTGCATTATGTTATCTCTTTAAGTCGAGCGTCTTTTATTTTACGTTTTATGTTGTCTTTAATTTTCTTATATTCTTTCGATTTGAGATTTGAGTTTTTTACTTACTTTCGAATTGTACACAGAAAACAGCCCTCTCTCTCACCTGTCTCACCGAGTCTTTTTTTTGTAATTAACTTAGTAAATTTTTCCTCATGTCACGTATAAAATCCCATCGTCTTTTGTTTTCGTTTCTTTTTGTTTTAAAACCTAGCAATTAGACTTTTCAAATATTTGTGTTTCTGTTTGATTTTAACTTTGTTATTTGAAAAAAATGCGAAAAACATAAGCACGCCACTGCCGTTCTCCCCGATAAAGATAGAAATCCGCGATTTAACTAAAATTTATGTGGTTCTGATACGAGCGACGCATATAAAGGAACTTAACTGGCGCTTTAGTAGCTCATATACAGGACTGGTACACATAAAATTGCGCTCTTAACATTTATCGACGTAAAACTGAAACAGTTTAAACATGTCGTTTGTAATGAGAAGTGAAGGAGCAAACCGCGTTATTTTAAATAAAACAGAAAAAAAAAGATTGTTTAATTGGGGTTGAAGGAAGATAAGGACGGTATCGGCTCGGGCGAAGGGGGCTCTATGCACCAAATTAACGACTACCGGGTTACATCAGAAAGGAGACCGACGCACAGGTGACCGCCATGTGCACATTCCAGGGACGGATATTTAAATAGATGTCGTTCGAATTGTGCCCGACAGTGACCGTAACTCTCCGGCGATCAACTCCGGCCATAAACATTGATCAAACAAGGACGATTACTTGTAAGCCCCGGAAATTTATTTGGGAAGGCTCTGACTCTTCAGCTCAATAATAATTAACAAAATTGAAAGAAGTTGAAATTATTTCGAAATTACTTTTAATTGGCTTCTTTAAAGGTTTACACAATCGCTTTGTCAATGTCTTGTTATTTTTTGTTACTTGAGGAAATTGTATCCAAGAGAAAACGTAGTAAGTTCTGCATCAATGTATTTCTTTTACAAATATAATTCCTGTTTGAATCTGAGTACACCTCGTAAAATAAAATTTTATTTACGAGGGAGTTTTTTGTTCGTGACTTTGGTGGCCAGGTAATCATGATTGGTTCTGTGTTCATGTATTGAGAAAGTGAAGCTTTGATGTACGGGGGAATAATGAAAAGTATTTTGAATTCTTGGTAAATCGTGGTAATGAAACCTAGCGAACTCGTTTATCTCTCAGCGCCTTCACGTCAAGAATCTCATTGTAGAAGCGTGTACGAGCATTAATCTACTTATGCATCTGGGGATGAGGTAATATAGCGCCGTCATTGCAGCAGAGCCGGCCGGTAATCGGTCGATATTTCACGGCGGCTTTTTTCCTCTGCATTATCTCCCCGCGAAAGGAATAAGAAGAGCGCTGCTGATTAAACACTTTCAGCAGAAGTATTCCGGTGCGGTAAACGGGAACATTCCGCGAGTTTTTCAAATTTGTGTTTGTCAGATCTCACCTTATAAATTATTCAGCATTGTATCGCCGCGGCGGCCATAAATAACTGCTAACTCCTGTAATTTACGGGAAGCCGGGACGGCCGAACGAATAAATCCCGGGTACACGACGCACGTGTATTAATATCCATTACCGGCTGTAAAGTGCTCCCACTGTTTATAAATTATTGGGCGATGTCGCAGGACTTTTGCCCGCTCGCTGAATACGCGCGCTCTTTATTATACTTGGGGACGTCGCGGGGTCAGCTTTTCAGGCAGAACCTGAAACGAACTCTTTCACAACTCCTTAGAAGAACCTGGTAAAGACATTTCAAAAAGTTTTTGACTCAGGATTTTTGAACCATCTGAATATTTTAGTTCGAATTAAACTAAATAGAAGGAAAGAAGATTACCAGCCATTAAAAACGTGATATCCATATCTTGTCTTCGACTAAGAATTCTTTTGAACTAATGTAAATTAGTTTGACGATATTTGCTTTAAATAGGGCAGGAACTTTTTCTTTTTTTAATTCGTCCAAAACAAATCCCAATCCTCTTTTAAATTAATGATATGTCGCTCAGTCTTCTGGATTATCAACGTCATATAAAATAGAGGGCAGGCAACAAGAAAAGGCTGAGGAAGTTCTTCCTCTAACTCAGAGTGATCTGGACAGTCCAAATTTGTGGTTAGATTAAACCAGGTGGAGCAAACGCATGTGTGGGGGCTCGCACGTTGTTCAACGACCAACGAAACACGTCATAAGATGACGTCATAAGATTACGTGGAAACACGTCATAAGATGACCAGGATACATCAAATTAACAGTTGTCAGAAACGTCAAACGTTATATTGACAGATATCGAGAAACATCAGATTGATAACGTCAGACAATATCGGAGAGACAACGAGCGAAACGTCACGTGACATTTGTGTAACACAAAAAGATTGTCCTCTGACGAATGAGATATAGATCTGATTAACTGAAATTAGATTACGCATTTTAGCCAATGAAGCAAAGTTAATTCAGCCTCCCTACGAAAAAGCCCTATAAAAGTGAAAGCGTTGACCACTTTAGCTTCAGTGCGCCCTATTGTCGGGAACACCCACCAAAGCATCCCGTACAGCCAATTGTCAAAAGCAACTTAACGACCCTGCCGTGCAGCTTATTGTCGGAAGCACAACTAAAGCATTTCGTGCAGCTTGATGTCGCAAGTACATACACAACCGTTCCGTGCAGCTTGTTGTCGGAAGGACACAAAACCTTTCCGCGCAGCTTATTGTCGAAAATATATATAGCAATCATCTCTTATCGAGAGCAACACTTATAATCCACACATCCATTGACGTCGTCATCAAAGCCAATCAAGAATTGGAACTCAAGCAGAAGCAAAATACTCTGAGGTAGTTCCTATGTCTACTTCGTGTTCAATATTCGTTATTACGTTACCAGAAACTTCTCTCTCCAGTAGTCCAGACTATAGCTGGCCAGAAGAGCAAAGCGTCACATATATTGTTATTTATTGATTTTATATTGCTCCTCCGTTTATTTCTATTTGTTATAAAGTTTCAAGTTGTGTTGATAAAAATATGTACCAGAACATGTCCACACATGTATACGAGGCCCGACATAAAAATACCAAGGCTATACTATAACTTGGGACTAAAGGTGGCTGGAAAGAAACAAAAAGAAGGTTACAGAATAAGTCATATTTTGTCGTTCAGAACCAGTGGACGCGTAATCAAATATAAACCAGTAGAGGACAGTCCACAAGAACAGACTCCTCATCTAACTTGATTGCATACATAAATAACGCGACCATACCATAGAAGTTACAAGAAAGAAAGATATTGTTATGGAATATGTCACTCAGAAGTAGTGGACGCATGATCAAATGAATCACATACTTCAGAAACTCCATTTTCATGGAAATTATGATTATGAAGGTTTTTTGAAGTACAAGAGGAGATTTATCCATGTGCAGAAATACCATTTGGATTTTGTGTTCTTGTGGGGTCTCTGAAATATAGACTCAAATGTAAGCAAGTAGATTGGACAGTCCACAAGAAAAGACTTTCCTCATCTAACTCAGCATTTTCTAGATGGTCCAAATTTTGTGAGTCAGGAAGAATGAATATACTAGATAACGAGTCCCTACCTGTAATTTGCTAACCAAAGCTGAGAGGGAAGAGACAAAGAGATGTTATATCGTACAATATACTCCATTTCGTCATTCAAAAGAAGTGGACGCGTCTTCAAAATATAACCATCTTTGTACTTTCGGTCGAAAAATATAGAGGTACAGAAGTTAAGCTAACGTCAGGTTTTTTGTGAAACTGAAGAAAATCTTGACGGAGTTTCTCAATAACTGAGGCTTACAGTGAAGAGTGCATGACCCATGTACTCGTAGATGTTCCCGAATGTCAGAAACTATTACCGGTGACAGAGAGGATGTGGAAAATAACGATCGCCGAAACTGCCCACGACAATACAACCGCCAGTGTACATTGCTCTGCGAAGCAATTTTTCGCCTCTCCGATTTCTGGCCTCTTCTTTCTATTAAATTAGCATTCAGGCCTAGTTTCTGGAACGTTATACAAAGTTAACCGTCCGATAAAAGTAAACGTTGCTATGGCTACACGTACTAGAACAATAAGAATATTTAGGTAGTTAACTTTATGAAACGTCCAGAAACCCGACCTTAAAGGAATACATTTTCTGTCACTAGACTATGGCAGCAAGAAGTGACAGTCTTCCAGAAAAATTATTTCTTGAATTGCCACGACCATTGCATCCTCACCTGCATTTACGTCAACTAGAAAAGAATAACATATTTTGAAGGTGATGGTAGCTGAGTCTCTCCATCTAGTAATTAGAAGGAGTTACAGTATAGATTTTTGTGTAGGGTTTAAAGATTTCTAAGAAGGGGCTGAACATAAAAAGGTTCCGATCTTCACATGCGCCTCTTTTGGGTCAAGTTTTTCCAGCATATAATTCTTAGTACAAATATCATGATGTTTGTTGGTCATCTTTCTTTTTTGTTGTGACAGCTAAAGAGTTCGTTAAGTTAGTTTTGAATTTTTTGATGAACGAAGACATAGCGAGATAGGGGATGATCTCCTGCACAGATTGACTTTTGACGGATAACAGTTAACTATCCTTGTTAAATTTTGATGGTATGTCCACCGATTAAACGCAGGCTTAATCTAAAGCGATATTTTTCACTGATATAAATTAAAATTTGCTTCAAAATCTTATGTACAATTCACGTCCTTCCTTCATCTAACTCTTCTGCTATAAGTTCTTCAATCAGAAAAACTCAAGTGTTTTTTTTTTTATTGAGTTTATCGGTCACCTTTCTTTCCTTTTTGAATGTTTTCTGTAATTTTGTCTGAGGAAAATAATATTTGCATGTGAGTACGTAGAAGTTTTTGGTTAAAAAACGTTATTTATTTTCATGAACTTCCACAGAATCAGTAATTCGATTTTACACACGTCCTACCACAAAACTTTAAAAATAAAATACTTCTGTTTAATTTCCTTGAACGGTAACAAGTTAGCGCTGCTTTTCATCAGCTGTTGCCCCAGGTAGCTAGACTGAGATGGATGTGGTTTAAAGGGCGCCAGGATGAACATAATCTAAACATTCGCATAAGTTCCACGTAACAATCATGAGTATTGCACCCGAGTGCACTATTTAACAAAATAAATGATAAAATTAAAATCTAAATCTAAAAGTACAAACATAATTACAACAGTTAATTAGAAGCGCAAGAAAAGGCTGAATGAAATGTAGCATGTCAAAGCAATAAACAAATTCAAACTCATGACATCCAAAATTGTAATCGGTAGATCGGATGCTGCTCGGAAATGTCCGAAGGACCTGTCAAATGTTGACCAGCGGACTCAATGAAGGCTGCACTAGTGCCATCTTTTGGTTGACCATCGTAACTACCAGATCGTACAAGATGTTCACTAAAATAAAAGCGGGCTAGAAGATATAAGCCGGCTGGGAGATAGAAGGAAGCATGAATTAGAGAAAAAACAATGTATAAATGAAAATGGTGTCAGGCATTACTGTACATTACTTGAACTTTAGTAATGTCCAAACTGGCAGGATGAGATGAGGATGAGGTACTGCAGGAAATGCATACAACGTCCTAGGTGAGTTCTTCTAGATTTTCTTAAGCAAAAACCCCGATAAATTGGAACGATACAGCACTACTGGAACGAGTAATGATGCTATGGAACCAGCGAAATACGATGATGCGAGGGAGAAAGTATCGTACGATGCCGAGACAGCCAATCAGAGGCAGTAGAGGTTTTACATACCCATAAAAGGAAAGCGATCAATACTTTGAAGCGCGGTTCCAATGGCAGGGTTGTCACTCGAAGGCCTAAATTGGCAAAAAATTGAAGTGTTGCCAATTTATTTTTGTTCGATAACTTCAAACTGTAACAGCCCTTTCTTTATCCAACTCTTCATAGATCAAGTCTTCCATGCAGAAAAACCCGACTCAAATGAAGATATTCTCCTTTGATCTTTCTCTCTATCTCTCTTTCTCGAGGAAAAAGTAAGTGGAAATAGAAGTTGCACACAAGTGTGGACAATTTAACTTGAAGGCTTCCACGGCCGTCGTCCATTGTTGAATTCTTGGCTTTCGGTTGGAACTGCGTGTCTCGGATTTCTTCACTGCCGATGTTTCGTTCTTCGTTGCAGAAGAACTTCCTCAGGGCTGCTGCTGTTGGTCTTGCTGCTGCAGCAACGTTTCGTTCTTCTGCAACGAAGAACGAAACGTCGGCAGTGAAGAAATCCGAGACACGCTGTTCCAACCGGAAGCCAAGAATTCAACAAGTGTGGACAAGTTTTTGGTGGAGAAGTTGTGTTCCATTTTGATTACAAGTGGATTTCTAATCCAACTGTCGAACGAAGGTGTAACGAGGAAATTCATTTATCTTCTTCAAAGGTGTAAAAATTGTACTGGCACCAATTTTTTGGTAAAATTAAAAAAAAATCTTTTTCCTAAAAAAAAACAAATAAAACATGCCGTATCAGCCCCTTTTCTTCTCTTATGTTTTACTTCTCTCAAGGCTAAGGCCTCCAGCACTTTTCTTCAATGATTTCTTTTTATACTTTTCTCTTTACCTAGCTCTTTGTTTAACTTGTTCCTTATTGCTTCTTTGTTTTATCCTGTCGGCCTTGTCGGTCTTTTTTTTTCATTCTCCTAATTATCTGGCTCATTTTTCATACGTCCACACTAGTTAGGTCTTCTTTAAAGAAACATTACTATGGTTTTTATTTTAATGTGTTCGTTGTAGTTGTCAATTGATTGCTAAGCTGCTAGAACAAACACTTAATTGTCTTCTTAAGTTCGCAGTCGCATTTTAGAGGAACACTTTGGTTTTAACTTTATATACTGCTAGGATTTCCGGTTCAAAATCATCTTTTTCAATTAAATTAGAATGACTCGCTGAACTTAGCACAACAATTATTATCAAACGAGTCTCAGCACTTCGCTATGCACTAAATCAAATATAACATTCAAATTATTTCATAATTCAACGTTACTTTAAAGTAAAATGTCTTCAACTCTTCGCTCAGTCCTGCTTTTATAACCATTCCCTTGAATCGGGAACGTTCAAGAAGCTTAATGGAATGTGGCGACAATTATAAGCAGGTTATTCCTTTGTGATGTGCAGGTGGCCTACTCTACTTTGTAATGCACATTTTCATTGAAATTTTATTATAAAAACTACGAGCCCTTTTGAAAATATTGGGAAATCAGTTCAAAAGTAGAAACTTTCAAAAAATAGCTTTGGTTCTTTCTATTTGGATACTATGTTCTCCTTATCGTTTCTAGCTTTCGTATCATGCGTGAACCTTCGTCTCTTTTTGGTATTGATTTCTTGTGTTTCTTTGCCATTTCATCTGGGGCATTTTTTCATTCCGTCGAAATGCAACGAAGAAACGAGGAAATCTCCAGCGACGAAATGAATGTAGCGTTAAAAGCGGCCGAAGGAATGCGATGCCGTGGAAGCCTGACATTTGAATGATAATAATTAATTGGTACGCAATGATGATATGATGTCTGTTATTGCGGCGGATTCCCGAGTTTTTGCCGGCGCGCCCTCGACAATCATTAACAGTGTGTACGCGTCCGCGGGAATATTAAAAAAGAGGCCGAAATGAAATTCCTCGGCTATTAGACAAAGAGAGCGGACTCGTCGCCGAGATAAACGGTCATCTCTGGGAGCAGCGCGGCCGATGTTTTATAAACACTTTTAAGAGCTATAAATTTATTACTTTTATTTTGAGCCAAAGTTAATACTAAATCTGTGTCTTTAAAACAAGAATAAACCTTTGTCGGCTCCCGGTCTCGCTCTCGGTCTTCGGCCGGTTCCTTCTGCTCCGTCTGCTTAAGGCCCAAACTCCCAAAACGACATCTGCATTCCGCGCGAGCCCCGCATTTTTTGACTACTGTAAGAATTTAATTTTGATCATAGACAATTTCAACATTACTGCGAAACGACAGGGCCGTAACTCAGCTGGTGATGCATGCGCCCGGCCCTCCTGCGTGTGTAATTTTGTACGGGGCCCGCACGAATAAATTACGTCGACTTTATGACAGACCGACGCACATAAATTCGGTAGATTGTTTGGGTGTTATTCGAAACCCTTTCGATTTACAACGGACCTTCCGGTAACACAAAGAAAATCGAATTTCACTTCATTTTCTTATTATCTATTTACGTACTAAAATCAAAAGCAAAGGATTTTAAGAAGTTCAAATTAATTTGTGCATACATGTTTCACTCCGATTGAACATCATCAGACTAGAAAGTGCAGTGTGGCAGAGACGATGATTGCATATTCATTGAAATATGTATCTATTGAATGTTTAGGTGTTAATACTCGATTTGAAAGTCTTCCGACGATTTTCTTTTCAGTAATTTGAGATTGTACCGATAAAAAATTGATCATTTCTCACAACGTTTCGGTCTTATTAGACATTTTTAACACCACTTATCTACAAGAGGATAACATTGAAAACTTTAAAGCTTTAAAAAAGAAAAAAAATGAACATAATTTGGCTTCGTCACTGTCAATATTGTAATCTATTTAAAATTCTTGGTTTTAGTTTTTGACAACAGATGGCACAATTTTCTACGAGGTAGGAGCTGGTGCTTTCAACTCATCGCAATCGTTTATGAAGAGAGTAAAGACATGAAGTGAAGAAACTATAAATTCGTTTACAGAGAGAGCAATTCGCTTCTTCGAAACTACCATTTCATGTCTTTATTCTCTCTACACGATTTTCTCTAATCATTACTTATGTTATCGATATCGCAACATTGGTATTTAGTAATTAATTTGAAAGTGATTCTTTAAGGAAGTAAGGGATTTGTTATTTATTGAAAAAGTTGAAAATTATTTCGTTCAAACGTTCTCCAATGGATAGCGCTTAATAAAAATAATCACTGAGAAATTTGGTACAAGAATAAATTATAAATAATGGAAGAAATCGCCTGCTGTGACCTCAGTAAAGCGTTCGATAGCGTAGACCATCAAATACCACTAGAAAAACTTCACTCCTGTGGTATCTGGGGCTCAGCAAACAAACTAATAGAAAGCTATCTACAGCGTAGGCTTAAAACTGTTTTCTGGAATGAGAAATTCTCAGATATGGTACCAAATGCCAAAGGACTACCACAGGGCTCTATATTAGGTCCGTTATTATTCCTAATATATATAAACGATCTACCAGAAAATGTAAGGGCGGATAAATATGCTTATTTGCTGATGATACGACAATACTATTCGTCTCAAATAACAAAGTTGAGGTGTCAGATAAATCAAACGATGCTGTTGCAGAGGCCAAAGAATGGTTCAACGCAATTCACTAAAACTAAATTAAAAAAAAAAAACAAACACTTCTATTAGCTACCCAAAATCAAGAGGAGCAAAATCATTCTCGGGATAAACTTTGATAACTTAACTAGGTGGGAATTCCACATCACGCAATTGCAGAAACAACTGGCAACTGCCATTTTTACTATAAGAAAAGTGAAATACTGCTCTATTTATGAAGTCGCCAGAGCCGCGTATTACTCAAATTTCCACACCCGAGCAAGTTATGGAATTCTTTTATGGGGAAATGTAGCTGGAGTACAAAAAATTTTCCTCCGGCAAAAGCAAGCTTTAAGTGTCTTGTTGGAGTTTCCAATCAGACCAATTGCAAGTAACTATTCAAACAACATCGCATCCTAACCATTCCTTGCATATTCATACTTACCTATTTAGTGCACGTACATTCATCCCAAAGCCGGTTCTCGCGAATAAATAATAAATACGATAAAGACTTTCACTTATAAAATACTCGAAATCAAAATCATTTACTATACAATATCGCCTGGTGAAAAAAAAACTCAAGTAAGTAACTTTTCTTCAAGAGAACGCTTTCTATATGGCGGCAAATTTCTTGGATCTCCTTCAACATCTTTTAACATGTTTGTGAAGTTAAATATTTTTAGAAATTATTATTGCCTAACATTTAAATTAATTTTAAATGAAATAAAATTGGCATGTACGATTATTTTAAGTACAAATAAATACTACTACTAAATATCTAAAAAAAAAACAAAATTCTTACTTTTCTTAATACTTGGTAAAATAGAATTTGGATTTGTCGTGAATCATAAAAATTCAAATTCTTCTTTATAGGTACTTGATAAATAGTTTCAAAGTTATAGTTTTGGAAAAAGAAAAGATTTTCAATTTGCTGAATCCGTTCTGTAAAAAACTTGCAAATTTCTTAGTTGAAACGTTCTCCAATAGATGGCGCGCAATATCAAAACTATTGTTGAGAAAGTTGATAGATTTATTTTCAAATCATCAACAAAGCTTTTGCTCTTGTATCACAACTTGGAGAAATAGAATTTGGGTTCTTCATGCATTATAAAAAATAAAATTCCTATTTTTTTTTGTGAAGAGATGGCGCTTCATGTTTTATTGTCAGTAACTCTTGTTAATTGTAATTTATATTAATTTCTCTTTAAATATTACAGTAAATATATCGACGCTTTTGAAAATTGTTTTTTTATAGTTTGCCTCCGAAATGATAGATGGCCTTTGTATTTCTTCATTGTAGCTATTTGATACATTTTCAGGATATTTGATAAATAGATTCTAAACTAAGTTCTCTTTTGGAGAAACAAAAGATTTTCAATTTGTTAAATTCGTTCCGCAAAAAAATTGTAGATTTCTTCGTGGAAACATTCTCCAGTAGATGGCGCCCAATATCAAAACTATTGTTGAGAAATTTGATAGAAATATTTCCAAATCGTTAAAAAAACTTTTGCGTTTATGTCAATACTTGGCGAAATAGAATTTTGATTCGTCGTGGACAATAAAAATTAAAATTCTTGGTTTTTCTTTTTGTAGAGCGATGGCGCTTGGTCTCTTATTGTTAGTAACTCTTATCAATTGCATTTTGTATTGATCATTATTTAAATATTCAGTGAGTATCTTGGCGCTTTCGAAAGCTAATTTTCTCATTTTTTGCCTATGAGACAACAGATGGCGTTTGCAATTCTTTATTGTTGTTATTTCAAACATTTCCAGGATTCTTGGTAAATAGTTTCAAAACTAAGTAGGAATTGTTTTAAAAAATAGAAGATTTTCAATTTGTTAAATGAGTTCTGTAGAAAACAAATTTCTACGTGGAAACATTCTGCAATAGATGGCAAGACAAGCCTCGCTTTTCTACGACAACTTGGAGAAATAGAATTTGGGTTCTTCATGGATCATAAAAAATAAAATTTCTGTTTTTTTGGTGAAATAGCATTAGGATTCGTCATCAACCTTGTATTCGGTATAAAAATTAAGATTCTTCGTTCTTGTTTTGCTAAAAGTTGGCGCTTCGTGTCCGAGTTAAACTCACATCAAATGTAACTTGCATTCATCATTAACACACTTAAAGGATTTTATGTTTGCGTGCATATCATCCTTTGCATTAGTGCGAACCTATCCGAAATATCTTAGTGATTTGTAGTTATTCTCATTGCACACATTAACGTAATAATACAATAGCCTTTAGCTATAGTCGGAGATTTGTAAGCAACGTGCCTCCAAAGGTTTCAAGTAGAGTTACAGGATGGCGATCAGAACTGTCTATTGCTGATGTTATTTGACATCATTCTCAGAGTACTATATAAGCTGTGTTCAATTACTGTTTAGGGAAAAATGAAGAATTTTTAATATGTTGAAGACCTTCTGCAATAACTTGAAAATTTCTTCTCCGATAGATGGCGCTGATATCAAAACAATTGGTGAAAATTTGATATAATTTTCGTATACTTAGGAATTTGGATTCGTAATTCTCTCTGGCAAAGAAGTCGATAAGGTGAGAGAGGTTGCGCAGCGCCGCCGTCAACGCATAAATCGAGAGGGCTTTTTCTTCCTCTTGCGCGAATAAAAACGTAGCCGCGGACTTTTTCTCATTGTTGGGAGAGTGAAGTCTTTATTTAGGCTCCGATATATCTTCAAGTATTTATATTCTTTGTTAGGACGGGGATGCGAGCTTGCTTGCTTGCTTCTGTTGTCGCCGTCGCCGTCGCCTCCTTTGTGCTGCTATCTGGCGTTAAATCTCGCGACACCAGAGCCAAACCAGCACCCAGATATTATCACCTTTCGATATGCGAAAAAATCAAACGTTTTTTTTTCTCTACAATGAAGCCAGAACGCAACAATTTTGTTACAAACCAAGCAAAATAAATTTGGTGTAAAGTGTATTCGGAGTAAACTCAAAATCATAAAAATCAATAACGTACAATGATAGATACAAATTATACAATAGGATTTGTAAATTAAACTCTAAAGAAATGCATTTAGAAGTGATATACTATTCGTTTTCCGGACACTTTCGAAAACTTTCTTATTCTCTCTTGAGACAAACATTGAAACAAAAAGTACATAGAGTTCGGTTATACATAAACGAACAAATTAAATTGATATACACAGCAGGCCAAAAATTGAAGACCTCCTTTAAGGAAATTTAGTTTTGCCAGCTACAGTATCAATTTATCAATTATGACAATTTGGACGACATTGCCACGTTAACGTATTTCCGTGAGCACAGTTTCTAGACGTTCTCCATAAATTTGAGATATCTTTTCAATTTGTAAAATATCATTGTAACTTAATAAATTAATTTTACATAAACCCAGTATATCACAAGAGTTTAAAGCTTTAATGCAGCAGTTCACTCTATTATCATCACAATTTTCGCAAGACACTAGACAAAATAGAACCAGGCCGTTCTGGAAGACCTTATGATATACTTCAAGGGCTAAAGATAAATCTTGTAATATCTTCAGGCGGCTAGCAGCCCCGGATATTTTTTCTAATTGTAACCGTGCAAAACTGACTACTGTCGAGAGACGTCTTAAGAAAAATAATTATTGAGCCGCATAGTGATTACAAACCATTATTGAGGACAGTTACTAAAGAAAATAAAATTTCAAGGGAAATAAGAGAGCTGCGCTCGTTTGTTTCATCTTTGAAGCAACTGAGCCCGAGAGCAATGCAAAAATAAAAATAAATACAAGTACTTAAAATTTGTGGATTATATTAAGAGTACACAGGCATTAATATATATAACTAATTTTCTGTAAAAATGCGATAACGCTATTTTCATAAACATAGGTTTATGCTTCAAGCATTGCAATTAGTACACTTCTAGTTGTAAATCTACGACTGGGTTATCCGCATTTACCTTATTTTGTTAGTGGTCTTAACTTTCACACTTTCAAAAAATATTAAAATGGCATACCTAGTGATAAACATAAGTTAAGTAACAAGATTTTATAAAACTTGCTTCGTTTTTCCACGTTGCGATTTATTTTTGTACATGAAATACAAATGTAAACTACATCTTTTTAAATAAACAAATGCAAGAAGATTTAATTAATGAAAACTACCAAAACTCTCCAAAAAAAAAACGCAAGAGGTGGAGGAGGATGTAGTTGTAGGACTAACATGATTTATGTGACAATGATATATAAGATTCTGCCCAAGTTTGTAAGTATCGTAAATCTGTAAATCTGCAAGTTAATTATTAAAAAGTGGAATTCTGAAGTTCTCAGTAAGAGACGATTTGTTGTAAACCTTTAAGATAACACAGGGACTGTCGAGTAATCCTGCAATTGTAGGAGAAACCATGTCTTACAGAGAAATTCATTTTTTTAATAATTGACTTACAGGCTTACAGATCTTACGATCCTTACAGATATAAACAGAATCAATCCATAAAACGTAGATCTATCGTAAGCTTGCCATGATATCTTAATACTGTACCAATCGAGTACAATCGTTGCATGCCTGTTGACTGTACGTTGCTAACATTGATTCTTCGACGAAATAAACGATAACAATAAAAACAACAATAAAAAGAAATCTACTTCGAAAGACACAAATAATGCAAAGAAACAAAAAAAATATTGTTATAAAACGGAGCAGCATATATCTAATGTAAATAGGATGGCCTAATATACAACAATATTTTTTTGTTTCTTTGTGTCGATCAATGTACAGTTCTTTTAATTACTTTTTTTTTAGTTTTAAATGACGACCTGATACGTCTCGAGTTTACTCCAGTCAAATTTGTTTCCATTCTTTTATTTTATTTATTTTTTGTAATTTATCATCAGTATTGTTCCTTTTCGTCGAAGAATCAAAATACAATAGCCAAGAGTTAACAATTAATAAGTAAATTTGATTAGATTGACGGATATCATTCGTTCACTTAAAAGAAGAAAAATGCAAACTGTTGAATACAGGGACCTTAAAGCCAATTGGATCTAAAAAATTGTAAAGTGACTGACACCTGACATTCAATTAAAAAAAAAATAAAATAAAGCATAGAGATAAATCAAGGGAAAATTTAAACAAACAAACTAAAGCCAATTCAATAGGGAACTAGGTAAAGTATTTTGAAGCGCAAATTAATAAATGTATGTATGCTTCGTGACTTACACAACTAACTAATCTAACATAAGCCTGGATATATCTTCTTACATATGTAAATGTAAGAGTGTACCAACTCAATTAAGTACAATAGCGGACAATAAAATCCGGGCAAGAATTTGAATGACATATCACGCGTATTTACACAAATCTGGTAAATCCACGACCTACTAGATTTCACGAGACAGAGCTCTTAACCGGCCTGGACAATATTTCATTTAAAGTAAATTTTGCTCGCTTTAGCGCTAGGTACCTAAATAAGAAACACCATAAATAACGAAAGAAAAAATCACAAGAAAACTATATTCGAGCAAGAAAATACAACTATACTTGCCATAAACTGCGTGAGCTTGAAACTAACGCTATGAAATGACATTCAGGATATAATTCGCTTTTGATTTCTTAGGTAAGTGGCGCCAGCGAAGAAACACCAAAACTAGTAAATTATGCAGGCCGCTGTCTCGTGAAATCTAGTCGTGGGTAAATCAGGCTTTTATTGAGGTTATGTTTCTGTCAAAATATAAACAAATATTCGAAATGTCAAAGTTAATAAGAAATTTCTGTCCAAATTTCACCTGATAAATTCAATCAGGCCTTTGATGTATCAAGGGTGTTAAAATAACATTCAAAAGTTATGTTATCTTAAGTGCACTAGATAACACATTATTCAAATTCATTGACAATTTTTAGTGTAATACATCAGTGGTTTAATGTCGCTTAAATAAGTGCATCTCAGATTTCAAAAACCGCTAATTGAGCATAAAATAACACCACAAAATAGCTGCTTAAATACATCATGTCAACGAGGGCAGTTATACAGACAACTGCGCTGTTATCCTTAACATCATAGGCTTCAATATTCTTTTTTTTAAGCTAACTTAAATGAGGTATTTTGTCAAAATACAAAATAAACACGAATTACTGACAATAAAATTTGTATTAAACCTTAGAATTACTTAATTAAGGTAGATTCTTGTCTCTACGTTTAACTCTCACAATTAGTTGTACACGTATTGTACTGAACGTTAAATGTATTAAAGTAAGGTTTACACTGTAGAAATGACGTGTCCGGATTTTATTGGCTGCTACTGTAGGTACATAAAATGCTTATTAAATCGCCCAATTAATTCAGGAGAAAATTTAAAATAAGACATAGAGACGAACAAAAAGCAAGTTATTACACAAACTTTAAGGTGTACGGGGCACAATGATGAACAGAAGCAATGCAAGAAGCTATTTAAACAAGTAAAACATTTTGACGCGCAAATAATTGACGTCTACAACGATATACAGGATCTTCATTTATTCCTGTATCCCACGTTACTTACCTCGTACCTAATTATGGGATTGTTGCATCTTTTTTCGAAAATTACAGTTTTATTCGAAAAAATTTGGGACAATTTTATTTTTCGAATGTAAAGTGGGTTTAAAAATTCAACGATATTACCTTGATATCAGAAAAAATAATAATTTACTTTTTACTTATCAAAGTTTAAAAGTAATTACATTTTTTAGAGAAACTTTGTACTAAAATGTCTATAATACTAACAACTATTGATAAAGCACGCATTATTTCAAAAATAGAAGACGGTTGGTCAATACGGATGATTCACAGCATTTTTAGTTGAATAAAAATACGGTATTTGCGATTAAAAAAAGATGGGAAAGCAAGGGGTCTATAGAAAGGAAGACGAACAACAAAAAGACAACTGTTGAAGACGATATGCTTCTTTTATAAATACAAATTTTCACGGCTCCAGAGTTGCTACGTGTCGAAGAATATTAAAATTTGATTTAAAGTGCCGTGTCGCTGCAAGAAAGCCGTATTTAACCAATGAACAGAAATAATCACGACTGTTGTTTACCTTAAACCATATTAACAGCGATTTAAACTATTGGAACCGCGTTGTTTACAGCGTCGAGAAAACTTTTCGGTCGACATATAATGGTAAAATCAAGATCTACAGACCACGGGAAGCTCCTTACAGCGAGGCATACATTAAACTTAGAAGAACATCTCGAAGGTTTGGAGTTAATGTTTGGGCTTGGATAAGTTCACAAGGTTTACGAATATGCTGGCGGAATGGTGGCAGGTTTAATGCGATTGCCTACAGAGACATTTTAGAATACGTCAGTTTCCAACGGTTCAACATGTGCTTGCCGACGATTTTATATTTCAGCAAGATAAGTGTCCGCACTGCTGAAATTATAAGAAACTGGCTCAGGATTAATAACATCAACATTTCGCAATGGCCCTCAAGCAGTCCAGACTTAAAACCAATCGAAAATGTTTGGGGTCTTCTGGTTAACATTCTTGAAAAACGAAATGTTCAACCACAAACTGCTGATGAACTTTGTGCAGCGTATTGAAGAAACATGGGACCAACTAACAGATAAGGAAGATCTAGGGCGATCCCTAATTAACTCCATGTAAAGAAGACTCAAAAAAAAAGATAGACAAACAAAATATTAATCTTTTTTGTCTTATTTTGTTTTGTTAATCATCATCGTCGTAATAAAAGTTTTTTTCCGTTATCTTCAAAATTAATATTAATATCTAGTTAAAAAGGTTAAAACCGTAATTATAAACAACAAAAAATTTACCCCAGATTTATGTGCACATGTGAAATTGAAAGTTACACTACACAAGTTGTCCCAGATTTTATTTGAACAGAACTGTACGATGTATTTACGAAAGTGTATGAATTAGTTTTACTATTATTTTACTTTAGAAACTTACTTATACACAAAATTAAAAATAATTGAAATAATTAAAAGCACGTAAAGTATAATTCACAAAACTCTCACCTGATGCTCCTAAAAGAAAATTACCAACCACAGATTATTGCCAACTGTCTGTAGTGCTGCTTCATCATCAGGTACAACACAATCGCATGTATTTGAATAATAATTATATTGCTATACAATACATTAGGTGAAGGAAAACATAATTTTCCTACAAAGAAATGAAGATAAATTTGGTTGATACGTATCATCACCAATGCAATGAAATGATATTGTAGAACTGAAGGAGTTGACGTCTTGCTTGTGTATTGTCCACTCCTATACATCAAAGACGAAAGTAAATTGAACTTCGGTTCTTTAAACAAAATCAATACATTATCGATCAACTACTAAAAAATTAATAAAAATGAGAACTAATTAAACCAGTTTTGATTCATATCACTTTATCCATAGAAAAATAAAAGTTAACCCATTATTAAACATATCATATAATGATGGACGCAAGAAGTGCAACACAGAAATGTACAATGCGTATCTGTTTCTATTGTCAAATACGAATATAATCGAATTTCGCTTGTTTGAACGAAGTAAACGAAATCCCAACGAACAATAACAACAAATGATTCATTGTATATCATCTTATCATTATAAAAAACTAGAGATGAGGTACAATGATGGGCACGAGAAGAATTTCAATGCAAAATGTGCATCTAAGTAGAATAAGTCTTGATATTGGATGCCTAATGTTCATTGCAGTATCTTGGCTGAAAACAAATAAGATTTTCTAAACAAATTAAAATAAATTTAACCAATACGTAATCTGATATGGTAGAATGGATCAAGTTCTCATTTACATTCTATTGTCTGATGCTACACTTCAACACCGTAAATTGAAGAACGTCGATGTTTAAAAACAAAACAAGTTAATACAAATGAGAATAAATTTGATTGGACTAAACACATAGTAGTTCATTATAAATAAAAAATATAAATTAAAGTTTACGTACACTGTTGGACGCACGTAATACTGCAAGAATCTCTAATTGAGAATTGACGCAGAATTAATTACATAGGAAAATAATTAAATTTTACGTTTAACATCCACTTATTTTCAAAACAAAGGTATAAAGCAATACACACAAATTATACCCTTGAAACCGAAACAAACTGATAAGATGAAAAAATATTATACGTTATTTAATCTTTAAAAATTATGAACACCAGGAACTATAAAACCAAGGACCGGTACTTCAGTTACTGATTAACTTTAACCTTTGGTTTCTTCCCATGTCTACAATTATAAAGGCAATTATTTCTATGGGAATAAACGAAAAATTAAAATTAAACAGTGATTAAAATACCGGTCCTAAAGTAATTTGGAATGCAAATAACAAACATCCGAAACGATATCGTAATTTGAATGGATCGAGTTCTCGTGTTGCATGCTTGTTGTCTATTGCTGTACGTCGAGGACGGTTATAAATGGCACTTACTCGTAAAGTATTTTCTTGTATTTGAGGACGGCCCCGTAAGTAACCGAGCGCGTATTTATACGATTTCCAAAATTCCCCAAAAGCAATTTGCCCTTGTAAACAAGGCCCGGTGACAAAACGTAACTCGACCGTTCCCATCGGAGCGCCTTTTTGCCCCTTTTTCGGACGGAAATCTACGACGTCCTTTTTGTCCGGCTCGCGGCGAACGTGGGAGCTTCTTCGGATCACCGCCACCTCGGATTCATTTGAATTTCAAATCGGATTCAAACGTCCCGCTACCAATTAACGTACAAATTTAGCCGCGATAACCTGATTAATTAGGCGTGCTTACACGGCCAGCTTAAAATCGTTCTTGAGATCGTGTTACCGTGGAAGCTATTTCGATTTCGGATCGTTAATATAGTTTTAATTGCGGCGCACATGGCGTCGTAAATCTCGGCTCCTAGCTCGTAAAACCACATTAATTTGTAGACGATTCGATTAGGTTTCCACCTTCATATTTTTTCCTTTTCTGTATTCATCAGAAAAGCATTCCTGAAAAACTCGCATTTCTTTTCTTCCATAAAACATATGAAAAGGAGAGTACCACAGGATAACAGTGAAAGACCATTACTATTTTTGCTACATTTTTCTGCAATATTTAGCCTCCACACGTTAACTAATAAAGAGTTAACGTGAAATGGATATTTTGAAGCGTGTATATAACAAGATTTGGTTTGTCTAAGCTGTAAACAATTGTTCTTTCTGCTTTGGTGTTGACATGCGTTTCTCTTTCGAAACTTCAGAATCGCATATGATAAATTAAAAAAAAAAAATAGTAATCAATTCGAAACCCTTTTAGAATATATTCATTGCATGATCATCATCAACAAACGAATAATGAAAACGCATAAAGGGCGCTCGATTCAGACTTTTAATATGCTACTGCACCGAGGGGGTAAGTGAAATAGTTTAATATGTGTACAAAGGTGGAGAGCGACCCCGCTCTCTGTTTGAACATTTATTAGCTGGGGTGACCACTCGGATGCGATTAGAGCCGCCCGGAATTTTAATACACGTCAAGGATTATTAATATCGCAGCCAACTTAGATGCGCACCATTTGTCACAAGGACCTTATTTCCTTCCACGCGGTGATGTATTTATTCGTGACGATGCCCTCCTTATATCACTACGTGAATCGTTTCTGGTGGCTCGGAACATATTGCGCCCTTCCGTGCATTTACAAATTAAATTACGCGTTATATTTCATGAGTCACAAATAGTTATTGAGTCCTTCATATTTGTCGTGTCAGGAACTTTCTTCTCAAAATTAACTACATCTTCTGTCATATATAACTTTGAAAATGCTTCTTTCAAGGTCACTTTAGGATGAGTTTGATCAAACTAAACAAACTGAATTTCTTGTATCAGAACAGCAAAGTTACCAAATTTAGGAAATTTTCATCAAAAGAATTTTTAGACTCAGATTAGTAATCAAATTAGTAAATATCCTATGAGAGTTCTGCGCTAATTTCTTATTTAACTTTACGCAGGAGTCTACATATGTTTCATGATTGCTTAAGAGACAGATTGTAGCATGGAGTTTAATAGAAACTGATATTCATTCATTAGAAACTACCTGTTTAATAGAATCTGCTATTTGTTTAATAAAAAGTGATTGCAGTTTTTATTATACAAATTGCAGTGTCCCAAACGCTGTTCGTTCTCCCCTGTGTACCCCTATCTGTCAATTAGGAAGCCATGCTTACAAATTAGCAACGTAGAAAAGTGAAATGGCAAATTGGCACAGAATAGCATATCTACTGAGACTGATTGCAAGCAACAGATGGACAATATCTGTACAATTGTGGGCATGGGAATAAATAAAGTATCGACTCTTAGACTTTAGAAGGAGCCTGGTAAATTTTGAAGATTTTTTACTCAAAGGAATAAATCCTTTTTGTTTAGCCGAAGCCCTTCAAAGTTATGGTCTTAATAGTCAAGTATATCGATTGTTTCATTGAAACCTGAAAAAAGGCGGAAACAGGACAGAAATAGCTTGAATTGTAAATGCAATGTTTTCGGAGAACCCCGTTTAGAGTTGACCTTTATTTGATTAGTACCCAGGAGACCAAGGATAGTATGTAATTTGTTTCTGTGGATCTTCCACTTGATAATTAGTAGAAGCAAGCACAGATAAAAAAAAATTGTTTTTATTTCTCTTTAAAATTTTGCAAATTTTCCCTTGCTCATTTTACTGTACATTTTGGGCACCTACTAGGGGATATAGAAGTGCGCGCAAGAAATGCTGAGGTAGATTGAATTCTACACTGAATATGCTGAGGTCGATTGAATTTTCAATTTTGTGACTGCAATAGCAAAGTTTTAAAATCGTGGTGGAATTCACGATTTCTACACTGGAGATTACGTATGAATGTATCACTAATCCTTAAAGAGCGCAGGATCGGATTTTATGTCAGGGAAATGCACATTACTTAAGAGAAACTCTTCTCATGGCATTGACATTTTCCGTCTATCAAAATTATGTTTTTTTTTTACTTTTCTTTACTTCAGAAGAAACATAAAATTGTAAACCCTGGTGAAAAGATCTGAAGCGGTGAAGTATGAATGTGATGCTGTACAAAACAATCTCAGTTTGACACTTGAAAACTCATCATTCCAAAAGAAAAATAATTAAAAAAAAAGATTAGAACACAGACCACGGTGGAATTGAGTCTTTGTGTTTTAAAGATCTTCTAATTTCCACCAATCTTTTTAAAATTGGCGATTTTCGCAGTCGATCGTCTTTTGTTTTTATTTTAAATTCTACAAGCTTTTTTAATTTAAAAATGTAGAGTATAACTTGAGTTTTTCTTAATAAAAAATGACAACTTGATTAATATTAAAGTCCTGAGCTTCCTTTTTGCACTTACGTTATATAATAGACGACTCAGATATTTAATTCAATTGCAACATTTAATAAAAAAAATTTTAAACGTGCAAACTGGTGGAATTGACTCCTATGTTTTCAAGATTTCATGATTTCCACCGCGGTTTCTAAAAATCCGTCGAAAACGAAGTTGCGTGTGTGTCAAATGGTTTTGCAGATGATCTTCTTTACTTTACAATTTTCTTTAATTTAAAAAATGCCAGTAGAATATAACTTCATGTCATCTTCTTTTGTCTTTAAGATTTTAGTATTTTTGTTTCAATTAAAAAAAAAACAGTAGAACTTGAGCTCACTTGACCGTGGTGAGATTGACTCCTCAGTTTTCTAGATTTCATTATTTCTGAAATCCTTCGAAAACGAAGTTGCTTCTCGAATGAACGTTTTTTTGTTAATAAAAAAAATTAATTAACATTAAATTTCTTTATACTTTTTCATCTGGCATGCAGGGACGGAGTTAGGTTATTTAATTCCAACGCAACATTCAATGAAAAAAATCAGTAAATAAACTAAGTAAATCCTGATGGAATTAATTCTTCTGTTTCAAAATTTCATGTTTTTCATCGCGATTTCCCAAATCCGTCGAAAATGAATTTACTTCTCGAATGACTATTGATGTCGATCTTCTCTTGTTTTTAAGACTACTTTTGACTTTGACTGACCGCGGTTTCTGTATTCCTATAATTTCCACTATATTTTATAAAATTTAGGTAATTTCGATTGATTTTCCCCAACGATCTTCTTTTGTTTTTAAGACTGATTTTTTTTTAATTTAAAATTTCCAGTAGAATATAACTTGATTTTTTTAAATAAAAAATAATTCGATTAATTTGTACTTTATTTTACGCAGGGGCGTAGTTACGTTATTTAATTCATTGCAACATTCAATAAAAAAATTTTAGAAAAAGCAAACTGTGGTGGAATTGACTCCTACGTTTTCAAGATTTCATTATTTTACAATTACTTTACAATTTTTTTTTAATTTAAAAATGCCAGTAGAATATAACTTCATGTCATCATCTTTTGTCTTTAAGATTTTAGTATTTTTGTTTTAATTTAAAAGAGCCACTAGAACTTGAGTTCACTTGGCCGTGGTGGAATTGACTCCTCAGTTTTCAGGATTTCATTATTTCCACGGTGGTCTCCGAAATCCTTCAAGAACGAAGTTGCTTTTCGAATGAATGTCGATCTTCTTTAATTTAAAACAAAATATAACTTGTTTTTATTATTAATAAAAATTTCTTTGTACTTTTTTCATCTGGCATGCGGACGGAGTTAGGTTATTTAATTCCAATGCATTATTTGATCAGTAGCCAGCAGACCTTCGAGGATAGTGTGTAATTCGTTTCTGTGGATCTTCAACTTGATGATTAGTAGAAGCAAACACAGATAAAAAAAAACATTTTTGTCTTTATTTATCTTTAAACTTTCGCTAGTTTTCCCTTGCTCACTTTACTGTACATTTTGAGCACCTAGTAAAGGATATAGAAGTGCGCGCAAGAAATGCTGCAGTCGATTGAATTCTATACTGAATATTCTGAGGTTTATTGTATTTTCAATTTTGTGACCGCAACAGCAAAGCTTTAAAATCTTGGTGGAATTCATGATTTATACACTGGTGATTGCGTATGTCTCACTACTACTTAAAGAGCACACGATCGAATTTTATGCCAACATAACGCACAGTGAGAAAGTACTTAAAAAAAACCTCTTTTCATGGCATTGACGTTTTCCATTTATCAAGATTATGATTTTTCTTTTCTTTACTTCTGAAGAAACATAAAATTGTAAACCCTGGTGGAAAAATTTAAAGCGTTGAAGTATGAATGTGATGCTGTACGGAGGCAATCTCAGTTTGACACTTGAAAGAAAAATAATAAAGAAAAGATTAGAACACAGACCACGGTGGAATTGAGCTTTTGTGTTTTAAAAATTTCCACCGAACTTTTTAAAATTGGCGATTTTCGCAGTCGATCGTCTTTTGTTTTTATTTTAGATTCTACAAGCTTTTTTAATTTAAAAATGTAGAGTATAACTTGATTTTTTCTTAATAAAAAATGACAACTTGATTAACATTACAGTCCTGAGCTTCCTTTTTGCACTTAGTTATACGATAGACGCCTCAGATATTTAACATTGCAACATTCAATAAAAAAATTTAAAAAAGCAAACTGTGGTGTAATTAATTCCTATGTTTTCAAGATTTCATTATTTCCACCGTGGTCTCTGAAATCCTTCGAAAACGAAGTTGCTTCTCGAATGAATGTCGATCTTCTTTAATTTAAAACAGAATATAACTTGTTTTTATTATTAATAAGAATTCCAACGGAACATTCAATGAAAAAATCAATAAATAAAAAAAGGAAGTCGTAATGGTATTGACCTCTCTATTTTCAAGACTTCATAATTTCCACCGCGGTTTCTAAAATCCGATGAAAAGAAATTGCTTTCGATCTTCTTCGTTTTTAAAACTAAGCGATTTCTTTTAATTTAAAAATGCCGGCAGAATAATATACCTACATAACTTGATTTTTTAAACAAAACATAATTTGATTGACATTAAATACCTTTGGACTTTCTTTTATCTGGCATGCAGAGACGGAGTTACGTTATTTAATTCCAGTGCAGCATTCAATAAAAAAAAATAAATAAACAAAGCAAATCCTGATGGAATTAACTCTTCTGTTTCAAAATTTCATGTTTTCCACCGCGGTTTCTCAAATCCGTCGAAAATGAATTTACTTCTCAAATGACTTTTGATGTCGATCTTCTTTTGTTTTTGAGACTACTTTTGACTTTGACTGATAGCGGTTTCTGTATTCCACCATACCTTATAAAATTTCGAATGATTTTCGCCGTCGATCTTCTTTTGTTTTTAAGACTGAGTTTTTCTTAATCTAAAATTTCCAGCAGAATATAAAAACAAAAAAAAATAAAGAAGCAGACCAGTCTGTTTTGAAGACGAAATTTTAAAACCGTTTATTTTAATAAATTTGTTTTATTTAACGAAACTATAATTTTTAATGTTTTAATATCGTATATTCTTTAATTAATAATTTAATTCAAGCTGTGCTTTTTAAATCGTTGCCAGTTTTGCTCTGAGAATTGTTTTTTCGTTTAAGCTGAAATTTTGAAATTGTACAAACATAGTTGCCAAGTCTACCAAGTTAAATTCGAATGGCGTTCCTTTTTCCTTCTTACATTGTAGATCATCCTTCGCTAAGCAATAATGTTTTTAATTAGTACCACGAGATAAGATAGCGAATTCCTCAGAGGCATTTTGATTGCCAATTAAAAAAAAATTAAATATCGCCAACTTTTAATCGCCGTTCGCTTGCAACCCTTTATGGCCCGTGTTCCCGAAATAATTCCTTAATTTATGCGCCGGTCGGAGCTAGTATGTACGAAAGCCGATATGAAGATGGGCATTATTAGTGGAAGAAAACATGTAAGGACCGTCTTAACAAGGCCACCCAGGCCGCTCTTATCTTTATGGGCGACCTTCCCCGTTACCCGTTTCGATAAGGCTGAATTATGGGCGGCCCTACTACAAGCAACCAACCGGGCGTATGCACCGGCACACGTGTACACGCTCACTACCGAACGGACTCCTCGATATTCGGATCAATAGCGATGTGAACCTGCCTCTACCTGTCGGCCGAAAAGCAGCGGCGCTTTTGGAGAGGTTTTTTTGGGACAGCGCGAACAGCAACGCCGCATATTCGCGGAATTTTTATGAATTAATAAGTCGGTAATTGGGCTTACCGTTACCGATGCAATTACGATTCCGTAAGGTAGATTGTCAAAAAGAAACAGAACCGGCTTTAAGTATATCCAAAGCAATGAAAGAGAAAGGCAACAAAATGCAAAAATGACAAGTGAATGTCTAAGTATTGCGTTATGGTCTTATTAGAATTATTCATCACGAAAACATAACAATTATATTGTCCTTCTCTAGCTACATCGCCTTGACCATCTCAAAGAAAGGCTACTTCTTGTGAAAGACAAAAAGAAATAAAAGACTGCCTATGTCTGCTTTTGTTTATCATAAAGTTGAAGGTCTGCTTAAAGAAAAGGTGAGCGATATATTGTAATAATATCTTTAAGGACGTCTATTAACTTAAAAAGGGTGGGGCTTTCCTGAAGACCACATAGCCAGAAATATTCAAGCGCCTGACTAACAGTATTTGCCTGTTCAATATCGAATACATAAGCTGGTCCAAATAGGTTTCCTCTTTTTACTGTAAATGAATTAATTAATAACTTTATACAATATCTAACGGAGTTTGCAATCCAACTCCTCCATCCTCCTGCCTCAGCGATTCCTAAATTTCTTTTGACTTTGATTTTTTTTCGTTTTTAACCATATAGCATTCTTATGTTTCTTGTTACATTCTTCGCCTTGGCTATCATCACTTGGGAGAACCACAGAAAAAAATTAAATCATCAAATTTGCTATCAGTCCTCAAGGATTTTTTGGTTACTAATCAAAGTATGGCAAATACTTGTTCCTTGTCTTACTTCTTGTGCTTGCCTTTCTTCAACTCTATTCTCATACCTTGGAGGTTACAAAACTTCATTAAAATTTAGTTTGGTGTTGTTCTTCATTGTTAAATTCATCTCAATCTTTTGGCAGTCGTATAGAAATGGTATTTTTTGGCAAATTTCCGTGTTTGCTTCTATTTATTATGAAATTGGTGATTCATAGAAACAATTGGTTACTTATTAGTATTACGACATGATCAACATCCAATAGAGATTGCAAACTTGTTGCTTGCGCCCCTTTTAGTCTTTCTTCTTGAGCTCGTCTTTCTGCAACCCCATTTTCTTGCCCTGGAGATTCCGAAACTTTTTTCAATGTTGGTATTTTGTTTCCAATTTTGTAGAACTCTTGTGATGTCTGAAAAGTCAGGTGGGTATTGATCTTCTCTGTCACATTCAGTTCCACAGTTTGATTATCTTACAAAGTCTACTTCCTGTAAATTGAAAAGATAATAAAAGACGAAAAATCTCGTTTTGTTACAATTTATCGTCAAATTAAAAATCGCCGAAGCAAAAGATGAGCGATTAGTGCCCTACTATCCCCAGGGATATCATAGTTACTAATTACACTCTAACTGGCGTACCTTTGAAGATCATACAATTAAAAATATTGGAATTAGATATATTTGTCAGTGTTACATAAGTTATAAATTGATCTAAACTGGCTTCTTCCGTTTGGTGCAAATGTAGAACAACATGACCAACACCTAAATGGGGCTCCCTTGAAGACCATACAATCAGAAGTATTGGAACCACGACCTGAATTTACATAACACATAAGTTGGTCGAAATAGTAAATGAATTAACATTTCTCTCCAACTTAGACTGGAGCATGCTAACTAATGTTAAGTTGTTTTTGTCGTCCTTTTAGTCTTTCTTCTTGTACTAAAAGAATAAGAAACAAGTTAAAAGCTCCAGTCGCTCTAGTTGCAGAAAGATGTTTTCTTCTTGTGCTCATCGTTTTGCAACTCTATCGTCTTGAGTCGGTGATTCGAATTTTTTTTTTAATTTCGGGTATTTCCAAACTCACAGTACTCTTATGAGTCTGAAAAGTTAGTTCGATACTGTCCTTCTCTGTCGCATTCAGTTCCATCGTTTGGCCAACTTATAGAGTCTACTTCTTGTGAATTCTAGAAGAGAATAAACGACGAGAAAGGTTTCTTTTCCTCTGCTTTTTGTTTCAATTTATCATCAAATTAGAAATAGAAGAAACAAAAGTTGAGCAATTAGGTGTCATTTTATCATCACGGGTCTTTGGTTACTGATTACGACGTGTCCAGCATTGTAACTGGGGTTCTTCTGAAGACCATTCACCAATTTTACTTCGAAAACATCCATTGGTCCAAATTAGTTTCTTCTTTTTAGTGAAAGTTAATTTACAATTCTTTCCAATATTTAATGGAGTTCACAAGTCGATGTTAGATTGCTTTTTGTGCTTCTTTTAGCCTTTTTTTTGCGCTTGGCTTTCTCCAACTGTATCTTCGTGTCTCAGAGATTCCAAACCTTTTTCCAACTCTATTCTCTTGCCTCGAAGATTACAGAACTTCTTTGAACTTTAATTATCTGTTCAAATCACGTGTTCAGGCTTATGCTGGGTGATTTTTTAATTTTTTTTATCAGCTCCTACGGTGAAATTCAAAAGCTTACGTAGCCTTACTTCATGAGGTCATGTAACATTGACATTGTAGCAAAGCTAAGACATGCCGTCCAAATATCATAGCAAGAGTTATAAAAATATTCTTAAGATGGTCCTTGTATGGAACTCCATTTGAATCGGCCTCCATCATTTGGTGCGTCATCAAATTGACAGACCACTCAAAAAAACAAAAATGAGAGATCAAGTATCGCACAGTCTTCCAAAATTTCTTGATTATTATTAAAGCATGGCAAATACTCTAAACTGGACCATCTTGAGCACCATATAACCATAAATGATAGATTGCATTTATCAATTCAGTAAAGCCATCAAATCGGTTTCATTTCTTGCTGTAAATGAACCTCCAACAACCAATTGGTATCACAAACGGATGTTGTCTTTTCTGTCTCTTTCTTGTCTTCATCTTTTTTCATTTTTTCTCCTTGACTCTTTGCTTAGAAGCATCCAAAATTTCTGTGGTATGATCCAAAAACGTGCCTTTCTTTAGCACATCATTTTCATCCAGTTGTAGTAAAAACGTTACTTCTATCGAATTAATAAAGCAAAAAAATCATCAAATTAGAAAAATTCACAAACGGACGATCTGTTGCAACCGAAACTCCTGGTTGAGGTATCATGATTTGTACTTGTCAGTTCAACATTGAAGGCATCTCATCTTTTTTCCAATTGCTTTATCTTGGTCGCCTGACAGAGGATTTGGGTCGTAATTTGCATGTTCGTGTTAAATTAAATCAAATCAAATTCTGATTAATTTTCCATTGAAAAAGCTCCTGTTGTAACTTTCTACTTCTTGTCTCCCTAACACCGGCATACTAATTAATGCGGCATTTAGATACGCCTTGAAAACTCCAACACGTTTAAAATAACAATGACACAGCTACTTATCGGAGGTAATACGTTCACGTTGACAAATCCGGCGTGGGCTTGCAGGACTAAGCCTTCCAGAACCTCTGTAAAATGGTAAGTTACGAGAGAATTTTGATGACAACGCTGTATTCTAATCGTCACCGATATCGGACGGCAGGTGAGCGGCGGTGACCGTCGTTCTTAATTACTGTAGGACAAACGGGCCGACTCCTTTGATATTCCCGATAAGAAGTTGCGGCTCGCCGGCAAAAACTAGAATAGAAGTCGATTGTGCGAATGCCTCTCTGCCCAGGCCTCTTCTTTGGGAAAACGGAGCGCACCGTTTTAGATTTATTATTTCAGACGGAGGAATAACTCCAAAAACGAAGTAATTTAAGCAAAATTATAACATATATCAAATATTTATGCAGCTCCTTTTCCCTTGCAACATGAGCGTTAGTAATTATAAGTAATCAATAATGCCAAGTTTCACGTGTTATAAAACTTTAAAGTGTCTGTGAAAGTAGTAGCGTTTCACATTAATTAGATGTTGAGAACAAGAACTGTAATGTGGGTAAGAGAAAAACGTGTATAAAGCCCCACCTCACACTCTATTTCAAAAATAACGCTCACAGTAAGTGCCACTGTAAAATGTCTGATCATTACTGGTATCCTCTTGGATCCCTTGGAGTGTAATTCTCAGATCTTTCAGATTTATAGCCTATTTTTGTAATTTTTTGATTCTGATTTTTTGATTCTGATTACCAATTTGCCTACGAAATGTAAAATACAAATATTTGAATGTATTTTTGTTCGTTCTGAAAGATTTAATTTTTCACAATTATTTTAATTTCAAAATTATGTTAAACTTTTTATTTTAATTTAGTTTACTAAGAACTCGTGCCCAGTGGTACAATTACAGCTTAACTTTAAGCCAAAACTTAAACCCCTAACAACAAATTGTTGAAATATTCGTTGTCATGGGCTTAAGATTAAGCTTATTTTGTTGATTGTAACTGTTATCTGTTTGCGGATGATACAAATATAAAATGTTCAAAGAAAGTCTAAAAAAATCACAAATTAAAGTCACAATTAACAATAAACTGATAATTAAAAAAAATGACTTTAGATTTGACAGCTTAGAGGTTCAACTTAGAAGTGACGTGCATGCAGTGAACAAATTCTCTTCTTCTCTTCTTTTTATATTGAAGTTGTCATCAATCAATAATTTAATATAATTGTTGTTAACTCAAATTTGCTTATTTGCTTCTTTATGTCTTAATTTCCAGAAATCCTACAGCATTTTCCATTCATTGCTCTAAAGTACACTCAAAGTATAGCCGTCTTGTTTTAACCTCATGTAACAATAGAAGTTGGAAATACTCTGAAAGCATCTGAAATGTATTGAATTTTCTTATTTGTAGGTGTAGAATTCAAAAACTTAACAAAAAATATAGCATGCCATTAAAAATAAGCGCCTTCCGCTATAGCCGGAAGTAATTCCTTTTGAAATACCTCTGCTCAGTATACTTCCAATTTATACGTAAACTTCTTCGCTATGTAATGGTAATGAAAAGGTTAGATCGCAACATCCTGCGATGGCTTTTTGACCTAATGTTGTATGAGGATGATAAATTGCAGCCAGTTTGCTACTTAATAACTCATCCCATACAAGGCGGCTGTGCGTGCTGCCAAAGTATAATGAAAGTTTTTAAAAATTCTTCTGACGAGGCCCCAAATAGGACCGAAACAGCTGTAGAGAGGATGCTTGAGAAATTTACTGCAATCAAAACCGACATGCAATAAAATTTTGTAAACTTCTTTCTTGAAAACTCTGTAATGAACGATTTACGCATATACAAGCTCTATGCTTCATAAATTTATTTTGCCTCTGTAGAATGTTTTAAATGCTAAAGACCATACTCAATATAACAAACGCAATTAACTTTGAACAAATGCATGTATTTAGAAAGGTGGGTATGACATCACTGAAGACTGTTCGTTCACGTTGTGCAAGTGAGGCAATAAAACGAATACAAATTTACATATTGTATGTTACTTTATAGTTTATGGAGAATGCAAGCGATACATTGTTTACTTTTAGTCTTAGAACATGTGTACAAAAAGTTTTCCCATCTTAGTGTGTTGCTCTCATTTTCTCGCATGTTTACGTATGTTTCTTACTGATCAGTAAACGCCAAATTAACATTTAACCTTGACTTAACGTCAACAGAAAATCATAACCGATAATTACCTATTTGAAACAAATAAAATAAAACATTGAAAATAACGTTGAACATGAATTCACAACAGATGTTAAAAATGGCCTCCGTCTTCTTCGTCTAACTCTTCTGCGACATCCATTAATAACTTTTTGCAAAACGTGGGGAAAATTGTTTATTTCATCACATTTTTCGATGATTCTTTGGGTAAGTTCCTGTAAATCATTAACGGGCGTTTTAAAAATGGAATTTTCTAAATAAGGCCAAACAAAGAAATTCAAAGGAGTTAGGTCGTAAAGATCTCGGAGCTGAAAATATCCAAATTGTAACTCCTCATCATGTAGTTGATGCAATGGATGCAAAATCTCTTCCCGATATTTAAGTGCTGTTAATGTGCCATTAAAAATATTGGATCTATCAATCTTCTCCGACTTAAACCTATCCAAACACCAATTTTTTGTGGATGGAGTGGAGCTTCAATGAAAACATGAGGGTTTTCTGCACTCCAGATCCTCATATTTTGGGAATTAATGTATCCTGTTAATTGGAACCAGGCCTTTTGTCCAGGTTTTGTCCAACAAATCGTCATTGTCAATTTTGTTTAAAAACCAATGACAGTATCTTCGCCTTGATTCAATATATACTGGAGGCAATTCATGCACGACAGTCAAACGATAAGAGAACTTTTGCTAGTCCTTTCTTAGAATAGTTCTGAAGGTCCCGCCAGAAAGATCAACTTGTTGTGGCAGATGACGGATGGAAGTGCGAGGAGCATCAGTCATAATTTCTCTCACATTTTCAACTACCTCATCAGTTCTTACCTTAGGCCTACCTGATACCTGTTTCCTAGCCAGACTGCCGTTTCTCTGAATAGTCCTACAGAGTATTGAAGTTAATTAACAAATTTGTGGTACAGAAATACAATTTCTGGAATTTTTTCCTGAAATTGTGCAATACAATCAGAAATAGATTAGGTCCATTCGCCATTGATTTTTTGGGCGTTTCGAAAGTAGGATTCAACCATAAAAGATTTTTCTTCCAATGTTAAAACCATTGTAAAATCAAATCAATAAATAATTTTTCTTAAGTTATGGTTGTTTACTTGTCTGTTGTCTTGATAGGGATCAAGTAAGGAACGTGCAAAAAAATGAGAGCAACACACTAGATGGGACAACTTTTTGCACATATATTAGAAGTACGTTTGTACATCATATGCTGTCTTTTATCTGATTTCTTTAAAAAGATACTTATACTTGACTTGAAGGCTTCGTGGTAGTTGAATGGGCTTCCGATTGGAACCGCGTCACGACTTCCTCAAAGTTGCTGCTGCTGGTGGTGTTGCTACAGCAAGTCTTAACAACAATTTTTGAAATAATCGTTGTTAAGGGTTTAAGCTTGAGCTTAAGTTTAAAATCTCTTTGTACAACTGGGCCTAAATGATTTTTTAATATAATTTTTGGGATATTAACTTACCCACAGTCACACAGTCTAAAAGTTTGAATTTAACAAAACGTTTAATGCGTCACTTTGTTTATTTATCCACTACTCAAAATTACATATTCCTTGAGAAAGCAGACACATTTTTTGAATGAAATTTCTCGTCAGAAATTGTTTTGTCCAATTTAATTTCGAATATTGAAAAGGTTCAGATAATTCATGCACAAATTCGATTATTATGTATATGTTGTACAAATCTATGGATGAAATTTAAGTATATAAACCCTAACAATTAAATGTTTCGACGATAACTGTTAATTTAAAAGTCTACAACCAAATTTCTCGACATCTTTCCAAATCTCCACTACGTAAACTTTTTTAAAGTACACAATTCTTAAAAGGCAATCATAACTAACACGGTACAAATTTTGTTCTTGAACAGACTGACTTTTAACAAAAGAAATACCGATTAATGGCCAGTTGCACCAAACACTTAAACTCTGCTTAACTTTAAGCGTGCCAAATTTTAAAACGTCCATTCTTACTCAATTCACAATCAAATTAACAGTTTGAAGTTAATTTAAAATTGAGAAACACTTTAATTTTCATTTTACAGAATTTTTAATTTTCTACCATTTATATAAAATATAAATATAAAAGCATTCCTGAATTTCAAATAATCTCAAATGTCAAGTTTGAATGTGAGTTGAGTATGAGTGATATTTCAAAATTTTAAACTTAGAATATGACTTACACAATGGAATGTTGTATATCAGTTTAAGTATTTGGTGCAACTGGCCATAAGCGAACAAATAAATATTAGGACAAATCAAACTTTTCATATTTATTTTTGACGTGGCCTTTGAGTCTTTTTACTGTTTGAATTCTCTTGGGGATTGTCTGTACTGTGAATGGTGGCACTCCAAATTTCTTTTTATCTTAGCGGTCAACTCATTTGGGGATTATTTGTAATGTTCTTTTATCAGAGGCGAAAGCGTTAGGTACATTTAAATCTTGACAGCTCTAAGACCATGACTGGATGCACCCACCGATCTGTTGGAAGATCATTTTTTTTGTACTTCCAAATTGTTCTAGGGCATGTGGTAAGATTCGTTCTAAAATATCATGGTATTTTTAAACATTTATGATTTCATCGACAAGCTCAAATTCACCAACACCTTTCCTGGACGCACATTCTCAAACTAATATCTTAGAGAAAACTTAACAGTACGTTTCAAAACAATCTTTGTACACTTTTCTTATGATGTTTCGCAGTTCGAACGAATTCTTTTGTATTTCAGTGTGAAATGGTATATTGAAAATTAATTAATTGAAATTAAAAAAATATCAAAGTTTATTTTTAATAAAATAAGCGGCGTTTACTTTTTGAAATCCATATCCACATTGTGAATCTTTTGCCTACAACATTCCCTAGTCACATTTAATCCCACTTCTTGGCCAAATTGTGTTTAAATTTCCTTCAGATCTCGTTTTTGGCGCTTATTTTTTAATCGAATAAGTTTATTAGGAAATGAAAAGGTCAGGGCTAAGTAGGTATATCTGTTACATCGATTTGCTATTACCATATTGTCGAGTTATGACTTCAAGCACTTTTTAATTTGTTGCTATTCCTCAAACCATTTTTATTGTTAAATAATTATTACAACACCAAATTAAGGCCAAATAAATGTTGTTGATATTTTTGCATTTGCTTCAGAAAACAAATATTAAAAAATCCTTATGTAATATTTTCGCTTTTTTTAATTTAAAAAGCTATTGTTGGTGCTCGTATTTTGCGCCTATTTTTAAATTTCAAAGTTAATACGAGGGCGTATTTTTTGTTATCTACCTAGATATGAAAAGACCACGTACCACTTCAATAATTTAAACAATCCTTTATTTTTTACGTAACTCCCTTCAACAATTACGCACATATTCTGACTTTTTTTTCATTTGTCCCGTATCCTCTGAAAAGAGTTCTTTGGGTAACTCTGCAAAATATTGTTCAACAGCTTCTTTAAGTATTTGTTCAGATTCAAAACGCTTTCGCATGATGTGCTTTTTTTAAGTTCTTGAATTAAGGAAAGTCTGTTGGAGGTAGGTCAGGGATTTTCGGACGCGAAGCTTTTGAAGTCTCTTGCATTTATTTTCATTGTTTCTTTTTGTCGCATTAATTTTTCATGTTACAATTATTGATGTTTCCTATATGTACTTCTTTTTTTCCGTCGGCGATTTTATTTTATTTTTTTTACCTACTTTTGTATTTCCAAGCAGTTTGTTTCGGTTCTTCTTTGTAGAATTATTCATTCGACAAGAAGAAACAAAAAAGAATTAAAACAGACAATAACGATATGCCAAATTGAATGAATAGAAAACAAAAGAGATCGATGGTTCATATTCCACACGAAGATCAACTCAAGCTTTCGTGTGTTTCTTACATTAATTTTTCATGTTGCAATTATTGATGTTTCCTGTACGTAGTTTCTCCTTTTCCTATCGGCGATTTTCTTTCATTTTTGATTTATCTTATTATTCGTGTTTTCGTGTTTTTTACAGTTCTTTTCTCCTAGAACAATTCAATTCAAGAAGACTAAACTAAAAATAATTGAAACAAACAATTTCGAAATGCAAAATTGAATTAACAGAAAACAAAAGAGATCGATGATTCTCATTCGGTAGCGAAAGAAAATCAATGACACACGGCCAGCAAAAAAGAAACTCAAAACAAATTAATAATCGATGAAGCTTTTAAAAATAAAAATCAAGCTTTCATTTGTTTCTTTTTTGTTTCTTTCTGTCGCATTATTTTTCGTATTACAATTAGCATTTTATATAGTTTTTTTTTTGTGTTCTTTGTTTTTTTTTATTCATCTTATTTTTTTGTATCTTTATGTAGTTTGTTTTACTTCTTTTTTGTCGAATTATTACGATTTCTTGCGTTTTCTTTTTATTTACAATAAACCGCCTTATAATCGTCTAATTTCTTTATTTTTCTGCACATCTTATGTCGCAATTCACGGAAATTACGAAGTATTTAAAAATTAATCCAACCAAAAAAATCACACGAATAGAGATGCCAATACAAGGAGAATTGAAAAGAAGAAACAAAAGAGAACCGAGAATTGAAAAGAGGAAACAAAAGAGAACGGCAACAAATGATGAATAAATGAAGAATTTGTTGAATAGGAAACAAAAGAAGATCGTCGATTTTGATTCGGTTGACAGCGATTGCAAGTCAAAAGGCTCTCATTAAGCAAAAAAGAAGTTGAAATTTAATTTAATTTCTTTGTCAAATTCTGTCACTAATATTAAACTGGGAACTTGGAACTAGTTTCATGAAACGCTGAAAATTTCAGAATAACTCAAACTTGACGATATTCACTTTAATTCTATGAATCCAGGCATTGATTGACTGCTAGACTTTGCCATTCTGCGCATATACTCTATAAGCAAGACTCCTTCAGCATCCGGGAAAACTATTAGCATAGTGTGTTTTGACTCTTTTTGTTGATGAAGAATCTCTAAGAACCCACTGTATGGATTTCTGCTTAGTGAAAGGATTCCTAATGATGTACCCAAGTCTCATCCTCGGTGATAATCCGAGAAAGAATATTTCTGTTCCTTTCCAATGAGACTAAACTTTCTTGAAAATTTCTTTTTTGACTGGTTTTTGGAAATCCACCGTGCAGACGCTTTCTTCATACCCAAATCGTCAAGCAAAATTTTCAGGATACAATAACAAAGTCCTTTATATGCAAACCTTGCGATACCAAATTCTCGACTATTTAGTTTCACGGTCGATCGAATTTTGGGCCATCGATTTTCTACCCCATTGAAAGTGTTTAGGCCAAAATAAGATCTTCTCCATACAAAGCAACCATTCTTTCGTGAGTAATTGTTGGGCTTTTGTCTTCTTTTGTTAGGATCTTTATGACACTGCAGTGTTTCAAAATGTATAAATTAATTACAACTTAGTACATGTACTTTTAAGGGCTGGTTTATTCACTTTCAATTAACACTTTATCTTCCGATTTATTGACATTGTAACAAATGTACATGTACCATGGGAATAAACTAAAGGTTAAAGTTACTTGAAAGTGCAAATTTTTAATAATTGGTTTGACATAATTGCTCTTTTGTTTCATGGATAGGTAGATAATGTATACATCCTCGTAATTTAACTTAAAAGGCATGAAAACATCGATTTTCAAAATATACAGATTATAGTAAAACCTGTATTCGGTCTTTTGTTTGGATTTCTTGATACGTGGAGCCTATGCACCCACTGCATCCCTAATTGTTAATCGATTGATAAATACAATGATAAGAATAACCAGGTTTGTATGAATAATAAACCTAAAGTCAAACGGATACGATTTTTATAAACATTCTAGGGGTCGTAGGATGTTAATGCGAAGCTAAGAAGTCAGAGCACGTATCACAGTGCATCCCTAATCGATCCTATCTGCCACATTAAATATTTCATTAATTTCGGACAAGGGCGATAATAATTCACGTGGCGCACGGCGCATCAGATCTACAGCATTTAATAATACTCCGGGCGAGCTCCCCGCGTAATTAAAAATCAAATAAAGCAGGTGTCTGAACAAATACGACCCCCGAAGAAGAGGGTGCCACACACGCTCGACGTGTATGTGTGTAATGCGGAATATTAGAACGGGCTCTCATAACGGTCTGCCTGTAATTATGCTAATGGGCCGTCATATTTTACCGGCTGAATGATGTTTGTGAGGATGAATTATTTATTTAAATTCTTCGGCGCGTACGTAACGGATGCGCGCAATAATTGCACATAAATTTACTCGTGTCATGCGTTTTTTTTTGCTCGTGTAATTCAACATTGCCGGACAATGTGGGTAAGAACTGCTTTTAATAAGTTTTCCGGGCACAGGTGTTCGGACCTGAATAATATAATAACGAAACGGGCATTACTGCATTTGTTAATAAAAAAAAGATCCTCTGAATTTAATTTTAAAACTTCTGCAATTAATTATCGTAGTGTTTTTTTTTTGTATAAGTACTTGTGAATCGTATCGAAACGAAAATCAAATAATAAAATTGTTTCCCTCCCTCTCCGCTCCCCCAAAATAACGCGGAACAATTTCACGGCGATTTCCTCTCCCTCTTCCACCCTCATCCCTTGGAAGGCGCAAAGGATGAGTGGCACTTGATATTCAATATGCCGTTCGGCGAGGTGTGCATGCGCTGTTGAGCCGGAGTTATCAATGCAATTGATGCGGATTAGGGTGAACATGCTCCTAATAAACATCCCCTCAAAGGTAATATATCTCGCAACACTCCGCCATCGGTTTGTTATTGAAGCCGTTCGGTTGATCAAACGGATCCAAGGCATCGATGCGTGAATTCACACGGTTGGCGTACTCGACCTCTTGCTATTCGTTTTGCGATGTTAATTGAAGAAGGCGAAAAAAATTCGAAATCGTCGCCATAACTTTGGGGTATTATGCCAAGATTGAACGAGTGCTTGAAAAAGTTGATGATGATCTCGAGGAGATCTATAAATTACGAGCCGAGTGTTTATATTATTGACAGCATTGGAAAATACCGTAAATTATTGAATTTTTTTTAAGTCGCAAATGGCCCGAAGGAAAAGATCATGTCCTTCAATATCTTCATTTTAAGTCTTTACCCAACAAGAAGCTTTAGAAGGAGTAATAATTATAATTTATATTGAACCAGAAAAAAAACTATATACACTAATAAAAATGTTTGGGATAAATTGTTAACAATATAGATCAGTTGTGATGCTTAACAAATTTAGTGTTATTGTCGTCTTTTCCCGATTAAAATGCGTCTGAAATTAATCCGTTTAAAAAAAAGTGTTAAAAAAGTGAAATAATATTACTCCAACAAGGATAAGCTCAACTCCTGCTTAACACCGTACATCAAACATATTATCCATAATTCGTTAATTTAACAAGTAAGAGATAAGTTACGCTAAATAGTGTCATCACCGCATTTAATCCAAAAAAGTAAAGAATGTTATCCCAAAGTTGTTAGTTCAAACATAATTACTTTTCGTTTCTTGGTAAATTCTGATATATGAGGAAAGAGATTGAATGATGCTCTCATTACAAGTTATGACTAATGTATGCCTCTCAACTTCGGTGAATGCTTGCTTTTGAAAGGAACCGTCATTTTATTTGCGCATTAAATCTAGTAGCAACAAAAAGTGGATAAAACTAGTGATATAATAATAAATGACACCATAGACGATACAAGCTTTATTTATCCTGGAATATTGGCAAGGTCTTACGAATATCTTTATTCCATTTCCTCCAGATAAGCTTAATATACTTGTACAATAAGGAATTCAATTATTTCCACACAAAAAACAAGCGATAAAAGGTGCAATATTAGAGAAAGTGCGTTTCTTTTCTTCGGAGTAAATTAAATTAAATTAATTAAAAAGTAAATGAATATACAAGTGACTGCCCCAATAGTAGATTCCTTTCATTTTCTGGATTATACTAACTAATTGAAGGATAGATATGATAGATATGGATAATACTAATTCCTTTAAAGGTAAAACTACTACCTCAAAAGTTAAGTTTTTCTCTTTGCCTAGATAATACTAACTCCTTGAAAGATAGAAATAACTACAGCAAGCATTAAAATGCCACTTTTGAAGACAACATTAACACTTTTAAAGTTAAACTTCATAACTCCGTTTATTTTAACATCAGAGACAGATGGACGCGAGGAGACACCGAAAGGGAATTGAAAAAGTGTTAGAATTAATTCCAGATTTTTATGTGTGTATATTCAAAAAAATAATAAAATAAATTCTTCAATTTTTAAAGATTTAAAGAATCTAAAAAATTCGTTAGTTTGTGAACTTTTAATAAATATTATGGGTTTACGGAAATAAAAAGAACATTTTAGACACTTTCGCATTAAAAAAGTCTTCTTTGATGCAGCTCTGATTCCTTCACTTTGTATTAGCATTAGAGAGTAAAATACCAAAAAGTATTTTCCTCTTTAATACTTCTCTATTTTCTAGAATTTCGCTTATTTTTCTGCCACACTTTGTATAACAATTTATTACAAAATAACGAGAAACAGTTAAGTAATTGAATAATTATTTAATCATGATTACTCGAAACTAACCATGATTATACACTGGGTTTCAAAAAAAATGAACCACTCTGAAGGAGTAGATGTTGAACTTTGAAATTGCGTGAAAATGACAAGCGCATGCAGACAAACAAATGATTAAATTGTCAATTAAGTCTAACACTATTTATTCAAATAAAAATTAATAATGTGTTGCATCTCCTCGTACTCTCTTATACATTCAGCAACCCTTCTGGGCATGCTGGAAATCAGGTGATCGATTGTCTCTTGAGGGAGCTCAATCCAGGCTACCTGGACCTGTTGACGCAAATCGTCTAGCGTGTTGGGAGGATAAGATAATTGACGCAGTCTTCTATCCATCATGTCCTAGACATGTTCGATTGGGTTTAAGTCCGGTGATCTTGGCGGCCAAGGGAAATGTTTACATTATTTTCTTCTAGGAAGTTTGAAGTTACGTGGGCAATATGAAGATACGCGTTATCATGCTGGAAGAAAGGTTTTGAAGAAATTGAAGAACAGGCTCCAGAATTTTATGAATATAACGTCTCGCGTTTAGCGTGCCTGGAATGAATACTGAGGGAGACTTGCCTCCGTAGCATATTGCTCCCCACACCATTACCCCAGGAGTTAAAGCTGTATGGCGACGCTGAGCATACTATAAATTTTGTCTCTAGCCTCTCGATCGTCTAATCCGTACACAACCATCAGAATGCCACAAGCAAAATCTGGATTCGTCACTAAAGGTGATTTCTTCCCATTCATGGTCCCATTGCTGCCTGTCTTGACTCCACTGCAGTCTGGTAGTTTTATGTTGTATTGTCATAGGTAAACGAAAATAAGGACGATATGAGCGCAGTCCCCATGAACGTATTCGGCGATAAATCGTGCTCATAGAGACTCTTCGACCAATTGCTCTTACCCAATTGATTCCAACAGCTCGTGATGGTTCTGAAGGGTTCTGAATTGCACTGCGTCTTAAGAGGCGATATTCCCGTTCTTGTGTTGCTCTGGGACGTCCACTATCTTCACGACGACCTTCTATGTGTTCTTCCTGCCAATCTCTCCAAGTTTGTCTCACAGTGGCGTGCGGTCGACTTACACGTCTACCATTTTCCCGAAAGCTTCTTTGAGAAGTGACAAAGGGCTGTCATTATTTAATCATGCTTTTGTCTCCATGCACTTCCTATTTCCATGCAGTTTTAAAGTTCTACGTTTACTCCTTCAGGGTGGTTCATTTTTCTTTGAAATGCAGAATATATAAAAATATGAAAATTAGTGTCGAAACATTGACCACTTTTAGTCGAGGTCACTCTGCTGTTATTATAACCCCAAGTAGTTAAAAGGAAACTATTGACCTTTAAGTTCATTTTTTTTAATCACTGTCAATATAACTTTGCAGAAATTGGAAAATCATGAATCAAAACATTTAAATAAATAAATAAATAAATAAATAAATAAATAAATAAAAAGAAATAAAAATGAAGATCTTGCTGCAATTGTGTAGGTACTTTTTGAAAAGTTTTCAAAAGTTTCAAAAGTTCGAATTATATTAATTATATGGATCTGGATTCTTTAAAAAAATTATAAGATTATGAATTATAAAAAGTAATTCTTTTAAATGTGATGTAGCTTCCATATTTTTTTTATTTTAATTAAACCATCTGTAGGATTGTATTGAATATTAGAACGTAATATAATATAGAACTAATTTTGTCTTAAATTAGATTTAATTGCATTAGCTTGTCTTGAAATTTTAATAGTCTTCTGTTTTTGTTTTTGACAATATATGCGAGGATGAGGTGCATATTAATAATTTAATAAAAAATTTAAAAAAATCATAATTAGTACTCCTCGTAACCACTATCACAACTTTCACTTATTGCATCATAGTTAGGGTTCGCTACATCATTATCAGAATTATAGTCAGTCAGTTCAGCTTCAGTTCCCCATACTATTTTACGAATCATTTATATTCAAATTAGAATATGTTTTTATAAGTAAACACCGTTCGCTCTCATGTGAATCACAGGACTCTGAACCAATCAAAACATAGAGCAGAATTGCTTGACCCATGTATTTATAGCAGATTTACAATGGTTTCTATGAAATATGAAATAACTGTAGTGAACATGTTAAGTTGATATTATCTAAACTAGTATAATACGATTAAGATACACAGATTTTAAAATATTCCGTCAGGTAAGGCCAGTACAAGATTGTGAGTTAGTGCAAACAAAATTTGGCAAATTATTCCATTAAATCTATATTGCATATTAACTTTAATAAATGTAAAGCAGTGACGTATCATTAAATCTTAAGTTCCATAAAATTTAACTACATATTAGGTCTGCTTGTTGTGCTGCACCGGTGGTGTACACTACTGTAATTTTTTTTACAAAATATGCTTAAATGAAGCCTAAGTTCCTTGATAATGTGTCAGGGCGAATCATACTCATTCATACTGATATACCATACAAATATTTCAAGTTGCATTAAAGCGTATTTTGCTAAAAACTATGCATTTGCGTAAACCAGCGCAGGATAACAATAATAATTATGGGAAGTGTATCAGGTATGAGAAACTTAGGAGTTGTATTTATTCGACATAAATTGTTTTGATGGGCATTCACTTACAACAAAATACAATGGAGGAATCTCTAGAATTCGTCTAGAGACAAACAAGGTATTTCAATTCAATACTTTGTGTAAGGTAATTGAGAGGATGACGCCAAACATTTTGTATTTAATTTATAAAACAATTAATAAATCAAATGTTTGCTTTTTAAAGAACACAGTGGTAGAGAACAATGAAATGAATTTAAACAGTTAATATTGATTTTTTTTAAACAAGCAGTTTGGCATCTTACTCCACTACACTGAGGGAAGATGCCGGGACATTGATAATTATTCAGTTAGGCATCTTAATTTGATTTTGATGCCATTTTACCGCGAATCGATGGTGTGAAAGATGCCCACACAAAAAAATATTTCACACTATTATTTTTACCCACAACTGTCACAGATATTCTCAAGCAGAGTGGGGCAATTTATACTCATGAGTATGAGTACTGATTACGATTACAGTGTAATCATACTCCACAGTATGAGTAGAGTACATGTAATCAGTAATCAAATGAAATGAGTACAAGTAAAATCGTAATCAGTAATCATTAATTATATGAATATTAAGTGTAGTAATCACAGTAATCAAGTGTATGAGTATGAATACCTCAGTACAGAGAACAGTGAGAATGTAAAGTATACATTAACAATATTAATATAACAAATATATCGAAAAATACTGAGACAGGTCAATTTTCGAAATCTACATTCTCATTGTAAATTTACCTTCCAGCTTTCTGTAGACATTTGTTTCGAAGTTAGGACGTCATCATCATTTTTTTAATGGTAACCTCTTGAATCAGTTGGTTAGTTAATTATTTTTTTTAGTTAGTGTATTTTTCCTTGATTTGATCAGACTTTGTTTCTGTGGCAAGAACATAAAACATAATATTTTCCAGTCGAATTTTCTCCGAAGTGAGCCATTGGTGGAAATTAAGAAAACCATTGTAAAGAGAATTTAATGAGCTTTACGATGACGTGTGACATTTGAGCAAAAAGAGTGAATTTAGATGTCCTCCTTAAAAAACAAAATTGATGTGTTTTTTGATAAATTTATTAAAATACACATTAAAAATCTTTTTATGTTAAACAAATACATGTAAATTACACGAAAGTTATGATCGTCTATCATTGTCCGGTTTCACAGATATGAACAGATTAGATTGACCCATAAAAATTCAAACAACGTTGAATGGAAAATTGGTTGGTGGAAAATTAATAAAAGCAACCAAATGTTAACCCTAACGAAACAATCCGACCTTCGTTATTAGACATTAGACATGCTTGATTTATTTCTTTCTTGATTTAATACTTCTGTAATCAATTACATTTATACTCAATTACATTTTTGCTTAATTATATTTGTACTCGATTACATTTGTACTTATCCGTTATGAGTAAATTTATAATTGAGTATATTCTACTCATCCTTTTTGAGTACATTTGTAATCACTTACTTTTTGTACTCACTACTCATGTACTCATTTATTCAAAATACGATATTTACTCAATTACTACCCAACACTGTTCTCAAGAGAGGTGCAAGTCTCATGCAGCCACTTTTTGCAGGCAATGCAGCAGATCCAATCCACCTCGAGTCCATTTTTGTCGTGATAGTAACCTTTACAAACAATGCAATAATCATTGTTATCACTGTTGATACCAGAGGATGATCTGAAATTATCTTGGTGGAATCGTATTTATCACTACTGCATTCTTCATTAATCATCTTTGGTGCTCAGCTTGCTTTCTTATTATTGTTTTACCTTTTTTAGCGCTATTATACTTTTTGCTTTTTTTATTTTCTTTGCTTCCTGTTTCTTATGTTTTTCTTGTAGCTTTTGACGCTTTCTTTGCCGCGCTTCCAACGATATGATAAGTTCTGCATGCTGCTTGCGTGAATTCGGCTTACTAGGATCTGGTACGACAGGAACAGGTGAAAGTTCTTCGTACGACACTGGAACTTGTTCAACACCAGAATGTTTATTTTCAGTAGTAGTACTGGGATCATTTTCAGCAGCGGTATTGAAGTCGTTATCATTAGCTCCAGCAATGTGTTCAGCTACATCATGGCATGGTCTGAAATCTTCGCCTGATTATAGGGAAATGTTTCACAGGTTTTAAACCCTGACACTTCATGGGTTGCAGCTTGATTCCAGGCTTGCTTTAAGAGTCATCCAAATTGGTATCTAGTAATTCTGCGTCCAGGATGAGACCTAACCCAACGCCTACAAGCTTCACTCCAACAAGTTTTGAGTGGTTTAAAGAAAGACCTGTCGAGAGGTTGCAAGCAGTGCGTAGTATGGGTGAATAGATAGATACCGTGAATGTCGTTTTCCGCTAAGAAATCTAAAATATTCACGTCGTTGCAATGTAAGGCATGGGCGTCAAGGATCAAAGCAACTGGACCAGGTTTTTTTCTGGGGAGAAAATGATATTTTATCCATGATAAGAAAATACTGCTTTTGGCAGAGACTGAATCAGGAGACAACTCAATAACAGATCCTAGAGGCATGTTGTCCTCAAACTCTTTCGTTTTGTTTTTACCATGGAAGATCACGTACGGTGGAAGAAAATTGCCTTCTGCGTTGCAGCAAACGACAATACTAATAGTTTCACATTTTTCTACATTGCTGAGACTTTGAACATCTTTGGACCCTTTCGATGCGATTACTTTCCCGGGCTTATTACATAGTTGCAATCCACTTTCATCCACATTGAAAATTTTCCTGGGCTTGTCCATTAAATGATGTGTCTGTAGGATGTTTAGAAGTATCGTAAAATATGAAGCCAACCTCATCATGACACATTCCCAATGACTGAGCTATAGATTGACCTTGAGCAGCGCGTATTCGCAAATTGGGATGACTTTGCATGAAAAGACGAAACCAGTCATGCCCTGCAAGCTCTTTTTCCTTATTGGACCTGTGTTCTATCCGATTTTTTTCAGCAAATGTATAAGCCAGATGCCTAACGTCGTTACAGGTTGGAGAATACCCAACTTTTCCCAATTTCTGAATATACGTCACTAGTTTTTCCTCGTTTATTTTTCCAAGGCAACCATAAGAACTTAAACTCCTTTATCTAAGTGAATCTTGCTCACTCTCCAAAGAAGAGTTCGCAAAGAAATTCTTTTGCAATAGAATTGGCACTTCTAGTTTGATGCTGCAACGCCAGTGCAGCAGCCCAAAGATTCTCCTCTATCCGTTGCCCTTTGGAGGACTTTCTTACATACGTCCGCATAGTTCACTGTAATAAATAAATAAATACGTATCTGCACGTAAAATAAGTAATTTGCAGGTTGGCCTCTTACCCAAGACAATTTATGCAACTAACCCCAATGTGTTGGGGAAGATGCCAAGCTCCTTCAGTAAATCAAACTTTGATACCAATTACTTTTGCAAAAATAGGAATAACAAGAAACTTACCTTTATTCCTGCTAACAATACGCCACAATTGAAAACTGTGTCCGTCCTTGATTATCGGACAAAAAACTACGAGGATGCAAAAACTTTCACACAAAGTCAAAACTTCAGCGTGTTAAAACTTGTCAGTTAATTCCCGAAGCGCATTTTAGGCGACTGACTTTACAGACATGTACGTAAAGGTCATCTGTTAACTGCATTTTGCGGACATTTATTTAACAAACTCTGAATTAGGATGCTTTGGCGTCTTCCCCAATTTAGCATCTTCCCCCAATTACCTTACTTCTTTAATACGACAAAATTTGGAATACGTACATTCTTTTTTGTTTGGGAACCATTCTATGTTAAATATAAGCTTATGATTGAACGTGTGCAGTTATAGTACTTAAAACTAGTTAAAAATGTTTCCAAATTATACATTACAATTGTGACCCTTATAAGAAGAGCCTTAGGCATTTGCAACAACAATACTTTTACAAATTAGTAAATGGCATGATCGATGATGCCGAATTTGTAAGGGAATTATATAACAGAGTAACCTTCAAGTCTAACAGTTATCGAATGAACACGAAATTATTTACAAGTTGCTTAAAATTTCGCCGATATGTAGGTAATATGTGTAAGTAACATGTACACACGTGGCCAAATAAATCGTTACGATTCGACATGTAACCCTTAACGGCAAATATGAGTTTTAGAAACGATAGCTGTTGTTCACATTGCAGTTCAATAATTGAGAGGTTAGCATGCAGGAGTAAGGATTGTAAGGGTCACAACTTCATCACAAATCATCACAAGCTTTTAGGAAAACTGTATAAAACCTGACATGATGCTACTGTCGTCAATGAGTTTTGTAAAATTTTATGACGTACACAATTAATTATGTTAATATTCACTCTGTAATCTGTTGAGTGGATAAAACAATTATTACTCCTATTAATTGTCATGAATTCACAAATTTTTTAATTAATTAATTCTTATAAAAATGACTTATTTTAGGATTGTAGTCTTCAGGCTTTCACGGCTGCTGTTGATGGCTGCTCTTCGGTTCTCTGGTTCTCTGCCGTATAGAAAGTTTGTAGAACTTGACGTTTCGATCATCTTATCATGATCTTCAGAAGTGAAGTGAAGAATATCACAACAAGACGATCGAAATGTCAAGTTCTACAAACATTTTATATGACAGAAAACACGACAACCAAAGAGCAGTAATTATTTTAGGATTATATAAATATTTGAGAAGTCATGATTAAGATTTTTTAAATAGTTTCAAGTTTGATTTACTAAAGATTAACGTTGAACTTTCGCTCATTATCATTTTAGTTTATTGCGTAATCGATCATACTAAAAAATCTGAATTGTTAAAAAACTATAATAATGTGAATAAAGTAAAAGAAGTTAGAGAAGAAACGAAATGTGATCACGATTAAAGAAAGTGAAACACAAATTAAATTCTAATGTCGATTTTTAAAAAACCTAAGAAAGGAAATAAAAAGAAATTAACAGATTTTTTTTAATAAATTTATTAGATAGTTGCTTGTTGAAGATTCATGCAATAAATTAATCAAATATTCAAATAATCTAATTTTATTTACAATTTTACTAATTCTCAATAATATATGAAGCAGGTAATAATAATAATAGTAACTATTACACGACTACAAAATTTTGCAAATGGTATAAAATGTTTTTCTTAAGTAAAATAATTGTAGTAAAACAAAAACTATGAAAAAAATTAAATAAATTAAGGAAATTAAAGAAAAATAAGTTGAAACGTTGCCAATATAACTTAGGGCTAGACACATTTGTTTACACATCAGATTGCGACTTTGATTTTAGTCTCCTTTAAATTTCATTATGAAACTAGCCCTATATTAGTCATCAACTTGTTAATAATTTAAGGGCCAGTTTAAAAATTGAATTTAAAGGAGACTTTAAATTTAATGTCACGATTAGATATAAAAACAAATATGAAAACACATTTAAAGATCTGAGTGTGATTTTAAATTCCATTATAAAACTAGCCCTGAAACTTATCTGTTAATTTTATTTCGATAATTTAATTTTAGTTGTAAACCTGATTTGTTTTTAATTATTATTTTTTTGTTAAAACTGTGTTTTTTATGTCCGATTATTAATGAAAAGAAATTTAAATCGTACTACGCAAATAATTGCGCCATCTATACATTAATGGCGGAGAACTCTGGAAAGAGGATGCGTTAATAAAGTCGACTATAGATCAGCTTCTAGATACAGAAAGTAGTTCTAGATGGCAGGTCGTTACACAAAATTAATTTAAAAATCAATATTGCTATTTTAGGAGTATTTCATATTTAATTTAATTAAATTCGTATGCATTTCATTTAAAATTTATACATATTTATATTCTAATCTTTATGCTGATTATACCTATAATTTATTTGATTAAAGACGAAGAAGAACCGAAAAAGGGATGACGTTTAACGGATAAAAACTTTGCTATAACTTAACTTATTAGCGCTTTCATGATGCATTAGTGCGCACTCAGAGTATCTTCTTATTCTTCTTCCGACTGCACACTAGTACAACAAGAAAACGCTAAATGTCAAGTGACATTTCGTGTTGATCTATTGAATAAATGATATATTCGGATACTCCAGTAAGAAAGGGCAAAAAATCACTTTTACTTCCTTTTTCTAATAAATTTATTATTTGTCATTTCGTCACAAAATTTGCCGTTACATAAAATTTAAATACGCAGTAGTTACAATACAAAAAGCTTATTAAATAACGAGACTCAAACGCTATACATGAATTAAATTACTGGAAATATACACGGTATATAAATAATAATTATTTTTTTAGTATCATACAAGCGACTGTTAATGGTGGGTTAAACTAGGCTAATATCTGACGCGTTTTCTGGTGACGTTATTGATTCGGAACTCTACCTCGGCGTTGATGGGGCGTCGCGGTGTCCTCTTCAACGGTTTCGCGTTCGTCTGGCACACGAAGTGCTTGGTGTCCAAACAACTCTCCGAAGTCCACCTAAAATAAATTAAATTCTTAGTTTAATATTTCACCTTCAATAATTTGGAAGTGTTCATGTGATACTGAAAAGTTCACTTACTTATTAAGTAGTTTTGGGTCCCATACTATACAAGCCCAACGAAGATGTTCGCTCCCGTGCATCTGGTATTGAACAACTTCGCCTGTGGCCGCCCATTTCCAAGACAAATTCTGCCAGTCGTATCGGCCCCCGAGCCACCTTTGCTCCTTGGAGATATTGTATTTCTTCAATGACATCCGCAGTCTCTTGTCCTGCTTCAGGTTTTTCAACACAGCCAACTCACTATCCTTTTCCTGGCACTTGTAGAAGGCGTCCTGCCAGGTCACCTTGTCCTGGCTGAAGTAAAAGCACTTCTTCCGGACGACGAAGAAATCGGCGGGGCAGATAAATTTCTTGCGTCTCTTCTTTTTCTTTGGGGGAAGAGTCGGGGGATCTACAACCAATTTTTCAATTTTTGGGTTTTGGTTTAGGAGGAGGCAAATACTCACCTGAGTCTATCACGTGGACGTAATAACCGGGTTGTGAGTCGCTGACGCGTTGAGTATTGGAGTCCGTCCTATTGGGGGTGACGCTTTGATTGAAACGAGGGGGCATTATAGAGATGTTGGTTTTGGGGTGGCGCGTTTTTTGCAGTTTCGTTTCGCATATGTAATAGTTTTTATCCAAACAGCTGCTGGAGTTCCATCTGAAAAGAATTGAAGAATTTTAAAACCAAATCCCCATCGCATAGACAATTTCACTCTAATTAATGTCAACTTGTAATTTAGAAACAGATTGATAAAATAATTTTCTGATATACCTGTACTGTATTCTTGGATCAATAAGTAGACAGTGCCATTTTAACGATTCTTTATCAACCGTCGAGTTCGAAGCGAACTGTTGGTGGTAAACAACCTTTCCGTTGATAGCCCATCTCCATTGCATCCTCTTCCAGTCGTATTGGCCCCCAAGCCATCGCCGGACGTGCACTGAAAACGAGACAATTTAAGCTTCGGAATTTGTGGTTTTACATAAAGCGTTTCCGGAAGTTCTCTTCGGCGGTGGTCTCCGTGGAGGAACGCATTTGCTTTTGAAGTATGTGCCCGGTTGGTCGTTTGCATATCTAATGGGCCACGGTTTACATAAGAACACACTAAATGCGTATCATATCGGCGCGGCCTGCTTGAAACGAGAAACAATTTGATACTTTTAGCGTTATCTAAATTCGTGCTTCTTCCAAATTAAAGAGTGTAGATAACGGCTACGTTAGTAAAAATGGGAATAAATTTATGTTTATTGGGGGTCCAGATTACAAAATATTGCCGAATATTAAATTTTGTTAAAAAGAAAACTGAATTGTTCGAGTATTGTTCAGTTTGATTGAGTTGTGTAATATATTGTTAAATAAATGATTCACACACGATAAAGGGATGCTAAAGTAGTTTCTGCTTAATAAGGGGTAGAAAAAGAGATGTGTAGCAGAGTGGCGCAGTGGAAGCGTGCTGGGCCCATAACCCAGAGGTCCGTGGATCGAAACCACGCTCTGCTAGTAAGCACTTTTTTATAAAATGTATGTATGTACAGGATGAATCATTAAATTAAGTTGTACAATGTCTTTATCGTATCTTTTCAAGGATTAATAGTGTTCCTCTTCAATTCTTTTATAGATTTTTTTGTATCTAGTCTTAACATTATTGAAGTTGTTATAAACTTTTCCTTTTTATTCTGAAATTAACAATAAAAAGTTACTTAGTATACTGTATACAGTAATATTTAAAGAAATTAGTAAAATTAAAAGGCTTAAATTAAATGAAAAGCGCTTAGCAACTCATCCTGTGCGTAGGTGACCTTTTCAGAATAATTGAAAATTCTGAAAAGTGGTGACATTTTTTCAGACCAAATAACTTTCAAATATGTACAATGAAAAAGAACAAAAAGCTCAACAAAGTAAATGGTCATTATTGTTTCCTAATCTTTTGATATTATCGATAATTTCTTACTACTAATTGAGTTCTCAGGTAACTGTTAGATTTCCTTCTTACAGAGTAAGAAACAGAATAGGACTAAACTAAGCTAAAAATTCAGGATTGAATTAAATGAATTAATCTGTAGAAAGCTTTATTCGAATTTTTACAATTTAATTGAATGAAAACAGAAAAGAATGAAAATTACAAAGCCGAATTAAATTAGAATTAACAGAATTGAATAAATGATGTAATTAGTTGAATCAAAATGACATTTAATTGATATAAACTAGAATTATAAACTGAAATGAATTAATTGAATTGATAAAATAGAATTAAATTAGAATTACAATTATTCATTTGAATTAAAAATCACTTGAATTACAATTTCACATTTCATCTAAGTTATTATGGAACTGAAGTTGAAATTATAATAACAAGTATATGAACAGAATGAATTAGATTTACAAAATTATATCGTATAATTAGCATAACAATTTTAAAATCGCAGTATTATGGAATTCAATTGAACTAGAATTACAGAATGAAATAATTAAATTTGAATTAAATTTAACATTAAATTAGGATTGATTTAAATTAGTAGATATTATTGAACTGAATTTGCGTGTAATTATTGAATTTCTAATTCAGACGATTAATTCATGGATTTATTTCAATAAAGAAAGCGTCAATTAAATTAAATAAATAATCTATAGTACGACAATAAAATTAGATTTAAAAAAACAACGGAATTTAATGAATTAGAATTGAATTTAATTAAATTTTAGAATTGAATCGAATTCTAGAATTGAATTGAATTATATAATTTAAAGCAATCATAATTGGGACAATTCGAATGAATTAGAATTTCAGAATTGAGTTAAATTTAAACTAGAGACATGAACTGAATTATAGAAAAAATTTACTTAGAATTATACACAGTGTGTCCAATTTGTGCAATGGAAAAGTGATTGATTTAATCTTCGCGTAACTAACAGCGCCATTTGTAAATGAATATACAGTAAGCCTCTCAAGTCTGAAATAAATTGAATTAGCTTCCGGTTGGAACCGCGTCACGACTCCTTCTACTGCTGACGTTTCGTTCTCCATTGCAGAAGAACTTCCTTAAGGCTGCTGTTGATGGTGCTGCCACTTTTCTTCTTTCTCTTCTTAATCGATGAAACTAACAAGAAGTAACAGCAACACCACTAGCAGCAGCAACACATGATTGTTTTAACTAGCACCGCCATTTGTAAATGAATAAACAGTGAGCCTCTAAAATCTGGAATAAATTGAATTAGCTTCCGGTTGGAACCGCGTTACGACAGCTTCTACTGCCAACGTTTCGTTCTTCATTGCAGAAGAAATCCCTTAGGGCTGCTGCTGCTGCTGGCGGTGTTGCTGCTACTGGTGGTGTTACTGCTGCTTTTCTTCTTTCTCTTCTTAGGTGATGAGAAATAACAGCAATACCTCCAGCAGCAGCAACACTGCCAGCAGCAACCACAGCCCTGAGGAAGTTCTTCTGCAATGGAGAACGAAACGTCGGCAGTAGAAGCAGTCGTGACGCGGTTCCAAGCGGAAGGCAATTCAATTATGGACAACGGCCGCGGAAACTTATAAGTTAAAAAGTCTGGAATAAAATTCTTTTATTTATTTTTGACATTTCTAAAAAACGCACGGGCAGATAAATTTTGTTTTGCCGTAAGACATTCTAAATTGTTGATGTGGTTGGATAGAGAATTCAATGAGTTACCAGAATCAAGAAAAAAAATTGAGAATTATTAAAAAAAAATGTTGATGACGTCATTACTCGAAAACAACTGACTGTCAAGACTTGATTTTCTCATAAAAAGCTAATCAATTTACTAGACATATGCACTGTGAAACTGATAGTATGTTGGCATCATTGCACACTTGTGACATTTCCTGTTTTATTTAACAGTATTTTTAAATTTATTCATAATATTTTAACACGTTTTAGACAGGCGTTTTTAGTTTTGACAGCAACGTTAATTATACGCCATACTATATCTAATCTGACTTTTATCTACTGACATATTAGTAACTGAATGTACAAGTACATTCAAAATCATGATTTTTGTTCAAATTTTAACACTGACAGTGCTGATGTCAAGCGAACAAGTACATTGTTAAAACAAAATTTACCTATTCGAGCATTTTTTCGAAATATCAAGATTAAAAAAAATATGAATTTTATTTCAGATTTTTAAGGCTCACTGTATAAGTTATGTAATGAAAAATGACAATGACACATTTAAACTATCATCACAAAAAATTTCAAGGCGCTAGTTTCTCTAATTTTTTCGTAATTACACATAAAATATGACAGTACTCTTTGAGCACCACATCGGTCGAAAAATACCAATGGAAGAACGCAATAACATTAAATTTTGCTTCAAAGTAAGTAAAATATAAAACTGAAGTGATTCAACTGTTTATGGTAGTGAAGTAGTGAACCGTAAGGATGTTTTTAAGTTGTTATCAAAATTTCGTGACGATAGAGTGAGCATTGAAGATGAACCACTGTTAGGTACGCTAAGAACAGTCCGAACTGAAGACAATGTTAAAAAATGGCTGAAATTCTTCGAAATGACGTTGTTTGTCTGCCAAGGTGGTCGAGGAGTGCACTGGTATTGCTAAACCACTATCCATTTCATTTTTATGGAAAATTTGGAACAACTGAAGGTCGACTCTTGCTTTGTACTGCACACGCTGACTGATGATCAAAAAGATTGCGGAGTGGAGCATTGCAATGGCATGAACAAAATGACCGATTTGAATCAGAGATCTTTGAATTTCATATCAAACTCTAACAGGTAATGAAACATGGTGTTTTCAATATTAGCCACTCACAAAACGCCAGAAGTCAGAAGGGAAGAATCTAGAAGATCCAAAATCGAAAAAAGTACGCATGCAAAACCAACAAAAAAAACAAGTATAATACTAAAGCAATGTAACAAACATAATAGAAAGGAGAGGGGTGATGTGAATCAAGATTCTACTCATCGTTTTCTTTGATTCCAGTGGAATTATCCTTAAGGAATGCATATCACCGTTTAACGGTGAACGCGGATTATTACTAGAGTGTTCTGAATTCGTTCTTCGGCCAGGATTCTCCGAATTCGACCTGAATACCAGAAACAAGAAAGAAGGGACAAGATCTTCGTTGCACTGCAAAGTAAGATGTACAAAGCAAGATTGTACGCAATTTCTTGGCTAATTAAAGTATCTTGTTGTTCGATTATCCCCTGATTTGGCTCCTGCGAGTTTTGGATGTTCCCAAAAATGAAATGTTGATGAAAGCAAAGAGTCTCGATATAATTTCAGACAATCAGAACACTTCGACCGCGGTTTTGGAGGCTGTTTCAGAAAATTAGTACCACGAGTTCTTCAAAAAAAAATTTACGACCGTTTCAAGCATTATATTGACTCACGAGGAGTCTATTTTGAATAATAACTAATAAGAAGTAGACAGAAAAAATGTTTTGTTTTATTTCACCTCAGTCACAAGTTCCAATGGTCACAGTAATACCGAATCTCAATTATACATAAAATTGAAATAAATCAGAATAAAGAATTGAATTGAATTGTTTTAGAAACAGACTCAATTATAAATAGTCGATTTGATGGAATTAGAAATGCATAATTAAAAAGTGACCAGAATTACAAAATTAAAAGGAACTTAACTGACAAAGTTGAATCAGGTTAGAATTATGGAATTTTAGAAGATTAATTTAATTTAGAATTATAAGATTCAACTGAATTAAAATTTTAGGTAAAATAAGATCGAATGGCAAGTATGGAACTTAAATGTAACATAATTGAGAATTGAATAGAATTCTTATATCCGTATTCATAGTACTTCCATGAGGCTTCCTTCAATGAGAGACCCCTTAGAATGGGATGCAGTAAGATTTGAGAATTGAATAGAACTCTTATGTCCGTATTCATAGTACTTGCTTGAGAGACCCCTTAGAATTGGATGTAGTAAGGCAGTTACCCATTCCAAGCGTTCCCTTATTGAAGAAACCCTCAAGGAAGCACTATGAATATAGATATTAGAAATAGCCGAGTTGAACGGAATCAGAATTTTAGAATTGAATTGAATTGAATTACATTTATTTGGCCAGAATTACGTAGGTAATTAAAAATTGACCGGAATTACAGAATTGAAAAGAACTTGATTCTCAAAATTGAATCTAATTAGAATTGTAGAACTGTAGAAATGAATTTAACTAACTGAATTGGAATTGTAGCTGATCCACGGAATTGAATCGAATTATTGAATAACATAGAATTACTAATATAGAATTTAAGTGAATTAGAGGTAAATTGAATTTTGTTAGAAATATAAAGCTCAACTAAACTAAAATTTATAAATTATGATTAGAAAGGAACAAAATAGAACAATTTTAAAATTTGCTTTTGATCTTCATTTTGCCTAAACGAAATTGGAATTATATTTTTCAGAATGAAATTTATTTTAGAAGATTTAATATATTCTTTAATATTTTTTGACTTTACAGGAAAAGAAATACAAATTTGGTCGGAGAATGATTTTCAGAAATATATTTAGAATTACAATCATATTAGGATCAAAAAATAGATTCAGGATTAAATTAGGATGACAAATCAGAAACAGTATCAAATTACGCTCACAAGATGGAACAAAAATCAAATAAAATAATAAAATCAAAATGACAATAAAACGCAGTCGATAGAAGCATTACTCTTCAGAATTATAATCAAATTGAAGTAAATGATCAACGTGATCAACAATCAAAACAACTAATAGAAACAAGTCCTTTCTGCTACTGAAATTCGAGTCATATCAGAATCAATTTTGCATCAGTATCAAGGTCAGCATTAAGTGATAATTGAACTTAGGAAATAGATCGTATTAAAAAAGAAATTATTACTTTTTCAACTCTTCAGAATTCAAATCAAGGAAATTGATTTCAGTTTTTATTTAAGAAATTTCTTAATAATCTACGCGTTAAAATGTTACGTGACGAGTTGCATAACGCTCGTCAAAAGTCACGATTCAAAACAAGTTGATGATCTTATATGGGCGTGCTGCATTGTTAATGTTAATTCGACAATTTTTTATCTGCTTTTCTATAAAGCGAGATTTCCTATTTCTTTTCAATAACTTTGGTAGGTTTTGGGACCCTGGGACTATTGATCATACTCAAGAGGATTGCAACAATAACTATAAGTAATCATATTAGTTTTGTTCGCGGACCAATTCCCCACTAGTTTAAAATCGTTAAATTCATCCATTCATGAAAGATATACGCTTGAAAGCATCGTTAAAACCTACCATTTCATTGCTGGGCATTTGATTTTAACAGTTCCAAACTAGTCCAGAACTGCTCCGCGAACATACCAATTGTCCCGAAATTAGAAGTTTTTTTTCCTGAATAAATTTTGAAACGAATTATTTCTCGAATCCAAACGGCCTTAACCTTTCCGCGCATGAGAATTTAGCTATGTTTACCAGCAAAAATTAATAAATAATATCTGGTCGACCGCCAGCAAGGTTCAGAGATTTGCGGCGTGAAGTTCAGCAATAAAAATAGTTCAGACAATGATAAAAACGTGTCAATTACGCGCGTTAAGCGCTCGGATAAACTTTATTTATACGGTTCAGTGAACGTCGAGAGTTAACATGCACGCGCTAATTGTTATTTTTACTTGACAATTACCATATTTTCAATTACAGAGGAGATAACGGGCGACAACAGCCGGCGAAAGCCCAGATTTAAAATTACTGGGATGAATGCCAACGGCTGGAGTTGAGAAGTGTTCCTAATAAATACTAATTTGATTAATGGTTGCTGTTTATTTTTGAACATTTAGGGGCAATACCTTTTGAAAATTTATTGGGAAAATCAAATTTTCTAGAAAATCAATTTGTTAAAGAATGATACTGACGATCAATTTTTTTTTGTTCACCACTGTATTGTACATATGTCATCTTAGGTCATCATAAAGAGCTCAGTAACTACATAAGCCAAAAACACACTTCGTATTATAATCAAAGTTTTTCTTGTATTCATTTCATGTAATTACATATGTCTTAATATATTCATGCAAACTGTCTTTTTCTCGAACATAACAATTCATTGATGACATAATTACTATGCAAGGCAAGAATTCCATATCCACGTAACCCGACTTTAATTATTTATGAATTAATGTGGGTGAAACTGTTGCACGCGTTCTAATTGCAAGGCAAACGTCGAGAGTCATGTTGCAACGTGTAATTACGTAAAGTCTTCCATCGTTGATCCACTTCAGCACCGCCTGCTTATTATACGCCGCATCTGGCCTCGTACCCACGTGTAACTTACAACACAATCGAATAGCCCCAGCCAGACAGCTTGGAGACAATGTATTTGGAAAACGAGCCAAATTCTTGCGACCTACACAAGGTTTTAGTCAGGGAAACAAATAAATGAAATATCTTGTAAATTTCGAGAGGTTTTAAGAGAAAAATTGGTCTTGTAAATTTTATAACCATGATTGTCCATTATATTTTGAAGTCAAATTTTGATGACAGCAGAATCCAATCAGGACGATCCAAAAGGTGGAAGTGCCAAATTCAGAAACCGTAAAAGTAGTTGAGGATTTAGTAATGAAGGACCGACGTCTGAAAGTGTCACCAATTGCTACACATCTTGGAATATCTGAAGCTTCAGTTGCACTTAAATTTAAGTCTGCATGTTGACTCCTTAGACTGTTGAGACCAGAACAAAAATTGTGGCGCAAGAAAATTTCAGGTCCAAATTTAGCTTCTTTAGAGGTGAATTCAAACTTACTTTCATAAATTATCAATGACGATGAAATTTGGGTACTCAGAAATAAAACAAGAATCCATGCAATGGACGCGTAAAGATTCTCCACCTCCAAAGACACGCAAAATTCCTTCAGGAAAATTGATGTCTGCCATTTTTTCTGATAGCGAAGATCTCCTAATTGAATATATGCCTAAAGTCTCAACAATTAATGCAGAAGCTTACCAGCGTAAACTTCATGAGTTGAAAAATCTCTAATAAGCTCTGTAAAGAAATATTTCTCTTGCACGATAATTTCAAGGTGTATAAAGCAAATTCTGCAAAAAATGCGATTTAAGTAATGTAAAATTTATTGTAAGTCGGTGATTTACTACGTGCTCGTTTCACGCTGTGCTGTTAATAACAATCCCACGCGCAAGACCGGTTGGTTAGTCGAATTATTGCTGTAAGTCGTACGCTGAAATCCTGTTAATCCCATTCACATCATCTACTACTGTGTTACAAGGTTACATAAATTGAACGATAAATATTTACCGGCCGCTTTTCGGCTTGAGGTGGCGCCATGTCTGCCTGGACCTGCTTGGAAGAATTTTCGTGTTAATTCCAAAATACATATTTGTGTAAAACAGTCTTAAGAAATTGTAAAATAATTGCGAAATTGAAAGATGTCACCCAGTTTTCAATTGTTAGGTAATTCTAAATAGCAGCTATTTTGTTGAAAATGGTTATTCGAAGTACGGTCCTGTCGTCATACCAGTAGAAAACAATTGAAACAATATACAAAATATACGATACTACTCTCACTCTTTTCATGGTGCATTTAATTTTTTTGTTCTATGTTGATAATTAAGAAAAACCATAAAGAAAATAGAGACAAAAGGATTTAGGCGCCCTATAACTTAGGGTCATTCATTTCTTTAATTAATTTAACGCTTCGATGGCCTCATGTTATATTATAGAGTGCCACTGATGATCAATATGACGTTGACAAATTCGTTTCCTCGATCTGTCAGTTTGTATTGCCATACCTTAGGAAGGGTAGTTTACGCCTTTCACTGAATAGAGTGCCTTAAAATAAGTATGAGGAACATACGGGCACCATTTTTGTGCTAACTTGGCAGGCAAGTTCGAAATTAGGCAATCGTCATGACTACTACCTAAAACTGATTACAATCAGTTTATTATATATATATATATATATATATAATCGTATCCCCCTTCCCTTTCAGTGTGGCGTTTGTTGATTTATAAGAGATATTGCTTAATACAGTTCACTATCTCTATTCTTAACTATTCCTAATCTATCATACTGTTAAACTGTTTGCTCTAATACTCCTTAAATTAATGTAATCCTCGCTTTATTTAATTAAATAAAATGTCCTTTCTAATCTTCATACACAAACTTCCTCCATAATTTTTTGTCTCTTGCTAGTACCTTTGCCTCGTTCCATATCGTCTCCTTCTTTATCAGAATTTTTCCCAGTATCTTATTCCATGATTCCTGTGGTCTTCGTCTATTTCTTTTTCCTGTCCTCCTTGATTCCCATACTTGCTTTACCGGTCGACTGTCGTTCATCCTTTGAAGGTGTCCCCACCAGCTTAACTGTCGTCTTTCCACAAATTCTGATACTGATGTTATTTCCATTTCTTCTCTAATTTGTGCGCTTCTCATGCAGTCTCTTAAGGTGACTCCTTTAACTTTCCTTAGATATTTCATTTCTGTGGCTTCTAGTCTTCGTTTCAAACGCTTGTTTAATGTCCACGTCTCGCATCCATATGTCATTGTTGGTCTGAAAATTGTCTTGAATACATTCAATTTTGTTTTCCATGTTATTTCTTTTTTCCCGATAAAGTTCTTATTCATGGCATAATACAGTTTGTTAGCCTTTTCTATCCTTTCATTTATTTCTGTTTCTTGCCTTCCTTGTTCATCAAACATGACTCCCAGGTATCTAATTTTCTGTACTTGTTCTATTCGTCTTCCTTGTATCTGTATGTTTATCTTCTTATGTTCTTTAGCTACAACCATTATTTTTGTCTTATTTGTATTTATTTTCATTTTGTTCTGTGTTAGTATTTCATCCCATAGTGTTAGGTTTGTTTGTAGGTCGTTTTCATTTTCTGCGAGAATAACCACGTCGTCTGCGAAGGCGCATGTAGATATAGAAATTGGTTGTAGATTCCTGTATCCTACGTGCAGATTCTTCATCTCTTGTTGACATTTCCTTATTATGTCGTCCATGAATATTGTAAATAGGACTGGACTTAAGGCTCCACCCTGTCTTAGCCCCTCTTGTGTCTGGAACTCCTTTGAAATGTTGTTATTGCTAATGACGTAGTTTCTTGTATTTCTGTACAGATTTTTTATGACTTGTTTCTACTCTTCTTGAATATAAACTTTCCCATACTTTCTTATGTGGTACACTGTCGAAAGCCTTTTGTAGATCTAAAAATGCTAAATATCTTTTCTTGTTGTATTGTATCCTCTTCGCAACTATTTCTTTTATTGTGAAAATATGATCTTCTGTACTCCTTCCTTTTCGGAATCCACTTTGGGCCTCCAATAATGTATGTTCTACCCTTGTACGTAGTTTTGTTTCAATTATTTGTTCGTATATCTTGAGGGGTATTCTTAATAATGTAATGCCTCTATAGTTGTTGCAGTCTTTGTTGTCGCATTTTTGTAAATTGGAACAATCTGGCCTATTTCCCAATCGCTTGGTATTTTTTCCTCAATCCATATCTTGTTGTACAAGTCCAGCAACGCTTTAGATCCCTCTTTTCCCATCTTCTGTATCATTTCCGGTGTAATTTTGTCATGTCCTGGTGATTTTCCCATCTTCATTTTTCTTAAAACTGCTTTTATCTCTTTTTTTGTTATTTGTTCTTTTTCTTCTTTTTGATTGCTCATTTCTTTATTTGTATTTTCTTCTGTGTTATTTTGGTTTACCTCTTCTTCAACGCCAAGTATCTCTTCGAAATGTTCTTTCCATCTGTTCATTATATCCGTGGTATTTGTTTTCCTTGTTTATCTTTCAGTGTTCTTACTTTTTTTGTTCTCCCCTTCCTAATTGGTTTAATATTTTGTAGAATAGTTTTTGATTTTCTCTGCTATGGTTTTCCATTTTTTCTCCGAACTCTTGCCAGGTTTTATATTTAGTCTCTCTTATCATTTTTTTCACTTTTATTCTTTGTTCTTTATATTTGTTGTATTTGTTTTCTGTTTTGTTTCCTAGGTATGGTTTTCATTTTTCCTTCTTCAGTTTATTATGATTTGCCATTTTCTTCCTGTGATGATTTATGGTACTCAGTAACCTCACATTGACCTTAATTTTGAATAATCTCTCTAAATATCCCGTCAAATTCAAATTTAGCATAAACATGGCTACCGGCCAATAGAAATCGTCTTCTCGTATTGCCTCACTCTTATTTTAAAGGCGCTCTACACTAAATGGCTAAAAGTGTCATCTGTTGGCTAATTACAATAACTCACTTGGATTTTGAAAGTAATTTAAAAAATATAAAATTCTTAAAGTAGATACATATATGATCAATAGCTGTAACTTCTTTCACAAATTCATAAATTTTAACAATAATTCTCTTATGGTCAGTTGAACCAACTACTTAAGCCGACCTTAAATTTAAATGGTGTTTATAATGTGACATTTTTAAGTTTTGAAACTTGTGTAAGTCATATTCTAAGTGCCTCTTAAAGTTAAGTTGAGCTTAACTGCTTGAAGTGATTTCTAAAATATTTTGGATAATTCTCTGCCATTAGTTTACAATTATTTTGAGAAAAATAGTTTTTTGAATTTGTTTTTGTTTAGTTACTTAGTTTATTCTTTTGTTTTTAATAAATTCAAATCGCAGAAGTGATTTTGAAAATAACAAAAATTAAATTGTTCCAAACAAACTGAAAATAATTCCTCAGCTTTAACTACTTATTGACTTCAGTTAAAAATATGTTTCTCTCTTCATTTTATTATAAATAATAAGCAAAAGTAGATATATTTGAAGAAGTCGGGTTTGGATGGATTTTGGTCAAAAATAATAATTGAAAGCTTCCTGGTTGTGAATTTGTATAAAATGGTTTCGATTAGTTTAGAACACAGTTAACTTTTTCCGTGTAATCTAGATGTAGTTCCACTAAGTCAGACCACTAAGCGACATCTTTATGCCAACTGCCAAAACTCCTTTGTTTCACTTCTTTTATTTATGTATTCTTTTCGTGTTCTATTTTCGTACATTTATTCTTCTAGTTAAAGCAAATTACAAAATCGAGTGGAAGAGATGTTCAAAGATAATTTTGAGTCACTTCAAGCGCCTTATTTAATAATAATAAACGTTTCCGTCAAATTTTAAGCACATTTTTCAATAATGACAAAAACAACGTCCATAACTCGAAGGCTACAAACTCATATAAATCTCTTTTTGCAAAATATTAAATTATGTTAAACACGGTCCTGATGTTTTTTCTATCAAAAACATTAAGTTCATTCAGAAAAACCTGCTCTACTATCTCCATTCGCGGATTTTACTCTCAAGGTTGAATTCCTTCCGGGCCTCTCCCCCAGATGGCGAGGGCATTTTCGACACATGATATCATCACAAAAAAAAACAACTTTCAATAAACAACACAAAAAAAAAATCGACGCAATATTTTGTTAGTTTCAGTTTCAATCTTAATTTAAATATTTAATTTGTGATTGTTGCAGACAGCAATGCAACGAAACAGCAATAAACAACCACTGTTGCTGTTACTACGTGTTCTAATTATAATTGCAAACTAACCAGATTGTTTGCGTGCTTTCGTGACTCACCTAAATATCCTTTGCTAAGAAATGTCCTGAGCGCGTCGCTCTGGTGCTTGTTCAGGATCACGGCCAAGGAACTGTTCCGCTCGGCGCATTTCCAGTGCGAGTCCTGCCACGTTTCGGCGTTGTTACTGAAGTAGTAACATTTGTTTTGGATTTTTAGGAAGTCCCTGGGGCACAGGTACGGCTTGACCCGGGGATCGGCCACGTTTTGCTTCGCTACGAACGCTGCAATAAATCGAGATGTATTTAATCTTCATGGCCGTAGTGAAAACACTCTATATGCAAATGGTATTATTAAGATCTCCGTAATTGCCAAGAGCGGTTAGAACTATATAAGTAAACTTATTTCGATCAAATAGACATACGGGCCTATTTGTTTTTCAAAATGTACATCAAAAATTAGCACATATTCTGATTATACCTGGTGATTACTTAAACTCTTTATCAAATCTTTGTCATGGAATTTGGACGGCATGTCTTAGCTTTAATGAAAAACAGCAACAATGAGTGCAATTACTTACTTTCCACCTAAGCTAAGACATGCTGATTTCGTGGCTTAACGTTATCGTTTGGGTTAACTTGATTCACGCTTAGACGTCAGCTATAAAACTTTAGTGGAAATGTCAAATGTCAATATTTTAAAATTGTTGGTTGTCCTTAATTAGGTATTGGATGTAATTAGCGACCGGTTTAGATTTTATATCATTATCAGGCCAATATCGCCATAATTGGAAAACAAAGTAAATATTTCAATAACAACATTTATTGGAGAGAAGAACAAGACATACTGAATATTTTTCTTCAAATATTTATTTTATTTTTCAATTATGACGATGATGATCTACTAAACTTAAACTACTTCTGGGACTGTATGTACAGGTGGGCCAAATTCGACACTTTGAATAGGAAACACCTATTTTTAGAAGAGTTAGACAAAAACTGATCTCGGCTCCTGATTTGGCCTGTTATATTTGATTAATAAATTAAAACAGAAACATATTATCAGTATTAAGTGTTAAAGCGGCCAAAAAAGTGGACACTTTTTTTTAGTGTCAATTTTCTATCCTAAAACTTTCGCTGGATGGTTGTAATTATAAGCTGATACTTACGGATAACAAACCGTAACACTTATTGTTTATTATCCACGAAACAGTCCCGGTCATGCCGTATGCATGAGTTTTGATTTATTTCTTTAAATCTCGATAACTCAACGTAATTTCCCGGTTTCTTGAAATTTGAGTTAGCATATAGATTTGACTGTAATTTACATTCATTATAATAAGAAATACTATTACTGCTTAAAAAGAAATTTACAAGATATGTCAGTGGTTCTAAACTACTATTTGGCTTTCGAATGGACTAAAAGTTATTGAATTTTATTTTTCTTACTTTCTTACATTTTTGGTGCTGTTTAGTCATTGTTTAGGGGCCATTGAATTTTTGAATTTCTCTTTTACTTTTTTCTTTATAAAGCCGATTTTACATTTTTTCACGTCATCTGGTGATTTATACCTGAACTATAAAATAAAATTCGCCGACGGGTGGTGATATCTTCTAACGTTTGGTGGAATTAAACGAATGTATCTTTTGTGACGCGCCCGGACTTGTTTGTTGCCTTTACGGACAACTAAATAACTAATAAAACGGTCCAAAGAAAAACAAACTAAACTTATTGATAAATTAATTTACTGGACCGAAAAATTTATTGCCTGAACTCAGTGAAAACTAAACGCGTAATCACCGAAGGTCTTATTGCGGAGAAATTTCTAAAAAGATCGACAAGGTCATTGTAATAAACCACGCAATACCCTAGATCCTGTCTACCGTTATATTATATATATATACATATATATATACAGTTATATTTTTACAGCTGGCGCTAAGCAAAATTACTCTACTGACCTACAAACTACCTACGGCGACTCTTTCGGATATTCCTGTAATTAAAACCTTCTAATACGTATTGTTCGTGAATGTCTAATTAAACTGAACCTACGTTGTTGTAACTGAATTCTACTTTTGGTGAGACGGTGAATAAATTTGAGAGATCTAAGGAACTAAATACGTATACATAAAAAAAATGCGGGACGTTAAATTTAATCAATTATTCATTGAAAAAAAAGGTAAAACTCGTTCTACCAGCCACTGAGGGACCTGGGAAATTGAGGAGTAGAACCTCGTTTGAAAACAACATAAAAATCACAATAAAATATACGCTTCTCAAGAAGTATAATAAGATTCGCTTAACGTATTTCACGGCGAATATCGTAGCGATCTAACTTACTTCGATTCACACAGCTGGTGGCTTGCTGCACACGCAATTAGTGGTTGTGGCAACTTGGTGACTTTAATTAGATCAACAATGATTTTTTTTTATTCAAAATAGCTTTGTTTTGGTACCCGTATATGGCACCTTAGATAGTACTGGAAGACGCTATGAGTAATCAACCAGCGCACAGTGTGACAGTGTGTCTACTGTATACTTTAGTAATGGGAATTATTAATTGATTAATTAGATGTTCGGAGAAGTATGTGATACAAAAGGCTGCCCTCGGCGATCAACTTGCAAGATAATTGCTAGTTTTTCAGGAACTCTTTTCAAGGGTGTTGGACTACCCTATCTCTAGCTAATTAACCTAATTAATCAGGCCATGGGGTAGGATCTTTGACTACTACGTCCTCGTGCCTTAGAGGGTGGTACAATGTACGTCTTTTTTCAGATCCCTCTACGTCGTTTCTCGTCAGCTAAACCTATTATCGAAATAATTTGTTTGCACAAAGTACCCAATTAATCTGCAAATCTTTCGGCAAAGACAACATTTCAGTCCACACACAGGGTGTGCGAGAAGTCTGTTAAGAAGATGTCTATTTATAGGTAGTTGAAATTGTTTGGCCTCGTAATTTTACGGGATTCGTAACGAGTTTTAAATTTGTCTTGATTTCTGAGTTAGACTGCGCTAGCCGCATTGTGTTCGTTGGCAGATATAACTTTGCCTGGCCAGTGGTTTGAGCTGCAGATTTCCCTGAACAAATTGAAATAACACCGATAGCGTGTCTCCGAATTGCCAGAGAATATCGCAGAAGGTAAATTACAAAAAAAATGCACTGCATTTGAAAGTGACCAATAGATTTTAGGGGTAGTTAATTTACTCCGGTTGATTAAATCACGGAACGCTCAATCTACTGGATTTATTTAGTTTTAACTTTGCTTCAAAGCAAACGTAAGTACCAAAAATAAACTAAATATTGCCTAAGCAATGCAAGTATGGAACTTTACAGATTTTCTCCTCACAGAATGATAGGCCAATTAAAAATAATTCTTAAACATTTCATACCACCAAGTATGTGAAAAGAAATTTAAATTAATTAAATTTTACCTATCCACGTTCCGCGATGCGCGCATCATACACTCACGCACTTGTTTTTATAATCCACTCGCGACGTTGAATACGCGGTGCGATTCGAGTTCTTTGTTTGTTTCAATTGCCCTTTTCTTAATACACTGTATTTTTGACCGTCTCGAAATAATATGATTTAACTATAATTATGAAAAAGATTTGAAAAGAACTGCAAAGCACTCAAGGGAAAACTTCTCGAGTTAAATTAAAATTCAACTGTTCGTTCGAACGATTAGAATCTTTCTGTCATCCGTTTTTGATTTTCTCTTCGCAAGTAACAAATTAAACTCCTCCCTATGCCACCGAAGCAAATTTTAAAAACCCCCTTGGCCAATAACCGCTATTTTAGTTCAAAAAAAAATCATGCCTCCTCTCGTTCCTTGGACTTCTAGTAAATTACCGAACCATAATTAGCCTGACAGATACTTGACTCCGGGCGGTCTTGCACATGTTCCAACTTTCCAACTTCTTCAAAATAACTTGACGCTGTAAGTATTCATTGACAAATTTATTATTTCCCGTCCTTTCGTTTAACAATTTCAAAACGGAAGCCAAATTCGTTTTTACTGGCGATGTAATGTAATCCTTTTTCTAGAACTCGCATATCTTGCAATTGCGTTACAAATTCTTTCAAAGATTCTAAAGCGTATGGACAAATTTTTAAAGCAGTCTGATTTATAATGTCAGCAACAATGCTATAAGTGCCGTTTACGAACTGCGTGTTCTAAAAGGATTGTAATTTGGAAACCGGTCGTTTCCGGTGGCGTTCTCCGCATCGAAAAATTACTTTTCTTGGCTATTTATGAACAAAAAATCCGATTTGTTTTTAAATATCAAATCCGCGACCGTTTTCACTTGTAATTTATTCGAACACACTTCAATATTTATTCGACGGAAAGCTTCTCAGTTTTGAAAAATGTGTCATTTTATAAATAACGAAATTCTAATACAAGTTTTCAGCAGTCACCCTGCGCCATATAACCGAGTCCTGCGGTAATTAGAAACAAAAGCCGGCTACTTTCTCTCGATTTTTCTTCGAAATTGTTCTGAAGGACTCTGGCTCCACCTTTTGAATTTGTCGGTATTACAGATCATATAGTTTAATTTTTATTCGATAGATCATACTCATAAATTAATGTTTGAAACTAAAGTCCCTAGATAATATAAAGTACAGCAATGGGGACGCCATTTTATAGCTAATTACGTGCGGGAATTTCAAAATAAAAAGTAAATTTTAGATGATTATCATGGTATTTTTTTTTTACTGGAATACGGATACCTTTAGAACAGTTATATATAATAATATAATGAATTAAATAATTTGATTAGCCAGTGCGACAAGGAAATTCTGAATTAGTATTTCTCAACGGAAATGATAAATTTGGGAGAAAAAAAATACATCAATTTTTGGATGTTAAGTCATTTAAGGATTTTATTGAGATTTGAACTTTAGAAAATCGTCACCTGAAATGGTGTATAAGGAGTTTTCTTACTACGAGAATTTTTTTCATTTAAGAAAAAAGTATGAGAAAAGTCTTGAAACATCATTTTTGACAAACAAATTAAAATCAGTTTCATTCAATATTTCGAGGTCATTGTAATTGTGGAGGTTGGACTGGTGTCGATAGTTCAATTTTTTGGAAATCATCAACATTAGAAAGCTCTCCATGCTGTCGTAGCTGCATTGAACGGTGGGATTATTCATGGTGTTTTCGAGTTTTTAAACTTCATATTTTTCATCATTGTCCGTAGATTTTTGCTGCCCATTAATAATGTTATTTCGTTGACAATCTCTTTATTATTTACTTGTAAATTTCTGTTATAGTTGTTGTTTTTTTTTTATAAAGGGAAATGCTAATTTTATAAAGTGTTAGATAGAAAGTCTAACAAAAGAACGTATGTAAAGTAAGTTAGCAAAAAGTCATCAACGAAGTAGCTGACATCTAGTGACTTCAACTGAATTATAAGTAAAAGGTAAATTACGCCATTTATTGACCCAATTTTTCCTAATTAAGTTAGATCACTCTTAAACAATTTTAGAAGTTGAGATCGAGCACAGCAGCCGCATAAAACAGTCGTACCCCACAAGTAGTTAAAAAAAATCAACATCGACTACTACTTGCAGCTTTTACGATCGACCTCGCCAATTAAAAGTGGTCCGTATCTTTTGACCCTAAAACTACAAAACGAAACTGTTTCTGTTTCCTCTTTTTGTTTTTGTTGCATCTGAAACTTAATTACTTTTTTGATTGACGGATTTGACCCATAAAAGCCATTCGCACAAACGAATTAAACTCACAGCCCGTCTGTCTAGCAATACAAGCGAGACGCAAACAAAATTTTTTAATCGCCGTATCTATCGAGGAAATATCCCACTATCAATTAACCCAGGCGATTTCGTTGCATGCGTGGTAACATAAATTTTATTATCAGCAGCTGTCCCTAATTAGTTGTAATAGTAAATCCATTGTTGGCAATTAAGTTTTAATGCCCACAACTATCTACAAGTCACAAGAAATGTACACGCGCACGGACATGTTCGTGGTCATACCCGAGAAACACTTAGAATTAATCGTTTGTCTTTTTTCAAATTGGAAAGCAAGAAAGAGATACTTGACGCTTTTGATGTGAGTATATCTGAACTTTATTAGCTTGTGTGTCATAATGAGTTTCAGCTTTTCACATTTAGATAAGTGTTTATACGAAATGGTTTACAATTTATTACCAAGAATTTACAATTTATTATCAAGGAATCCAATTCCTTAACGATGATTAAAAAAACATGCTTTTTGATAAATAGAAAGAAATCATTATTCAGTTATCCTTTTAATAGATGAAGAGTTGTGGAATAAAATCTAAAGTGAATGGCTAAGTTTAATAGAACTTCTGAGCTGAATTTTTTTCACTAAAATACGAGCTAACGAAAAAAAAATTGAAAAACAACATAGCAGTCACATTTTTCTAAAAAATGATCTACAGGAATGACGTAAATTAAATGAATTAGTAAATTATATATGATTCTTATACAGGATGAAAATATTTGATTGTTTCTTGACGATCGATCCTGATAAAGAAAGCTTTCATGTGAAGAAGTTTAAATTAAACAATACCCACGATACTTACCGAGCAAGATGATCTCCAAAACGAATAAATTCGGCCGCATCTTAACGATGGCACACCTGAAGTCCTATTTCCGCCGAAGAACTTTCGCGGACCATTCTACACACCTTCACACAGTCACTTACGAATTTTACGCGCATTCGTCTTTTACACGAAGTCACGGATTATTTTCGGCGTTTCTCACACGTGCGCGCATTTCGAGAGAATCTTTATTGCTGATTAGCGTGTTTTATGGGCTTATTTGTTGCTGTCTTTCCAGTCTGATGTCACCGGTCATGTCCAGCGCTAAAGAGCAACAACGACAGTGATGTAAGCTTTCGAAATATTCCGATTACGGCCATAATCCGTCATGTAATGCATAAATTCATGAACTAGAGAGATTTGAGTTGATTTCGTGAATGTATTTTTGCAGGTGATATATATAGATCGATTATGATTGTGACTAAACGAAGAAATGATGATGCATTCACATGTATCATTTCACCTTGGACTAGTTTTTGAAAAAAAAAAAAAATAAAGTGGTTCTGATATCGGTAAATACAATAACGGCCAACATTATCGAGGCAGATTATTTTCAGTAAGCTCATTTCGGAGTTTCTTACAAATTGCAAATAAAAATAATAAATTTAAGTCGGTGTCAAACGGGCTTAACGTTAAGTGTAATCATCATTTTTAATATATATAAACGCATAGGTTTATAATAATAATTTAAGTTAAATATCTCTATTATTGTTGACTGTCAGTGTACATGTCGACATAAACTAATGGCTACAATTACAGCTGATCAAGATAAATTATACTAGGCCGTTTATAATTAATTGGTAGATGGCGGAAAAACAAGTAGCGTTCTGCATAATTACATGTTTTTATAAATAAACAAAAAATTGTTTTCACCTTCCAGGCTATAATTGAAAGGTGTCGATATTAATTAACATAAATTTATTGTAAGGATTAAATTAGTTTTTTGCATGAATTGAATGAAATATATTTATGGATTAGAGCGATAGAAATTAGTATTACAAATAAATTTCTTGTTGTTTCATTCATATTAACGCGGTGTTTGTTTTTTATTTTTACAATTTAATGTCTTTTAATCAACTCGGTCTCTAAATAAATTTAAAAAGTAAAGCTGAAACGATAAATAAATATGAAGTTTATGTAATAAAAAATTTAATGATAGGGAAAAATATTATATTTTTCAAAAGGGATCCAGAAGAAAAAATTCTCCACATAAAAAAGATCAAGAAAATACCTAAATTGTGAAATTTATGCACAAATGTTTGGAAGTGTGAATAGCATAAGTTTAACTGGAGCAGCAACAATCGATGAAAGCATTTTTATCACGTTACTAAATTTTACACAAAAAGTAAATATACAACGGTAGCAAATACAAAGAAGTCCACAAACATATCAGATAAAAATAGGAAAGAGAAATCCTCAGCCCATTTGCTATAAATAAAAAGAAAGAACAAATTCAAGGATCAAAGAGGATATGAGATCGAATTCGACCATTATTGAATAGAATATAGTTTGAAAAGAAAAACGCCATCCTATTTCCTTTGCTTCAGTGCTTGTGAATTTAATTGAAACAAACGTGTAATTTCTTTGATTAAGTATCGGCGGTGGTGGTTATGTATATTATTTTTTTCGTTCGTCTGAAAAAATGTCCATAATTGATAACTTTTAAATCAGATAACAAATTAGAATAAAGTAATTCAATACGTATTTAAGAAGAGAAATTATTTGAATATTAAGAGAAGTTGTATGGAAACTACGAATGGGCCACGCAACGGTTATATCTGCAGAGTTCAAACTCCTTATAAAAACTATATCAAAACAAGTAATGATACACGAAAGCGATGTCTAAGCCGTCCCCTTTCCGCACTACAGAACGAAGTACAGGTATGGCCTTAGCAGTTATTCACAAGCTGTATACGATTGTCACCGTAAGAAAAAAAAAGACGCCAGGCACTGAAAACGGTCAACCAAATTTTCAAGGGCAAGTTCAGAAGGATCAGAAAAATTTTAAGGTGTACCTCATGTATATTATGGGACTGCTAGAGATTGTCACAGTTGTTGTGGTCGAGTTGGAACTTGGAACACTAGAATCAGTAGCGTTTGAGAAAGTGTAATCATTTAAATTAATTAATGACGTCAAACTAGTAGACGAATACAGGAATAAAAAAAGAAACTACATTGAATAGAAAATGGGGAATAGGTTCAAAATATGAAGATCAGATGAATGATTGCCTCTGAGGCTACCTCACTGAGTAAAGATTCGAGGACAGGAGAAGGTACAACTAATAAGCCATTTTTAATCATTGGAAAAAACAAGTGAAAAGTGAAGATATAAAAAGGAATCATCAATAGAAAATTGACAAAAGAATTGAAGAACGAGAATGCCAGGACACAATAAGCACAGAGAGAAGACATTTAAAGAAATAGTATCACCTCTGCCTCTGCGAAGTGATACCAAACAAAAAATAAGTAAACATATCCATTTCCTAGTACAGTGAAGAAATTAAGATACCAGTAAAAAAGCATGTGGAACAAGTGTATACAACAGTGAAGAATTACAAAAGAAAAAAGGTCCGGGTTAAATCACCAAAAAAAAAGAAGAATAACAAGGAAAAATAGATTAAAACGACTGTACAAAACATTATAAACAATAGGTAAAGGATATAAATCAAGTCCTGAATGTATAAAAATAAAAGAGGGCAAGTACTGACATCACAGGTAGGAGAAACGACAGATAACAAAAATATTTCTTTTAAGTTAAAAGTGGCGCAGAACAAATCCTCAAATCAAAGAAGAAGAAGATAGAAAGGACAAAGAGGCAAAGTTTGATTTGAAAGGTAAACAAATAATCTAAAATTTTACTTTCCGGAGAGTTTCTGGGACAATCACTAGATAATTCGTGCAACTTTTTGTAAATCTTCCAGAAATCAAGCTGTCAGGTGTTTTTAACGCAACCTCTTAACTGAAAGAGGAAGTTGTTGCTCTCCTCGTATTTAAAAAAAGACAAGAACTTCACGGTCAAAGTACACTTTCTTTCTCCTTAACCTAATTTTTTTTTCCTACAAATTCCCCAAGCTCATAGTACTTGTAGGGGAGGGGAGGTGGCGGCTGCGACCGACTTTGATGTTATAATTTCTCCTTCGGCATTCGCCTTACAAACTGGGGAAATGCAGAAAACCCAGTTCGAAGGAGCCGGCATAAATCCGAACACGGTCCGAGTATGAGAATTCTATCTCCCACATAGAACACACACGCATCAGGAGAGGGTTCGAACCTACGCCTAAATAATTGCCCGCCAAGTGTCAAGTCCGTTGCCAGCGGACTGAACCACTCGGCTACCAACTACCTAAATTAACGATGGATTTAAATTATTGCAATATTTGACATTTAAATACTTTTGGCATTATCGAATAACGATTGTATTAAACCAGGACGTCATTTTTATATAATAATAATTACCACTGATAATACTAGATATTTGTATATCTCTTTACAGACTAAGTTACATTTTCCATCTTTTCTTCACTTAACAATGTTCGATTCAATTTCAAAAATGTTTGCAACATTTGATATTGGAGTACAAAAGGTTTAAAACGCCAGCCAGCTTTTGATTCCTTGTGGTTTTATTTTAAGGAACTATCAATTTAAATCAAAAATTCCTCATAACTAATAATTAACAATTAAAAGTTAGAAAGGGAAGAATTCATTTGAAACTAAAGTTTGAGGCTAACAACCATATCTTTTAAAATGGAAATATTTCCCAACCCAACCTAGGGGAGGATATAAAAGAAAGCGAAAAAGGAAAGATTGATCTAAATGAGATTGCCCAACTCATCCCAGATGAGGATGTAGATGAAGAAACAAACCAATTGATTAATGAATCACTGAAAAAAATTAAAAAAAAAAACTGGGAAAGTCATTGAACATGACTGCATAAATACGATGTTAAAAAACATGGAAGAAAAAAGTACTTTAATGTTATCCAAAATGATAAACATGACTGACGAAAATAAGAAGATTCGAGAAGACTGAGAAAGTGATTACGTACAAAGGCGTACCAGAGTATTTGCAAAGAAATCAGCCGCTTGAAAAATATATAATAATAATAATCATAATCTTTATTGACTGCTCCACAGAAAGTAGTGTACAATTAAATGAACTAAACTATACAGCAGCATAGTTTATACATACAGTGCAGCCAAAAGGTGCAGGTTCGATTTGTCCATCCAAAAGTGCACTCCGTAAGCGACGTTTAAAAACTAGAAGTGGTAATAATTTGAAGCTGTTGGATATAGAATTCCAAATTAAAGAAATGTTATATGAAAATGAGCGGCAAAATATTGCTGTTGTGTGACTAGGTATTGTAATTACATTTTTACGTCGGATGTTAACGTGGTGTACATCGGTACGGAATGTGATTTTGTTAAATAGATATTGAGGTGCTTTGCAAATTACTAGCTTGTGGTAAAAATTAGCGGAATTAAGAAACCTACGTTTGTTCATATTTAACCATCTTGCATCGTCTAATTTGTGAGAAATTCGTTCCCGTCTCTTTATGCCATAGACAAAACGGAGACAAGAATATTGAAGCTTCTGAATTCTGTATTTGTCCATGGCGTCTAAACAAGGACCATAAACCACATCACAATGATTAAATAATGATAGAATTAAAGAATTGCAAAGATAAAGCTTTAATTGGGGAGATAAGACTTGACGGTTAGAGTACAGAATTTTTAACCTGGTATAAGCTTTTTGAATTAGATGATTAATATGTTGCTTAAAGCGAAGATCGGTATCAAGTATTAGCCCAAGCGATTTGGATGAATCAACAAAAATAAGAGGGTTATTCTGTAGAGTTACATTAAAACTTTGCTTAATTATATCGTGCTGTGCTTTGTGCCCAAATAGCATCGCAGATGACTTGGAAGGGTTAAGTTTAAGTCCGTGCTTTTCTGACAGATCTGAGAGATTATTTAAGTCTGAATCTATTTGACGGATTGCCTCGTTTACATGCAAGGGATGAAAAGTGTGCAACAATTGTGTATCATCAGCATAAGTAAACATTTTACAACTTTGTAGAACTTTATAGAACTTAAATGTGTAAATAATGTAGAGAAGAGGTCCGCAAATACTTCCTTGAGCTACACTACTAGTCAGATAGAGTCGTTCAGATAGATGGTTTCCAATTTTCACCCGCTAAAATCGATCCGTCAAATAAGAACGGAAAAATTTAACAGCTGAAGCACTTAATCCTATATGCGATAAAATTGCTAACAATATCTCGTGATCTAGAGTATCGAAGGCTTTACTATAATATGAAAGAATAATGGAAAATAATTAAGAATGAATTTAAATAAGAAAAAAATCCTAGTGATCAAGAGGAGTTCGGGCAAAGCAGAATCAATCCATAAGATAGGATTTTCTATTTAAGTTAGGAATCTGAAAGAATACCAAACAGTATTGGAAATGGAAAGCTTTATCTATGTGCAGTTGATCTTTACTTAGAAGGCAAATAGGAACTTAACTGAAAAATAGAGGAATCTGTAAAGTTTAATGAGACATTTACGAGACCAGATATGTAATAAGAGCTGAAAGTACAATTATGTACGTTAAATTTGTGTCACTTTTCAATTAAAGTCAAATAATTCCAAATTCCAACTCCAAACAAAATTAAAATACAATGAACAATAAGTAAATGGCAGGAGTAACTAAATGATTATACAGAGCGTTTTTTTTTTAATCTGGCGTCGAAGTTGGCCATGAAAATTTTATTGTGAACCATCATCCTCAAGACAGTTGTCAATGTGACAGAACTTGCCATTCTTAAACTTGCTTTCGAGCTCAACAGTACGGTAAGACGACACAAGAATGTGGTGTATGAATAAACAAAGAAAGACGCTAAGAATGAGATCTAATGTAACAAACGAAAAAAGTTAATAAGAAGTAATCAAAATTGTCATATGTTCACAGTAAGCACCTTGTCACGGCCAACTTCGACGCCAAATTTAAAAGAACATTAGATATTAATTGAAATAATGCCAATAGGGGAAAAACGTAATATTGAAATAGGTAGACATAGGCTAGATATGGTAACTAACTCTAGGAATTCCAACTCTATTGAAAAGCCGAAATAAAGGTGACATGTCAAACTTTCATTTGCGATTCCACATTTGCCAGTTTTGCAATAGATTTCACCTATGACAAGTTTGACCTGTGATCTATCATGTGCCAGACCTACAAATGTATTGGGGGCTTCAGTGTCCAATGTTCTTCATTTTTTTAAACTTTCTCTTTTTTTATCACGTGTGACTTATTATTAAAAGGATGAATTTTAAATTTAATAGTATTTTTAAATTACTTTCCACGGCAGTAAATCATGCACGTCGCGTCTTGTTTTCACCTTTTGTAACGTTTGCGAACGAATTGTTGCTAAACACCGCCGCGAATTATTCATTTCTTAAGCAAGTGTTAGACATACGTGACCTACAAATCAAAATCAAATGCACAGCCGTCTTTCTCAATCAACGCATTCCACTTTTGAGTCATCCGACTTGGATTCGTTCCACGAAAATTCCAGTCTGGCAATGAGAAGAATGAAAGTTCAACCAGATTTAATTCAGGAACAATTCTTCTTCGGTTCTAAGTTATGTTCGGGATATAAATAGATTGATTAACAGTGTTTAAACCGTATGGAAGATAATGATTCTAAGTCGCGTGGGCGGTCTGCACAAAGTAAAAAATTAGCTACGATGACATTAAATTATTAAGATGGATGGTTAGCCTAGTTAACCCGATGTTATTTATTTACGCGGAAGCTTGTTCGCCAACGACGATTTTACAATGCATAATTGATCATATTGTCGTTCCGAGTAAATAGACAATTAGATAGGGGTCTTAAAGTTCACACTGCAACTGGTTCTTAATGTGATCAAAAAGAATTACATATTTGAGTATCTGGTTAGTGATTTATTTATTTTTAAACAAACGCGGATGCAGTATATATTTATTTATATTAATTTTCGATTGATTGTTTAATACCTTTGCATTGCATAATAACATTAAGGAAATACTTTAACAGAATAGAATAAACAACGAACGTAAAAGAAAGCACAATTAAATTATGCTTAGCAAGATTCTAGTTTATCAAAACTCTATTTTTTTATAAAAAAATATAAGAGAATTTAATGCTAGGTCAGGCCACAAATTTATCGCACCAATCCAGTAAACACGCACATAAATTACATGTTTTTTTTTTTTAATTCACAGACGTGATAATAATAATTCCGTCTGCGGTGGAAACAGTCGCCGTATTATGCAATTCACAAGTATAAAAATATGATAAAGAATTCACGTAATATCGTAATACGTGCTCCTCCTAAATTTTAATGATGCAATCCTCGACATTATCAGTACTTATATGTTCTTGGGAGTTTACGGAGGCGCCTGGGATCAGTTTTTTTTTCTGGGTGATTACTCAACGTAATTGGCCAAATTGGACGGAGTAATAAAGGCCATTGCCTAATTTCAGGGCGCATCATGATGCACAGCCTTTTAATTGGAAGTGATGAACGCGTGAGTTATCTGGACCCATTAATTTCGGCTGGACGCATTGCGTAAGCAACAAACTATTTATTTACAAAAACATCTATTCACAAATAAACCAATTCTTGGTGCCACGTTCGATGAAGATTTGTTCGGTGACTTACTGGAATTAATTTTATATTTGAGTGTGATTGAGACCTACCGCATTTTTAATGGCTGTTTTATATGGGCCGATGCCTTCGGTCAATTAAAAAACGATAAAACTCGATGGCGTTGATAAATAATTCTAAGTAAAATGTGTTTGTTTACTTCTGCATGTGCATACAAATAAGCGCGCCCGGGCAGACGTGAAGGATTATTTACGACCGCTTAAAGTCGACAAAGTTTCATAAATTAAACATTACTGCGCACATAATGAAATTGAAGTAGTTTTAGAGTAAAAACGAGCTGGTTTATGGTTGAAACGGAAATGGGATTGTAAATTTGTCTTCTGTGAATGTTTAGGCTTTAATCGCTGGTCATCGTTCGCAAAACGATGTTAAAGTTACAAGCCTTTTAGATGCATCGAACTTTATTAATAAAGATCACATTTACTTAAGTGCGCAAGAAATAACTGCCAATCATCATCTCCTCTCGTAAAATTCTGGAAGGAATTTCGTCGACGGAATTCGAGTTGGCGTTAAATTTGAAAATCACGAAAACTTCAAGAAGTAAGTAAGTCAAGAATCAAGACCTAAGATTAAGTTTTTTCATGAAAGTCACAGGAAATAAGAGTTGTATTTATCATTCATTGTCTCTCATCAATTTTGTTGGACGGGAAGTCTATGTAAGCAGAATTTCATTCTTTAAACATGAAAGTCACGACTTTGATCCTATTTTTCGCATAGTACATGACTCATACCGTCTGTGCCAAGCCCACAGGCAATGAGTTTCATAAATCCTCTGTTGGACGACCTGACGGATGCAGCAGCAAATAATAATAAATAATAACGCAGGTAAATGCATGGATGGAGGTCAAGTATTTCGAGCGCACTAAAATTACAGCCAAGGCAAGAGCTTTGCTAAATATTATGTTTGAATATCTAACAAAATTATTGCGAAAGTATTATAAATAAAAATTCAATAAGCTTTTACACACAGTACATTATACAACAATAAATTGTAAAAAAAATTGTAGCTAACGTTTAATATACAAAGTGGAATTAAATGATTCTAGTTACCTTTGAAATTTTTTCACATGTAAATTTTCCTGTGTCACTCTAATCTTTTTGAATTAGCTAATTCTGTCAATAAATACTTTAAATCAGTCAAATTAGCAATTAATTATTGCAATTTATTGAATTGAATTAACAAATGATTCAAATCTATACCTTGCAAGAAAACACTCTCATTATTGAATCATATTTCCGATTAAGACTTGTAGTAAATGTTGAATGACAGTATTTCATTCTTGAATCTAAAGCACAGTTTGGACCTAGGTTTCCAAAGAAAATTCTTAAAAAAACTGCCTTGCACCAACACGTTCGCCAAATTGTCGAGAGATTCCACAGAACTGTTGTCGAACAAATGGAAGAGCTCGTTGCAGAAAATTCGCATTCCTCAACGAATGTGTCCCACCCCACCGCTAGAAAAATTCTGAAGCAACAGATGCATCCATAAAAAGTGTCTGCAGCCCAAGAAATCTTGCCAAAAGATCACAAAGTCGAATCCAGTAGAGTAACTTTTTCCATGAAAACTTAAACGATCTAAGTTCTCACGGTTGAAGTTTAGTTCCATTTAAGTGATTATGTAAGCAAACAAAATTACCGAACATGGTCAGTTGTTAATCCCCACAATTTCCTCAAGGCTCCTTTACATCCTGTTAAGATAGGAATACGGTTAGAAACATAGCGCCAGCTTACAATGAAATGGTCAACGTTATAGAGAACCGTTGTTGACCCCGTTTTTAGAGCAGATGCAACTGTTTACTTTCAACGATGGGGCAACAGCCCATATGACTCGAGAAGATCTGAAATTTCTTGAAGAACTTTTCCCTGGCCGAGTTGTAAGCAGGTGAACTTGGCCAGCAAGATCCCAGACCTCGCCCTGTTAGACTCCTCCATATTTGGCTTTCTTAAAAATGAGGTCTACAAAGAGAGAATTAATAATTTGCAAGGATCACATCAAAATGCAACGTGCAACATGAAACGTCGTGCAGTTTATACATGCAGCAAAATGGTGGCCACTTTCAATATTCGCTGTGATTTACTTTCGTTGGCTTGTTTTATTTTCGTAGAGTCTAGAATGGACACTTCGTATTTTTTCATGGGTAATGCTAAAGTAACTAGGTGAGAATCACTTTGCTCCAATCTGCATTTTTTGGTGTACCATTTTAAGGTTTACTTATATTTTTTTAAAGCAACTACTAGGTGTCTTAATAGCACAATGTGATGAAGAATAAAATAACACCGCACAACAGCATTTCTGTTGCATCCAATGTTATTCATGATTTTGAATAAAGAATTAGCTCACATTGAAGAACTATAATCAGTTTTATTGCAACCGCTCTAGTTTTTGATATATCGAGCAAAGATAGTTTTATCAATAAATGAAAGATTTTGAAATTTAACATTTTACTAAGTAAATTTAAAGATATAAAAATTTTCTTTTATAAGATTAGCGAGCATAAACAGTCTTTTGAGAACTCCTTTTGAAGATTCCAACAATAGTCACCCATGATATGAGCATTCCAACGGTCTTGATAGCGTTCTTCCATAGTCCGAATGTCCTGATGGAACCTTTCTCCCTGTTCCTCGCTTAAATGACCAAAATTTTCCGGAAAACGACCTACATAACTGTGGAGTAAGTGAACCTTGATGCTCATATTGCAACCAAGCTGTTGGTAGTTAGTTAACATGTCTTCAACCAGCTGGGAATAGTTTTCTACCTTATTATTTCCGAGAAAGTTATTGATTACTGAAGCAAAGGAATTCCAAGCGTTTTTCTCAACATTGTTCATAGAAATTGTAAAATTCGAATCTCTTAAAAGCATCTTGATCTGTGGACCATCAAAGATACCAGCTTTAAGCTTCTCAGAATTTAAACTTAGAAATTTCCTTGAAATACTGAAATATTCCCCATTTTTATTCAAAGCCTTGACATATTGTTTCATTAATCCTAGCTTGATATGGAGACATAATATAAAAGGTATTAATAAGGGGCTCACGCCGGTTTAAACTCAGATCTCGTAAAATTTTAAAAGTCAAATTGCCTTCTAATTGCTACTAACGGAGCATTAACAACATTATGCTTAAGAGGAATCAAAGTTTCCCAGTCTTTCCCAGTCCAACGCTCATTCTTAGCCCTACTACCTTATAAGTAGATAAAACAGGGATATTTTATGTATCCACTTTATTGACCCAAAAGTAAGTTGACCGTTTCCAAGTCAACACATATCAACCATATTCTTCGTATTTAATTTTGTTCAGGACCAAGGAAATAGTAGGATGTTGTTCCTTCACTTTGGTGGAATGCGCAATGGGCAATGAACCAAGCTTATTATCCTTACTTAGAAGAACACATTTAAAATTGCGCTTGGAAGGATCTATAAAAAGGCGCCAGTCGTTAGGTTCGTACTCTTTTAAACTCATTGCAGTCATCAGACTTCGATTATCTCTGCAAAATTTGAAATCATCCTCTTCTGAAAAAAAAGGAAGTAAACCTTTTTCTCTAGTGCGGTAATATGAAACTTGTGTCACTTGTCACCATATTTCTCTGTTTCAATCGTGAAGCTAGTAATTCAGACGCATTTTTTGACAGATTTAAGTCTCTTATTAAGTCATTAAGCTCGTTTTGGTTGAATGATTTTGGTGAATTTAGGGAATCTTTCGGATCGAAGTCACTGTCTTCACTTTCAAGTGAATCTAAGCGCTGACTACAATCTTCATCTTCCATTCTCTTGGGAGTTGATGGTAGAGATACGGAATCTTTATTTATATTTAGAGCTGGTTTTGATACTCACTGATGAACGATTTTTCCGATTGATACCACTAACATTCGCAATACAAAAATAGCAATCATCATGGTAGTTAGATGGTTCATGCCATATCATTGGCGTAAGGAATTTAAAAAAGCTTCTTTTTTTAGTTGCCCATAAGCGCAAAGATTCAACACAAATTTTACATACTAAATTAAGACACCAGGTCTTGTTTTGTGTCTCTAGGGGAAATCCAAAGTACTCAAAATAAATTCTTTTCACAAACTGCTATCTTGAGATGGTTTTCTTTAAACATGTATTCACCACAAATGAAACAAAAAATATTGTCAATTATTCACACACCTTCTCCGAGTCGATGCCATATCGCTAGACTGACAGAAACTCACTAATTGAAATGTAGTCGATAGAAATATGAAATAGCTTCCAAAAGATTTTATTTCGACATCTGATTAATTCGAGCTGATAGCGACACACTGAGAATGTTTCTGGATTCAGCGTCCTCTGTATATTCAAAATCAACATAAGCAGCTCGTATAACACATGAAACGATCAATTTTGTTGTACTGTGTAATTTTTTTGTTCTAACTTTTAGAAAACACCGTCTGTAGCTCAGCCAGGTTAATGAGCTGCACGTCACGGTATGAAGGTAAGAGAGTCATCAATAGTAATGTAATAAGAACTAAATTAAACGGAAAATTAAAAGATTCATATGATTCGAACATCACAATAATCTCGATTATATGGTCTGCTCACGTGTGGCATGGTCATAAATGCCTTCAAGCTGAACTAAGTAACATGTCACCATCTCATAATTCATTTCAGAAACAAAAACGTAAAATAAAAACGACTATCAGAATGTCATGCTGGTGAATAATTTGGATAAATATTTGTATATCTGTTGTAAATAGCGGTCTTGGTATAATAGCAATTCGAATGGTTGAGGTTCCACTCTAATAATAATTATTATTATTATTATTAGTGAATAAGTCACTCAACAGGCCCAATGCTCAATTATAGAACGACTGCGTGTATTCAATTAGCAAGATTATACTGCAAAAAAATTAGCAATTTGTTGAAGCGTGCAGTTGAAAATATCAATTTCATTCTCAATCAATCGATGATTACGGCACATAACATGTAATGATGAATTCTCAAACAAGTTTGTTCTAGCAGTAGAGGTGAGCATTAGAGAATGGGAACGAACACAAAGACGTGGTACGCGAAAAGACAGATCATTTAGCAATAAATGTCCCCTTTTACCAGTTTGACTAAAAACACCAAGGAAGCAATCACACGACCTGTTTGAAGACTTTTCAATTGAAACATATTTAAGACACTCTTGAGGAATTCCTTGATTAGGATAATTGCCGTCCTTTCTAAAATAAAGATATTTCAGGAATTTGCGCTGAATTCTCTCAATGCTATCAGTATGAACGCCATAAGTAGGATTCCAAACTAAAGACCCATATTAAAGACGAGATCTACAAATTAATTGCTTGATTGTATCCGGATTGTTAAAATATTTTGATATTCTAATTTTCAAACCAAGAGTTTTAAAAGCAGCATTCGTAATATTGTTGATGTGGCGAATGAATGTCAATTTATAATCAAATGTTACTCCTAAATCTTTAATATTATCACAGCGATTAATAGTGACATCCTTAATTATATAATTATGAAACAATAAATTCTTCCGTCTACTAAAGGAGACGACAGAGCATTTGGATGGATTTAGGGATAACTTATTAGATGTACACCATTGACAAATATTATTTAAAGCTGTTAGCACATTAAGACAGTCCAGAGGATTATCTACTTGCGAAAATAATTTAATATCATCTGCTTACATAAGGCAACGAACCCCGACATCCTTAACAATATCATTGATGAAGATAATGAATAACAGTGGCCCAAGTACAGAACCTTGAGGAACTCCTGAAGTTGCTAGGAATTCAGTTGACTTTATGCCATTATACTCAACAAATTGTCGTCGATCAGTAAGATATGAAGCAAGAAGGTAGACTAAATCAGAAGATAAGCCACCGGCATTTAGTTTTTCAAGAAGAAGATGATGATCAAGACGATCAAATGCCTTGGTTATCTATATAGATAATAGGTGCTTTCCTTTAGGCAGAAATTTCACCTCACATCAGATAAAATTAACAGGAACAAGTGAGTTAGACTTCACATTTCAACCTCCCACCTTGCAACTCGGGCGCTCCCATTAGTTGGTAGCTCGAAATAATCGTTCAAACTTACTTGTTCGTGCTAATCTCATTTGATGTGAGGTGAGATTTGTGGTAAAAGGAAAGTAGCTAACATCAACTTGTTTGAAGCGATCAACGCTTTCATAAAGAAACTGCGAAACAGATAATAATTTGTTTTGATTAAAATATTGCTTCCCTTTTTTATTATTGTAATTTGTGAATTATAATGTACTTTCTTCTAAGCCATGGAGTGGTTTTTGAAATTGTATAAGGCGAATCATTTCCGAAAAGCGAAATTGTTTCTTGAATTGGCAATATTTTGGATGTAGTAGAATTATTTCATCGCAGCCAAACGTCTTTAGTAGACGACATAGTCGAACCAAATATTCTGAAAATATATACATATATGTACATTTCTTTCGTTATAGCAAAAGAAAGTATGTTGAAAGATGGGAATAAAAATTAACGAGAAGATATACAGGGTGATTCTCGAATAGACAGATAAAGAAAAAGTATTGAAAGAATAGACATCACAGAACATAGGAAAAATGTTACAAAAATGTTATGTATTTTAGTTTTCCAGAAATAATTAGTGAAATATTCTACCCCAAACGACGATACTTCCATGGCGAACAAAAAATGATGAACGAAATAAATACAGTTATAAACGTACAACTACCCTGTAAAAACAAACGTCCTTCTCGATAAAAAATTTTGTTGCAAATCGATTTTCATTGCAGTGGATGCTCGAGAGATCCACTGCAATCAAAACCGATTTGCAACAAAATTTTTTAAAACTTTCAATATGCTTTGACAGCACGCTTGGCCGCTTTGTATGGGATGACTTATTAAGTAGCAAACTAGCTGCAATTTGTCATTTCCTACACAAAAAAGTGTCAAAACGTGATCGCAGGATGTCCCGATTCAAACTATTCATTGTTCTTCTTGATGTTTATTTGACGTAAGACGTTTATAAATTTTATGATAAACCAGGCAAAATCTCCACCATTCAGATCGCCTAGTGATCTTACTCTTGCAGGATTCAGTAATTTGTTAAATATTTACGCAGTTATTCAGGACACAGCAAATGCATTTTAAACAAAAAAATTATTTCATACAGGTTTTAAGAGCTTAATTTATACTGAAGTTTACGTTAGGAAATTTATCTTATTTATCTGTTTAGATCGCAACAATCTTACAATAGTTCCCCACATAACACCTCGATACAATTTCATTTAAACTCATTTGTTTAGTACAGAATTTGTTTGGTATTCATTCAGTCTGACTTCAAACTTTGTTGTCATATTGAGAGACGTATAGAAGAGACCCCAACGGCTTAAATGAATATTCTGGATATTAGAAAGCAACAGACATTGTAGATCGTTCTGTAATCAATTATGATTATTAATTGACAGTTACTGTGTACGAGTCTCATGATTAGAAAATAAAAAGGGTTGGCTTGAGTATTGTCGGTAGGCTTTCGCGAAAAATCTGAAAATTGAGCTTGAATATGTAATTTGTAAAAAGTCACAAGAAGCAATTCACCAAAAATTTCACCAGAAACAAATGTCGGAAAATCAAACCATGTTTTAATTATTATTAATAATTGAATATAATAAATTTAAATATTAGTATAGTGACTTATTTAGGGCAAAAATAGCTATACAAGTGATGTTCGGGGGCCCCATTGCAATCCACCCGACTTGCAGCCAAATTTTACAAGTCAGAAAATTGTCCCGCAGTGTGGCATCTTGGCTATGCTTCAGTTGATGAGGCCACAATTAGGGCTAAGCTAGCTGTACAGAGGATGCGCAGGGGTGACCTCCGAACGAAATTGGATAGATTCTCTAAAAGTCATTTTGATTTATATTTATAAAAAATAAAATGATTTATTGTTATTATTTTTTGTTAACTACAAGAGAAAAGATTAGCCAGGAGTCAAAGAGTAGGAAATTAATTGAAAATATACTCAGATAATTTGGACGTCACAAACCTCAAATGCTGATTATGATCATAAGGTTGGAAATTAGTGCCAACTAAATATATTAGTACGCGGTTAATTCAGGCTATTTGGATTCATTCTTTGAATCTTTAGAAAAATAATAACCATAAAAGCCAAAGTAAAAGTGAGCTCAGGAAAAAAACAAAAACAAAAGATTTCTTTCCATAAATCTATGGAATATTTTCTTTATATTGGCGGCGGTCTAGAAATTTGATGCCACAATTACCCAGCTTAAAAGGTCTGCTCAGGCGTTAATAAATAAAAGTGTAATCGGAGCAAGCCCTAATCGAAGATTACAGTCCGGCACGCCCCGGAATTTTCCGTTTCATTGAACACAATGCGCCTAGACAGAGTATTCAACAAAAGTGCCGTGTACACCTATGTTACGTTTATGTTAATCTTTTGTTGTTGATTGTGGAACAGGAAACGCATGTCAGTCTTGTGACAGTTCAAATCACTCTAAATCGGAATTAAATTCAATTAAATTTAAATAATTTAGATTCGTGATTGTTAAACGCCCGTTTTTCTGTTTTGATTTTATAATTTCTCATTCATATCGTTCCAATTATTTTTTTTATAAGCGATTGATAATGTGTGATTTACAAATTGGATATTTTCGTTATAGCTGACGTTCCACTATTTCCAGAATTCATAACTTCCGCCATTAAATCACTTTGCTTACGTGTTGTTCGCGCAGAAAATTCCACCGATTTATTTTAGTATTCGATGTAAATAAATACACGAATTTTTTACGTATTACATCCAGATCGTTTTGGAGGAAGCAAGTCTTAAGTCTTTTGCTATTTTATTTTTCTGTGTACGACTTTGAACTTTCCGAGAGAGTTGTTAGCAATCAAGTACGAAATGAAGCATGAGGTTTTCTGTGATAAAGCGGCAGAATCTTAAAAAGGCAATTACTGGAAGCACGGCTTTAATTTAAGAGCGATAAAGATTAATTTGCGCACTTGCATACGTACGCCCAATCGTTAATTTGCGACGATAAGAGCTGATGTTACCCAGGATTTATGTGTGTATTACATATCAATGTGTTTATAAATAAATTTAAGGTTATGCAAGTTTTAGCTTCAATTTCAAGGTCCCATTTTATTTCTGAGGCTTCATTTTATTTTGTAATCGTTTATGTAAATGTCTGCTATTGACATCTTTTAACTATTCTTCTAGCGTATCTTGCCGCTGTTTGAATCCTTATTAAAATAATATTTTAATAATTTAAGTTTTTATTGATTCTTTGATTTACGATTTAGAAATGAAGAAGAATATGTTTTTTTATTTCTGAATAAATTAAACAATAGGATTATGTCACAAAAAACAAAAATAAATAAATTTTGTGTTATGTGGATTTCAATTTGAATTAAATTAAATTTAAATTAAAAATTAGACAGTATAAACTCTTAATTAACTTTAATCACGCATTAGACAATATCTGATCTTCGAGATTATTTTCTGTCCAGAAGGTGTTTGGATAACGAATATAGACCATCTCCGTTCATCACTTATTGATTTCTTATTATTTTCATAATAACTTTGAGCTGCAAATCAAATAGTTTAAAACTGGAATAAGTTTTACACAGATAAACGCCACGAAAAATGGTGTTTAAAAAATACTAATTACTAAAAGTGCTTTTAAATTTTACAGTTTTTTTTTTTCTATCAACCAGTGTCGGCAACCAACTTTTTGCGTTCTGAAACTTTTAATCCACTCAAAAATGGAGATAGAAGAGTGTTTACTTACTATTATAAAGAGAATGGTTTTAAATTTGGCGTCGAAAATGGCCAGGGAATTTTAATTGTGAACCATCATCATCATGATAGTTGTCAATTTGACATTTGAACTTGTCGTTCCTAAACTTGTTTTCGAGGTTTCGAACTCAACACTACGATACGACGATTCAAGAAGAAGAAGATCTATTGTAGTAATCGAAAAAAGACAATAAGAATGAGATTTGTTGTAGCAAACGAAAAAAGGTAACAAGAAAATAAGATATACCAAATTATCAAAATTGTGATGTGTTTACAATAAGCATCTTGTCACGGTCAACTGCGACGCCAAATTTAAAAAAAAACACCCGTTAGAAACCATGCATGATTTACTTTTCTGTAATTCTGAGGTAGAAAGCTAATTATATGAAACCATTTATACGATAGAGACCGACATACTAACCAAGAGTGAATCCAGAATATAGTTTCTGAACACTCCCAAAATTTAGTTGAACTCTCAGTGTTATTTTATTAATTACTCTATCATAATTAAAGTATTTCCTTTGAGCAAATCTCGGATGTGCAATCGCATCTTTCTCACTCATAGTTCTTAACACATATTGATTGCATTTTGCTAATCTCTCCTAATTAATAAAATCATTCTTTTTGTTATATTTTTTACACGACCAAGACTGAAATATCATTCAAGAGTGAATTCCAATTATAGTTCCTGAACGCATCTCGAAATTGTACAAAAGGTTTTCCCATCTAGGGTGTTGCTTTCATTTTTTGGGTATGCACACGTATGTTCCTTACTTGATCCGTAACCTAAACAGATAAGTAAACCAACAAATTGTTTTTCGATTAGTTGACAGAAAAGTGACACATTGTTTAATCAAAAATCGTGAAGAAAAGTGGGATTTTTCTCGTTAACGACACTTTTCTTCACGATTTCAGTTAGCAACACTTTTTTTCATTCATTCATTTTATTTATTAGCGTAAATTTGAAATGAACAATTTGTTAAATTATTAAATATTACACCAGAACATGAGGAAACTGACCGCAACGTAGACACTGACAAATTAGAATTTATTACTTCACTTGCTGCTACTGTTGATGACGTTTCAGAGGTCGAAGATTGCTTTTCAGTCGAATTACAAAAAGTTTTCTTTGAAATTTTTATTTTATTTTCAATACTTCGACGTACGCTTCTGCAACAGAACTACTACGCCAGCCGCCGTGTCTCTTCAAAACTTGGATGTCAGCTCCACTGTCGGCCAAAAACTTCGCTGATGTCCTTCGGAAACAATGACCTGTGAAGCTGTTCGGCTCCGGTAGTCCTAAATACGCAGCAATTTTCTTTGGTAAATTGTAGAAGGTGTTTATACCAAATTAGTTGCTTTGTGCACTTGCCTTGTTAATAAAATATAAATAGTCTGCGATGATCCATATTTTTGGGTCTCAAATTCAAATACTTTCTGTAAAGCTCGATTCCGTTTACTCCATCTTCCGATGTAACCGTAAAGACTCGTTTTTTCTTTGTTTTTGTGTCATGTAATGTTATGACCAAAATATGGCCGCAATCTACATCATCCACTTTTAGTAAACGTAATTCTTCCGCCCGACAAAGCAAATTACCAACACTACCTTCATAAGCAGAAAACTTAAAAAGTTCTTTCTAAAAGCTCCTTCACATTATCTATCGATAGAATTCTTGATTTTTTTGCCACATAACCGTCATTTTGACGTTTCAGGTAAGCCAGCAATTTTTTATGTACAGAAATATCCACACTTTCATTTATTTGTAAAACTTCTCAGCATCGAGTGCACTGACCATAGTGTTGAAGCTTTAAGTGTTTTCACACATATTTAAAAATCAGTGCTAATAAATTTTATAAATAAAACAAACCTTTTCAAAAAAGTACGCAATTAGAATATCTTCATTTGCCGCTTGCACATTTTTTTTCATTTCTCCAGCCACAGAACTGTTGGTAAGTTTTCTCGTACTTTGCTTTGGACTTTTTAGGTAATAAACTTGACTGCTTCTGATACCAATTGTAAAATTTCTTCATTATTCTCGTTTGATTGACTCATTTTAGATGAAAGTTTTTTCACAGATTATTTACTTGCCCATATGTTTTGTTGCTATGTCAACAAATGCTTGACATACTTTGATAACATATTATTATTCTTTGACACTCTCATAATGTTAGCGTTATTTTCGACAACTGCACGAAAAAATAACATGATGTACACATTAGAAAAGTGATTTTTCATGTTCGTGTAAATTTGATCACTCGTGAATTCACACATTTGCACTTACTGGAGAACTTTTCTAAGCTTATAAATCAATATACTATTTATTGATTTGATTTTACAATGGTTTTAACATTGGAAGAAAAATCTTTTATGGTTGAATCCTACTTTCGAAACTCCCAAAAAGTCAATGGTGAATGAATCTATTCTATTCCTAATTGTACTGCAGAATTTCAGGAAAAATTTCCAGAAACTGTATTTCTGTACCACACATTTTGTAATCAACTTCATTATTCTGTAGAACTATTCAGAGAAACTGACAGTGTAGCTAGAAAACAGGTATCAGGTAGGCCTAAAGTAAAAACTGATGAGGTAGTTGAAAATGTGAGACAAATTATGACTGATTCTCCTCGCACTTTCATCCGTCACCTCCTGCCACAACAAGTTGATCTTTCTGACGGGACCTACAGAACTATTCTAAGAAAGGACTTGCAAATGTTCCCTTATCTTCCTTTGACTGTCGTGCATGAATTGCTTCCAGTACATTTTGAACCAGGGTGAAGATACTGTCATTGGTTTTTAAACAATATTGACAATTACGATCTGTTGGACAAAACTTTCTTTTCCGATGAAGCTTGGTCCATTTAACAGGATACATTAATTCCCAAAATATAGGGATCTGAAGTGTAGAAAACCTTCATATTTTCATTGAAGCTCCACTCCACCCATAAAAAATTGGTATTTGGATGGGTATTAATTGGAGAGGATTCATAGGTCTAATATTTTTTAATAGCACACTAACAGCATTTAGATATCGGGAAGAGATTTTGCATCAATTTATTAATCAACTGCATGATGACGAGTTGCAATTTGGATATTTTGAGCAGGATGGTGCAACGGCCCATGTTGCTGGAGATACTTTAAATATCCTTCGAGAGTTTTTTGGAGATCAGATAATTAGCAGAAATATGGCCTCCGCGATCTTACGATCTAACTCCTTTACATTTCTTTGTTTGGCCTTACTTGAAAATTTCCATTTTTAAAACGCCCGTTAATAATTTAGAGTTAGAAAATGCCTTGAAGAAGACGGAGGCAGTTTTCAACATCTGTTGTGAATTCACGTTCAACGTTATTTTCAATGTTTTATTTTGTTTGGTTTCAAGTACGTAATAATTCGTAATTATTGATTATGATTTTCTGTTGACGTTATGACAAAGTTAAATGTCAATTTGACGTTTACTAATCAAGTAAGGAATATACGTGCTTGACTGAAGCTGTCAACTTACAGTGAAACATCGACTTTTAAATTAAATTTACCAATTATATTTACAAACTATTGTATTATACATGCGATTGCGATTTCAATGCACGATTTTTTAGGCAAGAAAATGTCCATGGAAAATAAGAAACATTCGTATTAAGTGTGAAACCACGTCCATTTTGTACTTCGCATCTCATTGTTTTAATATTTCGATTGTCTTTTGGTTTGAATTAGTCTTTTCATTTTTGAAGAATTCGCCATTAGAAAACATCGATCTTTTGTTTTTGTTTTAATCTTCTTTCGTTTTTTCTTATGAGTTTCGGACCTGTTTTATTTACAGTTTTTTTATTTATAGTTTTTTTGCCGATAGTCTTGATTTTCAAACAATTGGCAGCCGGAGAGCGTCGATCTTCTTTTCCTTTTTCATTTATTTTATACTTCGCATTTCATCGTTTCATATTTCAGTTGTCTTTTGTCTCGAATTTGTATTTGCAGTTTTCTTTCGCTTCCCTCTTTTCAATTTTAAATACACTTTCCTTCGAACAAGAATTACTATTCGTTTTCCTTAATTTCAAACTTATTTGTTGCGCATTTCATTCTTTTTTTTATACATTTTCTCTCTGATGGTTAAATTAATTTTGATTTCCGTCGTCTTTTGTTTTATTTATTTATTTCTTCGCATTTTAATGTCTTTTGTTTCGTTTTTGTTTTTCGGTCAAATTAATCTTCCATTTTTTTTTTCAGCAATTATTTTGGTTTGTTTTTTCAACTTACACTTACTTACCCCAATGGGATTTACAAACAGCAAGATATAATTATATTTTGTTAATTTTTACATTTTTATTTTGTAGACACGTTCTGTTCTGCTTAATTTTTAAGTAAAACAGTTGGAATTTGCGTAAGAGAAAGTGATTTTGAATTCAATAATTATAAGTAATATACTCGAACTGAAATTTTCTTTGATTTTCTTTTTCTAGAAGTCCAGAATTTTGTTTTATATTGTTACATGTCGTGCCGCCGATAAGTCTGTTTTTATAATTGTCACTCCGTTTTGATAATTCTGGAATTTTCGTGAAATTCTGTGTGGTACGAGAATGGGAATATGAAATCTGTATAATGTCGGATTTAAGTTAGTTTCTGTTTAAAGAGCTACGTGTATAGAACGCAACTAGATATGCCGCATATAAAACATGGAATTCGAGGGAAAATATAAGCAAATAGAAAACTGAACTTATAATTCAAAACCAAAAGTCGAGAAAACCTAAGTTTAAAAACAATTTACTATCATGAGTGTTCAAGAAATATGAAAATTAGTAAAGTGCAAAAAAATCATCAGTGAAACAAATTGAATTCGAGAGTAATATATGGCAATAAATCTCGTTCCAAATAGATGAAATTCGGAGAAAATAAAAACAGAAATGGAATAAATGAAGAAAGGAAGTCAAAATAAAAAGAGCATAGATTAAGTATGCAATAACTTTACTGATAAATTCATTTTTATAATTGTCAAGTCAACTAGCGTCTCGATGGTTCTAGAGGTTTCGACGCGCATTCTAGATGGTGCTGCAATTGTAGTGGAAAGTTCTCGAAACATGAATAAGCCGAATCGGGGGCACAATTGAAATCAGAATATCTACTCAGAAAACAAACGATAAATAATAGAAGTGTTATTTAATAGAATAGACTCATTTGGTGTTTTAATTGCATCAAGCGAACCCCAAATTCGTAGTAATATTTCTAGAGGTTTTGATCAGAAAATCAAATACGAACTTTAAGAAACATTGTTAGGTGAATTTTTAGGGAAGTTTTTCAAGAAAAGTATTTAATTTCTACATAGATTCCTTATTAATTGATGGTAAGTGCTTACATACACTTCAATCTTATTAGAACTCATCAAGAAAATTTACATAGCCAAGAAGTTTTCTGATTTTTTTATTTAGAATTTTTATATATCAGCAGATTTCTGTTATAATTACTGGGACTTAATTTTTAAAATTTCCTCTGCGAATTTATTCAAAATTCACTTTTTAAAGTTTCATACAAGATTTAAAAATAAAACATACACTTTTTGACTTCGAAACGTCCATTATTCTAATACATTTTGAGTGTACCTAATAGTTTTAGTTATTTTTATTAGAAATCTTTATTGAGAGAGAAGTTAAGCGTTTCCACTAAAAACCCACGCTTCTTCTTATTTATTTGCAATTGTCACTCTGCCAAAGACAAAAATCAAATCAACACGTACATAAATTCGGATGCCGAAAATACAATATCGAAAACATTCAAAGTATTTCAAAGTCTCGCGTGAATTATTTTCGCGGTTAGTAGGTGCACCAACCTTTGCCTTTTGTCGGCTAAAAATATAATCCAACTTTTCGCGGGCGTCCCCGACTTTCGCATGTCAATACACTTCGCTAATTTTAATCCGAACGGTTCAAACAATGCCAGGCGTTCAGGTTCAAGGAGTTTCAGAATGAGCAAAAAAGAATACACTTTCAATTTCGATTTTGTTTACTGGACAAGACAAGACGATTTTAAAGTTTTCAAAAAATCATGGATTCGTCGAGGTTTACGTTTATCTTATTGTTATGACTTATAAATTGAAGTTTCTATTAAAAAAGTATATTTTTTTTAAATCTGGATTTTAACTGGACATGACGGGACGAATTTGTATTTCAGTTGTCCTCACAAAAAAAATACGACTTAAAGCTTTTAGCTCGGTATTTTTGGCGTACTTTATTATGCAGAAGCATTTTTTATGTAAAACTATCTCTGGCCCGTTGCCGAACTAAACGCAAATTTGATTAAATTTAATGCGCTCTCGCCTCTTCACGTTCACATTTAACACCGTGCGGAAATCAAAGGTGTTTCGTTCAAATTCCGAAAGAACAAAAAATAGAAAGTGTTTTGTTGATGCCTTCAACTTACTAGTTGAACCGACTTCTGCGAAGAGATCGCGCGAGCAACTTCACTGACCACAGTTAACTTCGCCGCATTCAAACAGTACCACACTTCGCGATCAACTGAACGGGAGCAGTCCTTCAAGGAACGCGCCAGGATATTTTCAGATTCGCGCACGAAACCGACCGGAACGCGCTCGTTCTGCACCGATTCATCGGCGATGACTGATAACGAATTGATTAGGAGAAATATAGACAGACGGAGGTTTTCGTGTTGACGAAGAGGCGCAACCTTGGCATAAATCTAAGTAAATGACAGTAGCTGTTTGCGTGTCGTACCGATCATTTTTTGTGTAATTCAAGCAGCGAGTTACAAGATAAGTAGTCAACGTCGATGAATGGGCAATATTTGCTTGCCAAGGACTTACGAAAATATACATATATATTCAGATTGTCTAGGAATCGCATAATATGCATTTTACGAGTAGTTAAAGAAACGCTAATGTGTGTGACTAAACTATTAACTCCCATCGTTTGAAAAAGCAATATCTTCTTTCTTTGAAGCTAACAAATAATTTTCTATACCTTGAAACCATAGATCCAATTCGACCATTATTTTTTTACTTAATGTAATGTATGGAAAATAAATACTCTACCACGGCTTTATTTTATGACCTTAGTAAGCCCTTGGCACTATGCTTTACATGGAAATGTTTCAGAAGCTCGAACACTACGGAATTCGGAATGTAGTTGCTAAATTAATAAAATCGTACTTGACTAATAGAAGACAGTATGTCTACAAGCAACTTAAAAGCCATTAAAGCTGGAATCCCGCAGGGATCTGTTTTGGGCCTATTATTTATTATTGATTGTCTCAAGTATTTGCCATGTGAGACTTTATGCGGACAAAGACCAGTAAATATGGCAAAACTTTGGTTTGCAGCCAAAAACTCTAAATGAAGATAAATTACTTGAATTTCACGCCCAGCAGAAAAACGGACAAAAGATGAGAATAATATATTAGAGAAAGAATAATCAATCACTAAAGAAAGTATTTATAAGGAAGAATGTCCCGATACAAATAAACATCTGAAACTAAATGTGGAAGAGTTCCAAAAGCCGGTGTCTATACCCTAAACCCTAACTAATTATTTTCGTGCATCATAGTTCCTTAGTCAACGCCCAAAAGACCACTAGGCCGCTTTTATACAAAGAGCAACTGATGACGGAATTGCAACGACAAGTAAGTTGCTCAGTAAGAAGAGCATACAGAATCAAAATGATTTCGTTTATACTGAGGCAACTTGAAAGTAATACAACGGGACCGCCAGCAACTGAAATTGCCCTAGTCACGACATACTGTAAACTAGTCACTCAGTTGCCTGAGCCACAGACATTTTCAATGTACATAAAAAAATTGCGTCAGAACTGCACGAAAATGTTAAATTTGCGCAGTTCATTGAAAATTATCCGTGTTTATTTAGTCCTAAATGCAAAAAGTACTCTAATAGCTATAAAATACATCTTCTTGGTTTGAGTATCATAAACCAGTAAATCAGTTAATGAAAACTAGCAACTTCGGTTGCCGTTGCATTTCCGTCACCTCTGTCTAAACGCGGCCCTAGAGTTTGTGAGAAATTTTTTCGTTCTCTTGACCTTTCGAAACATGTGACCCTCCCTAATAACTAGATAATCTACTTTTACCTCATCAAAGGTCGCGGAAGAAATATGCTGTCTCCGCTTGGTCGACATAAAAAAACTGAGATGAAAGTAGATTCTTTGCTAATAATTCATAATCTTTCAAAATATTTCTTGCAAAATACTTTTTGAATTAATTATGTACGTTTAAATGTAAATTAAAAATTAATGTTTGGATTTTGCTTTGTCCTGTTAAGAAGACGAAGTGGAAGGATTAAAATCGGGTTAAACTAAAAGTGATTCTCGAAGGAAAAAATATGAAAGTTAATGATATTACGAAAATATTTCAAAGTAATGCACTGCTTCAAGATGAAAAATGGAAGAGAAAAGAGCAAACAAAAGATAATAGATTTTAACTAAAACAAGGCAAACAGATAGATTACTCTCTATTATTTCTAAGCGAATTATTTTATTTAGAAAAACAACGTAGGTTCCTTTAGGAAAATCAATTTCAAATATACATTTTACTTACAAATTTTACAAAAATGGAGATGGGGGAGTGCCCTATGGGAATTTTTTGTGATTTAAACAGAGGTTTTGACTGCGTTAATCATGAATCACTGTTGAACAAACTCAAGAAATGTGGTATTCGAGGTGTGCTACTTGAGTAGCTCACCACTTTTAAAAAGATTAATGCAATAAGATTTTACAATAGACAAACGATGTATGATAAACCAACTTTAAAGATAAATAATGATTATATATAACATAAACTATTCTGAAACATGTGCAAAATTTTTAGAAGTTATAATTGATGAAAATCTAAACTGGAAAACGTATTTTTTTGAACTTATCAAGAGAAAGAGACCGGAGAAGCCGACGGCTGCGGCAGTTTCGTGCTCCGACGTCGAGGGACCGGGCAACTACCCTCCTTTTTCGAAAAACGACCGTTTTCGGCACTTTAGAAAATTTCACATTCACCGTTCCATGAAACCGTTCGGAGAAATTTATCGCCAAAGTACCTGGTTTTACCCAAAACATTTCGTTTGCCGTACTATCCCAATTAAGGACTTCATGGTATTAGATTTAATACTTTGATAATTAATAATAATTAATATTTAATAATTTGTTATTAAATTAAATAAGTTTACTTATCCAAGCGATTTTACATCGCTGCTGCATTCGACGTGTGACAAAGTTCAATACACCGAGCTTTCGGTCAAGGGTGAAATAAAATCTAGTCATAAATTTCTTCATTGTTTATGGATTTATTACCCCCCTGCAGCTGTGTGCCATTCATAAATGCAATTTAAATCACCGGTTTTGTTTCACGATTCCTCGCGTTACAGTATTTCAAAAAACATCGACTCCAAATTATGCAAATTTTTACTTGCTCGGATTAAAATTTTTTATTAAGATATTTTGTTTGAAATAATGTCAGAAACGTATCCCTCAAGTTTTATTCATCTTTAATGAAAGAGGCTGTATATGTAGGTGAGAGGAAGTCGACTACCGCTCCAAAAAGAAGAATTTCTTGTAGAGCCTCCTCCAGAAAGAGGTGGTGTCTACCTCCGAGACCTTTATTATTCCACTCCTTTTTTGCCTGCAGTCTTAGGGGCGATCCCAGTGCCATCTCCTCCACATATATGTTCAGTGGAGAGAGGTCAGCGTAGCACTCATGCATGCCAACCATTGTACGTGCGAAAGCTCCGATGTTGTTGTCGATAGTCGAACTCTGGGCCACCAGACCAACACTCCATAGCAAAGCATGGGCCTAATTACGGCAGTGTACAGTCACAGGGCGGCAGGGTCACCAAATTTCGCCCATTGCACGGCGATATTGCAAAAAAGCGAGGCACGCCTTTACTACTTTTACTTTAATATGTTTACCCCAATTCAGTTTCCGGTCAAAAATGACTCCCAGATATTTGACTTCATCTGAAAAAGTTAGTTCAGTCTGGAAAAGTTTGGGGACTCTATGGATTTCAACTTTCCTCTTTTTTTGTGAACAGAATCATTTCCGTCTTTGCAGGATTGATTGTCAAAGAGTGTTCTGCGTACCAGTTTTCGGTCAATGAGAGTGCTGTTTGCATTAGGTTGCACAGTACTTGTTTATATTTTCCATTAAGCAGGATAGTTGTATCATCTGCGTATCCTACTGTGTAGAAGCCTTCTTCATTAAGACGAGAGAGGAGGCTGTCTACTACTATGTTTCATAGTAGGGGTGATAGAACGCCACCTTGAGGACAGCCTCTGCTTACCGTTCTCCTAATAGACGCGTTTCCAACAATAATGTGTACCGCTCTATCTTTCAAGAGCTATAAAATCCATTCCCGAAGAATGTGGTTTACTTCATGTTCACGTAGTGCCGCTCGACGCTGTTGAAGGTGATTTTGTCAAACGCACCCTCTATGTCTATGAATACTCCTAAAGTGAAAATTTTCTTCTCTCTTATTTACTAGCCGAATCAGATCAAATTAGGAACGTATATGTCCGGCGGCCTGGGCTTTTCATATGGAGAGACTTGACCGCGAGTTCAGTGCTAAATCAGAGCGGAGGCCCGAAAATCGCGATTTAGTGTTGATTTTTCTATTGTTTCTAAGATGTAAAAATAGTTAAAATTAAATTAATTAAATTTTGAATTTTAAATTAATATTTGAATTTATTTTTGTTGTTTTTTAATATGATTTTAATCAAATATGTTATTATTCAGGGTAGATATGCTAACTTCTTATGTTCCGAATTGAAAATGCTTACTCGGTACCTATATGTTTGAGCTTTGCTTATATACTTTCGTAAATGAAAATATGTTTACTCAAGTTCAAAATGTACATTGTAAAAACACCCAGCAAAGAAGTAATCTGTATATTGTTTATAACAACTACAACTTCTCCCTAAATTCAACTAATTCGTTGGGACCTAAATTATGTAACTTGTTTCTGTAAGAGATAAAACTGCTGCTATGGTAGCAATTTTAGGAAACAGCTAAAAGAAAAGTTAATGAACACATGTAACTATGCCTTTACGCTTCTACTGTACTTTGGTTGTCAACTCTGTATCTAAATGTATTGTGTTTTTTACACTAAATGTAACATGTTATTAGATGTCTTAAGGAAATAAAGTGAATTTGAATTTGAAATCAGGAAAAAACTAACGAAAAGAGCTACAGTAAATTCATACAGGAAAATAATAAAATAATGGAAAATAATAGTAAAAATAAAAGAGATTGTTGTAAATTTAGTTAAAAGAAGAAATTAGTGAAGGCAATTCCGAAAGAAAACTGATGGGTGGAAATGAGAAGAAAAAAACAAAACATAAGTAAAATTTCGATTTCTTTTAAAAGAAAGGCTAGTCGCTTTAAAATTTAAAAGCAAAAGTAAAACTAAAGTACTACAGATCGTCATCATTCAAGAGAAAATAAAAGCTTAGCATTGAGAGAACTTAAGATAAATTAAATCTGAAACAAAGTACGTAACAAAAACAGTTATTAATTCATTTCGCAGTTTCGAAAAATTCGAAAAAATAATTCAGAAATTGAGGGAAAGTAGAAGACAATTTGCTTTGGAAAAGGAAACTACTTTACAAACAAAATGCAATTAACAGTTTACGATCAAGTCGTTCTTTCATCCATCTTTTTGAATCCACTTGTTTTTCGTTCTTTAAAATAGTAAGTACTATGACTGGTAAAAATATGCTTTAAAAAAGAAAAACACTTGACAGTTGATTTCCAAAACAAAAGATGACTGACCGGATTTGGTCTTCTGCGTTATATCTCTTATCATTTCATTTTTTACTTTACCTTAAATTGCTTACCTTAAATAAAACAAATTAAAAGAAATAATAATTTTTCATTTATTTAAAGTGATACATTTTATTCGCATTCGCAGGTCTTATTTCAGTGTTTGTTTTAAAATCTTAAACTTGTACGTTCTATTCTTATATGAATAAAATTTCGAATAGTTTGAATCACGACATCCTGCGATCACTTCTTGACACAACTTTGTACAGGAAATGACAAATTGTAGCTGGTTTGCTACTTAATAAGTCATCCCATACAAAGGTGGCCAAGCGTGGTGTCAAAGCATATTAAGAGTTTAAAAAAAAGTTTGTTGCAAATCGATTTTGATTGCAGTGGATTACTCTGTACAGTTGTTTTGGCCCTATTTGGGGCCTCGTCAGCAGAAGCAGAGCTCGAGACTTCCATTGCAAACCAAACCAACCTGTCCAAGGTTATTCGCAAATGCGATGTAATAATAATGAATAATTTGATCCACGTGTACATCGCATTAGCGAATAACCTTGGACAGGTCGGTTTGGTTTGCAATGGAAGCTACAATTCTGCTGACGAGGCACCAAATAGAGCCGAAATAGCTGCACAGAGGATTTCGAGAGATTCACTGCAATCAAAACCGATTTGTAACAAACATTTTTAAAAACCCTTCATTTTTTGATATGGCAAAGAAAATAGAGGAAACTGTAAATATATACAAAAAAAAGTTATTTGACAGAAATACATAAATGAGAAATATTTTTAATATTAATATAAACAAAAATATATAAGGGACTAATGGTTCAAAAATTAAAGAACCACAAGGAATGAAGGAAGAACTATGAAAGCACCAAAATAATATTAAGACTACCACATGAAGAAATAATAGAGAACTGAAACAAACAACAACTAAATACGATTCTATTCTGGCGGAGAGTAAATGAAAATCTCTATATACAAAAAAAAGGTATGAAAATTGTATTTACGAAGGGACCAGAAATGAAAGAGAACGATATGCTTGAATAAAAAACAAAAGAAGATCGACGAATTTAACCGAAAAAAAAAACTATCAGCAAGCAAAAAGAAGGACAAAATAGATATGAAAAAATAAAGCAATGTAAGAACCACAAGAAAACTAAAACAAGAAATATTGAAATAAGAAGAATATAGTAAATGAAGAACAAAAGAATATCAACTAGTATTAAAGTACTAAACATCAAAAGATTAATAACGATTCTGTTTCGTTTACCGGAAAGCCATTTTATTTTTGACTTTTTTACACATCTTGAATTTTATTTTATTTTTATTTTGTCAAACTATTTTTTGAAGTAAAACTAACGATTCGTACACTTTCTTCTTTTAGTTTTTTAGATTTTTAAATCGTTGACCTTTTGTTTTTGATACACTTTGTTCTTCATATTGGAATATTGTTCTTTTTTTTCTCTTTTCAGTATCTTGTCAATAAAATTCGTGAACTTTTGCCGTCGCAGAGATGACGATCCCACTCATCATGTTAATCTCGATCTTAGTTGTTTAGTGAGATTAGATTCATTACGAATTGCAAATATAAAGCAGCTCATTTTAGAGCAACAAAATATAATTCTCTAAAAAGATGAAATCCAAACATGGCTCATGTATTTAAATAGAACTACAAAATATAAATTTTTCAAAAGAAATATATGTAGAACTTTAAATAAAAGAATATTTATAAAAATTAATAATAAATCCGTAAATAATCATATTTTTTTAGTTTTAGGTCATAAAACTAAAAAGAATCAGAATTTCCGGAACAAAACAATTTAACGAGTGTTTAGATCTGCTACCTTCCTCCTGTGAACAGTAACCTAACCGAAATAGCAACAAAATCAAACTTCGCTTCATACTGAATATATGTAGACTCTGGACTGCAGATACTTTCTCCCCCGCGTAAAAGTACATTAACGATGTGCCAATAAATGCCTGCCACTTACTGTATAGTTGTAGATTGAAATGATGCATGCTTGCCGCCTAAAGAAACAACAAATATGTAATAGTAAAATATTTTCTTTAATCTTCGGTATGTAGAAAGAGAGGTACGTTACCTCATTTAAATAAATTAGAAAACAATTAATTTTCGAATGGTTAACAAAAAACCTAAATGATCCATGAAAATATAAAATTTCATGAATTACAGTTTATGAATTTTAAACCTTGTATCAGTTTTTTTGGCAAGAACCGTGTTTCCAAATTTCGATACTTCGGTTTCGATTTTCATGATCTTTCTTAGGGTGCTCTCGTTAAAATTGATATGTATTAAAATCAATCATCATTGAGGAGAAGAAGGAGGAACATCAATGTCGGTAAGGAATTCCTGAGAAAGATTTTGAAAATCGAAACCGGCCGCTGTATTAAAACAAAATAAAATTAAGAAGTACTTCATTTCATTTTACAAAATGTATTTAATCTGCTTTTTTTACTTACATGTGTACTTGTTTATTTGATAAAATGAAATCTGTTTGTTGCTTCTCGTTTTTTTTTGTGACATTTCATTTCTTTTTCATTTTTGAAGATCAAGTACCTTATTTTCTTTTTGTTTTATTCAGTCTAAGAATTTTTAACTTCTTGCTTGTATTTCCAACCATACTACATTCACCCTTTATCTTAGTATAGTTAAGAATTTTGAAGTTGCCACTGTTCATTTAATCTCGTGAAATTATTTTTAAATGTGACAATATTGCCAAGCTCGAGGCTTCCCTCACATTTAGCTTTAAGTTCGTAAAACGAGAAATTAAACATTTAGAATTGCAAAACCAAACAGACCTAATTTAAATTCTCTTACGTGAACGCGTGCCAACTAGGTGTAATTTTATTTCTATACAATCCAAGAAGCGAATAACTCAAATTGCTGCACGTCACCCTCGGCGCTCCTACAAATCAAAACTTCCACTGAATCGCTAATTTGTAAACATTTTTTTTTCTATTTACAAGCGCAATCAACAATGTAGTAGAAACAAAAAATAAGCTGCTAATTAAAAATAGAGCGTTATTGACATTGGAGTAAAATAAAAGAGCGTATCCAGAGGCATGTTCGTAAAGTGACTTTAAATTTACGCACATACACGATAAGTACTGTTTGCTCAACACGTCCATTACAATACATTTACAAGCGCTATCTCTTACACAATCGCCCATTAATTATGTCTAAATATCACGTTTATTGAATCTTAAGTCTGGTTGTTGGTTCTCCATGTTGCATATAGAAATTTGCATGCATGAAATTTTCCTCGCGCTTTATTTCTGTATTATGTAACATTTTGTTAAACAAAATATTAATTGACAATATTTTTTTTTCTTTTAGCACATTGTCCGCGTTTTCTTTTAAAACTACCAGAGTCTCTGAACCGTGCTGCGGCCCTCTCTACCATAGATTTGTTGGTATTTAGAATTCCAGCAACTTTTTTCTGTGAATATCCTTTACGAAGAAGAATAATCATTTGGGATACTTCTTCTAGTCTACAATGGCGTCTAGACACATTTAATTAACTTAATGTAAACAAATTCACTAATTTTCGAAACAAAAAGAACGCTTTATTGATTAAATGACTTAAAAAGGTGTCAACAATTAGGCCTTTTTGTTGACTTTTCGTTTCCTAGCAGAGAATACCTTGATATTGTTAATTGTTTTATGGCACACTATTTGAATTGTGTTTAATAAACGTCAATTTATGACATTTGAAAAGTCTATTAAAAATAACTTGTAAATTGGAAAAGTTATTTCAAGTTAATTGATGGTCCTTTAATTTTGCCCAGAAGTGTATAATCAATTTTAACCATTTTTGATGTAGCAACATATTGTTGAATTCTTGGCTTCCGGTTGGAACCGCGTGTCTCGGATTTCTCTACTGCCGACGTTTCGTTCTTCGTTGCAGAAGAACTTCCTCAGGGCTGCTGCTGGTGGTGATGCTGCTGCTGTTGGTCTTGTTGCTGCTTCGCTTAGTCGTTGAGACTAACGACTAACGCGAAGCAGCAACAAGACCAACAGCAGCAGCATCACCACCAGCAGCAGCCCTGAGGAAGTTCTTCTGCAACGAAGAACGAAACGTCAGCAGTAGAGAAATCCGAGACACGCGGTTCCAACCGGAAGCCAAGAATTCAACAATGGACGACGGCCGCGGAAGCCTTCAAGTTAAAGTAGCAACATATTTATAAAGTTTTTGGGAAGTTTTCATCAGAGTAGAATTCCCGATCTATCTTTTAAAAAAGATTCTGTTTAAATCGGATCCAATCTCAAAGGGTCTGCTCTTCCCAATCACTAACTATCCATTTCGGCCTCGATTACTACAAGTGGTCCATATATTCAGACCTTACAATTTTACAAAATGTATTGTTAGGTTCTTACAATTGGAATTGTTAAATTGAAGTATTAAAGTAAAACAAATAGGTCGCACGTGCCAAATTAATGCGGCATTCCGAGACAATTAGACTTCTTTTTAATTTCACATTTTCTGTGCAATTAATTCAACAATGACTTCATAAATCAGAGTGACTAAGATAACTACTTAACGGCAATCTAGTAGTCGGTTGACAGCGGCCTTATTTATTGCGTCTTTGTAATGCGCTGGTGCAATTTAATAGAATCGTTGTAATCTAATCGCTGATTAAATTCACAGATAAGCCCAACCCATTCTTACTCATTTCTAGTCACGAATTGTGAGGGAATACTTGTTCCGATGTTTGCTGCTATGCTTGATGATTTTCTTGATGAAAACATGAAATTGTCGCAAAACTTACATCGAACAAGTTTTCAAGAAATTGGTCTAACGTCGCAATATGTAACCAAAGACAGCTGGTGGAGGACAATCAGTTTTTACTTCCTCGCGTTTTAGCCTACAATGGTGAGGGAATATTTGTTCAGATGAGTGGTGTTATATTTGATGACTTTTTTTAACGAAATCAATGCAAAAGCCAAAAAAAGTTTTCATGATCTCATCAAATATGTCATCGAACGAGTCGTCAAATAAGTTGTCCTGCCCGAAAATATCTGAATTAAATTAGGAAAATTTTGCGAATTTAATTTAAAAAAAACCTAACTATTTGAAAGGGAAATACATCGGGCGAAACAAATATAGAATTTATTAAATATAGGAAGGAAACCTAATATTTTTAATTTGTTCAATAAAACCATTGGAGGCCGGCCAAAATAAATTTCGCAAAACGCGTCGATAAAACGCGATTCCGGAGCAGATGTTGGCATGGTTAATAAAGTATCGGCTACGAATTTAGAATTGGGACTAAACAAAACAGGCCCCCGATCGATCTCCAGACTACTAATTGTTACAAGGAAATACTCGCAATGCTAATTGGAAAACGCATTTATCTTCGGGCCTTTCGGTAAACAGATTTATTAACACGATTAGCGGCTGCTTTATAGAAAAAAAATATTGCGGTCGAGAGTCAACGAGAGTGATTTTCCGCCGATTATCTAATCGTGAAAGAACGCGCAAAAAATAGAAAGTTGTTCGTTCGGAAACTATTCGAAAATAGTTCAAAGACATGGTCGCCGTTTTATTACCGAATGTTTAAATTACAAAGGCATTCAAATTTTACATTGAAATTTTTGCTACGTTTTGATTCTTAACTTTTGATAATTTAGTCTAAGGAATTTCAGAGTATTTTTAGACAAAGTAATATTTGCACACCTCATTATCTATAAAACTATAATTACGTTACGTCGTCAGGTCGTAAAATCAATTTAAATGTCAACTTTACGCTATGTATTGATGACTAGGTTATCATGGGAAACTAAAAGCAGGAAAAGAAAAGGTGATTTAATATATTTTTTTTAAATTTTGTGCAATAATATTATTTTCCAACTACCACATTCGAAAGTATAGTTTTATTATATGCATACAAGGAGAGAACGCGGTGCTTTACCAGCCTAGGCAGTTAGAATATTTTACCTGACTGTGACGAAGCCTACTTAGACCTATTCTGAAATTACATTTTAATCAATTCTCATTAATATTATTATTTATCTATGATATGATTGTATTTGATTAGTTTTCAATAATGCCGCTAAAATTTCTATGTTTGTGATCAGTTAGTAATTATTTTTAATTCATTTTATCTAATTTGTAAAAAGCGTTACCTGCATTATCGTCGAATGCAATTAAATGTCAAATAATTTGCCATTCAAATCAATTTTAAAAAAAAAACAACATTTTTGCGTTCGCATTGCATCTTTTGGTTTCATCGAAACGACAGTATAAATAAAATACATCTTTGAAAAATTTACGAAGTTATAAATATAGATATAAATCTGCAAGTTTTGAACACGTCAAATTATCGATATTAGTAAGTGGTAGTCGAAAAAAACGTATGCAAAGAAAGTTTTCAAAATCCTTTGGAAACTTTTATTTGAAATTGTTGATTAAATTTTGCCAGAATTTTTTTGAAATGTTTACCCAAGTTTCGTACAGTTTCTTACAATCTGTGAACGAAATTCCTAGATATAACTTACACGTCATTAAAATATAAGCTTCCAGAAAAAACTCATACCAACGCTTAAATCAATAATAAAACGTGTTTCTAATAGAAACTAACTACTGGAAAAAAATTAAAGAACTTTAACAAAAATTAAGATTAATTTAAGAAACCTCGTGAAATTAAATTTATTTTGTTAACACAGCATGAAGAAGTTAATAATGCCAAAGCCATGTTTTCATACGAACAAATCCCAACAATACGATAAAGTTTTGAGTTGTTTTGGCATGGTAAAGCGTGGCTATCTAGGGGAAAAAGTGCAAAAAATTGTTTTAAGTCTCAAAAATTCTTCCAAAAACATGCCTAAGCGTTATCTTGTAGTCAAAGAATTATTCTTTTTCGCGAAGGATTTTCGCAGAGGGAAGTTTCAAACACAAACAAATCTGTGGTGCAAACTGCTGCAAGGCATAAAACCGTTGTTAGTTTTATCAGAAGAAGAGGGCAAGGTGTTAAAAGGAAAATAAAAACGCCAAATAGAAGCTGCAGGCTTTAAATAAGAGTAGTGTAACATCACGGGAGCTAAAAATTATCTGCGCTTGTCTATTGGAAAGGTTAATCGACAAACACTGTACGAAGAAGGAGGATGAAATTAATCTAGTTGCAACTGGTTCAATTCCAATGGCGCTGCTTAATAGAAATCGTTTAACTTTTTGTTTAAACCACCACGAACGAGATGAAAGGCAGTGGGGCTTTATTCACTAATAAGCCCTAATTCCACCTTTTCCATAAAGATGGTCGTGTTGTCGCCTTGCGAAGACCAGACACAAGGTATGAGCAATGCAATATTCAAGGACTTGAGAAATTTGAAGGAGGATCTTTGATGGTATGAGGTGGAATAAGTTTGGATCGTCGTTATTGTGTGCAATGGCAACAAGAAATAAGGACGATGTCATTGTATTGCCATTGTCATTGCTAAATTTTTTAAAGCTGGACCACATATTGCCAATGTTGTAACAACTGTCTTCCCTAAGAAAAACAAATATTGAGTGTCTATGATGGTTAGCAAAAAGCCCAGATCTATGTCTCATTGAGTACCTCTGGGATTTGAGTTCCGCCGACGAATTATAAGTGCTCCTGGGTTTCCAGTAACTCTTGAACTCTTGCTGGCTAACTTAGTCATATAAAGTATATTTTGTCAATTGCGTTACCATACCGTAAATACGCCGTCGACGTCGTTATGGAACTTACAATTCAGTTGTTTTCAGTTTGAATAATAATAAGGCTTGAAAATCGTGTGTGGCACCTCAACTTTGTAAAATTCTTCCTTTGTTCGGATTAATTAAATAATGTTAGTAAATTTGGTATTGGTGTAATTGCTGCTCCGCACCATATCAAATACGAACATAATATCACACAAGGATTGAACTAAATACCACAAGAAAACATCCGACATCTCATTAGGAGTATCCCAAGAAGACAGGAAGCTCTAAATTTCATGTTTTTAGTGAAACTGAAAATTGTTTTCGTCACATCAATCAGATTCGAACTTGAATCGATGACTTGATACAAAATGGAAATGATGAATAGTGTATCTTAAACCAGCAATTAAGGCTCGCGGCCTCAAAATAAACAGAGGAACAGTCAGTTTGATTGTACGCCTCATAATTCTGCTCGATTCGAGCACTCCTCCAAGCACTTAGGAAAGACTGAGTGCTCGACACAGAATCTAACTAATACCCAACACTCAAAGTGCAAAAAGTGCCAAGCAATGTGCGAAACAACCACAGAAGTTGTTTTGTTCGCTAAAGAGCTTGTTCAACTCAACTAAGCCGATCAATTAATCTAAACTGGTAGTAAGCAACGGTTCGTCATTGGAGAATGCCTTGCTGATCAGGAGCCACACGGTTCCAATTCCTACTCTACGAAGATCGAGTCGCTTGCGAAAACCTCCGGTTTGGTTTTCATGATGTTCGAATTTAAGGGGAAGGAAATAAAGTATATTAGGTCAATTGTATAATTACCGTAAATGCGCTCTCGGCGTTGTTAAACAAGTTATAAATTAATTGTTTTCAGATTGCATAATAACACTGGGAAACTGTGAATCTGTTGCTAGGAATTTAGAAATCGATTTTGAGTAATTTGATGCTTCTAATTATGAATATGCTACTACTTTTTTTAGTTTGGCTCTAGTTTTTAAATATATACACATGCCTTAAGTATTTCTATAAAGTAACTGGGAAAAAATGGTCAAAATTAAAGATAGGATTAACTGAAATTAATTTTATTTATGAAATGCTGTAAGTAGACACAGCAGGATATATTATATGAAAAGTATTAAAAATTATGAAAACCTATTTTTATAGTATTTTCTTCTAAATTCTTGTTGTGGACAATCCCTCTGTAAACTCCAACATTCGTCGGCCATCATGTGACATTGATATATTTTTCCCATTATCCGGAACCTAACCGTAACCTCTTAGAATGGATGGGAATTTATCTAAATTGCTGTGGAAAACATGCGTCTTAATACTCATATTAGCCCTTAATTTTTCAAAACTTTTAAATATATTTTGGACTAATTCCTGATAGTTGTCAGCCTTGTGAAACCTAAAAAGTTTTGTGTAATATTATCCCTTAGAGACCGTACAGTTTGTTGCCAGTGATTCTGCTTTACACGGCTATTCTATATGCAGATGTGGCAAGGATGTTTAGTATATCCACTTTGCAGACCGAGAAGAATGTTCACCATTCACAAATCGACACAAACAGACCATTGATGCTGAGAATAAGCAATTTTTTTAATACTAACTAACGCAAACTTATTTCCATTGTGCAGCAATATACGTTTCAAACTTCTTTTAGAACTATATAGAAAGAGCCTCCACTTTTCTGGTCTGTATTCTGGTGTGTCCATCATCAGGAGAAGTGCAGAAATATTGTTACAATATACAAGATCGTTATCTTGGCTAAAGAAGGGCACTATTGCATGCTCTCTATTTCGAGACGATGTTATATTAACATCCGATTCAAGACGGTGTTTTTCCTGAAGTCTGGATGTTAAAAACTCAGCACCTTTTTTCGATAAATTTAAATGACGAATTAAATCGTTTAGTTCACCTTGAGAAAATTTTTAAGAAGTGTGGCAACTATCTTCAAAGTCACTTTCATCTGTGTTGTTACTTGCACTGGACAGATTTAACATTTCCGTAGTAGTACCTGTATTACGCTCTGCGGCGGAAATCCCGTAATAAACCTTCTAATGCTTATTACTCGTAGTCGTCGACTTAAATCTGGCATTACGTTGTTGTAACTGGATTCTGATTTGGTGCGACGGTGCATAAATTTGAGAGATTGAAGGAACTAAATACTTATAAATGAAAATGCGGGACGTTAAATTTAATTAATTATTTATTATAAAGAAAGAAAGAAAAAAGATAAAAACTCCTTCTACCAGCCACTGAGGGATCTGATAAAATGACCGTAAAAACCCTTGTGTTTTAAACCAATACAGAGCCGGACAAAAAGTACGGTTATCACGAAGTACAATAAAATTTGCTTAACGGATTTCACGTCGAATATGCGACCTAACTGACTTCAATTACACAGCTGATGGCTTGCTGCAAACACCAATAGTGGCTGTGGCAACCTTATGATGACTCAATTAAATTAACAAGTAATTGGTGTTCAAGGTAGATTGGTCTTGGTACTAGTGTTTGCCACCTCAGATCGTACTCTAAGACACGCTATGAATAATCAACCAACGCACAGTGTGACAAAGTTTGTCTACAGTGTACTTAATTAATAGAAATAATTAATTGATTAATCAGGTTTTCGGAGAAGTATGTGACACAAAATGCCGCCCTCGGCAATCAATCTGCAAGATAATTAACAGCAACTGCCGCTAGCTTTTGAAGGACTGATTTCGGAGGTGATGGGCAACCCTAACGCTAGCTAACCTAATTAACTGAGGTCAAATTAGTAGGATCTTTCGTCAACTACGTCCAACTGCCTTAGAGGGTGGTACAGTGTACGCCTTTTTTCAAATCCCTCTACGTCGTTTTTCATCGGCTAAACCTATTATTTAACTAATTTGTTGGTGCAATGGACCCAAATTACTATTTCATCGGCACACTGCTTTTGCGGTTATGGCACTTTCAGTCTCTCGACATATTGCTTCCAATTAACCTGCAAATCTTTCGGCAAAGACCATACTTCGGGTGTGAGAGAAGTTCTCTTAAGAAGATGACTATGTACAGCTGGTTCAAATTGTTTGGCCTCTTAATTTTACGAAATTCGTAACGAGCAGTAAATTAACCTTGATTTCTGGAGTTAGATTGTGCTGGCCATACTTGGTTTCGTCGGCAGATATAATTTTGCCTTAAATCAGTGGTTCGAGCTGCAGACTTCCTTGAACAAATCAAAATAACACCGATAGCGTGTTTCTGACTTATCAGAGAATATCGCCAAAAGCTGATACTTGAATTGCCCAATGGATTTGAGGAGTAGTTAATTGACTATGGTTGATTGAATCACAGAACGCGCAACCTACCGAACTTATTGAGATTTAACATTGACTCAAATGCAAATGCAAGTACTAAAATAAACTAAAAATTGCCCAAGCAATGCAAATTCTGAACTTTACAGATTCTCTAGTCACAGATTGATGAGCCAATTAAAATAATTCTTAAACAATTTATAGCACCAAGTAGGTGAAGAAGAAATACAAACTAATGCACATTACCTATCCGCGTCTCGAGATTAGCGCAACATACATTCACACACTTGCGGCGCGAAAGCGGAAGTATTCGAGTTTTGTTTGTTTAATTGCCTTTTTTCTTAACAGATTGGATTTTTACCGTACCGAAATAAAATTATTTAACTATAATTATGAGAATAATGTGAGAACAACTGCAAAGCACTCAAAGAAAACTTGCAAAGTCAAAATTAAAATTCAACCGTTCGCTCGAGAGATTAGAATCTTTCTGTCTTCCGTTTTTGCTTTTCCCTTCGCGCGTAACCAAATTAACTTCCTCCCTAGGTCCCCGAAGCAAATTTTAAAAATCCCCTGACCAATAACCTCTGCTTTAGTCGCGAAATCACGCCTCCTGATCACTTCCTATGCCATACTTGTAAATTACGGAACCTCAATTATCTTGACAGCTGCATGTCCACGGGTGGTCTTTCACAACTGGAAGCTTTCCAACTCTTCATAATAAAGCGACTCTACCAGTGTCTAGGTGACATTTTTATGTTTCCCGGTCCTTACGTTTATTCATTCACCAAACAAAATAAATTCCATTCCTATTTCCTAAAACCGACATGTCTCTAACAGTTGAGCGTGACCAATTCATACAAAGATTCAAAACAGCGCAAACTAAAATTTTAAACTGTCTGATTTATTATTGACAGCGACTAAGAGTGTAATTTGGACAGGGCACAAATGTTACAAATATTTATGACTGTCGTGGTTCCAGCGTCGCCTAAAGGACCGTAGTTGTCTTGACAGGGTCCCTTCCGGTGGCAATTCTACGCTTCGTAAAATTCTTTGGTTTGTTATTTACAATTAAACAAGCAACAACCCAATTTGTTTTCAAAAGCAAATCCGCGACCGTTTTAACTATTGTCATTTTGCACACAATTTCAAAATTGGTCGACAACATTTTTATTTAGTTTTTCATTAGTTTTAAGCTTCATAACAAAATTAATTATGAAATATAATTTTTCTTACTTCAAGATATAATATATTTCTTGTGAGTTCCTCGTATCCAATTTCGTAGAATTTTAAAGAATTTTGCTTGAATATTCTTTATGACCTCCAACATTTTCTGGAAATTTCTTATTTTATCTTCCGTGCAACTAAATTACTTTTAAAATACAATTCTGAGAGTGATAGTAATTTATTTGCAACAAAATTGCAATTATTGTCAATATACTTATCTATAAATAAATATTATTAGTAATTATTAGGCAATTGAAACAATAATCGATTGTACGCTAATCAGTAGTGCACTGAAAGTTTACGTACATATAAAAACAATGACCTTACAGATATGCTAAAACATTTCCTAAAGTTTTGTTTCCTACTACAACCCTTATTTTTCGCGGTTCGATAAAAAATCTGATTGAAAAACACTAGTTTACACAACCTGCAACAAAAGTATTTGATCCTGGCATATAACTTTCCTCGTCCTTTTCCATTTTTTACCAATGATAAACAAATGCGCAATCGATTGGATAATCGTATGTGTACTCTTTTGTTTACATGACGCACACTTGAACCTGAAACCAAAATCACAGAAACAATTTATTCCTGGGTCAAGTTCTCAGAGGACCAAGACCGTAAATGCGTCACGCGATAATTTTTTCTCACATTTTTCATTAATCGTTAATTTGCTAGTTTTTTGATAAAGTTTTATTTTCGCTTTTAATCGAATTCATTATCACATAGTTGTTGCTGACATCATCCGCACTTAACTAAATTTCAATGTTGTTAAATCAAAGCTTTAATTTCAACCAAGGGGTGTATAAGAAAGGTCAGCTCACTCACTTTAAATTATAGTCTAAAGATAAAATAAGTTATTTTACGCTAAGCTATACCCCCATCATTTATAAATTTTAATACATATGCTAATTTCGCTCAGCTTTCTTAAATATAGTTGATTAATTCGAATGAGTTCACCTTTCTTCTGCATTAGTTAGTTATCTAAAAACTGAAGATGACAATCGACAGAGTCGGACTCTTCGTCGATATCTCTGGGTCACTCACCATTTAATTGCGAACTGATAGTATTTGTTATGCCTCCGGTTTAATTTATTCGCTCCGTCGTCGTAAAAAAAACATTCATGGCCAGTTTATTATTAATTTTTTTCTTCGAGCGGCGCGCGTTTCGCAATTGTTATTTCGGTAGCATTACGAAGCGTTTCGAATCTTAAATAATAATCGGCCTCGTGAGTTGCTTTTACGTGCTCAGTTTTGCGTTTGTTTGGAATTAGAGCTACTGTTTTACGACAGACTTGCGAAAATATTCTATAGTAAACAAGCCAGCTGTGCATGTATGTATGACTATGTGTGTGTACGTGACTAGATTTTCCTCTTCGTATTTTATTTGTTTATTAAGTTTAAGTTATTCGACTTAACAGATTTGGGTTATATCTTATCACTTACGATCGCTAGACATGTCGGTGGTGTTATCACCGATGATAATTTAACATCACTTACCCAAATTCCATTTACCAAAACCATGTAAAAATAAAAAATCAATCCAAAACTAGCGTGACGCAGTTACAACATTCTTTGTTTTTTGTTTTAACTTAGAATTGAATCAAAGATATACTGATATATTATATTTGTTTGTTTCGATCTGATTAGACATCCTCAGGTTTTTAGTTTAACGTGATTAAATCTTTTCAATTCCCTCCAAATATCTAAAATTGTTTCGCATAGCTACCTGAATTGACGACCTAGAGGTGGCGTTTCCAACAGATAAATACATTGTTTTTCGTTTCATTAAAAAGTTTTGGGAAAGAAAGGAAGCTCAAGGTTATTTTTAATATACGGGAACTCACTTCATAATTACTTGCAGTTCTTCGTACAAGTAAGTTGAGTTTCCGAGAATTATTTTCCTTTAAAGTTTATTTGTGTTATTTAACACTATTTAAGCTTATGTGTCACGTTTGTGCTCGTTTTTCGCTTCGTGGCGAAAATTAATTAAAATGACAAAATAAAATATTACGGCGTGGCCCAAAATTACCCTTCTGTATACGCCTATCAAAAGATTTGTTAATAGAAGTTGTAAAATATGCAAATGCACAAGATATTTCTGTTACAAAATAAAAAAGAAATTTCGAGAAATTATTCAAAATGAGTTATCATTATTGTTATTTTAAAGTTCTCATTAGGTCTTTACATAATACATGTACTATCAAATTATGCAATAGATTAGTATTTGTAGTAATGTATTTCAAGAACATAAGCTAATTTAATAAACAAATATCCCATAGAGTTGAAAATAATAATTTTAATTGAGTTGCACAAGACATATTTCATGCCACGTCTGAAAGTGGCTTCGTAAGCTGAAGCAAGTTACAAACAAAAATAAAAAAAATTGCGGTCAATAACATTTATCGTTTGCCCTTTCAACATTGGCACCGCAAACTTTAAAAAAATATAATGATATTCAAATTTCTACATGTTCGAAAGTTATTTAATTTTTCCTCAATGATGTGCCTTGTTATGTATTTTAGATCTCATTTACTTTTTCTTTTCTTCAACGACTAAATGCCATTGATATTTTATTTTCTTTACTTTCATCTTCAATCCGGAGACCTTCCTTTTAACTTTGTAAGTCTTTTATAAATAATTATTCATGAATTGTCGTTTGTTTTTACTTTCTTCTTTTCTCCCTATTCATTTAGAAATGGAATCTTAAAAAATTATAATATAAAGTCAAGAAATTGAAAATGTTTACTTGTTACTAATTTTCATTGATCCACTGTCATTTGTTTCATTTGTTAATTATTCGTTATTAAAAAAATCGTTCTTTATTGAAACGGTCGCGGTTATGATATTTAAAAACAATTCGTGTTTATTTAAATTGATACCAAAGAAAAGAAATTTTACGAGGAGGAGAACGCCATCGAAAACGACCCGGTTTCCAAATTACGATCCTTTTAGAACACCTAGTTCGAAAACGGCACTTGTAGCATAAATCAGATCGCTTTAAAATTTTGTCTGTACGCTTTAGAATGTATGAAAAAATTTATCACACGCAAGTGCTCGAGATATTACGAGTTTTAGAAAAAGAACCATTTTACATCGCCCGTAGAAAGGAATTGCCATTTGGTCTTTTGTCTCGGAAATGTTAAAACGAAAGGGCGGACACATAAATTTGTCAAAGCATACTTGCAGCGTCGAGTTATTTCGAAGAAGTTGGAAAGTTTCAATCATGTGCAAGACCACCGGGGTCAAATAACTGTCAGGCTAATTACGGTTCCGTATTTTACTAATAGTACAGGGAACGAGAAAGAGGTGTGATTTTTTTCTGAACTAAAATAGCGGTTATTAGTCAAAGGGTTTTTTTAAAATTTACTTCGGGGGCATAGGGAGGAGTTTAATTTATTACTTGCGAAGAGAAAATCAAAAAATGGAAGACAGAAAGATTTTAATCGTTCGAACGAACAGTTGAATTTTAAAGTTTTTCTTCTGAGTGCTTTGCAGTTGTATTCATATCTTTTTCATAATTATTATAGTTAAATCATATTATTTCGGGACGGTCAAAAATACAGTGTATTAAGAAAAGGGCAATTAAACAAACAAAAAATTCGAATCGCGCCGCGAATTCAACGCCGCGAGTGGATTATAAAAAACCAGTGCGGGACTATGTGATGTGCGCATCGCGGAACTCGGATAGGTAAATTTGCATTAATTTATATTTCTTTTCGCATACTTGGTGATATAAATTGTTTTAAGAATTATTTTAACTGAGTCATTAATTTGTGACTCGAAAATCTGTAAAGTCCAATCTTTGCATTGCTTGGGCAATTTTTAGTTTATTTTTGGTACTTGCGTTTGCATTTGAATCAAAGTTAAAACTAAATAAATCCAGTCGTTTGCGCGTTCTGTGATTTAATCAACCAGAGCAAATTAACTACCCTTAAAATCTATTGGTCGATTTCAAATACAGTGTATTTTTTTGTAATTTAATTCTACCTTTTTGCGATATTCTCTGGTAATTAGGAAACACGCTATCGGTGTTAATTTGATTTGTTCAAGGAAGTCTGCAGCTCGAACCACTGGCTAAGGCAAAATTATATCTGCCGACGAAACAAGTGTGGCCAGTACAGTCTAACTCAGAAATCAAGACAAATTTAATACTCGTTACGAATCCCGTAAAATTACGAGATCAAACCATTTGAACTACCTATAAATAGACATATTCTTAACAGAACTTCTCTCACACCCCGTGTGTGAACTGAAGTGTTGTCTTAGCCGAAAGATTTGCAGGTTAATTGAAAGCAAATTGTCGAGAAACTGAAAGTGCCTTCACCGTAAAAGCGGAATGCCGATAAAACAGTCATTTGGATCCTTTGCGCAAACAAATTAGTTCGATAATAGGTTTAGCCAACGAAAAACGACGTAGAGGGATCTGAAGAAAGGCGTACATTGTACCACCCTTTAAGGCACGAGGACATAAACAAAAGATCCTACCCCGTGGCCTTAATTAGGTTAATTATAGAGTTAGGATATTCCATCACCTCCGAAAGGAGTCCCTGAAAAACTAACGGCAGTTGCTGTTAATTATCTTGCAGATTGATCGTCAAGGGCGGCCTTTTGTATCACATACTTCTCCGAACATCTGATTAATCAATTAATAATTCCCATTAATAAAGTACACTGCAGACACACTATCACATTGTGCGCTGGTTGATTACTCATAGCGTCTTCGAGTATTATCTAAGGTGGCAAACACGAGTACCAAGACAAAACTTCCTTGAATAAAAATTAATTGTTCATCTAATTTAAGTCAAAAAGTTGCCACAGCCACTAATTGCATGTGCACCAATCACCAGCAGTGTGAATTGAAGTAAGTTAGATCGCTACGATGTTCGACGTGAAATACGTTAAGCGAATTTTATTATACTTCTTGAAAAGCGTATATTTTATTGTGATTTGTATATTGTTTTCAAACGAGATTTTACGCTCATTTTCCCAGGTCCTTAGTGGCTGGTAGAAGGAATTTTTTTGCAATAAATAATTAATTAAATTTAACGTCACACATTTTTATTTATACGTATTTAGTTCCTTTGATCCTCAAATTTATTCACCCTCTCACCAAAAGTAGAATCCAGTTACAACAACGTAGGGCCCGGGTTTTGATAGACGATCACGAACCATAAACAAGGAAGGTTTTAATTACGGGAATTTCAGAAAGGGTCGCCGCAGGTAGGTTGTAGGTTAGTAAAGTATATTGCTTAGCGCCAGCTGTAAAACGTAACTGTAGGAAGCCGGTAGCAACGATCTAGACGTTTAGGAATTGCATGGTTTATGAACAATACTCTTGTCGACCTTTTCGAAATTTCTCCGAAGTGGACCTTCGGTGATTACGCGTTTAGTTTTCAGAGTTCAGGCAATAAATTTTTAGGTCCATTTAATCATTTTATCAATAAGTTTAGTTTGCTTTTGTTTGGACCGTTTTTATTAGTTATTTAGTTGTCCGTAAAGCCAACAAACAAGGTGGCACGTCCGGGCGTGTCACACGACTAAATGTCATTGATATTTTGTTTTCTTTACTCTCATCTTTAATGCACAGTCATTTCTTTTACCTTCGTAAGTCATCAATTATCGTTTGTTTTTACTTTCTTCTTTTTTCTTTATTCATTTTTTTCATATTTTTTCAAGAAATATTTATAATAGAAATGGAATCTTGTAAAATTATAACATAGTCAAAAATTTTAAAATTTTTCTTGTTACTAATTTTCATCGATCGACTGTCATTTGCTTCATTTATTAATTATTCGTTTGTTAAAAAAAATGGCTCTTCATTGATTGCCGTTTGTTTTTTCTGTCTTCTTCTTCCTCACTGACGTCTACCTTCCATTTTCTTTCACATTTTTTCGAAAAACATTTTGTACTGGAACGGAATCTTAAAACATTCTGAAGAAATCAACAAGAATTGAATATTTTTACTCGTTACTAATTTTCATCGATCAACTGTTTTTTTATAAAAGATTGCTGTTCATCGATTGCCGTTTGTTTTCTTTCTTTTTCCTCTTCCTCACTGACGTCACTTTCAATTTTCTTCCACATTTTCTCGAAAAACATTTTGTACTGGAATAGAATCTTAAAACATTAGGAAGAAATCAATAAGAATTGAAAATTTTTATTCACTACTAAATTTCTTCGATCGACTGTCATTGTTTCATTCGTCAGTCATTTTTCTTCGCTTGTTTACGTTGTCTTTGTAAATTATTCATAAATAATTGTACTTAACAAAACCTGAATTTTCGTCTTTCATCGATTGTCGTTTGTATTTTCTTTCTTTTCTCCAGAAAGAAATAAATTGGATGCTTAAAATATTCTATAAAAATTAAAAAAAAAACAGAAATTTTTTATTCGTTTTTGTCGATTGTCATCTGTTTAATTTATCGGTCATTTGTTTAAAATAAATTGATATTTTCTCTTGTTACTTCTTTTTTGTTTCTTCACCTACCCTTCTGAATTCTACTTTCTTTCACATATTCTCGAAAAATATTTAAAATTGAAATGGAATCTTAAAAAATTCTGGCATTTGTTTCATTTGTTAGTCATTTGTTTAAAAAATAGACGTGTTTGCTAATCATTGATTGTCGTTTGTTTTTTAATCCTACTTTTTCCTCTCCGAAGTCTACTTTCAATTTTCTTTCATATTTTCTCGAAAAATATTTTGAACTGAAATGGAACCTTAAAAAATTCTTTAGAAATCAACAAGCATTGAAAGTTTTTTCCGTACTGTCGTCTGTCATTTGTTTCATTTATCGATCATTTGTTTGAAAAAAATCTATTTTTTGCTGTTCGTTTTTTTATTTTATTCTTTTTCCCCTCAGAAATTAATTTTTCTTCGCGTTTTCTTGAAAAATATTTTCAACTGAAGTAGAAAACTTTGAAAACTTTTATTCGTTACTGTCAATGTATTTCATTTGTTTCACATGTCAGTCATTCATTTCAAACTTGATACGTTCGCTGTTCATGATTGTTGTTTGTTTTTGCTTTCTCTGCCTTAACCTCTAACGCCTACTTTAAGTTTTCATTCACATTTTCTCTACAATAATATTATGAAAACCTGAATAAAGCAGCAAGAATTGCAAATTTAATTCGTTACAAATTTTTATCGTCAGTTTTATTGATCGGTTATTTGTTTTGTATGTATCATAAATTAGGAACAGTGTTTCCTTGCTTGTTTAAAATATTTTTTTTCTTTTTATGTAAGAAAAGCAAATCGATATTCTCGATTGCTTTTATTTTATTTATTTTTTTATTTGTCTTTGATTTACATTTGTAAATATCAACAACGTCAATTCCTTCGTGTAATACAAAACAATAGATAATAATAATAATAATAATAATAAATTTTGTTAAAATAAATAAATTTATTAAAATAAATAAATTTAGATACAATATGCATGACGTCAAGTACCTATGTAGGTATTGTTTGCTTTTCTTTCTTTTCTCCCCCTCTCCCCTAACGGCTACTTCAAATTCCGAAATAGAATTTAAAACATTTGAGTAAAATTGCATCTTATCAATTTTAATCTATCGATCGTCATTTGTTTTGTTCATCTTATGAGTCAATGTTGTTTCGTATCCTCGATTGTGAGTCGTTTCTTTTGCAATTCATTAGAATTAACTTGTCATAAAATATTTCCAAAAAATATCCACAACTGATTAAAAGGTCAGTGAGGTTTGAAAGAATGCAATTCCTTCGAAAGCAGAAACATAAATGATTAGGGAAGCCTACTTCTATAAAAATATATAATTTTCGCCGACAAAGGATCTGTGGATCGGAGTTTCCTATATTTTATTATTTTCGAGAAATTACTACTTTCCCAAAAAACGTTCTGTAAATAAAATTACCATAATTTACTTTTCGAAACCGCTACGTCGCTCTTACGACCTTCTAAAATCAATCAACGGTGGACGTTTTGTGAATGAAATTACTTCGTGAGCAGAAATACAGCACTACAATTTTCCTGGATGTATTGGCTTCATCGAATTTATTTGTGGAGGTTAATATTCAGCATATTGCTGAAATGTTTTCTGGTTTTGAACAAAATTAATCAAAACACTTCCAGGCGTTTCTATGCTTTCAGAGACTGAAAATGAGTTCAAGCTTTTAACGCGACTTGTGAGTTTTATTAATTTCCCAAAATCAATTTCGCAAAAATTTCGACGAAGCGCGAACATAAAATGGCAGTTTGCAGAAAACCAATTATATCCACTTGTTTTTAAAGGAAAACCCGCATTATACATAAACAACCATCTCACAGATGATGATCAGAGTTCCCAACATAATAAATCATTTCTAATTCTGCAAACGGGTTTTACGATTGTAAATTCCCCGGACGAGCGACGAGCACAAAGCTGCTCGAATCAAAAGTAGGCAGGTCATTTATAACAAGACTTTGCTCGCAGATCAAAGACAAAAGCGCTCTTCAAAGCAGTCGAAATTAATTTCTCCCGCGGAAGAATCAAAAACTCGTAGAAAAATCTCGATTAAAAGGTCTCCTGTGATGCTGACGAGCGCCTTAAGTGGATTGGTTGGCAGACACGTTTATAAAAAGCGGCGCGTTGGTGCGAGTTGAGTAAATATTTGATAAAGGTGATGATGAGATGAAATTGAAAGCTCAAGTAACTCCACAAATTCCCAGAAGAAATTATTTAATTATTCGAAGTACAATAAGGAGCAAAAGTAAAAAATTAATTGAACGAAATTACTGCAAGCCGGAAGTGTCCAAGTAACAAAATTCAAAGTCGATTTGAAACTATGTAAGTAAAATTTCCCAGCTGATAATCTCTTGGCGTGTTTACACTTGTTTCCTCCGCTCTTCTCAGCTCTGACACCGTGACACAAAAATGAGGTGTTTGCCGCTGTAGTAAGCGTTGCATAACAGTGGTGCGTATTGTTGGCTAATTTGTAGGAATTTGTTGTTTACGAAGCGTTACGATACGGACAAGGCAAACAGCAATAAACAGATAACCGAGGCTGGTCGTTCGTGCAACGCGTCATTTAACAAAGGAATGTTTATTCAAAGTGATCAGGATTTGTGTTAGCCACCAGAATTGCACAAACATTACTTGTGTTGTATAACCGACGATGAGCAGAAATAAATAGTTCGATATACATATATATACGAACACTTGTTTGATAAACTTATTTGTTGAATCACAAAAAAAACGTAAAACTTAGATTATTAGAAATTAGAAACTTTCTGATTGCATCAATAAACCTTTTAAAATTTTATCTGCTAGTCGGCTGGATTACAATGGGGCTCTCGAGGATCCTCTGGGGCCTCATCGCAAATTTTGCATTTGCACATCACGCCAATTGTCCGCACTGGCTGTCTCGTGCGAGGTAGCTTAAGAGTCTGAGGTATAATAAGCACCACTGTTAAATCATTTGGTGATAGGTTTGACGTTTAGTTTTGAGTAGTTAGATATACTGGTTTGAACTTATTCTAGTCATACAGGGTTCAACCTGAGAGACTGAATCCATACTACTTTCTTTGAATTGGGTTTAAACGTTGTTGTAGTTTATAAGCCGAATATCGAACGAAAAATGAGTACAATAAGTCGATCGTAGCCGCAACAAGTAATAACAGTCTCAGAAAGCGTCAAACGAAGAAAAGTGTTATGGTGTTAATTAAATAATGGTTATATTAAAAATTCATATATTTCTCTATTTAAGTAAGTTTACTAAATACAGACTTTTGTAATCTAATGGCCAGTTTAATAAACGTAATTAAATTCAAGCTAACTTTAAGCTAGAGTTCAACCGATTGGTGAATATTTTTTTTTGAGAACTGTTGATATGAATTTAATTTTTGCTTAAAGAGACGCGATCATACAGTATACGTTCAACCTCAAACTAGCTGGCTTCTTTAAACTACGCATTTTTCATAACAGTTAAGGGCAAAGTTTCAAAAGTCTTCGGTACAGGTGGTTCTCAAAGTTCTATAGTTATTTGGATTGTATGAGTATTGATGAAATCAAATCAATTTCCGACATACTGCACTGGTTCAAGTTTTAGGATCATTTTGAATATTTTCTTGTACAAGTTAAATATTTTGCGCATCTACAACCGTATGTAAAGTCCCTATCGTGTATGGTTACTAAATCCATCTACTAAACGACCAAAGCAATTACGAATGCGAGCAATGCGATTTTGGAATAAAAAACCATCGAAGTCAATAAAACAAGGTTTACGACTAACATATGAGAAGTAAGTCGGTCGTAGCCGAAGTGTTCATTATAATTATAATTATAATTCCGGGAAGTTTAGTAAGCTTTTCAGTTAGTAAAGTGCGGCTCTCAAATAAAATTTCAAGTTCTTTTGTGCTGAGTATTTATATAATTTCCTTGTTTATGCCTGTAGGTCTTGAAAATCTCTACTCTCCATTGAAACAATCTGTCGATCCTGATCCTCAAAAATAAAGTCAGATTTTTTAAAAAGAGAGACACATAATTGAAGACAGAAAACTTAGTGGTCAAAATTACACTATTTTTTAAAGAAAAAGTGTAAGGTATATTTTGGTGGATGCGCCTATTCTATTTCATTTCTCAGAAAATAAAATTTTCATTTGTCAGTTTGGTATAAACAACGAATCGAAGATAAATTTACAAAAAAAAGATGGAAATGAAACACAAAGTACGAAAATCAGAACAAATGACTTGCTTGGAAAAGAAGATTTAAACTAAACAACAAAATAGAAAGCAACAAATATTTTATTCACGAAACAAAACAATTTATCTAAGAAAATTGATAAAAAGAAAAAATGAAGAATAAACGATACGATTACTGCATTAGTATAATTGTAAGATCGATTAAGCACATTTGTAAAGGAGTACATAAACATAGAGTAAGAATAAATAATTAAAAAAATAGGGAAAACATAATTAAATTGGTTCTGCCACATTGTGGAAATGAAAGAGACCAAGTATTAAAAAAATTAAATAAAGTAGGAACGTAGAAGAAAACGAAAACAGAAGGACCAAGGAAAAATGAATGAACAGAATAGGGACACACTGGAACGACCATGGCTGTATTAAGAGCGAAGTCCAAGACAGTAAAGTATACAAAAAGTGAATTTAATTAGAAAACTCGAATCCAAAGTAAAATTCAGTGCTCTTAACAGGCTAAAGAACATAATTAGGACACATATAAACTAACACCGAAAGACAGAGAGTTATAGAACAAAGACAAAAAACAATAAGCAATGAGTCAATTTAAGGTAGCTGAGTGATTCAGTCCGCTTGACGCCTGGCGGGGCGTATTAGGCATAGGTTCGAATCCTCTCCTGGTGTGTGTGGGTTCTATGTAGGAGAGAGAATTCTCATGGCTCGGACCGTGTTCGGATATAAGCCACTGGGTTTTTTCTGCATTTCCTCAGTTTGGAAGGCAAAAGCCGAAAGAGAAATAAAAAACATCCAGTCGGTCGCAGGCGCCAACACGTCCCCGATAAGCTCCGAAAGCTTGGGGAAATTAGTTAGAAAAAAGTGACAAAGAAGCATAGATGAACAAAATAAAGTAAGTCATGAACAGTAGGAAGATGACCTCGAAGGTAGTATAGAAGATATGGATTAAAATGGGAAACCCAAATTCAACCAAAATTCAATGCTCTGAATACAATTGGAAAACATACAAATCAATGAAAAAAAATCAGTAAATAAGTCAAGGTGACCAAGAAAAAAGCAAGTCCACAAGTAAGTCAATGTAACAAAAAAAAATAATGGATGAACAGAATAAAGTAAGTAATAGACAGTAGAGAGATGTTCTTGAAGGTAATGAAGATTAACTCTTAGACAGGGAAATATAGAAGAAGTAGATTGGATTATGGAACGCTCGAGATCATTGCTGAATGAAAAACAGATTCTAATTTGTTGATCTTCATAAAATTGATTGTTTAATCGCAAAAGGACCAATTGCAAGTTTTATGAATTAGCAGGGTTTATCATGTTCTTAATTATAGTGGCTCCAAAGCAGTGTTGCCAATGTGCAGGTAATTTCCCGAGAGCGCATAGAGGGTAAAATTATGTATTATCAAATCGTATGGGCTAAAGCGTCTTCACAAGGAAATTAGTTTATCAGTTTTCCAACACGAAAGCGCTGTACAGGGTCTTGCGTTGGTATTTGTAACATCAGAATCGTTAGTTCAGTTTTGCTTTTAATCTTGCTTTAGGTTGATTTTTTCTCTTATTTGAAGAAAACTAATGGGAAAGTGACGTTAGTGTGATCTATTTTCATCCCTTCTATTGTATATCAGTTCAGACTAATTTAGATATCTGGTAATCCGTGGTTGGATCAAAATCTGACATGAGAATAAAGCTCTATAAATAAAATTGTAAAATTGTTATAAGTATTTGAAGTTAAATTTTTATTTTTGATATGTGGGTAAAACTTTTGCTGTTCAAAGTTGGCGAGGTATTTTAATTGGCAATCTTGGAATTTTGAAATAAGTTTTATAGAAAAGATTAACAAAGAACATATCCTTGTGGAAACATTGCAAACATACTTGCAGGTTGCACGAGTCTGGTTTAATGACTGACACTATTCAATTGAACTAGGAGCATTTTGCTTTTGAAATTCCTAAAGCATTCTACACAATCTACTAAGAACCTTGCACTTAGGAAACATTTCTCGAATTTTTCAATAAATTCAAGTAATCTACTTTACTTTTTTTTTATTCTTCCCAACTTCAAAATTCTAGTGTTCCATTTTGAAAGTGGTTTTTACTGCTTAATGTCATCTATCGATGATTACTACGTTAACAATGGTCACATATAGGGTTTTGGATCACAATGAAATAGCAGTAATAGTTATGTTTCATTTTCTTCAGTAAAATTTTTGAATATTTTACACCCGGATCTAGAGCGATTACTTATCTAAAAGCAAAAACTGATTTTCTTAGACAATCGTATTAATACCCTGAATACGAATCAATTATTTATTTTCTGGCTCGATTAGGAGATATCCCCTAATTTCTACATCATATTTTTTTTACTTTTAATCTTTCTGTTAGAAAATATTTCTTCTTTCATTGTTCAAATGAACAAAAGCAAGCTAGGCAACGAGACAAAATACTTTATTGTTTCACATGTTTCGAACAGTAGCAAAGTAATATACACAACAACGGTACAATAAATTACAAAGTAACGGTACCCCCTCTCGGCAATTATCGTTAATACAATACCAGGCGTTACGTAATTCTTACCACAACACCGACGATTCCGACTTAATACAAACGCAGATTCCATTTCCGTCGAGTAAATAACCTTGCAGTTTACGACATAAAAGATCAAGTAAGCTTTGCAAAGATGTATATAAATATGTACAGTTACAGCGTTAAAGAGTAATAAATAATCTCCGTAAAGCTAAGAAGGAAAGTAGAAAAAGTCCTTGTTACAATAAATATGTAGGAGTGGGCGCTTAAGTGTAAGTAAACTCCTCGACGATTCCTCTAGGATGCAGAGGACTTATTGTCGCTTTGTAGTAGGTCTTCCAGCTGAGCTTTCCGACAGGAACGTCGCCCTCTTTTTTCGATAGCGCCTTCGTAGATCGATCGCCCTCTTTTTGGGGCGCGTCCTGTAGAATCTCTTTGCGTCGCTTATTTGCGCGGTTCTTCTTTCTACCTTTTCCTTTTCGACCTTTCCTCTTCCTCAATGCTTTAGGAGCATGAGCGAAAGCAGCGTTTCTTAACTCGTTATCCTCCGAATTGTGCGGTTGCACCGCCGTTTGATTGGCACTGACCTGCAGTTTATTGTCGGTTATTTCCGGCAGATTTGGTACAGGAACTTCGTTCAGCTTCTTGTATTTGGTGGCGTTGTACTGGCGCTCTAGTTTCTTTTTGCCCTTCTTTGATACGTTTTTGATTTTTGTTTGGCAGATGTAGTGTTTTTTCTCGAGACAGCTTCGGTGATCCCACCTGAAAATGAGAAAGTTGTGTTATTTGTTTGTCCGAAGAATTAATATGAGCGAAGTACTTGTAGTGTAGTCTGGGATTGAGAATAATGCAGTGCCATCTCATAGATTCCTTATCAGGTGTTTGAGGGCCGAGGAATCCCTGGTAGTCGATGATCTTGCCGGAAGCTGCCCACTGCCAAATCATCTGCTCCCAGTTGTAACGACCTCCAATCCATCGTTCCAAGGAAGCTGAAAAAAAAGGGTTTTAGAAAGGGTTAAAAGTAATTAAATTATTAGGCGATAGATGGCGTTGTTTTACATGTCATTAGTAAAACTATTCAGAATTTAAATTACTCGTATGGTATTACCATAATTTATAATTGCTTTTTATTTTAGAAAGTTTCTCCGACGTCGTCATACTCTGACGATAGATGGCGACGTGTTTTCCTTCACCAAACTTGCAAACAAAAAAGAAATGTTCATATTTCAAATTCCCAATCAATTGTGTGGTAGATGGCGCCAATTTTTTCTAAGCGAATCTACTATTTCCGGACGTTTACGTTTCCTTTCCTTAAGGATATTTAGAAAATTTGTTTGACTAACTTGAACTAGGTTTGTTTTATTTTTTTTTTCAAACTACAATTTGCATCAACAGGTGACGTGGATTAAAAAATTTTCTTTCCGTGATGAACCGATAGATGGCGCTGATTTTAAAGTGCTTCGGGCATGAAAAGATAGTTTGTAATTATAAGGAAAAGACCAACTTGTATTTTTCTGGAATTATATTATCCATCGCAAGCAACAGATGGCGCTCGCTCGTTTCCTTTTGATTCCTCTTCGTACTTATTATTTATTATTATTAATTTTGATTCGCTCTACTTATTACGCAAGGGCAAATGGTTGTACATCAGCAAAATATTGCACGGGCGTCGTGCTTTCTTTTGATTCTTGTTAATTACTTAAAATGTATCGACAACAGATGCCAGCAATTGTTACCTTTTTGGTCGTTTCATGATTGGGTGTGAAAAACTTACAATGCAAAAATGGCGTTCGTTTATAGTTATATGATGGAACGTTTCCAAGACTTATTTATAGATTCCAACCACTTTCTCTCAGTATCTACTGCAACAGATGGCGCTGATTCGAATTTGTGTTCCAAACTTCGCTTTCATGGCACTTTGATGCATGTAAAAGTGAGAGATGATCAAAAAAGTGCGAAAAGAGTAATTATAATGTACAGAGTTGAATGAACAAATTCAGCTTTTGATGTTGGAACGTTTCCTAAAATTATTTTCCACTTTCGTGTCACTTTCAGTTTCGATAACAGATGGCGCCGATCTCAAAGCAGTTCGTTTCTAGTTTCATGTTGGAATTGGAACGCTTCCAAAAATTATTTTTGGATTCCATCCAGTTTTTCTTAATTTAGACAACAGATGGCGCTGATCTTAAATTACTTTTCTTGCACAATGAAACTAGTGGTTCCTGAGATATAATCATTTTATTCAATTTTTTTTTATTAAAACTTTTTTTTTTTTTTTTATTTATAAAAGTATGTTCTGCTTTAGACAAGAACTAAATTATGTTTCTATGTCAACAGATGGCGTTGATTGAAAATTATTTTTCTAGTTCACTAGAAATCATTTTTTTCCTGTAGTTTACAAAAAATATAATAACAATTTCGACCATTTTTTAATTTATACATGAAGCTGTTTCAGACAAGAATTGGAGCACTTTCTTGTATTAATACTAATAGATAGCGCGGAATTTAAGGAACGGAAACGGTTGGTTTTCTTCTTTTTTTGGTGCATATGGCAGCAGTTTTATCGGCGAACTTTTTATTCGTTAATTATGCAAACGTAAATTCACAAAAAAAGATGTTGGATATTTTTAATAAAAAAAAAAATTTGATACTGTTCATGCAAATTCAGGTATGCTTTCACGACCTTGACAACAAATGGCGCGAATATTAAAGTAGTTCTTGTGATATAATGGAAAGAAGTTTTTCATGAGATTTTGTATCTGCTCACTTTATAGTGACAACTTCTATTTGAAATTCAGTTTAAATGAAACTACCTTCTTTGTGACTAAAATATTTACTACACAGTTAATTTGGACCTTCTCCCGAATACCAACCATCCATTTCAAGTAGAAAAAAATGAAAGTCACAATGACACCCATAGATGGCGCTCAAATTAATGTTTTTTGTTGCATATTTACTGCATACGTATTGACAGTTTAAATGGAAATCTACTTTAACAATTCAGACGCGCGCCATCCTTTCAAGTAGACAAAAATTAAACAGCTTCTCACAGCGACACCTATAGATGGCGCCGTCTAGAAATTTTAGCTTTTTTGATGCAAATATGTAGATTACAGGTACATAATTGCGAATAATAAATATCTTGTACATTGTGGTTTTATGAGAAGAATAGAGGGCGTAGAGGACGTTGCCTTTCATTATCTTTTTAATTTTCTTTTAACTTGATAGTTTCTCACGCGATACCATAGATGGCGCTGATTTTAAATTCTAGATTTAGTGATGCAAATGTAGATTATAACCTGTGATTCAGAGTAGAACTTTCATCAAAAGGTATCACGGAAAAAATTACGTAAGTCTGAATATAAAGGTTGGCATACATACACTCCTTTTTACATGTGGTTTTGCTTGAACGTTTTGGAATAAAGTGTGTGTATGGCTAAATCGGATTGTTTCAATAGATGGCGTTGATTTTAAAAGAATTTTTCAATCTTCTTGTGATGTGATACACACAATTATAATCACAATTCAAATTTTTTTTAATGCAAACCGTGTAAACGCTAGGAGACAAAAGCTAATTTACTTTCTTGCAACGACAATAATAGTTGGCGCTACGTTCAAATTATTTATACTGCTATAGTGATGCAAAAAGAATCAATTCTAAATCTTAATGAATACATATGCAAGCTACAGGTGACGCTTTTTTTTAAATTTTTTGTTGCATACCTACTGTACTTTTATCCAACAATTTCTTGAGTATTTTATCCTGATATGGACTTCTAATGGTTGCGAGATTACTATGCAGATCGTTGCACTTCCAAAACGCATCCTGCCACGTCACAGGACTCGTGCTGAAGTAGTAGCATTTATTACTGAGCCGGACGAAATCCGGGGGACATACGTAGCTTCGTTTTCCGGTTCGTTTCTGGACGTTCTCAGCGCATGCAACTGCAAAACAAAACTATTTTATCCAAGCAATAATGCAGGAGTTAATACGTTTCGGCATCGCACTTTTGCCTGACCCATATACATATACAATATGAATGCGAGGAGTTTGATAAGTGAGTAATAACAGTTTGCGTCTGGATAACAGATGTGTGCGTTCATCGAGCGGAAAAAATTTAGATTTATTGCGGTTGAGATCGTGTCACTTTTTGAAGAATTTATACGCGCTTTGATTAGCTAGGCGTATAATTACAAATAAAACAGTATTAATCATTGGCGTTGTCGTAAAAAAATTAATTATTAGAGTTACTACAACAAACCAAAATATTTAATAAAAAAATGCGAGCTTTTGATGACGTTCTTCGAAAGTCGGAACGTTTCTGTTTTGTTGATTTATATTAGGCTTTTTGTTTTCTTTTTAAATAAATTAAAATGAAAGTTTTTTTTTTATTAAACATATTTATTGTGAAGTTTTTCACAATCAATTATGAATTATTTAAGTGTTCGCCAAAAAGTATATTTGTTCACAAAATTGTTCACTAATAAAATAAGCAAACAAAAATTCACCACAACTTGGACTTCGTAATTCGCTCAGTTATTTTTCTAATTTTCTGTCGCATAAATAATCTCAACGAGAGATATTTTCTGAATTGAGTGCTTGTGTAAATCCAGGAAGCTGTGATTTATTTTACTTTTCTCGCGTGTGCGCGATTTGTTGGACATCACACGGAACGGAAATAAATTCGTAAATAACTAGGACTCGACGAGAGAACCGGAAAAAATTCACGCTTATGACTGAGAGGCTAAAATTAAAATTTTCACTAAAATTTCTTCCGCTGACTCAAATCTAAGATCCTTCTATAAATCATTCACATTTTAACAGAGACTTGCCAAAAATAAAACGATAAATAAACTGAAATGTAAAATAGAAATAAAATCATTAAGAGAAATTACGTAATACGTAAACAAGTTACTGTGTACCGACAATAGAGGGCAGCAATTTCAGTATCATAACATTTTGGTTTATTTATTTAAGTTGCTTTTTAATACACATAAAAAGCGCCGGTCAATTTGACAAGAACTAAATTACAATTTACATCAATAGGTAGTTTGGATTTTAAAATTATTTTTCTAATTTATTGAAAAACTACAGTATTCTGCAAGTATAATGACAATTTCTACCGCTTTTTAAATACCTGCCATTCAGTTACAGTACAGCAAATAGAACTTAATCGTGCCAACAGATGGCGCTGACTTTACTCATGCAGATTCTAATTCAGTGATGACGAACCCATGACCTGTACGATCATTTAGAGTGACCCTTATAATATTTATAAAGTCTATGAAAACTTCGATTTTGTAGTAAAAATAAACTAAATTCTTCGAAATATCCGAGGACGATCACGAATGGTATCAAAAGCAAGACTAATTCCGCTTTTGTGTTCGCATAGACGTTCGATTTAATATGACCCCAAATGCAAAAATGAATTGCAGTCATACCTAGCGATCCTACGGTGTAAGGTCCATGTTTCCCAATCCAGCGACTGTCATTTTAAAGTTGGTTCTTTTCCTTAGCATGCACATTTTTACATTGGGGGTCATATTAAATGAAACACCTGTCAACGCAGAAGAGGAATCACTGGTTCATATTATTCTCACTTGTGATGCCATTCGTGATCGTCATCTGATATTTCGAAGAATTCGTCATTTAAGCATCCAAAATGGCGACCTTAATTTTGGACATTTCTTATATTTTTTCAAGTTTTCTCAATAAATTGAAATCAATTAAAATTGTGTAGTTACTAGAAATAAGTAGAAAAGTTACTTCTTATATCGAGATTATTTGCAGTCCTCATTTTCTTTATTTCATTTTATCTTGACGCGGAAACATTTCTGGCCACAACTTTATTAATAAAAGTTGCTTATTTGATGCTCTTTACTACTTCTGAAAGTTAGGAACAGTTTTTCTGAGACATTCTGTATATTGTGTAAGACACTTGTTTTGTGGATATAAGTTCGTTAGCACCCCGTATATAATATTGATGGAGTCGTTTATTTTTATATTTTTTAATGAATTATTTATTTGAGACTAACTTTTCTGTACAACTAAAAAGGAAAAAGCAACTTGAAAATTCTAAACTAAAAACCAAATGTAGATATTAAATTATAAATTCAGAAAATAAGAAGTATTTAAAGTTTAATATACATAACAAGGAGTTGCGAATCGAATGCCGATAATACAAAAAAAGGAAGAAGTTATAAGCAAGTCATTAAAAAATTCGAGGATATTTGTCAGATCAATAAAAATAGCACAACAAAGGGTGCAACCATTTGAAAAATAAATAACTAGTTTGCTAGTAACTTCTCAATTACAAATAAAAAAAGAATTTATCCATAATAATTAAAACGCGGCAAAATATGCAATCAAAATCCAAATTAGTTTCGTAGTAACAACGTTGTTGAATAAAAATAAAAATAGGAAAAAACAAGTAAACAACGCGATAAATAATTTCGAATTTCGACTACTTTAAATTCTCTAACCCAAAGTCGACAAAAATTTAGAAATATATAAATAAAAATTAAACAGTAAAATAAGCTATATATAACAAATGACTAACGTATTTGACGATGGATGCAAATAAAATTATTATTATCATCGGGATTAACTTAATTAATAATTTTTAATTCCAGTTTCCTTCTGCACTTTTCTGTTTTTGTTTGTGCTAGGTATTTCTATTCATGATATTCAGATTGCGTAATCTTCTGTTTGGTTTTCTTTTAACCGCATACTAGCACCGAGCTTTCAAAGCTTGTTACGGGGAGACGAGTTGATTAGTTACTCGTATTGCCGCTTACAGTTGTTATTTTACTTCGGCATTCACTCTACGAACTTTGGATAATCAGAAAGCCCAGTTCGAAGAAGCCGGTGTGAATCCGAACCGAACACAATCCGGCATATACATCTCTTACGTAAATCCATATCAGTAGGGGATTCGAACCTACACCTATAGTTGCGCGGTCAAGCGTTAAGCCCGTGGCCACGCACCTCCTGCGTGCATTTTAAATTTTATTTGTTTTTTGATATCGTTCTTTTATTTTTCTCTTCTTCTTGTTATTTATCTTTTTCATTTGGGGAATAACACTTGAAATATTTTTAATTGATCTTATTATTACTAATTTAATTTTCTTGTTTCAATGTTTGCAAGCCCCGTTTTGTGTTTTTTCTTTTTATTTATTTTGAGTTTCCGATTTTTATATTGCTGTTATTCGTTTGCTTGTCATATATAATTACTCTTCAACTATTTCCAACCCATCTATTAGTTGTTGTTTTATTAGTCATTTTCAATTTTTATTTTTACTATTTTCGCACAGTTTTCTTGATTTTCGACTGCTTTTCAAGAACATTTTTTCATTCTTTGCGTCTTATTCACAAGCTCTTTTGTATGGATTTTTTTTTCTAAATTTATGTCAGTGATATTCGATTTATGTCAGTGATATTCGATTGTTTTAGTTGTCATACGTTATTAATTTTCAAATTTTGAAACCAAATTTTAGCCTTTGTCAAAATCTTGTTTTCTTAAGTACTTTTTCGTCTTTATTTTTATTTTTATTAGACACTGATGGATTTCAATTTTTCCAGTAATTTTGCTCTGCCAATCACTTTTAGTTTTGTTTTGCACTCCGTGACCACTTAATTTGCTCATTACTTATTTTTTATCGTTTGATTTTCTCTTTCCATATTTTATTTCTTAGCTGGAATTGATTATTTTTCTTTATGTATTTCTCAGTTCTTCCTTAGAATTCGTGAGTTCCCCTTTATCAGCTAAAACTAAACTGATTATCTGTTTTATTTATACCATATTCATTTATTTTCTGTAACTATTTTTTTTTTTTGTTTGAGCACATTCTAAATTCTTTACATCCAATCATCGAACCAACGAAAAAAAGATAACAGATGCTGTATTAGGTAAGCAACAAAAATAAAAAGAAGACACGGCGTCCGGCGACGGAATATTACTCAGATAAAATTATCGGCCGTTCCGTAATAAGTTTACGACAAGATCAAAAAGGAAACGTGAGGCAGCGTCACCTTTTGCTTACGTAGTTTTAAATAGGATAATTTCAGAAACACAAATTCGCCATTTCTTTATGAAATATAATCCCCATTCGACTAAAGCGCTTTAACGGTTCAATTCCATCTAAAAAGAAAAGAAAAAGTTAATCAATTCTTATTATCAAAATCATAAGAGAAGAACCCTGTGTCACGTCAGTAAAACTGTATAGGAAAAAAAAATGAAGACAAAAACTGCTGCCATCCGTTGTGAGGATGGCAGCAGTTTGTTCTAATAGAAAAACAATTTAAAGTGCCATCGACATCTACTATCTATCTACATGTAAAAAATTTTATGTTAATTAGAAAATTCACTAATTTTCGAGTGATTTTCAGCATTATTCGACGTCAAGAATTTGTTGTCTTTCAATTTTCATTCATTATTGATTTGCTCATTTGTTTTTCTTTGTTTTTGAGATTTCCTCTGGCGTTATTAATTTATTTTTTTTATTGTCTCTATACCCCCTGTTTTTCTGTAGTTTCTTTACCGTTCAATTTACGTTACAATAAATTTCGGCGGAAATCTTCAAAATTTGGGACAAAAAATTATACCGTGTTTTCAATTACACTTCTGAACAAAATTAAAGGACCACCAAATAAACTTGAAATAACTTTTCCAATTTACAAGTTATTTTTAATAGACTAATTAATTAAACGTCATAAATTGACGTTTATTAAAAACAATTCAAATAGCGTGCCACGAAACAAGTAACAATAGCAAGGCATTCTCTGCTAGGAAACCAAAAGTCAACAAAAAGGGCTAATTGTTGACACCTTTTTAAGTCATTTGTTTGCATTAAGTTAATTAAATATGTCTAGACGCCGTTGTGGACCAGTGATTATTCTTCTTCGTGAAGGATATTCAAAGAGAAAAGTTGCTGGAATTCTAAATACCAACAAATCTGTGGTACAGAGGGCCACAGCACGGTTCAGAAATACTGGTAGTTTCAAAAGAAGACGAGGACAAGGTGCTAAAAGAAAATCAATATGCAGAGAAGATCGCTTTATCGAACTTCAGAGTTTAAGAAAGCCGTTTGTAACATCTCGTGAATCTAAAAATGATCTTCGATTAACCAATGGAAAAGAAATTTCCACCAAAACAGTAAGAAGAAGATTATAAGAACTCAATTTGTTTATAAGAAAACCAGCAACCGGTCCAACTCTCACAGCTACGCAAAAAAGAAATCGCTTAAACTTTTGTCAAAACCATCAAGGTTGGGACGAGGGGCGGTGGAACTCCGTTTGTTTTCGGACGAGTCCAGATTCCTTCTAAGCAGGAATGATAGCCGTGCTCTTATCATACGAATACCAGGCGAGCGATTTGCACCATGTACCATTCGAGAATTTGACAAATTTGGTGGTGGGTCTGTAATGGTTTGGGGTGGCATACAATTTAATGATCGTACAGAATTTGTTTTGATACGAAATGGGTCGCTAACAGCAAGAAGATATAGAGACGAGATTATTGTACCCCATGGTCAACCATTTGCCGAAAATTTCATTTTTATGCAAGACAATGCCAAACCTTCATACAACTAACATTGTCAAGCTACGATGAGAGATGCAAACATCCAAAGTTTGGAGTGGCCTGCCAAAAACCCTGATCTCAATCCTATTGAACATCTCTGGGATCAATTGGGCAACAAAATTAAAAACGCACCGAGACTACCAGTAACACTTGATGAGCTCTCTAACACGTTCAAAAATGGGAACAGATTAACCTCAAGAAAATATACGAAACTTAATCTCAAGCATGTCAAGAAGATTAGCAGCGTGTATTGCTGCAAGAGGAGGGCGTACACACTATTAATAATTTTAGTTTTGTTAACTCGTTACAAATTAGGATATAAGTTCATGAGAAGACCAATGATATTTTAAAGATTTAAAGTATTTTAAAGTTTGTTAAATTTAATAGCCCTTAAATCAACTAAACTGTAAGAAAACACTTAGATTTATATATTTAATCGCTTCGTTAAATTTCGTTATCTTGTTTTAAATTTATTTTGAATTTTACTGGTGGTCCCTTAATTTTGTCCAGAAGTGTATTTACGATCGGCGAAATTAGGCAACCAAGCTCACACTTATGATAGTATTTTCAGAGAATACTTTTGTTACGGTACAATTTGAAAAAAAAAGCAGCTCTTTTGCATTTTTGTATTGTTCTTGAAGTAGAGAAATTGCTTGTTTAATTATCGCCTCTCAGTTGAGGAAAAGTTGTACTGTGATTTAATTATTTCGAAATTAAGATTGTTTTATATTTTAGACCAACCTTAATGTAGTCAAAAATCAAAACGAAAGTTCTATCGCACACCTATTACGAAATAATTGATGCTTGCAAAAAATGCAACGGACCTTTTACGAGTACCATTAATCTGCATAACCAAATTATTATCGAGCGCTTAATGCACTTGGTTATGCAATTTTTTCGCCTTTGGAACACCGTAAATGGGCACAAAACTCAAAGCGAATGCAAAAATCATTACCCAATCACCACCCGAAATAGTCGCATTAGCACTTGACATCCCGCAAAAATGTTTTGATTTATCTCGGCCCCTAATTGACATCAATCGGGGTATGTGGGACATTCAACATTAAATGGCGCGGGATCTGTGTCAACGGTATACTTTCACCCGTCGCTTTTTTCTCTTTCGTAAATCTCTACGCGAAATTCAACGGTTACATTTCTTACGAATTTATTACTTCTGCTGGTGGCGGCGAGAGCAAATATTTACCGAGTAGAAAATTCTGAGCAAACACTCGTGTTTGTGTTTGCAGGCGTTGGTCTTGGCCTAACGAAGTGCTAAAATCTTCTAAGGCAGTTAGTTCTGTTTGTTGTTTGTGCGTTCGTGCCAAAAACAATTAGCGAGTTATTGACTCGCTCGTAAAAATAATTCAGCGAAAATCCCGAGGAAAATCCAATCTGCAAATATTCTTTGAACTCCTCTTACTCCTATCAATAATCATTTTCGACGTTATATGAAAGAACCACACTTTACTAGTAATGCACATTTCTGAATAACTTTATAAAAGTATTCCATAAATAAGAAACAATTCAACACTTTAACAATAAACTCTCGGAGGACAAAATAAAAAGCAAAAACTAATTCAGTTCTGAGGATGTCTAAGAATCGGAAACGTGAAGCACACAGATCGGAGGTTGCGAATAAATAATAAGAAAAAGTAAAATAATAAATATCGACGTTGAAAAGCGTTCGAAAATAAGGAAAAGTGGGCGAAACTAATAAAAATAAAAGTCAATAAGAAGACTCACGGAAAAGGAAAAAGCAAATAAATGACTAGAGTAAACGCCTTTTCCTTCGGATGATATTAATTTAAGCCTCCACTTCATAAAATCGTCGAGAGGCGCTCATAAAAATGCGATCGTTTATTTACGAAATTCCCTAAATCAGTTTTACTTCCTCGGCGGCGATTCCGGCGTCAGGAGAGGAGCTTTACGAGCCCCATTAATTTACTTAACGGCCCCCGAAGGCTTTTGTAACAATAAACGGAATTATAAAGTGCCACCGTCCGACAAAAGCTTTTTCTAAACAATAAAGAAATCATCGACTGCGACAACATTATTGAACACATAGCGGCAAGCAAGAGTAATGCAACGGGTACTTCAAACACTGAGACTTTGATTTTATATAAATACCATATGTTTCATTTTAAGTTGAAAGCATACGTCTTAAATCAATTAAAAACAGGAAATCAAAATTAAAGCAAAAATAAAATAATTTTTTAAGCACTTTAAATCTCTTTTGTGCGTCCCTTTTTGAATTCATTTTGTGGTACAAAGCGGTTGCAGTAACAGTAAGTAGCCTTTAGTAACTGAACGAGAAAAGCAGAATCTATCTATTGGTCGTATTTCTTTCCAATAAAGGTTTAGCATACTTTCGCAATAGTATGTTTTGACTATACAAGAAAAGAGTGCAGGAAGTAAAATTAAAAGCAAAAAGAACACAAAAAGAGATTTTAACAGCAATTAATCCATTTAGATGCAAACCTCTTCTTAACAGGAGACACCGAATTTTATCTTGTACTAAACCGAACGTAATTTTTAATCCCTTTTGTGGTTCATAGCTGTTAAAGTATCTAACGATGATTAATTTTTAGTAGGCGCTAAAAAACATGAAACATTTAACCAAGAGACAAACGGAGCAGTCGTATAAAGAAACTGTTCCGACAGATGGTGCCACCTTTGCGGTAGTAAGTAGTGGCTACATAAGAGAAGAGAATCAAAATTAAAACAAGAGGAAAAAAGTCAATTTGGTCATATACTGACACTCGCAATTTCGGCAAAAAACAAAACAAAAGAGATCAGAGATATCTTTTGACTAACATCTGACATCTCGACATCTGTTTAAAAAATAATAAAATTAGCTGTTACAGTCGCACAAGTAAATGTTAATTTGATTTGTATCTCAGCTATCTTTGACTTGTTTAGCAGAGAAATGAACCACAAGCCATCTATTGGTTGCTTGTTAAATATTTAAGGATGATTTCTCAGCTAGATGCACGACGTGCTCTGGACGACTATAGCCGCCGAAGTTTTGCAGTTAGTCGAGGATTTTGACAAATCTCTCCTTTTGCTGAGCAATGACAAGAAATACCTATGTGAGATCTCTGACGCGTCTGCTTTATGGCGTCTACTCAAGAGTTTGTCTCTCAACTAAATGATCGACTTGTTTACAAAACAAATACAGCATGCGCCATCTATTGAAGCTATAATACAAGTCCGTCGTAATATCATATATAGAAACAGGACCAACAAAAATTAACTCCTTATCTTTCAAATGAATATACAATTTGTAATATAACATTTCTAAATAAAAAAATAGCAAAGTTAACCCCAAAAATTTGACAGAGACAAATGACGTCATTACGTCATTCATTCTTGTGGGTGGGGTGAAATAATCTAGCTCTCACAAGTTGATTCATATTTAAATATGCTACAATGGAGACGAAATCATAATTCACGAACACGTGTTCGTGTGACGCATTCTCACAAAACATTTGAATACAATCTCTCCTATGAACTAGGAATAGCCGCCGCAGAGTTTGCCAACGAAGAAAAGAATTGGCAGAGTTCGAAAGGCTGGTTCTTAATTCATTGAGTTCGCGTACATGGTCGGCTTGGTCTCCGTGACTGCCAATGGTTTTTTTTTAATTCATCAGCAAGTTATGAACGAATTGTATTGCATAAATACAATTGGATAAAATAAAGCCTAAGAAATAAGTTATTAAAGCCTATTATTAGGTTTTAATAGTGAACTTCATGTTTGTAGAAATGTACTTAGGAGGTTTTGAAAGTAACGTGATGACGTAAAAAGAAGGCGCCAACTATAACTATAACTATAGTACGTGCCAACGTGTAAAGTACTTTTTTCCATAAATTTTTATGTATTGTCGTTTTCATTGGGAAAAAACAATGATAAACAAAGACTGACCTATTGTTATTGTTATAACTATTTGCTGTTTATTTGAATTATTTCGTGTCGGTCAGTTCACCTGACCTTCTCCGGATTTGTACAGATTTTTAATTTTCCTCTTCTGTTCTAGTAACCACATAGCTGTTATGATTGTGTTTATTGCTTGCTACGTCATAAACTGACGTTGAAATAAAAGACATATAAAACAATGCTCTCTCCTTTTCTTACTTACCATTGAAAAGGAAATAATACTGCAATATTTGTCAGTGATTGATGACGCAAAGGTCATCTCTTATAAAAATTATATTGATTAATGTAATCCAAGACATTTTAATCTGAACAAAAGAAAAAACTGAAAATGAACGCTATCATGTTTCATAAAGACTTCATCGAGTTTCGAATGTTATGTCACGAGGAAATCCAATATGATGGATTTATGAGTTACGGGTCGCGTGAATTTATATTCTCCATTATACCTAGAAGGCGGGAAATACATTCTCTTGAATAGTGTGGCCAAAACAAATTTGGAACGTTAATTGCGACGAAGGAACTTAACTTGATAGATGGATTTCTATATGTACCTTGCATCTAAAGAAGTAGTCGTAGCAAGGTGATCAAGCGAACGTTTCGTTTTTTATTTTTTAATATAGCCTGCTCTATCTCTGCCGTTTTTCAAGTTTTAGATAGGTGTGGTCATGCCCTTTTTGTACGCAAACCTCACACTTAAAACCTTGTGGTGCAAGGCTTAGAGAACTGTCAAATTATAGCACTTAAGCTGAGCACAGATGTATACAAGTACATGTAATTAGAGGATTAGGAAATTCCCGTGTTAACTATCGCATATTCTTACGAATCTTAAATGCCTGTCTTTTCAATTTAATTTACAAATACAAACCGCAATCTTACCGATAGCCTCTTTGTTGACCTGGCATTCCCTGATATCCTTCTTATTCTGGCGCCCACTACGCTGTTCAGATCTTTAATCAACTTGAATAAGACTGCAAAATGTTGGTATTGTTGATATTTTATTTCTCCGAATTATATCTTTCGAAAAACAAGGAATCAGTTGCAGCCCACCTAACCCCAAATTACACCCCCTAACTAGGCATCTGCCATTCAAAGCCAATTTTTCTCCATCATTTTTCCTCCTCATTCTAAATTTCAGGTTCTTCAATCGAAAAGGAAGTAAAAGCATAAAATTATTAGAAGTCCTCTAAACGGAATGATTTTATTCGTCAATTGGATACCAGTTTAGTACGATAACACCTGTTACATAAGTTTTGGGAAAAATTTTAAATGCTCTCTGTGATAGTAAAGCCAATACATCTAGTCAACTATGGCGAAACATGTTGCTAGCGGTTATGTCAATTTGTTTAACATTTCACATTTTCGTTTGTCATTTGCGAAATGGGGTATAAACTAGACTTGCGAAAGTCCATCTGCAACCTGTCCTGGTTGGACAGCTGCCTAGACGAGATATGGTAAACTTGTTTCGCGGACAAAATATTTCAAAAAGTACCATATATCGGACAATTCGAGAATGGGAAGAAGGAATACCATGTATAAACTTACCAAAAACATGCCGTCCACCTACGTTAACTGGTTCAAGTCAACAGACTAGTCAACCGTTCCAGAAACACCATTGGAATGTCTACCCACAAGCTTTCCCGTCGTTTTCGCGTTTCAAATGCTACAATTTCTCGTTAACATTGCAAGAACAGGCCTAAAATACAGAAAACGCAAGAAATGCTCCAAGTATACTCCCGCACAATTGGCCAGAATCCCTGGTTGTTGCCGAGCTTTGATTGGTTGGAAAGCCCAAAATGAACAACAATTGCGACAAAGAATTCTTCAAAAAATTAGAGAAGTAGACTTAGAAAGCGTCCAAACCCTGATGCGACATGTAAGACAAAAATTACGTCTTATTGAAGATAAAGGCCCACTAGCAGCAATATAGCAACCAGGTGTTAAAGACTAAGATTTATTGGTGATTGTTATATTATGTTTACTTAATAAAGTTCCCTTAAATTTAAAATAATATCTTTCTATATTTTTCCCAAAACTTATGTAATAGGTGTTATTTTAAACCCACAAACATTACTCCTAATTATTATTTAAAAAGAAAACGAATAAACATTTGTTTTTTTATCCAGAGAATGAGGGTGAAATTAGTCATCAAACCCTGTATAAAATCAAAACGTAATATAATTTATGAGAAACTTGGAAATAATTGGTTTCGTTAGAAGTATAATATGTATACGCTTCTAAAATCAAAATATCAGAAAGTATACATGAAGTATTACGAAAATTTTTATTGCAAACCGGTTTGATTACAGTGGATACCTCAAGCATCTTCTGTACAACTATTTCGGCCCTATTTGGAGCCTCATCAGTAGAAATATAGCTCGAGACTTGCACTGCAAATCAAATCGACCGGTCCCAGGTTATTCGCAATTCCATGTAATAGTAATAAATAGCTTGAATCGCGACATCTTCCGATCATTTTTTGACAAAACATTGCATTAGAAATGACAAATTTCAGCCAGTTTGTTACTTAATAAGTCATCTCATGCAAGACGATCAAGCGTGCTGTCAAAGCATATTGAAAGTTTTAAAATTTTCTATTGCAAGTCGGGTCTGATTGCAGTGGATACCTCAAGCATCTTCCGTACAGCAATCAAAACCGATTTGACAGCACACTTGGCCGTCTTGCATGGGATGACTTATTAAGTAGCAAATTGGCTGCAATTTGTCATTTCTAATGCAATGTTGTGCCAAAAATTGATCGCAGGATCGTGATTCAGGCTATACGTATATATTATGGTTTGCCAATATTATAAATCAAAGAAATCTCCAATCTAACATTGTATCGAATCAAAGTAAATTTAAAGAGTTATTCCAATATTAAAAAAAAAGCGATAGAAACATCTGTAACAACTACTGACCCATTTCAATATTACCTATAATATCCAAAATATAATAAGAAGTTTCATAGCTTTAAAGGAAGAAAAGCTTACTGTAAGCTATATACAAGCGACTAACCTGTTCAGTTTAGTTATAATAATTCATTCGTTAACTTTGTTTTAATTCAAGTTTGCTATTAAAATAATTTAATGCACTATTGGATCATCTGATAGGATCAGGATTTGGGAGAAGGCGCCACTAAACATTCGGCTAAAAAATGGTCTTACGTCACACATTACTATTGCACATCACTATACAGACAACATTGGGAAAAAAATGATAAACAAAGACTGACCTATTGTTATTGTTATAACTATTTGCTGTTAATTTGAATTATTTCGTGTCGGTCAAGTTCACCTGACCTTCTCCGGATTTGTACATATTTTTAATTTTTATCTTCTGTTTTAGTAAGCACTTATCCGTTACGATTGTGTTTATTGCTTGTGTGTAAAAACACTGTCGTTTCAGATAACAAAATCAAATGTTGCATAACGCAAATATAAATGATGGAATGCAGCGTCGTAGTAGCTTCTTGAAAGAAAAGGAAATATGATGATGACTCAACCATTCACTTCTTATTTTCGTTAAAGTAAATATTTACTCGGAGTCGTGTTGTTTGACTTTTTTGAGTGAGTGAGTCTTTTTCTGCATTTCTTTAATAATCCAGGTCCTCACGGCAAAGGAGGGAATGTTAAAGTTAGATTTTTAAACTTTACGCAATCGACGTTTTTACTCGAAACTTATTTTCTAAATTTAATCCACTATTTGATAATGATAACATGGTTTCGCATAAACCTTCGCTTTTATTGGTTTCGTCTGACAATAAACTGGAACCTTTTAGATAACTTATTCAATCGCCTATTGAATTAAGTTTTGTTGTATATATCATCACGTTTTTTTTTATTACAAACAAACACAGAATTTCATCAAAATATTTACTGTTTGTTATAGATAAGTGCTATACTATTGTCATAATAAATAGAAATATTAATTTAAGAATATTGTATGTTTTTTGTATCAATTTTTTTATCATTGATAAAAAATAGATAAATATAGGAATGGTTTCAAGCTTCGCTTTTAAGGAAAAACATATTTCTCTACTAAATTTGCCTAAGTATGCACGACATGTCAAATTCTTTTCTGGATTTTATTGTCCTCTACTGTACCTATTATTTGATTAATAAAAGTATTTCCTATGTATTTTTCCTGAAAGAAAATTTGGTAAATACAAGGCAAGCTTTTTGTTCTACAAATGAAGGTGAAAGGTGATCTTGAATGGGGAATGGCAATTATTTTAATGAGAAATAAAAATCAGAGACAAATGTATAGATATTCGAAATACGAGTACATATTCTAGAGAAAAATAAAAAATTAACTTAAAATTAATTAATTTTTGAAATTAATAAACGTCAATATTCTTTGTCGGAACGACAAGGAATATAAAGCTTTTATTTCTTTTTCTCTTTTTCTTTTTGAAGTGAAATAATTACTCAGAACCAAATGAAATCATTGAAAAACAACAACAATTTTTTTCTTTTTTCAATCGTGTTATCTTAACGAATGCTTGCTAATGTAGTGTATAAAATAAGAATGATTCCTAATTCTTTTTGAGATAGGAGGCTGTAATCTTGCATTTGATTGTAATTTTTTATTTTAAACAACATTTTTAATGACACTTTCCTGTATTTTTTTAATATAAGGGAGCTTTACTCTTAAGCCGCCTTCACTTTTCAGTATCCACGCTATACACCAGTGGTCGCTAACGTTTTCAATTTTATGAGCTACTTTGATAATTTTAGAACAAACAGTGAGCTACCTAGTCCTAAGCGACGTAAGCACACCTAAATGAAATAATGCACAGTTTTATTCGACATTATTTTACGAAGTAATACATACTAATAATTAACTAGAACTACCAATCGTAGGTGTTTGAAAAATAAACAAGATTTTTATGCAGTCACAATGGCATGTTACATGCGATTTAATAAAAGTGAATAAAAATAACAAAAAGTATAACGCACTATTTTAAACAAAAACATGTGTTAATATAAAATTCATGTTCAATGAGAAGGCTGACACTCAGACTCATCGATAAGTCTTTTAATGTTTGCAGTATAGTTTGATACAGCCATTCGAATACAATTATCCAAATGTTCATCTGTAGTCGATTGCGGTATTTATTCTTAATAAACTTCATATTGGAGAAAGCAGATTCACACAAATAGGTTGAACGAAATAGTGCTTTTACTTTCAACGCAACACAACATAGAACTGAATATTTTTCTTTACTTACTGTACGTCAGATAAATGTTGTGCCTGAGACTAAAAGTTTTAAGGGTAAATCATTTTGAAACGCAATCACTTCCATTTTTGTTGCAGAGATGTCTTCGCCAAAGTTCTGCTTAACACAAGTTAACTGTTAATTTCCATGAAAGGTGAAACAACAAATTGCGCCACTAAAGACATTTCATTGAAATCTTTAAAACGATTTTTGAAATTTTCCTTCAACTTAGAAACTATTTCTACATGATATTTACTGTCATAGGGTTCCAATGGATTTTGAGATATTTTTTCTGAAAGAATATGAAAATGCCTGGTATCGTGGATGATTAGTTTTTTTTTCCCAAAACTCAAACTTTTTGATAAATGCTTTTACATCAAAAATCATTTCTACTGGTTCTTTGTCCCTCCCCTGAAGCTGTAAATTAAGTTCATTTAATTTTTCGGTAATGTCCACAAGAAAACCAAAATCTCTAATCCAGATTGAATTTTCCAGTTCAGGAATCGGTTCATCGCGTTGTTTGAAAAATTGAATTATGGCAAATAGGACATCGTTGAAACGTTTCAGCACTCGTCCTCTACTTAACCATCGAACTTCAGAGTGAAGAAGTCTGACTGACAGTCAATTTCATCGGCCAAGGTTTTCAATAATCTTCTGTCCAACGCTTGAGTTTCAATCTTGTTCACAATTTTTACAACTAGTTTCCTAACGTTGTTTAGTCTTAGAAAGTTTCCACATAAGGCTTACTGATGGATAATGCAATGATGACAGAGAAATTGTCGAAAGCTTTCATCTTTACGCCATAACGCCACCAGACCCCTATCACAACCCATCATAGCTGGAGCGTCATCGGTAGTGAAGCCTACCATTTTTGATATGGGAACTTTCTCAGATGAAGTAATATTTTTGAAATAAGAAAACAACTCCTGACCAGTAGTATGTCGTTTCAGTGGAATAAACTTGAAAATATCTTCTTTTATCGTAAAATCACTAAAAACCATCCTTACAAACATGGCCATCTGGGAAGTGTCAATCACATCTGTTGATTCATGCAATTGCGGTGAAAAATAAACACAGTTATCTAAGTCAGTTCTTAACTGTACAAAAATATCATTGCTCATAATTTCTACACGTCTCATTTTTGTATTAGTAAAAAGTTGCATAGATTTTATAGCTGAAACTATCTCGTCTTTATTTCTAAAGTTGACAAATAACGAATCTGCAGCCTGTTTTATCACTTCCCCGTCTTCATAAGGTTTCTTCTTTTGTGCAATTATCTGGGTATAATGCTTCAGTTGCAGCCTTATTTTTGTCGATGTTTTTAAAAATATTGACTGTTGTCCAATTAATTGGTTTTTTAGTTGTTTCAATTTTTCCTTTCTGGTGGCAGAATGTAATGGAAATGATTTTTCAAAATTCGAATGTACAGTTTTATGATACCTCTCAATATTCCCTTCTTTGGCAACGGAAACAGAAGTATTACACAACAAACATACATTTTTGCCTTTAACTTCTGTGAAGAAATATTGTTCTTCCCATTCCGAATGGAAGTGATATGTTTTCACCTTCTTACTACTGCTTGCCATAATATTTTTTACTGCTCTCTACTTTGCTACGGACCCAACTGCTGGACGTAGATTACGTGATGTTCGGTTTTAAACTGAGTGCAATGTCGCCTCTCAATGTGTATTTATCCCATTCAAAGCAAACCAGATCGTTCTCGAATACTAGAGCGCTCCGGTTCTAGCCAATTCTAGCATGGTGAAGTTGGCGACAGATCGCTCACCGCAGTGTTGCCTCTGCGTGTGTTTATTATGACAATTTGCGAAATTTACGGAGGCTTCTATGATTTTTAACTGTTTGTATCTTTAAAATATACAATATGTTGTGACCTACCAGAATTGCCTTTGCAAGCTACCGATAGCTCGCGATCAACGGGTTGGCGACCATTGCTATACACCTTAAAAGATCAATTTCACCTGGCATTTCCCAATTTGATTTGAAGAAATACAGAAGTGGTCTACATCAATAAAATTTAATAAAAATCGATAATAAAAAATACGGCTCCCATTGAAAAAACATAATGAAAGTGAGCAACATCATAGTATGTATCGTGAAGGACAATGTCAATTGAAGAATTAGCTAAAACAACTCCCATCAATCCCCCTACTGTAAAAAGGAAGACAAATCCTAAAGCTCAGAGGATTGTTGGGGAATAATTGATTTGGGTGTTCCATGGAGGCCAATCAACTAAAAATTTTAATTCCAGTAGGAACGGCAATAATTATAGTTGCTGATGTGAAGTAAGCTCGGGTATCAACATCTATTCCGACAGTAAATATATGATGGGCTCATACGATAAATCCTAGGAGTCCAATTGCTATTATGGCGTAGATTATACCTAGGGTTCCAAAGGTTTCCTTTTTTCTTCTCTCTTGCCTGATGATATGGGAGATTATCCCAAATCCAGGAAGAATTAAAATGTAAACTTCTGGATGACCAAAGAATCAGAAAAGATGCTGGTATAGAATTGGGTCACCTCCTCCTGCTGGGTCGAAGAAGGTTGTGTTAATATTTCGATCTGTAAGAAGTATAGTGATAGCTCCTGCTAGGACAGGCAGGGAGAGGAGGAGAAGAAGTGCAGTTAGAGCTACGGCTCATACAAAGAGGGGTATTCGATCGAATGTGATACCGGTAGCTCGTATATTAATAACACTTGTAATGAAATTAACTGCTCCTAAAATGGAGGAGATCTCCGCTAAATCAAGTCTAAAGATAGCTAAATCAACTGAAGCTCCTCTATGGGCAATATTGGAGGACAGTGGGGGATAAACAGTTCATCCTGTTCCAGCCCCTCTTTCAACTATTCTTCTTATAAGGAGGAATGTAAGTGAAGGGGGTAAAAGTCAAAATCTCATGTTGTTTATGCGTGGAAATGCTAGGTCCGGGGCTCCCAGTATAAGGGGGACTAGTCCATTTCCGAAACCTCCAATTATGATGGGTATTTCTATGAAAACAATTATAATGAATGCATGGGCAGTTACAATTACATTATAAATTTGATCATCTCCAATAAGGGACCCAGGGTTTCCTAGTTCTGCGCGAATTAAAATTCTTAAGGAGGTTCCTACTATTCCGGATCACCTTCCTAAAAGAAAATTCAAAGTGCCAATGTCTTTGTGGTTTGTAGAAAATAATCATTTATTCGGTAAAATGGCCGTGAACAAGCGGTAAGCTGTAAACTTACTCATGAATTAAATTCTTTTACCAGTCTTATATTGATGCCAAATTGCAAGTTTGGTGGTGGATTTTTCCTAAGGCTTAAAATTTGACTTTTTTTTAATGGCGACTTTGAAGGTCACAGGTTTTTTTAACCTAAGCCCTTGATTAGAGGAGGTTAAAAATCAAGGTGGATAAAATTAATCTTGCCAGCGTTACAAGATTAGTTGCTATGATCAAGAATTTATAGGGGGCAGAGTTTTTATAATAAGTAACAAATTCATTGACAGTACTAAAGTTTTGAAGGTGATTCATATATATATATATATTTGTTGCATGCTTTTTGAAAACACTGTATATGTGGGAAAAATACAGAACGTTCATAAATGATCGAAAGGCGTTTGAATTTAGCGCACAATCGCGTTTGTAATTGTCATCTTGTAACGTTGGTATTGCTGCCGCGCTTCTTGTAGCGCGCTTGAAGTCTACGTTGTGATTTTCACATTTTAAACTTTTAAAAATAAGCTAGACAGCGGGAATTTCAAATGCCTTTCAATCATTTCTGAACACTCTATATAAATTAACTTTCAAATGATGTAAATAATTGTTTATCGAAACAAATGCATGTATCTTGTCCTGCCAAATTCAAATTCAATTTTTCTATCATCCATTATAAAATCTTGAAAGAAATATATTTTATACACCCCAGCTTAAGTATTATTTTGAATAATAATCTAATTTTTTTAATTTTTCAACTATACAATATTGAAAAGATTTCTTTCTTCATACACTCGAAAAGTTTTCATATGATTGAAAAGCTATTGATGACTAATAAACAATACACTTTGAATTTGAAAAAAAGAGAAAACGGACGGAGATAGCTATATTATGAAATTGGCGGATTTAAAACAAGTGCGCCACGTACGTTCCCAAATCAAAACGAAACATACGATATATCAAAATCGAATAAATCCAAATTATATTAGAATGTTAAATCAATTGTTGCTGTTAAGTAAACTGCCGCTCTAAGTAAGTGCGAGCTCAGAGTTTATTTCTCTTAGCATAATTGATTGTGTACTTTACTACATTTTACTTTTTTTAAGGCTAGATAAAATAGTAAATTGATGGGGGCCACAGTAGAGACGGGATGTAGGTAACAGATAAATGGCTACAAAATTGCTGCTTCCAAACAACCCTAATCCGGCACTGAATAATTCAGACTTTGCAAATTGAAAAAGGAAAATAACAGTTGAATAACGAAATTTGTATCTACAAAAATGCGAATTTTATTAATACGTAGTCATTAAAAAAGTAACATATTTCTTTTGATCAAAAAGTAAATAATTCATTAAAAAATTGAAGAAACTGTGATATTAGGTGGAAGTAGTTCAATGATACTTGAAATTTTTTCAACAAGAACTATAACAGGGTGATTATTGAATAGACCAACAAAAAAATTGATGAAAGAATAGACACTTCAGAACATGGGAAAAATATTAGAAATTTTTTTTTAGTTTTTCAGAAATAATTAATGAAAAATTGTCCTCAAAACAATGAACGCACCTGACTAAGTTAACGAACGAAATCAATACAATCATAAAAGTGTTTTGTCGGCGTCGGACGTAAACTTGACCTTTAAACGAAATTGAATTTGGTAAAACGAACGTTATATTATAACGAACCAATTCGAAAACGACGAACAAAAGCATGAAGACCATACTGACCCATCACTTATAACGAACTTCGCTTATAACGAAACTGTTTTGGCAGTCCCTTGAAGTTCGTTATAAATGGACATGACTGTATTTCACTTGAAAACGTAATTGATTTTAATTAATCTCATGGCAGTTAATATACTTGTACGACGCATTCATCATCAGTTGTGTAACACTTTGTTATTAGTGCATTTCTGTTAAATTTTTAATTAATTACTCGTATAAATTGTATAGAATATTTTAAACATTTTTTGTGGGTCTACTCACCCTGTGTTTATCTACTACCGTTTTGAAAAGTATTTATCATCATTTTGATATTGCTGCAGAAAGTAAACTTTTTTACTACCATTTCGAAAACTAAACTTTTGGACACCTGATTCAGTTCCGGAATATTATTTACTTCCTGCCGCTTATTCCATAAGGAAATGCATATTTTCATAATCATTTAATCGTTTCCTGGCAAGGCAAAGTATATTAATAGAGCAAACTTTAATTAGGTACTTAGTTTTTAAGCGAATTATTCAAAATACCGACAAAGAAACGATTTTCAGGTTAATTGAATTCTACTTTCTCCTGCGGTTTTACCAAGACAACACAATGAAAGAAACGTCGACACCAAAGTGCTAAAATGTATTCATGGGAAACACAAACGGTTTTTCCACGAGACACGAAATTAAAATTCATATTTCATTGAGGTATTATTTATACATGCACACATTCATAGCTCGGCTTGTTACCTAAAAACGCACCTGTTTCTCAGACCACTCCTCCTCGCACCGTCGCCTTCTGTATTATTAACTAATTACTAGTTTTCACCAATGACTGCATTAGTAATTTTGTATTGATTGCGGGTAATTACGCTCGAAAGTACATACAAAACGAAACGAAGTTGTATACTTACGTGCCAGCGTCGCCGAGAAGACCACGACCCACCACAACATCTCCAGTTATCCTCTGTCCTCGCTGTTCAACAATTAAAGACTCGACGCAGAAAACTGGGCCATCCTCGTAATTCAGGGTCGATGAGAATCACCACTGCGATGTCTCCTAATTAAAGTGTTATTGTTACTATAACAGTTAGAGACGAAATTTATGTTAAGTACAGCGACAGACAAAACTAATGCAGAGCCTTAAGCCTTAAATATTGAGCCAAATGAATAAAACGAAGCATATGCTTTGACTTCTGCTATACATTTTTTTAAAGCTTAGCTACTTGCAAAGAATTCATTTGCAAACCATTACACAAATCCCCTTTTTTACTATGTTACAGGCAGAATGATTTAGAATTTGATGTTTCTTTATATATTTGTAGTTTTCATTAAATAATTTGAAGCAAAAGCAAAAGTTTTATTCATCAGACCCATTGAACACGTTGAACAAAAGCATTTGTCTTATATTGTGTCGCATTAATGTTGGCTATCGTTGTATGCATACAGTACACTTCAGCATTCGATAAAATTTTAAAAAAATTCCTAAGTTTAGGTTTCTATTTAAATGAGGAAGAAACTTTGAATCCAAACCGTTTTTACTAATTGTCTATTTTAGTTTTAGTAAACACCAAACATGAGATGAGAAAGTTGTTGAATGGTACATCTCCAAATATTACTCTAGTCTAGTTTTGTTTTGCTTTATTCAAAGAAGGACCATGTTACCTTGGGTAGATTCTACTGTACATGGAAATCATAAGCAACATAATATTCGTATTGGGTTATTTTGACTTTGAAATTTATTCTCACATTCAGAACTTATTTTATTTGTAAGATGCTTTTGTTATGCAACCAATAAAAAATTCCTGTTTTTATTTGAAGCTCACAAAACGGAGCAAAAACTTTGGCCCTGAAATTCAAACAAAAAGCAATTCTGGAAGCGCGCAGTCCCATCGTCAGTGAACATCCGAAGCTCTTGCATTTAAGACCGTTTCTTCCACGCAAAAAATTCTTGTGCCAAAGCAAAAACCGTGTAGTGCATGCAATGAAAAGTTTTTTTTGGATGATGGTATGAAACAGTAAGTTTTCTTTTTTTTCTCCGGGTTTCCTCCAACTGGTTTTGGTATGTGACGATTTTCATGGAACATGTGTAAATCGTAACCAAGAAGTCCTCGTTGTTTGGAAACTTAAGCGTCCGCGGTCGATAAATAAACTGCACAAAAGCAACGCCGCCTCCTCTTCCGACTAAATTTAGCCTCTAACATTTGCTCTAGAATTACAAACGAGCCGAGTAACAGCCGATTTTCAGCGCAGTGAATGCATTTCTATTCCGATCGCCTCGTGTTCGCCTTGAAAAACGCGGAATTGCACGTTCCAGCCGGTTTCTTAAGGCAGAAACGAGGAATGTTATGCAATGGTGGAATTATGGCGCGCCGCGCCGCAAGGGCATTACCATTCATAACGAAGCGCAATTTTCCGAATATGGGCCGAGGAAACCGTTTGTTCTTTGCTCCTAACTGTACTTGCTACTGTAGATTTTTATCTTGTAAGTACATGGATGCAATTCAAGATTATCATTGATCCTTTAAACCAAACATAGATGAACACGCTTGCTCACGGAGATGTATGTGTACCATTTGCGCTTGTCTTCAATATGACGGGGCAGTGTTTCAGTTAGCAGTTTGGATTTTCCAGCGGAGGATTCTCCAGTGAACTGATATATTTGCTGCACATTTTTTTTTATACATTCTTTGAAGGTCCAGGACACTTTTCTAGAGTTCCTAAGGACTACGGTTAAGAAAAGAGCTAATACCGATTGCCAAATACATTTTCGATAAAAGCAGGCCATAAAAAAGAAAACGTATGTCGTAACTCACAACACATTGGAATCGTTATCAAGGAATTTTCTTCGAATTTTTTCGTACATCACAACATGGATGGGCGATATACATCGATGTTCATAGAACATCGATATTTTACGTCGATGTTCAATGTATTTGTCATCGATGTCTACGATTTATTATCATCGATAGAACATCGATGTTACCAATAAAATATCAAACATCGAATCACTTTTAAATTCTGAATTGATACTTCAGAATATCTTTAAAAGAAACATTTTTAGTATCGTCTAAACATAATTTTTTATTAAATGGCGATTTGATCCAAATGAGTTATATAATAAATAACAAACAGATACTAATTACAAACAGAAACCTAATTTAGATCAAGAAAGTAAAACATTCCCCGATGTTTTTAACATTTTTATAACACAGGGTTAATTGGGAATCATAAATAAATAAATATCGACTTTATTTCTATTGGCGGAGTTCAGCAAAATTGCTGCTCGATCACTCAACCAACGCCATAACACAATTATAATATTAATAATACGAATGAGTAAATAATAATAATAATGATAATGAAAAATAATAAGTGATCATAAGAACTAATTTCATTGATATAAACTTAATTTAATTTAATGTAATTTATAGTAATTGGTCACTGATTCAGGGAGAGTAAGATTTTGAAATTTCTTTTGAAAGCTGAAGTCGATTGATTTCGTAATTCTTTAGGCAATGAGTTGTAGAGCTTGGGCCCGACAAAAGTAAAGGAATGTTCGAATAAGGAGGCGTGATTCGGTATACCGAGTATACTTCTGCGTCTCAAATTAATTTCATGTAATTGGCTACGTGGTGTCAGCAATGTCTTTAAGTAATTCGGCGTGGAACTTGAAACGATTTTACGTATTAAGCAACCTAAATGCAACACCCTTCTGTCCTGCATGTTTAACCACCAAATGTCAGTCAATTTAGAGCTCACGCGTTCACGTAACTTTAAATCGAAGATGAATCTTAAGCATGAATTTTGAATTCTCTGAAAGCTAATTGCACAAGATAAACCAAGACACAGGCCGTAGATAGCATCACAATAATTATATGACGATAAAATTAAACTTTCACATAATTGTATGCGAAGATGTTAAAAAATATTTATTTGTATATAAGCTTTTTAATACGCCAAAAGATTTCTGTGTTAGCTTGTTAATATGAGATGTAAAACGCAATTGTTCATCAAAGACAAGACCAAGATTATTAACACATTTAGAGAAAGAAATTTTATTATCGTCAACAAAAATATTCATACTATCCACGACTCTTTCTCGATTCTTACTGCTGCCAAAAACAATGGCCTGAGATTTATTGTGATTCATATGTAATGAATGCTCTTTTGATACGATAAGTAAACTTGCTAGATTATCATTTATAAGCCTTTCCGTGGTTGTAAGATCAGAAATGTGAAAGTAATGGTAGATTTGCGTGTCGTCTGCGTAACAGTGCCAACTGTAATTTAGACTAGAGTGCAAATCAGCAGTGTAAATTATAAACAGGAGAGGACCTATAATTGAGCCTTGAGGCGTACCTGAGCGGATAGGCTGATAAGTTGAAGAAACGTTATTAAAAGTAACAGCTTGAGACCGGCTTATGTAGATAGGAGCTCAGAAAGTGCATTGAATCCTCAGATAGTCCAGAATAATGAAGTTTCGCGGCCAACAGTTTGTGATTAATAGTATCAAAGACTTTAGACGGGACGATTATAAAAATAACACGCATATCTTTTTTTTTTGGACACAGTAAACCAAAAGTGTTCAGTTTGTTCAATAATATAACGTTTTTTTGGAGTATAATGTAAATGGTGTTGATTTATATAGTATATTGTTTTATTAGGATTAAAAGTGTCACTTTTTTGTCCAACAAGATTGCAAAACATTAACTTCAATTGCAGTTTTTGCTATTGTGTAACTGGCAATATATATTACCACTTACACAATTTTAGTTAATTTTCACTATTAATTTCAACATCGATAATAGCAAACATCGATGTTTGGCGGTCGATATCTTTTTAAACATCGATATGAACTTTCGATGTTGACATCGATGTCTAACATCAACGTTTATCGATCGATGTCCCATCCCTACATCACATCAATTGATCAACAATTAAAGTTTCTGAGTGACCAATGTAATAACAGTTACTTTTATTTGTTTATTTGTTCTGTGAGGCCTATGGCCAAAAAATTAAGAATAAAATCGATAAAGAAATGTATACTAGACCACGCGCGGCATTGTAAAATTGTGATAAGAAAAAAGGCGGTTCGTGAAACCAGTTTTTTTTAATGGAACATCCTGTAAATTTTTAGATATTTGGATGCAGTGAGCTGAATACACGGTATAAATTTATATTGATTTCATTGAACTACTTTCGTAAAATAATTTTTTTTCTTCAAAAATTCAGTCAGTTTCAATATGAATTTCTGATTATTGAGATAACACAGACTAACCAAAATCTAACGCGGTATTTTTAAGGCTTTGGCCTTTATGAAAACATGAACAAAATTAAGATATCTTTTTGCATTATACCGAGCGATCGATACTTATGAAACATTTTTTTTAAATGGAACTACCTACTTTTTATTTCAGAAATGGATAGCACTTAAATGTAGCTTTCTGGTGATGTAATGTTATATACCTTTATTTTTAACAGTTTCGTTTTGAATAAAGCGGTAGTGTTAATTACAAAAAGAAAACCGTTCAGAATAATCAGTTTTCAGTACTGGCAAAAATAACAGGAAATCCAAATCAAGATTTACTTGACGACGACTTTCAAACTTGCAACCAAATTTTTAGAATAATAAATGATTATCCTGATATGTTCAACAGTATATTATTCAAAGGCAAATCGACATTCGAAAATTATAGGCTAGTGAACAGACATTAATATGTATTATGATATATCGAAAAATTTGCGCAGCTCTAATCATAGATTAAAAAATATTTACAAAAATTGAAGACAACAACCCAACTGAATAACATTAATTTAAATTTCTTCAATATACAATTTGCAAGTTTGAGAAACCCTTAATACCTACAACTTTAAAACTCGTCAAAAATAAATAAATTAAGAAATAATAATAAGAAAATCGTAATGGCTATCTTACAACAAAATTCTTAAATTCGAACGGTCTGTCCTCGTATTCCACACACTTATTTAAATTTTTTACAAAACTTAATTTAACTTCTTGTAATGTATCTCTGGAAATATTTTCAAATGCATCCCTTATTCTTTGTTTCATGTCATCTTTAGTAGTTGGAACGTTTTTGTAAACTTGATCTTTTACATGACCCCAAAGAAAAAAATCAAGAGAAGTCAGGTCAGGGAAACGTGGCGACCATTGCAGGAATACTCCTTTGCCAATCCATTGGTTTGGACGTAAATGACTTAAATAATCTCTTGCGTTTCTGCAAAAATTTGGACGAGCGACGTCTTGCTGAAACCATAAATTTGCAAGTATATCTGCATCTTTATTTTGTAAGAAACCTGAAAGTTCTTCTTTCAAAAAAATTGAGACAAATTGCGCCTGTTAACGAACATTCGAAAAAATATGGTCCAATCACTTGCAAATTTATTATTCCTCCCCAGACGTTTAATGACCAGTGATTTAGGTGAACTAGTGTCCTAATCCAATGGGGATTATCTGTTGAATAGTAATTCATATTATGTCTGTTCACTAGTTCATTACTTTTGAATGTCATCTGTGAATATGTTGTTGAGCATATCAGGGTCATCATTTATTATTCTTAAAATTTGGTTGCAAAACACTATTTTGAAAGTCGTCGCCATGTAAATCGTGATGTAAAGAAATATTATAGGGGTGTTATTCATGCTTTTTTTTATAAATCTTTTGACACTGGTCTTACTGATATCTGTTATCTTGCTTATTTTGCGTGAACTTATATTTGGATTTTCTGTTATTGTTGCCAGGACTGTAAGCTGATTATCCTCATGTGTCGTGTTTGGATAATTTTCTTCTTGTAATGAACACTACCGCTTTGTTCAAAACGTCTCTTTAGGCTTTTGAAACATTTTATAGGGCGACGGTCTGAATATCTTTCACTATAAATTCTGGAGGCAAGAAGACAATTTCTATTACAAACTCCTAACATGTAAATCATATGAACCATTTCTTCTTTGGATAAACTCATCTTTCTATAACTTTCGAACGCAGTCAAGAATTACATTGGTTAAATTTTTAAAATCTTGTTTTCATGTCACACTTTTTAAAATATATTTTACTAAGGGCCAATTTCATGATGGAATTTAAAGGAGACTAAAGTTACTTTCTGATGTAAAAACAAATATGAAAATACATTTGTTTACACATCTGATTGTGACTTTAATTTTAAAGCCTCCTTTAAATTCCAATATGAAATTAGCCCTTACTTAAGGCGATAATTTTAGGAAATTTTAATTGAAACTTAATTTTAATTACCAAACTTTCGGAATGTCGATTGGTGGCGGCATCGGGTGTGCAGTTTAAAAAGTCAATCATTCAAATACTTCTAAAAAGAAAATTTCTAGTGACGAAACTGAGAAAAATTAAGGTATATAACCTTATATCAGCAGAAAACTGCATTTAAGTGCTATTCATTTCTGAAGTAAAAAGTGGGCCGTTCTATTTAAAAAATGAGATACCGAAGTATCGATAAGTATCGATCGCTCGGTATAATGCAAAAAGATGGCTTAATTTTGTTGACATTTTTATATAGATCAAAGTCCTAAAAATATTAGATTTTCATTAATTGGTGTTGTCTCAATAATCAGAAATTCATATTCAAACTTACTGAATTCTTGAAGAATTTTTCAAGAAAAAAAATTATTTTATGAAAGTAGTTCAATGAAATCAATATATATATTTATACCGTGTAATCAGCTCAGTACGGTGCATCCAAATATCTAAAAATATACAGGATGTTCCATTAAAAAAAACTAGTTTCCACGAACCGCCATTTTTCTTATCACTCTGCATATTTCAAAATAATTTTACAATATGCTGCTTGTTGTCTAGTATAAATTTCTTTTTCGATTTTATTATTTTTTTGCCATAGGCCTCACAGAAGAAATACACATCGTTGGGCCACCTTGTACAATTTATTTGATTAGGACACATGGATATTATTTATCAGTTACCTTCTTGCCTTAAGAAAAAGAAAATCGCATGCACTTGTCAAAGTAAAGATTACATTGTGAATTAATTTAATATGGAAAAAATTGTTAGCTGGCAATTTGGCAGTCCCTCTGTGCACAAGTGACAGATGTTTTGTTTAAAAGAATTTTATTTATAACGTGAACAAAAAGTTTTCCCATCTAGTGTGTTGCTCTCATTTTTTCGCATGTTCACGTATGTTCCTTACTCGATCAGTAAACGCCAAATTGACATTTATCCTTGACATAATGTCAACAGAAAATCATAACCAATAATTACGATTTATTACTTATTTGAAACCAAACAAAATAAAACATTGAATTCACAACATATGTTCAAAATGGCCTCAATTTTCTTCGAGACATTTTCTAACTCTTCTACGACATCCATTTTGCAAAATGTTGGGGAGAATTGTTTATTTCATTATCTTTTTGATGATTCTTTGTGTAAATTCCTATAAATCATTAACGGGCTTTTTAAAAATGGTATTTTTCAAGTAGGGCCAAACAAAGAAATCCAAAGGAGTTAGATCGCAAGATCGCGGAGGCCATATGTTTGCCATATTTCTACTAATTATCCGATCTCCAAAAAACTCTTGAAGGAAATTTAAATTATTTCCAGCAGCATGGGCCGTTGCACCATCCTGCTGGAAATACCCAAACTGCAACTCGCCATCATGCAGTTGATTAATAAATGAATGTAAAATCTCTTCCCGATATCTAAGCGCTGTTGGTGTGCCATTCAAAAATTTTGGACCTATCAATCATCTCCGAACTGAACCTATCCAAACACCATTTTTTTGTGGATGGAGTGGGGCTTCAATGAAGATGTAAGGGTTTTCTGTACTCTAGATCCTCATAGTTTGGGAATTAATGTCTCCTGTTAAATGGAACCAAATCTCATCGGAAAAGAAGGTTCTGTCCAACAAAGCGTCATTGTCAATATTGTTTAAGAACCAATGACATTATCTTCGCCTTGGTTCAAAATCTAGCCAAACGATAAGCAAGTCCTTTCTTAGAATAGTTCTGCAGGTCCCGACAGAAAGATTAACTTGTTGTAACAGGTGATGGATGGAAGTGCGAGGAGCATCGGTCATAATTTGTCTCACATAATCAACTACCCCATCAGTTCTTATTTTAGGCCTACCTGATAACTGTTTTCTAGCCACATTGCCAGTTTCTCTGAATAGTCCTAGGGATTACTGAAGTTCATTAACAATTTTGTGGTACAGAAATACAGTTTCTGGAAATTTTTCCTGAAATTTTGTAATACAATCAGGAATAGAAAATAGGTCCATTCGCTATTGATTTTTTGAGTGTTTCGAAAGTAGGATTCAACAATAAAAGATTTTCCTTCCAATGTGAAAACCATTGTAAAATCAAATCAATAAAACTATTTTTTTAAAGTTATGTTTGTTTACTTGTCTGTTTAGGGTACGGAGTAAGTGAGGAACATGCGAAAAAATGAAAGATGGGAAAACTTTTTGTACGCATGTTATTTTCTGCTTTAGTGTTTGTTTTTTCCTTTAACTGTTTTATTATAAATCATTACATATTTTTTCCACTCTACCAAAAATATGTTGGTAATTAGTGTACAGCCAGAATTAAAAGTAATGTCTCCGCAATAAAAAGTTAAATTGGTTAAATCACTTCTGAGTGCTATAACGAGTAGGCGAACACATATCGAATTCTTGTCGATGTTTTCTTGACCTGCACGTTAAAATTACCAAATAGCTAAAAGACAAGTTAATTCAAAGTAAACGTGTGTCACTTTCATCGATGAAAATAAATATTTGGATTGGTCTTAAAAAAATTATATTTTTACGATTTTACGCCAAAGCAATTTGAGTTTGCGCTAATTTTTTTTGATCGGGACTCGCACATCGTAAAGCGAAATGCAAAAATAAATATCGCCGGTTTTATTAAAAGCGTGAGACATAAAATCCGGCAATATTTAAAGCGATTGCTCTCTTATTTAAGCGGAAGTGACGGCCTATATTTTTCTTCATCAAAATTCTTTGGATTATCAAACTGAAAATTTTAAGCTCGTCAGTTTGTGACAATTAAACGAGCGCTGAAAAAGTTAGAAAAACACAAAATCAAGTTTAAAGTCGCGATTCTTTAATTTATTTTTTGCCCCGTTCTGTTGATTCACGCTTTAATACATTTGACCTACATTTCGCAGACGTGCAGACGGTCCGCGATACAATTAATTTGAAGATGCAGACTGTGGTCACGTGCAAAACAACTGGCGAAGAAACGTGCTCACTTTGTCTCACAGGGTGGTCATAAATTACCGCCCTGTCACCACAGTTATTACTCAGCATTTCTTATTTTTATTCTCGGTTCAGAAATTCCTTACTCTTATTTCACTTGTAGAATGTATCTTCTGCTTCAGACTTCGAGTTGAAACGTTAAATTTAAGCTGATAAGATCCGAATTAAAATAAAAATTATGCAGTGCCCTCTGTGAACTTGCGCTCGAACTAAGAAGAATTTCTAGTTGTGTATTAATTAAAGAATCTTCAATATAAAATTCCCGCTTTCTTTGTGCCCGCCCTATTCGAAATATAGTACATCGATCTAGAGTTAATTAAATTTTTTCATATAGAGTTAAAGTGAAATTTATGTAGCACCATCTGTAGGGATGCAAATTGCCCGCTTCGCTCTTAACAAGAATATTCTCTTTCCTACACACAATTATAAATAACATGATAGTTTGTTGCGCTTTTTATTATTATAATTTGCATATGGAGGTCTTAAATTATGGAAAAAGAAAACAAAACAAAAATAAAATTCAAATTCTCTGCATACGAAAAAAAAAGGTTTTTATTTGTTTATGTAATATTTGATGTTATTATAAAGCTCAGCATTTTATTAGAATTTAAACTAATAAATCGAATTTGAATTCAATTTGTAATTATAAAGCGCCATCTCACAGTGGGTCCGAATTAACAATTTTGGGCCAAAATTCTGAAACTTTTGAAACTTATTCAGAATTGGCTCGTGATTACCGGAAAAATAATTTAAAAAATCTCACTGATAAAATAGGGTACTTTTCCAGGGGTTGAAATTGAAATAATAGTGGAAAATTCTAAAATTGAATCAAGAAAAACATAGTAGAAAAATTGATGAATTAGGGTATTTTTTAGAGGGTGAAAGTCTAAATAAGAATAAAATTTTAGCATTTCGAATACATGTAAGCTTTCTATTCGTTTCTAAATGAACGAAAAATAGTAAAAAAGACAACCGAAAAGAAAACTGAATAAAAATCCAGATGAGTCGAGAGTTGTATCAAATTTAACATATAAATTCAAGGAAAAATAAGAAAATCCCATACTCGAAATAAGATTTAGGATCGAATGAAAATGTGGTTCATAAACTCGTTTTAGAAACTAAAGTTTTATTATTGAGTTCAATAATCACTTTCATAGTCACTTTGTGCTTCGCTCGTATCACTTTCGACTTCAGATGAGGTTGAGATATTCATTTGTTCGTCGTCAGGTGTCGATGTGCCTGGTATTTCTGGGGCAACAAGTAGTTGCAGACTTTTGCAGAAAGACCAGTCTTTCTTCTTAACAGAGGTAGACGTAAGCTGGTTATGAAAGGATCCGACGAAGCCAAAAGCAAGTGCAACAAATGTTCATTAGTCACAATTCTTGAATATTTTCTAGTGTGTTCCCTTGGATAATGCTTGAGGTCTTTATTCCTTGATTCTTGCGCCTCCTCTGACAATTTCCCTATGAGTAGAATGGCATGAGTGATAACTTCTGCACCATGAACTAACACTTTGTGCACGCTAGCTGGCATATAGTACCATGGATACTCTTGCTTGTATAAAGCAAATATTTCTTTGCTTTTTCGAACGCCAATGCATCAATTTTGAAGCTCGATGAAAGTGATTGCAAAATAACACCGAACCGTCCAAGCAAATCAACATTTAATCCTGTTGTCTTGGCCGAATTTTCATAACTCTTAAAAAAACCTACGCGCTGTTTTATCATCGTTCGATGTACCTGCGCCACCTATTTGCACTGGATCCACTACGAGTCTTATCGCTTCCCGGATTTTTTTTTGAATTTCACTTTTTCGAATTTTCAAGTTTTCCATGTCGTTTCCTCTCGCTTGCCATTTCTTAAAATCCAAGCATTATTATATGTGAAAGAGGCATTCAAAAAACCGTATATATGCGTGCAACGTGGATAGTCCAAATCGATAAGTAGTCACATCTTCTTTTATTCGCTTAATTTGATCCAATTTTTTCATCTGTTTTGGAGTACCTCCACAAATGTAGCACTTTTGAGCAGAGCTCGTGGATGTTGCAGAATTACAAATTTTACCATCAATCATGGTCAACAATAATTCATGATGAATTTTTATTTGTTTATCTTCGTTTAAGTCTACATCCGTTTTTTCTAGGTTTGATTTCTGATCTTCTTTTCAAAACAAAGCAGATATTTCTTTGGCGAACAATATTTTTATCGGTCTACAATACCTCACTGATGATGGATATGAATTTTCCTAAATATGGTGTTTTTCGATGAGACTGGATGTAATAATAATGGAACAAGAGACGTGATGAACATATATCAATTATTTCTTCCTGAAATTTCTGTTTATACTGTTTATATCAAAACCAGCTCAGAAATAAGTTCTGTAGGTAAAGATTCAATCACTTCTTGTTGAAACTTAATTATGCGAGACACAGTATGGTATAAAAGTGCATGCAGTTCCACCTCCATTAAAGATTCCAATACAGTAATAGATCCGGTTTGTGATAACTGAGATAGATATTGGCCCTCCTTGCTCCAGCTCCTAATCTTATTTTCAAATATTGATTTTTTGTCATTTTTGTTTCCACAAATAGGGAGAGGGCTTCATCGTGTTTATACGGCACAAGTGATTTTCTTGTCTTCGTCCAGGCATCTGTAATTTTCGTAGCTCGGGTCGGTGTGTGTAGTGCCTCTTTTATTAATTTTGCTGTACCTTTTTCTTCTGTTGATTTTAAACTCTTATGTGTCATATTTTTCGACAGGTTCTTTAGTTTTTCTCTTCTTTGACCTTTCACTACTTCCCTCAAAAGGTAATTTTGGTCTGCCGCTCTTGGACGTGGATGATAGGTTGATATCTGGTAGATCCTCGGCAAATGTAGTAAATTTAAAATCCTCATTTAGCCATTCGACATTTTTCGAGAGAAAATATTTCTCAGTTCTTTGACTTTCTTGCCACCTTGTAATCGCCTGTCGTACTTCAGTTAAATATTATTCTGATAAATTTGGTGTCAGTTCGCTTAATACGAAATTTTGAACATATTGACATTTGTCACTTGATGTTCCAGAGTGTTCTTTCCAAATCCGGATTAGATCAAGCCACTTTGATTTGTAATCTGAAACTAATCTTTTCAGAATCCACAAAAAAAATAATACTTTAGAGTGTTTCATTTATCTGTATAGCGGCGTACCGTTGGGGTACAAAATTATTTTTAATTTTTTTTAATGGAAATATTTATTACGAATTTCAAAAGAGCATATTTTTCTAAGGCCCGGTTTTTTCATCTCCAATTAATTTTATCTGGCGATTAATTCCCATAGTAACGATTATGATTAATTCAATTGTGATCACAATTGTTACTATAGGAATAAACTGTTATATGAAGATAACTGGAGGTGAAAAAACAGGGCGTAAGGCTCGGTTTTTTCACCTCCAATTATCTTTATATGACGGTTTATTCCCTTAGTATATCTTCATATAAATTTTATAGGGCAACATACAGAATTTTTTGAACTAAATAGGGTTTGAAATTAAAAAAAATATATAAAATTTTACTCCAACTGTAAAATTAAATGAACTAGTCCAAAATTAACTACTTTTAATACTAATCAAATTATTTGTCCAGTGACGTACCATTGGGATGTTTTTTTTAATCTTTGTTTTTACATTTCAAACTACGTTTGGTTCAAAAATTTTCTTTTGTCGTGAAATTATCTTATTTGCTTCGCTCAACGATAAAATTCACTCATGCTGTAATCCCTCACAATTACATTATGTGACTCTATAACATTTTTATGTAGGTGTACATAAAAAAATATGTTCTTTTTAAATTCGTAATGAAAAATGGGAATTTCTATTAATTTCTTTTTTCATTTTGTACCCTAACGCTACGCCACTGTACAGATAAATATACCACTCTAAAATATGGTAAATTCAAAGCACTAATCAACGTGTCCGAGCATTTGTGCAGAAAGAAAATGCAATCATGCGTAATTGCATCCTGCTATTCTGCACATAAACCTCACCCTTAAGACATTGTGGTGCAAGGAGAACAGAAGAATCAAAGGTGGGAGTGGTTATAATTTATTTACACCTTGAAAGAGAAACATAGGTAGTTACCTAAGAAAGTACAATTAATTTTGTCCATCGATTTACAAAGTAAAGAGGGGGGCACCCCCTCAGCAGACCCGTGTCTTTAATAACAGTAACTTGCTGCAAGCGTAAATTCACTTTGCAATCTTTACTAGTGAATTAATTCATGAATTAAATTGAACCAGTAGTTGAAAAATCGATTACTAACAAAATCAGGATTTTTTCATTTGCATCAATGTCTTGAAAACGTTATTGTTTAAAAAACGGCAACAACTGGCAGCTGAAATTTATAGAACATAGAGTCCACACTTGTTTCAACATGGAAAATGTAAGATCCCAGCGGATGCTTGCGGGAGTAAAATATAACACAAAAGATAAAATTAGATTTACTTATATTTTACGGCTAAAACCTTGCACACAATGATAGGCTCTAATTTACACACCGTCAACTAAATAAAGTCAATCATCTACATAAAATATAACCCTTACCTTTTTCTACGTCCGACATAGCTGTTTTACTAAAGAAAAGTTAAAAAAAAATTACAGGCAAGGAAACACTGAAAATTCACAGCACAAATGTACGCTTAAACACGTCTTTGCTTCTGGCCCTACAGTAGGTAAATGAGCTACGTGTAAAAATTCCCTTACTAAAATTCTTCTTACTAAAATTCTTAATATTTACCTGTTTCGTGAAAGTTTAAAAATTCGACTTTACTTTTGGCCAGAAATGTCTTAATCGGACCCACTGTGTATAGTTTTGAAATACCGAAAAAGAATGCATTCCGAAATAATTTATTGCGTTTCGTTTTTGTAAAATAAAATAAATTAAGACTTTCACACCACGCGACCAGGATATTAGAAATTGTGAGAGCTTCATATTGAATTCTGCCACCTTAAACCCACCGAGGCGATTACTCTTAATTAATTCGGCAATGATAAATCATAAGTGAATTAAAATTTTACGACATATTTTGGAAAAGACTCCGAATCACTGAGATTAATTACGCCGGACGTTATGAAACGTAATTAAGACCAAAATGCACACGGATGCGTGCACATAAATCACCCGGACAGGCTAGTGTTATTAACTTCGATTTAATTTTTCTCTTTTCGAGATAAAGGGGCGATAATTCAGAGCCGGGCACACGCGATTGCATTCGTTTTTTAAATTACGTTCGCCGTTATTAAAACTCTGCGAACTAAATGGTTATTATTTTTTTGAGGGGAACAAATAATGGGTGGTCCAAATTATCTAATTTCGTACCGCCCACGCTGTATTTACAAACGAAATTCCCATTGTTTGCCTGGCGATTGAATTACTCACGTCAGTAATAAACGGCGTACATCTCTTCTATGTTATTTGAGGCGATGGAGTATCGCGTTACGAAATATTAACACCGGAGGGGATGCACCGAAGCAACACCGACCGTTATTTTATATTGAAAATCAAACACAAGGAAACTTAAAAATCGATCGCCCACTTTTTAGAAATCAGAGGAGATTGAAACTTCCTTTTTGAGAAGATTTCCTTTTTTTGATGGCGTTTTTTTTTTTTAATATTCCTCGGTTTTGTGTAAAATAAGTGAAGCATTTGATAACCTGATTTGTATTCACATTTAGTCGGAAGTTAATAATGAACAAGCCCCGACAGAAACCCCGAGACCGGTTAAGCCGGCAGGAATGTTAAGTGGCCTCTTTAGTTTTTTGGTAATCATTAATTTCCTCCGTCGCATCGAATGAGTGGATTTTGAAATTTAATTTTCTCATGCTACGAAAAAAATTATCATATTAAACCAGTGCTTCTTAAACAACTGGTAAGTAAAGATGCTATCGCGTACAGCGAGAGTTCGTCATCCTTCTTCAACCTCCTATTAGGGGGATTAAACTCTTCATAATGAAAAGAAAAAACGAAAAATGAAAATGAAAACCATTTTGAGCTTTTATTTATTGCAATTAACATCAAGTATCAATACAAATAAATCTCTTCCTGAAACATTTTGTTTTCTAAATTGTTTTGTGGATAATTAGAAATTTTTTGAAGACGTGATTGTGCCATCGAAAACATTATTTTAGGTAGGGCTTAACGAAAATAGTAAGAAGAAGAAGAATTAAAAAACGGGTTCACCTAAATTTGTGTTTCCCTGAATCTTCGATATTTTGTTTATATTCCTTCTCAGGTCTTCTTCGCTCTTTTGAAAGATGACATACCTTAACCATTGTAGATTTCATTTTTTTTTTTTTTTTTGAAGACATAATAATTCATATTTAACCCTAGAAAGTCGTCTTCTGGAAAGAATCGTTTCTCGAATCCTCATTGTATTGTGTCAGTTCCACTCGTTCGTCATTCCCCTCTAATTTTCGATTTTCTTTTATAATATATGTAGTTCGTTGATGTCTCCTTTCATTCTGTGATCTCCAATCTTATTTCATTCCTTCCAACCGCTTAAGTCTTTGTGTTTTCCTGGTTTTCCTTTCGATTGTTTTCCTTTTTGAGTCTTCTTGACACTTGCTTGGAAGACTGCAACATGGCCTTGTCCATTTACTTTTGAAATACATGCACTTCCTTTTCATGTCCTGTGGAAAGAACTATTTCTTCTTCTCAGTTCTCAAATCCATCGTGAAGGTTCTATTTGTTCTTATTTCCCACTCCAGTTTTCTGTTTTCTTCCTACAATTTTCATTTTGCAATTTACGAGTTTCTTTGCTATCTCCTTTCATTTCTGTGCCGACCAATATTTTGTACATCTTGGTTTTCTCCTTCCAAGTCTTTGTGTTTTCCTTGTTCTCCAACCTTTTGATTGCTTTCTTCTCAAATCTTCTTGGTAGTTTCGGACCTCATTATGGCCTTACCTATTTACTCTTCAAATACATTTACTTCTTTGTTGTACATTCTGGAAAAAAAATTCTTCTCCTTCGAACTGGAATCTACATCTGTGACGGCTCTATTTGTTCTTCATTCCCCCTCCAGTTTTCTGCCTCTTTTCCACAATTTTCATTTTGAAATCCATGTGGTTCTTTGCTGTCTTCTTTCAATTTTATGACCACCAATATTTCGTACATCTTAGTTCATTTCATCCAGGTTTTTGTGATTTTCTGGTTGTCCGACCTCTCGATTCTTTTCAAGTCGTCTTGGCTCTTGGAAGACTACAACATGGACTTACTTGATGATAACTCGAATTGTTTCTATTTTGAATAATTTAAAAGTACACCACTCAGTTCTACAAAACGTTTGTCATTTTTAGTACATAAGAATTAATTTAGTTTTACACGATAATAGATGTATTTAAATTAATTTTTTTTTAATTTGGACACCTTTATATCTTTTCTTTCGCAGATTTTTAGAGACGTCTATTTTTCTTATAAACTAGTTCTTTGAGAATATGAAACTTTATTGGCGCTTCCACCATTTTGAAACCACCAATAATCTACTAACGTATGTAGAAACCGGCTCGGCGTTCTTAATAGTTTATTTTCGACCCAAATCTAACAAGAACGGTAAATTACATTCGACGGCTAGATGCGTGCTCCGGAGCGCGTTAATTTTTTAACATGTCACGCAGTCACTTAACAGAAGACACTTGTCAGTTTTGATCTCGATTGTGTTGGCCGAGATTCGATCCGCGTTCTAAACTAATTCAATTTGGGACAAGTTCACCGTACCACGTCAATCAGCGTTCGTATAATTACTTGCGGAACTCGACGGAAGAAAATTGCCTTAAAATTAAAATGCTCTTTCCGCAAAGTAAACATAAATAACTTGTAGGACGTTGCATAACACACCGCAACCTTTCCATGTAAAGAAACGTCGTGAGGCGACCTTGTATCTACATTCTCATCCAACGACTTTGAGAAAAACATTTTAGATCCTCGGAAATGCGGTGAAATTAAGTGAATTTGTTATTATTACTGTAATTATTGATTTTGGTGGCTTCTGTGTGGTGGAACAGCTGCGCTCAGAATATCAATTACTCTAATAGAGCTCGTCGAGTTTATCGAAGTGTTTCGTAAGAAAAACAAACATTATTTATCTCGGCCAGTGAGTGAGTGTTGGAGTTTCGTTGCGTGACCGCTGTCCTTTGACTAATTACGACCGGAGATAACTTCGAGAGGACGATGATTAGCGGCAGTCATTTGCTGGGATTCATTCAGAATTGTTTCGGATTTGAAGTTGGCTAACATATGAATGATTGGTTAAAACGAAAATGCAACAATTGCAGAATTAACTGAAGAAATTTTTTGTTAGTGTCATAAAAATTTTCCACCGCGGTTGTTTAAATTCCCTGTTTTTATACCCAATTTCCTAGACCATCAATCTCTAGAGGAACCTAAAAGCTTAAGTGCTGCTTCTTCCTCGATTCAGAAATAATTTCCCTCTAAAGGAAGAATTTTTCTCATGTCTGGAAACACTGCGAAGAGGTACTTTCCAGCGTTATCTTGTACACTAATCTCCATGTGGTGTACTTAATCTTAATCAAATTAAAAAAAGAATTACATTAATTTTATACACTTACGATGCCTGCAACTTACACCTGATTAGAATCAATTGGAAATCTACTTCTACGCAAAGAAAGACAACAAAGTTTCTCAACTGATTACGTGTTTGAATACGTTCATTCTGAATTTAAAAGAAATCTATGCAATTTTGAGATGCATTTGTTTCATTTGGAAATTAAAGCCACTCCTTTTCTCACAGAGGCTTCTGTAGGACTCGCCAGATAACGCCTCAGTCAACTTATTTAAGCTTCTTGCTTTTGGCAAATTCCGAAGACAACGGCTCGAGATGATTACGTTTGAAAAAGCCGCGGTTGAATAGGACAACCTTAAATCAACTCTTTTTCCCATTTGTCAAAAGAAACAATTCTTATCCAGCAGTTTTAAATAAAAGCCCTATATTAAGAAGTAACAAGGAAAACAGATGTTTCTTTGCTTTCCTTTCGTTTGACTTTTATAATTTAATTATTTACAGTTCAAAAATGCAAAAAGTAGCAAAACTCTATCGTGAATCCAAATAAAAGTAAAGAACAATATTCGCTTCGATCTTATTTGTTTGAAAACAGGCAATGTTTTCAAGAAATCATTAGATTTTTGTCATAGATTTGTTGCGACTTAAAAACAATTGATTAATCAATAAACTCCAAGAAAAATTAAAGTTTGAAATGACAAAAACAAATAAAACCAAGCGTTTTAAAATTTTATAAATTCAATCGTTTGCATCTAACACTGAAAGCCGATCAGTTGGTATTTTGTGTAAAATAAATTAAACTTGAGGAAGTATGAACAGATTAAACTGAAGAAAATCAAAATCGTGAGAGTGACATGGAAACAAACGACAATCAATTTTTAGAAGAACGAAATAAAAAAGCTCGAGAAAAGTCAGAAACAAAATGAAAACTAAAGATCAAAAAATTGAAAACAAAATTAAAATCAAAAAGGAGTTGTGGAAACTGTTGACTGTCAATTATTATTTTTTTTTAATAGAAAATGATGAGAATAAATCGTGTGCCAAACTGATGAAATGCAATGGTTGGAGGTGCGAAATCAAAAATCAAAATAGTAGTATAGCAAGTGGGATGCTGTGACACTTTGGCCTTTAAAAGAAATGCAAATGACATATGCCCTTCCGAATTGACCATCATTCAAACTCAACCCCTTTCCAGAGAGGTTGCTTCTTGTGCTGAAAAAGTTATTCCCTTTAATTCTTATATCTTAAGAAGTTTGGACTATGTCGTTGATCTTAAGCAGGGGTCGTTTAAGGTCATCCCTTTTAGATCTTGCATCTAAAGAAGTTTTGACAATGATGTGACCTTTCCAGGGAGTGGTCGTTGACGAACTTTTTAGTTACTATGTATGAAGAAGTAGTGTCGTAGACGTTAATAAATCAAACAGTTGACTATCAATTATCTACCCTTTTTTCTAATATAGTGAGCAAGTATAAACCGAGAGTCAAACAAATGAAACCAAAATATAAATAAATTGAAAAGTTTTGGAAAGAATCACGAATAAATTTTGAAAACAGGTGAAAGATTACGAATGGAAGAAACGAAGGTCAAATATTAACAACTGAAAATTATCGTGATGTGAAAACAACAACAAATGATAATTTTTTATCTTTCAGAAAGTCAAAAATTTTGAAAAGGACAAATATAAATCGCGTGCAAAACAGATTAAATTCGAAGAAGAACAGATGTAGAAACTGAAACTAATAAAAGTAAAAGTCAAAATAAATTCGTGAAATGAAAACAACTTCAAAAATAAAATTGAAAATTTTGAAATACACGAAAAAGAAATCCAAGAAAACAGAAGCGCATTGTAAAAACTAAAGATTAAAAATAAAAGTAAAAAATGTGTTAATATCAATTATTATACTTTTATTACATTTTAATTTGAAGAGGCCGAGAATAGATCGCAAGCTTCACTTATAGAATCTGGAGGTATAAATCAATAAACCAAAATTAAGGAAAATTGAAAATCTTGGAAAAGAAAAAAAAACAGAAAAAATCCGGATAAACCAGATTAAAAATAGAATAAGCGAAGATTAAAATTAGTAATTAAAAATCTAGAAAAATTAGCGTGACGTCAAAACAACTGGTAACGGATTATCTTCCAGAAAGTTGAAAATTTGGAAAAGGATAAAAATAAATCGCCTACAAAACAAATTAAATTCGGAAAAAAACAGATGTAGAAGAAGAAGAAAATAAAAGTGAAAATCAAAATCAAAATTATGAAAAATTAAGAAAAAAACAAAGACAAAGCCAATGAAACTCCTAAAAAGCAGAAGCAGACGAAGACAGCTAACGATAAAAAATAAAAACCAAAATATGTTATGACAGCAGTTTAATATCAAAGTTGAAAATGTTGAAAAGGTTAGCAATAGATCGCCTGCAAAATAAATGAAATTCAAAGAAAAACAGATGCAGAAACTGAAGAAAATAAAAGTGAAAATAAAAATAAAAATCGTGAAAAATAAAAAAAGAAACGAAGACAAAGCAGCTCTTACAAAGCAGAGGCAGAGAACTAAAGATGAAAAATAAAAACCAAAATATGTTGTGAAAGCAATTTAATATCAATTATATATTTTATTAATCTGAAAAGAGTGAGAATAAATCATTTGTCAAACTGATGAAACCAGGGCGTGAAAAATCAAAACCAAAACCCAAAATATAAAAAAAAGCATATTACCAGCATAAAGCGAAGGTCAAATAATAATAATTGAAAGTCTGGAAAAGTTACCACAGCAACTGATCGATTGTTTCCCTAAAATTTTTTGAAAAGAACGAATAGATGGAAAGTAGAAAGTAGAAAAATCAGGAGCAATTCGAGAAAACTGAAGATGAAAAATCAAAAGCAAAATTTTGTCGTGAAAACAGTTGATTGACAATTACATTTTTTTTAATTTGAAAAGGACAATAATACATTCAAATAAGATCTAACAAAATTGGAAATATTGGAAATATAGATTAAGGATAAAGGATGAGAAATCAATTGATATCTTCCAAAAAAATTTAAAATTTTGAACACTACAAAACAATGTCACACGCGAAGCAAATGGAATGGAAAGTAATAATTTCGAAGGAAAAAAATTGTAAAATTAGAAAAGGACGAAATAAAAGAAACTTAAGAAATTAAAGTTAGGAAAGTAAAGATAAAGAATCAAATACAAAACTTTGTTGTGAAAACACTTGTTGTTGGACATTTTTTTAAGTTTGAAAAGAGCGAAAATAAATACAAACCAAAATCTAGGAAAATTGGAAACGGAAAAACCCGAAGAACAAATTAAGAAGGCTGTAAGGAATGTGAAAACAACTGACAATTTGACAACAAAAAAGTTGAACATTTTGAATAGGACGAAATTGTGTCGTAAACGAAATAAATGAGATTTAGAGAAAAATAAATGAAGAATAAAAACTGGAGTTAAAAATCAATACGAAAATACAATAGATACAATTTCCTTTCATTTATGTTCCAAAAAAGTATGAAAAGGACAAAAGTAGAAGCCTTTCTAAAGTGAAACACGAAACGATTTTTAAAGAGCAAAATTCGTTTCTATTAATAAAAAATTAAGACTCATGTTTTTTCAAACAATAAAATTAATTTCGAACAAATTATGACAAGCATGCCAAGCACGTGAATAGCTTTCTGATTATCTCCCGTTTGAAATGAGCCCCACACTGTCCGCCGCAATCAATTTTAATCATGAAGTATGAAGAAGACTGCACGTGCCTGTATTTATGCATGGGTCGAATCCTCCTCGTACTTTGGGGAACACTGCGGTGCATTGAGGAGAGTTTTACTGGCGCTGATAACAATTCATTAAGTGAAAATTTCGAGCGGGTAATTAGACGTTGCACCATCGGGTTTATTCATAAATTAATCGCCGGACTCGTTAAGTTCGGAGATAAGGCCGCCGCTCTCCACCGATCTCGATTAGTTAGAAATTCATTCAAATTTTCGGCGGATAATTTCAAGCATCCAGGTTCAGATTTAAACAACTTCTAGGTACTTTAGAAAATTACAGAATTTAGACCGTGGAGGAAATACCTTTCTCTCTTGAAGAATTTTTAGTTTTCCACTACGGTAGTGAAATCCATTGAATAACATGATAGGCAGAGGAAAGTATTTCACTTAAAAATGACAGAGTTTAGAATGTGGTTTTCAATCTCTTGCCTTAAGCCAACTCTGATGTGGTCCTTTTTTTTAAATAACCGAAACAGTGAAAGTATACCCGTTCAGAACAACATCTGGCAGACGCGTACTCTCTATTTCTAGACGCGCGAAAAGTAAACTATCACTGTCACAATGCATTCGATTTTGATTCTGAATTAAAAAAAAATCGCAAAATATTTAAATTACAGTTGAGTCATACAGACAGTTCGCCCACTTATTCTCTTAATGTCGTACGCCAGATTGCAAGTCGAGAAAAAAATTATAATAATTTGTCTCACTGACATGAGTGCCAAGGTGAGACCTCAAATATTAATAATAACTCAGTGGAGATTTGTTTATTGAACCGGAATGATGTCGTGGGCGTCCGTCGCAATGAATGGAATTAAAAATGTGTAGCGTACTTCTTGGCTATGTGTGCGTGCATATAAACGCACTGTACACGTATGTGCAACGTATCGTTTTTCATTGTCAGCCGGCCTTTTGTGACTCGAAGCCATTGTTCAGTGATTTATCTTCATTGAATGCGTTCAATTGATATGTAAACATCCATCACGTTTGTGACTCGACAAATCTCTTTCCTTTCGTTCCTTTCGTTGGGCCAGCTAATGAATAACGTGCGTGGCCCGTTTAACAAGAGGCTCAGGGCCGTATCGAATGTTACAGGAATTAAATACGTTAATTTTTCATCATCTTCACTAATTTCCAGGACTTCTCATATGAAGTATTTCTGGAAGAGTTCGATGCATTTCCCAGACTCTGATTTTTTTATTGTGGTCGTTTCGCTCTATTTTACTATTTTTTGAAAAGTAATTATAGCTATATCTATCGGGTCTTCAACAAAAAAGTACCTCGAGTCAGCCTTCAACTTTAAATGTCTATTTTTTCTTTCCAAAAGTGTATTTATTATGTGGTGTGGGTGTGCCAAATGTTAGTTATCCCATCTAAGTTTACTTTATCCATCGTATTATAGAAAAGAGTCATTTCATTTGAATGAATTATTTCCAAACTTACTCGACCAAATGATTCAACTTGCAAACTTATATGTGGGGGCACAAGTCTACAAGCACTTCTTTTCGCCCATGCCCCACCCCATTTCTAAATGAACAGTCTGAACAAATACACTTGCATATCACGTTTCTTAATCTCGTCCTGCGTCCCTGGCGAGTTACATGAAAATTATCCCGCCATTTGCATACCGGTTTATGTTAAAAACGCGCAAGCAGAATGCAGAATGCGAACCGGGAACAAAGACAGTGATGCCTTAATGACTTTATTCAACAACGATCAGCGTCGAAAGGAACAGCTCTTTTGATAATCGATTAACGCGATTATTACCGATCAATTCGGCCTTAATTGCGGCGTGATGACGTGGTAGAAAGTGTGATTTTTCTTTTTCTTCCGACTTGTACCCGCAATAGATGAAAATATATTCTCGATGAGATAGATGCATGACGTACAATGTAATTATCATCTCGGCGAGCAAGTATGCCAATCTACGTTTCTAATTAATTCCAAGAAATAATAATCGCAATGAGCTTCATTCATGGATCGCGTACAACCGCGTGTAGTTTTACGCTAGCCGAAAAAAAACGCGTGGGCGTTTCGGTTATTAGCAGCTCGTTTGTCGAAAATTACATCGTGTCCTCGCCTTCGGAAATTTGAGCCGAAACGCGCGACTTACATCATCGCATTTCGATGGGGAACATCTGCCGTCGGCATGCCAAAAATTTGCGTTTTATTTATTAGCCGCCTGCCAAAAAATTCTTTTTTTTTTCGCCTTGCGCCTTCTGCTACGGAAACGTCTAAATTTAGAAAGGTGAAAAAACTGTGCGAGTTTAAATTGTTTTTTTTTTTTTGAATGATAAAATAATTATAAAACCGTGATGGAAATTGAAAGTCCCAAAAAAATAAAAGAATCATTTCCGCCACTGTTATGCAAATATATTATTTTTTAATTTTTAAACGTAACGAAATCAAGGCGACATTTATGCTGATGTGCGTTCATTTCTATTTTCAGTTCAGCCATGATTATTACTACATATTTTACAAAATTTATGTTCGGTTTTATGACATCTTGGCCCGATTGTTATGTTGCAACCAAATAACTATATAATCAGTTGGCGGAAATAAACCCAATAGAAAGCAAGTGCAAGAAAATTATTTTTAACATAGAAAGTGGTTACCTATGTAAATTCTATATTTACGACAGTATGAAAACCACCAATTTCTTATAGTATGGGTTGATACGACGCACAATATTTAAAAGCTCGATTTAAATTAGTGAAATATACTTAGAAATATATAATTTTTTTTAAAGTTTGTATAAGAAAAGCTATTTAGGAATAAAAAATTTAATGGGATGTGGTCTCAGTGGATATTAAATAAAAGGAATGCATTCCTTTTATTTAATCCCATTTAATGGGATGTGGTCTCAGTGGAGATTAAATAAAAGGAATGCTGTTTTGTTTAAAGCCTTAAACAATGGTGCATTTCTTTTATTTAATATCCACTGAGACCACATCCCATTAAATTTCTTACTTTTTCCTAACTTACAAAGAAAGGCTCGCGGCCAACTCAGGCGTCGTTCTCCGGAATCGATAAAATAGAAACCAAGTCTTGGTCTCCAAAATAAAACAAAAAACTGAGAAAGCGAAATGCTTGGAAGCACAAGACTTGCAATGATCATTACTCAGCTACGTCTCAGAATGAAAATAATTACTTTCAGTAATTTTTTTTTAATTGGATGAATATCGATTAGAATTGATGATTTAATTTATTAAACATTTTTGTTTGCTTTTCTAAATATTATAACTTCCTTATGTTTTCCATATTAAAAGAATATACTCTGTGATTATTGATAACCGAGGATGATTTGAATTTACCGCCATACTGAATTGTTATTGTGTTGGCAACATCCGACTCTGTCACTCACCTTTGCCATTTTACTTCTGATATAAGAAAAATAACAGTGTAATAAAAAGAAATGAAACATCAAAAATGTGCTTAAAAAATCTAAGCAAAACAACTTGCGGACTCTGAAGTTTAACGCTGAATAATTAATCTTGTTTCATCGTAGCCACATTCAAAACATGAAATTCACTAAATACTATGGCGCCAAATTCAAAACATCCTGAATCATTAAAAATCATACTGTACTTTATTGCTATTGTGCTTCTTTATGCTTAAAATATTCCATTTTTTTAATGTTAATTGCCGCACGCAAATATAGTTTATTTTTTTAATATACAAGTATAAGGTGTTCATGGATTCATAGAACAGCAGATGGCATAACGTTATAATTAATTAAGACTATGTAAATAAAAGTTATACAGGAACTCGCTAAATTGCGTGGACAAGGCTTAACCACAAATTCCTGGGCTCAAAATAACACGATTGCACCCAACATATCTATATCCAAAAGTGCTTCGTTAACCCAATATTCTGCTCCAAAACTCTTGAAAAAAAAAGTAATTTTTCTAATAACAAAAGAACGCTTGAACCAGTTTGGAGGATATTCAGTATGAAGACCCACAGGAAGGCAAGTCACCTTTCTAGATGGTTTTAATAATTTGAAGCGAACAGCTAGTGTGAAAAATAGGGTTACCACAACATAGATTTTCTGGTAACATTTTTGAGGTTAAGAAAATAACTATAATTAATAAGTTTTTGGAAAGGAGCACTCATTAGGAATCTCTTTCGTGTCTTTGCAATTGTTGATAATTCTTGCAGTTTACAAAATATGAAAATCTTATTGGAAAAAGTAGGAAATACACAAAGAACAAATGGCTCTTACATACATAACTAATTTATTTTTAGAAAGAATCATAGTACACTTTCTGGGTCTGCAAATTTTGATATCTGTTATAGTTTAGTCAAAGAAAAGAAAAATTCAAATGACTGTAGAGTGTATTTTGCAAACAGTTTTTTGATTAAACGTCAAATTTACATCAAAGCGAGTGTTAATTAATTTTTGTATTTTGTATTGCAATTTGAAGTATTTGGAAAATTAAAAATCTTTAGTGTTTAAAAATGGTAGCAGCTTAGTAGCACTCTGTATACTGCATGCGCCGCAAAAAAAATCTCGTTGCCATTTCTCGTCTAATTAAGCTCACAGCTTTCGGTTGAGTTAGGTCGCACCTTTACCCAACTCGCATATTTCTTCTAATTATAAATTTTCAACAAGTGTCCGAAAAATTAAATTCCGAGTTTATTTTTAACTTTTACGACCAGTTTTTTTCAGTAACCCATACATACATACATACAAACTTAATAAACATAAAAAAGCGAAAGAATGATTTATTATCTCCGATTCAATTCATTCACAGCTTGGCCATGTAAATATTTGCAAATTTTTGCGTGGGTTTTTATTACCAAGTCAAGGTGAATTTTTTTTTTTCAATTTGCAAAATGTCCAGGAAAACCATAAAATTTCCGTATACCGAAGACATTCCATCACGATCTATTAATACGTCGCGCCCCACAAAGCCCGAAATCTTTTAGTAGGAGTCGTAAAAAACGATAAATTTACAACTGCGGCGGGCAACACAGCAGCAGCAATAATAATAAATTTATCATCGTCCCTGTCGAGTGTCCGAACATAAAAAAAGCGAATTTACTTTGCGAGTGTTTGGCAAAGAAATTCGTTGTATATCTTTGTGCCATAGACATAAAACAGTGTGTGCCAACGACGAATATATCCATAAACATTGCCAAGAAAACATCTCCAATTTCACGATAGATAAGTGACATCTTCAATTTCTTTTGGAGGACATATTTAGTTACGCTGACGTTAATATCTTCGGAAACAAACGTGTATGCGTCGAGCAAATGATTACAAGAGCACGCAAAGATGTAAACAAAGTTCTTGTCCTCATGTGTCATGCATGTAAGCACTTGATACAACTATCAATGTAAAGATAAAACACTTTTATAAATGTAACACAAGACAACTTTTTTCTTACCGTATTCTTACTTTTAGTGACAAGGTAATATATTAAAAAAATTAATTTTATTAATTCGGAAAATCTGTCGATGTACAGCAAAACGTCAATTACAAAATTTATTTATTTTATTTTTATATACTGGATGTTTCGTTGAAGATGCATCAAACTTGGTATGCAGGTAGATGTCGGGAAAAGAAAGAAAAGTTTCCTTGTAAAATTTTCTCTGCAATGCATAAATTTAGAGAAAATCGAAGGGAAAGTAAAGTCGCATATTTTTAGGAAGGACTTTAAATGAGAATGAATGGATTGTTACTCATTCACATTTATTGGTTAATTGCCTCTAGAATGTCGCCTCAGTCGATTCGACAAAACACATTTAAAACATCATGATTGTTGGCAATCAATAAAAATAATAATTACTCGTTTATTTTCTGTTCTCCATTTAATACGAATTTTTTAATTGTTAGTTGAAGATTGTTAGGATTGTTCAAACATTTAGTAGTTTGCGCTTATTTAAGAATTTATTATTCACATTCACCGTTTCATGAAATCGTTCGTAGAAATTTAGTGTCCAAGTACCTGGTTTTACCCAAAACAATTCGTTCGCCGTACTATCCCAATTAAGTACTTTATGGTATTAGGTTTAATTCTTTAATAATTAATAATAATTAATAATTTATTATTAAATTAAATAAGTTTAAATATCCACGCGAGTTCACATCACTGCTGCATTCGACGTGTAGCAAAGTTCAATACACCGAGCTTTCGGTCAAGGGCAAAATAAAATCTAGTCGTAAATTTCTTCGCTGTTGATGGATTTATTACCCCCCTGCAGCTGTGTGCCATTCATAAATGCAATTTAGATCGCCGGCTTTGTTCACGATTCCGCGCGCTACAGTATTTTAAAAAACATCGACTCCAAATTATGCAAATTTCAACTTGCTCCGATTAAAAATTTTTATTAGGATACTTTGTTTGAAATAATGTCAGAAACGTGTCCCTCAAGTTTGATGCATCTTCAATGAAACAGCCTGAATAACACCGGATAACAGCATTTCTGTTGCATCCAATATTATTCATGATTTTGAATAAGAGGAACTACAATCGGTTCCATTGCAACAACTCTAGTTTTTGACAAATCGAGCAAAGATAGTTTTGTGAACAAACGAAAGATTTTGAAATTTAACATTTTACTAAGTAAATTTATAGAGATAAAAACTTTCTTTTATAAGATTGGCGAGCATAAACAGTCTTCTGAGAACTCCTTTGAAGATTCCAGCAATAGTTAGCCATCATATGAGCATTCCAACGGCCTTGATAGCGTTCTTCCATAGCCCGAATGTCCTGATGGAACCTTCCTCCAGTTCCTCGCTTAAATCACCTAAATTTTCAGGAAAACGGTCTAGATGACTATGGAGGAACTGAACCTGAATGCTCATATTGCAATCAAGCTGTTGGTAATTAGTTAATGTGTCTTCAACCGGCTGGGAATAGTTTTCAGCCTTATTATTTCCGAGAAAGTTATTGATCATTGAAGCAAAGAAAACTGTAAAATTTTAAAAGCTTCCTGATCTGTGGACCAGCCTCTCAGTACTTAAACTTGGAAATTTCCTTGAAATATATTTGAAGCATTCCCCATTTTTATTCAAAGCCTTGACATATCGCTTCATTATTCCTAGCTTGATATGGAGGGGAGGCAATATAGTGCGATCTCTTGCTACTAACAGAACGTTAACAACATTATGCTTAAGAGGAATTAAAGCTTTTCTTACAGACCAGTCTTTCCTAGTCCAATGTTCATTCTTAGCCCTACTATCAAATAAGCAGATAAAACAGGGATATTTTGTGTATCCAATTTGTTGACCCAAAAGTTTTTCGTACTTAATTTTATTCAGGACCAAGAAAATAGTAGGATACTGTTCTTTCACTTTGGTGGAATGTGCAATGGGCAAAGAACCAAGCTTATTACCCTTAATAGGGGAACACATTTAAAACTGCGCTTGGAAGAGTCTATAAAAAGGCGCCAGGTGTTAGGACCGTACTCTTCTAAACCCATTACAGTCATCAGACTTCGAAAATCATTGCAAAATACGAAATCATCCTTTTCAGAAAATAAAGGAAAATAAAGGAAATAAATCTTTTTCTCTAGTTCGGTAATATGAAATTTTTGTGTCGCTTGTCAGCAGATTTCTCTGTTTCAATCGTGAAGCTAGTAATTCAGATGCACTTTTTGACAGATTAAGGTCTTTTATTAAGTATTAAGCTCGTTTTGGTTGAATGGTTTTGGTGAATTTAGGGAATCTTCCAGATCGAAGCCACTGTCTTCACTTGCAAGTGACTCTATGTCCTGACTACAATCTTCGTCTTCCAGTTTCTTGGGAGTTGATGGTAGAGGTACAGAATCTTTAAATTATATTTAAATCTGGTTTTGACACTCACTGATGGTACGTTAGGATAGGTCCACTGTGAGCGACTTTTCCGACTAATACCACTAAACATTCGCAATACAAAAATAGCAATCGTCATGGTGATTAGACGGTTCACGTAATTTTATTGGCGTAAGGAATTTAAAAGAGCTTCTTTTTTAGTTGCCCATAAGCGCAAATATTCAACATAAATTTTCCAGGACGCCTGGTCTTGTTTCGTGTCTCTAAGGGTAATCCAAAGTACTCAAAATAAGTTCCTTTTACAAACTGCGATATCTCGAGACGGTTTTCTCTAAGCACGTATTCACCACAAATAAAACAAAAATAATCGGGATTATTCACACACCTTCTCCGAGTCGACGCCTTATTGCTAGACTGACAGAAACTCACTAATTGAAATATAGTTGATAGAAATATTGAAATAGCTTCCAAAAAGGTTTAATTTCGATGTCATTAATTCGAGCTGAAAGCGACAAACTGAGGATGTTTTTTGATTTAGCAACTTCTGTTTATACAAAATCAACATATGAAACGATCAATTTTGTTGTTCGGTGTTATTGATTGAAAATTTGGCTCCGTTCTTAATTATCAAAAATGCTTCGACTACGGCGTGAATATTTAAAACGAACGGTCTCTTCCATCTATCCAAATCATCTAGATAAGTAAAAGACTTCTAATTACGTACGGCCTGAAAGTGTTATCGCTTCTTGGGATTTATCGCCGTTCATCGTCAAGTTAAACACTCGATGGTAACAGTTAACAGGGCCGAAGCGTGTAATTTATTCGACGAAAATTACACGGCATAATTTATTTAATCCGGCCGGTGCTCTTCATTATAAATTCAAATTTTCTCTTCTTTCCCCCTCATTATTGTATCCATTATTTTTTTCACAGGCAATATCATAACTGACGATGATTTTTATTAAGCTGTCCTAGTATTTGCTTAAATTTGTTTGCACAACATTTATTTGTTTAACGAGATAGTTACGATGAAATTTGTTTACAATGAACCTCAATCTAAAGAGGATTAAATACGAGTGTATTTAAGCTGCACAGTTGTTGTCGTTGCGCTATAAATCCTGCATTTATGGTGCTATTAAGTGAGATTAAAATGGCATTTGGGTTTTTGTTGCGTTCACCAGGTATCTTCAAGCTATTAATATTTATAGTCAAGGAATAAGCGACTTTCTATCTTTGATTTTTCCTCTTGGAGCTGCCACACATTGAGAGACTTGCTCACGAGATATTCGAAAGTTACATTATTTTGTAAATTTAAATTGAATGAGTATTCTCAATTTTTGCTGACTTTGTACTACATATCACAATCTTTATTGCGTCATTTTATATTCCAAAGATGTCTTATTCGGTCTCATAAAATATCTAATTCATTTGTGCCATATTGTCAGTAACAGTTGTATCCTTATTTTTTTGGGATTTCTCGTAAGTAAAAAATTGTAGGTAAATTTAAAGATGAACTTTGTGGTCAAATTACAACAGAATTTACGGGTATAATGGCAAAAATGTACGCAATTAGGATAGGAGACGAAGAAAAAATCAAAGAGTTAAAGGGATTACGTTTATTGCATAATAAATCATTAACGTCAATTGCATTGCAAGCGCAAGATAACAAAAAATTCTAATCCTCTGCAAATGACATATATTCAATCCTCTAGGGACACTATAAATTAAAATAATAATAAATATCAGCTGCAAATGAAGTATTAAAATATTAAAGGCATTAAACTGTACAATAAATTTATCTTACGTTTATGAAACCGGGCCTTAATGTGATTAATATATTTCACATGAATATATGAATGAAATAAAAAAAAACTTTAAATTTTACGCTTAAGTTTATTTTCTCTTGCCTTCCCCCCTTGTTTATAGATACCCCAACCCTTATTTAAAGGTGAAACACCTCTTGTGCAAGAACCTTCATGCAAGGGCATCTCAATCTTGTCTCCGCGCCCTTAATCCTTGTATTTCAAATCATTAATGCTGCTTTTTTCAACCCTATAAATAATAAACAAACGGCCTTATCAATGGGCACACTTCCTGGCGCCATCTTCTGCAATAAATTTGTAGACAATATATTATTTTAAATGTGTTTAAATGGAGAAATTAATCAAATTAGTTAAAATCATCTCTTAGTGGCGTTGATAGACGTGCTCCTTGATTAAGCAAGCCGTAATGTGTAGGTAACGATGTCCTCTTCCCTCCCTCTCTTTCTTTTTCATTAAATATATGGGCCGGAAACTCGACCGGAAGTCCTTAAGAAGTATAATGACACATTTGAGAGCCTAGCTATTTTTTATACATCCAAAATTATTTTTCATTATTTTGAATGTCTAAATTCTCCGCTTGGCCTCAGCCTTTTGTTCGTCAAAAGTGTTTCTAATCTTTTTTTTATATAAAGATAAATTATTAATTAGTTTTATACAGTGAGCCTCAAAAGTGTGGAATAAAACACGTAATTTTTTTACTTTTGACATTTCGAAAAAAACACTCAGGAGATAAATTTTTTATCAATGTGGAGTCCTACTTGAAAAAGTTTTCGATGACGTTATACCTTCGACAGTTGCGACAAAGGCGTGCTATTATGAGGATAAAGCACAATAAAAATAAGCAAGTCCATGTAACTTTATTATTTTGAAAAATTTTTATTTTCAATATTGTTATTGAAGTTGGAGAACGCAGATGAAAAAAGAACCTTCAGTTTCCGGTAAAAACCTTTTCATAAAGTGTCCAGAACACCTAGCAATTTTTTTTCTAAAAAGATTTCCTATAAAACATCATACAGAATATAGAATTTAATGAGATATCAAAATCAACAAAAATAATTGGGGGTTGATAATTAAAAGAAAAATATATCGATTATGGCATTACTCGAAAACAAAGAATTGATTTTGACATAAAAATATGTTCTTTTTAAAAACAAAATTTACCTGATTGAGCTTTTTCTCGAAATGTCAAAAACAAAGAAATTACCGATTTTATTTCAGACTTTTGAAGCTCACTGTCTAGTGTGATTTGAGGTTCTGTATACAGGGTGAGTTTTTTCGATGTTTAGCGTGGCCATTTCGAAAACTAGCAGAGCCAGAAAGACGGTTAAACGGGGAAAGATTTGCATTTTTTTTTTAAACCATTAACATAGTCTTGTTTGGTATCAATTGTTTATTTATTAAGAAGAAGGTGTTACTATTTGTAATTATAATTTTTAATAATAACACAGTTCGAGAAATTAATTTAAAAATTTGTCTGTGCGCCAACGTAGATTACGAGAGCTGATCCCTGTGTTCCATCCCTGATTGCTTCCCAGGAAAAGAATATTTAAAAGGAAAATGTACTTTTGATATTTGTGTAATTTTTCTTAACTTCAATGACAAGATACTTCAACATTTCTAAAGCCTCCTAGAAGAAAGATTCTTCAACCTCTGCACATCATTTATTTATGGCTGAGGTAACTTCAATTTCACTGCTCAATTTTCATGCTTTTTCAATTTTGCGAATTTTCAAAATTTGATTTAATATTTGTCATTTTTTTATTTATACTGATTTAGTACAAGTCAATATGTACAATGTAAATGTAAGATTAGAACTATTTCAAAAAAAAACATAATAAAATAATAAACTGAAATAAAATGTATCTGTGTGTCCATTTCTGCTAAATATCTGATTGTAGTAACAAATCATCTACGGAGTAAAATGTCTTATCTATTAGATATTGCTTGATTGTGTTCTTGAAGTGTTTTAGCGGCAACGTTCTCCATTTCTTTGAAAGTATATTAAGTAGCCTTACCTCGTCGGAGTGAATATCGGATGAAATTAATCTATTAAATGGAACCCAGAAATTGTTTGCACTTTTTGTATTTAGAGTATGCAAGCTACTTTGATTTGAGAAACGCGTTATGTTTTTCTTTGTCGTTACGAGTTACTCATGTATGAATACACTTGGTTGATATCAATATCAACCCTGTTCTTGTATACAAACATTTTATGACTACTTTCTGTTCGACAAGGTTCGTTTTAATCAATAACACGAGATACTGCTGTGTATCAAACATCTGTGTGTAAAATATTGAAATACAAAACCAAAAATTCATTTCATTGACAAATCAAACAAACAAAAATTGGTGGCAAACTAAACGTGAAGTCAAAATGGTAAGATTTGCATTTCTCATATACATAACATTATCGAATGTTATGTATATAATTGTAGAGGTTATGTTATGTATATCATTGGAGAGGTTGGATATGTTTGCAAGTGCTCACCTCTCCAATGATATACATAACATTCGATAATGTTATGTACATCATTGGAGAGGTGAGCATAACATTATCGAATGTTATGTATATCATTGGAGAGGTGAGCACTTGCAAACATATCCAACTATGGTTTCCATTAAAAAAAAAACTGATGTTTATGTAATTTAAAAACTTAAAAATAGGAGTTTACTTGGAAAATTTAGTTGCACTTGTTAATTAAGAACATAATTCTCGAGAAGATTTGTCTTTACAGTTTTCTTTAAAATTAAAAATAAGTTAATGAAATTATATGCATTTAACGAAATTATAAAAAATCAGTTTTTTCGAAATATTTAGCCATGACTGGCTAGATATTTAAAAAAAGATAAAAACCACATTAAATTTGGCTCCTAAAATTGCAAATCTTTCCCCATTTGCGTCTTTCTAGCTCCCCTAGTTGCTGAGATCCTCATGCTAAATATCGAAAAAAACTCAAACTATATATTTTTAAAATTCGTTTCTTATTATTAAAGGTAGAATACCTTTGACAAAAGTTGCATTGGAAGTCAAGGGCTAAATGAAATCATTTTTGCAATTGTTTCAAATCCGTCAAGATTTTTTCAAGCTTTTAAACAACATGGCATCTTTTATGACAGATTTTAATGGTTTAGAACTCGCATTTCTTGGCTTTAAATATTTTATTTTTTATTACACCGCACAACAGTATTATTCATGATTTTGAATAAAGTATTGGCTCTCATTGAAGAACTACAATCAGTTTTATTGCAACAGCTCTAGTTTTTGAAATATCGAGCAAAGATAGTTTTGTTAAAAAATGAAAGATTTTGAAATTTAACACTTTACTAAGTAAATTTAAAGAGATAAGAACTTTCTTTTGTAAGATTGGTTAGCATAAACAGTCTTCTAAGAACTCCTTTAAAGATACCAATAATAGTCAGCCATCATATGAGCATCCCAACGGCCTTGATAACGTTCTTCCATAGTGCGAGTATCCTGGTGAAACATTTCTCCCTGTTCCTCGCTTAAATCATCTAAATTTTCAGGAAAACGGCCTAGATGACTATAGAGCAAGTGAACCTTGATGCTTATATTGCAACCAGACTGTTGGTAGTTAGTTAACGTGTCTTCAACCGGCTGGGAATAGTTTTCTGCCTTATTATTTCCGAGAAAGTTATTGATCACTGAAGCAAAAGAATTCCAAGCGTCTTTCTCAACATTGTTCATTAACAACATTATGCTTAAGAGGAATCAAAGCTTCTCTTATAGGCCAGTCTTTCCTAGTCCAATGTTCATTCTTAGCCCTACTATCCCATGAGCAGATAAAACAGGGTTATACTTTGTGTGTCCACTTCGTTAACCCAAAAGCAAGTTGACCATTTTAAAGTCAACATATATCAACCATTTATGTTCTTCGTACTTAATTTTGTTCAGGACCAAGAAAATAGTAGGATATTGTTCCTTCACTTTGATGGAATGTGCAATGGGCAAAGAACCAACACTTATTTAGAAGAACACATTTAAAACTGCGCTTGGAAGAATCTATAAAAAAAGCGCCAGTCGTTAGGATCGTACTCTTCTACACCCATTGGAGTCATCGAACCTCGAATATCACTGCAAAGTACGAAATCATCCTCTTCAGAAAGAAAGGAAGTAAATCTTTTTCTCTAGTGCGGTAATATGAAACTTTTGTGTCACTTGTCAGCAGATTTCTCTGTTTCAATGGTAAAGCTAGTAATTCAGACGCACCTTTTGACAGATTAAGGTCTCTTACCAAGTCATTAAGCTCGTTTTGGTTTGAATGGTTTTGGTGAATTTAGAGAACCTTACGGATTGAAGTCACTGCCTTCATTTTCAAGTGACTCTATGTCCTCTCTACAATCTTCGTCTTCCAGTCTCTTGGGAGTTGATGGTAGAGGTACGGAATCTTTATTTATATTTAGAGCTGGTCTTGACACTGATGGTACGTTAGGGTAGGTGAACGATTTTTCCGTTTGATACCACTAACATTCGCAACACACAAATAGCAATCATCATGGTGGTTAGACGGTTGACGCCCTATCATTGGCGTAAGGAATTTAAAAAAGCTTCTTTTTTAGTTGCCCATAAGCGCAAAGATTCAACACAAATTTTACATACTAAATTAGAGCACCAGGTCTTGCTTCGTGTCTCTAGGGGAAACCCAAAATACTCAAAATGGGTTCCTTTTACAAACTGGATATCTTGAAACTGTTTTCTTTAAACATGTATTCACCACAAATGAAACAAAAATATTCCGGATTATTCACATATCTTCTCCAAGTCGACGCCTTATTGCTAGACTGACAGAAACTCACTAATTGAAATATAGTAGATAGAAATATTGAAATAGCTTCCAAAAAGGTTTTATTTCGATGTCTCATTAATTCGAGCTGACAAACTGAGGATGTTTTTTGGATTCAGCGACTTCTGTTTATTCAAAATCAACATGAGCAGCTCGTACAACAGATGAAGCGATCAATTTTACTGTGCGGTATTATGCAATTTAACTCCAATTTTTGTGTTTTTAAAAGACTCACTAATTAAGTGTAGTTTAAATTTTCGCTGGAACTGGTTTAAGTTTCTAATTCTACTATGATTTCTAATTATTAATTTTGAAATTGAAGCTTGGAATTTATATTTCCTTCTATCTCTTTTACGTTCTTTTTGTGTCTGTTACATTACTTATGTTCTCACTTTCAAACAATTACGCGTATAACAAAGGGAAATATAACTAAATATTTAATGAAGTCACACGACGCCATTTTAATCCAACATAGATTCGGGAAATCCTATCATTATACTTTAAAAATACATTGATTTGGTTGCAGTTTTAGGTAATTAATTCCGAAAAAAAAATACTAATTTGCATGTCTTCTGAATTGCCAAACTTATGTTCGTTTTGACCTTCTCGACAATAAAAAAAAAACAAAATAATCTCGTCCTTAGTAAATAACAAGCAAAATAATAACCGTTAAATCTAATCACCGTCGGACGGCGATACTTTCAATGCAACAGTTCCCATTAAATCGACCGATAAATTTTTACGCCGTCATTTCAAAAGAGTTACTACAATCGATGGAAGAATCGGTGCAAATTCTTGGAATTTCTCAATGTATTTGTGAAAAAAAGAAACTCTTCGAATTCTTTTTGTCTTGGCCGTTATATAACCGTGTCTTTCAGGTTCGCGATGAATTATGACGCCGAAAACGCGCCTCGACATTCCTAAATTACATTCAATTTTTATTTAATTCCTCGCCAGAAGCGCACCGCCGTTAATTGGATGTTTTAAGTCCGAGATGACGTCCATCATTTTAAATTTTAATTAACTTAATTGAAAAATAAAATAAATACCTGTGAGTTTACCTACTGACCAATTTCTCCTTTTTTTTTTTTTAATAAGAGAGAAATTCGAAAGTGTTTATCACGTTCGGTCACGAAAAACAACTCAATTAATTTTTTTATTGATTATTTTAAACATAACGGAAATTATGAACGCTGCTTCTATATTCAACCTTGAATTAACAATGCATAATTAAAACAATCAAAAATTAAATCTGAGTAAACAATACTAACGTAATTGTTACATTTTTAAATCTGACTTTGGTAATTTAATTTTTACCTTCGTGCCTTTTCCATGCCATTTTATGGAAAATAAACATGAAGCTCTTTTTCTCTCTCTCTGTATTGTGTACACAGCTTGTAATTGTGCGTTTTAAAATTTACATCACAAACTGCAATTAAACGCTTTATGTAAACGTCGAAGGCGTAATTAATTGCCAACAATAAACCGCCAACAATAGTTGCAAGTTGTATTTATTCCGCATACAAACGAGCCACACATGCAACATTTACTTTAAGAAAAAAATCGAAAATGTGAGCGGATTAATTACATTGCATCAAATGCCAATGTAACATCATTATATTATAAAGTTTACACAAACATTCAAGTACGTCGCCGTCGTAAGTAAACAAACACGATTTTTTCGGTTTTACTTTTACTTTTATTTTCGGTATCGTTACACACTTTCTTTTGTTGATAGCGCTCGTTACACAATCCGCACCCACGTTGTTTAAACAATAAATAAATAAACCGGTTCGGTTCACCTCGCGATTGATTTATTCTACGGCGTTGCCCCCACGATTATTTATCTATTTGCTCCTTTCGGTTTCGGTCTTTCAGAGAGTCCTCTGCTCCCGAATTGATTTACCGTTCGGTAGTTAACAGCAAAGAAGACGATGTTTCGAGAACGGTTAAGATAATCACGAAAATATACAGATCCGGGCCTGGATTTGGTATTTATAAATTTGCACATACGCGATTGAGTTTAATTTTGTGTCAATAAACAAAGTATACTGAAAATGTCGTCATTTTTTTTTACTTTTTGACTTGCATTAGGTTTTGATAAAGTTGTTGTTAACATTTGAAATTGCCATAAACCGGCGTAGATTTTTTTATCGTCTTTTTTTACACTTTTATTACACAAAGCTAGTATCTAATTTCTGAATACACTTGCATTTAACTTTCCGTACTGATAAGGAAAAATAAAAGTCGTGGTGAATAACCCTGGTCAGCTCCATTTAACTGATGTCATCGTATTTTGCTTATTTAAAGCAGGCTCTCATCTAGAAAAATCGAAGACTTCACAAATGTCGAAAATTATAGAGCTATCGACCAACTTGTCCGTTTTTGCAAAAGTGAACCGTAAACTCATATACAACAGAATTCCGAGCTATTAAAAAAAAAAAAAAACGTAATTATTATGGGAAAATCAATCATCGTAGTTTAGAAACGGTAGAAGTCCCTCTGTTGCGCTTTATTGACTATTTAATCACCCGCCTTGATAATGAAGATTTAACAGCAAGAATTTTTTGACCTTATGAAAGCCCAGTACTTTGATCATCGATTAACTTTAATCATTGGTTTATTCGCACACAAACAATTGTCTCTACAATAGTAGGCATGGGAATAAAGTCAATCGGTGATCAAAATATCGGCCCTTAAAGTGGCTTACCGCCCTATTTAAAAATCGTCCTCAATTCGTAGAAGTTAAACAAGATCCTGACAAAATAAAAGGAGCTCTTTACTGGTCTGAGTATAATAATCAACAGGGAGGTACCTCAAGGTAGCATCTTGTGTCGTCTTCTGTAGTATTTTTAGAAAATTGACAGTACACAGATGATACATATTACGGAATAAACACACAAGAGATTGTAAAATGTATGTAATAATATGTCTAAGGCCTGGTCTGTCCATCTGCCTATTAAAGTTATTCTACGAATAACTTGATTTCTCTCATTGGTTGTTTAATTTTATGAATTGTTCCCATGGTAATTATTCGTCGAATAACTATTAGTCAGTTTATTAGTAGATGGAATAGCAATATTAAGAAAAATGTATCAAATAATATCGGACGAAACAAAAACCAACAAACAACCACTCCAGATATTTACAAACTTTACAGACGGACTCGGTATAACTAATGCTATAATCACACTATTAAAAGAAATTAACAGCAACTTGAAGGAAGACAAAAATGAATGAGAATATTCTTAGACCTTTCAAAGAACTTTCATTCAGTGCTTCGTGGTATATTACTTCAAGTACTATACAATTCAGGAATTAAGGGAAGTGCTTTAACCATTTTTGAAAGTTATCTAAGAAAGAGACTACGTTATATTGAAAGTCCTTGGTTAGATGCATTTAAATTATCCCTAAATATTGACAGAACTTATTACAAACGATTGTGAACAGACCTGATTATAATATAATTCAGATTAATAACTCAACGAAACAGATAAAATGAGTAAGGGTCGGTCTTTCCGGCTTCCCGTTAAAGTTATCCGGCGAATAACTTGATTTTTATGAATGGTTGATTGATTTTTCTTAATTGTTTCCATGGTAGTTATCCATCAGTTAGTTTATCAAGAAATGGGAAGACCAGTCCTTAAAGAAATAAAAAATCATATAACCTAATACAGATATACAATTATGGCACATACAGGTGAACAACCTAGGTGTTATCGGTATTTTCTTTTTGCTTTGTTTGTTTATGTGTCAAAAATATCTATGAAACTCATTACTAAAACTAAAACTCATGCCGGACGTTCAATCTGCTTTCACCATGGTGATTTTTCCAGTTTATGCTTCTGAATTAATTTAGTTTGTAAGTTATAAATACAACACACTGCGGTAAATATACAAATGTAAACAAACAAAAAATATTTAATAAAATTACAAATACAACTTGTGAATGAAGATTATACATTCCGAAAAAAAATTATCACACCACCTAGAATTATGGTAAACAAAACTACGTAGCGTTATGTTGTGATAAAAGGGTGTAAGATAATCTGAAAGAGCAAGTTTAATAAAAAAAAAGAATAACGATTTGACATTCTTGAACGGATTTAAAACAATGTAATAAATTGATTATGCACTATAACTAAATTAATAACGGGTTGTTCCACCCCTGGCTTGAATGACAGCTTCCACTCTACGCGGCATGCTTTCGTAAAGGTTTACAATGTATTCTTGTGGTATGTTATGCCATTCTTCCACAAGAACTGCTTCCAATTGTTGGAGAGTTCTAAAAACCATTCTGCGCCCTGAAACAAGCTGTTGAAGGGTGGCCCATACAAGCTCTATTGGATTCAAATCAGGGCTTCGAGCTGGGCACTCCATACCAGGTGTTTTAGTTTCTCTAAGGTATTCTTGAACTACCCGAGCTATGTGCGATCGAGCGTTATCGTGCATATACACAAAATCTGGACCAATAAATGAGCCGTACGGTATATCATGTGGCTCTAGAATGTCAGTAATGTAACGCATAGCCGTCATACGAGCCCCATGCAAAGGCATTAATTCTGTACGACCTTCCAAAGAGATTGCACCCCAAACCATTACAGAACCTCCACCAAAATTCACTTTGGGAACAAAGTTACATTGAAGATATCGTTCCCCAGGTCTTCTATATACCGACATTCGTCTGCCATTTGCATAAAGACAGAATCTTGATTCGTCAGAGAACATCACATTCTACCAATCTCCAATATCCCAATTCACATGTTCCCTAGCAAAAGCTAAACGAGCTACCCGATGTTGTCTTGTGAGTAGTAGTGCTCTTGCAGGGACACGAGCCCGAATATTGTCTTCACGAAGACGGTTTCTTACCGTTTGCAGCGAAATTTTCATATCTCTGGCAGCTAACATCTCCCTTTGAACCAATCGAGCAGTACAATGCCTAGTGCGGAGCGCTGTTAGACGCAAAAAGCGATAATCTCGGATCGATGTCACCCTTCCACGGCCTTGTCCTAGCCTTCTGTTAACACTGCCAGTTACTTGGTGTTTTTGTGCCAACCTAACAATGGTAGAATGGTGAACACCGAGGACTCTCGCCACATAATGCTGGCTACGACCATCTTGTAGCAAAGCAAATGCGCGGACAGCTTCCTCGTGGATCATGTGATAGCTAACACGTTGAGGAACATTCATTATGTCAAATTGATATTGAACAAGTGAAGCATCCAATAACAAACGCGATTAAAAATAAACTGAAACAAATGGGTATAAGCAGCTTTTTCTTGCATTAAAAGAAAAGTTGCCAAAAAGAATCTTATCGATGTTCGTGCTTGCAAATAAGTAAATAGAATCTATTTCTACGTGATATAGATCAAGTATGTTGCCTTCATGCATATTCATTTTGGAAAAACACCGATTTTTCAGAGTGGTGCAATAATTTTTGTGGGGTATGTATCATTGTTATTATAAAAAAAAATATTTCATCTTTTTATTATGCGACTTCCAACAAGTCAAACATTTCTTTTTTGGAAAAAGCAATTTCTATTATTTTCTCGTTTTTGAGACTACTAAGCTAGCTGTCGTGGCAGACATGAATTAAGACATTCTGTAATCTATAACTTTTATATGTAGACAAAAAAAGAATCGTTTTTCTTTCTTTTTCTAAAAAAATGTATTTTTCAGTTTATTTTGGTCATTTAAAGTAATTTTGAAAAAAACTCTATTTTTTAACTTTCGTGTTTTTTTTTTTAAATATGGAAAGACTTCAATACATGTCTACATTGCCAACTATGTCCTCAAAGTTTTCAAATAAAACGCCAACGAGCTTACCTCATCCTTGGAAAGCATCATGTGATCGAGAAAGACGAACAGGTATGTTTACAACCTTGGAATTGGCAGTACAGACAAGACAATGTCATTTCTGTCGATAACCCATTCTACTTCCGCAATTTCAGTACATTATGGTAACACGAAGTTATTTTTGATTTGATTTCCTTTTTCTAAAACCAATTTAAAATGAGCGTCCAGTATAATACAAATACTCTCCGCAAGGTTTCTCAAAGGGTTTATTACAATGACCCTTGCCTATGTTTTTAAAACTATGCGTTACAGTAATACACTCGACAACGTCATTTATTAAAACTTGTCGATAGCCTTCTTTTCATTTGTTTCTCTGAGGGTGATTCTTTGATTATTTGGTTATTGAGAAACCACCATCAAACGAGCATAGAGATTCATCTGAGAAACATTTCTGAAACCACAAATTTTTCTTGAGTTGTTATATGACATTCAACAGCGCCATCTGTTGAAATATATCGAACGTTTTTTTTTCGTTTGTTTTAATTTATAAATCGACTGAATTGTGCTTTGTTGTGTCTTTTATTTTTATATATTTTTTATTTTGTTAACTTGTTTTATTTGGTTAGCTCCTTTCCCTTAATTTTATTTAATTTTTAAAATTTATTAATCTGTTGAATCGTGTTTTAAAATCGTTTGTTTCTTGTTCTGCTTTCTCATCATACTTTTTATTTTTTTAAATTTATCAATGCATTAAATTATGTTATACAATCGATTACCTTTTCTTTTTATTATTATTTTTGGAATTTGATTTTTTTTGAATTTTTATTATTTTGTTTTCTTTGATTTGTCACCATTCTTTTCAAATTGTTTTGTTTTAAAATTTATTATTTATTAAATTTATTCTTGAATCTAGTAACAAATTTTAGGGATTTTCTATGTTGCAAAAGGTAACCCTTGAGTGATACAATTTTTTGCACATTTTTGTCATTAATAATAATAATGACGTTGGGGCTTCGGTGATACCAACCACAAATACGTATCTCTGATTTATTGAAATAATAAACAAAACAACAATCAACAGGAATACCAATTGAATAAGGTAATTCAAACAGATTCTCTGCTTTTATGAATGAATTACGAGTAGAATTTGTTTTTTCGCCTTGAAGTAAAAAAAATTTAGTGCTAGCGTGACCCTGGGCCTTGAAATTGATTATCGTACGTCGGGAATGTGTTAAATAATTTCTAAATTTAGACCGTCTGTGGGCCTAAATGTACACACGATCGATTTGACTTGTAAGAACAGAAATTTCCAATTAGTTGATGGACCCACGCAGAATATCAAAATGATTTTGATATAAGGAAATGGACTCTAAAAATAGCACCCGATAATAAAACAAAAATTTCAAGCGCCGCCCGTCGGGGTTTTAAAACTGTGTCCCGATCGGCCCTAATTGACTTTAAAAATAGCGCTTTTCATTCATGATGTGGTGTAATTTTTGTTTGTTTGGACTGGACGGCGAGCGTTAAATCGGCCCGGATTAAATCGCTTCCGCAAATCTAATTTATATTTCGCTCGAAATAATGTGATCTCTGTGGGTCAATAGCCAGAAGGCGTCGGTCACGAGATTTTGGGATTCTCAAGTTAATATACAGATTCCCTGGAAAATCTATTTCACTCTGAAAGGGTCGTAGAACCTTCGAATTTATACGCTATTACTTTTTCTGAAACCCCCTACTAATTCCTCATACAATTTTTTCCTTTTCTTTATGGTTTTGTACCTTCTTCTTCCATCTGGTGCCTTCAGAATGTTTGGCGTCCTTTCGAAGACTTTTTCCCAGAGTATCAGTCTTCTCTCCGGTGCGGTTTTATATCCTCTTTTTCCATCTTGCGCCTTCAATACTTTTGATTTCTTTTCAAAGCCCTTTCGTAGAACTCCTGAAGTATTCCCATTTTTTTTAGATTATTGACATTCCTTTCCAGTGCATTGGCTAGTAATTATTCCTATCTTCTTCTCATTTTTGAGAACGTGCTGCTCTTAATTATTCTCTAGTACCTTCATTTCTTTAACAATTTTATCTTGTCCTTGCTTTTCTCTATCATCTCCCTCTATCTTGGGCCTTCAATATTTTTTAATTAATTTCAAAGCCTTCTCATAAATTCTTTTGAGGTTTCTTCCAATTTTCCATAGTTGCGTTTCTTGTTTATTAATGCCCCTCCTGGTTTCTGTTTACCTTTCATTCATTTTGCGTATTCAACATTGAAATCTTTCCCAATCTTCCCTATGTTCCGCTTTGGTAAAATGAATGGTTATTATTCCTTCCATCTTTTTATTTATTTTTGCTGCGACTGTGTTAGTTTTGGTTGCTATTTAATACCACTCCTGATCTCTTTAATTTTGTTTTTATCCTTACTGTTCAATATCCTCTCCTTCCATCTTGGAGTCTTTTCCGAAGCTTCCTTAAAGTCGTACAGGAATTATTCTCAGGATTTTGTCTTCGATTTCATTAATCCAAATCGCAATACTTCGCTACCTTAGCCTTTGGCTACATCTTCCATCCAACTTCACCCTTCCTCTTTTTGGCTAAGTACGTTAGAAGCCTTACTAAATAACATGGTTTTTGTCGAATTACTGCCCGTTTTTTCCACTTTTACTTCTTTTTCTGTAAATTCAAAGATCAAAGTTCTCTGTTATGATTTCGAAGGCTTTTGATTTGAATGGTGCTTTCGTTTGTTAACTTCTATTTTTTTTTATTTACATTTCCTCGCCCAAAAATCATATGTTCTTTTCTTTTATTTTAATTCTTCTTTCATTTCTGTTTTTTTTTATTTGTTTCTTCAGTTTTATCAGCCAGTGAGACATCAGCTTTCTTTCTGATTTTTGAATATTTCCTTCTCCCTTCTTCTTCTGATGTTGCTTACATCAACTCTGAAATCTATTTCAAAAACTACTTCTATTTCCCCTTTTTTTTGGAATAGTCATCACTATCCTCTGGAAGGTTGCCATTGTCTATTTTAGTCGTTCATTTCAGAAGACATTCTAAGTTCTTATTTGCACCATCGATTTTAACAGAGTTTTCATTCTTTAAGTTGCTTATCATCAAAATATTTGCCTTTTCAAGTTTTCAAGACTTTGTTGCAAAAATTTCAAGTTTCCTTTCTAAAAGTCGTCCCGTTGGTATTTCGTATTAAATGAAAGACTAAATTAAATTGAATCTTTGCCGGCGTGAGTTCCTCGAACGGCTTCTCCTCACCTTTATACCTACATAAAATTGAATTATCATAAACACTTCGCACCTCCGAGGCGCGTAACAGTACACGTTTACGGGCATATATTTAATTATATCTTACGCAACGGCCAGTTATTCTCGATTTGCTCGCCTGATTGAATTAGTCTTAATGGAATGCGCTATCGAAATCGACTGTAGTAACTAATAATATGATGTGATAAACACCTGACTCGGAGAAAATAACGGAAATACAGACAGAAAATTCGGCTACTTTTATTCTCATCGTAATCCCTGGATCAGGAGTTTTTTTACGCCCGGTGTGCTCGTTTGTGTACTAATAATTTGCAGGGGGCAAAGATTAAAGTACGGACGCGCAAGAAAACAAATTGTAAAATGAAAGCAGTGCACTATAATGCAATAGACACTGAGTACTTAAATAGGCGTAAACAAACAAGTGAATTTCATTTATTATGATTCGAAAGGTATTCGTAATTTTGTAGGACAGTTTATATTTAAAAAGTGACATTCATTTCATTATGATTAATTATGTTGAATTTTGGAGTACTTTTCAAAAAGTCTGAACTTATTAAGAATGGAAACTCTATTATAATGATTCATTTTCAAGGATCCAGCCAAAATACTTGTAAAATCTTTGGTTAAAAAAAGAATTCGATTATAATAGATTCTCGCCTATAATGAAATAAAATTCGCTATTTTGTCCATTACAAGCGGAGTTATTCGGTACTTCCCCGAGATTTGAAATAAACTGCATTATTAGTTTCTAATAGGACGTTGACCGAAGTGTTGTTTTACTTTATGGTTTTACTTTATGCGTAGAACTGAAAATCTCTGAAAGAAGTACAAAACGTGCATTTTTTACTGTACAAAGTCCTTACTTTTAGTTTTCAATTATGGGTAACTTTTTAACAAAAATTGTGACTATAATTTAATTTATATTTTTAATTCTCTTGTGATGAACACTCGGTTATAATGGTCCATTAAAAGCGGATTCTACTGTATTTATTTATTCATAGAAATAATAATTTAGAAATTAATTAATTAATTTATATTTTGGAGAACAACAAGTCAGTTCCTCCGTTTATATTATAGATAGTTCAATTTATTGTTTCCTTTTTTCGTCATGGTCATATTAGCAGACAAGAAGTTCTTATATAATTATATCATTTTCATCAGCTCTTCAAGGGCTAACAAAAACTGCAATAAAATATGTTGTGTTTCATCACAAGATTGGTATGTAATTGGATAAATGAACAATTTAGTATAGTTGAAAATAATTTTAAATTAAGCGGAATAGAAACCTACTCAGCTTTAATTTAAAAAAAAATGTTTGATGAAATGTATATAAAAGAGCAGATTGGGAAGTTTGGGCAGCCTGTACAACCTTAGATAATATACAGTCTGATTCAAAATAAGTGTCCGACCCGTTAACCACAGGTAATACATGAAAAAAACAAAACAAAAAAATTATAGTCAAAGGGGGGGAGGCTGTTATGCATAATTTTTGAGATAAAATTAGTTAAAGATTCAGATGTAAATTGTTTAGTGTCCACTGAAATAACTGTATTACGTCACGAAAGCAATAACCTCTCACAAAAATAAAACGAAACACATGCGTTCACCCTGCACTGAAACTAAAAACGTTTTTATTTATGACCTTATTTATGCGGAAAGAATTTATAACGGGCAATTCATTTATTGCGGACATCGAACTTGTGGTGCAGACGGAAGAAATGAATCACATTTACGAAATACGTAAGGGTACAATTATGAATTTGTCAGTGCAAATTAGTTCGTGTTATTGCGCGAAACATTTGTATTGGCAATTGATGGAAATTTATTAAAATCAGTAATAAAGTGCCCGAACTGCTCGATGAAGTGCCTCTGAACATATGACGTGATAGGTGGTGTTTACACGATGGTGCACCGCCACATTTTCAACGTAATGTGCGGGATTTTTTAACAGTTCAGTTTGGAAATCGGTGGATCGGGCGCGGTGGGCCAGTAGCTTGGCCTCCCCGCTCCCCCGATATGAATCCCTTAGACTTTTATTTGTGGAGTCACATGAAAAGTTTGATTTATAAAGACCCCATTAACACGGTTGAAGAACTTCACAATCGCATTTTTGCCGCAGTAGAAATAATTCGAAACAATGCGAATCGAATGTTTTCTGGGATACATGTATCATTCATCAATCGTGCGACTAAAATCATACGTCAAGAAAGGGGTCATATCGAGCATGTTATAAAAACCGTAAGTTTAAGTTTATGCACACCGTTTCGTAATGTTATAAGCGCCGCGCGTTCACATTCTAATAATCATCAGTGGTATTTAAACAGTTTCGATTTAGGATTCACAAGAGGTTGATTTTTCAAATGCCTCCGATAAATTTATTTCTTTCAATTTCGTACTTACATGACCTTAGTAAGTACGCCCCTAACGGGTCGGACACTTATTTTGAATCAGCCTGTATATGAAAAAAAAGTGTTAAAATTGTTGCGCTTTTTATATCTCAACAAAATGATTTTAAAACAATATTTTAAATATCAAAAGTACGAATTTTGGTAAAAAAAAATATATGAATAGATAATGAATACATTGGAAGACGTCACGCAAGCAATTATTAACAGACATGCGAATTCAGATCACTTGTCAAACAAGCAACAAAGTCGGCGATCGTTGATCGTATTTTACGACCATTTTTGTTATCAGTCAGGGGACATGACGTTTAGATATTTGTAATTTAGTGCGATTTTCCAATTATTTATATCTATACTATACTATAAATTCAAAAAATATTATTGAAAATAGAGCAAGAATAATCTATTTATAATTCTTGAGTACTATTTATCGCCCCATCGCACGACTGCGAAAGTTGTGTGTGATAGCTTATGAATTTGCTATTCTCTGCATAGTTTAAGGTCAAAAGCCAAAAGCCGTGCGATGATAGCACGACTGTGTGGTACGTTTGTACTTACACGCTAGTTTTGCGTAAGTCATGCTGGTCGTCGGAATTGCGGTGGAGTTCTCGAGCTACTCTTCTGCTGATTAGGGCCAAAATAGCTATAGAGAGGATGCTCGGGAACTCCATTGCAATCCAGACGACTTACAGTCAAATTTTCTGCATATAACAAACGGCTTGTTACTTTTATGACCACCGACAACTTTTTGCATACTTCCCTCAGGCATTTTACGTGTATGGGTGATGTGTACATAGTAAGTTTTCGTATTTTGTTCGCAAGTAGTGAATTGAATTCGCATCCTTAGTTATTAAAAGAAATATTTCTAATAGAGATGTGGAATGAGTCCGTTGCTGATGGTAATCAGTATTGAGAGTTAAATTAAAAAAAAATAAATAAAAATCGCTTGATTTGGAAATTAAAGTAAGTAAGTTTTCTCTTTAAATTTATTATTTTTTTATGTCTTTGAAATTTTTCATTGTAGCGTTGCAATAGATTGCCTAACTATATTAATTTTCCAATACAACATTTTAAACATTTTTAGAATACATAGTCCTGATAGACATTGATGACCTGAAAGTTACTTAATAAAGTAATTTTTACTGAGTGACTGATTCAACAGGAGTCAAGTGTACAATTTTTGGAAACGAGTTGGGGAGAGGTGGGGAGTAAATTTGGAACCCCAAATACCATTTCTTGAATGAAATCTTGGTAGGCGTACTTTGTACTGAGAATGCAACAATTTTTTGAATTTTCTCCACGACTTCCGATTGAACCGCGTCTTCTGTCGATGTTTCGTTCTTCATTACAGAAGAACTTCTTCAGAGGTGCTGAATTTTCATGATGTTGTCGCTGCTGCCACTTTCTAGAGAAAATTTCTACGAAATGACAGCAACGGAAAGAAAACCGACTCTACGAAGTGGCAGCTACAAAAAGAACAACGACGACAACTAGTTTGCACCCCTGTAACGAAGAACTTAACGTCGGCAGAAAAACACAAAAACACGCAATTCCACTGGAAGTCATGGAAAAGACAGAAAATGGTCGCTGAAACCTTTGGGTCTATCTAGCTTCTTGCGTTGTGCAATTTTTCACGATGATTGGAGTTAAAAAAGAAAAATTTGAAACTTTTTAATGCAACAACAACTTTTTGGGTTTATTTTAAATTATTAGGTGTACAATTTTTGGAAATGAGTGAATTTAAAAATTTGACATAGAATAAGAAATCTCAATTTTTTTTGCAATAGTTCCATCAGAATTTATTCTTGATTTATTTATTTACTTATTCATCGAAGCTATCCTTTTCGATTTTCCTAAGATACTTGTTGTTATTTAAAAGGTAAGTGACTCTCAAATTTTCTCTGATTAAACTTCAGTCAATTCCAAGAACTTTGCCCTTGACCTTCTTGTTAAATCAATCAATACAAAAAATGCCTTATTAAGGATTTGAATACTACTTTCGTCAAAGCTCATTAGAAATATTTAAAAATATTAATTTGTTTTTATTGGAAGATGTTAACCCGCTTACCGTTCTTCATGACCAGAACCCGTCTGCGAAGGATGCACCGGAGGCACCGCAGCCATTTAGGCTTATTTTGCTCTACCGTTAGAAATATTTCTAAAAATGTTCAAATTACAAGCATTCTATTCTCCAAGATATTTAGAACTTGTCAGTAGATGTTGCTGCCATTGCCGGTTACGACTGTAACTGACTTACTAAATGTTTTTTTAACATTCGCCTTACAAACTGGATCCAAAGGAGCCGATACTAATCCGAAAACGATCCTAGACATAAAAATTATTTCTCTCACATAAACTCCCCATATACCAGAAATCCATATTTAAAGCTTCCCAGTCAAGGGCCAAACCCATTGCCAGAATACAGCTATTTAAATTTGTCTCTTTTATTTCAATTAATTGAATTTGGAATAAATTTTTCCAAAATTAATAAATTTATTTTTGTGTTCCATAGAAATAGACCAAATAGAAAAATTTCTGAAAGAAATTGCATTATTTTTTAAATAACTAATTAATTATTCATAAATAAATTCTTAACAGCTGGAGGGCGTTTGGTATTACACTTCACAAAAATTCCTGTGTAATTTCGAAAAAATAAATGAAATAAATATTTTAATTTTTAATATTACTGTAAAAGTTGTAAATAAATGAAGAAAACAAAGCAATTTCACGGTTTTGCTTTTACTACAACACATAGCAAAACCTCTTTACGAGCACACATTTCTAGAATATCAATAAATAAATACCTATGTATCCAACATGACTGTATATGTATGTAAATCGTTGCACAAACTAAAGATGATGTCATTGAGGGTAATCGCGAACTACAATTAAAAGCTACCACGACTGAAAACAACCTGAAGGGAAAATTCAGAACTTTTCGAACATGTCTTAAATGCCACACGCCATAAAAAAAATTGAAAAAAATATGTAAAGTTAAAAAAAATCAAATAAAAAAATTGAAAATTTTCAGTAAAAATCCTGCTGAAGTATACTTATTGAAAATCGTATCATATTTACCAATTCTTCGCTGACTGGATCAAAAGGGCCGGCTCGTCCAACTCATTCAACTCACGTGAAGGCACACGATTAACTACTGTGAGGAAACCGCGAACCTTCCAACCGTCCTCGAACTACCACGACGTGCGACTAAACTGAATGCTTTTTATGAATGTTACGGAACAGACTGCAAGTCTTCAGGCGAGCGATCGGAGCGGCTCGGAAAAGCGATCGCCGCCTTGCGTGTGCCAATTCTGCAGGTGAGATGTCGAAAGGAGGACCTTGTGATGGTTTCCAGAGCGGACGAAACAGGTTGGAGATTCCTGCCAGGAACAATAAATACTTATGTGTATTTGTCTTGTAAACGTATTGCATTATAGACAGCTCGGCCGTGCCTAATAAGTCCAGGAAGCAGGAAGCGCGAAGCCACGTCTTCTAATTGCATGCAAATTATTTCCGGATGTAACTCTAGGACTTACATCATTGTTTCTTTGCAAAGCTCGGGACGTTTCAATTTACGCAGTGTTTCAAACAATGCAGAATGCAAATAAGATTATAATTTGATAAGAAAAGAAATCAAGCCAAGTCAATCAATAAAGAGCGAATTCTATCACTAAAAAGAAGAAATATTCGACACGTGAAAAAACCGAAAGAAACAAAAATTATTATTTTGCGTCTGGCAGGCAAGAATAATCAAAAGATGATTAATAAAATGAATAACAAAACGAAATTTTGTTGAATGCAATAAAATAAATGAGCAAATTGAAACTAAATAGAAAAAAGATAGTCCATCGTCAAAAAGGAGTAACAGTAATCCACTAATGGAAAAATGAAAAACAAGTAAAAAAAATGTGAAAGGCATGAACATAATATAAAGAAATCAAAAGATCATTAACAAACATAATTAAATTAATGACAAATGAAAACAATTTTTTTTTTCGAATACAACGAAATACATGAAAAATTAAATAAAAAAGATAGTCTCCATCATCAAAAAGAAGCAAAAAACAATCCACAATGGAAAAATGAAGAAAATAGAAAAGCGAAGCGAATCGAAATATGGCTAACAAAAGTATCATTCAAACAATCAATATTTATTCAGCCTGGAGTTCAGGAGACGTCATAAGAATACATTGTGAAAACAGTTTAAGTACACCTTGCAATTAACAATATACATCAGATTACATGTTGTTATGTATAAATTGAGCTAGAACTCATATCATAAAGACATTTAGATTTTAAAAGCGATTTAATACTTCTTTTATACTTTTTGATTGACAGTATTTTAAAGTTCTCGGGAACTTTGTTGTAAAGCCGTAATCCAATATGCTTCCTATGGACGTGTTTAACCTTCCAAAAGGCACAAATATATTTCCGCAAGTTCTTGTATTATAATTATGCATGTCGGATCTTGCTTGATACGATGTGGAATTCTTCTACTAGTTCATTATATACATGTGCTGATGGTGCCGTCAGAATTCTGAGTTTCTTGAAATAGGCTTGCAATGCTGATCGTAGGGCACGTTTACAATGATCCTTATAGCCTTTTTTTGGAGAACCAGGACCTTAGATAAGTAACTAAAATTTCCCCATGCTTTAATGGCATAAGACATTGACGAGTGAAACATCGCGTAATAGGCTACTAATGCAGCTTCCTCATTTACAATCTGCCTCAATCTTCTTATAGCATAGCTTGCTGCAGACTTCCTCAATATGTGAATTCCAGGTTAAACGTGTATTTAAATAGTAAATAATAATGGGCCCAATATGGAACCCTGCGAGATACCTCTTTTCATTATCACGGGTTTGCTTTTTTGCCCGTTATGTTCTACCACCTGAAATCTATTTTCCAAGTAGGATGCCATTAAACCCTTGGCTATCCCTCTGAAACCATAGTGTTCTAATTTCTCAAGTAGAATAGCGTGTGGCGAACAATCGAAGGCCTTGCTAAGGTCACCAAATTTACCAAGACATTCTTTTCCATCTTCAAAGGCTTCTGTGATATAAGTGCTTACTTTCATGACAGCATCGGTGTTTCTATCCGCTCTGAAGCCGAATTGCCATTTAAAAATATAATTGTGTGTCCTGCCATTACGGATACCAGTATCTTCGAAAACATCGGTATTATAGAGATCGGTCTGTAATTGTATACTTCGGCTGCATTTCCTTTTTTCCAAACGGGAACGGTTCGTGATTTTGTCTGGGAAGACACCACTAGAGGTGCATCCGTTAAAGATGTTTGCTAGGAGCTTACATATGGCATTTCATATATTCTTTACTATTACAATGTCAATGTCATATATGTCTCTAGCTGATTTTGGCTTGGCAGCAGCAATATATCGATTGGCATCCTCGGCGGTTATTGGAGCAAAGAACATTGAAGTTTCTTTCACTGGAACATTTCGTAAGTAGTCAGAAATGTTTACGCTCTGTGGTGGAATTTGGCTGACGGGATTCTCAGCGACATTCGAGAAAAATGTATTGAACTCACTGCATGTTGGGGTATTTACTTGTTTAACGTAAAACGAAAGTAATTCAATTAATAAAAAATGAAAACTGTTTTTTGTTGATTACGCCGAAATAAATGAAATATGAATATATTGAAACTAAATAAAAAAGACAATTCATCGTAGAAAAGGAGGAACAGACAATCCACTAATGAGAAAATTTTTAAAAAATCTAAAAGGCAAGAGTTTACGAAACGAATCAAAAAGTCAACAAAAATAATTCAATTAATTATAAATAAAAACGAATTTTTGTCAAATACAACGAAATACATCAGAAAATTGATCGAAACTAAATAAAAAATATAATCCATCATCGAAAAGAAGCAATAGCCAATGAAAAAATAACGAAAATATAAAAAGTAAGATTATAAAATATGGTTAATAAAAACAATTCAATTAATGACAATCGAAAACGAATATAACAAAATTCGCTTTGGAAGGAAGTCTTGCAGTATACAATTGGCAGTCAGTATAATTGTGGGACACTTACTAATATTTACTTATATGTCTGAAATATTTTATATAGAATTGAGGAAAATGAGAATACAAAAAGGAAAGTTCTGCCTTAGATGAGAAAATTGATCGAAACCACGCGGAGAAAAAAGAATAGTGAAAAATAACACAATTGTCGTCAACATTCTTATAGTAAAATTCCAATTCAGGGTTTGTGATTTTACTGCAAGAATATTATTATGCTAAACAACTGTGTAAGTTTGTTTCTGGAGCTATTTGTACAATTGTGTTACTTGTTACTATTCTTTTTCTCCATGTAAGTAAACGAGACAATCCATAGTTGATAATGAGCAATAGAACAGCGAATGCAACGGAATAAATGAGAAAATTTTTCGAAACTAAATTTACAGAAAACATTGATCATCAGAAAGAACCAATAGATAGTACACTAAGAACAGGCAAAAAGCAAATCAAAAGATAGTTAACAAAAATAATTCAGTTAATGACAATTGAAAACGAATTTTTGTCGACTTCAAGGAAATACATGAGAAAATTGATCGAAATTATATTTAACAAAATTTCAGTTAATGACAAATGAAAACTAATTTTCGTTTTAAGTCATGTCCACTTATAACAAATTTCAAAGGTCTGCCAAAACAGGTTCGCTGTAAGTGATGGATCATTATGGTTACCATGCTTTAGTTCACACATTTCAGATTGGCTCGTTTTAACCGGATTTGTAATAAGCGAACATTACTGTAAATGAAGAAATTGATCGAAAGTAAGTGAAAAGACAAATCTATCGATAAAAAGGGGTACTATAATAGGTAGTCAACTATTGGAAAACTGATTGAAAAATGTCCTCCTTTTCATCAAGGAACAGGGAAAACAACAGTATAATAATAAAAGTGAAATAAAGGGTACTTGTAATATTCAAAGTGAAAATAAAACAAATAAACCAGTGGAGAAGATAAAGAGAAACAAAACGTGATTATTAGGTGAAAATTGAAAATTGTGGAGCAATGGAGCAATATGATCATGGGTTCGTCTCATTAATATTGTTTGTAGCTCAATAGTTCAGGAACCATTTGACATATACAGCATGATTCAGAAGGGTCGCACCATCGCTTTGGTGTAAATACAGACCGTTAACAGGAGCACAAATATGTTTTTAGATTTTTTTCATGAATAGTTTTTAAGATATGAATGTTTAAAAATAACACAAATAGGCACCTTGCACTTATAAATTTGAAATCATAGATCATAGGTACCCTCTTTTTTTGTTGACAACTGCTTATGCGCTGGTTTGTCAAAACCTTTGGAAATAAAATTTGACATAATAATAAATGTCAATTCTTAACTGTAGTTCTTAATATCCTACTTTCTTCAGCTATTCTAAAGTTCTCAAGTAAAAAGAAGTAATGAAAGAGTTGGTTGAGGCGTGCTTTCAAAAAGAAAAAAAAACACGGTAAACTTGGAATTTAGAAAAATCAGAAATTAAAAGAAGCAAACATGCAGACTGCAAGAGCAAGGACAACAAGGTTCACTTCAAAATGTAACGTTTTAATATTTTATTTAAATATTTTGTAAAACTAACTGAAGATCAAACAAAAACAATCTAAATCCTAAACTAAAAATTAAATAGTTACAATAAATGTTGAAATTTTGCCCATTTGCCTCAATACAGTTTTCTAACCTTCTTCTGATGCTCTCTTGAACATTTCTTAACATTCGAGGCGTGAAGCATCTAGAATTCTCTGACGAAGTTCTTGCTCAGTGTTGGGGACAGTGCGATAAACAATTTGTTTAATATGTCCCCATAAAAAAAATCTCCACAAGACCGCAGAGGCCAAGCGATATTAACTCCGCGTCCGATCCACCTTCCTAGATAATTTACATTTAACCACTGCCTTATGGGTCTAGCAAAATGTGCAGGTGCACCGCCTAATTGCAACCATATTGGGTTGACTAAAACCGCCAAGGGAATATTTTCTAGCAGTTCTTGAAAATCGCCTCTCAAGAAATTCAAAAAATTATGCCCATTGAGTAAAAAGTACGGGCCCATTAATGTGTCGTTGATAATGCCAGCCCAGACATTGACGGAGAAACGTTGTTGAAATGCTCGTCGATGTATTACATGGGGGTTTTCTATTGTCCAATAATGAAGATTGTGCATGTTAAATACACAAAATCAGATTTTGAAAATTTTGATTCGAATTGAATTGATCCAGCATCCAATGGCAAAAGTTAATACGAAAAGGAAAATCAGCTTCACACAGACCTTGCACTTTTGTATAGTGGATAGAATGGTAACCTTCTGTTTTTAATACACGCTGAACAACATTGTAATTTACGAAAATTAATTAAAATTGTGTAACTGGCAATAGAAAGTGCTAGGAAAGAGTTTATACATGTATTTCGGCCTTATTGGGCTTCATCAGAACTCTGTACCTTAAAAAATTTTAGTTTATTGAAAAATTTAGAAAAACTTACCCCTTTTTTTGAATTTCTAAAATCCCAAAACACAAGAACAGGAATTAATGATAAAAATATGAAATTCTTTTGCAAATTATACAAGGAAGCGATTGCATTCTCTAGTAAAACCACAAAAGTGACATTTTTAAAATATTTGTTTGATGTTACTAAGACAACAAATTGACAATTATAAAATCAAGTTTTCTTGCCAGATGAATTAATTAATTTTCATAATTTTCATCTGGCAAGAAAACTTGATTTTATTGTAATTTACGTTTAAATTTCGTCCAATATCTCGAATGCTGACGTTAGGATTATCTTCAACAAGTTATAGAACAGCTTCCTCGACTTGAGAAGTTCTGGCGGAGCATGGCCTACTTATCACTTCATGAATTACATCCAATCGACCTGTTTTCCCTCACACACAAGCCATTGAAAAACATTTTTGTCCGGATGTCTACGTTCACCGTATCGTTCAGCATAAGCTGCTACAGCGCGTCGAAAGTTTCCTCCATTCTCTCCCAGAAGAAGCTACATATCACAGTATTCATTTAAAGTAAACATTTTGAATTTGAATAAATTCAAGTCAATCAAAAAATTTGACTTTCAAAATGTGAACACCACTGATAAATTTTACTTGTCAGGTCACACTAAGGTAATCACAGTAAAAGGAATTTTCGGTGCACCGTTGCCGGCTTTATCTCTGAAATACTATTAACATTTCCAAAGACTTTTCTGCTTTTTTAGTTAATAAATATTAAGCAGGTTCTTCCTTTTCTTTTTTCTCCCGACGTGGTCTTTGTGCCCTCTTGATTTGGTTTTTTGAGAAATCGTTTTGCAGCAGTGCTTTTTCCAATTTCTCCATTTCTTGCTGTTTATTCTTCAAGTCTGTTAGTCTCTGTGATCTTCTTAAGTGTGTCTTCACGACGGATTATAGTTGCGCTGGATGATGATGCGACTGAGCGTTCAAGTAGCGATCAGTGTGTGTCGGTTTGTGGTACACTAAATATCCGAGGCTTCCATTCTGTTGCTTCATTATCAGCACGTCTAGGAATGGGAGACTGTTGTTATTTTCTATTTCCATCGTTAATTTGATCTTCGGGTGTATTTCGTTGAGATGTTCGTGGAATCTTCTTAATTCTTCTTCTCCATGTGTCCATATATCGAAAGTATCGTCGACGTATCTCAGCCATACTAATGGTTTGTGGCTTGCTGCTTCTATAGCTCTTACTTCCAAGTCTTTCATAAAAAGGTTGGCTATTATCGGTGATAATGGAGATCCCATAGGTGCTCCTTCTATTTGTTTGTACCGTTGTTCTTTAAATATGAAGTACGTATTCTTCAGACAATGCCTCGTCAAGTTTACGATATCTTCTGAGATGTGATACTTGCGTTGTGTGATGTCCACTGCCTCTTCTGTTGGTGCGTTAGTGAAGAGTGATACGATGTCGAAGCTTACTAGTAGATGTCTTGGTTCGGCGGTGATGTTCCTTATACGATCGATGAAGTGACTTGCGTTCTTCACGAAAGATTCCGCTTCTTCGGCGTAGGGTTGTAGCTGTTTCGCCAGGAATTTAGCTAGTTGCTGCAACGGTGATTCGATGGAACTGACGATTGGTCTGAGTGGAAGACCTTCCTTATGTGTCTTCGGCAGCCCGTACAGTTTTGGCAACTTGGACGATATCTCGGAATCAGCTGGCGTTGTTGTTCTTCATTGATGGAGCTTGCCTTAATTTTCGCTTTTGTTGTCTTCTACAGGTATGTTGTTGAATCCGTAGCGATGGTTTTGTATGCTGGATCTTCTAAAATTACTTTCATTTTTTCTTCCTAGTCTTTCATGTCCATTATAACGGTTGCGTTGCCTTTGTCTGCTGGTAGCACGATAATATCCCTTCAGCGAACGTAGAGCTCTGACTTCTTCTTGAGACAAGTTCTTCTTCGGTGGTTTTGCTGTGCGTAGTATCCTTGATATGTCTTGTCGTATGGTTTCTGCGGTATTTTCCGGTAATTCAGAAGTAGATGCTTCCACGCTGCATATGATCTCCACTGGTATGCGTGAAGGTCCACGGCGGAGTTGAATCCCTTGGCTAATAAGCTTCTCGTTGCTTCGTCCAGTAGAAATCTTGATAGGTTGTCGACCACCTTCTCTGCTTCTATCGGTGCTATTTTCTTCATGGGTCTCTGTTCTGCTTGCAGTCGTTCAAACTTCTTTTTCTGCTTCTCTCTTGTTAGTTCCGTATCCGTCTCTGCTCGGAACTCCATAAGTTGGTGCAATGTTGCCCATAATGTTGGATGCAACGTGTTGCTCAATTCCAGATGTAGTTTCAGGGGTTCGGTGTTGACTTTGCCCAACTCTCTTCTGGTGTCGTGTATGGCCTCCCTCACCAACGCTAGACTTGCTCTCCTGAGGATGTTGCTTGTTTGGTGGCTCTTCTTGTGGAACGTCAGCTTCATGCTCTTCGGTATGTTTTTATCGCGAGAGCGCTCCAGGAATGTTAGGCTGCAGAGCAACTTGCTTCTTCGTAGCTTCTCCATCTTCTCTTTTTTATTTTCTTAGATATTTCGTCTGAATTTTGTTGTGTAAAAGATATCGGTATTGTTGTTTCTGGAAACTTTTCTTCATTTTCACATTAGCATTTTTTTTTAAATTCTGGAAAATTTGTCTGGTGGAAAATTTAGATACTTATTTTTAAACTCTCTACATATTCTGTGAGTAATTCATTTACATTTGTCACAAATAAAAAATAAATCTAAAATATTTTCCTTTATACATTCAACTTATTGCAATATTGCCTAAACTTTTAATGAATGGGTTCCATGAATCATCCTATATGTAATTTGATGAACCAACAAATACAGATAATTTCAAACATACGTTAATTTGAAGGTTATTCTTATAGTTTGACATATAGCTATATACCGTGCATCCCAGGATATCGGAGCTGAATATTGCGTTTCACCTATCGTTAACTTTTATCTTCCCAAGAATAAATACATACCGCAAAATAAATAAATAATTTTTTTGAGTGCTTTAATAGAGCTGTTTTATGAAAATGAGTGATAATGCGGTCCTTTAGAATCACGGTGTATAACCAACTATTAGGTTTATAATAATATTATTCAATCATTTTTAATAGAACACAATTATAATATTTTAATTAAGTCGCTGTTTCAATTCAAAGACGAAAATAAGGCACATGTAATAAATAATAAGCGTGTCACATTATTCACTTGCACCGTCACGACGATGCCTAGGTAAAAGCGATTACGATATGTCTCTTCTTAATGCAAGTTGTTTTCATAGGTTTTATTTATGCATACCTGTTTTCTATGTTTCATATAAGTAACATATCAAAAGTAGAACATTTTTATAAACGTTAACAATAAAAATTTTGCGTACAAACAGACAAATAGATCAGGCTTTAAGTTTTCTTCTGCTCAGCGTAAAACACATAAAAATGTATTAGATATAGACGGTTGCACGACAAAAAAACGTAAGCGCCAAAAATCCCACTTGTAGTTACAACCGCCAGAAATTCAGGAAGCGTTAAAATTCAAGTGGCGTAAGCGACAGTTTCAGCTTCCAACTAAAATGAAGCAATGAAAATAAAAGACGTAAGGGGCTATCTCAGAAGTAAAGAGACAACATTTATTTAAAGTAAATTTTTTTAACAAAAGAACAATTGAAATTTAATTTACAGGTAAACACTCACATATACAAGTTATATTAAATTGGCTCAGCAACTCCTGCATAGGCTATTTATTGCTACTCTCTGCATTACAGCCACTCCAGGCTGTTCACCTACTTTTTTGCTAATTCGAGTTTTTCGAAATTCTTTGGATATTCTTCTTTACAGAGAGACCAGAATTTTTCGATACCTCTTGCTTGAGGAACGTTTGGTGCCTTGTCTTTCTTTTCGATAAATGATTCCTTGAGAGCGTGAAAACTCGGTAACTGAAGCCGTGTAATGACATGTTGCGATATCAGGCCAGAAGATGATATTGTCCTTATTATGAAATTTATTAATAAAGGGAATTAATCGCTTCTTTACACATTCCCTCAGGTAAACGTCTGAGTTCATAGAACCCTAGGAAATGAAGGCGTCGGAAACGTTGCCGTTTTCATCAATTGCATGCCAAACAAGGTATTTTTATTGAAAAATTTTGGCTCTGGGCTTCACTGTATCGGCATATTTTACATCCATTCTCTTGCGAGCGTGGAAACGTTGCTTGCCAAGAACGTCGCTTGGGTCGGCAGCTACGTAAGATTCGTCGTCAATAATGAATGTCTTTCGAAGCATTTTTCCATACCTTACCGACAGCCTTTTTTCGCACATATTTCTTGGTCTTTGAAGTATTTTGGCGCCTATAGTTTTGAAAGTACCTTCATTTGCAAATCTTTTAGCTTGATCCTAGACACAGTTGACTTATCTAGATCAAGTTTTGCGGTTGCATTTCTCACAGACGTCTCTGGGGACTTGGTAAAGACCGCTTCTACGCGTTTTATATTCTTCTGAGTACTTTGGACGCCCCGGAATTTTTTTAACATTTGCAGTTCCATTAATTTCGTACCTTTTTATTATTCGGTATATGATGGATCTTCTGACTCCTTCCCGTAGAAAGTGTTGAATACATTCCGATTTGCCGTAGTGATTATAGTGCTGAACGACCCGTTTTGCAAAGCTTTCATATTCTAATCGTTTCATTATTGTTAATGCAAAATTACTTACAGACATAGTTAACTGACAAGTACCAATGTCATAGCAACGATTTTATTTTACTCAAAGCCACCGAATATTTTTTTATGTAAAATTAACTTTGTCTCTTTATTTCTGAGACAGCTCCTTATGTCCAGCCAAAGCGCCACTTCACCCTCATATTGTAAAAGTGAAAAGGCTTAAGCGCCGGCAAATAGGGCGAAAATATAAAATAAAAATTAAATTAGAGGATTATTGCTTGTTTTGTAATTAGAAAATGCTGGAATTAATATTCTGAATTGTGATTACGACGAACAATTTTATCAAAATAAATAAGTTTGATAAAAATGTGGTTATTGGCGGTTACGCCCTTTTATCGTGCAACCGCCTGTATGGTTTGAAGTAGTTAAGACATTTTGTTACCTTTATAAAGGTAAAACATATATACTGAAAGTGATAACAAAATTACATTCATTCGTAGAAGATTAATTTAAATTCTCTGACCGCATCCGGATATTTTGTAATCTGAAGCTAAATATACATTTTGCAGGTTTATGGATCGTATAGCAAATTATTTTTAATCTTTTACGGACGCTTTAAAAGTCTCACAAACGCTCAACGTTTCACTATCAATTGATAGCTTCGTCAGGAGATTTCTAGTGTTCGTTAAAGATTAAAAAGAATTTGTTATACCAATTACCATCAGACAAGAGTAAGAAAATCGCAATTATTTTCCAGTTGAATTTCCAAGGCCGATTAGTTCTTAAAGGAACTACAAAAAAGGCTGTCCTTTTATCTTGCAGACATTTTAGCCTGGCCGAGGGTGTCCATTTCTTTCTAGCTCTAACGGAAGTTACTGTTTACTGAAAAGAACGTCCTCACATTCATATTTTTTTAATCAAAGTGTAACATATTAGCACAATATTTTTCAATTTTACATAGTAGCAGCAGTGCCCCAGTTAACGTGTAATTCATATTTGGAAAATTTCCTAAACAAGAAACGCCTCTTCGTTTATTCAGAATAAACTTAACTTTGAAGTTTAATTCCTTACAAGTGACGAAGTTATTTAAATTGGTATGCGACGATAGTCTTCGTGGTGTTGCTATAAACGAAACAATTACCATTTGAAAAGTCGTCATTGTGCATCTCATGTAAATCCGACTAGTTCCAGAAAGAAGAGCCAGAATGAAACAATGCGGTCGATTAAAACACGATTAGGTCGGATAATGGCCGGAATACGTAATTATGGGGCATCTGCGTGGAGGGAGATTTATGGGAAACCCGGTGGAACCCCATTGTTTTCTTGATTGAATCGTACGCGTGATTTATGCAGTCGAATTTATTTTAAGTCCGGCTCATTATTTGAAGGTACACGACATTATAATCCAATTAAAATTGGTTTGGATTGTCTGTTAATTCTCGTCCGTTTTAACATTTTTGAAGTTCTTTCAAACGTCACTGGAGCTTATTGCTGTTTTTATTTATTATTTTCGGTTATCGTTTATTGACAATAAAATATTTTTAATACGACCCTGAACGAACGAATTAAATCTGGACAAATAGCTATGTAATTGAGTTGTTAATTAAAGTTTTATTTCTTTGTTTTGATTAATTATTTTTTAATGTGTTTTTATATACATGTTTCTGTTATAATTAATTCGAATTCATTAGGTTTTTAAAGCCAACCACCTTTTGTTTTTATAAAACAAGACAGTAGTTTAATAAATAAAAATAATTAAATCAGTTATTAAAAGAAAACATTAAAAATATATATTTTGAATTAACTTTCACTATTCCTTTAATCTTTATTCAATCTTCGGTTATGACAAAAAAAATCTCTTGTACGGACCTGAACATATCTATCAAAACCTCGTTATCGTCATGCGATTGAAAATTCAAGAAAAGAATGATTGTTAGCCGTTGTTTATTTTTGTTGCATTTCAAATTACCTTCACTTTTAGAATTTGTACATTTTAATTCTTGTTCTATTTTTGGTAATGGTCTTTCGATTCGTGCGAAATAAGAAAAGATTTTCAGTTATAACTATAGTTCGGAATGACATATTTCTCAATGGAACACGCGTGTATCTGCAATCTTTATTCACGTAGTATACGTTTAAACAGTTATGTTATCTTAATTACACTTGGATAACATCTCATTAAATGCATCGACAATTTTTCATATGATGCATCATTGGTTTAATATCGTTCAAAAAAGGACATGTTAGATCACATAATATAATTCAAAAAGAACATAAAATATCACTACAAAATAATAATTTTAAAAAATCATCACAAATTCTCGACCAGATTTTTGCATAACCTTTACCAAGGAAAAGATAATATCTCAACTCCGGCCCTGTATACATACATACATACGTAGTAGCTATTAAAATAAAATCGCGACTTGCATTTCAATGTATTCACGTCGCTAATTAATACATGTCGGACAAATATGTGAGTCTAATTAATTAGTAAACAAACGTATTAATCACAACGAAAATAAAACGAGCTAAATGGCAGAGTTGCAAATCGCGAAAATAAACAAACTATTCTGGAAATAAGTAAAAATCGCATCAATTAGTAACAGCTTATAATTACTTAAAAAAACAAGTTAACAAATGAAGCTGAATTAATCCATGCAGAGTCGAACTTGTTCCACAAAACAAAAAGTAATTCTCATTTTGATTTTGATCTAATTTTGTCTTTCCTTTCCCCAATTAATTTTTTTTAATAATTTTACTCTTGTGATTATTTGATTTCCGGTCATTGACACCCGATCTTGACGTCTTTTTATTACAGCAAAACCTGCAGCTATCACATCTAAAGGCTTAAGCAAATGCTCCTAATTTACGCTCATTGTTTTAGTTTTTTTTTTATTATTATTTGAGCGAGGTATTATCTAATCGTGTCATTGTGTAAATTAAGCGAGCGTGAATTGCTGCATAAAAATGTCAACCGCTGGCATTTTATAAGCGCATAACTCACGTCATCCGGACGTCGTTTGGCGTGCGAGGAAAAAAAAAGGCGGTGAAGAAGACTTCTATTTGTAAACAGCCTGAAAGATTCGGTCGGAAGGCAAAACGAATAAACAGGGGGATTTATTTGATTTTCATCAAAAATTAAATTAGATTCTTTTTCTCGCTAGAAAGAAACGTGCGGTGTCGACTTACATATTACAGTCAGAATTAGAAGCTTAAGGCTGAAAACTCACTGAAGATATGTTCGTGTTGATGCTCGAACTTGACTATAGTTCTTTAAAAACTAAGAGATCCGCCTCGAGCGTCTTTGCCTACAATTTCTGCATTGGAGATTGAAGAACACGACTAGGTATTACAGATATCTAAAAAATAGATCTCTGCACTCCAATACAAACTTCTATTTGTATATAAATAGCTGGGAAGAGGAGACAACACAAATTTATTTCATTTTCAAATGAAATGCCAAAATTAAATACTTTAAAAAGCGGCAAGATTGATGTGTACATTGACAGTCGAATTGAAATAATTATTCACACGTGTCACTTCATGTTAATTTAGCTGGGCCAAGAGAACGGCTTGAATAACAAACAATTCGGAAGATATTTACAGACGTCTTTTATGTGAAAAGATTGCAAGTATCTACTAAAGTCCGGCATTTCAGTGATGGATTAACTTTAATTTTTAGGTTATTCCCGAAGGAATATTTGTTTCTAACATGTGTACAAGAAGCTTTCCCATTTAGTGTGTTGCTCTGATTTTTTCGCATGTTCACGTATGTTCCTTAGTTGATTCGTACCCTAAATAGACAACTAAACAAACATAACTTTCAAGAAAATTGTTTTATTGATTTGATTTTACAATGATTTTCACATTCCTTTAGGGTTGAATCCTACTTTCGAAACGTCCAAAAAATCAATGGCGAATGGAGCTATTCTTTCCTGATTGTATTGCAGAATTTTAGGAAAAATTTCCAGAAACTATATTTCTGTACCACAAATTTGTTAATCAACTTCAGTACTCTGTAGGACTATTCAGAGAAACTGCCAGTGTGGCTAGAAAACAGGTATCAGGCCTAAAGTAAGAACTGATGAGGTAGTTGAAAATGTGAGACAAACTATGACTGATGCTCCACGCACTTCCATCCGTCGCTTGTCAAAACAAGTTGATCTTTCTGTCGGGACCTGCAGAACTATTCTAAGAAAGGATTTGCAAATGTTCCCTTATCGTTTAACTGCCGTGCATGATTTGCTTCTAGTAGATTTTGAACCAAGGTAAAGAACTGTCTTTGGTTCTTAAATAATATTGACAATGACGAACTTTCTTTTCCGATGAGGCGTGGTTCCATTTAAACGGATACATTAACTCCCAAAATATGAGGATCTGGAGTACAGAAAATCCTCATACTTTCATTGAAGCCTCACTCCATCCACAAAAGATTGGTATTTGGATAGGTTTAAGTCGGAGAAGATTGATGGGTCCAATATTTTTTAATGGCACATTAACAGCACTTAGATATCGGAAAGAGATTTTGCATCCATTTAAAAACCAACTGCATTATGACGAGTTGCAATTTGGATATTTCCAGCAGGATGGTGCAACGGCCCATACTGCTGAAGAGACTTTAAATTTCCTACAAGAGTTTTTTGGAGATCGGATAATTAGCAGAAATATAGCCTCCGCGGTCTTGCAATCGAACTCCTCTGGATTTCTTTGTTTGGCCCACTTGAAAAATTCCATTTTTAAAACGCCCGTTAATGATTTACAGGAACTTGCCCAAAGAATCATCGAAAAGTGTGATAAAACAAACAATTCTCCTCGTATTTTGCAAAATGTTATTAATCGATGTCGTAGAAGAGTTATAAAATGCCTCGAAGAAGACGGAGGCCATTTTCAACATCTGTTATGAATTCACGTTCAATGTTATTTTCAACGTTTTATTTTGTTTGATTTCAAATACGTAATAAATCGTAATTTTTGATTATGATTTTCTGTTGATGTTGAAATAAAATTAAATGTCAATTTGGCGTTTACTGATCAAGTAAGGAACATACGTGAACATGCGAAAAAATGAGAGCGACATATTAGATGGGAAAACTTTTTGTACACGTTATAATTGTTGCTATGGGAATAAACGGAAGATTAAAGTTAAAACATACCGGGCCTAAGTGAACTTTCTTTAACAACAAATTGTGAGTATTAAATGTAAACTTGGCGCTCAAAATTTTATTGACGTCATCTATGTGCATTTCCTCCAGGCGCCAAATTTCAACTTGTGCTAGAGTTTCCCAAATCTTCCACCAAAGTTAATGTTTGAAAGTAACTTGCCTAAACTAACTCAAAATTTTATTCACGCCATCTATTTTAATTTTCTTTATTTGTAGTTTATAAACTTGTACTTTGTAACCTTGAGCGAATCATACATATAATTGTTAATTATGAGAAGTTTTGTTTCTCACATAATGTTCACCAGATGCTATCTGTGGTAGCACACTCCAATTGGGATCGTATTGATGTCAAATTATATGTAAATTTATTGTGGTAGTTGAATTAGGTTGAATTCCAAGTATTATTTTCATTCATTTTAATTATGAACTTTGATTTCCGATTATAAAATTATCATGCTTCAATCTCTGAAATTCGTTTTGAACTGCTTTTAAGCGCAAAAGAAAAGCAAATTCTAAAAGTCATTAAAGCTCGTCACGCTCTTTCATTTTTGATAATTAACTTTTGTTAAGTTTCCTAAGAAATTAATATTTAATTATGCAGAACGACGATCACACTGCCATTTGTGAATATCGCTTTGAAATTTTAAGCGCGAAATTCAAATCCGAAAAACAGTAAATTACCTACATAAAATGATCACAATGCTATCAGCAGGGATCGTTTTGAAGTTTTAAGCCCGAAACTCAAATTCTAAAAAGGCATTGGAATTCGTCAGGTTTTTTTCATTTTTGGTAACTAATTTTTGTTATTTATATACTAAAGTTAATTAATTATGTAAAGTGATCACAATGCCCTCTGATAGCATCGTTTCGAAGTTTTCAGCGCGAAATTCCAATTCTGAATGTCATTAGAACTCACGTTTTTCCTTTTTTAATAATTAATTTCCGTTAGATTGACATGAGACTAATAATATTTATATACATCACAATTTGACTGTCTTCCTCTCAAAACAAACACAATACTTTCCTTAAGTTGGCAGTCGCGATCAGTAACTCTTTTAAACTGATCACAGTGCCATCTTTGCATTTCACTTTGAGGTTTTGAGCGCGAAATTCAAATTCTGAAAATAATTAAGACGTCACGCGTTTAATTAATTAATTTAATTAATAAACTTAATTATGTTTTCCAACAAATTAATAATTTTGTAAAACGACGATCACACTGTCATCTCTGAACATAGCATTGAGGTTTTAGGCGCGAAATTCACATCCTCAAAATATTAATTACATGAAATGATCACAGTGGGCATTTGTTCTTCATGTATTTCCTATTTTTTCCAATAAGCACTTAGATTTTCCTATTTTGCGACTAAAACGTAAGAAGCATCAACAATTACAAAGACACGAAAAAGTTTCCTAATGAATGCTCCATTCTAAAAACTTATTAATTGTAATTGTTTTCTTAGCCTCAAACAAGTTATTGGAAAGTTTGTGTTGTGGCAACTCTGTTTTTCACATTAGCTGTCCACTTTAAAGTACTAAAACCATCTGGAAAGGTGTCTTGTCTTCCTGTGGGACCTCATACCAAAAAGCATTCAAATTGGTAGAAGTTTCCTTTGGTATTAGAAAATTTACTTTGATTTTGAAGAATTTTGAAGCACTTTTGGATATAGATATGTAGAGTATTTTAAGCCCAGGAATCTGTGGTTAAGCCATATCCACGAAATTTATCGACACCTTGTATAGATTGATTGCAGTCACAATATGCCTTCCCGCTAAAACAAACACGATTCTTTCCTGTTCGCAGTGCCATCTCTAAATTTCTTTTTGAAATTTTAAGCGCGAAATTAGAAATTTTTTAAGTCATTAGGGCCAAATACTCATGTTCATACTCAACTCACACTCAAAATTGATATTTGATATTACTTGAAATTCAAAAATGCTTAGTAAAAGGTATTTTCATCATTAGTGAATTTCGTTAGAAGTCAATAAATCATTAAAATAAAAATTAAAGCGTTTCTGAATTTCAAATTAACATCAAACTATCAATTTGAATGTGAGTTGAGTATGAGTGATGTTCCAGATTTTTTTTAACTTTTGTTAAATTTTCTAAGAAATTAGTAATTAATTGTGCAAAACGATCACACTGCCATCTGTGAACATCGTTTTGAAGTTATAAGAGCGAAAATAAAATTCTTAAGTCTTTAAGACTCGTTACGTTTTCATTTTTAGTAATTAATTTTTGTTAGGTTTGGTAATGAACTATATAAAATGATCGCAATGCCATTTGGGTTTATCGCCTTAAATTTTTAAGCGGTAGATTTACAATTAATTATATAAAATTATCACAATGCCATCTGTAGATGTCCTTCTGTAATTTTTCGGGTGAAATTCAACTTTTCAAAGTCATTTGGGACCCGTTGCATTCTTTTACTATTGGAAATTAATTTTTGTTTGGTTTGCTAACAAATTAATACTTAATTGTATGAAATGATTGCTCTGCCATCTGTAAATATCGTTTTAACCATTATGCGCGAAATTCAAATGCTGAAAGTCATTTAGGGGTCTTCATGCTTTCTTTGGAAATTATTTTTGTTGAATTTCCACGTAGATTAATAATTAATTATATAAAATGGTTGCATTACCATCTGTGAATATCGTTTTGAAGGTTTAAGCGCAAAATTCAAATTTTAAAGTCGTCAAGACTCATCACGATCTTTTATTTTAGTAAATTATTTTTTTGAGTTTTGCCAACAGATTAATAAATAACACCGCACAACATTCTAATATTATTTATGATTTTGAATAAAGTATTGGCTCTCATGAAGAACCACAATCAGCAGTAGCACTAGTTTTTGAAACATCGAGCTAACATAGTTTTGTCAAAAAATGAAAGATTTTGAAATTTAACATTTTACTAAGTAAATTTAAAGAGATAAAAACTTCCTTTTATAAGATTGGCGAGCATAAACAGTTTTTTGAGAACTCCTTTGATGATTGCAACAATAGTCAGCCATCATATGAGCATCCCAATGGCCTTGATAGCGTTCTTCCATACTCCGAATGTCCTGATGGAACCTTTCTCCCTATTCCTCGCTTAACTCACCTAAATTTTCAGGAAAACGGCCTAGATGACTATGGAGGAAGTGAATCTTGATGCTTATATTGCAACCAAGCTGTTGGTAGTTTTAAAAGCTTTCTGATCTGCGGACCATCAAAGACACCAGCTTTCAGCTTCTCAGAACTTAAACTTGGAAATTTCCTTGAAATATGTTTGAAACATTCCCCATTTTTATTCAAAGCCTTGACATATTGTTTCATTAATCCTAGCTTGATATGGAGGGGAGGCAACATAATGCGATCTCTTGCTACTAACGGAACGTTAACAACATTATGCTTAAGAGGAATCAAAGCTTCTCTTACAGGCCAGTCTCTCCTAGTCCAATGTTCATTCTTAACCCTACTATCCCATGAGCAGATAAAACAGGGATATTTTTTGTATCCTCTTTATTGACCATAGGATTGTACTCTTCTAAACCCATTGCAGTCATTAGATCTCGAATATCACTGCAAAATACGAAATCATCCTCTTCAGAAAAAAAAGAAGGTAAATTTTTTTCTTTACTAAGGTAATATGAAACTTTTGTGTCACTTGTCAGCAGATTTCTCTGTTTCAATCGTGAAGCTAGTAATTCAGACGCACTTTTTGACAGATCAAGGTCTCGTACTAAGTCATTAAGCTCGTTTTGATTGAATGATTTTGGTGAATTTAGGAAATCTTCCAGATCGAAGTCACTGTCTTAATTTTCAAGTGACTCTACGTCCTGACTACAATTTTTGTCTTCCAGTCGTTGATGGTAGAGGTACGGAATCTTTGTTTATATTTAGAGCTGGTTTTGACACTGATGCTACGTTAGGATTTTTCCGATTCAACCACTAGAAATATCGAAATTGCTTCCAATAATGTTTTATTTCGATGTCTCACAGTTTCGATGTCTGTCAGTGACAAATTGAAAATGGTTTTGGATTCAGCGCCTTCTGTTAATTCAAAATCAACAAAGCAGCTCATACAACAGATGAAATGATCAATTTTGCTGTGCCGTGTAATTGTATGACATGGTGGGAATACCATCTATGAATATTGTTTTGAAATTTAAGCGCGAAATGCATATTCTAAAATCCATCAAGACTTTTTGGAATGCATTTTTGTTAGGTTTTCGAACATTAATAATAAGTTATAGAAAATGATCGCATTGCCATCTGTGAATATCGTTTTGAAATTTTAAGCGGGAAATTCAAATTATGAAAGTTATTAATTAGGACTCGTTATTTTCTTTGGTACAGAATTAACTTTTATTACTAATTTATCACATAAAATTTAGTGGCACCAACTGTACGATTTTCTTAGTTGAAACTAAACTACATATATATGTATTGTTCATAGCTGCTCTCTTAATTGATAGAAATGAAGCGGATAAATCCAAATGTCCAAATGATTTTAGTTCGTAATCCACTCGGTTCAATCAACGGTCTCTGTTCTTATTCTAAAGCAAAAAAGAAATGCATAAACTTCGAAAATCGGAATTCGCAAGCAAGTAATGCCTATCTCCACAAGCACGGCTTCGTGTCTCTAACCGCCTTAACGAGTTTTCTTTCAGTTCAAGTGAATTAAGGAAAGCCGAACTGTGGCAGCTATTAAAGACAGCATCCATTATTGTTAACAGGCGTAATAAAATATACTTAAATAATCCGTAATGTCTCAGGAACTTATTAAGTACATCTACTTATATCTAAACAACAAAACAAAATTAGAATAAAATTACAAAAGTAAATAAATAAGCGATTTAACCAACAATAAAAAGTTGCGTGTCTTCCCAAAAACGGCAGAAACGGGCATTCGTGTTACTCTCCTCCAATTTATTGCATTTTTAAACTAATTTCTTTCGCCTCAGTATCTCACTAGATGAACGTTGAAGGAGTATTTTGGGGACCATTAGCGTCCCGCTACCGAAACGGTCGGGGTCATAAACAATATTGATGGTGTTAGGCCTCGCCCGCTCGAATAGAAACTTTGTTTATCATTATTATCATTTGGTCTACCGTTAAACGCCCCTAGGACCATTTGCAATCGACAGATCGCATCTTGCAGGCGTAACTTAATTATTAATTGTCGAGTAGAATCGACAGATTTATAGTTCATTTAAACTGCTAGATTTTATAAAGCCGGTAACGCACTCTATATACTTTTTCTCTGAACGTAACACAACCTTTTAATAACACGATTGATGATGATGAATTTAAATTTAAACTAAATATATCGCGTTCTGGAAATCCAATGGCAATAAATACTCGTACAATGTCTTTTACTTTCTTATACGAGTACGTAGTACTCACTCACCGAACAACATCGAATAGGTGGGTTTGTACACGTTAATTTCTGATAACTCAAGCAAATTATTTGGTATGCAAATTACAACTTCTAAATTTATTGTATTATATCTTTCGTGTTCACTGACTGGCAATAATTCTTAATATTCGCGGCCAATGGAAGTGGAATTGGCGTCTATAAAAAGCAAATCTGTCTCAATAAAACCAAATAATTGTTAAGTAAAAGGGACAGGGTTATTTATAAACTTCCACTTTGCGAATTTGATTCACAAATATTGGGTCAATGTCTCTGGCAACACTTTTAATAAATATAATAGAAAGCGAACGTAAATTCTGAGTGTCAAAAGCTATTATAACTATTAATTAAGACCTTCTACAAATCACCCAGCCAAAATTGGAAATTTGAATGACAACGTAGTTGTAGCGGGTCATTCAGAATAACGTTACAAAATTTTAATAGATTACAGAAATGCTTCCTTTCGACAATAATTTTAACGAAGTTGAATCTAAGTGACTTTCTTTTTGAAGTTTAAAAATAACAGATTTTGTTATTCTTTTACTTTCGTCTTCATATACAGGATGAATAAGAATTTGGTTTATTGTAAGAAACTGAATTGGATAAATGGAGGGAAACGTTTGAATTTCATAATCCGGAGGGAAATTTTAAATATCTTGAATGGTTTAAGGAAGATTTATGGAAAAATTAAAGTCGAACAAAAATTTAGAAAGTCGACAAGTTCAAATGATATGAACATAAAGAGCCAAATGGCAGAAGCATATAGCGAGAATGACTAATGAAAGACTGGTTAAAAGGACTTTAATGAAAGGAGAAGAAAAGGGCGGCCTAGAAGGAAATGGTTAGAAGAAGTGAAGAAAGATCTAAGAGAGGTATGAGTCAGGTATTAGAAAGAAGAAGCAGTAGACAGAAAAAGGGCGCAAAAAATGAAGAAACCATGTTCAAATAAGCAATTTAATACTGACCATACATCATTACCATTCACTAGTTACAAAGAATATAGATATTAGAAGTAAAGTAAGATGTAGTAAACGTTAGATACAAATATAAAGTCAGAGCAAAAATATAACATGGATGAAAAACTTAAAGCATCTTAAATTAAATTTTTTAAATAATTTTTTGAACTTGACCGTGTAATTTTCTTCAATGACGGAAGCGCTCGAGTTCGATGCAGAAATGCGTTGCAATTCCGCGTTCTGATACGTCCCGGGCGCGGTTTTCCTCACGCACACGTTTAAAAATAATCGTGGTCTCATGGTCAATTTATGGAACTGTTTGTTTAAACTGCCACTTATTAGAATGATAATTTCGTTCCGCGTTATTTGTTGAATAATTTTACGACTTCTGCGCCTTGGCAAAAATAGACGTTATGAAAGTTCCCCAATAAAATCAGCGATAATTTAAGACCAGAAAAATCGCGATAATTCTGCGGGTTATGATGAATTTTTGCTTAAGTTAAATGTCGAGCCTCGTTTACATGTTTACATATTAAAGAGGTGTTTACATAACCAGTTCTGTGCGAAGAAAGAAGGGAGAATATTAAGTGGTTTGCAATTGCAACAATAAATACGAGTAGATGAGGTTTTATTAATACAAAATACGTTTTCGCTACATCTTACGTTGGGCTAGGAACGCCCCATGAACTATGACTGAAAACTGAACAAATTCTATTGGTCAAATCACCTATTGTTTTGGAAAAAAATGGAAAACTTTAATGTATTGATCGTTAGGAATAACCGAATTTCAAAACAAGGGTTCACTTTCCATTGAAATTTGTGTTAAAATGCAAAAGACGATGTTCTTTTTTTGATCTAACATTACAACAAAGTTTTTAAGTTCCTTTTTTGGTTGGTTTGTGAATCTTGTACGATGCATTTATCATCAGCTGTTCACAGTCAAGTTTTATGACTGATTCTGACTCTCTGCGTAACACCATAAACGTTTATTGCATGCTTTTAAAGATTTGGTTATGGTTTTATGCTTTTCAAGTAAATTTTTAGTTAATTATAAATTGTTGTATAAAATTTTTTTAAATATTTTTCCCGTGTTCTGGTAGGTCCTTACTTTCGTCAGTATCTTTTGAATTTGTATTTGTATTTTAAATTTCGTAACTATATACATACAGTTGGAGTTTAGTTGGTAATAAATTTAGAAAATTTTGCGTGTTCTCTTTTACTGTGGTGAAAATAATTAGTAGACGCTGTGACCGCGCTGATAAGCGAACCCCAATTAATTTCCGCGTACGTGGTCTGCCGCTTAAACAGAATTAATCTGGAATATTTTGCAATGCGTTTCTGGGAAGTCGGAGGTGACGAATCTCATGGGTTTTTAAGGTCTCAAGTCATGATCAAATTTCTCTTAATTTGTCATTTTTGCGGGATATTTTCGTAAAATTAAAATCGTGAAGCGTATAAATTTAATATGAAAACTAACTTGAAATAATTCGTGCTAATAAAAATTTTAAAACGTCTTAAAACCTTCACCATCCGTCCGGGTTCAGTGCTAAATTCTGATTGCGTCGACAACTCATTCACACTTATTCAATACTTAAGCAATATAAATTGTTTATAATATATTGAGACTCAATGTAGACACAATCAGATTTGGACTATAATTCCCAAATGATGATGTCCTAAGAGGTACATACAACGATAAGAGAAGGGACATTAGCGTGAATGAGAACACTGTGGATTTGAATAAAAAAAAATTAAAACTTTTTGACAGTTATTTGTAAGATTATAGGATATGTTGGCTCCTATATACATATTCTTTACTCGTAAGCTTAACTTAATGCAATCATTAATGGGTTGTGTTCACAGTTTTATATTTTATGTGGATTAATGGACAGTGAACATGTTGATATCACCCAAACATAAAACGTTCTTATTTGAAGTAAAGAACTTTCTGGTGTGATATGTGTTGAATTAATAACACCAGCTTTAATTATACCTGATTTTTCAATTGCAAACATAATTACAATTTGAAACGAAATACGAAATCAATTGTGTAAACTTCATTGGATAACAGAAATTGAAGTATTATATATAGAAAACCACAACTCTCACGATTTTTGGGGAAAAATCGTTTTATGGGAAATCATTTGATGGAAACATGATCCAAATTATTCTTTCAGGCTAAATTCTTTCTATAGACTAAGAATGTTTATAGGTATGGGAATGACCTTAGAAATCTTAACTATTTTTTCTCGTTTTTAATTTCCTTCTTTAAGATCATTCTGTTTTACATGTATTTTCGTTTTTTTTTGCAGATGACTTACCTCTTATATTTGTTCTTCTTCTTTGATCAATTTTGTACATGCTCGTAACATCGTGCTGTTTCTAATTCTGATGCAAACTTCCTTTGCATATTTTCGACCGACTAGAACTTACCAGTCGATCGAAAATAAATTAATTGGTACTACTACGTGTAGAATTTAATAACTGCACTTACCAGTGACATTTTCACTGTTTCAAAGTGTGCGAGTTCGAGTTGGAAAACTTTTATTGTTGAAAGTGATTTCAAAAATGGTGAAAAACTGGATATGGACTACTCCAAATCATTTATTTTCGATCGTATGGTATATATTTAGGTTATTTATTTCCGGTTAAGCTCATTATGAGGTTACGTTAAATAAAAGTTAAGAATCATCGTATCAGAAATACAAGATCCAAATAATTAGGCTCAGACCTTTCATTTGAAATCCAACCATCCTGAGATAGAGGAGTTAAATTCGGTCTGGGCCAGACAGGTTTGTTAAAAATCTCACATTACATTATTTTTATCCAGACATTTGGGCCTTGTTTATTCACTTTCAAGTAACTTTAACCTTCAGTTTATTCCCATTGTAACAATTATTTGTACAATTGTTACTATGACAATAAAGTTAGAAGAAGATAAAGTGAATAAATCGGCCCTTAAAAATCAAAAGTTGACAGGAGTCTTAAATGTATTAAAAACCCCATGCAGGGTATATCGCAGTATTTTTCTCGTATTTCAATTCGTTCTTTTACTGTTCAAATTCTACGCTAATCATTTAGGCATTTTTTGGACTCAGCTATATACAGGCTGAGTTTTTTATCTTGAGACAACGCAATATCTCGACAACTACGTATCGGATCAAAAAACGTTGTGAATAGAATTTGTTCGACCCGAAGGGGCCTATCTAATGATACCAATCGCGACCCCCCACCCCCACCCTCACGCGTTGTTGGCAGTGCTTTATAAACTTCACCCTTCAAATAACTCCACAAACAAAAGTCAGGTGAAGTAAGATCTGGCGATCTTACAGGCCCAAGATACTGGACCACCTCTTCCGATCCACTGACGATTATAGACGCGATCTAATACTTCCCGTGCTACTTCAGAATAATATGCTGGACAACCGTCGTGTTGAAACCACAATGTCTGTCGCACATCTAAGGGAAGGTCTTCAAGCAATACTGGAAGTTCGTTCTCCAAGAAGTTGCGATATCTTTCACCATTTAAGTTGCAATCGATAAAGAATGGACCAATGAGATTCTCCCCAATTATTCAAACCAAACATTCACATTCCAAGGGCGCTGTTGTTCAACTTGGTGTAACCAGTGAGGGTTTTCGATACTCCAGTAATGCATGTTGTGACGATTAATCGTACCATGGTTTGTAAAAGTCGCCTCATCAGAAAACAATACGCAAACAAAGAAATGGGGGTTCGTTGTATTTGTTGGAGCGCTCAGTGACAGAATGTCACTCGATTCTGGAAATCATCGCCATGATGCAGGGAAACATGAAACGGATGATATTTTCTATGCTTCAATATTTGGCAAACAGTAGTCGGACTTAGTCCCGATTCACGACTTATGCATCGAGTACTAACGTGTGGATTATGAGCCACTGCAGCTAATACCGCAATTTCTTTATTTTCTCCAGCAGTTGTTCTTCGGCGGGTCCTTTTTTTGGGTTGTACGTTTCCCTCGGTTGAGAACTGTTGAACATCCCGGTAAAACAACAGGGTAACAGCATTATTGATATCCCCGCCACTTTTTCCATAAATGCAAACCATTTCAATTTTCTCTTGTACTACTATAGCCTGCATTATAACTGATACGTAATATTGAAACAATGCGACACGCAACGAAAGCAAGGCACGTACTGAGGTAACGCACAGCCGGTACGATATTTGTGGAGGCACATTTCTTTCTTGGAATCAACCACTGCATTTGAAACGAGTTACAAAAATATTGGCAGTGTAGCGTTCAAAAAGCGACAACTTTAATTTAATTTTAATAATGTATGCTATTATTATTAATTTGATAAAGTGTTTGACATACAAGTTACGTCTTTTTCCCCGTAGAATCCGAATCTGCAATAAAAATTGTGGTTCCTATTTGCGATTTGAAAGTTGTACCCCGCCTCACCCACTGGGGGTGGGGGTCGCGATTGATATCATTAGACAGATCCCTTCGGGTCGAACAAATTGTATTCACAATGTTTTTTGATCCGATGCGTAGTTTTCGAGATATGGCATTGTCTCAAGATAAAAAACTCACCCGGTATACAGACTGTTATATATAACTGTTATATATAACTGTCCCCTTAAATATAACCTTCGTGACAACATTTTAATTCCCAAAATTACCAGCGCCCTAATGAATCTTAATTAATTAAAATTATTCTTAATTACTTCATCCAAGTGTCTCAAATTTTACGATCGTTTTCTATCGATTTTTAATCGTGATTTACTTCTAGAAACGAAAGCAATAAAAACTTCGACCATCAATTAAACAATCAAACTTAGTTACCAGAGGAATTCCATTTTTGTTATAATTCGACTTCTTTCCTGCGCGTAGAGTGACCCCCCCCCCGTAATCTGTCTTTTTGTTTAACGGGACAACTGCTTTATTGATGAGGAAGGCGGAACGTGATTCTTCTGAGATGTACGCAGTTGAAAGCCCCATCTTTCAAATTCCATCTCGCAGAACACGAATTAATGCTTTCTCGTAGGCACCGCGCTCTCTATTCATAGAGCTGATTTATAGCAGAAATGTCGACTGAAGCATCAATTATCTTTGTGGTAGAAACGTTAGACTCTAGATTTATTAAAATTACCGTAATTATTCACGAGAAGAAAAAACAATTTTCGTTTAATGTGCTTCTTTCTAACTGTCCTGTCGTCCTTTGACTTTCGGATTAGGGAATGAGTTAAAACCTGACACTTCAACCAGAATGCAGCATTAAAGAGATATAAAGTACTTATTGCCTTCCAGTGCAATCAAATTGGATACATAGGCCTCCCTTTTTAAGTTTTATATTCCTTGATTTACAGAGAAGATAAATCAATTAATTGAACTAAATTAGCTAATCTCATTGCTCAATAGTATTTTAGTGATTTTTTTACGTAATACGCTCCGATGCCAATTCACATCCCGACATCCTCAACCTTGCCAAGAGAGCAGCGCCAGGGCGTCTGGTTAAGTTTAGAAAGTTGAATAAACCTGGCAATGCATTTCGCGTGTCTGCTCGAAATTAAGTCCAATGCGAACAACGTGTTGCTTGTTATCTGATGGCATTGCCTTCGGCGTCTTTGAACCGAAGACGTTCTGCGTATGTGCGCACTTAAGACAGTTTCAGTTTGCATGAGCTGCGCCAGATTTGAACAAGAGCAAAACGCATCACTTCCGTCCGAATCGAGGCATTAATGGAAAGGTCGAGAGACCAAAACCAACAAGAAAAAATCAGATTATTAAATTAAATGCTTCAAGGAAGCTTTAAAAATTGAGGCATAAATGTCAGCCAATGATGAATGGTGGACTCAAATTTGTTGCCCTTTGAAATAGAGGGCTACTTATGGAACTTAATGGCACTCAGAGACTTCTTTACCTAAATACGTGATTATTAAGAACACCTCAGCTTAAGATATTCCGCAAAGCATAGAATTTATGTCGGCATTCGAACCTTAATCACTTGCATAAAGATTTGAGGCGATTAATCACTGCAACATATCCTGCTCTCTTTACTACGACGCACGAAGATCAATGTGGATTATTTTGTATGAATAAGTCTAGTTTCAATCCAACATATCTAATGCAGCTACTGGAGAAGATGGCAAAACTCAACTCCCTTCTAAATAGACTTTCGTATTGGACCCCTCAAATACCAAGAAGTCAGAAAAATGATTAAATCAATCACCGGAATTTGATTTACTCACCGGTAATGTGCTTCAAGAAATAACAAAATCTTAATAAACCTGGGAAAAATGGCTGAAGACATAAAGTCATGTAGGTCTATGACCATACATGACTTTACACAATCCAAAGTTTTGAAAAACTTTTTCTTAAAAGATAAAAACATGATCATCAATTCGTTGGTATTCGCAACCAATGCGCCAGTGTCGAACAAATACATCGAGAGTTAGAGAATCAGTCAATTTTGAAATGAAATGTTTCTATTCCGCGTGCTTCTAGACATAATGGCAAATTGAAGAAGAATCTCCCATAGCACCACTACTAAATCCTTAAATCTTATCTCAGCAACGGTCATTTTCTTGTCAAGCGCCAAAGAGAATACATAGACATACATCCAATCTGGAGTACCACAAGCAAGCTTCTTGGGACCTGATCTTTATTGACTGTACGCGTCTTATCTGGCAACAATGAGTCGCCAGTTATGCTGACAGTACTGTTGAATTAATTACCCACCCTGTTATAGCAATCTGGAACTTGAAACGTTTTCCACTGACCTCGCCCTCAGAGTGTCTTCATCTTGTTGTAACCTCTTGTAATAATAGGAGATGAAGATATTCTTTGAGTACTCTGGAGCAATCAGCCGGAAACATTATTAGATAAGATATAAGGCCACCTTAAAAATGGTGAATAAATGTAAATAGATAAAAATTTATGTTGCATTCATCTTGAAAAGGGACTCTTGTGAAGAGGCTCAATGAAGACTAACTTAAGCTTAATTCTACAAAGATATACTTGATCCAATAACTATCAACTCTCAAACCTAACCTAAAGGTTACGTTACTCTTAAAGTCAAAAGTTACTCTTAAAGTTAAATATCTTTTTGCAAAACTTGCTAAGTATAGCAATCGACTTACTAATGATAATATATTAGTGTTCTTCAACTTGATGCAAAACAATTAATGGCGCATGTGGTACGAGGTATTCTCACGAATGCATCTAAATTAAGAGGAAATAATTAAAATGTAATATTAACAGTTTGATAGTCCCTGGTTTCTTTTTATGACGTAATTACGTCCTCGGAGAAATTTGTTGATGTCAGCATCGGCTGTTAAGTGGGTCAGTTGTCAGCTGTACTTTGTCGCGTTGAAAACATGGCCGAATTTTCCAATACTGTTCTTGTGGACATGATTTTAATTTACGGCGAATCTGGTCAAAATGCGTTGGCTGCAAGACGTTTGTATGCACAGCGTTACGACGAATCAGTAAGTAATGCAGTGTGGGCAGAAGAAAATTCCTCGTGTAATGCGGCGCTGTAGTTTTCAACAACGCTTTTCGGTAAAGAGAATACACTGACATACATGTGTCCAGGTGTGTTAAACGGTTTAAATCGGTCTATTTGTTTTACCTAATCGCTTGGACGAAATGGTGTATTTACGAGGTGTGATCAAAAACTACGGTGAATAATTTTATTATAAGTAAAATAATAGGTTTACATGAAAACGGAATTAATCTCCTTCAAAGTACTCTCCTTGGCGAAAAATGCACTTGTCCCAACGTTGAATCCATGACTAGAAACATTTCTGGAACGCTTCTTTCGAAAGGGCTTTCAGCTGCTCTTTCGTGGCTATCTGAATGTCGGGAATGGTATCGAAACGTTTTCCTTTTAGCAGAGTTTTAATTTTTGGGAAGAGCCAGAAATCGCATGGTGCCAAATCTGGTGAGTAAGGCGGATGTGGACACACAGGAAGATTTTTCTTGGCCAAAAACTCGCGAACCAGAAGCGACGTGTAACACGGCGCATTATCGTGGTGCAGAAGGAAGCCATTGGCCCATTTTTCTGGTCTCTTTCTTCGAATATCGTTTCTCAAACGTTGCAGTAGGCCTTTGTAAAATTCAGAGTTTACGGTTGTTCCCCTTGGAACGAACTCTGACCGCACTGTGCCCTCACTATCGAAAAAAACAATGAGCTTGATTTGCGATTTTGATTGACGTGCCTTTTTAGGGCGAGGGGAGTCAGGGGTTTTCCATTGGGAGCTCTGCATTTTTGTCTCAGGGTCATAGCCATAGACCCAAGTTTCATCCCCAGTTACAATTTTGGCTATAAAGTCCGGATCTGCTTGAAGACGATCCTTCAATTCCGTGCAAACTGAAACACGATTTGCCTTCTGTTCGTCAGTCAAAAGTCGGGGAACAAATTTGGCACTCACTCGTCTCATGTGCAAATTATCAGTTAAAATACTTTGCACAGACCCGTAAGAGATGTTAAGTTCGTCAGCAAGCTCTCGAATAGTGATTCTTCTGTTTGCACGAACAATTTGTGCCACATTTTGCACGTTTTCGTTTGTTTTTGAGGTCGATGGACGTCCCGATCGTTGCTGGTCTTCAACCGACTCATGTCCGTTTTTAAATCGCTCATACCATTTGTAAACAGTCTTCAGAGTCACCACTTTATCTCCATACACCGACTTTAACATTTCATGAGCCTCTTTGGCAGGTTTTTTCAACTTAAAGCAAAATTTAATGTTAACGCGTTGTTCAAAATCCATGATAAGCGACAAGACGATAAACACGGTCTCACTCTATCGACTCTGGATACTGACTGACAAGTTAGATCGAGTTCAAACTCAACACGGTCTGTCACAACGGATCAGGCTATCACACATTTGACATGAAATGGATATAACATCAGCAGTTTCGGCTCTAAAAATTCATTCACCGTAGTTTTTGATCATACCTCGTACGTTTCTTGCAAACTAATTTGCCGGAACTCCTAGAGGATGTAAATTTAAATATTAGAAAATATTAGATCCATTAGATTTTTATCTTTGGGGACATTTAAAAAAATCTAGTGTACGCCGAAGAAGTAAATACGATAGACGAACTCAACGCAATTCCGTAACGCATGTGAATCCCTGTTTCGTCGAGCCGACATATGTTTACTTCTCACGCAAGACGGAGGGGAACTTCGAACACTTATTATGAGTAAAGGTCATCGTCTGTTGCGTCCAGCGGTTCTAAACATTTCACAGGGTCGACGTGCGCTACGTATTGTTTGTTGTTCTCTGTCTGTCTGTGGTGACAAAGTTAGCGCTCAGGGATTATATCCTCAGGACTCCAAATTTCACTTACTTCAGCCGCCGATAGTTGAAACTACTCTAGAGTACTCGATGTCTTCGTAAATATCTTTCTGCAAAGCTTGGGAAAAATTATAGCAATCGATCAGTCTTGCTCAGAATTGTAGCCTGAAAAACAATCGACATGATGATTATTACACATGATAAAGAGTGATTACTCCACTCTTAGAGCAATCTAAGTATCTCACTAGAAATCTCTCTAAGAAAAAGTTTTTGCAATAGGAGAGATTGTTCAGAAGTGGTCCTGTTTTTGTATGCCAATACAAGACCACACAATTATGACTGGTTATGAGAGGCTACAGAAAATTTCAAACTTAAAATTTATTTTCTTTTGTTTACGGTGGTGGGTTTGTTTGAATATTAAAAAAACAACTGCATAGCATATACGTTGTGTAATTAGAGCGACATTGTCCCTGACTTAAAATAATTCAAAGCTCTTGAAGATTCTTGTTAAACTCCCAGTTACGTAAGTGGCAAGAAAAAAAAATAAGGTTCCGAGAATCAGAGTAGTGTTAACTTCGGTGGTGTGAACTTGTGTAGTGCGCCGGACGATGAATTAAAATTCAGGTTAGTTTAAAGTCAATTATTCACATACACTTTACGATTCTGTAATAATAATATCGTAATAATCGGTAATAATCTGCTAATCAGATAGCTGAAAGTCTGTGCAATCTTTAATTAAAATTAGTTAATTGTCTGATAATCCATTTTGTCCGGTCGGGTCGTTACGTGGCATTCCTGATACCTACTGGGTGGTTACTCCCCGTAGACTGTGAGGAGGGAACCTCATGCGTTATCCCTTGGTTCTCATTGCACCTGCAGCGGGCTATGGTTATCCTAACCGGGGAATGCCAGTCTATTAAATCTAATGGTTAGATTCCTGAAACCTACTGGATGGTAGACTGTGAGGAGGCTGCCTCGTGCCTTATTCCTTGGTTCCCATTGCACCACCTATAGCAGGCTATGGTTATGTTAACCGGGGAATGCTAATGATAGTTAATTTTTAAGTTGGCCCTGCAGGACGAGGAGCTTTGTGCATTATCCCGGGCTCGCGTGACAATTGCTAGCGTCGGCATTGTAATGCCGGGGACAAAACGTACACTAATTGATTCGCGATAACCACAGTGGAAGCCTCACTTTCATTACTGGTGAAAGTTGTTTAAATTACAACGATTATCGAGATGAAGATTTTCTGCGAAAAATGATAAACAGCCTGTTATTCGAAGAGCAAAGTTCATTAACGATATTAGGTGCAGTTGAAGTTATACATAATGGTTGGACGGGCACATTTCTGTTATTGACGGCCAAAACGTTACATAATGATTAACGTAATCGATTTATGGAATTCTGATATCAGGGTTTATTCACGTAATTTAGTAACATTGCGATCCCGCGTAAAAAAAAGAGAAATAAATATTGATTCGAATTTAGCGTTTGTTTGAAACTGTAGACTTACAATTATGAAGTATTACTATAGAGTATTTTATATTTATTTTATTTTCTTTCTACTGGGCAAAATGTATAACAATCGATCAAGTTTGTTGTCTAGAAACGACGCCAATTGTTTCCTAAGTTTGCAGTCGTGATCAGTAACACTTTTAAAATGTTATTGAGATAATCCACCTTGTTATAAACGGAAGGTTGAAGTGATGTAACTGACGCAGAGCAGTTTGGTATGACACATAAAAATCCCCTAATCTTGGACCCTCGAGAACTTTTACATATATTCTTGATTCTTGACAAAGAAAAATTCTAACGAAAGAATAGACTTTCCGGAACATAGGAAAAATTTTAAAAAATTCTATACAACAATTTAAAATTAATGAACATGATCTGGGCAGTCTTTCCTTTGGTCAGTACTTTTTTGTTGGTCTAATCAATCACCCTATACGCTGTTTTATTTTAATACAATATTGTCAGGTAGAATCGAGGAATAGCATCGCAATCAAACATTGGAGAAGTTTACCATATCTTTTTAAAGAAAGAAAATAAAGCTAAAGCAAGTTGACATAAGACTGTGAAAGAATTATTAAAATATCTTTGAAAATGGCGGAATTATAAGAGTTCGAAGTTGCGTTCTGTGTAGGGAATACAATCCCGAACTGTATTTTCGATCCCAGGATTTCGGGATATTTTGTAAGTCATCCCGGGATCCCGGGATTGAAAATAATTAATAATATTAACAAAATTAAATTTATTATTCAAATTGCAAATAATTTATTCGAAATATAAAACATTGTTTCTTAAAAATCCAAATAAACTATATTTTTGCCTATGAATATGAATATAATAAATAAAATAAATAGCTAATACTTTTTAAACCAAATTAAAAATATATATACAAAATAAATATAATAAAATAAACAATAAATATTAGGTATTTTCGCTTCATTTACTTAATTTTTGAAAGTATGACCTCAAAAATATCAGCGCGTCAAGAGTATCGTCTCCTAGGCAACTTCTTATTTTTTGGCCGATGTAATTGGCCGCCGAAAAAGTTCGCTCAGCTTCAATGCTTGTTGGAGGAATTGTCAATAAATATTTATACACTAAACCCAGATAATGTCCATGAATTCCCCGATTTTGATAATTCTATTTCTTTCTTTATTGTACTTACTAAATCATTTTCTTTTTGTATTTCCGGTTGTACTCCTTTCATGCACTTTTCTATTTCTTTTTCCAACTTCTCTTTTAATGATAAATTATAAAATTCTTGTTGTTTCTCACTGCTTGTTTCTTCTTCGTTGCTTTCCACGTTCACAAGAGGATTTACTCTTTCAATTATTAACTTGATCTGTTTTATAAACGTAGCTTGGTCAGGAACTGAAAATATTTTCTCCGTAAATTTCGATTCATCAGACTGATTAGGATTTTGAAGATAACTTAAAACATCGTCTTTGTTGTATATTCTTTGTAATATTCTATATATTTCTGGCATACGTATTTATTTATTAATAATATTAATGAATATTATTTTTCATTAATTTAATAATGAAGCATTATTTTTAAATAATGCTGGGCAATCCCGAAAATCCCGGGATTAGTACTTCCTAATCCCGGGATTTTCGGAACCAAAAATCAGTCGGGATCCCGGGATTGTATTCCCTAGTTCTGTGACAACAGATTCCAAACGACGTGATGTCATTTCTCCTCTTCAGCAAAATATCACTTTCATTTTAATGTAAATACGCAGGTGATAAACAACAAACTATGTAAAACACATACCAAATTGAATGCATATTAACTTTACGTGGCTGAATAACAACACTAGCTAGTTTTCAAAAGAAGTGACGTCACGAGCGAGTCGTTCCTGCCTAAAACATGATAACTTTAAAAGCTTATTTCTCCGTTATTTGTCGATGAATTTGAAAATTTTTTTTACCAGACTGATACTTTTGGTATACTGTTATTTAAAAAATATTCTGGAGTAAACTTATCCATTGAGTGTAGTCGACAGAGCAATCATATGTTATCAATTTCCTTTATGCTTTTGAAGTGAGATTCCTTAGCAAATTATTTATTTCCACAAACTAGGCTTAACTGCTTTGCCTACTAATTTGTTATAAACAAATTGGTCACAGTTTTATTTTAAAAATCCGTAATGATCGAATTTACGACCTGAGTCATAGCGAATCATTATCTCATCATGAAGTAGTAAAAGTAATTAATTCGAGGTGAACCCAAAAACAGAAGCGCCTACAATATCTTCCTTCTGAGCTCATCGCCGCGCCGCTCCGCGCCACCGGATTACGCGGAAAGTGAACCATCATAAACAACGAACGGTGATAAATAAAATTCGTCCACTTAAAAAAAATTGACATCTCGCCACGGCAAACTTAATTTTAGCCGATGATGATCGCCGACGGGTGCGTAATGTGGCGCCGGCGACGTTGACGTCATCCGCGTCGGATATTGTAATTTAATTTGCATAATAATTGCGGCCGACGACTCGAATGATGGTCTAATGTTGCATAGCTGAACGCCTCCGATACCGTTCCCATGAAAGTGATTGACGACGCTTGCTTGCAATAATAAAACTCTATGGAATATGGCACGATGGTTATCTCGTTGGATGTGAATTATAGTAGTCGGCTGACAGACAGACTAATAATTAAATTGCGCAAGCAAGAAAAAAATTTGCATCACAATGAACCAATTTGCATTACATAATTGAATTAGGTGTGTGAATTTTGCTTTAAAAGTCAAAACACCAATTAGAAACTCAGTTTTTGGTACATAACAGAACAATCCAAAAATTTTAACGCACACGTGTGAAATGAACTGGACACCTTACTACCGCCTACAAAATTATACAGTTAACTTTGTGCTATTTTCTCATATAATTTCCTTGCGTATCCGTGAATCTACAGGGTGAAATCAAAAATACTTTAGAATTGCATGAGAGAGAACTTAACGTTATTACTGCCGCTGCAAGCAAAAAGGAGATAACTGTTTTTTTTTTTTTTGATTAGTATCATAAAACATCTTTGTATCATATTTACTTAACAATAATGGTATCTTTTAATCACAGAATACCTATTTTACTATTCAGTTCGGGCACTATTTCGAGAAAACATAACATTTCAAAAATATGAAATTTGCCTTTTTGCTTTACGTGATTTAAACAAATATAAGATTCTTAAGAACGCACACCACTAAACATTAAGCAAATAAAATTGCTTGTAGACTCGCTGATTATTAACAAACTGATTATTGTTAACTAAATATTAACGAATGAGTACAATACGTATGTTTTTATGATGGTAATATTGACTCTGAACTTCACAAATTACATCCACGGAAAATTAAAGTAATAAAGACATAAAAAACTTGATGTAATAATAAATGTAACATATCAGTTTCTTATTATTATTGCAAACTTCACATTATTGTTTTTCTAATTACACTTCACTTAACTTAACTTAATGTTAACTGAAGATAGCTAAACTGGATATTTATTACATTGTCTCTATTAGTTTATAATCCGTGTACAAGCAGTTCCAGCGGTTCTCAAACGGTTTTGCAAAAATATTTAACTGCTTAATCATTACCGTTTATTGTGAAATATTACAGATTTCAAGCACGACCCAACTATTAAAATCACCCGGTAGATTATATAGGCTGATTCTTGAACAGACTGACAAAAAATGGTGACAATAGAAGAGATTTTCTAGAACATGGGATAAAAAAAATATCTATTTTAGTTTTCGAGGAATAATTAATGAAACACCAATACTTGGCGAACAAATAGCAGGCGATGAACAAATGAAAAATTTTTATAATCGTATTGTAAAAACGATTGAATTCACAAACGTCCTTGTGGGTGTTTACATGACGTACACTTTATGATATATCGAAAAAAATCTTCGCCATTCACATCGCTCTTGCAGAATTAAATAATTAGTTAAAAATTTACGGTAGCAATTCGTGTTACTGTTCAGGACACTGCAAACGCATTTTGAACAAAACAATTTATTATGCAGCCTCTTTTAAGAATTTAATTTAAACTGAAGCTTACATTAAGAAATTTATTTAGTTTAAGATCTCGACAATTGTACAATAGTTAGCACAGAGCCATTTCTTTAAGCGGGAAAAAGCACCCTTCGAAATTTTTGCGATTTTCGGTTTTCTACGAATAACTTCGTAACCAGCAAAGATAAAAATTAAAATTATATGGCAAAATATTTGTCTTTCAATGCTCTATCACATATGTAAAAATTGCAACCCCTTATAATGTGAAAATCAAAACTTACTATCACCCCAATCTGAGAAGTCAAAAAAAAATAATTCATTGTGTAAGCCAAGCCAAAGGCCGACGCAGCCTGCAAGGAAAAAAACGAAGCATGTATGCTGTTACATGACAATGATTGGGCTGATTTCTTTTTTTTTTACTTTAAGTTTTTGGGTGTGACTGGGAAGATCGGTCAGTATTATTTAGTAATTGACGTTGAATGGATGTTTGCTTTAAAATAGAAGTTAAAATAGATGATTTTGAAAGTGCAAGTTCTATGATTTCCGAACATATCAGAAGTGGGATAGTTGCCCCATAGACACTATTTAAAATAAAAAGTGTAAAGTATGTAAAAAGAAAATGAACGAACGGTGTGACCAAAGGACGACGCCGAGTGATCTTGGGGCCACAGTGAGCAAATAGAGCCGTAAATTCGCTAAGTATTCCGAGGGCTGTACAGAGTGAGTCAAATAGATCGTACACTCCACCCTTGCCGCAGCCAGTTGAGCACATGCAGAGGCAGATTGACAATTTTAGGGAAACCGTGAGTATGCGCCCATTTCTTGCCGATAAAATTCTTGATAATCACCCAAAATGGGCTTTGTATAAAAACGATAGACTTCTTTCTGATTTCGATCCGTCAGATAATAATCAATATGTCAACGATTCGTTAAATAAAGTGAATGAGTGTGCCGCATGTATCATTGGGATGACTTAACTATTATTTATTTGCCATTGGAGAAATTAAAAGGTATTTCTAGATTGTGGTATGACGGGTTAAAAACTGCACAATATTCGTGGACTCAATGGCAGTGCTTGCTAAAATCTACTTTTCCCGGAAAGTTAAATTTCGGTCAATTATTTCATGATGCGGCAGCGTATAAAGCCAAAAGTGGGCAGGACATATACGAGTACAATTCTGCCAAGTTAACCAAGTTAAATAAACTTCTGCTACCATAGACGGATGAGCAAATTATTGATGTAATTATAGACGGCGTGCAAGACAAACAAGTGCAAATAGCCCTGCGGGAGGCAAATTTAAAAAAAAATTGTTGATTTCGCTGCTTACGTTAAAAATTTCTCTAGCACTAGTAGAGACTCGACAGGTGTTTCTTTTAGCGGCGAGGATAAAAACAGGAAGAGAACGTATGATGAAAGACACAAAGTTAGATTTGATAGGGCAAATTTTAAAGATGTAAACCTTTCAAAAATTAAATGCTTTGCTTGTAACGAATTAGGTCATAAACGTAACGCTTGCCCAAAATTGCAAACCGAACTTGGTAACTGTACTTTTTGCCACAAGTCTGGTCACGATGAGAGCGTTTGAAAAGAAAAATTTAACGCGAGCAAAAGAGTAAACTTTATCGAAAATAGCAAACAAAGTATATATTACAAAAAAGCAAAAATCAAATTGTTAGATGTTTCATGGATTTGGGTAGTGAATGTACTTTAATAAAAGAAATCAGCTCAATCATTGTCACGTAACAGCAAACACGCTTCGTTTTTTTCCTTGCAGGCTGCGCCGGACTTTGTCCTTATCTTGGCCTGGCTTGCATTCAGCCATCCTGTTGTCTCTGATTGTCCTCAATCAGCTCAGAACTGGATTCAGAACCCTAGTAAACAAAATTACTTTCGTTCAAAATCTGTATGACTTTATCAAGCTATTTATGTGGGGCAGACGTCCACATGAAGCACAAGGACGTTAGCCCTTATTTTTTTTTACTCATAGATGTTTGCCTATGAGGTACACGCAGATGTTAATCCTGTGTTAAGTCATGTGATGCTTGTCCACATGAGGGTCAAGGACATTAGCCATTGTTTTTCGCTCATAGATGTTTGCCTATGAGGTACACGTAGATGTTGATCCTACGTGCAACCATGTGATGCTTGCCCACATGGAAGAGGTTATTAGAGCTTGTCATAGTAGCACACAAATATTCAGCCTGTGATCAATACGTAGAGGTTGATCCTATGTGGACTCATGTGGACAACGTGGAAACGTCCTTATATATTCTTAATTTCTTAATTTTTAATTGAAAAAAGTCAAGGTCCTAACATGTCCAAGTAATTCGAACAAACACGTCTAAACACTGATTGACAATAAAGGTACAGCGAGGGCGATGGACACAAGCTCTTAAGCCAGGGGCCGTAGGTTCATCTAATTCTCTATTTAGTTGTTGATTTTGTCAGTTCTCTTTTATTTTTACGCATAACGTTCGCTCTTTTTTTTTCATTTCTGTTTTTCCTAGCGTGTTTAATGCTGGAATGCAAACATTAAAGACGCAGGACAAACAGAAATGAAAAAAAGCACGAACGTTATACGCAAAGTAAGTCCATAACAAAACAAAAGAAAATTGAAACAATCAACAACTAAATACAGAATTAGATGAACAGAGACATTTTACAAGCGGAGAGTAAAAAATCACACTGTTGTAAGCAAAACAAAAACTAAACTTGAAATAAATATGAAAAGGTAATTCAATAAAAGAGAGAAATGAAAAACAAGGACCAAAGACGGAACTACTTGCACAGAAAACAAAAGAAGAACGACGTTTTCATCTGGTAGAGAATAATTGAAAATCGAGTAAAAAAAATTAAATAAAATAGACAAAAAAAATAATGTAAAGAAAAACCGCAAGAAAACTGGGAATAAGCATCAATATGCAAAGAACATTTTTCAGCGGAGTGTTACAAAATCAAAAGACCAACAAAGATTCAGTTTTGTTTACCAAAAAAAAAATGGGGCCTTGTCCTTTTTTTGATTATTCTTTTCCGTTGAAGAATCTTCGATGACCTTCTGTCCTGTCTTGTTTTGGATTTGTGTTTTTTTTTGTTTGTTTCATCTGGTAGAGAATAATTAAAAATCGAGTAAAAAAATTAAATAAAATAGACAAGAAAAAATAATGTAAAAAAAACCGCAAGAAAACTGTGAATAAGCATCAATATGCAAAGAACATTTTTCAGCGGAATGTTACAAAATCAAAAGACCAACAAAGATTCAGTTTTGCTTACCGAAAAAAAAATGGGGCCTTGTTCTTTTTTTGATTATTCTTTTCCGTTGAAGAATCTTCGATGACCTTCTGTCCTGTCCTGTTTTGGATTTGTGTTTTTTTTTTGTTTCGTTTTGTCGATTACTCTTTCGTATTTCATTGTGGTCCTTCTTTTTTTCTTGTCGGTCTTTTGATTTTCTTTCGTTTTTTGTTCACCTTTTTCAATGGATTTTATTGCTTTCTCTTTGGCCCATTAATGACAAATTCGTTTTTATTTATTTCATTAATTTGTTTCTCTAGCGTTCAGTTGGAGGAAACTCGTTTTTCTTTTGTTTTTCTTTTATATTATCTTATTTTACATAAACATGGATATTTTGGATATATTTGATTCTTTTGTCTTGATACATCGATATTCCAAGAGTTTCGATGATGAAATCCAAAGATCGCACGGCCTTGTTTGTATCTAAAAGAGTTGCTATACAAGAGCGTGTCTTGGGTCAACGTGTAGAAAAAAAATTTTGGGCCAGGAAAGGCATTTAAGAGTGAGCAAACGTACAAAAATATATTGCCGACGTTTCGTTTTTCGTTGTTTCTTCTCCTTCTATGCCCCTAGGCCTTAAATTTATTTCGAAAATAATAATTATTTTTGAAGTCTGTTCTAAGTTTTCGATTTAAAACTGAAAGTGAGAAAAACGTTCTCGAGTGTCTAAAGAATTGCAAGTATTTTAATAGATACGTCCGAAATAGACGCAGTGCTTTGAAGTCGACGACAAGAGAATCATCGCTATTTGTTAAAAGGCGACGAATAGCGAAAGCCAGGCCCGGACTTAGATGATAATTTCGAGAAGTGCAAACTAAAATAAAATGAAAATATCCTCTTTCTAACTGAACTGTATACAGAGTGGGTCACGCCACTTCTGCGATAGCTTATTAATAATAATAATAATATCTTATTGAGTCATAACATGTTATTACAATTGTATCTCCCTCGTCCAATGATCAATTAAAACAACTAAAACATATAAAAGTTTGTGTAAATGACCAACAATGTTGAATGATATGAATTAACAAACCTAGTGTACAGTGATGGCGAGTCAACAACTTTAATAATAAAGAGTTAATCAGTAGCAAAGAAATTGGGTGAAAATTGAACATAGAACAAGATAGATTTGTTTTTTTTCACAGAGAGTTTCTGGCTATTAAGTACTATAACCAAAAATTAACACAGTTAATTTAGTGCACGACTATACATATTATTTGTAGTTACTACCGTTAAAACTTATGATATTATGAAATAAATATTTGAATATGAAAAAATTATGCTCAACTTTGCAGAAAACATAAAACAGAATAAAATAGAAAGAAAAAATTCTCGTTCTATAAATGAACTATTAACGAAGGACTGTATATTTCTTGAAAATATATTTCTGTCTACCTATGCACAGTTTTATTTTTTCTTTTTTTGTTACACAAATATAATTTTTTATTGTTCTCAACTACTTTAAAATTATACATTTTATTTAGCGACACGTTTCACTTTAAGTTGAACATGTAGCATGAGTCATAATATTACAATGTTACTAATTATCTTGCTTTCTATTTACTGTAGATAGCTTACTTGTTTCCGTAATCTCTGCATATAAATACTTTACGACTTTGTCCATTATTATTAGACTTCTGGGCTGTTACCTATGTAAGTTTGTAGTTTTCAAATGTTGTAACAAAATTAGCAAAAAGAAAAAGTGTTTGCTCCAAGACGGAACATAACTGGCGTAGTTACATTAAGATTCCAAGGCTAAAAAGCAAATTAATAGCTGAGCAAAACCTGGTGGTTCTACGCTTCATTCGAATCGAAATTTTGTGTGTACATCGACGAGGAGTTTGGAAACCAACGACGAAGGCATATTATCGTATTCCGAGTTACATTTTGGGCAGTTCGATAACAAGTGACCACCCCAACGCCGAAGGATCACCTACCTGAAGTTGCTGTTCTCCTGGACAGGACCAAACGAATCAATATCCCAGAATTCACAATAAGAGAAAATTAGGATGTGTTTACTCCTCCTAGGATTAGTGTGAGAAAATGTGTAACTGTTTCAATTAAGAAATTTTTACGTTTATTATTAAAAACATTCTATATCATTTCCATTAGCTAACGATTTAGAATTGAGTGATTCGTTAATTAATTTAATATCAAGCAAACAATTGTTATTAGATTAGACTAACGTAGTATTTAAAATCGAAATTTAATAATTAGTAATATTTGATTATTAGATTCATTCCGAAATGGCAAAATTTTCTATAGATTATTTAAAATTAATTCCTGAATTTAACGGTGACGCTGATAAGTTACAAAATTTTTTGCAATATTGTGAATATTTAGTCACTAGATACTTTGATGTAAAAGACGCAAACAATTCAAGAAATACATTAATATTGCAGGGTATTAGGAACAAATTAACGGGAGAAGCTCAAAATGTTATTGAGATAGCTGAAATTGATACCTGGCAAAAGTTTAAAGAAGCATTGCATTGTGCGTTTGGGGACCCAAGGGATGAAGTCAGTTTAATTTTAGAATTAGCGAATTGTAGGCAATTAGAAGGTGAAAAGTCGGAAGCGTTTCATTCGCGCATTATCAAAATTTTGAGTCTTTTATCGGGTATCGTAAAATTCAATTTTGATGGCGTGGAAGTTCGTGAAGCAAAAATGGCTACGTATAAAGAACTCGCTTTGAGATCATTTTTAGACGGTTTAGAAGAACCTCTAGCTAGATTAGTTCGTGATACACGTCCTAATAGTTTAACTGATGCTTTAAAGTTTCTTAAACAGGAAGCAAGTGTAAAATGCGAGCAAAGATACAATAATGTTTCTATGCATTCGATCCAAAGTAAACCAATTGCAAGAGAAACTATACCTTTCCCAATAAATTCTTTTGGTCAAAATTTTCCAACGCCACAAAACCCTATGTCTGCAAATCCATCTGTACCTCTCCCTTCACAACATTTACCAATTCCCATACAAACGGGATTGCCACAATATAGACCAATTCCCATAAACGAGATTGAAACATTATAGACCAATTCCCTCAGTAAGGGGTTATTCAGAAACATAAAATCCCATACAAAAGGGAATGTCAATCATTCGATAAGTATTTGATATTCCATCTCGTGTAACGCTAGAAAATATTTTTAAATCAAATTCAAATCAATTTTCAAATCAAACTAAGCTAATAATATTCGTTGTTAAAATAGTAAAATTAGTCCATGTTGGCAGGTGTTGCATAGACGATCGATTTAATATAACTCCAAAAGAAAACATGAATCGGCGTCATATCCAGCGATCATGCAATCCAAGGTCTATGCAAAACCTGCCAACACGGAAAAGGTTTCATAGTGGCTCGAATTATTCTATGCCATTGGTGATCGACCTATTTCGAAGAATTCGTCGTTCAATCGTTCATCGTCATAACGTATGAATCCAAAATAGTGACCTTAATTGTTAATATTTCTTATAATTTTTGCAAAATTTCTTAATAAATTGAAATTAATCAAAATTGTGTTGCTACTAGAAATAAATAGAACAGTTACTCCTTACATCGAGATCTAGTCCTCATTTTCTTTTTTTCGTTTTAACCTGACGCGGAAACATTTCCATCACAACCTTATTAGTAAAAGTTATGCCCTCTATTACTTTTGAAAGTTAGGAACAAGTTTTCCTCTAACGCTCTGTATATGTATAGAAATTAATAAATTAAATATTAGTCCACAAAGAAATTCTTTAAACCTTTCCCTAGAAAATATTCCTGCCATAGAAAATTTGCACTAACTATGAAAAGTTAATTAATATTCCAACTTGCTTTTTTTTATTTTTCTTTTATTATCAGTTTACTTCTTTTCCCAAATTTATTCATAATACATTTTAAATATTAATTACTCATTTTCCTTAAGTTCTCTATGGTAATAATCAAATAATAATAAACAGTAAAATCTTATATAAACGTTACATCATAGTATTATTGCGAAAATTGAACATTGAAACATGAAACTTTTAAATTTGAAATTGGTGTAAATTTGCAAGTTAAAAATTGTGCCTTTTCAAAATTATTTTAACAAATAACGTAATATGTAAACAAATAATATAGAAAACTCAAAACTCTCCAAGTTGTTTACAATGTAGGATACCTGTAAATTGCAAAATTGAGATCGACAATGAAATTGTAATGAATTTTCAAGACCACTAATAAAATTTGAAAATCTCAAATTTGAAATATCCTCGTTTTTATAATGTGTCATTTAATTTTACAACAGAGAACCTTGAAATATTCATTTCAAAATTAACCACAATCATCTTGTTGACGATATATTATATATTTCTTCAAACTTAAATTTTACTCATTCTTGATATACATAAATTACTATTGTTGTCTGATTAATTTTAGTAATTGTTCCAAATCTACTTAGATTAAACAAATACCATTACAATATTAGATCAAAACAAGCTAAGTCAGTAGAAATGTGCAAAAGTTCTACCTGTACAGCCCCTTAATTCATTCGTTAGGATGGAGGAGGAGTCATAACTAAAACATTACTAAGTGCCTTGCTTTCTATTTGTTCTAAATAACTTTTGTTTCGGTAATCTTTTGCATAAATATATACTTTATCTATTATTATTAAATTGTTAGGCTTTTAGACTATGTAAATAAAAATAGGATGAGTAATGTTTTTAATAAAGGCCCTTAACGGCACGCACTGTGTTGAAATGCAAGACAAACGCTTCTTCACAGGGTGAGATGAACCTTTCTTATTTCTCTTCACTTTTATTTTTTGGTGGATTTGTACCAGGTGCAATTCAACAAGGCGATAATAATTGTGTATCACCATCCCTCAAAAAATCCTCTCTTTAATTATTACATTTGTGGATTCCCCGATCAATTCTACCTATTAGGTACGTACCCATACATTGACAGAATTTCTGGGCGTCTTTCACTGCGAAAGGATTTGCCTATTAATACTACTGCTGGTTAATACGTAATATGCAATCTAGGCTTTTGCAAGCTGCTTATGACCGGTGAAAGGATTGTCGTGCTGAACCAGTACTGTGAGTCCAGTGCCGTCAGGCCAAGCCGTAGTCGTGAACAAAATAGTTTAATTAGCTTTCTTTTCATATGTTTAGCAAGACTGTGCTAAGTACTACTTATAAATACGTACTACATAAGTACAACAAGAAGAAACGTCCTTAAGTACAAGTACATTTTATCACTGATAATTTCAACTGAATTTGAAAATACATATCCATAAAATAATCCTAATGTATGAATAGCTATTTTGTATTCATATATGTTGCTCGGTGCTAAAATGCATTGCTTTTACGATATTCAATTTACTCTAAAAAATTTTGACGCTAACTGTGACTACAATACAATGGAATATTTCAGGAACTAAAAAAAAAACTAGAGAACTTTTCACTATTTGATCGAAGAGATAACATTATTATTATTATTATTATTACACAACAATACTGATAACAGATAAATCGTACAGGCACTATCCACAGAGGTTGATGGTTTTTAATAATAAATAACTTGATTTTTTTTAAATACAGCAATAGAATTTTCTACACCATCAGACACAGAATGTAATTTTCTCTCGTTTTTATATAAACAGTATTTTGTTTATCTTTAATGGTTTCTAGATATTTATGCATAATGCACAATGTGATCAAAAAATTTTACCATCTAGTGTGTTGGTCTCATTTTTCGCATATTCACATATGTACCTTACTTGATCCGTAGCCTAAACAATAAGTAAACAAAGATAACTTAAAAAAATTATTTTATTGCTTTGATATTACAATAGTTTTTACATTGGAAGAAAATTCTTTTATGGTTGAATCCTATTTTCAAAACGCCCAAAAAATCAATGGCGAATGGAGCTATTCTATTCTTGATTGTATTGGAAAACTTTAGGAAAAATTTCCAGAAACTGTATTTCTGTATCACAAATTTGTTAATCAACTTCAGTACTCTTTAGGACTATTTAGAGAAACTGACAGTGTGGCTAGAAAACAGGTATCAGGTAGGCCTAAAGTAAGAACTGATGAGGTAGTTGAAAATGTGAGACAAATTATGACTGATGCTCCTAACACTTCCATCCGTCACCTGTCGCAACAAATTGATGAGCTTCTTGGAAAAACCTCACATGTCCATTTTTGCCGAAATCGCCATTTCACTGCCATCTTCGCTTATAACTGTAGAGCTTCCAATTCCTATACTGAGATTCTGTAAACATCTCATAGTGGGTTTCTGTAAAAACCTCACATGTTCGCTCGAATTCTAGCAAAAACATGAGATTTTTTTTCTAGAAACTTTTTGAGAGGTTATGTTTAAGTTTTATGATAGAATTCACATTACCTACGTGGAATAGTTGTATTATTTGTGCTCTCTAACATGGATTTGGATATGGATAAGTTAAAGCTGAATTCTTATAATAGGCACAGTATTAATACATTAAAAAAAAAGATAAGGGTGATTTTTATAATGTTTCAAGTAAAAACCTCACATGTCCAGTGGTTTTTTTATTATTTTTTCAAAAACAATTGACATTAACAGCAATCTAGAATTTTAGAATTTAACTCTTATTCTGTGAACATTGAGTAACATTTTCTGCAGCGCAGACACTCCTATAGCAATATGTTAAGTTTACAGGTACATTTTTTAGTTTTTCCAAAAAAATAGTTTTTGAACAAATGAGGTTTTTCCAAGAAGCTCGTCAATTGATCTTTCTGTCGGGACCTGCAGAATTATTCTAAGAAAGGACTTGCAAATGTTCCCTTATCGTTTGACTGCTGTGCATGAATTGCTTACAGTAAATTTTGAACCAAGACGAAGCTACTGTCATTGGTTTTCAAACAATATTTTTTTAATATTGACAATGACGATTTGTTGAACAAAACTTTCTTTTCCGATGAGGCCTGGTTCCATTTAACAGGATACATTAATTCCCAAAATACGAGGATCCGGTGTACAGAAAATCCTCATATTTTCATTGAAGCTCCACTCCATCCACAAGAATTTAGTGTTTGGATAGGTTTAAGTCGGAGAAGATTGATAGGTCCAATATTTTTTAATGGCACACTAACAGCACTTAGATATCGGGGAGAGATTTTGCATCTATTTATTAATCAATTGCATGATGACGAGTTGCAATTTGGATATTTCCAGCAGGTGGTACAACGACCCATGCTGCTGGAGATACTTTAAATTTCCTTCGAGACTTTTTTGGAGATCGGATAAGTAGCAGAAATATGGAAAACATATGGCCTCTGCGACCTTGCGATCTAACTCCTTTGGATTTCTTCGTTTGGCCCTACTTGAAAAATTCCATTTTTAAAACGCCCGTTAATGATTTATAGGAAGAATCATCGAAAATTGACGAATTCAATAGTTAATTTAATTTTATATCATCTCAGAACGTTTTTATTACCTAAGGCAATAGCAGTGATTATTTGAGGAAGAAATGAAATGAAACTAAAAATCTTTATACATTTAGTAGATCTATATTTCCTGATAATTTGACAATGCTGTAAATAATTTATTACATTGTTTTACCCGATATTTTTATTGCGCTACTGTTTCGATAGTAGTGGATTCAAATTCTATAGGTCAATTGCATCGCATTTTTAAGGTATCTAACATTAAATTGGATTCGTGTTTAAATTATAACAGTTTATGTAGGTCTAGCCGCTATGCTCTAGCGTAATGTCAAACACATTATAAGTAAAACTTAAATTGAAAGTAACAATCAACGTGATTGACATGCACTGAGAAAAATTTTTGGTTAATTATTGTCAATGTATTTATTTGAATGAACGAGTTTTACAGATTGTTTAAGTAACTCTTTTGTTGATTCAGATATTTTATCGTTTCATTCAATTAAATAAAATGAATTTGTTTCTCGATATTTGATTGAATGAAACGAAGAAAGTTTTTTTTCAACAAATGTTATTTAAAACAATATTCAAATAAATAAATCTATTGACTGTATATAACCAAAAGCTTTTCTCAGTGTGCAGAGGTACACAATTGTCTTATGTCCAGTTTCACAAAAAGTAGTTAATCAGGCGTTAAAGTTAATTCTCCGATTAAGGATTGTTATTGGACGAAATTTAACAAGAGATTTAAAACAACCAATTGTATTGTTTTGGTCGACCAATCATCGATCTTAATCGGAGAATTAATTTTAATCAAGATTATGATTAACTACTTTTTGTGAAACTGGACATTATACTAAACGCGAATAGATTTAATATTTGCTTAAAAATGCAGTGCAATTATGACATAATTGGATTATAATTTGACGTCTTAATTACGACATATTCGAAGTCAATTTGGTGTCAGTTAACTACATCATTTTGATGATAGTTAACTACATCATTTTGACGACGGTTGACTACATCACTTGACGTCAGTAGATGACGTCATTCGGCTGTGACAAATGGCCGTCAATTTAGGATTATTTTGACATCATAAAGACCGTTAAAATGACGTTAGATTCGACAGCGACTGATTGAAAAGAGATGTGTTTATGACGACACCGTGTTACTTGGGTTACCCCTAAATTCCCAACAAATATCTCGTTTAGGGCACATGTTCAAGAAAACAGAAATAGTAGGAGGGATCTGAGCTTTCTAAAATGTTCTAATTTAACTTTTTCTATTTCAGCTTTCTGCAAGAGTCTTCAGTGGATGTGCGCACCCGAAACTCTTCGCCGTCACCACCACATTAGCCATCGCCATCACCACCACATTAGCCATCGCCATCACCACCACATTAGCCATCGCCGTCACCACCACATTAGCCATCGCCGTCACCACCATATTAGCCATCGCCGTCAACACCACATTAGCCATCGCCGTCACCACCACATTAGCAACGCTCATTAGTACAAGGTTCTTTTCAGAACCACAAAATTAATTTACTAGGAATTTGCTCCTCCTGTAGACACTAATCCTAATTATTGTAAAAACTAATATTCTATAAACTAGCACAAAAAAATCCTGAGCACAAGCCTTTCAGTAATAAAAAACGTTTATTATAATGAAGATTCTTATGCGAACCGAGTAGCAAAACTTTATGGAAATTTTTCCAAATTTTATCAAATCGAGAGCTAAAAATATTACGTAACTTGAAACCTCTCATTCAAACTACAGACACTTCGGGCTATATAAGTAATGCTTAAACACAGGGGACGGTGGGTGGGCCACAAAATAAACCTCAAGCTCAAAGTTAATAATGCTTTATTAAAGTTTTAGTGATGACATTCTTTAATAGATTGTAGTTAGAGGGGAGGGAAGTTCCCCCGGGGAAAGATGAACCTTTGATTTTATAATTTTCTTTTAAAATCTTCTCTGAAAATATCAAACCGCACTTAGCAATTTTACAGAAACCTGTAAACATTTACAGAAATCTGTAAAGTTGCAACCTAGTTTGCCTACTTGCCGATAGATGGCGCAAGTGCATTGAATTGAACGGAAATATCCTTATATTGTATCCACAGCTTATGTCGGGGGCAGCAATTGAGTAATCCAGTATAGATTGCCGCCTCAATATAGGGTCCTTTATTAAGAGGGTAATCGACCGTCATTATCCGGCCAAATACAATTGAAAAGAGTATACAAATAACGGGTTTTTTCATCCATTATTTTTATACTTTTGTAACTGAATTTGGCTTGATAATAGCGAACGATGCTGTGTATAGCTTTATCCTTTTAATAAAGGTACCCGAGGAAGTCTGGGTATCTATATTAACAGGGTACAGACATAGGGCGCTTTCCAAGTTATCATCAGAGTAGCTCTGATCTGCTATGAAGTAGCGTAGAGCTATTCCGGTGTACTTCGACGTTAACCTGGAAACCGTGTCTAGTGTGTATCGATCGCCATTAACAAGCCAACGTCAAATAAGTGTAAATATAACGGGCCTTCTCCATTCTCCCTTATTTTTTACGTCTTAATACTGGTATCCTAATTTGTAAGTATCGAAAAAAATAAGGGAGAACGGAAAAAACCCGTTATTTTCACTTTTTTTTTAATTTGAATTTGGCCTATTAATGTCGTTGCCCCCTTTAATTTAGGTATCCTGAGGCGACATCTACAAGCCAGCAACTAATTTACAACGAATCTGCATTTCTCTAACGGGGTATCTGCAGTTCTATCGCAGTAGATCCTTTGCTGGGCTATTAATACAAAGATAACGCCAGTCGTGCAAAAGAAAATAAATAAATAGGGGGAAAAACTATTTCTTCCTTTTCTTTTTTTTTTAGGGACCAAAAAGTTTTAAGTTATCCCTTAGAATATGTGATCCAATGCAGGGAGTGCCTAAATCACTTAAACTTAAAGCAAAAATATATCATAAAGCGTCTTTTTTTACTAAAATGTGACGAACGCCCTTATTCGCTTATTCTATAACTCATAACGACGTCGTTAAATAACGACAACTGTACGTGATATATATATTTGGACCAAATCACTACTTCTTTGTACTGATTGGTCAAAATATGTTACTTAACAAATTATCGTTATAAGTTACAGAATGGGGCCGGAGGGGCTTAGACACTTCTTGCTTTAGGCCCTTCCATTACATCTACTTTTTTATGTTGTGACACTTATATAAAAAAATTAGTGGTTTACAGATGGCATTATTCCAAGGGATGCTCACCTTTAAGAGGCCTTCGCTTGTAGTCAATTTGTTGAAGATCCACCTAGAAGGATGCAGAGCCGGCTTAAGTCCAATTTGAAATGAAGACATCATAAGAAATCCATTTTGCTATGTTTGCTCAGAAATCCATCCTATTACGTTTGTTTAGAAATCCATTGTATTACGTTTTCTTACAAAAGAGTTCTGCATCACTTACTTCTTTTTCTTACAAAAGGTTATTAACTTTGCAAAAGGGGTCGAATTGAGAAGTGTTTAAAGTTGCAAATGCATCTAATTTCGGAAATATATTCAATTAGCATTTAGAACCCTTTCTTTTTTGAAAATGACTCATTCACTGATACTATGACTCTGGAAACAGTGCCGGATCGGGCTTGCAAGAGCCCCAAAATCGAGGAATCCGTGAATCATATGCACATATTTTTCTTATTAAAGACCTATACATTTTTAAAAGAATATAAAATACGTGATATGCTTTTAAATTTTGAAGATTTTTTTTAGAAGAGCAACAAAAAAAATTTCTCTTTCGTAACCGGGTTAACAACCAATCGACTTTGTAGGGTCCCCAATTTACTAATCCTGAATCAATTACGTTCGTTTGTGGAAGATTTCTGCATTCATTGGTTTACAATTTGCTAAACCTAGACCCATCAGAGTCGGCTAATTTAACAGGTCTGGATTAAGATTTCGCAAGTTACAAGAAGATTTTAATTAAAACACAATTATATGTAGTTAAAATAACCGTTAATTTTTTTTTTGTTTTTAATATCGTCAAGAATATTACTCACTACCTTGTGCAGGTCGGATTAAGAATAAAATCAATTATATAATTCAAATATTTTTGGTAGCTGACAGAAACTGATTATGAACACTGAACTGACAATTATGTCTAAGCTTGAGAACGACAATTTGAGTTTACAAAGCTCACATTTTCCTTAATACGGTTCAGGAACCGTAAATCCTCTTACACGTTTTCATGCACAACTCTTGAAAGATCCTTATATTCAAGTGTAATTTTTAAACAAAAACAAATGAAAACATATTTTATTGTATTACTTACTGACAATGATGACGCTCACCTGTTTTTACTTATGGGACTGACCATATTGTCAAGGTACAATTGAATGTGAGGGATACATGATAAGAAAAGTAAGTAAGTAGGATAGTAAAAGGAGTAAGGAAACTTACAATGAAGAAAGAAGGAAGACAATGAAGTAATGAGAGACGACGGAAGGAATTTATCAACGGAAAGAGAAAAAGTAAGCTCGGCTCAAAACCCTCCGCACTGAAAGGTGAAGGTGGAAACGGATAAGTAAGTGAGTAAATAACATATAACATAACAACAACGAAACGTCAAATTGTTTATTAAAATTAATAAGGTAAAACAGAAACATGAATACATCATAGTTGCTTATATACAGTAATAATATAATATAGTTGATATTTATACTCCCCGTGTGAGGGAGTGACTGTACATTACATTGTGACAATGTAATGTTGACGTTAGGAACATGTAACATAGAAGACGGGTGGTGCAAACCCTCGCTGAGAGATTCCCTGAATGCGGTAATGAATTTGTACCATACGCGACCTGAGAGGTATAGATGAGTTTTGTACTGATATGAGGTAGTTTTGGCATGAAAGCCCCGTTACAGCGCCGACCCCGCTCAGTTATTGTAACGCTCGGCGTGTAACGGGGCCCTATTCGAGCTACGCATGCGGATGCGTGCACAGTGAGCAGCGTTTTGCTGGACGACTGTATATAAACATTACCAAAAAGTCGTCCAGGGTTCGCCTTAAAAAGAAAACAAAGTACGAGAACGATCAATGCCTCGAATTATTATTAAATTATATTTATTGCACATTCATTTAAAAAAATATATAAAAAATATGTACTATTATATCAACGACTAAAAAAAAATTCGTCCTCCTTGTTATTTATTTACTTATGTATTTGTTTGATTAGATTTGGGAGGGTGAGGAAGCAATTGATCGTCCGCGTGCTCATTACATAATTGTTTCTCCCTGAAAATATACCTGAGATTATTTAAACTAAAAAACGTATTATTATTATTACATATGCTATGTTACGTTAACATTGCATTGCCACTGTTACATCTTTCATCTTTTTTTTTCTTCTTTGTTTTTTGTTTACGATTAAACACGGAAACAACAGCAGTGTGAAAACACACCGGCGGAGGAACCGCGGCCGTTCTTCTTACCCCTAACTAAAAAAAAAAATTCTTCCTTATCCTAATACACTATCTGTACAAGCGCCGTGCTCCTCCGCCTTTTTTTTGCACAATATTAATAATTATTATTATTAAAGCAGATACATCGGTAACAAGGACATCGTAAAAAAAAATTGGCCGGCCGGCGGCCGCCCCTTTGCGCCCCCCTTTTTATACACGATCGTGTCTCAGCGCAGGTAAACCATCGTTATTTTATTTTATTACAGACACTAACAATTAATTATTCATTACAGTTTTAATATCAAAATCTACGGGATTCTTATAACCACCTATCAAATACATATTTCTCATATATAAATTCTCTTTTCTTCTTTTGTTTTATATAAATATGATACAAGATATTTAACATTGTAAGAAATACAGTTTTTATTTTCTTTTTGTTACGAGTTCGTACTTCTTCGGTTTACAAGTGCTCAACTAATACTAATTTCAATACGAAATACAGAGAAATTCATAAAAAATTGACTATGATGTCGTTTGATCGTTGAAAAACGTCATTAAAACATTATTTTTTGGAGCAAAGTGTATGCAACTAATGTCATCTGTTTCTATGACGCCGTTAAATTATTACTGATGTCACTAAACTATATTTGAGCGGTTCAACGGCCGTTCCTTTTCGAATTTTGTTGTTGTAATCTTTTGCATTTAATTTCTTTTGTAGACAAAAATTCTAATTTCAACTATTATAGCTGGTTTATGAAATTGCTGTGGTTGTCATTACATGACAACAGAATTCATGTCACTGTCGATGACATTCATTAAAATTCGCGAATGGTTCACTGGGTTAACTTTTCCAAGGTTATGAGATGAGATAATTTTGACGTCTTTATGTCACGTGACGTCATGGGCTAACTGAACTGTATACTTATTATAGTTTAGGTCGCGATACCTCGTGGCCGATTTTTGATCTAAACTACTGTTCGCAAATGTGTTCGATTCTAAGATAAGGACAGGTCGGTGAGGTTGCAATGGAGTTTTCGAGTTACTCTTCTGCTGACGAGGCCCCAAACAAGGCCGACACAGCTGTCTAGAGCACCTCCAAGGAATCCATTGCAATCAAAACCGACTTGTGACAATATTTTTAAATATCTAAATATTCATGTTTCAATATTTTGACTTACGGACAGTTCACTTTAAAATTTAAATTCAAAGAACTAAAAACAAAAAGTAACATTACGTCATCATGAAAATGAATTTCTTGTTATCTAGTTCGAAATATTAGCATCAATAAAATATTAATTTATTTTGTTGTTGGTGAATTTATTTATCTTTTTTGTTTAGCAATTGACTTATCTAAATCTTGCTTTTGTTTATTATAACAAGAGCACGAACTTTAAAGTGGTGCTACGTCATTGAATCGCTGCCAAACGTCATAAACAAAGAACTCAAGTTTTTCAATACGTTGCACCTTTTTTGCGTTCTCAGTTTCATTTTGACAATTTTTATTTATTATTGTTATTTAGTGTTATATTTTTTAAACCTCATTGCGGCTTAGTGCGACCGATTTTCGTTTTTCAAATAGGAAAGAAAAATAAAAAAAAAATGACAAATGAAGTTTCATTACGTCATCCAAAAGAAGTTTCATTACGTCATCCAAAAGAATTCAGTTTAAAAGTAGACAGAACGTAGGATTTGTTTAATTTAATAAACAATAATACTAAGCGATCGAATAAAAAATGATTCAGAGTATATATACACAGAGTTGGCAGTGACATCAAAATATCACAGAACAAAAACTAAGTTATGTTAATGGGGCTTGGCATTAATTGTTGTATCCAACTATTTCAATTCTTATTTACTTACTAAATTTTTACTAAAATTACACATTACACTTTCACAATGATCTGTTACTGTCAAGCTACACTGTAACATAACCTATTTTTGTTTTGTCACTGCGTGTATTTGATGATAAATTACTGAGTTAAAAAAAATAGAAAATGTATTCTGGTAAAAAGTTTTTTTCTTTGTTAAATAATTGGAAAATTCGGAAATCAATAAAAAAATTTAAATAATTGATTTTAAAAAAATCTTAACATACATTTAATAATAAAACAATTGAAAAAAAAGTCAAAAGATGTCGAAAAGCAGAGAAGGTGAAAAGGTAGAATTGTGTTATTTTTTCTTAATTGATTTACCTAAAATTAAAAAATAACAACGTAATAACAAATAGAAAATTCTTTTTTTTTATTTACCTTATTATTTACTGAAGGCCGAAAGTTGAAGAGAAATTTTAAAAACAACAACAAACAGCAAGTCAATAAGAATAAAACCAAATTGAAAAAAAAACAAAAGGTTTCAAATGTTATAACCAGACTTTGGAGATTTCGGAGCGTTGTCATGGTTACACGACACTAGAACCAATGAAAAGCGTCCATTAACTGCGTAGCTATGGTAACGCTCCGAAATGTCCGAAGTCTGGTCATAATGATACAATCGACATTTCTTCTGAAATTTTAACGCTTAAAATTTTTACAAAAATCAGATATTGAAGCATTATATTTTTAGAGGTAATCGAACGTTTTTATCCAGAAATTCTTTGTTAAGTCTGTTTTAGATCAAATATAGGCCGCAAGATGTTGCGACTTAAACCGTTATATTTTTGTTTTTATTAAAATTAGTTTCGGTGAGCACCTGAAAGCGGAAATTCGATCTCGCTTTATATAAATACACATTTTTTTATATATAATTTAAGTCTAGAAAGTCTACGCCTACGCTAGTGCATCAATAATTTGAACGTTTTGTGGTGACGTAGTCAATGATTTAACCACTGAGACATCGACACATAAATTTGGTACAAGAACAACCAACCGATGAAGATAATAGTAATCAATCAACACGTTCAATAATAACATACGAAAAACATTTATTTACATTTGTACTTTATATGCACATCTCACGGGGGGGGGCGCCCTAGTTAAAAAAAAAACGTCGCCCTCGTTTTGCAAGGCGGCGATTAAAGGGGCGGGGGCGACCGCCGCTTTCCGATTATTACCTCATCACCTACGGATAAACTTAATTTTATTACATAAAGAAAAGAAAAGAAAATTATTTTTAATAATAATAATAATAAAATACATCGAGAACGTGGTGAAAATTGGACACGTCCTGCTTTCTCATTCGTCCAAACAGCCTAACACCGAGGGGGCTGTGAGCGCTGCATTACTTAGTAATCAGAGGTTTAGAGTCGAACAAAACCATTGGACTTTTTAAATTAATTAATTAATTATTAACTAACAGATTAATAACATATAAGCTAATATAATATGATCATAATAATAATAATAATAATGATCTAATCTAAAAAAAATAATTAAATTAAATTACGCCCTAACGATATCTAACGCTATTGTTTATATGATGAACCCTGAACGCCTTAACTAATATATTCAACAAGTGGAGATTAAAAATACCCGTTTCAAGATACATAAACCTGAGCTAAAGTGTCAAAAAGTGTACTCGTAAATAACTTAGCATTATACTTATTATAGTGTGTCCCCCTCACGTCGCAACACATTCATCTGTCCGGACAATATTTAATTTAATTAATTTACGTCGACACAATAATCACAATGTTACACTTAAAAACGGACTTAACACTAAGATGTTTTACGCTCTTTTTATTTTTTGCTTTTTTCTATACATTTTTTTTTATTTAATTTTAATTTACTCTGTTTGCACTGGTTCACAGTAATAATTAATAATAAATTCCATAATTGAGCTTATATTAGCAGCAGTTTCAACACGCATTTAAATATTTATTTGAAAAAAAAATGTGCCCCTTTGATTTGGAATCCGAAAACAAAAATTATAAAAACTAAAACAAAAATAAAATAAAAACACAAAAAACGTAGCTACCTAATTTGTATAATATTTTATTAATTTTTTTTGCATGGAAAATTCTGCAAGCAATTTATTCTACGGTGGTGCTACCTATCGTAAAAAAATCTACGTTTCACGCGCTTTCACCCTCTATTATAAACACAGTACGTCGTAGCAAGGCACGCTAGTGTAAACTGCTTGTTTCAGGTGCTCAAAATTGGGTGCGATTTATTGGCAGATTTATTTCTCGTATTTGCGTCACTTGGTGAAATTATCGTCAGAGTGCGACCAGTTTTAGGTTCGTGATATCAGAAGTAGACAGTTTGCCCCTGAATAAGTCATTTGCAAGATGTTGAATGAGTGTGATTAAATAAACATAATAATTTTGATTCAATGGTTATGGCATGGACAACCTGAGATAAAACCTATGGTCATCCGCTCGCTCTCTAGTTATCACCAGAAAATTCATGGGAACATTGATATTGAAAAAGCAAAGAGCAATTATAATAATAAAAAGGCATTGATTGGAAGATCTCAATCATACCGTGCGGTCGAATTGACTGAGAGTGAACTACGAAGGTAGTAGTATTAACGTCATTGATGACAAAAGTACGTTATATGACGTTAATGTTGCATTTCGGGTTAAGTTGCTCTTTTTTTTATATTCCAGTTTTCTTTTCCACAAAAATTGCATGTTTGCGCTTAAATCGTCTATCACTCTCAAGCAACTTTCTGTCACTAATGAATATTCTGACGTATAAATGCAATTACTTCTTGTATAATCCAACAAAAATACTGTCAAGCGATTCCATCAAACAAACAAAAGAAGGTGCAAAAAGCTTTCACACAACTGTGACAACTTTCGAATCGACTATTTTTAGAAAATTCAGAACAAACAAAATGCTACACCGGAATCGATTAATAAGAGAAAAATGGAACATCAGGTAGGACGATCGCAGACATACAAGAAGATCGGATTTTTATGATGGCCAATCAGTAATTAAAGAACGAAAATACCATCAGATAAGAATATACTAGGAATAAATATTCGAAAGGGTGGCAGTAAAACTGTACCATATCTTTCTCACTATTTTGCTGTCTTTTCTGCTCTGTTTTCCAAGTTTTGCTTCGATTTCTCTTTGTTTTTTACACTTTACAAATAATATTGACAGCGTTCGTAAAAAAACCAAGTCACATTAAGTTTGTCTTGAAAACCCGCTTGCAGAAAAGCAACAACATAAATGGAAAAGCAAATGACGCTCGAAATAAATGAAAGTCGGCGTTGTTTGGTGGCCAGAAGCCAAGCACATTCAGAAAGCAAGACTTTGTTGTTAATGGAATTAAAAGAAACAAGAAAAAACGGCAAGATCGAAAACTAACAGCAAGAAAACAAAAGAAATCGAATTTAATTAGCGCCATCTATGTGTTTGCATCTAAAACTAATCTAACCCAGATCAGAACTGATTTGTCGTCACTGGAGATATAAGAAAACAAAAGAAAGAAGAATATGAGAATGAAAAGAAAAACAAAATAAAAACTCGAAACTATTAAGTAGTAAAAATAAGTCCGACTTAGAATTCTGCATTTTTTATGTACTTTATATATCCAGTGACAACAATTCTGAGTGGGATTAGATTAAATACCATAAAGGAAATATTGGAAACATAAGAAAACAAAAAACGGTAGAAAATTGAGAAATAAAAGCTGTCAGAACAATAACTTCCAGATGAGTCTAAATGAAATAAGTGTGGGCAATCAATGAGTATTTCCATAAACTTGTGTTTGCCTCAACCCAACCCAACCCAACCAAGAACTGTTTTATTGTTCCTCCAAATACATACAAGAAGCAAGAAACGGTAAGAAAGAAGATGAATAAGAAGAAAAACAAACACTGCGAAACAAAAAAAAATGAATTTTAAGCTGGATTTAGCTCCTCAAACCGATTGTGAATTAAATTTGAGGACAACTATACTAACTTGATGAAATTCGACAGAAAGTCGAGTGAAGACTATGCGGGCTATCTATGAGTGTTTACATGAACTATTGTTTGACCCAACCCCAGAACCATTTTGTTGTCATCAGAAATACACTGATACACAAATCAGCAATGATTGAATGTGCCGCTCTACAATATTTTTTTATTGCCTGCATGGCGCGGCGTTGCATAGAAATTATTATTGATAATTGTAGATAGTAGTTGCTATTGAATGAGAGATTGATAATATTTCGGAAATATTGATTGGTCATAGTGTTTAAGAAACAAGAAAACAGTAAGCAAGAAGATGAATAAGAAAGAAAACAAAAACTCTGGAAATAATTAGACGAATCAAGGCATATAGAATTGAAAACTGAACACGTTCAAAAACTCCCACGTTTGGACTTGACGATAAACGGTAAACGTATGTCGATGCTATAGTCATAACCAGCTAATCTCACTTACTTTATTTAACGCAAGTTAAAGCCTGATTTCACTTACTTTACTTAACGCAGGTTAACGTTTGATCTCAGTTACTTTACTTAACGTGGAAAGAAACAATTGAGGAAATTTCATAGAGAAAATATCTTGAAATTTCAATACTTTTCGAGACTGGCAAGAGTGAAATTTCCTAGGTTTTTGGAAATTTGTTAACGTTTGGTAATTTCACGGAAGTTTCAGCGAAACTTTCAACATATCGATCATTGCGACTTGTACAATAGAGTACTTGATGCTTTTTAAGTCTTTTGCGATTAACGAATTGTCAAAAATAGAACGCATCAATGATCAGGATCAGGATTGCCAACCCGACTGATTTATCGTAAAATAGGCGATTTTAGGTTTACTTGCCGTTTCATTGGTTTTGTGATCACACATCATCGAAGTGACAGTAAAGAACTATTTAATATTTTTATGTCAGTGGAATGACAGTGATGTCCAAAATTGTTTGTCCCCAACTGTACATTTACACTCGTATTAAAAATTTTCTAAATAAAACAGACTTGAGGTTTTGAACTTTCTTTGACATTTCTTTGAAATTTCATTGCATTTCCTGTTGAAACGTTTCATATTAAAAATAATAAAATTTCCACTTCTAATATAAATAAAGACCTATATCTCTCGCTGTCTCAAGTCATGGTTAACACTAAACGTGGGAGTTGTTGAATTCATGATGCAATACAAATATCTTGTCGCATTTTGTCACGTGGTATGACGCAATAAGTAACCTTCCCCTCCTGCGATACTTTTACTAATTTTGATAATATTGAGGTAACCTCCTAGATACAACCATCAGTTCTACCAACTTTGAACTGAAATACTAAGCGAGCCATCTAGAAGGTGCGATAAACTCCGCAAAACGAGAAATAAATCTACCTCGCGATTTTTTATTCTTTTGAATCGACCGCGATTTTTTTTCTCCTAAATAAAATCAACTGTAATCGTAACGAACGCCACTGGACAACGGAGGAGAACCGAAGACACACGCTAGTCTAGTTTCGTAAAGTTAAGGACATCAATATCTCTCTGAGTGAATATTGCGTAAATAGTAGTTTATCACACTTAACATTTATGTAGTTTGTTGGGTTAGTATCAACTACGTGTAGACAGACGTGTTGTGAGAAAGTAAAATTTTAGATGCGGAAAAGTGTGATGCGAGAACGACGAGAGCGGCATCTAGAATTTTGTACTTAGGTCGTGAAGAGGGACAGTGCTTTTTGTCATGTTTCTCGATTATGAATAACGTACGTCTATGATTTTTTTTTCTTCTCTATAGTTTCGCTATTATGTGAAAATACGAAAATTAAAAAAAAATAAACTAAAACGCAAAAGGAAAAATAAAGTAGTGTTACTACGTAATAAGCTATGGTGTGAGAATACTGTATATGTGAGGTAGAGTGTGTAGTTGACTAGTATTGTAGTTATAATATCTATTTGGTAGCTACTTATGGCGTCGACGGCAGAGACCCGTAATAACCAACGTTATTATTACAATAATAATAATATTAATAATAATAGAACAGATAGACAGACCAGGGTTCGGGAGCAACTTCTAATGTACCCATAGCTACTGTAAAAAAAATAGGTGGACAGTGCGCACCTGTGGCCAACCCCCTAATACGTCGACCTAGGGCTGGGCTCTCCTCTATCCAACTACGGCTTTTAAAACACAACGATTTCTACAGGGGTTAACTAAGAATTAAACGGCTAAATTCTTATACTATCACTTGAACACAATTCATCTTATGAAATACGTACTATACGTAAAGCATATAAAAAAAATGTTGAAAACGTCGAAGGGCGCTTCTGAGGTAGGTTTATGCAGACGAGACGGACGATTCCGTTCGGGATTAATAACAACATCGGGCTTATAAAAAGTTTGCAATTATTCATTTTCATTTTTCATCATCAATTTCTTTTGTTGGCGTGTTTCGAGTTAATTTGCTGGAAGATACACAAGTGTCCCAACGAAAAGTTTTCCTCCTTGATAAATTTTTCAAATACGAACATATATAAAAAATAATAACGTCTGAAACAAACGAATGTTACAGTGTTCTGTTGATCCTGTTTTTTCTTGTTGCTAATTTTTGACTGTTCCGTATTTGTTTCCCCGAAACAATTTCGACCAAAACTCGACAAGTTTCATCGAAAATGAAAGAAAAAACGCAAATAAGTAATTAAAATATTTGCTCGTCCGGAGAAAGTTGGGACAAAAGTTTGACACTTTTAATTGGAAACACCACTGACCTTAGCTTCAACAGCTACAGCTCGATTTTGTACTCTTTAGGAGGTACAGGATGTTTTTCGAAATTCTGCGATTTCTAAAAACATGTATGTCATACAAGTTTTGTATACGAAATTGTAAAAACTTCTTTAAGACCTTTTCATTGCTCTAAATTACTTTTTTCTCAATATTTGAGATATAATCAAAACCTTTGATTTTTTATGCGGAACATCCTAGATATTTTTATATTTTTGAAGAACATAAAATTCAAATTTAATTAAAATACAAAACACCTGATGTTTTATTCAAGTGGTTTCTGAGATATAAAGCTCTCAAATTTTTCTTAAAACTTTAATGGATTTTGCAGGCCATAGACGATGTTAACGTTAATATAATTAATTTTTGTGTTAAAAAGCGAGCTCCAGAAGCCGAGGTCCATTTTTGTCTTACTCTTCTAAAAATTCGTGTCAAACTTTGGTCTACCATGTACACTCCTTTGTTTGGATTATTGCCTATCCAACATACTTAAAAGAATTGAAAATTAAAAAGTAAGAAGAAAGAAATGAAAAAATATTAATGACTATTGAGAGAAAAACAAATGGAAATCTAAGTTACGATTTTATTAAAAAAATGCGAATTAATAAAATTAAACAAAATAAAATTATGTAATTTCTAAATTATTTTTATTTTAATTCGTGTAAAATTCTGAGAAATGACGCATGGAAAGTGTAAGTAAAAAAAGCAAAAGAAAAAAACATGTACGACTATCGAAAAGCAAACTAATCTCTAAATTATTTTTTTTTTAATAAATGAAACTAATTTATAAATTTATTTTGAGTACTGTAAAAAAAAAATATCTGGCGAATATTTGAATATCGAATATTTGAATATCGAATATTTGAATATGGAAAAATAAATGACTACGTAAAAAAAGGAATTTATTCCTAGGTTCGATTTGTTTTAATAAAATAAAATTAATTCATAAATTTCATTCATTGTTACCAACTTAGGAATTTACACCCTAATTTTAGGAGTAAATTTTTATGAAAAGGATTTTTTAAAGGGAAAAAGAAATCGAAATTAAAAATTAATAAAATCCCGTGCACAATTTTTTTTAAATAAAAATTTTGGTAATATTTAAATTCACGCCATCATTTTGAAAAGCGGAGTTCGTTGCCTGTTTTACTTTAGCATTCGATAGCTGATGAGCTAATTAGCTCACTGTTTCGTATCAATTCATTTTTTTTTTTTTGCTTTAAATCATTGTGAGTTTTGAGTTTCATTTCTAAAGAAAGAAAAAAGAGGAATATTTAGTACAAGGGTTCACAGAAGAGTTGGTAACAGTGAGTCCACTCTTATTTTAACTACGGCAAGAATGACGAATATACGAAAGTGAAAAGAAAAAAAAACAAGTGACCATCGAAAAAAGAGCGAAGTGATTCCAAAAATTAATTTTTTTAATGAAACTGATTCATAAATCGTGTACTTTTATTTTGAGTACTGTAAAAGTCCGGCGAATGTTCGAACCGTATAGAAAATGAAATGAATTCACACATTTCATTCTTATTTTAATTACGGCCAGAAGGCGAATATGTGTGGAATGTGAAAATTAAAAAAATAGGAAAATGAAACAAAACAAAATGGCTGTCGTAAAACTAAGTAAATTGATTCCTAAATTCTAATCTTTTTTACTAAATGAAACTGATTCATAAATTATACATTTATTTTGAGTAAATGCTGCGTAAAAATCAAATCAAATCAAATCAAATGGCCAAATTTTGCAATTTACTCCTAGGTTTGATTTTAATAATAAAATGCAATTAATTCATATATTCCATTCCACTGTTTTAATTACGGCAAGAATAGCGAATACACGTAGGTATCGAAAGCGAATATAAAAAAAGAAAAAACGAAGTGATTGTCAAACAAACAACAAACGAATTGATTCGTAAATTCTATTTTCTTTTTACCAAAATGAAATTGATTTAGAAATTCCATTCTTATTTCAACAGCAAAAGACTGTGAATACTCGGAAATGTTTCGAAAAACAAATGAATAAATGAATCGCCTTTTAAATTAATTTTTGTTTTGTTTTAGCGAACTCTAAATTCTATTTTTTGTATATTCTAATTGTTGTAAAAAAATGACGAATATAAAAGTAGGACTCTTCGTCAGAAAAGATGGAAGAAGAAAAACCGGAAAGAAGAAAAGAAGAAAAACCGGAAAGAAGAAAAAAAGAAAAGCCGGAAAACAGAAAAAAAGGCAATCCAAACAAACAAATCATATCATTTGCGATTACTGCTTTTGTTTCCTTAAACATTTTTATGTACAGTCGTGAGCAAAAAAAATGATCTTCTGGGTCCGTCTTTGACAAATCGACCACGTTTCATTGCGAAAAGGGCGTGATTGTCATGTACAACTACATGTTATGTGTGTTCTATTTGCCAAATTGATTAGAATCTAACAAACCCGACTGGAAGACAAGAAGATATTCTTTATTTATGACGATTTTATCATTTTTTTAAATCACATTGACCACCAATTCCTTTGCTCGCGACTTTACCTCGACAGTTGCAAGACAAAAGGACGTAAGCGCCATTCACCATATATTGTACAGGAGAAATAAAAACTGATTTAATTATCAAACTTATTCATTTTCACGATCCAGAATATTAATTCCAGCAATTTGTAACCGTAAAACAAGCAATGATCCTCTAATTTCGTCGTTACGATCAATTTAACATAAAATTTCTTTTTCGGATTTTTGGCGCTTATGCCCTTTTGTCGCGTAACCGTCGACATAAACGCTTAGCAAATAAAAGAAAAGACTAAAATTCAGAAAAACCATAACAAAGAAAAATCTTATTTATTTAATTATAGTTTTGTTTAATTCGGGCGCAAATCAAAGTTGTGACAAAAAGTGAAAAGCAGAACAATAACTTAAATTCGAAGAAAAATAAACAAATGAACATTGAAACAAATGAAACGGAAATTATTACCGCGCCATTGAAGCAAATTATACAAATTCAATTATTTTATAATTTTGATTAAAATTGTTTCTGGATTTCATAAAACAAATACGAACAGAATAAAAGGAAACAAGAAAACTAATTTCTTTCTCGGAAAAATAAAAATTAATTTCATTTGTTATGTATATAACAAAAATATAAATAATCACTGGTATCACGCGATCTTTTTAAATTCGTTATTTTTTAAAATTTAATATTCTAATCTTTCTTTTTGTTGATTTTACGAGACCATCTAACTATACTAAATAAATAAAAAAGTCAAAAACAAAATCGTCAACTTTGAGGCCCAAAACAATCATTCATCGTTTTACGCCTTGTCTTTATAAAAGCAGTCAGGAAAAGTTTTCGTTGGAATCTTCTGTAATAAACGAGGATCGTTACAAAAATTGTATATACGAGGTTCATACAAAAACAAAATGTAATCGATACTGTTATTAATCCCAAACGGAGTTTTACATGTTTATCCGTTCACGCAATGCTATTATATTTGAGATATGAGGTTTGCACTGGAAGAAAGAGGACGCGCTTGGCGCGAAGCTAATTCCTGAGGTAGATAGTCAGATACAAGAATAATACCTTATAATATTCGGGCCACAGCTGCACACGGCGAACTGACAGATATAAACGGAGGAAAACGCGAAAATTAAATATTAACAAAACGAAACGGAAACAAAGAGTAACACCTAACCTACGCATAACCGTGTCACTGTGTGATAATTCCTGAGTTGAGCCGTACCTGTGATACGAGGGTTGCACTCAATGACTAGGGCTACTGATGAGGTAGACGGACGGTTCAAGCACGTACCCACCAGAGACACACGAACTACCCTTCCCACTCAATTCGATTCGAACAGATTGTAAGTACCGAACGTGAACGCGACGAAGACGACGACGACAACAACCAAAAAAAAAAAGAATCAACGAAACCAGGTTCCACGTACATGTATTATGAGTGCTGATGGGGGTGGTGAGGGACGAGCAGGAACGCGCGTGTCGTGTGTCTAAGGTAGGGCACGTGCCTTGAAGACCTACGGGTTGTGATTATGCACCTGCTGCTGTGACTGGAAAGCTTTCAGGCTCAGCTCGGTCTTGTGCTCACGTGCTATGTGTCTTCTGACCGTGTTGTTCCTGGTAAAGGTGCGCGAACAGAAGGGACATGGCACGCGAATCCCCTGATGCCGTTGCCTTATGTGCGCTCGCAAGTTTGTTTCGTAGCCGTACAATCGCTCACAAAAAGGACACTTCAATTTCTTACCTACCAGGAGAAGAAAACAACGTTAATCTCAAACAACTACGTCCACAAACATCTAAAACACTTACGACTATCTACGACCTAAATAAAAACTAGATTCATTGTTATCTTCTTCAGTTAAGTATTAAAAAGACATCCCTAATCTCAAAATATTTTAGTTTTCTCACAACCACTGATGGTGTAAAATGTGTTCGACCAAAATATTTTAGTTTGGGATTTTTAATATCGAAAAGATGGGAGTACTTACCATCGGGGGTTGTGATGGAGGTTGTTTTGGAGGAAATCTTAGAATTCCAAAGACTGGTAGACATTGGTTCCGTTTTATCACCATCGTACACAGGAGGCGGTCCCATTGGTCCATTCAGCGGGGAATTACTGCTTTTACCGTTTCCGCCGACTGTGCTACTGAGAGGCTCTTCTTGTATCATCGGCTCGGGTTTCATCCGCAAATCTGTTTGTTGTTTTAATTAAAAGTTACTACTGAAATGGATTGGGTATGTTGGAGTTTACCTTCAGGGCAACTTGGATCTGGATATCCTTGTTCTGGGCAAATAACGGTTGTATTGGCAGGCTCTTGATCTGTTCGATATTCAGGTGGTGCATCAGCTTCTGGTTGATTGGGCAGGGAACAGGACGAGTTGGACGATGTTTTGAACAAGGTTTTGGTTCCGTCTCGCAGAACCGACGCGCGGACGGATTCCTGCAGCAACTCGCTCGGACTTTTCAGGGGTTGACGGTCCATCGTCCGATGATCGAATGGGTAGATCGGTGGGTGAGGATGGGGATGATAGGGTGACATGGCGGGTGAGTACGGGCTACGGTTTTCGGGGGTTTCCTCAATCTTCGGAGGTGGTTTATCTAATTGGCTGTGAGCGACAGCTAATCTGTCGTGCTCAATGCTTAATCCCTTCACCTGCAGGCACTCAGCCGCTTTCAGGAAACTGCTCAGCGAATCCTGCGAGACGTGGACTTCGCCCTTGTACATGAATTCCAGGAGGGCGGCCATATTCGACGCGGAGGTGCCGTCCAATATTACCAATAGGTTTTGGTGCAGGGGCGCAGTTTCGAAGAGGTCCGCCAGGTGCTTACTGCACGCGGCCAAGATCAGTTTATGCGCCTTAAAAGTTACGCCGTCACAGAACAGTGTCACATCAGCTAGACTTTCACTTTTGAAGAGGTTACTGAACGAGGTAGCCAAGTTGCTTCCGAAACTGTTCCATTTCAAACAAAACTGCTGTTGCTGCGCCGACTCCATGTCCACGCGCGAATTTATTACACTATTAGCTGAAACCAAAAAAAAACGCCATCGTCACTCCCTTTTAAACACCCAGTACGTCGATCACATCCACAGCAACCACATTCCTTTTTCAATTCCGACAGATACGAGATGCGAATTGTTACGGTAACAATAAGGTACATACAAGAGTAAAGGGTGGTATTACCTTTTTTCAAGCGAGTTCCAGAAAAAACATAGATTAAACTAATCGGAGATAGTTACAATTTAGAAGGCAAATATCAATAGTGAAAATATGTTAAGTCGGTCGTAACCGCATCAACTAAACTGCCATCCTCTCATCCTAATCACATTGTAAAGAGGAAGAAACTAATTAATTATACAGCATCATCTGCATCGAATTTGATTGAATTGGATTTGTACTATTGATCAGTCCTTTCCTCGAATGAATGCGGCTTTCTTAACTTTAAATTTGCTACGTTGGTCTCTCTTAATTTAAACCGGAGTCTGTCATTGACGTCCGAAGCTTTTGAAAATCACACGCCACCGCCAATTTCCCGTCCCGCCACCGCCACCGCCGCCGTCCTCGATAATTTTCTGCGTGTTTTTTTTCCCTCGTGAAACAATTAAGAGCTTTCACGTTCAGCCGACAGACGGTCCGAGGTGTGTCGTAATTCAATTCGGAGCAGTTGCTCAATTCTCAACTCGATAAAAGTTCGGCCGCCCTCTGAAACGGGGCGGCTCGTTGGAGGCAAATTCCGTAATAGACTTAGGTGCAATTAAGCTTTCGCTGCGCCAATCAGAAACTTACGATTATTAATTATTTTGAGAACGAGTTCCAGGCGATAGCCTTGGAGGCAATTAACAACACAATCGGATCAATAGGCGGGCAACGTGTAAATGATAACACGTGAAGTGAAAATAAAATGATTTAGGTCTTTCACAATTAGGTTTTATGATGAACATAATCAGAATAAAAAATAAAATAAAATCAGTTTTTCTTTTATATACAAAAAGCAATAAAGCGCCCTCTATGGATAATAATAGATAGTTACTGCAGAGCTTAGTTCTTAGAACGCGAAACCATTAGTTTTAAGAAAAGCAAAATGAAAAAAATAATAATAAAAAACGAGCTTTAAAAAGTCCTTTGATATGTAGCATCCCTAAGTCTTCGATTCAAGATCCACTAAGTTAGAAATAAAAAAAATTAAGCGCCATCTACTATTCAACATTTAAAGCCAGGCAACAGTGCAAAAATAAATTTGAAAGAAATTTGGTTAACGGTCAATGGAATTTTTGTATTGTACAGAAATATAAAAAATTAAAAATATATCACTTGATTCGACATTATAATAGTGATTTTGAAATTGTGCAACTCTGTGGATTTTTTTTTGTGGTGTGAAAGGTTTGATGAAGTAAAATGAGGGAGAACAGAAATCTTGATGATGGATAATGATTGGCTTGAAATTCACGTGACGAAACCGAAACTCCGAAAATCAATGCACGACACCTGCAAGCCGCGAACGGACGAAACGCCTGTTTCTTGTCGACCCGGAAACGAACTCCGTGCAACCGGTTTTCGCTCAAGACTCCATCTGTGTGACAACTGCGTGCGAAACTGGTTAACCAAAATAGAAGGAAGTGTGAACTTGAAAAAAATATGTTTTTAAAAACCCACAGCAACGTTATCACATTTTAATTACTTCTGATTATTGAATTTAGTAAGATTAAGTCTACCCATACCTCCAACAACGAGCAGGCAATACGAGGCAAGCCCTTTAGTGGTAACTCTGACACTAACTTTAATTTGCGATCTAAATTGAACACGTGCGTTTTAGATCTAACAGTTCGGTCCAAACGAAAATAATACTATTCGCAGTTGTTCAACATTTCCATTCAATTTTCAGAGTTGAAAACAATTTATAAAGTTGGGTTATTATTAGCGTTAGCATATTTTCAGATTTAATTAAAGAATAAGTCCGCTTTCTCCATATATGCAAAAGGTTTTGACTTGATGAATGTGCCTAAAGGAATTTCACAGACATTGTAAGTGACTTCACAGGGCCAACCTTAATGCAGTGTTAATCAATAATGGATGCAGGATCCTTTTAAGTAACTTTAGCCTTTATACTTCAAATCAAACGGTAAAATTTTGGTAAAGAATCTGTCGAATCAATTGCACCTGTATTAGGTAAATGACTCCTTCTTTATACTTCTTTTTTTCTCACGACCTGCAGCCGTTTTTAATACAGCTGGAATATTATGTAATGAAATTAAAAAATATATTTTTGATTAGAACAGCTGGTACACATAAAAAAGTAGTTTAGAAAGTGCTGCAATAAAAGCCCAAAAGACATGTTATCCATCACTTGATTATTGTAAGGAAGCGACTTTTATTAACTTAATCATTAAATAACTTTCCAAAGATAAAGAATTTAGTGCTCAACACAACCCTAAGGTTGAAGCCTATTATTCTATTGAATGAGCAACTCGAGCCATACTAACAAGGTTGTTTCAAAAAGGGACGGATCCTGTTGGATAACAAAGGAAGTTTTTAACTCCTTTCACAGGTAGTAAGAACTTGCTTACAGGAAGACTGAAGTTGGATAGTTTCTGCACACAGACGTATCAAGAAACAAGGGGAAGAACACAAAACGCCACTGGAATACTCAACCTATAAGGAAAAGATGACGAAACTATCTACCTATAATAATAGCAACAATAATGACACTCTTCATCATCAAATAACCTTCCCATAAGAAAAAGAATTTCTTTAAAAACGCAATCCGATTAGACTTCTTTTAGAAAAATAATCCCCATCTACCTAAGAGAGAAAAAAGATCAAAACGTACATGGTTGGTTCCTTCATGAAGGCCTGTATAATGATCAGAGGAAAACAATACTTATCGCCGATGTGGGCCAAATCCTAAACCCATAAATGAGTTTTTTACAGATAATAATTCAATTTTTTTGCTACGAACTGGTCCGACTCCTTTCATTGGTAGTAAAGAAATTCGACATCTTGCATCAAGAGAGAAAGTGGTTGGTAAAGCAAATAGGATATAACTGGATAAACTGACAAAGAGGAATCAGAAAAGAACAAGAAGACGACGGAGATCACTATGCTATTGTCTTCTATTTAATGTAATGACCCAAAAGATTTACAACCTAGTACACGAGATGGAAATTGCGTTTTTCATTATTTGAACTTAATGTTCTACTTGAAAAAATAATGTCTACGAGCTGGTCCCAAAGACTCCTTTTAACCAGAGGGAAAGAATATACCTAGTATCGCCGGTGTGGGCCAAAACCCACAAATGAGTGTGAAAAAGAAGAAGATAGCGAAAGTTTGTTACTGGCAATAATTGTGCGCTTCATCTATTCCTTTTATAAAATGATTCAAAGAGACTCCTTTTTAATTTTTGGCTAATTTTTACAAAGGATGTAAGACAAATGGGACATACAACTGATCAAGAGGAGTAGGAAAAACAGATGACGAAAGAAATCACTGTACTATTGAGTTCTATAAAAAAATCCTAAAAGATTTACAACCTAACCTACGATATGGTAACTGTATTTTGCATCATTGTATGCTACGTACTACTTGTAAAAACAATTTCTTTAGAAACTAGGCCTAAAATACCACTTTTATTGATAGTAGAGAAATTCGATTTTTAGCATAATAGAGAAAGGAAACCTGTCGAGAGTGGTTAGTTTCTATAAAACAGAAAATACAAAGACAAGGTGAAGAAGAATGCAAATGGTACAGGTGACTGACATTATACGAGGTTTGTTCAACTTAAAATGTTGACTTTGGTGAGTCTATTTTCAGCAAAAAAAAATGTTTATAAGTGGTACAAGCTCTTCTCAGAAGACCGAGAAGATGTTAATGACGATGCCTGCCCTGGACGCCCCATCACGTCAACAACCGATGAAAACGTTGAAGCAGTGAATATGGAGAATCGTCGAATCACTGTTAGAGAAGTTGCTGAGAATGTCGGCATATCGGTTGGCTTATGTCATGCAATTTTTTCGGATGATTTGGGCATGAAACGTGTGGCAGCGAAGTTTGTTCCGAAATTGCTAAATTGTGACTAAAAGAACCGTCGCATGAGCATCGCTCAGGATCTGTTGAATGACGTCAACGACGATCCAGATTTGCTCAAAAGGGTCATAACTGGTGACGAAACATGGGTATATATTTATGACGTCGAAACCAAAGCCCAATCATCCCAATGGAAGCGGCCAGAAGAGTCAAGACCGAAAAAAGCCAAGTTCAGTCAAATGTGAAGGTTTTGCTCACTGTTTTCTTCGATTTTTGCCGGAAGGTCATACGGTCACAAGAAATATACCTTGAAGTTATGCGCCATTTGCGTGAAGCAATACGAAGAAAACGCCCGGATTTGTGGCAAAACAATTCATGGCTTTTGCATGACGATAATGCACTTGCTCACACATCGTTGCCTGTTCGTGATTTCGTGATTTTATGGCCAAAATCAACATCGTAATCATGCATCAGCCACCGTATTCGCCGAACTTGCCCCCCTGCGATTTTTTCCTATTCCCAAAACTGAAAAGACCTATGAAAGGACGGAGGTTTGCCACGATTGAGAAAATAAAGACCGTATCGCTGGAAAAGTTGAAGGCCATACCAAAAAGCACATATCAAAAGTGCTTTGAGGATTGAAAACAGCGCTGGCACAAGAGGGGGGTTACTTTGAAAGGGACAAAATGGATATTGATGAATAATTAAATATTTTTCGATAAAAATAAAAAGTTACCTTTTTTGTTGAACAAAACTCGTATGTAATGTTCTACTAGAAAAAATAATTTCTTTACTGGTCCCAAAAGACTACTTGCATTGGTAGTAAAGAAATTCGGCATTTAGCGTCCATGTAGAAGAAAAAGACCTGTCGAAAATGGCGGTTTCCACACGAGGGGAGATGAGATGGAGAGGATGTAACCAAATGGTTGGTATACTGTGTGATGATTTTGAAAGTTGCGATCGACTGTATCTTAAAAATAAAAAAAAAAAATTAACAATCACTCAATATTGTTTGGGTGGCTCGGAAGTGGAACCTAAGACGCACCCCCCCCCCCACTTACTCTCAAGGCAAAATCACCCCCACTTGAAAATTTTTAATAGCATTTTCCCTACTTGTGATACATCAACGAAAAGCTTAGTAAAAGAACCTTTTTTTAGAACCATTGGAAAGCTTGCTTCAAGACTTTTTCATTAATGTAATTCAAGTATAGGGGTGCCATTTGAAATTTTAAATTGAGCTAGCTGGAGCCGAGGGTCGGGGTGTATCGTTCTCTATTTTATCTAGTTCTCTCATCAAACCACCGCAATTGTATGTGTGATTGATTATTAATATTCTTTTACATTTTTTTGAGATGTAGCCGATTGCAACTTTAAAAAGAGGAGTGAGAAAGAAGATGACAGAGGAAATCACTATGATCTATTATTGAGTTCTATTAAAAAAAATTGGCTCCAAAAGATTTCCATCCTATTGCACGAGATGGTGATTATCTGTAATGCTCTACTCGAAAAAATAATTTCTTTACCAAATGGTCCCAAAAGTCTTCTTTTATTTGTAGTAAAGAGATCCTACATTTAGCATCAACGAGAAAAAAGAACTGTCGAAAGTGACTCTTACACGAGGGACTATAAGAGGTGAGATGAAAAGGACGAAATGCAAGCGGCACGTGTAACGCAGAGAGAGTGAGAAAGGAGATAAAAAAAATGCGAAAGTATCACTGAGTCCTTAGAAAAAAATTACAAACTACTCTTAAGAGACTTCCAACTCATTCCATGAGAGAGTTTTACAGTTTTTAATTTAGTAGAGGCTTCAAAGACAGATGTAATGCAATTGTCATATGCAACAACAAAACAAAGATATCACATCTGGCACAGTAACACATCAAGAGGAATTTAGAAGGAAATTAAAAAATTTTAATCTCGCATTTTTTTCCTCTTTCTCTCTTTCCCAGACTATGTTGCTTTAACACCTATGTAAACTGATCCAATTTAAACACCAAAATACTCAGGGATGTCAAAAGTTCTGCCTGGTATGTTATGAAAGCACGCCTTAAAAATACAAGATTGATTGAGCGTCCTTGAGAAAGTAAATACCAAAAGATCATCAAAACTACTTTCCACCTAGGGAATTTTCGCCTTTTTGAATCCTCAAGATCAGCTGACAATTTGCAGTTTAAAGCTTTTTCACGTCAAATTGTACGATCACAGTGTATATACTTGATGATTTCCAAGTAAATAGTTAACAAAAACGCCCTTGTCTTCTTCGTTCTCTCTCCTCTAAGGTATTTAATAATTTTGATCTAACCCGTTACTAAAATAGGTTACAGTACTTTAGTTAAAACCTGGTTTCTTACCTCGTCCAATTTGCTTTTTCCACCAACAAAACGAGCGAGAAAACACTAAAAACAAAGGTCGAACGAAGCCGGAAGCGAAACATTTTAACCGCCAATTGCAGGACACTCGTTCCAAGCCACCGAATCCACCGCTGCATGCAAATGCACTGCCGAAAATCGGCGTGGTGAGGGACAGGAATTCAGGTGAAAGCAGCAAGAGCGCTTGCAACTTGTAGGTTTTCGTGTACGCCGAGAAACCGCAGCGCGCACGTAAAAGTCGGCCGAAATTTAAACAAATTTTCTCTCTCGGAAATTTCATCTTAGATAACACAAACTATGACCAAGAAATCTACGTTCAATTTCGGGGAAAAATAAGCTTCACCTTCTGAGGCGTGCAATATCTCTATCTCTGAGAGCTAACCGAAGGAAGACCGAACGAAAACATTAGTTTTAATTTTAAGTCATAAATTATATTATGAATAAAGTTGTTAACATTTAAAAATTAGTAAATTTACATTCAAATAAGTTGTTTGATTTTTTATTAGCAAAGTTGCCAGAGTAAGAGAAGGGAAAGAGAAGCACAGAAATATGATGTATGCGCATAAGTTGTAACAATATAATTAGATTTACGGCCGTTTTAGACCATCCTGTGCATGTATTACAAGATTTGATTTAATTTCTCACACAATTTAAATTGTGTTGTATCGATCACATAGTAGATTGTAACAAAAATTATCTGAAAAAATTTAATTTGTTTTGTATTTCCAAACAATTAAAAACTTGTAGGAATTGAACTAAATCCTGCATAAGGAAATGAGGTCGTCAAAACTTGATGTCAAAAACTGCAAAAAACTAAAACGGTTCACAGGCTTACTCTAATCTATTTAAAAAAAAATAATCCGATGAACAGAATTGCCAACGTCGTAGTTTATTCGTTCAATTCAGAGATGAAGAGAAAATAAAAATTGACATTTTGTATTAGCAAGGTTACACATTGTTACCCTAATTAAGAGAAGAACAAATTGAAGAATAGGTTTTGTTTTCGTAAATCATAGAAATCGTAAATAAATCCAGATAGAGAATCGAAAATAGCAAAATTTGATTTTTTCATCAGTAAGGCTGATGTTTTAAAGGGCAAGAGAACACATCGAAATAAAATATGAATGAAATGATTACACATACAAGTCGGAAGTTGAATTCTACGGCAGAGTTGCCATACCAAAATTACCAAATTCGGCAAAGGCCCTAAAGGCCGTTTTAGGCTATCCTATTTCTTGTAGAAGCTTTGATTCCATTTTTTAACAATTTAAATTTTAAGCTTCATCTAAAATTTAATTAAAAGTTATTTGAGAAAATAGAACATATTCTACTATTTCCAAACTATATCTCCAGCCTAAAAATTTTTTGTTCCAAACACAAGTTAAGCCAAATCTTGTTCAATAGCGTAATCTAGAACCGAACGTTGTAAATTTTGCTTTCATTTAGTTTTAAGGAAGTGTTAAAATCGAATCCCTTTTTATTTAATCTTGTACAATGGAGCATATAGAACATCAAAACACTGAAAGCATGGAAAGAAGACTCATTCAAAATCTAAGACCACAAACCAATGTAACAGAATTCGATTAAAAAAATACCTTCCCTTCAGTTTTTAGAAATATTTAAGCGATTCGCCGCCACACGCCGTTACTAATTAATCAGGAGTCGACCGCTTATTGGGATTGCCGGAAGTATCGAACGTAAAGGGTCACATTTGCAAGTTCCAATAGATTCGAAGAATGGTTTTTATATTCTTCAATTACAAACTATTATAATCGGAGATGATCAAAATTGGTAATTCCTTTCTAGGTTTAAGGAAAACCCAACCAATTTTTGTGCATAAAATGGAAATTCAGTAAATTTTAACTTAATCTTCTTCTTATGTAATATATGTTAACCCTGGACGAATTCATTAAATAAACATAATTTAGAATCTGTTCCAAAATACTTCTTTGCCCTTGCTTTCGAAAAATAATCGCAATCAAAACAAAAAAATCTAATCTTGTCCTCGGACAGCGATGCACTCAATCACTGATGATACCATCGACTACCCACTCGATGGGTATAATATCAAAAGTGAAGTACTCATTTCCAAAAATATTTTCCCGCGCGCCGATTTCCAGGAATCGCGAATGAAATAAACAAACCGCGATGCGCCGCGCCGTTACTAATTAATTAAGATCGGACCGTATATATCGGGAGAGATAATGGCCGGGTATCGAACAGAAACGGTCACAAAACACCTGCGTGTTTCCGCCGTTGATATTAATCAGGTTTATTAGTTCGCAACGAGGACATGAGAGCAGCAGCACTCGTCGATATCCTCTAGCATCCCGACTTGATAAAACGCAAGGCCAAGTGCGTAAGCGCGGAGTATATTTGGGGCCGGCCAGTAGTTTTGCAACCCGTGGCTGTACGCACGGTGGCCTCGGACGCAAGGTCACACATGAAACACGCAAACGCAACGCAACGTAACACACTAGTAGCCCTCTCTAATGGTCGGGTACGATGATATACCTCTTGAGTGAGTGAGGGTCGGACTTGTTGTTGTTGCCGTCGTCGTCTTCGTCCTTTCTGCACCGAACCGATTTGGACACCGTCGTCAGGAGACGACCGAAAAATCCGGACGCGACGTGCTCTGACCACTCCGTGCGGCCATTGCCCAACGACTAACAGCATTGCGAGAGATTTCGACAGCGTTTCGTTCGCTATCTAGCCGCGGCTGCACGCACTTCTCCATGGTGCTGTTCGCGAGGTCAGTCGACTGATGCATCTAACGCAGCGTTGCGAAGAAGGCCGATGTCGCAACAGCCCGGCCCAAATATAGGTCACTCTCGACGAATGCAAAACGTAACCCAAATTCCCCAAACCCCACCAGGCCCCTCCTGTGTTATGTTGCAACAGGGATGCACTTTTAAATTTCCAGGCACGCAGGATAACTAACGGCACACTACACTACGGTTGCACGCAAGAACTTAACAGTTTATGCTCTAAATGCCGTTGTATAGAAAGAAGTACCAACGATATACACTCTTGGAATTGGCTAATTTTTTGCCCGCGGGTACCACTGTGCTGGTACAGTAAACCTCCAATGTCGTTAAACTGGATTTACAAAGTGCTATTGGCCCAGAACAGTATGCGAATGTATTAAAGCTGGATACACACTCGAGCAAGAATGTTAAAGAAACATCTTACTTTCGTGGAGATTATTTTTGACAACGATGTTACTGTTCCAGTTGGTTAGCCTCACTCACAAGATCGTAGAACAATTGATGCTCGTTAAAGTGTAAACAATTATCCAAAGCCTTTAAACGATCTAATATATAACATGCGATGTAATGTATAGCAAGCAAGCAAGCAAGCAAGCGAACGAATGTTAGGGTTTAGACCAAGAACCAAAGAGCATTCCCACAATCGAGAGCATCTGAACCGAAGAAGGAATGCCCTAGGGAACCGTTTAGCATTTACATTAACCAGGCGAACATTTTTAGACCAATCGGACACATTTTGGGTTAAGGCCATATAGGCTATCCTGTGGTATTATTTCTTGAACATCTTGTTAAATTAAATTATACAGCAAATTGAATCATGATTCTGAATAAATAGAACGTGTTCTATCTCCGAACCCTATGCGCAGCCCAAAAATTTCCTATTCGAAGTATTTAGTGTAAAAATTAAACCAAATCCTGTACAAGATAGAATAATGCTTAACGCCCATAAAATATGACGGAGATCCACTCGTTTGGTACAAATATGTTTTTTGATGATATCAGAGAGGGATTATGACACGTCTACCACTGAGCGTGAACATTCCCTGATTTACTTAACAAATTCGGATCAAAGAACAGCCCGCACCGAACAGCCCGAAGCATGTTCTCGGTTTATCCTGACGTCCACACCTGCATTTCTATGCGGCCTCGGCTCGCCTCATTCATGCTCCACTCTGAATACGGGGGCATCTCCTTAGCAACGTGGTAACTATTCGAAATCTCAGCAATGTTCGATGGAATCATTTCTGATCCATGTAACCTAGATGTTTAAAGTTATTTTTCTCCACTGTGTACCTATCGGTTCCTTTATTATATGTACATATCTAGCTTTCGCTTCATTCTATCTTTTTGAAACCGGAAACTCAGAAAAAATATACCAAATAGTTTCACACGTTTTCAAACCTAGGAAGACAGAAAAAAATATGAAGAAATCTTAAAGAAATATAGAAAATCATAACTCCGATTTCAGCACCAGATCATAATGTCATTTTAGGACAAATTAAGTGGATACTTTTTTTACACGACAGTGAACCGCACGTAATTTAACAGTGCACAGTGCCGCTTAAGTAAACGTATGCAGAACGTTGTGGTTAAACGAACGTAACGGTAAAAACGCATAGAATCCAATGATTGGGACAATCCGTTATTCAACAACTTTCTATGTACGTATGCACACGATCTTCTTGGGCGTTGTTCCTGCTGCACGTGAAAATCTGGAGCGCACAATTAGGAAAGCGATAAACAAAAACTCCAATAATAATTAAGTAACCGTTACAGTATCACTCGTCAGTTGGCCAATACCGCGCCAGTAATAGTCGGGCTGACCTTAAAAAGATAAATTATTATGGCAGAGAGTATTGCATAAAGTCAAACATTTGGCTACGCATTAAGTTGTCCGATTTAATAAGGCGGTGATCGCATACTAGAAAGAACCTTCGATAGTGACGTGATAATGCTTTGCGTATACGCACGCGTCTGTTTGCAGTCGGATTTTCTTATTAGCAAAGTCTTTATTAAGTCATCTCCAACTTGTCAAAAAGTAAACAGAAACTATTAGGTAAATTAAAATAATATTAAGAGTGCCGCAACATTTTTTTATTAGGACCTCGATCGTTTGTAATTATAGTAGAGGGATCAAACTTTTATGAAAACCGACTTCAAATTCTTTCATCTCTCTCCAATATCATATACTTACGAAGGGAATTTATTTCCTTTAAAGTGAAACTTTAAGAACTAGTCAGCAAAATTTTGGTACAATTGATCTGGCGGTTACTTTTTAGTATCTGAAGATTTCTTTGCACTTCCAATCTCCCTGTGTACTAAATGTACCAAAATACAGCGAAATTAAATTTAAAATGTCATCAAAGCAATCGTTTGAAATGGTTTGGTGTTGGTTTCACCTCGGTTTAATAGCCTTTGATGGCGATTTACTGTACTAATGATGCATCTACTTTGAGTGCAACCAGTGCAGGTGAATTGAAATCACCATAAGTAACTTTAAGATTTTATTTACTTAAAACACAACTCAGCTTTTAGAAACGTCAGGGTAACCCCACAGCAAAGCTTTGACAGTAGATCCTTTCTAAATTTTAATTGCTAGATAAAATATCTGGAAGGATGGTTTCGTTTTTATCCTAAGAAGATTTCCACAGTTTTTCGTTTCACTTATATTTCTAATTTTAATTTTTCTTTTGTTTTCTTTTTGGAATTGAAGATTTGCCAATTTCTTTCGATGAAGATGATATCTAATTGCATAAGCCATGGGAGTTCGGGATCAATTTTCAATTTAATTTTCCATAATGGTCTACGTCTCAAACGTGTGGGTATGGTTTCCTAATTAACTGGCAGGGAGGAGCGTCTTCAATTGTAAATAACAGTTTTCAAATAACGGGTAAAAGCAACCATTTGTTCTTTACGCATTATTTTAAAAACTGCTACCTGATTTCTACCTGTTATCTAAAAATTGTTGCCTCCAACTGAAGACTCCGTTCGCTTTCCCTTCCCTGATAAGTTAGGCAACCACACCAACACATTTGAAATGCACATTCCTGGGTAAAATTAAGTAGGAAATTGTCCCCGAACTCCCATAGCTTATCTACTTTCGTTTCCTGATAAGTTGGTAACCACACCAACACATTTGAAATGCACATTCCTGGGTAAAATTAAATAAGAAATTGTCCCCGAACTCCCATAGCTTATCTACTTTCCTTTCGATTCGATGTCTTTGTGGAAATTCAGAGCTTGTTGGAGATAGTTGTTCTTCATATTTTGGCTATTCCGTTATCATCCACTTCTTAATTCATTAGCAAATTCTTCTAATATGTGAACTTCAATTTCAATATTTTTAAGTTAGTATTGATCTTTGAATTTTTATTTTCGTTGAATTCATTTTTATTTGTTTTGGTTTCGTGTAAGCTAATACTGGTCTTATCAACGTTTTGTTCAACATATACTCAAAAAAAAACGAAACTTTCTGTTTTTACAACGTTAGGGAATCCCTCCAAAGAGAACCTTCCCCTATCTTTGTATGCAAAACAATTGCAATTTTCGAAAATTCCATCGACCTCCCAAATATATAAAAAAAAATAAAGTAATAAATATTTTTGCCCTCAAAGAGTATTTTAAAGTGACCTTCAGTTACTTTCGGTTTATTGGACCTAAATGTTTTGCTTTTTTGAAGAAGATCAAACGAATAAAATATAAGTGCTACTTCAAACAAGACAACCAACTACAGTTTTGACGGGGAAACAGTTAGCATCATTTGCTAATAGCCATTTCTCTTTTTCATTTTTCCACAAAATAACAAGTCTCTCAAAGAGACTGCAGCAGCAAAGCGATTCCAATTAGAAACCAAGAAGCATCTATGAAGAACGAGTGAAGTTAAATCCTTCACAGTTTGCCAACGATGTAAAAGAACCCCCCCCCCCCCCACTTACGGCAAAATTCTATGTAATTCAATGAAAAGAAACTAAACAGCGCTGCTGTCGCTTGTTTCCTAAAAATTCCGTCATCTAGCAATTGTGATTAAGTTTGTTTTTCAGTTACTGCTTGATTTAATTTTGACTTAAGAATAAGAATTTTCATTTTGTTCGCAATTTTTGTTTTCTTTTTTGAAAAATCTAGGAATGCAACTTGATTTATCGTTAAAAAAATGTGCTCTCAGACCTTGGGGCAAGTCTTAACTTTTGGCCAAAAATCAGAACGAGCGATGATGGAAAAAAGCGTCACCGCTTTCTTGTTCGGAAACACGCTTTATCTTCTTTATTAAATATTCAAACGGAGCGTTACATACGTGTCCATGTTCCTCTTTTCTTTCAGACTTTTACAGTTCAGTTTTCTGAAGTGTTATCTTAACACCCATGTTTCTTTCATTTGATAATTCTTCAGTTCTTAAGCTTTTCTTCAGTTCATTCATACATGTGATTTCCATCTGGATATTGGCCTAGATATTTTGTTTCCTAGTTGCCATTCCATCAAGTGATAACCTTTTGCTTTCGGTGGTATCTTTAAGAACTTTTACGTGAGTAAAATTTTCAGTCAAATTTTCTTTAGAGTAAAAATATTCTGACCGCTGTTTTTTTTTAATTAAAATAAATTATAGTAACCTATTACATCAAAAAGATTAAGAAAATTGGTCTCCCACTTTCTGGTTCGTTTCCTGCTAGCCAATCCACTATTGATTTCCCCTTGCTTCCGATTGGGTCTTTAAGAAGATTCTGACGGCAGTTTTTTTTTTCTGTTATAATTAAAACAACCTACAGGAACGTATTAAGTTTAAACAAAATCAAAACATAAGTCCCCCTCCGTGTTATTTCCTGAAAGCGATTCTTTCACTTTTCTTTCCCTCATTTTTATGCGTCACTTTTATATTTTCCAACAACCTTCACAAAATTAAGTATCTCTTCGAACGTGTCCAATTGTTCAAAATCTAGTCTTTGTATAAATTTAATTTACCAAACTATCCTGCTGAAGATAAAAACTTTCATTCCAAGAAAAAATACAATTTCTGGGAACCCATTAATATTCGCGACTTTCTCATATTGAAAAAGGTTGATATAATAAAAAAAGAAAAATCAGGCGACGTTTCGTCTAGGATTACATGCATCACATTCAGAGCTTTTGCTACTTCTATGAATGATTCTGACAAGCTAATGAAGCCAGAAAATCAAAAAGACTGAATTCGTTCGGTTTCACAAATAGACGTCAGGATTTTCTTGTAAATTCCCTGATTTCAAAACTTAAAATAAAAAAAAAATGGTGGCGCCCAAATTTTATTTCAAAGAGAAAATATTGCATTCCTCGTAACTTTGGCGATTCTAATTTTAATCCTAGGCATTTTCGGGCCAGTTACCGTTCCAATTAATTAATTGATAATTAGATTAGTCTCCTTAACGGGCGCTTCGGTGACGCGTGGCTTTGTCGGCGAAGCGTTAACGTAACAATGACTCAAGTTTGTTTATTTAAAATCTCCGCAAGCATTAACACTAAGAAAAAGAGCATTTTTAAAAGGAGAAAAGATGTAACATTAAAGAGTAGAGACCCTTCACCCCAAATTGATGCACGGAGGTTTCCAAATAAATTCCCTGTTACGTCAACATGCGGTATGTAAGCGGTATGTAAACTATGTGTACGTAATATAAAACCCGCGATAAGGAAACGTTTTTATCATCCCGGAGCTGGCTTGAATGAGGACGAAAATAATCGCGCTACCTTCGATAATAAACGTCCCAAGGAGATGATGATGGGTGGCTACCTTGGCGATGAGGATGTTTGGGATCTGCGACGGTCGTAAAAGTGCACGCACACGCACGCACGAAAACTTTTTGAATTTACTGAAATTCTGCGTTTCGCGTCGAACATGGTCCAAGGTTGCACGCCTGCCGGATGTTTTAGGCACTTTTTGGTTATCGGGCTCGGATAGTACGTAACCGAAAACGTGCGGCAGAGAGGAAATCGTTAACCAATAGGAAATCTAGTGGCGCAAAATACACGTGCGTTTCTATAATTGAATTGCATATACACAAGGTTTTTGCAGATTCAGTTTTGCTACCTCGAAATCAAATCAACATCAGTTGAATCGTATAAAAAAGATGAAAACAAAAATATTAGAGGGCATAGATCGTTTTGAGGTTACAATGAGAATTACAAAAGCTTTTTAAAAAATGACTTCAAAATAAATGACTCAAAAGTTTCAATGACTTAAAAGAGAAAAAACTTTAAAAAAATGTAATGAAATGCAATAATTTTTAGGGCCACCACAGTCCAAATTGTTTTGCTAGAGATCTCATACATCATCTCTTTTGCAAAAAATGACTATCTTGATAGTTTAGTTTAACAAAAGTAAACCAAAAAAATAAGGAAAAAAACGGAGTTACTGAAGCAGAAAATTTTGATGACGATTCAGTAAATAATATGCAGCATTGTAAGTTGTTTTATTATAAATAATTTTTTCGATTTGAAAGAGAAAAAAAATGAGGAGAAAAATAGCTAAATCACTAAGGCCAATTACGCTTTTCCAGCTTAACCTTAAGTTAAAGCTTAAACCTCAACAACAATTATTGACATAGTCGTTGTTTAATCTTCAGCTTATATTTAAACTGACGTTATATAACTGGGACCCTGTCTTATGAAGGCAAGTTAACTTTAACCCTCAATTTATTGCCATAACAACAATCATGTTCACAACTGTTACTGCAGAAATAAATCGATAGTTAAAGTTAATTTACGTTTATAAAACCGGGCCTAGGCCTAAGAAAATCTCTTTTTTGTAGTGTATAATTTCCGAGAGCGGAAACAATCAAATGGTGCAATCGTAATTTGCTTTCTCAAAATTTCGTTCCACCTTTCAACTTCGAAAAGGTTCACATTTAGAAATTAAAAATAAACTGAAAAATAAGAGGGGAGGGGGTCGTAAAATTTTATCACTTACACTGGACAAAGAAAACGAATCAGATACGTAACTTTTTTTACATCGGAAGACATTCCGGAAAAACAAGAAAAACTAGAAAATTAAATAGGTTCGGATTATCTCGGGGGCAACTTTTCCTGGAAACACTAGAAAAAGAAAACAATTAAACTTTACAACCATTGCTTTCCTAAGTTTTCGATTTTCCAAAAAAATGAACAACACAATAACTGAACAGATTCGGGAATATGAACATGAAAACAATGGAACAATTGCTGTTTTGTTTTTCCCAGATTTCGACTTTCCAGAAAATTGAAGAGTAATTCGAAGTATTTCGAGATAACGCCTTACGAAAACTTTAGAAAAAGAAAATAATTGAACTTAACAAACATGGTTTCCCAAGATTTCGATTGAAAAAAATTGAGGGTGTTCGGATAATCTCGGCGCAAGACATGAACACTGAATGTTCCCTGAATCACAGTTTGGTTTCCTAAGATTTCTATTACCGAAGAAAATTAAACAAAACAACTGAATGGTCACTGAACAATCATTGTTCGTTTTTGAAAAATTTAGATTTATAAAATTAAATCGAAGAGTGTCTAGAATATCTCGAGACAACTCCTTCCGCAAACACAACAAAAAACAAACAATTGAACTTCACAATCCTTATTTTCCTAAGGATTTGGGTAAATAGGAGAAATAATATAAAAGAGAAGGAGATTGATGGAAGATTACAACTTCTGCAAAAATTGAAGAACGCTCGAGACCAATTATTTGCGGAAATACTAGAAAAGAATTGGATTTCACAAACATTGTTTTCTCAAGAATTTGACTTCCCAAAAAAATTCCGGAGAATATCGACGCAAGACAAAAACAACTGAACGTTCCTTGAACAATCACTGTTTGGTATTTTAAGATTTCGATTTCAGAATAAATTGAAGAGCGTTTGAAGTATCTAGAGACAACTCTTTACGGAAACATTACAAAAAAAAAAACTTCACAATCGTTATTTTTCCAAGATTTCGACTTCCCAAAAAATTGAAGAGCGTTCAGAGAATCTCGACGCGAGACACGAAAACAATTGAGCGTTCACTGAACAATCACTGTTTGTTGTTTCTCCAAAACGTCGACTTCTCAAAAAATTGAAGAACGTACGGAATATCTCGAGATAGCTCTTTACAGAAACACAAGAAAAGAAAACAATTGAATTTCATAATTATTGTTTTCCCAAGACTTCAACTTCTCAAAAAATTGTAGAGCGTTCGAAGTAACTTGAAAAACTCTTTACGGAAACAGTAGAAAAGAAAACAATTGAACTTCACAATCATTGTGATTCCAAGATTTCAGCTTCTGCAAAAATTGAAGAACGTTTGGAGAACCTCGGCGCAAAACACGAAAACAAATGAACGTTCCTATTTTCAAAAATAAAATCAAGTTTTCTTGCCAGATGAAAATTATGAAAATTAATTAAAATTGTGTAACTGGCAGTATAGAAAATGTTAGGAAAGAGTTTATACATGTATTTCGGCCTTATTGGGCTTCATCAGAACTCTGTACCTTAAAAAATTTTGGTTTATTGAAAAATTTAGAAAAACTTGATTTTATAATTGTCAATTTGTTGTCTTAGTAACATCAAACAAATATTTTAAAAATGTCACTTTTGTGGTTTTACTAGAGAATGCAATCGCTTCCTTGTATAATTTGCAAAAGAATTTCATATTTTTATCATTAATTCCTGTTCTTGTGTTTTGGGATTTTAGAAATTCAAAAAAAGGGGTAAGTTTTTCTAAATTTTTCAATAAACCAAAATTTTTTAAGGTACAGAGTTCTGATGAAGCCCAATAAGGCCGAAATACATGTATAAACTCTTTCCTAACATTTTCTATACTGCCAGTTACACAATTTTAATTAGTTCCTATTTTCATTTATTTGGAATTTTTTTGGATTCCAGACATTTTGAATTTATGAAATTAAAAAAAAAAAAAACTGAACATTGAATAACACTCAATAAAACCAGTAACATTGGACTCAAATGAAGTTGTGAGATTACAATCATTTCTTGTTCTCCCAGAATATGATTTCCCCAACTAAGGGCGCAAGGTAGGTACGTTCCCCGGAACCGAAAATAGTCGAACCTCGCCATTTTCATTTGTTTTGTTTGAACTCTATCGGCATTACTGACATTTTGAGCAATATCATAACATCGAAAACTAAGAAAAAAAAAACAATTGAATAAGTCGAATATCGCGACCAGTGTTTGTTTTTCCAAGCTTTCAACTTTCCAAAATTCCAGGATGGTTTTCGAAACTATAAAATGAAAGAACTCTAGAAAGAAACCATAAAAACTACTAAACATAGGCAGCTTAATTTTCTTACGTCTAATCTTGATATTTTATGAGTGATAAATAACTATCGATTAAAATAAGAATTGGGAAAACTTTACCATTAACATTAAATAAAAAAAAGAGAACAACTGAAGCAACGACATTCCTTTATTTGTTCCTTTTGATTATTTTTTTTAACTTTACGACTTCGAAAGCGATCATGTTCAGGCACGACCCGCATGATGTATGCAATATTTTGTTAACTATTCATATAAGCAATTAGCGCATGTAAATAGTAATTAACCTCAATAAATATCGCAAATTGCACGCTGCAATTTAGATAAAAGTTTCCGGCCAGGGTTCAATTAACAAAAGCGCAAATCTATTTTTTGCTGGGCGGCGGAGGGGACGGGGGAATATCAGCCTTGCACAACATACATGACAATCCAAAATTAAAAAAAATATTGCGCAACTTTATCTCATTTTTGCAGTGCGTGATTCACGCTGCAAACTTTTTAAAACAGGATTTACTTGACGGGCAAGATTACGACTGGATTAAGACTTAAACTGCATCGGATCACACGCAGCCTGCGTAGAAATTCCTGAAGATCAGATAGGTACGAGTCGAGTTCGCTAACGGTACACGTAAATTTACGCCGTCGGCTGCCGGAAAATCTGGCAGTTAATTAAAAATTCCGGTCAATAAATTCTCCGGGACCGTAATCTAATGGGAATTGCATCCTGCAATCTGTGGGATGAGAACCGTACGCGTGTGATGCAAGAGGTCTCGCCTAGCCATTGTCCATCTGTTGTCGTTGTTGGGATTAACGAACCAGAAGAATTTTAGAAACGAAAATCTCAATCTTATTGATGACATAAACTGCAACGTAAGTGGTATTTGCAGGTGAAATTAATTAATGAATTGGCCGTGAGTATCACTTGAAGCATCACATCAGAATTTTGATGAGCAATTGTGACAGTTATTGATAACGACGATTGCACCAAATATGGAGGTCTTTAATGTGCGATAGCACTTGTTTGCATTCTTAAAGCTTTAGAGTATATTGCATTCTATTAGCGTTATTAATAGAATTGGAAGTGATTTTTGCAATTAAAAGATACGTTGATGATTTTCTATTTCGTTTTATTTACTCGTTTCTTCTTTACAGCTGAGCCTTGTTTATTACTTTTCTTACCGTGCATTTACACTAAATCAAACAAATATGGTTTCTCTTTTCTTTTTACTAGTTTTCCTTCGAGATCCCTCTTTAATAAAATTCCATATCTCTTGATATGACTCACAATTAGATATTCTACTTTACGTCTTCTTTATTTCCAATAATATTTAAAAAGTCAAAGAGGTTAGATTGAAGCAAATAGAACAGGCAGGAGTAGATGAAAATGAAATAATAGCAAAGCTACTTCGATAAGAAGTTCTAAAAATAAATAAATAAATTAGGAATATACCAAGCTGTGCACATAGCGATACATGAAGTATTCAATCGTAAAGTTCAACAAGTTGGTCTTGATTTTTTGATGAAACAAGGGATGTCGTCTTTCTAAACCAATTGACGTTTTGCGAATGTCAGCTGTCAAATAGGTAACCTTTCGCTTATAATCTAACGTGACATTTCGGACTGATCTAATTCAAAAGCTATGAAAAAGTCAAAGGGCAATTTTCAATAATTAAACACCTGATACCCTAAGTTGGATAGTATCCATAAACAGAAGGAGCAAAAAAGGAAGGTAGGGATAAAGTTCAATTAGACGCTAGACAAAGAAAGAAACGAGTATAAGAGATCAACCATTTGCAACAAATGTTCAATAAGTTGTTCAAATCATTATATTAAGAGAGTGGAAATGATTAATTATAACAGATTGCCAGAATGTAAAGAGATAAGGAAAAAGTAGAGGTAGAGAATGTTTGGAGAAAGAACGGACCCACATAGTACAAGAAACACTACGACAAATTGATGTACAGCTGTGGAATCATAAAGCGGGACAGTATAATGTCAGTTTAAATGTTACTTCTTAATTCTGGTAACTATATGGTAACTTACAAACCTTTGTGGTTCATAATATAATTAAATAATATAAATGGTAAAAATCTTATCGTATAAATAAGAAAAAGATTAAACACTATCGAAATAATACAAAATTTTGCTATAAGACTTGTCCCGCTTTATAATTTCGCAGCTGTACATGGGAATAAGCAATGGATGATGCCAACAACGATCAAATTCGGAGGAAAGTATCTAAGATATTTATTAAAGACAGAAACTGCAAAGCGTGGGGATGTAATACTTGTTTCCTGCTTCGTCTTAAATTGCACCGATCTTACATCAAACTTTCGACGTATAAACATGAAAATATTGCAGTTTAAATCATTAACATGATCAATAAATATTCTTCGTTGTCTGTCTTCATTATAAAACACAATTTGACTTGCAATCCACATAACAATTTCATGGATTCTTGGCTTGTGGTGGTGAAGCATAAGCGAAATAAACAATAAATGTTAAGAAAGAAGAAGTACATAGAATACGTTCTGTAAGGTTGTTATGTTATGTCCTCTCAATTCAAGATGTTCTCAATAAATGTCTATGTATCCATCTGGATTATTTTATGTGTAAATGTCCAGATTCTTTTACATTCGAGTACAAGTGTGCCAAGAACATGAAGATACAATTAGCAACTTGTCTCGTCTCTCGAAGGCAACTCTGGTCTATTTTATTCTTGCTTTTTCTTCAACAGAATTGTTCTAGTTACTATTAATGGAGCACCCTAGTCCTAGATCCTTATACCTCTGGACTTGTTCTGGTTGCATCCCACTGGCTTCAAAATTGTTGTCTCAAATTATCATCACTTTCGCGTTCCGTTATATTCAAAGTTCAATTTTTTGTTTACAAACTTGACGCCCAGCAACACCATCTCTTGATGCAGTAAAGATCATGTTTTCTTCACTAATGTTTGAATCCTTTGAACAAAAAGCACCCTCGTTCATCGAATTAGTGCTGATGAAATAGACTAAGAAGAAGGTAGAAAGAATTCGAATTTTTTTTTGTTCAAAACAAATTTTAAGGAACTTGTATCTTTCATCGTTTTGATTTCCTTGTAATAAGGTAAACATTTTTCATCATTCATGAGAAGGAAAACCAACTTTTTTTTTTAATTTCTGCACTGCCTTTAAAAATGTAATTACTTCCCTCTCCATTAAGCTGATCAATTCTGATTAACACTGATTTCATGTTATAGGTTCATTGTTCCTTGTTTCGTCTACATGAAGTCCACTCTGGTGTCCTTTCCATTTTAAGAGACTTTTGGAAGTTGAAACTAGTCGAGAGCACAAAATAAATGTTCGTCAGAACAGGAAAGCCAAAAAGAACCATAAAATAATTCCAAAATATTTTAATAGATGGCATTATCTCCGAGTATTTTTCCAAGCCAACCTATCTATAATGAGTTCTGATTGAAGGTGGCGGGTCATTATTAGAATTGGGAAATCAGAATTACTCCAGGTAGTATGATTTTTCCATTAAGTTGATTAAACCCGATTTAGTAATTCATAAATATTTTAGCAGATGACATTATTTATGACTATATTCAAGCCAACTGAATCAAATAACTTTGGTATTATGACCGTTCCGCTTCTAAAAAAAAAAAAAACTACTTCTACAAAGTTAACCCTGAAGAGTACTTCAAGTAGTGTTCCCGGTATGCGAAGTATCGACAATTCCGTATTGTCATTTGAGACGTTTCATCTTTTAAAGAGGATAAATGGAGTTTTGTGCGTGAAGATAAAATAAACCACTTTAACTCTTTTTTTCCAAATGCTAAGTTTTGTGCCAACAAGTCAAGATAAAATCGTTTGAAAAATTCATCAACGAGAAACATGCTGAGAAAAATTAAAATGTTTAAATAATCAAAAAGCTATATAGTTTCAGGTCAATTTAGTGTGTGAGAGAGTGATGGACGAGCGTTGCCATGGGAATTAAACACGTTATTAAATTAACCATAGGATAAGAATAGAGGCCTTTGATGTTAATGAAAAGTTTTGACACATCTCATTGTACGTGGTCATCAATAGACGCGTCAAATAAGGATCAAGGTTCAAAACATCAAAAGAACAAAACTTTATATGCAAAATCGCAGTACGAAGTAGTATGTATCCATCCAAAAAAAAGGTATCCCAAAGGTGGCAGGATCATTATAGAATTAGGAAATTAGAACTATTCCAGTTAGTAAAACCCTTCCATTACATTGATTATCACTGATTCTATAAATTGCAAATGTTTGACCAGATGGCGTTTCCTTCCAAGGAAAGCCTGTGTAAAATGGGCGCTGAATGAAGGTAAGGTGGTGGATCATGTTTAGAAACCAATAGCCGTCTATTGTTTATTAGAAATTAGTTCAATTTAGTTTGACTGTTGATTAACGTTCAAATCATCGTATCTTCATGTACAAATCAATAAATCAAGTTTTCTTGTCCACTTTCGAGTCTACCTAAAAATCAGTGTTGAGCATAATTAAATTATTTTGACTTAATTATTTAATTAATTTAATAATTATGAGTTCCAACGGTTACAATTAATTAATTATTAATTGTAACCGTGGGAACTCATAATTAAGTTTTTACAATCACAATTAATCAATTGTAATTGCTCGGTTCTTACAGTGTCACAATTAATTAACTGTTAGTTTTTTTTAAGGGATTAAATAACAATTAACATGATTCTTAAATGTAGTTCTGAACGTTCATTGAATCATTTCTTAAATTTAGTTTCTATTTGATTACATACCTACTATATATTACTTGAATAAGTTAAAATTAATATCAATTCAAAGATCTTATCACATTAAAGTGGAGCAATGATGACGTTATTAGATATTTTTGTTATTAGATCTTTTTTTAAAATAATTATGTCATTAAAAATATTTATTTGCAAATAACAATTAATTACTTGCAATTACATTTAATTGTGTTCTGCAACTATTTATTTGTAATTAAATTAAATTCAATTCAATTATAAAATGCAATTATGAATGTATTTTTAATCAATTAATTCATTAATTGATTAATATCCTGCACTGTTAAAAAATTAATTCCGATTTCCAAATATTCTCCGCCATTTTGCTAACAAATTTCTTTGTTTCTCGGCGAAAAGTAATCAGATTTATTCGAAGTCAACAACAAATTTTAAATATTTTAATGTTGAAATATGTAGTTCGTGAAAGCAACAACAACCTTATTTTATTATGTCATTTTTCATACAAACGCCACAGAAAAACCAAATTCTAAATAAGTTTGTTTTATTTATTTCTAAAAGTAAGTAGAACTGTTTGCGGTTAATGAATTTAAGTAGGTATGTATTTAATTTATGTGAGATTCAGCAGTGCCAAACTTTCTCCGCCATTTTTCATTCAAATTTCATAAGTAAATAGATTCTGAATATATTTCGAAAACCAATGCCATCTGTATGAAATTGTAAAAATTTTTAGTAGTTTTTCATTCGCACAGAGTTTGAATAGAATAATGGGAACAATGTCAGCTCAAAGATGTTTTTTTTATCCAAAAAAAGTACAACTAAATGAGATGTGACGTTCTTTTTCTTCAATAAAATTCGCTTGGAAGATATATTGCTATTTTTCATCCAAATATAGATATACTAAATAGAAGCTTTCCTTTCAATAGCTTCAAGCTCCGTACAACATGTGCAGTCGCAATCATAATTCATCACGATTATAGAAAGCATACAGACCATGATCCCATCTCCTTCAAAACTACAAATGTTGAATGTATTTAAATCTTACTACATCAAAATTAATCCGGGATATAGCAAAAAAATAATTTATCTGTAAAGGTTTATACAGGCTGTTCTTCAAGTTGATGCAAAAAAATGGCGTATGTGGTAAGAGATATTCTCATATATTAAGAGGAAAAAAAAATTCAAGGCAATTCCCTGTAAAATATTTAGACCCGCTGGACGCAAAGGACGGTGACCTTCACTCACAATAAATGTTCGAAGTCCCCCCCCCCTCCCTGCGCGAGACGTAAACATTGGTCGGCTCGACGAAACAGGAATTCACATGCGTTACGGAATTGCGTCGAGTTCGTCTATTGTATTTATTTCTTCGGCGTACACTAAATCCCCCAAAGATAAAAATCTAATGGATTAAGGTCTAATATTTTCTAATATTTAAATTTACTTCCTCTAGGAGTTCCGGAAAATTAGTTTGCAAGAAACGTAAATACACCATTTCGTCCAAGCGATTAGGCAAAACAAATAGACCGATTAAAGTGCCGTTTAACACACACATGCATCCCTTGTAAACACTGTGCATACAAACGTCTTGCAGCCAACGCATTTTGATCATATTCGCCGCAAATTGAAATCATGTCCACTGCCGTATATTTAAATTAATAATTACGGAGAGGTCGGCCAAGGAAACGCACTCCAGGCTGGTTTAAACACAACTCAACTTTACTCTCCCAAAAACACATGTACAAGAAAAGGTACCAAGCAATTTATAGTAAACAGAAATAAAATCTAATTCTTCTATCTCATACTCGGCAATATCTCACAAGAACAGTATTGGAAAATTCGGGGCCATGTTTTCGACACTGCTATCTCCGATCAAGTGCAATTGAGAACTGACCCACTTAAACAGCCGATGCTGACATCAGCAAATTTCTCAAAATAAATCAGGGACTATAAAACTGTTTCATCGCTCGCCAAGAACATTTATTATCTCTAATATTTATTAATGAATTGTTATACAAAAACTGCTTCATTCTATCACTTTTAATGTAAACTTTCACTGGTTTCATTTTTTGTATGAAGTTAAAAAACACTCAGTATAATAAATTATGATTGCAACTCTACATTGAAATGTTCTGTGCTGTTCAAAACTGTTTTAGTTTGTGAAAGGAAAGAAATTTATCGAATTTTCCCGGCCATTTCTTATGTAAACAAATTTTAAATGTTTCTCTATAATTCTTTATTTATGTGAAACTTTCTCCACAATTTTTAATCCAAACAGTATTGTTGCTAATAAATTTACATTGCGTTTAATTTTTAAGTTACATTTAGCATTATCAGCCAATTTCTGAAAATGAATTTGACAAAAATTTTAGGATTTAAAAAAATTAGTTTCCCATTTTATTTAAAGTTCTTCAATACAACCATAAATAGTCATTCATGGCTGATAATATATTTGGTGCAAAAAAAAAACGGAAAAACCTGTGTGCGCCGCCCGCCAGCGTATATAAATCAGTTCACCGCCCGGAGGAGGTTTTAAAGCTCCGTGTTTCCGGAGTTATTTATTCAGATTAACGTCAAAGTTCCACCCGTGAATGTTCACTCTGCATTTAGCAGCGCTGGTTTTCACGTCATCATCACTTATTGCAGTAGTAATCACGACTGAACAACAAATTTGTGTTCAGGAGACATTTATTGCGTCGCCAACTGTACCATTCAACGTTTATTGTAATTTCCTACGTTTTTATGTCCGACCTTGCGCACGTGGATAAAAAAGATCAGTTTTTCTTCGATTCGCATGAATTTTAATGAGGGCGGGTTAAAAATACCCGACGTCTTAATGCAAGTCGCTCGCTCGTTCCGACACTGAACCTTGTAACGTAACCATAAAACGCGAAAGCCTTGCGTAACCGAACAACAAACACAAAATTCGTTCCGAAACGCATATTTCGGAAATTCAATGCGTCAAACCTTGATCGAAAACACGTGCCCTCGTCTTTTATTAGATCGATTTTTTTTTCCTGACGACGTAATCGTGAAGTAATTCTCAATTTATTTGCCAACGTTTCCGCCAGAGTGCATGGAACTGCAAGCAGGATTTTTGAGTGAGAGGCCTTGGGTGTATTAATAGAACGGGCAGCGCAAATATTTAAAATGTCACAACCTCCGAATATTACGACGTCGATGTATAAATTGGCAGTTCGAAGCTGCGTCAACGCGCTTACAGGATGCAGTTAATGCAAATGATTTTTTTCCATCTTCATCTTCACACTGGACGAATCAACCAAATCGACTAATTAGAATTCATTAAATAGTAAAATACGACGTAAAAACATATATTAATATAATCGAAAGAGAATAGTAAAATCTATACATGAATGAAAAAGAAGAGCATACAGGTAACTGTTTTAAAATGAGAACATATGCCATTACATAGTAGGGAACGTAAAAAAAAGATGAAGGAAGCCTTTGTACATTGTATCCCCGTGTTTTCGATTAGCTGCTCTGCAGCATTCTGAAAGTATCTCCGTTTCTTATTTCTACACGAGGTTAAAATAAGAGTGCAGTCCAAATGTAAGACAAGATTTACAACGGAAGTTTGACTTCAGCGAAACGAAACCTACAACAAAGAACCAACTGATTCGAACTGCGAAGCGGCACATAAATATCATGGACCGTTTTGTATTCATCTGCCTGAAATTATTGTGCCGCTTGATACTAATAAGGTACGAAATAAAATACTCTAAGGGTATTCATACGAGACCGTCATCACGTGAAAAAGAAAACCAATTACCCGCATTTATAATTCATTCATAATCCATCAAACTTCCACGGACGCATTTAATGTTGTACGTAGTTTAGTTTCCGGTTGAAGTTCGTCACTTTCATCTACGAAGCAGCTACGTGGCCCTCAATATTATATCACTCTCAAGTTAAAGGCCCGCTTGCCGTTCGTGCATTATTAATTTCTTCACCTCAAACTATCGATCGTTTCGGCGGAAAAAGGCCGCCGCACGCAAATCGAACACGCCAGGTCAAAGACACCACCTCGTTTGGCACATGCAACTGAAGAGGAACTATTTTGGCGAACGCAGGAAACCACCAGAAATACTCATTCTGCAAACGTTAAGCTAAGTTGAGAGAGGAAGGCGAATAATTAATAGTCGTGGAGGTAGATGTGAAAATTCGCCCTACGGAATAAATGGTACAAGTAAATTACTTTCAGTCTCATTCTTCGTGCAATTCTGCAAGAAGTCGATATGTCATTCACCCCTTTATTAAACACGTTTCTTTTAATAAAGATTCCAAGTCGCTTGCTCTTCATAGTTTTGCGCGGAGTCTTACGTGTTGATATGTTCGGCATGGAACATGTAATTGTGGGATGAAAGGGCCACATCCCACTCACAGGGTGATTCCACGATTATCTCACATTTTACAAGGCGTTTGAAAAGAAAGTCAAAGGTATTAATCTGAAAGAAGCAGTTAAACATCGCATCTTTCAAGTCATTTTGAAACCTTAACATTTTTTTTCAATATGTGATACAAATGAAATGCAAAAACTCTTGGACAGGAGATAGAAGTGTAAAGTTGGATATTAATAAAGGTAAATCCTTTGCGCGAGTCAAAAATGGGGATTAATGTGTAGTTTTGGTCGTTTTCAACTTTCTCCATTTCAGATGAAGATTGTTCTTGTTGTTTTCTGTACTTTGTACCAATTTTTCCGCTGTTCTTCCTTTATCCAGGTTTTTCTTGGTCTTTCCCTTCACTTCCTTTTCCTCTCTTGTGTCCCATACACTTTCTTTATCGTGCTTTCGTCTGCCACCCTCATTATTTGTTCAAACCTTAGTTTGGTTTTAAGGTTTTCTTTATGTCATCTGTTTCTTACCCTATCTAATCTTGGCTTTCTATCAATTTTCCTTAAATATCTCATTTCTGACCTTTGCATTTTATTTTTTTGACTTTCGATTATTATCACCCATATCTCTATGATTTGCAGCAACTTTTAAAAATTTTTGAGCTTATGGGTGACCACTAACACAAAAAGCTATGCATTATATTTCTTTGGCTTTCTATTATCAACCATACCTCTATGATTTGCAATTTCTTTAAATACTTGAACTTATGCATGACCATTAATACAAAGGTAAGAACAGCAACAAAACGATCCGTGAAGGAGTAAAGCAAGAATAACGCACACTAGGAACAACGGTAATAATAAAAATCATATAAATAGAAAAGTAATATTAGAGAAAAGATAAATCGAGAGTAACGTAAAATTTATAATTTACAAGCTTATTAATAAAACAAATCAAGGTTGAGTGCCAAAGAACAAAACTAGATAAAGAATGAAACGAAGGAATTAGAGAACTGCTGCGGGAAGAGTCTAGAAAATAAACATAATTGTGCTAAAGCAGTATAAGACTTAGAAAAACGAAGGAGTGCTAAAGAAACAAAACTAGATAAAAAAAAGAAACAGGGGAATTAGAGAACCGCTAGGAAGAGTATCAAAAATGAATGTAATGGTGAAAAAACAGTTGGAATTTCTATAACCTTACAAAAAAAGAGAAAGACGAGAATAGATTAGTGCATTGAAAAAGATGGTGGAGGCGAAAGAAATTAAGAAAAAAGAAAAGACTTAGGAAAACAGAGGGGTGGTAAAGAAACAAAGCTAGAATCAAGGATGAACGTAATAATGCAAAAACAATTAAATTCGTACAAGCTTATAAAAAAAGAAAGGCGAGAATAGACTAGAGCAGTGAGAACTAATAGAGGTAAGAGCAAATGAAGGAAAAAGAAGAAAACGAAGACGACTTAGGAAAAGGGAGCAGTGCTAAAGAAACAACACCAGACAAAGAAAGAAACGTAGGAATTAGACAAATGCTAGGAAGATTATAAAAAATAAATATAATGGTACTAAAGCAAAGAAAAGAAAGACGATAATAGGGAAAGCAAGGATATAAATAATAAATGTAATGGTGCCAAAGCAGTTGAATTGGAATAACTTTATAAAAAGAAAGAAAGACGAGAATAGGTTGATGCACTAAGAAAGATGGTGGAGGCGACAAGAAATGAAGGAAAATGAAGAAAGAGAAGACAACAAACGGGAGATGATGAGTGAAAGTTGGAAAAAGACCTGAAAGATTGGTATAAATGATAATAGAAGTCATTTAAGCGTGAAACTTTTAACAGATAGGCAGAATTGAATTCTATTGTGGACCAATTCTTGGATTGAAGCTAAAGAAGTCTGACGTGTGCTTTAAGCACTAACTAACTAGAACTATTATATAAGTAGAGTCAGTTGAAAAGGTAATTATATAAGGGTTGGCCATGGAAACCACGAATAATGTCTACACTATGAGCATAAATGATTGAGGACAAGTTGAATTTCCCGCCTTTCAATATTTTTCTTAAGTTGGTCAAATGTATAGGCGTGCACTGGGTTGCAATGTGGATAGCGAGATTATTACTCAATAAAATAGTCTGGTAATTAATTATGTATTAATTTGGTCATTTCAAATACCTAATTGCAATATGTATGCAAATATTGGCTCTGAAAAGATCCGACACTGAACAAAAATTAATTTATTTTCAGGACGACCACACACAAGGAATAAAAATCACTAGATAGAGACGCGGGAAATTCAACTTGTCCTCAATCATTTATGCTCATACTGTACAAAAAGCTTCAGAATTCATTAACTACCATCACAGAAAATTATTTTGAAAAATTTCGACTAGTATTGTGGTCGTTATTTTAGTAGACATTACTTCTTCTGTTTTCCATTGCCACACTCTCTTTGAGTATTATAGTTTGTCTAGTTTTCTTTTTCTCTTTCGTACTTTCCTCCTTCTTCATCATCATTTACCTTCCTTAAATCCTTAAAATCTGTATGGTTTTTAAAGTTCATTATGTACTATGCTTTCAGTCTTCATTTCCCATTGTTCCTAAAAAAATCTCATTTTTTCTTTTGGTTCCATCTATTGACCTTCCACTATCCTTTGAATCGGTGTGGTTTTAAAGTTCAATATGTGCTGAACTTCTTTTCTTATACAGTCTTCATTTTCGTTATGTCTCTTTAAAATATCTCGTTTTTGAGTTTTGGGTTTCATTCTTTGGTTTTCTATCATCATCCAATATATCCCTCTGAGTAATAAAATGGTACTCAACGTTCTGTTTTTTTTTTTTTAATATTTGGAGTTTCTCTATTTTCTGGCGGACATTTCAATTGTGTTTCCTTTAGCCATCTTTCGTTTTCGTCATCATCACATGACCATATACCATAGTAACTGCCTAGTCTGAATTTCTTTGGCTATCTTTCTTCTTCCATCCTCATCACATAACCATACCATAGCAACTGTCTATATTCTATCCACGTTGCTAATAAACGCTTCTTGTTCTTCTCCTTATTTCTTTCCTTCGTAAGTTCGAGGCTAGCTTCTTTAAGAACGTCCATTCAAGTACCCAGGACGATTTCATCTTTCTTAAAAATTCGCCTGCATTTATTGACTCTGACCAACCAGAAGCATTACTTACTGGCAACAAATCCTCTTACATTTAAAGTGGCACAGAAGGACTTCCGATGTATGGATATTGGATAACTAAAATCAACCTTGACAATTAAAGCTGCCAATGAATGGATAGTTAAAGTCAACCCCTTGTTCTAGGAGTGAAAGAGATTGAAGAATGAAGTACTTTTCTTCAGAGCAATTTTGTTTGTATGTTGAAACAGTTTAATCTGGCCGCTCAGTTGCCAAATTAATGACAATAAAAAGTGACAGCGGCGTTGCCCATAATATATGCAAAATGATAGATGATTTGCAGTCTGGTCGAAGTATGTAGACAGTAGATGATCTCAGACATACCGAACGCATAGTTATGTAACGAAATGAAAAAAAAAACCGTCAATTGCGCATTGGATTCGTAATGACGGACGTAACCGAAGAAAAATCCACAGTCTTCCTCCATACACACAATGGGAGTGCAACGCATGACACCAAATTCATTAATTACGTCGACCTTGAACCATCGCGCGGACAAACACGACTGCTTCTATCTCGAATTTACGAAAAATAACGTATCGCATAAAAATATCGTTATGTAGGCAACGGCACGTGGATCTATTTTCGGCGACAAGATTACAATAATGCACCGTGGCGATAAGCGAAAAAAAAAATACTCGCGCCTGTTATTGCGAAACCGTATCACGCCGATTAAAAATGATACTGCAACAACAATGGGAGCTCGCAGATAACGGAGATAATCGAAATTTCGGCCCGCTAATTTCCCCCCGCGATTTTTGTTTGTGATTCGATTTAGCCCGCATTCATTTTTCACCAGGCAAATTATACACAACTGTCCTATTCGAGGTTGCCACGCCATAAATACTTGAGGAAACTTCGGAATTACTCAAAGTATACAATTTTACGTCGTTAATTATTTAGGGTACAGCTGATGAAGTACACGGGACTAATAATAAGCTTGCGCAAACGTTAATATTCCTGTTATTATTTATCATTTATGTTTAACAAGGGTGGTATTAGTCATAGACCCCCAATTTAGATGAATTGACTCAAAACGTTGAAAGAATCTAAACACGTAAGTCAAAATTATTAGAGCACAGGGGAGTATCGATTTAGTTGATTGTGACTATACACAGAACACAATACTTCCGAGTATTTGTGGAACTGTTTTGCTAACTTAATTTAACTCACTGGTTATATGACACAATATCTACAGGTAATTGTTATAAAATGAAAACATAGGCAACGTAGCAGGCAGAATCGTTACAGGCACGTAAAAGAGGTGTAGGAGGCCTTTGTATATTCTACCCCCTTGCAGACGCATGGCGTTTTCCTTATTTAGAACAAAACGCTATTCCTTTTGCACTTCATAAATTTCGATTTTCAATTACCTGCGTAAATACGCAGAACAAATGTTCTCATTGAATTTCTATGATCTCAGTTTGAGTCAACGACCGGTATAACACGTTGGTTTGAGAAAAGAAGTTAAAAACAATTGATAAAATTGACTCCTGCATTAATTTAAGAAACGAGGTATTTATTTCTTCAATTTTTTTAATGTAACGCTACCCTCAATCAAGAATTAAAAATCACAACAAAATATTTTTTTTCTTTGCTCATTGATACGTCTAACGCAATCGTTAGAGAAAAAGTTTTGTTTTGTTTTAAGGAAATGAAACGCGCACAATTTTGAGTGAATATTTTTAATTCTCGGCAGTGCGCGGGTCGTTATTGAATTTTTGTGTTATTAAAAGTGCTTCGGTGATACAAGGTTTCACGCTTACGCGAAAAAAAGCTCGCGATTTTACTGCCGCCGACGAGTTTCTGCAAATGTGATTCTCTCGTCAATTTTTAATTTATTTGTCGTTGCACTTTTAAAAAACGACGCTTTTGAATATTGTATCAAATTTTCTAAAGCAAATCCGCCTCAAATAAAAGTCAGTTTGGATTCACCGCCTATTCCTTGATACAAAATCTTATACCGTCTTCGATTCATCGCTCTAGAGCAAGTACTATTTGAGTATCTCCATTATCTATGTTTACATGAGGTTAAAAGAAGATGAGAATACGCTGGAAATGCTTTAGGGCAATGAATCTCTGACCGAGTTGCTTAAGCATCAAGATTTAAAATGGTATTGTTATGTATAGTGACATACAAAAAGCTCAACTTACATATTTCTTCTTCACAAATTACTCTTGTCTGTTTCATTATGCTTCGAGTTTTCTCTTTTAGTTTTTCCGTTTTTATATTTAGGGAAACATTCTATGTTCAACGTATCAAGGCAATCGTCCCTCCAAAACTTTCATCGTGATCCATTCTACCTGATAACATCCTGCACTTCCAATTTTACTCTGTTATGTTGCTTCTTATGTTATGTTAGAACTACTCTAAATAGTTGAATCTATTTGCTATAAAATGTCGTTACAGACTACCAATTTGCATTGTGTATAGCAGTGGTTTCCAAAGTGGTTCCTACGGACCAGAGGTCCATATCAACATTATGTCACCATTCAAGACATCAAAGTTAATTTTGTTATTATGTTATGCAGTTGTGTAGACTTATTTCACTTGGGAGTTCATAGTCAGGTTATTGCTGTGGGAAGTGGTCCGTATGCATAATAAGTTTGGAAACCACTGGTATATAGGATCTTTAAAAGTAATTAAAAGAATACATTCATCAAAAGCTTAGGAAGCGCACTAATCATCTTCATACTCCGTGGAATTCAGTATACTCCATTTTGTATTTAATATTAATTTCAGTTACACTTGGGCTGACTTAATTTAAGATGATTTGACCTGTTGGGAGCTCTTGGTACTAATTCTAAGATCGGGAGTTGATGGATGTAGTCCTAGGTAAGAAAAGGTTGCTCACAGAGCCATAAGTGATAAAGGTAGGATGATATTAGCAGTTCTAGTTAAAAAACCATAAATGAAGCCTCTTCTGTATATACTTAAAAATAAATTTCATTTTTTAAAGTCTTTTCTTTTAACTTAGGGGTTTCTAAATTCTTTCTTAAGCAGCGGCCTCTTATATGAAAAAAAAATCCATCAATTTCTTTCTTCTTAAACTTAATTATTACCATAATTTTAAAACGATGTATAAACAACTTTTTTATTAGCCTTCAACATAAAATGTTTGGCCTCTTCTACAGAAACAAACAGGAATTGCAGGGGGAGAGCAAAAGACTCCTAAAGATTCTCATAAGAATCCCAACTGATTTCTACAGGTTTTTAAGTTTTCGACCCAGTTGAGAACTTTTGGTTAAAGTCTTTCTCTTGACCCTCTCTTTTAAGTTCAATTAATTTTGAAAGAAAGGTCACAGCCACGAACTCATGCCGTCTACGCAAATTTCTTGGCCGCGTAACTTTTTTTCAGGAATCAAGATTCTCGTAATCCAGTGCGTTGACACTTTCTTCTTTTCCAGATCTTCATACAAAATTATCAAAACGGATGCTTCGCATATTCCTATTTCATTTGAGATAACCGAAACTTCGATTCGTCGATCTATTAATACCATATATTCAACTTCACGGATTCGTCCACTTTTGGGGTCATCTCCAATCGATTTTCTGTTCCATTTAAAATATTTTGACTAGAATTTTGTTAGAAAATATGATGAAGAATTTTCACCCCAGTTATACAGTTAGTGCATAATTATTTTCAGGAGTATTTTAAACTCTCCTCGTATATTGAAAGCAACTAAAAAAAAAACCTCTTTACATTATCTCTTTTACTGAAATAGATTCACTGCAGAACCAGATGTTCTATACACCAGATCAATTATGATTGGTCTCCTTCCAAATGAAGATGAGATTACTTTGGGAATTGGACACGTTGTTGTGTCTTGGTAAACAAGTTATGAAGTTTCTATCGATTATTAATATAATTTGTTCTCATTGAATTTGTGAGAAGAAAGGTTTTTGTTTTACCTTCTAACTACTACTACTACTACTAATAATTTAGCTGCAAGCTGATTTTCCTTATATTATTATCCAATTCCTTTTCCATTGCTCCTTAATCTGCCCGTTTACTTCTTCTACTTCCGGTAATAGTAGTCGGGAACAATTTTTGGTGTATTATTTGCCTCCACACTCATACGTTCCATCCATCTGATTCTCTGTAATTTTACTATATTGGTTCACAGAAGAGGATTGATTTGTCCTCCTTTCTCAATATCCTTCCTCCAAAAATCTTTCCCTCTCAAAATTCCCGACTCTTTAACACTTCGTTTCTATATCCAGGTTTCACGTCTAAATGTTACCATCGGCCTTATTGCTACCTTGTATTTAGTCAATTTTTTGAAGATTACATAATTTCCTAATGGTTTGTGCCCATTGGTCTTGTATCGAGCTCTAGTGTCTGCTGCTGATAGTACTACTATCAAATCTATAAAACTGAAGTTTCTGTGAGAGATTTTTAAATTTGTATTAGCAATACAGGACACTTTTGTATCAATATTTATAAAACAAATTGAAGTTGCCTTGTACAGTTGAAGTTGCAATGACATTTCACTTTAAATCCCGATAAAAAAAAACTGTTACGTTTATTGCAAGTGACCTCTGGGGTGCCGGTGCCCCAAATTCCGGCGTCAACAAGATGTGTCAACCGGCGTTGCATAATTCATTTCCAACAGATTTCATATTCAGCGCAAGGGTCAGGCCGCCTTTGATTGACAGGACATGCAGATGCTTCTACGCTCGGATGACTCCCAACGAGCTCGGCGAAATCAGAGGGAAAAAAATTACACACGCAATCAATTAACGACGATTTCAAGTTTGAGTCAACGACAATTAGGCAAGAGTGGAAGGTATTCGCTGTTACTTGGAGAACGTCGAAGGCCGCGGCGGTTCTGCATGTGGGTAGGATGAACAATGAGCTGGCCACCAAGTTCAAGGTGTTCGTTACCTTGCAAAAGAGCAAGAGCACGGACGGATCGCGCAAAAAAAGTAATAAATGCAAGCCCGGGCCCGACTTGTTTTAGGAGGCGGTTGGCGGCTAACGACCACATAAATTTTACATCGGTGTTAAACCGAAGTCGCCTAAATTGGCTTTATCGATTTTTTTTCTTTTCCGCCGTGCGTGTGCCAAACAAAAGTAGAAACGCAAAGTATTTTTTTTTCACTTTTCGAAACCCAAAATATATAATACTACGGCCCTGATAAATAGGACTATGAATGAGGCATTCTAATCTAGGGAAAAAAATCTTAATATGATGATTTTGAACAAAAATGTGGAGGACTGTGCTTAAAATTGAACAAAAATCATCTTTCGAATCGCATAAAAATACTTGTGACATTAGTCAAGAGATGGCGCTTATTTTATCCGAGAGTTCAAGGAAAAAAAAAACAAAACAAAATTAAAAACTAAAAAATCATCTCGCCATTCTAAAGTGTTTATCATTAACGTGTTTTAGCGTTTTTTCAAGAACATTATTCAGTCGATTTCGTTTTTGGTGGTGTGTGTCTTTTGATGCAACTCCATAACTATAAGAAAAAAAAATTGTTGTCATTCGAAAGATGGTACTAAAGGTTTTCTTTAGCACCTAAGAAAAATTTACTTCAAATTTAGCGACTCAGCATTTCGTGTTCAGGTCAGAAGTGTTTTCATAATTTATGTAAAACGGCTTATTCCAAATACAAAGAAAACTGGCGGTGCCTTCGTGAATCTCGTACAGTCTTTTATTCAACCAAAAATATCCATCGGCTGTAAAGGTGATTAATCTTTCTTCCTTCATTCTTTATTCATGTTTTTCTTTTGTTATTCTCAGCCATATCTTCCTGTCTCCTGAAATACTCTTAATCCATCGTTGGCTTCTTTGCTTTTATGATTTCTTCCATTGTGTTATTCCAGGTTTTTTGCGATCTACCTCTGAACCTTTTACAATCTGTTTTAGTTTCCCATAGAGCTCTTGCTGGTCTTTCGACTGGCATTCTTAAAAGATGTCGAATCTTCGTCTCTTTTCTTCTTCAGTGGTTTTACGTTTAAGTTTCTTCTTACAGTTTAATGTCTTATTCCTATCTACTTTTAAGATCCCTACTACTCTTTTCAAGTACTTCATTTCTATTGCCGTCAGTTTACTTTCATGACTTTCCTGGTCCACGATTCACGTCCAACAGCAAAACTGGTTAGTAAATAGTGTTGTTATTTTTGTTTTACTTATAGAAGTTTTATTGGCCGAATGATATAGTTTTGCTGTTGATTGAATTCTAGCCGTAATTTCTTCTTCCAAAGCTCCTCTACTAAATGACTTTACTACTTTCTTCCCATTTATCTAAAGGATTGTTTCCTTTGGTTTGCCTGAGATTACCATTACCATGATCTTTTCTAAATTTATTATTATGTCTGCTCTCATCAATTCTTCATTACATACGTTAAAAGTACAACCATCCGCGTAAACACACTCTGAAATTAAATGTTGTGTCTAGGTTTCTGTGTCCTAATATTAATTTGGTTGTTCTCTCCATTATTTATTTTGTTGTCATTTATTGTCATTATTATAAACCAATTTGGACTTAGTGCACCTCCTTGTTGTACATTCCTCTGGGTTATTGTTTTCTGTTATTTATGCTTTGAATTATTAGTGAAAGTCTCCATTGATTCTCCTTTTCTTTAAAGAATTTCATAAATGTTGTTGTCAAACCCCTTTTCTAGGTCTCCAAAGCATTGCGCTTTAGCGTTCTTTTTTTTTATTATTTACCTTTTACCAAAAATACTGTCTTGTTCGCAATGGGCTTCCCTAAATCCGTTTTGGCAGCTTTCAACTTTTCCCTTTATTTCAGTTCTTCTCTATTATAGATTCTTATAATTTTTCGACTGTGAGTAGCAGCGATATTCCTCTGTAGCTAGTACTGTTATCTGTTATCCCCTTCCGAATATATCGGTAATATCGCCTACCTAATATACCGATACTTGTCTTCTTCTGTTTCCAAATCTACTTCAAAAGTGCCACGTATCATAGAATTCCATGATATCCCTATTGCTCGGGGTTTATGTTGTCATGTCAAATTCTGAATCTCTTAATTACTTTTTTAATTCAGCCATGTTGATTTCCTCTTCTATTTTATTGTTTCTTTTCTTTCTTAGATCATATCCTGTTGTCATCTTTGGTTTGGTTTGGTTTAAATGTCACCTCCTTGTCTCTTCATAACTACGTGCTATCCTAGAAGTTTATTTTTAATCTTAAACTGAATTTCTCCCTTGCATCCCTTTTTGCTTGCACTAACATTTCCTTCACTTTTTTGTATTCCTCATAATGCTCCTTTCTTTTTGCTTGTGAAAACTGTATCCTTTTGATCTTCTTCAGTTTTTACTCCTTGCTGCATTTCCTATGCCCACCAATGTGTTTGTTTTCTTTTTCCTTTCGTACTTTTCTTATTATGTGGAAGTTTTTGTTAAAAATTATTGTTTTATATGCAGGTTTTTAAGATGAAAAATTATGATAAGGAAAATGATGCAATTTATATTGCAGCAAGACGCAATTTCCATTGTGCGCATGCCAATCGCCAATTGTGTGTTAATTGTTAACTTCATTAAGATTGCTCAAATATATAGAAATTGTTTAAATTTAAAGCTGTGTACAAGTGTTAATAAAATCGTTAAGATAGCTAGCGATAGCAGGGCGGCATTCTTGGCTATACACCGCAACAAAATATCCTCAAAAATAACACTCCAATGTCTGGGCACACTAGAACAAGTGACCAAATACAACACCCTGGAACTCATTTGGGTTAAAGGACACGTTGGAACATTTGGCAACGAACAACCTATTGGCAACTTATTGAAAAAAAGAACCCAAGACCGACATATCGACAGATGGGTAAATCTAGACAAGTGTCATCAAGCGAAAAAGGCTATAATGGCTCCCTCGCTCAAACTGACACGATTCTGTATGCAACTACCTAGAAGAAGACTACGTCTACTCGTAGGAATACTTTCAAGACATTGCAACCTAAACAAACATATACATCGCATTAGTTTAGCAAACAGCCCAATTTGTAGAGGTTGTAACTTAGAGGAAGAAACAGCCGAGCATATCCTCTGTGATTGTCCTGCACTCGCCTCGATCAGAGGTCCTATGTTAAGGGAGTTCTGGCCTTACACGGCTGGAATTCGCAGTGCCCCTCTGTCGGACGTTCTTGGCTTTACGGAAAGAGTGGGATGACTAGAAGAACACTGCCAGTCAAACACTGCTGAACTTGGGGGGTTGTACAATGGGCCCAATTGTGGCCTAAGTGTATGTGAATTCTTATTCACCCCCTCACCAATCCAGAATCCAGAAATGTAATTTTTGTGTGCAATTTTTATTGCATTACATACGTTTAAAGCTAGCTTTAGGTACTTTTTTTATTGGACCTTTGAATTGAAGGTAATACTGACGGTATAATTAATTGTTAGACATTAGGAACCATCACTACGTCAGTTATTTGGTACTTTAAGTATTTATACTGTACCACATATTTTGATGTATAAGATATTTCTTAAACGCATTTATTTTATCCTTCGCTATACGTATACATCGAAAAAAACAGCATTATAAACAACTTTGTAAGTTATGCAGTTATTTTAGCGCTATCGCCGCCTCGGCGATAAATAAAAAAACGAGGAAATTAAGGAAGATTTATTTCAACGGATTATCACGCATCAATTCTGTGACTGATAACGAAATTTATAAACACACTTAAACGCCGGATTATAGAAAGAAAGCGTGTGCAAGTTTCATCACAAAAATTCCTCGTTTCTCCAAAAAAGCAAAAAAAAAGAAAACGTAACTTCATTTTTTAGTGTTTGTTGATGGACGTTAGAATTTTTGTTGATTTTTTTCGTGCGATAAAATATAATGAAGTAGAAACACGGCTTATCATGTTTACGTCTTGCAATTTCTGGAATTTTTAATGCGATAAAATGAGACTGCATCTTTTCTAAACGATTTGAAATTTTGTTAGTAAATTGCGACGCATTTTACACGTTTGCATGCAAATAAGAGATACAAAACCTAAATAAATGTGAAAACCAACAGGAAGATTTAACCACAACACAACAACCTGTATAACATTGTGGTTACAGATATCTAATAATAAATACTCATAATAATACTACAGCCTAAATTTGTAGAGACAAGATTAAAGCATAATAATGAAACCAACTCTAATTTCAGCAAAGCAAGGAAACTTTATAAGCAACCATTCCGATCTTATTAGATCTCTTCAGTACATCATTAACTTAGAGGGATTAAAAAACGAATGTTTCGGATTTATTCCAGGACGTGATTAACGAAAAAAAAAACTTTGTTTACGTCTGGCTATCTAATACTACATTGGCGATAAGATAACCGCAAAAATCAATAGCCATTTGTACTCTCTGCGCCACGACATGTTTCATACAAAAATGCATGTCATTTTATTATTATCTCTGATTAAATTCATTTGGCAAAAATAACTCACACTACGTATCGGAGGAAAAATATAAACATTTCGGTTTAGAGAGACACTTCTGAAAACATTTACTGTCAACAAAGAATAAATATTTAAAAAAAAAACACGTAAATGAAGTGAACACTAACTGTAGCAACTACCTTCGAAATAGATAGAAAGTAGCAGTTAGGAATTTTCTGAACGACTCCACGATTGTTAATGATGAATAGAAAATGAATATTATAAACAGAAAATTAAGAAATAAAAAATTAGTAAAAAAAATAAAAAAGGGGATGAATTGGAACCCTTCTTTCGTAAGCCACAACATAATAGATCAAACAACACCTGTTTGCGTGCGTCGTGACGCCCGAGAACGCGGCACGGCGGCGGCGGCGTCCTTCCGCTTCGCCTGTGTAATTCCGAAATAAAAAGATAAATGGCAAGATAGGAAGGCATCGATCAGGGGTACTTAAACCAGGGGAAAGGGGAACGAGAGGTGAAATCATCCTCGCCGGTTAGGTGACACCGTGCAGCATTCGCATGTTCTATTCATGTTCGAAAGTGGACGGAAAATTTGATGAGCGTAAATCAATTAATTCGATTCCGCCTGAAGACCTTCAATTCGGAGAAGCTGTTGAAATTCATCAACTTGAGGCGCGTGCACGTGCCTCAACCGTATACGAACGACAGCTTGGTATTCACCAAAAGTAATGAAAGCAACAATAAATCGCTGTATTTTATTAAGATCCGTGATATAAAAACACTTCACTTAATTAAATGTTTTCTCTTTTGTATAGAATCGAAATTTGCTTGTAGTAAAAAAAAACTTCCGTGATAAACAGATAGATGGCGCTCCATACACTAACAGTTAGAACTCTACCGACAGTCACGTGAAAATTCATTTTTTTTATAATATGTATAATACATACAATGTGACTTTATGAAACTCTATTGAAAATCAACTTTAAAACTTTATTGTACAGTCTTTAAGCACTGACTAAAAGATGGTGATTCGTGAGACTTTACATCTCTTTACAACAAGTTTTGTGCTGGATCAGAAATCATTTTGAAGTTGCGTCAAAAGAATTTTGTTTGTCTGTTAAAAGATGGCGCTGCAGAGTTTTCTCATTAATTAATAAATTTCATCTGACATTTCGTGCTTTCACATTTATTAAAACCGTTCTTAAAAAAGGACTGCGACGCGAAGAAGCTTTCCGAAATGACGCTTTGAAGCACTTGAAGCAGAAAAAAAAAAACTCTCTTGATTAGTCAGTAGATGGCGTTACCTATTAACCACGATGACTTGAAATGATGAGAAAAATTCCAGTGATTTGTATTTAAAGTGATATCCCTGAAAGGTTCAGACAAAACCTAGAACTCTCAAGTTTTTATGATGGAAGTGCTAAGGAAAATTCTTTGATGATTTTAAAGGAATAACGTTTTCTAATTTGGTTTAAAAATTTTGAAATTCCTGCAAGAATTAATTTATTAAAATGACAAAGAGATGGCCGCTCTTAAGTACTTGCATGTACGAGTACGTTTACTATATTCAGAAGGTAACGCCATTCATTTCCGCGACTTGCGTCCCCCAAATTTAAAAGAAGAATTAAGAAGAAAAAAGAGATACTTAACAAGTTACTGTTACTACGGAGTTCTTTAATGAATTTAACCCCAAATTAAAAGAGATAGAAGAGAGTGAGATAGAAAGTTGGCACTACCTACCTTCAAAACAGTAACCTTATTTGCATAGAGACAAAATATTAAACTGCTCGTGTTTCTTATTTAAACTAGATTTACATCAAAGAAGAAAGAAGGAAATTTAATGTAAAAGCGAAATTACGGCGCCTATAACAAACTACTTTCGAAATTGGCAGATGGCACCCCATGTCGCTCATAATAATTGAATATCAAATTGAAGTACACAAGAATTATTGTCTTTGTGATTTGTTACAACATGTAAAAATGTGCCTGCAAGTCAGTTGGGTTGCAATGGGGCTCCCCGAGTATCCTCCGTATAGTTGTTTACGCCCTAATTGGGGTCTCGTCAGCAGAAGAATAGCTCAAGAACTCCGCTGTAATCCCAACGACCAACATGACTTATGCAAAAAAAGCGCGTAAGCATCTAGAACTCTATAAGACACTAAAAAAAACCTCCAAAAAATAAAATATTTATTTATGTAAATAAAAGGTGACGCTCTGTACAAATTATTATTATTATTTCTTATCTTATTTCGTGAAATTTCTCTAAAGTTTGCACAAGAAGTAGCGTTTCTACATTTGCTAAAAGTGCTTCGTTAAAAAAATTAATTCGATGAAGCTACATACATAAGAGTTTTCACCGTTCGTCAAAAGATGGCGTTGCAAACTTTGACTACAGAATACGTATTCAAATTTCTCAGATAATTTGCAACATTCCTGAAAGATTTGGAAAACCTAGAACTCACAAGTGAATGAATACGCGTTCCTTTTGCTTGATTTGTAAACCCTGATCACTTAGACAAAAAAAACTGTCGTTACCGGCTAAAAGATGGCGCTCCAATTTTTTTATACTGCAATTACTTATTACTTTTCTGAACACTTATATAAATTCTTCGACTTTAAAGAAATAATGTTTTCTAATTTGGTTTAAAATTAATAAAAATTGCTACAAGACTTAATTTATTAGAATAACAGAGAGAGATGGCGCCTTTAAGCACTTGAATATAGTCAAAATATGAAATTATTCATGTTTCTTATTCAAAGTAGAATTACATAGACTCGCATTAAAAAAAAAAGGAAAATTATGGCTCTTGTAACAAACTACTTTTTGAATTTGCAGAAAGATGGCGCCTCATGTCACTCATAGTAACAACTGGACATTAACGGCAACATACTTGAAATACATCATAATTATAGTTATTATTTTTGCGATTTTTTAAACCCTTGATAAAAAAGACTGGAAAAAAGTAATAAAATATAGATTTATTTATGTGAATAAAAGATGGCGCTTTGTACTTTTATACTATTTCTTATATCGTAAAATTTCTCTAAAATTTGCAAGAAGTCGAGTTTCTACGTTTGCCTAAGTGCCTTATTAAAAAAAATAATTCGTTGAAGTTACATACACCGAAAGCTTTCACGTGTGCCAAAAGATGGCGTTATAGACTTTTGTTAGTTAACTATTAGTTACCAGAACATGTATTGAAATTTCGTTGATAAATTGAAACGAACTATAGGTTATAGTTTGTTGAAAAAACGCTCTCTAATTTTAATAAAATTGAGAGACGAACAAAATAAAGAAAACAATAAAAAAATTTGATCTTTGTAGATTGGTTTAACGGATTAACAAAGAGATGGCGTTCTATATGTATTATTTAGAACAACTCGAAATCAAATCATCACTGAAAATGAAATGCATGGAGATTCATACTTCTTATGGTATTGTGTGATGTGATGACTTGTGAAATCAACTTCAAAAAGCACAGATTTTTGTGTTGGCCAGAAGATGACGCTTTGTATCTTCATATTAGTTCTTTTTGAGCAATTCATAAAATTTAGAAATAGCCGAGCTTTCAAACGAGATGAGAACATCTTGCTACTACGAAATAAAATTAAAATTCGGCTGCAAGATGGCACTACGTACTTTTGTTACGAATTTTTCGAACTGGCCAAAAGATGGTGCTTTAAATAAATTATGTGTACCTAACGAAATTCACTCGAACAATCTCGCATATTTTACTCCGATTTCACAAATTCGACTTAATTAGATGAAGATGATACATCGTAATGTGTCAATCATCACGGATGTAATGCGAAACGATGCACGGATTGCTTAAACAAACAGATTGCTCAGAGAAAAAAAAAACCTAAAACGAGAGCTAAAACATAAATAAATAAATTATTCGCTTTTTTCGTCGGATGTGGCGACACTACAAACGATTGATGCAACACATTTCGCGATTTGTTTCTCTAAAACGGCAGATTCTTTCACACTTGCACATATTTAATTCATATCTTTTTTCTTCGTTCATAGGCGCCATTATGTTAAAGCATTTTCCTAAGCCCTAAGCTAGACTAGACTATTGTAAATCTGCGATTATAAGTGGGTATGTATTTAGAGTTCGATGAGCAGTAGATAAAAAGCACGTGCGACACCGGCCTTAATCCGATGATTTTCAGACTTTAATCAAGTTTTTTTTTTAATTAAAGCCGCGGCAAAAAATGGGGAGTTTATTAGAGCTTTGCATGAGAGACGGCAATCATGAAATCACCACCCTCAACAATATGTATAAGCAAAACGATGCCAGATTGTGCGGCGATTTTTCCAAGATGACTCATGTTTAATCCTTGATATTGTTACGAATTTGTTTATATATTAAAATTGATCTCTACGAGTTCCATGCGTTAACATTATTTCTGCTTGAATGAACACATTCGTCCAGTTCGAAACTTCATTGCAACGATCCTCCTGCCTTATCGCCCTTAATGTAAACATTGGAGTTCCCGGCTGTTTATCCAGAAATAATCTATCGCCGCCCGAATGCAGAATTTCGCCTAAAAATAGCAATGAATTCATCGACGTGAAAACGCGAAAACGACATTTTTGATCCGGTTAAATCATCATCAAGACTAATAAGTTTTTTTTTGTTGCAAAAACAACCTTTTCCAAAATCAATATTTTCAAATAGGCTATTTATATAAAAAAGGATTGTGAGAGGAACAATCAAGTACCAAGAAGCTCGAGCAAAAGTGAAACGTACCTACCATAGATAATTATGATCATTAATTTTTCAGTTTTGATGATTGAAGCTGACGTCTTCGAAAAGGTCGCCACATCGTCGTTACATAACCGACATTGCGTGCGATGAATACCTTGCATTGGTAATGGCGCACACTCACACGAGAGGAAAATAAATAACAATGCGATAAATATTCCAACGCATCGAATACATAAATAAAACGTATTAGAATAAGGCGCATAATTGAAATGTCAATAGCAGGCGAGCGGAGAAACGGCCCCCATTATTTCGTTTACCTCTTTTGCCTCCTCCTCGGCCGACCAAGATTGCAATACGTGACCGACCGCACCGGCCAACCTTGAGGATCGTTTCCTGTTTCGGCCGAAAATAATTGGCCCTGCCGAAAAACGTTGCACCCGAAAAATGATTATCACCGAGAAATGAAAATCGAGTGGGCCTTGAGGCTTTTACGTAATCATTTTTGGTCGTTACGTTCCACTTCTTTACCCAAAAATCTTTCGTTGAGGATTTCGGAATAGTACATCATTATGATTAATCTAACCAAAGAAAATATTTCTCAATGAAATTAACGGGGGATTCCCTTACGTCACGGTTTGAGGATCAGAACAGAAATGGCGGCCTATTAGATGATTCATGACTGTGTACATTAAAAAATATCTGCAAAAGGTAACGAGTGTTCAATTAAAAAGCGTTTTAGATGAATTTGTTCTGAACGTTTGGTGTAGGGTTCTTCATACGACTGGTCACCTGCAATTCTAACCCCAATTTAACTCAGAAAACATTTCAAAAATAAACGTTTACTACAATAATTTATAAAACTTTTTATAGAAATTATAATAAGTTCTGAAAGTGTCCACCTTCTCCTTAAAAACATTTCAAGGTTCTGTGCTTAATTGCGATCATCAGTTTTTTTAAGATACGAGAAAATTCATACACTTCTTGAATTTTATTATCAATCCGCTGTTTCAGGTAATTTAAATCAGCAACTGACATGGTAAATATAGAGTTTCTTTTTATGGAAGGAGTTATAGTGTTCCGATTAATTGTCTCAAAAAAAATTCTTCCACACGCCCAATTTCCATTAATTTTTGTTCCATTGCGAAAATTTTGTAAAATCACTTTTATAAAACAATTCCAATCAGTGAATAAATAAAACAATGTAATGCTTTTTGTGGGAATTCTGCAATTAACAATTTTTGCACAGAAATTTACAAAATACTTATCAAAATATTCCAAGAAACTTTGGAACAGCTTTCAAGTTTGGTTGTTGATACAAGGATTAACCGCCGTCAACTTGTCAACGTTGAAATCCAAATGAAGTTAATTACAACATACGTTCCTGACAAGAGCGTGTTACAGCCTACTTGAGGTTCTTTTTATTGAACGCACATTATAAACAATTATTTTTTATTAATTTGAGTCATTTGGTTTGATTTTTCTCACACTTTTTTAACACTGATTTGGGCTTACAATAGAAGGCACAGCATCACTGAGAAACAAAGCCTTACTTAGGATGGGTTTTCCAATGAAGTAATTGGAGATTTCCTTAAAGCAAAATCCTTTGGTATTCAAAACATAGATGGATTTGGCACTCATAATGTAGACGGCTATGTTTTATTGTTACATTAAAAATAGTATCGAAAATAGCAAATAACAAACAATGAGAAACAATGCCTTATTTTGTCAAGGAATAATTGGGGATTTCCCTGGAGTAACAACGTCTGAATCTCGGGTCATAAATGGCGACGTGTTAAATGAAATCGTGCTCTCAGAGTCAGAACTTAGATGGCAGCGCATTGCATTAAAAATGTCTCCAAAAATAGCAACAAAACTAGGAGATCCCATCTAGAATTTATTTTTTCAATCGAAGACTTTAGGCTTTGAGACTCAAAGCATCGTATTTAATTAAGTCAACCTTAGAGACTCAGAACATGGCAGCGCATTTAAGTATCGCTTTGAGACTAAGATTATAGATGGCGTCTCATTAAAATAAATCGAGCATCGAGCTTCAGAACATAGATGATATCCTCAACATATGATAAATTACATAAATTACAAACATGCCTTTGAAAATAGTAAGTAAAAAGCATCACTGAGAAAAAAGCTTTACTTAGAACTGTCAATGATATAATCAAGGACTTAATCACGCTTTGAGATTCAAAATATAGATGACACTATTAAATTACATTAAAAATGCCTCCAAAATCAGTAAAAGAAATTATCATTGAAAAATAGGGCCTCATTCAAAAATGTTTTCTCGATTGAGGACTTCACGCTTTGACACTCAAATGGACTTTTTGTTCGAAAGCCATTTATTTTCTAAGCAAAATCCAGACATTGTTTTTCTTAAGTAAAATAAAGGGAAAATTCTAACAATTTAAAGCGAAAAATGTCTTTGGTAATTAATTAATTAAATTGAGATATCACTTGTCCTAAATGTCAATCAGTTAAGAGGCGAAACCAATATGGAAAATTATTTTTTCAACAAGATGGATGTTCTTCCCATTCTACAATACTGGTAAAAAAAATTTTGAATAAACATTTTCCAATGGAGTGGTCGTTATGGAACAGTAAATTGGCCAACCCGTTCACCGAATTTAAATCCATTGGACTTTTTATTGTGGGATTATTTAAAACAGTTTGGTTTACGCCAAATATTTGGAAAACGTTGTTGAAATTTTAAAACAAAAAATAAAGAACAAGGTTAATTCTATATTAGAAGATTAGTGGTTTACCGATCAAGCAAAAATTTTTATAAAGAATAACATTTTTTCTCTAAAGTTGAAAGTTTTTCCTCTTTTTTAGTCCATCTGGGGACACATTGCCGCATACAATGAAGTTATGAAATTCAGAACGTAGATGGCAGCTTTTTACAGTACATTAAAATGCCTCTAAACATAGCAACAAAATCACTGAGAACAGGGGTTTAGAATTGCAATGAAATAATTGGGGGCCACCTAGTCTCGCTTTAAGCCATAAGATCATTAAATGAAGCATTAAATGAAGTCGACCATTGAGATTTAGAACATAGATGGGAACATAAATCGAAAGACAATGTTTTACGTAAAATTGTTTTCTCAATGAACTAATCGAAGGCTTAACGCTTTGAGACTCGGATTAAAGATGACGACGTATTAAATTCTTAAATTTTGAAATTCAGAACAGAGATGACAGCGTAACACATTGGATTACATTAAAAATATCTCCGAAATTAGCAATAAACACCGAAAAAGAATGCCTTATTTTCTCAAGGAATAAAGGGGGATTTCCCTAGAGTAACCTCTCAACTCATGTCATAGATGGCGATGTATTAAATTAAATCCTGCTCTCTGATTCAAAACATAGATAAGAGCGCATAAAATTATATTAAAAATTCCTCCAGAAACCGCAACTATCAGACCTCATTTAGAATTGTTTTCTCAATCGAGGACTTCACGCTTTGAGGTTCAAATCATAGACGTATTATATGAAATCAAGCTTGTATTAAAATTGCCTTCAAAAATATCACTAAGAGGCAATATCTTACTTATCATTAGGACTGTTTCCTCAATGAAGTAATCAGACACTCCCTTATAGTCTTGCTTTGGCAGTCAGATCACAGATGATGACGTAACAATCGAGGTTATGCTTTACGAAGAACATAGATGGCGATGTTTAAAATTGCATTGAAAGTACCATGCGATTTTTTTTAAATCAGGCCAGAGCTGGTTTTGGAAACTCCAAACGAATGTCTTAAATAAATTTACTTATGACATGTAATGTCCATATCTATCAAGGAACAAATGTTAAAATATTTTTAAAATCATGACCAGAATGCTTTCCAATGAACAAAAACAGTTTATATTAGAACGTGTATACGTAATAGGAAGGATGCAAAAATGTTTTGTAAGTGACGCACATTTTATACATTTATTGTGATGCTTTGACATTGTTTTAAAAGTAATCTCATCTAAGATATAAGTTCACACATTTCTTGGCCGATTCTGGCCTGTTTTCAATAAATCGCATGGTATTTATAAACATATGAATGAAAAAGCAAGATCTTTAGGTTTGTACTGGTTCAACTTCTGAAAACTGTAGTTGCCTGGGATATTTCATGAAATTAATCATGTCAACGACAGATGTCATCGCATTCTGAGAATCAACTCATCTTATTTTAAGTACATCGTCTTTCGAGCTTTCAAAACTGAAACGTGGAATTCGAGAAATATGAGCGTAAATTTAAAGTGAAGTTTATTTATTTGCTGATGAGGAGACGACGACAATAAATGACGACAAATCTATTTTAATTAATTAAAATGCATAAACGAATAAATAATAACAACTGAATTATAGGAACACTGAAATAAACAGATATTCCTATTCATCTATCAAAATCAAAGCATAGATGGCACGTAACGAATAAATGAAACTACATACTTTATTTCAACAATTTTTAGTTATAGATCCAAAATTTTTAGATGTGTCTTTGGGTTACTATAAATATCTATAGATATATAGATTAGATATATCTATAGATGATATCTATAGTAACCCAAAGACACATCTAAAAATTTTGAATCTATAATTTTCTGGTTACTAATATCAAATGGAGCAACTCACCAAAATTTTTAGTTAACTAAAATTAAAGTCGTTTTTAAGAACAGCAAAGTCATTTATGATCCTTCCCCTAAAAAGAAGCACTGAATGAAGTAACTGGGAATCACCCGATCATTTCGCTACCATATGTCATCCACATAGCCCACCTTACCTTAATTAATTAAACTGAAAGTTAAAAAGCTAAGTAAACCCAAACGGTCTAAGAAGAGAGAAGAATTTTAACAAGACCCTTTACGACTAATGTAAAATTTCAGCAACAATTTTTTTAGCTAAAAGAAAGATTACTGAGTGATTCCTGAGAAATATACATGTGACTCCCAAGACCTTGGTTTATGAAATAGATCACAGGTGGCAACATAATAAATTGTTATATTAGCGAAAGCCGAAACTAATCGTATCAAATCGAATTAAGAATTGCTACAATGACAATAAGGCATTAAAGTTAATATTGATACCTCATTGTAGATGGCAAGTGAATACGTTAGAAAAACTCATTCAACTAATATGCTTTAATTAAACGAATGTCAAGTAAGTCTTCGCACTTTTTGTATTTTTAATTTAAGAGCAAATTCTGTCTTTTTTATTTTAAGATACTACCAAGTTGATACTTAATACTAATACGATACTAATTCGATAAAACGATGTCAAAAACAATGCTCACTGACTCTTTCTACACGAAAAAACTAAATCTCATACACTTCTCAGACTCGTGTGAAATAGTGACCTGTGTAGCGTTGCCAGATTGTACATAGAGGGTGATTCTTGAATAGATCGCTTAAAAAAATACTGACGAAAGAAGATACTTCCCAGAAAATGGGAAAGTCGGAAAATTTGACCGTCACTTAATAACACGAGTTGCACTGCTGATGATGAATGCGTCGTTCAAGTGCATTAAATACTATGAGATTTATTAGTTACGTTTTCGAAGGTGTGCAAAGTTGTATTAATAGATCGTCTTTTATAATAATATAATTTGTTTCTCGTTGAACGTCGCACATAAAACGAAATTATAATAAATTAACAAATCAAACATAGTATGAATGTGTTTACTACTTATACTGTTTTAAACTCTGGTTATCATCACCATTTCTTTGTTATTAAAACAACATCGATAAACCGAATAAACCGAATGATTAAAATAGAAAGGTAACATGTATTATTGTGCAATAAAGATACCGTAGTGTTTGCGGGAATAAAATTTACTTACATTAAAATTTAAATTGAAAAATACCAGGAGTTCTTAACACGAAGATTTGGATGAATTGTTTTCGTGTTGTGGTGATTTATTTGTTTATCTGTCAAAGCAAGTCTTCAAAGTTGTTATCCTTATTTTATACACTCCGTACGGATTAAGTTACTTCGGATGATTTGCAAGTGAATAATTTGGAGTTCGTGTTTCATCTGATCACGATAATTCCGTTTGACTGTATTTATTTCGTTCATTTCATTTCGTCGTTTTGGGGGTAATTTTTCATTAATTATTCCTGGAAAACTACAATACATTTCTTTGTCGGTATATTACAAAATCACCCTGTATGTAGGTAAAACGTAAAACACTACACTGCCAATTAAAAGTGGAACGGTCTATAAATCTGGAGCCATTAAAAATAAAAATAGTTTTCTACACCAAGGACTTGGTTTATATGTTGAGATACATGTCTGATATAGAACTTCTTATGCTGAATTTTACATTCATAACTCTGATGTAATTTTTTCCTTTGTTGTAAGCAATAAATGGCAAGTGTAAATAACTTTAACAACAAATTTCCTGCGAGTTGGCAGTCCGGTCCTGCGTCGAAGGATGCACTGCGCAGTGACCGTACCAATAAGGAAATGCCTTGAACGAAACTAATGTGCAATTGACGCACGCGTGCACGACATACCGTGACCGCCGAAATTAAATTGGATCTTCGGCAAAACCACAGCAAACTCATGCTTAAGAGCATGACCGACACCTTGGCCGTACTTATTCAAATTGCCCTCAAACTGCGCAATACCGCCAAAGTATTCATCATGCATTTATTCATTTCGGAAGGCGACCTTTTTTACATAGTTCAATGTCGCAATGAGTAAATAATACACACTCGCAATCGATTTCCAAAAAAAAAATTAATACATTGGAGGAGTTCACCAAAAATATCCAAAGGATTTATTTTCGCAACAAGAAAAAAGAGGGAAGAAACCAAGGAGACCGTTGGTGACTATGACTAAGGATATAGGAAGTGTATGTATAGTCGGTTATAAATAAGTGTACGCAGTGAATATGTGGGAGGGAGGGCGCAGGAACGACGAGGAGGGGATCTGCAAGGTCAGCTTTGGTTCACATGCAAGTCCAATAACTCCTTGCTCTCTGACTTTGAATTTTTTATACTGGTTACCAACCAGAGAAGAGGAAAAAAACCAGCGCTGCGAGTTTATTTATCTGGAAGTTTAATGTCACGATTTGTTTTTGTATTGTATAATAAGTGTACAAGGTTCTGTGTGTGCGCTGCTTTATGAGTTTTGCATTCTATAAATATGCACGCCGCAATATCCTGCTGCTCCAATCAAATCAACTCCAACAAAGATTTTTTTCATATATTTTTTTTTTTTGAAAAGCGGTGTTGCATATTGTCATGTGAAATCCCTCTTTCGATTCGCAGCCGTACAAATCAATAGGTCAGCGGAGATAGCCGTTCAGGCAGATGAAGTCTTTTCAGGCATGAAATCTCGCCGAGGGTTTGCCATCGGGGATTATAATCAGTACATACATTAGCCCGTACGAATTTGGACGCGCGCTGGGTTCATATTTTCATTATCTTATCATCCCCAATTCTTGCAACCTACCCTTTCTCATGATTTTTTTTCCTTGAATTTAGGCCTCAAATTTCCTTTCCTATCATAGTTTATATTTCATTTGTTTTTACTGTTTGACAATGTAAAAAAAGTCACGTTTAAGGATATTGGTTTCAAATTAGGTTAGCCAATATTTGTAGGAACGAAATATTTACTTAAATTGACTCTCAATATTTCTAGGAACGAATCATTCCCTTAAAACGATCATCATCGTACCCTAAATTGAGACCGTCTCGAAATCGCAATTTCGTTGATTTGTTGAGAAAAAAGGAGAAATTACATTTTTTACAGACACCAATAATCAAAAAATGATGAATAGGCAATACAACTTTTGGAAAAGTTTTTCAAATGCATGATTTACAATTATTATTGGTTTTCAACATTTCCTCAAATACTAAAAGAATGAATACCATATCTTTCAGTTTTTTTCAGATGAAATTAAGTGATCTACAATTGAACCAAATCCAGTCTCTGCCTTCGTTTGATGCATTGGCCAAGGAAGCGTTTCAGTGCATCTACAATAACAGTTTTTGGAGGGGGTTAAAAATTTAGAATTTCTGAAGGCAGGGAGTCGAAAAGGTCCACTTGGAAGATCCCAAAAAAATAAATGTCGTTTTTGGAAAACTTTCCCAAACTTAAAGCTATCTTGCCTTAACCATCTCTCTATTATATATAGACACGATTACGAGCAAGGAAGTATGAAGTTTTGAGGACTTTCCAAATTCGTTCTAGACAACTCCCTCGTTGTCCAAATGAATTAGTTTCTGTAATAAATGCTGCATCAATCCACAAAAAGAAAACAAATTTGACCTTCATATATAAAACTGTTTTATTTCTGGGAAGGATAAATTCGAGTGTTTTTGCCGTAGGCAAAAAATAACCCAAATCACCAGACGAAGACCTGATCAGACCAAAAATTCAAAATCCAAAAGGTTCACTTGTTTGTTTGAATCAAAGACTTTCTCTGTTTCATTTTTCTCATTCACGGCACGACTGTCAAACAACTTCACTCTTAGCTCAGGTTCCGTTCGTACGTGCAATATTTAAAGTCAACAAGTTTTACATAATTATGCAGATTGTGCAGTTTCGTTGCGTCAGCGTATAATTACATTGCATCACGGCAAAGGTCGCAGGTTTATTTTAAACTTTAGACCAGGAAAAACTTATGCGCCATAGCAAAACCTGAGAAGCCAATTTTCACAGCTTTTACAGCAAGTTAATGCACGAAATTCATAGTAATCAGAAGACGCCCAATCTTTAAGAAAAAAGACTTGAAGATTTAGCCCCATCATCACAAATGATTATGTCCAGAGCTTGGTTTCGTCTACTTCCAAATGACTCTGCTTAAATTTTAGGTCATCTAATCTTAATCGCTGAAAAGCTTACGAGGATACAATCCGTCTCCCCACAGAGGAAAGAGATAAACGCAAACGAAAGTTTGTTTACCTAATAAGCAGAAGGATCGAAGCTATGACATTTGTTACGAGAATTGAGGGACGCCAAAGGAAACATGGAATGGGAGATTGGCGACCGCATTGCAAAGAAGAGGAATTTATAAAAACATAAGAAAGAAGATAAAACCATTCACTCAACATGAAGAGGGATTGGAAGATGACCAGGCACAAAGGGAAATGAGGAAGTGATTCCTGTTGAAATCGAGGAAAACTTGGAATGAGGAAGCGACCAAAAAAGGAAAAAACGATGCGTGAAGGAGGGAAGAATTTAAGAAACTGCTGTGAAGGGGAAATTGCAAAGGGAATGGGCAAAACGTGAATGAGGATGATGATCCCTACTGGAACTCTGGAGAAGACAAGTTCCGAAATAACAAACAAAATTGAAGAAACGAGAAGAATGAAGGGCAAGAACTAGGAAGTGAAGAAGATTTTACTTCCTCTTCAACTTAAAGAGCACAATAAAAAATCTCCAACCATACCATCAAAGACTGTGCTTTCCTCTTCCGTGTTCAACTAACATAATGTTGTTATTGTTGTTGTTATTAAATCCCGACGAATCAAAAAGCGAAAAAAACATTATCGTCATCCAACTGATGTTAAATTTTTTTATCAAACTTCTCCAAAAAAAGTTAAACAAGCTCTCTCGCTTAGCGCGTCTTATCGCCGGCGATGTTTGTTTTATACGGTATAAGCGATAAGAGGAATTTTTGCGCGTTGCATTTCTCTATGATTTTGTGCTTGAATTAGAATTCTGGTGAAAAAAAAAGAAAAACGAGGGGAAGGGAGGCGGCGCGAGGCGAGTTGTAACAACATAAATAAACAATCATGTGAGTATCGGCGTCCGCGCATTCGCACTCAGAAAAATTAAATCGTGTCGCAAATAGCCGCAGAAACGAAGGATCAACTCGCGTTATAATGCATAATAAATAAGGCGTGCGTTATTAGCAGGGAGTGTTAGTTGTTATTTATCGACCTCGAATGAACTATAGTAATAAGAACGAACGAACGAACGAGGTGTAATAAAAAAAAAAGAGCGCGGCACGAAAGCATGCGTCAATGATGATGGTGGTGATGATGATGATGATAATAAATCCGAATTATTAGTGAACGTACCTCTCATTTCCATAATTCACCTCTGGTATCGAAGGGGCACGCTACTCATAGGAAGTGACTTCGACACCGACGCAGAGGATGGTCATATTAGACACCGAACACTGCGCGTATAATAAACTGCAATTTTTACCAGCTGCTATTTCTGTTAACCAGGAAAAAATGCCGAACTTTGCGAGTTGCCAAATTGGTGGGGGACAGAGCGGGGATCGCGGGGCGTAGATTCGCATGGCCCGGTTACGTAAGCGCTGCGGTGCACGGCCGGCGCAAGGCCACGCGACCCCCGGATCGCAGGAATGCAAACGCACGTTTGTCCTGCAACGACAACGGCAGCGGGCCCGCTTGAAACATCATGTGGGCAAAATTTCAAGAAAAAATCACCAACCACAAATTAAACAACATTCTAATATTAAACAGGGCCGGCTTTGAATAAAAACCTACGAAAAAAAAAAGAAAAGAATGTATAAAGTAATAATTAAAGCGAAAATTCAGGAAAATATGCACTAATAAATTTCATTTTAAATCAGGACCGGCTTTGCACAAAAACCTACGAAATTTTAGAACGAAATAAAGGTTTTTAAAACGAAAAAAAAAACTAAAATAAACTTTTCAATTTAAATAAAGACAAGCACATTTAAAACGAAAATTAAAAACCTTGAGATGAGAAAGTGATAATAAAATTCACCCTTGTTTGTCCCAAGCTCTGAAATCTTGTCGGGGAGGCGTATCTGTGTCGCCTGCGGCTGTGACCGTCTTACTGTTGTCATTTTTCAAAATCGAAGAGGCTTGACACAATCCGACACATACGAGGTATGATCAAAAAGTTTCAACCACAAAATGTCGTCAATTTTTTTCTAAGATAAATATGAAATAAATTAACAACAACTTAAATCGTCGGACTCGTAATAAAACCGGGTGAAAAGGAACCTTATTAAAATATTTCTTAAGACTGCTGCTTTATTTTAGTATTTAAGTACATACTAAAGAAGACAAGAGGGTCCAGAGTACCCGAGTACTACCTCGATATAATTTTTTTTGTCCGGGTACCCGTTATTACCCGGATAGGAGTGAAAAACTAAGGAAGACATCGGATACCGGGTATCCGAGTACTAGTTTATATCTCTGTTTATATACGATGTAAACTGGATTATTTTTAACATTAACATTAACTCATGCAAGATTCGTGTATCCATTTTTAAAATATCCAAACTTATACGGGCACCCGAACTTACTGGGTACTCGAACATATACGGGTAGTACTCGAACTTATACGAGCTCATATGATTACCTACTCACTCTGTTAAAGTTTATCAAAGCAATTTAATCTTTAAAATAATTTTGAAATATTTTTGAAATTTAATTTTTCAGTCCACTGGCAACGGGCTTGACGCTTGACGGGGAAATTATAAGACGTAGGTTCGAAACCTCTCCTGTACGTGTGGGAGATAGAATCCTCTTGGCTCGAACTTGTTCGGATTTAGGCCGACTCCTTCGAAATGGGTTTTCTCCGTTCCCTCAGTTTGAAAGGCGAATGCCGAAGGAGAAATATAACATCTAAGTCGGTCGCAGCCGCCAACACCCCTCCCCGAGAAACTCCGTGAGCTTTGGGAATTAGTTCGGAAACAAAAGAAGAAAAGAAAGCTTAACGTTGCAGTTTTCTTTTAATAAAAAAGTAATTTTCCTGTGTAGCGTTTCAAAAGTTCCGACGAAAATGGGGATATAGGATGGAATTTCAAACAAATTTTCTCATATGAACACGTGTCCGATTTCTCAGCAGTTTAAATCAGTTACAAGTAAATTTTGTTAACATAGATTGTTATGTCTGACTTTAGATGTTCAAAAATGTTCAAAAACATCTCCTCTTAGCAACAACATTTAACTTGACATCGACGAACTAATTCATGGGTGTATTTAAACTGAAAATTCCCTTTTGGATATCAGCGAAAACCCTTTTAATAGTTTCTCCCCATTTTTGGCCATGAATTGTTAGTTGTGAACTAGCCCCAATCGACCTGACACATGAAATATGAGTTTTACGTAAGATCCAAGCCTGTCCTGTTGAAAATGGTGGACATGTTGATGACCTATTATGATTTTACTTTGAATTGCGAACAAAATTTGTTAATAAAACTATGTTTCTTTCAATAAGAAGAGTGAGGTTATGATCTACGTCAATTTATTAAGTTTCAAGCAAGGCTGTTTCACGGCTAACTACGAGAACAAATTTTAAATAAGGCAAGTTACTTTCCAAATACTATTCTTCTGTATGAATTCTGGCAGCATAAACTATTTCCTTTAAGACTCCCCATAAATGGAAATCTAAAGATTTTAAGTCGGAAAGTCAAGGCAAACACTAAACTGTCGATCAGACATTTACGTAATACAATCAAGTCATCGCGACCTAAGAATTTTAAGCATTATTAACTAACTAGTAAAAAGAGATAAAACAGAGCTACATTTATACGAAAATAATTGTTTAAAATTCCCCTTTCATTCGCCCTCGATACTTATGAAACACCCCTGTATATGTATTTTAAGAGAGATACACGAAAATTAGGAAAAAAAGCGAATGGAAACCAAAATAGAAAGCAAACGATGAATAAAAAAACAAGACAAATGAAAAACAATTTAAATGAAAAAAAAATCAAATGAAAAACTAAAAGTAAAGAAAAAATTAGAAAGAAAATAAAGAAAGGACAAGCAAAAAGCAAATATTAAATGAAAAGAGAGACATGTGAGAAGCAAACAGATAATTAAACAGAAAAAATCAAATGGAAGACTAAGGGCAAATGAAAAACTACACGAAAAGAAAAATTTGAAAGAAAAAACAAAAGTCACACCAAAACCTAAAATGAAATGGAAAACAAAAAGCAAACAAAATTGAAAATACAATATAAAACAAATGAAAACTGAAAATGAAATTATGAGAAAAAAGGAAAATGAAAAGCAATTGAAAACGAAAACAAAGAGGACGCAACTTCACTTTGTCTATTAACTTAAAAAAATCAAAATTAAATTAATTTTTTTAGCGTTGACCTGTGTAATAAAATATCACGACCACAAACAAAGGTAAAGAGAGGAAGCCGTTAAGAACCTTCCGTCCCATCACTCCCAAAAGACTCCTACCACAAAATTATGCACATTTCTAGGATGAACACTGATAATTAGAGAGAAGTATATCGTACACGTTCCTCCAGTGATGGAGCAACTACGTTCTCAATAGAAGCGTGTGTAAGCAACTCGATTAAAACACTGGGTAACTGAACTATTCCCCTTCTTTCACACTAGGTTGGCCGATCTCGGAAGGGAAGTAACATTTTTAGAAACAACGCAACTGCAACGTCTTCTAATTATTCTACGTTTAAAGATACATATTTCTCTAAATTTTCTTCCGTAGACCTCGTCCGTTTTGATTTATCTTTAAAGATAGAAAAACTGCGTTTAACATCGCAATTGGTCACCACTGATGACCGCCCATCAAAACTCACAGACTTGACGAATAAAATTAACAAAAAAAAAAGAATTTTGCAAACATCAAGGTAAACATGGATTGAGTAAGTGAAACGAAAAGAGACAATACGATTCATAGAGTATAGAATAAGCCAAGTTGGTTAGTTCCTCTGGCAACAACTTGATGTTCGGCCGGGCAACTGTAGGTATGGGTTCGAATCCCCTATTGGTGCACATGGGTTCTATGTAAGAGATTAGTTATAGAGAGAGAGTAGTCATGTATTGGATTATGTTTCGGATTCATACCGGTTCCTTCGAACTGGGTTTTCTGCTTTTCCTAGTTTGTAAGACGAATGCCGAGGGAGACCACCTTGTAAGTCGGTTGCAGCCGTAGCAGGCAGTAATGAATAACCAGCCGACAAGCTCATAGAAAGCTTGGGGCTCAAATGGTGGAAAAAAATCTGTAATGTCCGTCTTTGTGTATTAAACATACAGTGTTCCAATTTATCGGAATGACAATCAAATAACATAAACTTGTTGTTCAACTTCACAACTACCATCACAACAAGTTACGACGTATAGTTGCAAAACGAAATGTTTGCGATAGCACAAGTGAATAAGAATTTAATTAGACGCCCCATAAGAATATGTTTATTTTAATTAATACTCGTAATGATACCTAAAGTGGTTATCTGGAACGCCATCTCTGGGTTAATACTGTAAATTTCGTCTTGGATATTCATGTAGAAGCTCCCAATTATTCCAAAACGAAACAATGAACAATAAAGGAAACGAATGCTTTTGGATTAACATTTCATTTTATCAAAAAAGGTTGTTGTTTGTCCAAACTGTACACCGATTAGCACAAGTCGGCCAAAACGTCTCGCCTTTCACAAAGGTCGGTGGACCTCTTGCCCTATCAGAGGCATATTTTGGAAAAAAAAAAGGGGGACGCTCTGTACCGCCGATCACGCATGTGCCTCAATTCTTTCACAAGATAGAGACGCCCTTCGACGATACAGGTCCGTCAAAAGCGAACACCAGGTATTTTAATTAGTACTTAAAGTGGTTAACTGGAACGCCATCTCTGGGTTAATACTGTTAATTTTGTCTTAGATATTCACGCAGAAGTTCCCAATTATTCCAAAACGAAACAATGAACAAAAAAGGAAACGTATGCTTTTCGATTAACATTTCTTTTTATCAAAAAAGGTTGTTGTCTGTCCAAACTGTACACCGATTAGCACAAGTCGGCCAAAACGTCTCGCTTTTCACAAGAGTCGGTGGACTTCTTGCCCTATCAGATGCATATTTTGTAAAAAAAAGGGGACGCTCTGTACCGCCGATCACGCGTGTGCCTCAATTCTTTCACAAGATAGAGACGCCCTTCGACGATACAGGTCCGTCCAAGGCGAACACCAGGTATTTTAATTAGTACTTAAAGTGGTTATCTGGAACGCTATCTCTGGGTTAATACTATAAATTTCGTCTTGGATATTCACGTAGAAGTTCCCAATTATTCCAAAACGAAACAATGAACAATGAAGGAAACGTATGCTTTTGGATTGACATTTCACGTTCATCACAATTTAATTTAAAAAGCGCCATCTCTTGATCAGCACTGAAAAAAAATTCGTTACAGTCTCATCCTATTCAAACGGAATTTCTTGAGGTCTAGAAGAATTTTTCAAAGAATTTTCAAAATATGACGTGATGATTTATTTCGTTTGAAAAATTTCAACATAACAATTCATGTGCAGATGTAAAACGTCATCTCCCGGACAATGCTGATAGTTCCGATTCGCTAGTCTTATTTAATTTAGAATTTCTACAGGGAATGAGCGAAACAACGAATAAGAAGCGAGTGCTTACAAGTTTAAGTTTCACTTTGCCTTGACAATCTTAAACTACAAATTACGTTCACCGATGTGAAGTGCCATCTCTGGATGGATTAATAGAAAATCTGGTGACACTTCGTTACTACATTAACGGATTACGATTATTTCGGAGAAAGGGAACAATTTGGTGATGTTTCAATTTCATTTACGTTACAACATCAATTAAACGCGCCATCGTTTAATCAAAATTGAAAATGTACATAAAAGTAATTTAGGAATGAGTAGGCAAATACATATAACGATTTACTAAAAACGCCATCTCTTGGTGAATATTAAAATTTCTTCACCAGAAAATGACAATAATAACAAACGAATCGTGCAATTTCCTCTGCTTTTATTTCTGCAAGAGTTTTAGGCACGATAATTCACTGTCAGTTTATATTATTGTTTACTTTTGCATCTCACAGACTGTATATCATCTTCGTGGTTAAAAAATTATTTCCTTTCGAGGATGACCTCCTTGAAAGAGTTATCCTTTCGCTACGTTATTTTCCAACGAATTATCCTTTGATTAAAATATCCTCTCATCAAAATATTTTTCCAACAAAATTAATTAACTTCGAATAATCAACAGACACGTCGTTGAAATACTTTTATTTCGTTGTAAATACGTTAGGATTTTTTTGAACAATTTATTTACTTTGACGCCATCGTTTGCATTGCTAACTACGAATGAAAAAAAAACAGTTTTTAATAAACGCATATTGCGATGCAGCGTGCACATTGACATTCTCGCGCGGTGTTAATTGATTTGTCCCTGCTTAAACTCATCAGTAAAATCACGCGATGGAAAGACGCCATCGAAAATACCACAATACGCAAACCTTACGTAAACAGAAATGTGTGCAGTTGGTTGGTAATAAACACGAGGTATTTTTGCATCAGGTCTGTATGCACAAGGTCGAGGCGCAAATGAAACGCCAATTTTTTTTTAAATAAGGATTGCATTTATTTAACGCAGGAATCAAAGTATTCGCGCCAAATTGGTGAATTTAAACAAAACAATTACCTACATGCCAGTAATATAGTACATATAAATCGAGAGTGAGTGAGTTATCACCCGTTTCAGCGAGCAAGACGTTTTCGGGGCGATTTACATCTTTTCAGCGTCTGCAATATATCCCCATCAGTTGGTTTACGACAGGCAGTTTCCAAGCGTCTCTTTCGCTTTATTTGGGGGCGCTGCAGCGGGCCGCGAAATCCGATCGTTAAGGTCGATTCCAAATGCAGAAAGAAAAAGTAAAGTCTTTTAGGTATAGGGTGATGATTCGAGAGTTTTCACTTTTGCCTTCGTCTTACTTTACCCTAAAGCAAGTTGTAATATAAAGTGTGACCTATACTGCAAGTTAATTTCTTCAAAAATACTTCCCCAATTAGGGAGAAGTTACACGCGAGTTTTTCTTGCGTTGCGTATTTTTTGTTGCGTTTTGCTTCATAGAAAGTAAGCAGATGGATGAAATGATTTTCTCACAGCGGTTTCTATTGCGTTGTTTTCCGTTAAAAACATTTCCGAACTCAAATCCGTTGAGGAAAACGCAATCGATTGTGTTCGGTACTAAGAAAGAGAGAGAACGGCTTTATTTTTTGATGAAACAAGTCGCAACGGCGATTCCGAAAGCATTTTATTGGCTTTCAATGAAACATGCAATAGAAAAAAACGCAGCTTATGAAAAACGTTCCTTTACAGCTAACCAATTAAGCTCTGCTTAACTTTAAACGTCACTTAGAATATGACTTACACAATGTTGTATAACGTCAAATGTCACTTTATAAACACCGCTTAAATTTAAGCTCAGTTTAAGTCATGCTTAAGGGCTTGGTGCAACTGGCCATTAATCACTGAAATGGAGGTATTTTTAAAAAAATTAGTTTTCTTCTTAGTTGTTCATTGCATCTTATTTCGTCGTATATAATAATTCGTTTGCGAAATCTTTTGTTCAGATGAAAAGTTGGGATTTCTGTGTCCGGATCGATTTCGGTTTATGCCACTTTCAAGAGTGTTTTTAAAAATGACGCAAGCCGAAACCCGATCGGGGTACAAAAACCGCAATTGTGCATCTAAACAAATAATCTTGCAATCAATTGAAACTGAATTTTCACCGTTCACACAAAATCCTCATAACTGATTGTATCCCACGTGACCAAGATGACAATTAAGTGACAACAATACAACTATAAGTGTGACATCCCTAAATTTAGTTATTAAGTTTTCACAACTGTCGAGCAAGGGTTTTATGGGTTACATTTTGCTTGTTGTATGCGTTTATGCTTGTCACTATTTCAGTCACGTGAGATTCAAGATTAAATGAAGACGCTTTACATCTCGCAGAATTCGTGTAAGCGATTATTCCATCGAATTTTCTTGCGCTTCCATCAAAAAAATTCGAAATTTTAACAGCTCATCAAGAACCGTGAAAATGTCGCCTTTATGGAACGTGACAATCATTTCCGGAAATGATAGGACGAATCAGACGAAACATGAAATCTCTATTGCTTCCAAAAAAAAAGCACTTTTTTTCAAATTCTCCTCCAAATTTAAGTAATATACAAAATAATATCTGAAACTTACGCAATGTAAAGCTTGATCAGATGAAAGAGACAAATGAAAGGTGCCGCCTTTTCATCATCACTAACACTATCTTTAATTTCAATTTCAATTCAATGACTAAACTAGTTCATAAAACAAAATATTCTACAGTTTTTTGAATCTTGAAACTCTGTCTTTCAGTTGATTTGAAAACTGCAATACAAAATAAAGCGCAAGAGATGACGGTCTAAACAATTTATGAACGGCAAGTATCAAAGACACGTTCAAAGTATATTAACTTCAGTTTCGAATGTTTAAGAGAATTGAAATCTACGTCATAGAACTAGTGAAATTTAGCAGTAACGATTAGGAAACTTAGTGAATCTGGTGAAACTACCAAAAATTGCGCTCAGTTATGACTTTTGACATGACATACATACTGAAATGTTTAGTGATGAACGCCCCACGATGGGAGCCAATTTTTGTTGTCATATATGTGGGTACTTGTCTACTTTTTTTTTTGTCTTTCTCTCAGGAGTTTCTTTGGGTCGCTCGGAATTACCCACGTTTCGTATTATGGCCCCACGGGGGACACATACACAACGACGAACACAGAAAAATGAGAAGGGGGGGGGGGTGTCAGTGTCAAATGTGTATGCGTCAGTATACGTATAAGGAAAAGAAATGAAGAAAAAGGTTGTTGTCTGTCCAAACTGTACATCAGTTAGCACAAGTCAGCCAAAACGCCTCGCCTTGTGGGGACCTCTTGCCCTATCAGATGTATATATTGTAAAAAAAAGGGAACGCTCTGTACCGCCGATCACGCATGTGACTCAATTCTTTCACAGGAGAGAGACGCCCTTCGACGATACAGGGCCATCCAAAGCGAACACCAGGTATCACAAGTCGGCCATGTCACCTCGCCTTTCAAAAGGGTCGGTGGACCTCTTGCCCTACCCGCTGAATACTTGTCAAAAGAGGGACGCTCTGTACTCCTGATCACGCATGTGTCTCAACTCTACCTAAACGTCTCTCGTTGTCCGGTGTTTATATATAAAAATTTTGTTTGTGTTGTCACGTATGCCCTACCTGGAAGCGTCCTTCATGTTGGTGGTGCAGGAAAAAGGGTATTCAGGATCCACTAAATGTTCTTTTTCTTAATGAAAATACCTCGATATATTTTAATAACTTTTTTAATAAAATTTTCTTATCTTCTTATTTTATCGAAGTGTTAACTGCGGAGGTCGAGGAAGAAGTCCCGTAAATCGCGGAGCGCCTCGCCTTTTATAGCGCTTTCGTTCTGTTTATTTTTCCGTTGCCATGGTTACCGAAACATCTGCGTTCTGATCTAGTTACATACTAGATTTGAGTTGGTAACTAAACGTCACGTTTTGACAATTAGCGTTCATCTTAGATATGAATACATTTTATGGAAATCAAACTAAAAATCGAATAAAAATGGAACAAACTTAACATCATTCTGATGATAGTTCACAATTAAATTTTCATGGTCAACTTCGACACCAGTTAAAAAAAAAAACAATCTTTATTGCCTGGTAAAATTTATCTTTTTTTAGCAGTTTTGAATGTCTTTTGTCGATCTCTTAAGCAGAAATGAAAATTTCTAAAGAAATCTTGAAAATAAAGCTAACGAAACATTTCTTAACCATAGGTTTGTGACGTTTGAATTTAAAAAGGTTTATACAACATATTTAAAGCTGTAACGTGTTATCGCTTCTCCAGAGGAATTTCAAAAATTTACGAGATCTTAACCAGCCACATTTTGTCAGTTTTGAAAACTTACAAAATCATGTTCTTGTTGGATATCACAATTTGTCAGCATTGCCATCTCTTAACTATCAATGAAAGTTGCTTTGCTACTACTGCTGAGAAACAATCAGAAAACGACGTAACACTGAGTGATGAAGTTCTTTTTTGGATTATCTTAATTAGTTAACAAGCTGCGTTCTCAAAAATATATTTCCACCTTCATTGAAGAGTGTTATTTGATTACGTAATTGCTAGATTCATTTGGTATGATTATTTTTCGACAATTGATGAAGCAGAAGTTCTCAAATCGTCGAAATTCGTCGAATCAAAAACAACGGGACGCAAAACAAATTTCGCCTAGTAAAACATCATAAAGATCTGAAAAACAAAAACCCATTTAGATAAGGTTTTATTTGAGGCGATAAACGCGGCCGAAGGTTAAGACCGATGATAGTAGTACGGGCGGCGCTTCTCCGTACAGGAAAAAACTTATTTCGAAGATAAAAATTATTGCACGCGGCGATAACGAGCAACAATTAAATGCATCACCGCATAAGCAGGCACTCTGTATTCCGGCCACGTCGAAAGTCGGTAAGACCGAAAGTTGCTGAAGCTAAATACGAAAAGAAAATGCAGATTGTACATACTTTACGTATAATGGATTAGACCACTTAAACAAATTGTATTTATGCAATGGCACTACTATACATGGAACTTCCGCATTCATGCAACGTCTCGCTTAGGAATTGTTTTAATAAACGAATTAATTAATTTAAACGCGCACAAAAACGTGAAACTAACGTCAAAAAAAAACGAAGAGCAGACACGAATTTAATCATGGTTTTTGTTATTAGAAGGCGACGGAATTTCGAGATTTTTATTAAACAATATCTCAAGAAGAAGAACAGAACCGGCGCCTTGCCGGCAGTTTGGCGTTTCTCACATTCCAGGCACGTTGCGATTCCTGCGTATCGATTCGACGCCGTCGACGACAATAAATTTGCAAAATTATCGTCATAAACAATAGTAAACAATTGACACGTTTGCGAAGGTGGTGAGGAGGGAAGGGGTTAGAAACACGGTCGAATCACATGAGAGATACAGCCCAGAATATGTTAAAAGGTAAAAAGACATAGGCAGAAAGCGAAAGATCCTATTGTACTACAATTTCTTCACACATTTCTTTTAAATGTCTAAAAATATTTACAAGAAAAGCCACTGCTCAGGAGATTTCAAAAAAGCTGTACAAAAAATTCATTGAAGTTCGAGAGATGGTGTTATCGGAAACAATATTGTGAAACCGTTCATATTTTATGTGCAGATGCGTGCGACTTCCTGAGAAAGTAGGTCCTTCCAAACAAAAATGTGAAGTCACTTGTTATCAGTCAAAGCTTCGTGCAGAGTGCACTACTTCCTGGTTCTGTCAAAAATTCCAACGGATGCAAATGATATTAGTCATAGTTATGATAGGTACTAAAGATTTCAAATTTCCTACTTTTAAATCTAACGAATAAATAAAGATGTCATGGTATTCTTGAAAATCACCATTGCCCAATAAATGGCGTTCCAAATATGTCGCTATAAGTTCACAGAAACAAAAGGATTTAATTTTCTCTGTTATGTTATGAATGGAAACGGAATGGAAAGCGAAATTAGAAATAAATTATCTCCCCATTACCCAAAGTATGGCATTTCAAACCTGTTATTATTAGAATTCCTGAATTGCTGCTGTTATCTTCCAAGTTCTGGATAACACTGTCCAGTTTCCTTCTCTTTGTTGCCATCGTTCCTTTGGGAATGGCAGCTATTCAGTCACATTCAGGAGATTGAGAACTTACTTTTGGTGTACTCTTTACAAAATTAAAAAAAGAATCCGCTCCATCTATGTCAAATTTCAATGATATTTTTGCTTTTTGCCCTTAACGTCAATTCACATTTTTGGAACCGCACGTAACATGTTAATCTACAATTCATTATCTTTTGATTTAACCTTAAATCACAATCAATCTTTTCAAAGGCATACAGTTTGAACTTGATTACTTTTTCTTTTATCGACGTCTCTTTTTTCGTTGCAGAACTTCTTTGGTGCCGCCCAAGAGAGGGGAGCCTGCGAATGAATGATCGAGGTCGAGAAAGCTCGTTTTTCTAAGATCTGACAGGTAGGACTTGGTTCCGAGTTGGTCCATCGGAACCTGGTTTGCTGAAAGGTTTAGCTAAGATCCCTGCACCAGAGAAGACTTACAATCTCGAACCGTTTTAGTAGAAAACGTGCTAATTGGGTGTATCTTAATTCAAATCTGAATCCGTTTGGGCATTGTAATAGTACTAGGAAGGCATATACATTTGTATTTCTTACAACTGTTTCTTTTCTTGCTTTATTGCTTGTAGAGACTGAAAAAAGGAGTCGATTGGTTGAGTGTCCGGAAACTGGGTACACCGGCAGCGATCGAGAGCTACTGCTTGTTTAGAGTTGGTAGATCCACTTCGTCTCCCCGTGCTTCCTACAGTACCAGGCCCTGATGTCCGGTATTAATGTCCTCGTCCATTTGGCATTGCCTGTACTTTCCCATCTTTCCTGCCATTTACTAATTGTGTCTTGTCTCGTAATCTTTGTCTCGAAGCCTGTGTCATATGCACTTTCAACAACCAGCAAATTAAGGGGAATCGTTCTCGCCAACACCAATGCGGCATCCGTTGAAATGGTCCTATAGGCTGTAGCTATTCTAATTGCTATGCCTCTCTGGCTTTTCAATATTTGGTTTTTGTATTTATCCACTAGACAGGCTTTTTTCCAGACTGGTGCCGCATACAGTATGATAGAATTCGCCACCGTTCCTAATACTCTCCTCTTGGCTTCTGAGGCTCCGTACATGCGAGGCATTAACCGCATCAGTGCCGTAACGGTCAACTGCGCCCGTTTGGTTGCCTGGTTGATGTGTTCCACAAAGGAAGTGTTTGAATCAAAGATCACCCCTAGGTATTTTACTGACCTTTTGAGTATGATTCTGGTTCCTTTTAGTTCAAAGTGGATTTCGCGGTGTCTTTTTTCCCAGAGAGCATCACGGCCTCGGTTTTCTCCTCTCCCAGTTCGAATTTCTGGTTTTCCATCCAGTCAGCGATTTGTTGTAGCGTATAATTAACATTATCGGTCTTCCTCTTTCCGTGCAATGGCAATTAAAGCCAAATTATCCGCAAAGGCTAATAGTTCGATGCCCTCCTTGGTCTTTAGTTTTAAAACTCCGTCAAAGAGCACATTCCATAAATGCGGGCTGAGGACCAATCCCTGCGGTACTCCACTATAAGTAAACAACTTATTGCCGGGTTCTAGTTCGAGTTTTCTATCGCTGAGGTAGTTGGCGATTACTTTCCCGCTTGAGAAATCTATTTGCGTTCTCTGGAGTTCCTCACTTATTTTTTTGTCAGCTTGCCCTGTTAAATGCATTTCTCGTATCTAGCGAGTAGACAGAGCTTTCTAGATTTCAAGGATTTTTTCCTCTCGGCCTCCGCTATTTGAAGGACTCTTGTCATTGCCATAATAGTTGACTTGCTTTCCCTAAACTCGAATTGGTTTGGCGATAAGTCTTCTTTTGTTTGCTAAATCATCTTTTATGTCCTACTATCTAGCTCAACCTCTTACCGGCCACGGAAGTTTTGAAGCTTTTAGGAACCGAATAAAAAAGACCAGTTCAGCAGAATGCACATATTGTCATACAGACGGACACAGCCGAACACACATTCTTAAAATGCGGAAGATGGAACGAAGAAAGAAAACTCTTGGACAGAATAACAGGACAACTAACAACGCCGAACAATCTGGTAGGAATCATGTTAAGCGGTGAAGAGATGTGGAAACATATTGCCGAAATAGTGGAAAAATCAAGACCAAGGAGGGAGATGAAGTGAACTAAGAGATAAAGATAGAAGATAAAGACTTAACGTAAAGAAGACACGTCCGCTGCTGCGACGCAATACTTATGGTAGTTCCACAGCAGGTCTCCAAGAGGCCAAAAGGTAGGGAAGGGTTTTAGTCGGTAGGTGCCTGAGTGACCACCGTCCCAGGCGAATCCGACACACCGCTCCGAGTATAGATCCAGCTGGGGGGCAGTCTTTGAAGATTTCCTAATCCTCTCTATAAAAAAAAGATCCACTTCGTCTGGTTAACTAAGGAATTCAGTTCAACTTCAGATTTAGAGGGGATTTGCAACCTCGAACCATTCTAGTAGAAAGAATCTGTTCTACACTTGAAGTTAGTACCAAGCAACACTCTTGCCCTTCTTATCTCCTTTTTCATCATGAAGGTCTGAAACGTCCGAACAAAATTGTTTATCATTTTTTCTCTCTCTAACTCTCTTAGTCACCAATCTTAAATCGATTGGTTTGGAGCAAAACGACTGTCTTCTATGCAAGGATGTGAGACGTAATATAAATTCGGTTCCTTGAACGGGTTCAATTGCGCTTTGAGTCAAGCTAAAACAACTGTGATAATGTTGTTTCACATTCCTGCTTCTACGTGTGTCTGTCTTAGGTCATTCTTTTCAAGCACAGGTCTTTACTTACACTCTCTGCGGCTTAAGTGCTGCTACGTTGCTGATACGACTTCCTCGAACTCCAATGAGTTGTCGAGATGTGTTCGCTATATCTTCGTTAGCCGGACGTTAGCCAGCATTGGTAAGTATAACTCTACATTTCCATATCGAAATTAGCGAAAGGTCGCCTAAATCAGAAAACACAGCTTTGTTGGTTCCTTTGACGTGTATAGTTGCAATTCTGGCAACTTTTCACTTCTCAGTCATATTCCTTGCATGTATTTAGCGCAGTCTAGACGCAGAAAATGCAAATGGCGAATATAAACAACCTAGTGTAAGCCAATCGGTATATCCCATGAAGATGGGACCACAGTCAAGATTATTTTATGCCGAGAAAGACTTCTTACATCACTACAAGACTTCGCATATCCAACAACTTCATCTAGTACTGAACTGTAATTGCATTTATACCAACACGACTTCAACGCTTATACTGGGCTACTTTCTCCACAAAGATATGACCACATGATAGTGTACTCACGACGTAATGGGTTCGGCAAAAGGATTATTTGACAAACGTGAAACAGTGATAAAATTGTATTTCAATGTTGAAGATGTGTTATAATGACAACTTGGCCAGTTAATCAACGGGTCTTTGCTTTGAAAGCCATCATGCAAACCCAGAGGCGTTTTCGTCAGGAATTTAATGTGCGCTAATGTCCAAACAAGAAATCCATTTTGAGATAAGTAAGAGATTTCAACAAAAAGGACAGTGTTAGTCGTATACATTCAGTTCGTATACAAGGGAATATTGAAAGAGTCAGAACGAAGTTCACAATCTTCTTCAATTCGGTTGCACTGCGATTTTCAGAGCAAAGTTTGTAACGAATCTTACATCTGAATTTGAAATTCCATCCGTATAGACTGGATGCCGAAATTCTTGATAAACTGATCATGTCTGGCAAGCTCACTTCCACCGCACAGTAGGTACTTTAATAAGCAGAACTTTCGCTACTGGGTAGAACACAACCCAAGAAGAATGAATGCATGAAAACATAAAATAAATTCGATAAACGAAGATTTCTCAGAAACGTTATGCTCAATTTCAGGAACACATTGCAGCAATACACCATCTTCTTCTACTTCTTCCAGACGGTGGTCACCTTAGGGTTGTGATCTTTGCAATCTAAAAGCGGTATTTTTAGTTTTAGCAACAATTAGTCCAAATAATTTGTTTCTTCACAGTGGCCTATTAAAAACCGTTCCATCCTATTGCCGGACTCATTATAGCATGCAATGCTATGCAACTATCAATTTCGTTTTTCCTGATGAAAAAATATTGTTGTCATGCGATGTTGGCTTTGCCTAACTGTGTCGTAACAATATAATGTAACTTTGGCCATTTTAGTGTGTTATTTCCATATTGTTTTAAAATTTTCATCCTATCTTCCTATGTACTCGATTAATATGTCTCCTCCTCAGATTTCTTCAATACTGATTTCTTGTCAGCGTTTCTTTATTACTAATCTTATCCATGAATCTCGTTTTCATTATTCTTTTACAATACCAAAGTCCAAAGGCTTTATTTCTAGCTTATTCCTCTGTCTTTAGTATCTAAGTTAAACTGTCACCGCCACGCGTTTTCATATTCTCTTTCTATTGTTAAGTGATGCCGTAACTAGTTTCTTGTTAAATCCTGCTTTTGTCTGTTCTAATTCTTTATATAAGTTCTGTGCTGCTTTTTGCATCTTTAGTGAAAATGCTTCCTAGATGCATCTATCGAAAAGCTTGTGCTATCGTGGCATTAAAATTTCGCACGATTATTTATCAAGTAGCCAGAATTTCTTCAAATTATAGGTTTGTAGAATAGGCTTTCTTCCTCAAATTTGACACTAAGACATTTAATCAAAAGTCATTTGGTTTTCAGTTTGTTTGATTAGATTTTAAGAATAGCAAGGTAATAAAGTATTAGAACTGAAACAGAACAAAAGTAGCGCTATTTCTGCGATTGCAAAATACTTCTTTCCTTCAGAAAGTATTTGAAATCTGAAATGATTGTTTTTGACAAGCCGTTAAAGAGAGTCATATTTTTAGCGGAAAATTGAATCGCGGGAAATTTTAAGGCTGCGACGGTACACGTCGTTTTCCAGGAGAGTGTAATCTGCTGGCTTGTTTTATCACTTATCCTTACTTTTTCTTGATTTATTTATTTTTATAATCATCTATTCTTCGAATTCTCCTGTTTATTTTCTTAAGTACATGTTCTAAAATCTTTCTCATTATCTGTATCTGAATTACAAAGTTGTAACATAAGCTACTGTGATTTGCCAAATTTAATTGAAACTAAAATATTTTAATTCACAATGTTATTTTCTTCTTCTTTCATTAAAAAATCAAAACCAACTTGATGAACTTTCAACTGAACACTCGTTAGTTGAGTGCAAGGAAAAACATCTGACCTTGGTTTGATGAAAACTCTCAGTAATCAAGGCTTAAGCATTATCTTAAAATTGAGGAAACGTAAGTGCTGATAATCATTGATAGTTAAGCAAGTTAAACGCCATTGGCTAAATAACTCAATCATCGTGATACAATGACGTCACTCTTAATCAGGTCTTCTCACACCCAACTCTCATGCAAGTTTCATAAAAAAATACCTAGAATTTCATTGATTGGGGATAGATTAGAGTTCATTTCGGGAAAGCATGTACAAGTACGAACTGAAATAGCTTCTTCTTTTTGGTGTCGTCGGGGAATTTGATTGATAAGAAAAATACAAACATGAATGAAACTCTCACACACACACATTCAATTTAGATCAACCAGGTATAATCACGAAACTCAAACAGTTTGCCAAAGGAGAAGAAGAACTCCGACCAAATATTTACAGATGCACGAGTAAGTATTTCTAAAATCGGACGGTTCACACATTCACACACACACACATACAGATGATATCGCCCCGATTTCCGATGAATAGGCCGAGTTCACGACATATCAGTTTTTTTTTCGGTTAGTGCAAACAGCGATTACGTCTCCGCGCAAACAAGATAAGGCGCGCGCGGAGAAATCTCGGGCGTTAAGGAATAAAAAAATGCGGCGCATTTTCGAACTAATTTTACACGTTTTATGCGGGCCGAGATAATTCTGTTTGTCGTGGGCTTTGTTGTTATCTGCACGGCGGCTGCATGACGAATTTTTATGCAAAAAGAGCCAACATATTTCTGCCATGTGATAAGGATGATAAGGATGAGACAGATCAATTCAAGTGTGTGTGTGTATATGTGTGAAAAAAAATAATCGGCCTGTTACTATACGTATAATCAATGAATTTACAGTATACACTGAATTTGAAACTAAAAAAAGAAAAAGAAAGTTTTAGAAAGTATTGGCAACTTTAAACTGTATAGCTGTTTGAAGCGCCAGCTATCGAGCGATCTTAAAACTTATTGTGATTCGAATCCTGATCCTGGCTACCTTACGGTGATTTTCTGTTTCCATTAAACTTCTCCAAGTAACTATTGTGATTATTTATCAATATATTTGTTTATGAATGATCATTTTCATGATGGCAAACTTTAGTCAAAATTTCAGTTTTCATCACCAGATCCTGGCAGTTATGTAAAGGTTTTATCCTGATATTTAATTTTAAGTTCAGGTCCGTTTTTAACACTGATGTTAACATCCAATTCTACTTGTAATTGTTTTGTTGATTCTGAAGGTTTAGGTCTATGTGAAGCCCCAATTCGAACTTTGTTCTTAACATCACTGTCACTGCTTCAATGCCTTTGTTTACTTTTCTAATCCTCGCTACAATTTTGGTTGCATTTCCGATTTTGATATCGACTTACTTCCCGTGATAATTTAATTATATGTAGTTTCCAAATTTCTCACTTAGAAATCCCGTCTGTCTGATTTTGAATTTAGCGTTGATACTGATTGTGATCAACACTTCATGACTCATGATTTGTGTGACCCAGTAAGTTCCTTGCGTATTTCGATGTCTCAAAGCAGAAGAAACTTAAAAGTCGATTGGACTCGTCGTTATCGTGCAGATTGGCACAGTTTCATTAACACATTATCCGAGAGAGTTTATTTTGTGCAGGAGATAATTACTCACCAAACACGCGAGTAACATCTCCGACTGCGTTCTACATTCAATTTACACCTGCTGGTCTTTGCGAGTGTTAGAAAAAGATGTACTGTTATCTGACGCATTTCATCAATTCCTCTTACGCAAAAACAAGACTTACGAGCCTTTAATTTTTTGCCTCGTTTAAAAATCCAAATCTAAAAAGGCTCTTCTGAGATTACCAATTTTTGAAGTGTTTGGAAAGGTTCGTCTCTTCAGGAAAGAGATGACTGATTCTTTTTCCTGTTGTGAATCGGTCCCACGTGCGAATGCAGGGCCGTTCGTCACTCGAAAACGTAAAAAAAGATTTCGGCTCGCGTGGCGAAATTCGCGGCGTGCTATTTCCGCGCCCCGGCTAAAAATACGCCGCGAATTTGCGTTGTGTTTATGCGGTAACAGCGGCCTGAGGTCGTGTTTGCAACGAGGAGTGACTTTTATATTTAACAGACGCCGATTTTTTTTAATTTTAGGCGCGAATGTTCGCCGTTTTACCTCCGCGATACCTTCTACGTTACTGCCGAACGTCAGACAAAGAATTTTTCGTAACATTCCACTATCATAAAAACTAACAAGAAAAGTTATTAGAACATGAAACATTGCTAACTAAAAGATTAAGTATTTATAAACCACGCAGAAGATTTTTCCTAAAAGTCCAGTTTTGTTTATAAATTTGTTTAAATTATTTTTAAAAACTACTTAAAATGGCAAAGCAGAAATTTTCATCGCCGTTCAAGACATGACACTTTCTAGCTGGAGGAATGCATTACTACTATTAGAAATGTGTGAATCTACTGGAAAAGTATTTTTTGTTTACAATCAAGAGCGATGTCATTTTTGTCACACCTATCCGAATTCTTTTTTAAAACAAAAGATGGCGATGCTTCTAAAGCAACTTCACAATAACAGGAAATTTCATTGCTCATTAATTGCTGTGTAATTACAAGAGAATAATCAGGTGTAATATCAGTTTTAATTATTAACACTATCCACAGATTTATTTGAAACGTTTTCTTTTGTTGATATTTTGATTGCTTTAAGAATTGTGTCAATCTGTTCTCTATTTTTTACACAATTTTGTCTTCTTAATTTGTAACCACGTGGAACGCCTTTTTTATTTTCTTTGTTTTTCCCACTGTTTAGTCGTTTTTGCAACTTTTGAACTAACACACAGGCAACAAGGCTAAACGTGGACTCCTACATCCTTTTTCAAGTAAAAGACACTGTGAGGATATAACTAAATATCTGACAAATGATTGAGCAGAATACTGTGGAAGAATTAGTGCGAATATCAAATAAGAAACCTTGGAACTACTCAAGATGCTATATAATTTAGATAATAATGTGATAATGGTTTTTCGCAGAGCATACATAATTTCTGATTTATTGCAAAACAAGTGTCATTATCGAATTGGTAAAATTTTGATAGTATTAAGTGAACGGTCAACTTGTACTAAATCATCTAATCAATGATCATCCAATGTTCCCAATTGCTGATTGGTCACGTGGTTTAGTCTGACCATTGACTTGACGATTTTCTGCCTTATTTCAAATTGCAAACTTTAGAAATATCTAAATGAAAACAAAAAAACACAATATTTATATAGTACAAGCAAGATCTCTATTTGCAAATTTCCGCTGATTTAATTAAAACCAAAAGAAAAAAGTTAATAGATTGAACACCACAAAGAAGAACGTTTTGGAATTGGACGTCCAAAATTATTTAATAAAGTCGAAGATGTTGCTTCGGCCAACCAGTCCAGAAATAAATTTTCCGAACTTAATTATAATTTCAGAGAAGCGTATGAGCATCAGCAGCAAGAAAATTAATAATAAAACAAAGTAAAATTTGCAAGAGAAGATTTCTGGAACAAGGTTACTTTTTCTGATGAAATGATTTATTTTCTAGTCTAATAAACGAAATAATCAAAGGTTTTATTCAGGAAAAATAATAAATAAAAGATCCGTATAGATGTGTACAACGTCTTAAAGAAATGAATAGTGCTGTCAGAGTCGGATTAATCAATAGGCAAAGTAGGAGCGCCTGAGGAGGAATCATAAAAATTGCAGTGAAATTACGAATAAACTTTGCTTTCAGTGATATTATAACAAGCTAGCACAAAGTCACGTAAAAGAATTGGAAGTTTTCTTTTCTTTGCATTATTATAATTGCTTGTTTTTTTTCTCTTTAATAAAAATGCTTGCTTACAATAGCTGTTATGTAAGAGCGATTATAGGTTTTTTACCTAGGGGCGCGTACTATGTTAATCCGGCCCTGAGTGATGTGTTGTTAAAGTCACAATTGTACACTCATTTAAAGTTTGTAAAAAAATAGTTACCAGATTTCCTCCATTTCAAATAATATTTGGTTTAAGAATTATAATCACATTTTGAAGCATTGCCTTACAAGGACCAAAGAAAAGTGCCCATTCATTGCAACGCTTCAAAATATCCGAAGTCTGATTATAATTCTTAAAACAAATAGTATCAATAACTCATAAGCTCATAGATACATAGTACATTGATATTCTTCAAAGAATCTTTGATTGATACAACTGGAGAATATTCTCCAGAGTAAGTCTTCCTATTTTTTATGAACATGGGTCCTTTCGATGATCTAGTGCAAACTAAAATTAAATCATAACTAAAGTATACAAATATTTGAAGCCAAAATACTGTAACAATGAAAATCAAAAATGAGAAAACGATCTCTCTCTCTCTCCGCATTCTTGAAGACTTACGGAAATTCTTCACACAATAAAAAAGTTTCTCTTTAGATCGATTACATCGACAGTTGCAGAGTATTGCAGTATTTATTTTGGAAATCCTTTTGAATACAAAGGGAAACAAAATGAAAATTCAAAAACACAATTGCTGCGTTCCTTTTACATAGCAATTGAGGTCGGACAGGGTGAGAGAAGTGGCCTCACCTCACTTAAAAAGTAAATAAAGATTTGTTTTTCTGAAATGAAAAAGAAAAACTGAAGAAGTAAATTGCTAAGGTCCAATTGTACAGTGCCAGTTTAAACTTAAGCTAATACTTAAACTCATAGCAAATATATTATCGTTGTTAAGGGCTTAAGCTTTGGCTTAAAGTCAAGCTGGAATTGTTGGACTAAATGAAATAATTTTTAGCGACTACTTCAAGCTGAAACTTATCAACGCGGTAAATAATTTGTTGTTAGCTTTCCTCCGTTTCCCCCATTCCAATTGAGGGACGAACACTCGTTAATGATGATTGATAAAGGGTTTGCAGTTCCTCTAAATCAGTAAGCAACTTTTTGACTTCTTCTCACCTTACTCAAGCAAAAGGAATGTATCATTTAAGTGAGGTAAGATTATCTTAGAATCCAAAACATAAACATACATAAACAAAACAAACAACAGATAATCAGCAAAGCATTTACTTTCAATTTTATTTTAATTAATTTCAATTTTTCGTTTTGAAGATTTGCTTTCTTCGTCTAAATTGGGAATAATGTTCAAATAAAGCAAAGTGTCATCTCTCGTCCTTTTCAATCGAAGACTGAACTATTAAGATTCACACTGAAAAGGAACTAAATGTAGAAACGACTAACTAACTAAGTAAAAGGTAAGGCAAATAAAGAAAGCGGTTTTTTTTTCTCACTTGGACCCAGGATATTAATCCATCAAGTTTTTTTTAAACGCAAAACAGAATTTTTAATAACAAAATCCCATTATCAGGAATATTTTCGCAAAATATTATTTAACATTAGCACAAGCACGATTAAAATTATCTAAAAGAAACTGAGCGAAGATAAACTATGTTGTACAACGTCCGGGCGAACAGAACCAACGAGCGCACGTGAATAAATTGCTTTTCGCGAAAAGGATATTGACTTGCATTATCATACATAAGCTTCAAGGACATGCATATCGTAAATGAATAACCATTAATAATAATAATAACGAAGGAAAAAAATTGTGCAAACGTGATTGTGCCGCAATTACATTAAGTATTTGCGCTTTGTTGATTCAGCATTATTAATTTGCCTCGTGTCAAACAAGATTTGCAGATTGGTTCTTGGTGTGCTTATTTTAGATTACGTAACCAAGTTGCAAAAATGCGACCAGTGAATTTAACAATAATAAAATTATAGCTTAAAGGCTATTTTAGACTACCCTAAGCTTTCGTTCAATTTCTTGAAAAATTATCTGAAAAATTAGAACGTATTCTATCTCCAAACCGTATCTGCAGCCCAAAAAATTTCTTATTTTAAATTGAACAAAATCTTGTACAAGAAAATGTAAAATGGCCTTAAAGGTCGAGCTAGTTCAACTTGGATAATGTTTCTTGCATTTAGTGTTCATCTTTGATGTTGAAGACTTGTGAGGAGGACAAAGATGTGGAGGAGAGGGATTGTTCGTTTCGCGGAGTTGCTCCTGCTGTTGCTGCTGCTATTCTACATGTGTTTATCGCAAGCGATGACGCAATAGCCAAATTCTGAAATGGATAATAGGCGTAGTGCTGCAGGTTTGCAAATGTCTGTGGCCGTGAGGAGCGATGGGGGGCGCGGAGGCGGAGGTGTGGGGCATTAGCCGAATCTAAGGCCGCGGAGAACGGCATGTGCACACGAGCAGTGTGTGCGTGCGCCCCGCGATATCGGGAAAGTACAAGGTCACGCACCGCCGCGGAAATATCGGCGTCGTTCGCTTGCATAACTGCCTCGAGACAGCCGAACAAAAGACCCGCTCTTAGCCAAGTTTTATGGTTTTTTCCCATTTTAAGTTGAGAAAATACTGCGTGTTTCAAAAATCATTACAAAATGCTGCACCGACATATATACAAATTCAGATAAACCGACAAAAAATATTGACGAAAAAGAGATTTCCCAGAACATAGGAAAATCTATACAACAATTTAGAATTAATTAAAAATATGCGTAAGACGAGAACCAAGAGAGTACAACTTTAAAAGCTTGCAATAAACGTTTATGGTGTTACGCAGCGAATCAGAGTCGTTCAATCGTAGAACTTAACCCTGAATTAATGACGCACGGCTGATGATGAACGCGTTGTGCAAGTATATTAACTGCTATGAGATTAATGAAAATCAATTATATTTTCAAAGGTGTATAAAAGTGAAATACTTACATCGAAGCGAACAATAATTTGCAACACGTAATTCCGTCGGTTTAAAAAGGAACACACCGAACGTCAGTATTGAATTTTGTTAGACTTTATACAACTGGTGTTAATAATTTTGTGTTTATAAAAAGAATTCATTTGAAGAAAGCTCCACACAAAACAAATAGAAGTATTAAATATGACAATAAAGTCCGACGTCCGACTGAATAAATACCAAATTGAAGGATTAAACAAACTGAAAGAATTAGGGATGTGCCATGGTTTTATACAGTGTTGTTACGGCCACTTTAGGATAATAAAATGAAAATGCTTTATTTTACCTGTTAAAGCAGATGTTCAAAATCATAACTTTGATGTTCAAAGCTATCATACAAGCTGTAGTCCGTCTTCGCATATTTTTTCGACCGACAACCAAACTATTTTAAGATGGACGTGATCCTATATTAAACGAATAATAGTCATTTATGTATTAAGGGCATTAAGATGATGTTTATGCCCGATGGCGATGAGTGTAAAAATCGAAGGCCGCTAGACCCGAGAGCTTTTAAGTCGGCAAAGTACGAACTGGAATTTGACAAATTTAGAAAATGGATGACAAACAATGGTGTTGCACTCATTAATGAAACAGTTTTGTTGAGATATTTTGAAGAATTGGTATGTCGAATATTGTTGTTATTGTTATTATTATTGTTATTTGTTTACTTATTTCCAGTGTCAAAAGTTTTCTCCAAATTTGCTCTGGACAAGGTTATCTATGCTCAAGAAAACAGTACTAATGAACCAAAATATTGACATTGGAAAATACCCCAAGTTAGTAGCCTATTTAAAGCAAGAATCTAAAGCATACGAACCAAAAAAATCGAAGGTTTTAACTCGAGAGGAAGTGGTAAAGTTTATTGAAAAAGCACCAAATGAAACGTTTTTTATGTTGAAAGTGGCGCTGTTATTTGGTGTGCTTGGAGATTGCAGGCGGGAAGAATTAGGGAATATGTTAATTGATCACATCGAGGACAGGGGCGACCATGCCCGAAATGAAAACCGACAAGAAACGTATTTTTACCATTATTGATGAAGAAACTATGGGCTCTTTGAAGCTGATAAGAAAATATGGATCATCGATTACAAAGCTGTGTGTTACGGACGTACTTTGTATATTATAGAAACGGCCGCTGCTGTCTCAGGATGGTGGAAAAATACATTTGGAAAGACCCCTGCTATCAGAGCAAAATATTTAAATTTGAAAGATGCCTACATATACACAGGTCATTGCTTGCAAAACACCTACTAGCAGACTACTACTACATTAAAGAGACATGGCGGGTGGAGGAGTAGCAGTGTTGTGGAAGGATATTTAGAAGACAGTACCGCATCCAAAAATAAAGTAGCGAAACTTCTAGCTGGAGAGCCTTCAATATCAAATACAACAACTTTACAATTAGATGGGAAAGGAAAGTCTTCAATATCAGATATCGAAACCTTACAATTAGATGGGAAAAGTGTTTCCATTACTGGTACTTTCAATAATTGTTCTTTCATTATAAACTAAAATAAAGAAAGTGAAAAATGTCAACCTGTATAAAACTATAGTAACCCTTAATGCCCTAGACCATGATCTTCCATTTTATGCCCGCGTATCGAAGTTGTTAATAGCTGATAATGGTACTAGTAAGACATAAAATAAATTTTCTAACGTAAATTTCAGCTTACACTGAGTATTAATTCTTTAATCGTTACATAATTCTTAATTGTTGAATCCTGCAAGAACAAGGCTACTGTTCAGATGGGCGGCCTGGAGATTTTGACCGATATAAAATTATTAAACGCTTTACGTCATGTAAACATGGACAAGGCCGTTTGTGAATCCACTCGTTTTTACAATGAGGTTATAAAACTTTATAATATGTACATTTTTACTGTTGTAGTTGTTTCATAAGTAACTCTCAAATATGCTCATAATGGTGTTAAATTGTAAACGAAAAAATTGAAAAATAAAATTAAACGGCTTCCTTCTTTATGAATTGCTGAATGTTATCAAAGTATTCGGGTCACCTAAAAACTGTATTGCATAGAAAAACTTTTTCCAACAACCTTTTTCTCTTAGGCAATTCATCAATAAATTCTTTAAAAAAAGTTAATTCTCACACCGAATGTTTTCATCGCCACTCTTCCTAAGCAACGAATATGGATTAAATGTTAAGATTTTGAACACTTTTAGCTTTAATAAAAGAAATTGAATTAATTACTGCTACCGTTCCTTCACAAATCACATTCCTTTGTAATCGTATATGTATTTACCTTAACGACATCAACAGAAAACAGTTTAAAATTAAGATTTTGCGTTCACAAGAGATTTGGACATAACAACCAATACATATTCCTGCCAAATCTTAATTTTTTCTTCTGTCCATAAACAACAAAGGTATAATACGTGGAAGTCTTGGCTGTATACATGTTTCGGTTTAATTTATTTTTCATTTTTTTATCATTCATCGCTTACAAATGTTCCCCATGGAAGTAACGTCGTTTGGCATACAATAATTCGTTAATTATTTCTCGAATTGAACATTTATCCCATATGGAATGTCTAGTGTTTCAACTTTTTTTTCTTTGTCGGTCTATGCAAGAATCATAAACATACATTAGAAAAATAATATACCGAGAGTTTACAAAAAAGGTATACAATTTTGTAATCATAAAGCGGAACAAGTCTTACATATAATTAAATGTTATATTATGTATTTTTGTTAGTGTAAAGTAAGTAGTGTGAATTTAATAATGTCATAGGTAATTTATCAAATTAAGTCTAATAAGCGTTAAATAACAAAAATTTTTTGGTCTGTGAAACAGTGATTGCTTTTCAAATTAGGTTTTCCAGAACCTGGCGTAAATAGATTGGCCGAGTTACTGAGTATATGAATTGGACAGCCACAGGATATGGTCAAATACTTCAAACATTTTTGTTTTACTGTCCACTGGCCTTTTCCCAACGTTTAGATATAGCAAATATAGGAATGAATGAATATAGAAGCCCTGGTTGACTTGTTTTGGATAGAGTAACCCAAAAATAATTGCTTAGCTTAAAACGGAGATATCCATCTCTTAACAAAGTGGCTACTAGTTATTAGACGAATAACTACCATGGAAATAATTCATGAAATTCAATCAACAATTCTGAAAAAAACTAGTTACTCGTCGAATAACTTTAATAGGAGATGGATATCTCGACCCGTAGTTTAATTTTATATTTATTGAATAATTTTATTTTACAAACTGCGAAGTTTGTCGAAGAAAATGTATGGAATTTGTTTTTTTTATTGTAATTACTAAAATAAGAAATTCGATTGGCGCCACTGCATCATATAAACGAATATGTATTATTTTACAAGCCACTGATCTCGCTTGCTATTCACTTCAGTAATTCGTATGGAGTAAACCAGCCTTTAGGACTTATTATACAGAGTGGAAACAAATTAAGGAATTAATTCGATATTTTCGAAAATATTTTGTTCTCGGAAAAAACGCTCGGACAACTATTCAATTCAGTAATTCGTATTGTGTAAACCAGCCTTTAGGACTTATTATACAGGGTAGAAACAATTAAGGAACTAATTCAATAACTTCGAAAATATTTTGTTCTCGGAAAAAACGCTCGGACAGGTCGATTTAGAATTCTGAATGGGCACTTTTTAGCGGCAATTGTTACGATGACACAGATTAGAGTTGTGACGCTATCGATTGTTTTTTCAAATGCAAACCTAATATTTTGATTATGTTTTTCGATAGATAAAACTTTTCTACGCATTGAATAACGATAAAAATGAAATCAGAGGTAATACAAATTAATTACCAATAATTTTATTAAAATTATCAAGTGAATAATAAAAACTTAAAGATGTTCAAAGTGTGTGATACCATTGCATTAAAACAATAAAATCTGAGAATTTTATAAATTTTAATAGGCGATTGGGCCAACCATGGAATTAAGAGTTCTTGTCTTAGATTAAATATAGATGTAAACAACTTGAATTTTTAACTGTCATACAATAATTTAATTCATATGGTTCATAAAAGATTGTTACTTTTTAATGTATGAAGCTAAGAAAGAGAACAGATTCACAATCCAAGAGTATCTTTGACTTGGGTTTTCATAGCTCTCAGGATATACGATTTCACCGCTTTTTCTGTATACAAGTTCTGGTCACTTCCACTCTGCTCCAAATTATTCAATTGGTGCCGGTGCGTCTCCAAATTATGGTTTGCTTTTGTTCGAGCAGTTCATAATAAAGAATTGTGGCGATTTGTCAGCCATACCTCAAACAACGTTCTCGTTATAATTTTTTTTTTAAATGGAACCTCGTCGTTGCATTTTAAGAACATTTCGTTCTAACAAGACAAATTTCTTCAAATGACCTAGAGGGTACTACTAACTCTCGATTTGGTCACGGTAAGTCTTTCAAGACGTTTCCAGCTTCAAAATCAAAATTACCAATTTTGAGTATAGATAATCACTTATGAGTTAGTCTTGCATAATAGTGTCATATACTAACTATTTTAAGTCAGCCATTAAAATTCGTCTTGAAAATGGATAACTGTCCCTGTGTTTTAACAACATATCGCCCTGGCAAGTCAGTCCGATCAATCAGACAAATTATATGGAACCCAAATATCATAAAAGAAACGTGCCCAAGCTTGATCAAACGATCATGGGCATACTTGCAGACTCTGGTATATGTAGATTTGGTCATGGGTTCACGTCTGAAGATCATCCAGAACGTTTCGCGTCTTGAAGATCAAAATTACCAGGCTTTGAATCTAGCGAACCATTTTCGATTGGTTGGTAAAGCAATCACCGAGTACTTGACAAATGTAATGCACCTGTTTATCTTCCATTACAAAAAAAAATTCATTACAAAGCAAACCCTCAATGAACCTAAACGATTGTTTCGCATCTTGTAAATAATAGACAGCGTTTTCGATTCACTTTTCTAAATCACTCTCACGTCCGTATTCATAGTGCTTGCTTGAGGCTGTTTCCTTCGATGAGAGACCACTTAGAATAGGATAGTAGTAAGGCAGTTGCATTCTAAGGGATCCCTTATTGAAGGCAGTCTCAAGGAAGTTCTATGAATACGGGCAAAAGAATACTACTTTAACCTCATGTTGGAGGTGGAGACACACTGAGAGAGTGCTTTACAGCTGTGAATCGTAAACGCTAATAGATAGATAAGTCACTTTTAACAGCTCACGCAGCTTTTATACCGACATACCGAATTTTTCGGGCTACCCGGACTTTTCTTGAAATTTTAATGAATTCATGCTATATATTTTGTATCACTTGTGAGTAGATGCTTTAAATCCTGTGTGAATCAAGTTATTACGCGCAAAACTATGAAGTTCTTCCGGAATGTGTGCAAAAAGAGCATAAAAAAATGAAAATACTCAACAAAAAGAACTCTTGGCGGGCCATAAATCAGCCGGGTTCTTATCAAAGCCGCTCATCTCGACTATCTCTCGCGTGATACTTCGGCGTCGTTTCTTCACCAGAAGCTGAATTTGCATAAAAATTTTTTAATGCCCGAAACGCAGGTAGGCTTGGCAGAGTACGGTAAACCGCGAACACGCAAACGGCCGAAAAACGAAACAGGTTCTCAGGCCTCCTCCGATATCAGGTCCACCACAAACGGGAAGGAATGCTTGCGAACTTACATTACAACTTGTGCTAACAATGAGTACATGTCTAAACTCTAAAATATACTCAATGTTTTCACATGCATTCAAGTTTAGAAACATATTCATTTAGGCAATTAAATGTATATTTCTTAACAGACTCTTCTTCAAACATGCGAGTGGTGTAAATGCCTATTAAAGTTCATAATTGATGCACGATGTGTATATGTTTATAAGTATGTTCGCAAGCAACTCTCTTCATCTATGCCAGGCTTTAACAAGCCATACACCCGCGAACCATCAGGTAAATTAAGAATCGAAGTCGGCGTCTCTTATTTAAATTAACATTCGTGCGCACGGTAAACAGCGGCGATTTCTAAAATTAATTAATGATCCGCACATCCCGAAAAGCCTACTTAGATACTGCGTCTTCTTTATTAGTTAGCTTCCTTGCCTGTTTAGGTTGGAAGTTCAAACTTGGGAGTGTCTTGTTTGTTGAAGTGATGAATATTTTGCAAATGTGAAATAAATAAAGTCTCTAATACAGATTATTGTCGGAACTGAGTTCAATATAGCGCGATATCTATAAGTCACTTAAAAGCGATAGAAAGTGTCCTCCAACGAACCGTAAAAAATTGCATAAATTATACGAATAACCTTACTGTAATTATTTGGGTTTGCTTTTTTTTAATTAAGCCCGCAGATAGAATTTAAAAAAAGTAACTGGTGAACTCAGTATTTATGTAATTTTTATAAAATGTCAAAGAACAATCAGAGTGATACTCCTCTTTGATATACACATTCATCGATTTAGGTAAAGTCAGGGGGTTACATGACGTAATTATTTAAATTTATGGATCACGGATGGCTATTAAACATTAAAATTAAGTCTTTAATTGAGTTGTTGAGTTGAGTAAACAGTCAACTTTGTACAATATTGTCAAGTCAATAGTCAGACTAAACAATGTGACCAGCTAATTGGGACAACTGGTCATCTTACTTGACGATTTCGTACAAGTTGACCGTGAACTTAATGCATCCAAATCAATTTTTAAATCAACTAAGACTTTCACAGTTATCCTGTTAGTTTAACATTACGGAGAAAATATTATGTTAGTATAAAAATGGTTTTTAATTTGAATATTAAATAAGTTCCACGCAATGCGTAGAAGAAGCATCAGCATAAACGTTTTACTCTTTGCCTATGGGAAAAGGGGGGTTAGGAAAGGTTACACTGCAAAGAAACGTGCGTTTTCAGTCGAGAAAAATAGTTATGAAAGGGATTTGAGATCAAATCAAGAAATATACGAATGTTAGAAAGAGATTTGGGCACAGAGTATTCTCTAAATCGTAAATTCCAAAAATTCAAGAAAACTGATTGGAGTTGTCTACCTACTGGACAAGGTTGATTTCTGATTATTAATTTCCAATTATACACTTAAAAATCTGTATTAGAAATAAATATAAGTGTGAATGCTGTACAATATGGAAACAGATGCGTGATACTTAGCAGTTTGCATGATGGTTATGACAATGGAGAAAATGTATTCTGTTAACCATTAAAATTAATGACAATTTAAATTCAATTGTGACCAAAGTTAAGAGTTTAGATGATTCAGGACATAAGAGTACAAGAGTTTAGGTAATACAGTTCGGTGTTAGCTTCAAATAATTTAATATACAGGCGGATTCACATTTCATTTCACACATTTCTACAGTGGTATTCCTCATTTTGGAAGATAAATGCGTTTAAGATAAATTCTATGACTTCAGTCTTCAATTCAATGGCATTCTGTACTTTTTCATGACGAATTTTAAATGGCATTTGGAATTTACGCTGACCTTTGTAAAAGTTCACTTCCAAAATTTCAGGAGAATATGCGAAGAAGTGTTACGTCGAAATAGGCCATGAACGTCACATGAATTGTTTGCATATTGCTGCGTTTCTAAAAAATATTGATCAGGTCAGTTTTTCAAGCTAAAAGTCTATCAGATGGTAATTATTAGTGTCTCTACCGTTTTGTTACCTCTGTCATGTCGCATCAAGCAAATAAAAAATTACTAAATCCAAAGTTTTCTGCAATATTACAGCATTTGCTCCATCTCTCAAAATAAGAAAGTTATTTTAAAAATAGAGAACGTATATGAAATATGTGTATTTCCTCTAACAAACAGAGTTATTATAGAAATCTTTATAGTTACTATTATGTGTCTGTAAAGCTGGCGAATTATAGTGAGTTCTGGCTTTATTTTTAATAGTTCCTGACAGATAAAGTCAATAGTTCTACTCATTAAAGCAAGAAAAAAGCCAAAGTGCAAACTGAGACGCCAAGTACACAGCAGCGTCTCACTTTGTTCTATGTTAAGGCACAATTCTTACAGGAAATTAAAAAATCTACGAAAATTTACTAAAATTGTGTAACTGGCAATATAGAAAGTGTTAGGAAAGAGTTTATACATATATTTCGGCCTTATTGGGCCTCATCAGAACTCTGTACCTTAAAAAAAATGATTTGTTGAAAAATTTAGAAAAACTTACGCCTTTTTTGAATTTCATCTGACAAGAAAACTTGATTTAAAAAAATCTATAGTTTTACATGGGTTGTAGAAAGAGTTCTAGAGAAAAACATTTAAAAAACTCTAATAACACAAAATGTATATTTACGGGAATGCAAATGAGACACTGTCGAATATTCGACAGTTCTGGGAACTCTATAATTTTTCCCTTGTAGTTCGGGACGTATCCAACGACTTTCTGCAGAGTTCCAGCCATAAGCCTCATTAGATTATTTTTTGAGCAATTTTAAACCCCGCGAAGTCGTGAGTTATACACGTTATAAGTGAGACGTTTTCGAATATAGGACAACTCTGTGACCTCTATAATTTTTTCCCTGTAGTTCGGAACAACAACTTTCAACAGAGTTCCAGCCATATACCTTATTAGATGATTTTAAAAAATACTTTTAAACCCCGCGAAAGTCTCACTTAAAATGTGTATAATTCGACTTTCGCGGGGTTTAAAATTATTTTAAAAAATCATCTAATGAGGCTTATGGTTGAAACTCTGCGGAAAGTCGTTGGATACGTTCCGAACTACAAGAAAAGTATTATAGAGCTCACAGAACTGTCGAATATTTGAGAACGTCTCACCTGTATTCCCGTAAATATGCGTTTTGTGTTATTAGAGTTTTTTAAATTAAGATATAGCAATATTTTTCTCTAGAACTCTTTCTATAACCCACGTAGAATTATGGATCTTTTAATTTTCTATAAGAATTGTGCCTTAATTTTGCGTAGGACAAAGTGAGACGCTGATGTGTAGCTGCTGTCTCAGTTTGCACTTTGGCTTTTTTTCGCTTTGATGAGTAGAACTATCGATTTTATCTATCAGGAACTGTAGAACTATTAAAAATAAAGCCAAAACTCACTATAATTAATGAGTTTCCATGAAACGATGCGCCAGCTTCACAGACACTATCGTTACTATCGTTACTATTCTATATAACCGTAGATTCCACACAAAATAATTCAAAACTCTTGCTTGCACTTATACCGTGGTTCATTGAGGGTGGTTTCCTTTTCTAGCCTCTGAATTCCTCAACATATGCAAAAAACTCAAGGGCTGTTTTATATTTTTAAATAAAACGGGCTGTTAATAAAAAAGACACTATAAACGTTGACAGGTGACAGCAGGCCAAAACAAGATGAAAATTCTAAGAAACCCAAATCCAATTCTCAATGGTTTTCGAAATATGGGATTTTGAAATTTTAAATTTAAATGAATCTACTAAAATCAAAGTGTCATAAAAAAAAGTTGCAGAGTTGGACATAATTTTAGATTAAAGGCAGTTTTATACTGACTATTTCTTGTACCTACGAGATTTTTATAATAAATATTTGGAATAAGAAATTTTGAAGCTGGGGGGGGGGTACGGTTTGGAGATTGAACACGTTCTATTTTTTCAAATTAATTTACTGCATATTAATTCTCTCTCTCTCTTTCAAGGAACATAGTAGTGGAACAAGGCCTCTGTAGAACTTTTAGATTGAATAAAAACAGCCCATGAATTTTTTTGCCTGTGTCAAGTCTTATACAGAGTGGCCATAGGGATTTACATGCTAAAAATTTGACCTCGTGTTAATTTATCTTATGGAACAAATTTTAAATACATTTTTGTATTTAGTCATAAATTAAAAGATGCACTTTTATAAACTATCCTAACACGCTTACTGTAAGAAGTTGAAGAAAATAAACACAAATTATTGAACGAATGTACCGGAAAATAATTAAATAGAATACGTTTAAATAAATAGAAAAATGTTTGATTTTAGTAATTTATACGATAAACATAACTTAAGGTATAATTTGTAACATGTAAATCCCTATGGTCACGTTTAAAAGAAATCACTGTATATGAATATTCTAGAAAAGAAAACCACACTCGGTGGGACACCCAGTATAATAAAGCTTTTCATTGTCCTACAATAATCAAACGACTTTTAAAGAGGTGTTTCATTACATAAAAACTATCCGCGATTTCGTTACAGAAAGCTCAATAATTTTGCGACATATGCTAGCTAATCATGATTGTCATTGAAGAAAGGCGAAAAATTGAATACATATTAAAAAGATTTCTCAAGTTGCGGTAGAGAAAGGAAGCAGAGCTTGCCTAATTTAAAGTAAATTTCAACTCTCAACTTTCGAAGTTCGCGGTACTGCTTGGTTTACTCCTGAAAAACTTGCTTTCCTGAAGCCTCGCGCTCGTTTACTTAATATATCCCAAAAATTTTAAATTTACAGTTTATGGTAGTTTGATATAGAAACTTTCAAGACAGCACCACGAAATGTCTACTGCCGGATTTTCCTCGGCAACTGGGTTCGTGCTGCGAGCAAATTTGAAAATATCGAAACTTTTTCACAGAAATTAATAAGAATAATTACACTAGCCTGGGAAATAAATATTTTTTCCGGATGAGAAAATTGGATGTTTTTTTTATGATTTTAGCATTGTAAAGAAGAATTTATTATTTTTCTTGTTACGCCAGGGTTTCAAAAAAAATGAAGTTATAGTGAAGGTCGCCTATAACGAACTCGTTTGTAATAACGTTTTCAAGTCATAAAAGAAAAGTATTAAATGAATACTTCGTTTTCATTTACCGGTTATGGCCAATTTTATATATAACGAACCTGTTGTGGTGCATTTTTTGAGTTCGCTGTAACCAGACTTTACTGTATATATATTGCCAATTCGAGTTTCTCGAAAATTATGTTGTATTTAAAAAAAATTATGAAAAAATTACAGTAATGTTCACTTATTAGGAACCCGGTTGAAACGAACTTTCGATTATAACAAACCAATTTGAAAAGTACGAACTAAAACATGGTGATCCCCATTCACGTTTTAAATGCACTAAAAACTACTGGATTACAATTTTACATTGCTTCCTATTTTTTTAAACTTCTGAACAGTAAATTCCTTTTCTTTGATTTCATTTATTTATCATAACTTTTCTAAAACAATTCGACAAGTTTGCAAAATGAGATTGAGGCAAGTAGGTCATTGCTTTTGGTCTCGGCGTATTTACACAAACTTACAAAAAAAAGAATGTTGAAAAGATCGCCACTAGAAACTATTTTTAAAATTCAACCGAGCTTTCAGAAATTTTATTTCCTTTCTTAAGGTTTTTTATAAATAGAAAATTAGCTATGACCCAATTCACTTGCTACCATTAACAGCGAAAAAAATGTTAATTAATTCTTATTAACACCAACTTAATTTTAACATTACTTCATAATTAGTTTCACATTTATGAAAGTTTTCTAGAAAGAAAAAAATTTGCAATTCCGATGAAATTTAATGAACTTTTAAAATAAGCATCAACTCCTCCCACCTGATTTCTTTTTTGTGTCAGAATTCGAGGTTTCTCTTAATGTTTTTTAAACATCATGGATTTACTACTACAAACTGCATAGAGTTTCTCTCTTCTTTTACTAAAGGAATATTTAAGAAAGCAATTTCAGGACCTCGACGTTCGAAGGAAGGCTTTCACAATTCCTATATCAATTATGGGTAAAACTCTCTCAAATCAGAATTTTTCAACAATATATAATCTTTCACTGTGCTTCAATTTTGAGTTTCAAATTTAAAAATTTTAAAAACTGAAATTCGTATGAATTCTGATATTTTCACAAATAAAGCGACAGTCTCCTACTTTACTTCAACAAAATGTCGACTCAATGCTATAATTAAGTTTTGTCGCTTTTATTAACCTCTGCCTTTACTCTCATTTTTGACAATTTTCCTATGAAGAAAGTAGAAAGAATCATTCTTGATAATAAATAACAATACGAATTGACCAAATCAAAATAAGCCGTACTTCCCGTTTCATTTTAAGTCGTTGTTTTGTAAAAAGTGTTTATAATTTTACCTGAAGAAGGCCTTCTTTTCTTATTCGCATTTAAGAAGACGCCACTTCATTTTCACTTTCACACTTTCTTCTTTTTCTGGCATTTACCCAATTTTTACTTTCGAAAACCAAAATGGTATTTCAAGTGATATCAAAATTGAAACGCAAACACCAACACAAAGCCAAATTCCTGGAATCCTTGGCCATTACCCTGGCACTTCCACCGTTCACAGATATCACCACATCATCAAAAACTGCACTGAACGTTATGAGCCAAGGCACTTGCCCCATAATTTCGTAAATCCTCGTAATTTGGGGTGGATGAACTTGGCTTTTCAGGAACGCGAATTTTCCGCGATCGATTTTTCAAGGAACGAACACACCTCGCAGAAGCAAACCCGCCTGCAACTGAGTATTGCGCCTGGTGCAAGCTGCCTTTATAAACTGCATCGCATCGGGTGCAGTGAATGTTGTTTGGCCAATAAGTGCAAGGAAGGCGTGCATAAATCTGCACTCGTCCCACCCCAGCTGCTCCTACTCACACGAGCATTATATTTAGCAACATATTCGCGGCTGCATAACGAGTTTCCCAACTTCCAAATTGCCATAATTAAATGCCATTAGCCGTCTAAATATTGCACGCTGGAAACAACAAACAAAAACAAAATGAAACTCTGCCAGTTAAGTCGCTTTTTTGTTGTTTTTGGAGGAGTGGCTGAAGTATCGTTTGCCTTCTTTTGTTTGCTTTGTTGTGATGTAAGAATGGATTTGGAATCTAAACAAATCAAATCTGTCTCTACAATATAGTAGACATACAATACCTTCACCATATTCAAATGAGGATGAAAAGCTTCTTCCTCAAACTATTCAAGTGAAACAAAATTAAAGACTAACACTAATAATAGTAAAAGTATTATTGCACAGAATAAAATTATTTCTTAGTTAGATTGCTAATGAAATTGGCATATATAAGTACACGTGCCTAGGAATTTCAAACCGAATCAAGTTGAATATAATTAATCATTTTCGTCAAGTTCTATTTCCTAGGCATATAGTAGACAATTCACGTTATTAATTGCCCATGTTTTTGCAGTTTTTGACGACAGATAAGCATACGTTAGCTTTAACAAACAAGTTAAACTGCACCCCAAGTACGGCTTAACAATAACTATTAATTAAGCATTTAATCCTTAATTATTTGACCTGTGCAAAGAAATTTAACGGTGCAAATGAGAAGATAGTCGTTTTCAAATTTTACAAAAAGAAATGGCAACAAATTACTTTAATCTAAAACTGTCCATTTGCAATAGCATCTGCTGGTGATATCTCACTATCACAATTACCATCTCAAATTTGAATCAGAATAAAAGAATACACTTCTACATTTTTAGAATTAATTTCAGTGACGATGCTCTCTAAGCTCTGAGCTCTAAATAAACATAATTTAAGAAAACCATAATTAAAAGTCTACCAAATTAAAGGACAAATAGCACTACCCTATTCCAAATTCATCGCCTGGTATACCTTTCATTATAAAATTATTCAAAGGAAAGGAAAATTATTGACTTTTGACTGTAAAGCAACAAAGAGTGCACGCTCCCAAAGATTAAACTAAATAATGTTGGGTCTTAACTCTTTCGTTTCAAAAAATTCGCGAATCTCTCAATTACTTACCGCGATCCTTTTAAATTTTTTACTCGCAAACGAACTTCCTATAATTATGTGTCATCAACACATTCTCGAACACAAAATTGTGAGGATACAGCTGTTTAAAAGTAACTCAAGACACTTAATGACTTCAAAATGTCCGCGCGTTACGTCGATGTAATTACTTACGCTAAAAAAATTCAATTACATGTTATGATGAGCTAAAAGGAAATCGCCATACTTATATTATTGCAATGTGTTAAAGCAGTACTTCTCAACTTTTTATTCTGAAAAGACTCTAAGGCTGAGTTGCACCAACATCGTTGTTAACTAAACCTAGATTAAACTAGACATTTTTCCCTTTGCTTTAATTCAAGATTAATTTTAATCAATGTCACTGCAATTAGACTTAAAAGTGATTGTAATTTTATTTTAGTGTGCCATTATAACTTGTAATGAGTTTGCATGAACAGTGACAAGTAAAGAAAATTATAATACGCGCAGAAAATGGCAAAACTAGGATTTTTTTATGAAGATATTTGGATAGACGTAATCGTGATCGCTATAAAATTGAAGCAAGACTTTTTTCTTCTATTCGCTGCAAATAGCATTGCCATTATTTATATGGAATTTGTGTATTTATTATAATTTTGTGCAACTTATTGGAATAAAAACTTCTTCTTAACTTAACTTCTTAAAGTAAAAAATAAGGAGATTAAGAAATAACAAAATCAATCCAAAAAATAACATCAATTTTATCGACTATAATACGATGCTTTGCGTTTACAAAGGCTAAAAATAACAGAAAGCTAATATCGTGGACCACAAGCACCCCTCTCCGCGCATTTGCATGCAAGTGTTTTCCGATTGAAATACAATCATAGTCTAACTGCTAAGCCGATAGTACAGTAAATTTTCAATGTTTGTTATTAATAGGCTTTGATTATAGTGGATTACCCTGGATAGCTATTTTAATTCTGGTTTGGACCTCGTCAATATTACACATTTAGATCGATTGGGTCATACTCTATATCAATACAGAGTTACTTACATGAAGATGCTGACATAACAAGGACAAAAACTGTGTTGTGTAATATAGTAATCTGAAAGGTAATCAGAAGCAGTAAGCAAAACAGGACAACTCTTCCCAGACAGGCCAATCTACAAATGGCCAAGCGTGGAAATGGAAGAACATGAAATGAGGCGTTCACCAAGGATGAACTGGAATATGCAATAAAACACATTAAAACAGGGAAGTCCCCAGAACCGGACAGGATACCGCCGAAAGTGATGAAAGCAGTGGGAAAGGCAAATGAAGAAATTTTCTTGCAAGTCATGAACAGCCGCTTGAAAGAAGGCAGCTTCCCGAACATCGGGAAGAAGTCGCTGCTGGTACTGATAGAAAAACCTAAAAAATCAGATAGAGATGAACCTACGTACAGACATATACTCGAAACGCTGATTAAGGGGCGCCTAACAGAGGAATTGATTAAGAAAGATCTAATACACGAAAATCAGTATGGCTTTAGGAAGGGCAGGTCCACCGTGGACGTCTTGAATGTGTGAGCAAGATCGTGGAAGATACTCGAAAAGCGGCCTACAAAAACAGGCATTTTTGTATAATGGTTGCTCCGGACATAGAAAATGCTTTTAATTCAGCTTCATGGAGGCTTAATTCAGGAGGTGAATCATATAGGTATTAGTAAATATCTGATTAAGGTAATTCAATCATACCTGAAGGAAAGGTATATAATAACGCAGAAAGGCGAAGAAAAACAAACCACTTGTGACTCGCCCCAAGGTTCAGTCCTGGGACCATCTCTGTGGAACGCCCTGTATAACGGGTTGTTAAACGAAGACCTAGGAGAAGGCGAACCATACTAGCATACGCGGATGATCTGGCCTTGATCGTGACAGCTAGAACGACAACAGCCCTGGAAGAAAGAACCACGTACTCCATAAAGAAGATAATAAAATGGCTTAATACGCATGAATTAAAACTTGCCTCGGCAAAAACGGGAATTATTATATTAGCAGGTCCGCCGAAGCTGAAGAGGATCACAGTAAACATAGAGGAAAACCAAATTACCAGCAAGGAAGATCTAAAATACCTAGGAGTATACCTTGATAGGGACATAAGGATGACGGCCCTTGTAAAAAAAAAACATGTGAGAAGGCAAATAAAATGGCGACAGTTTTAGCCAGGCTAATGCCAAACGTAGGTGGGTCAAGGCCAAAGAAGAGAAAAGTCATAACGGGAGTCGTTCTTTCGATCATCTTATACGCGGCCCCAATATGGATGAAAGCCTTCAAATACGAACATTACGAGAAACTCCTGGAGTCAATCAAGAGGAAGATGGCCATTCGGATCACATCCGCGTACAGGACGGTGAGCGCCGAGTGCCACCGATGAAACTGGTAGCGGTGGAGAGACGAAGAGCGTGGGAGGACAAGAAGGCAAGCAACTTGGATGACGGAGAAGACCTGCTAGAGAATTGGCAGTCAGCCTGGGGAAAATATCAAGGATGGACGAAGACCTTCATAAAGGACATCAGGAAATGGCACAACAGAAAACACGGAGAACTCGACCATTTCATAACTCAAGCGATGACACGACACGGAGCTTTCGCAACGTATCTGTATAAGATCAAAAAATATCCTAGCGAAGCCTGCTAGTATTGCGAAGATAGAGACACGCCTGAGCACGCAATCTTTGACTGCTCGAGATGGGGAGAGCAGGGAGAAGATGCAAATAGAAGATGCGGCAGAACGCTGTCCATGGCAAATGTGACAGATCTCTTATTAGGGAGCGAGAACCAATGGAAGATCATAACGGACCTGCTAAAAGAAATCATGAAGACCAAAACAAAGGAAGAGAAAGTCCTTCATAAGAGACTGAACAGAAAAGACTGATTTACACATATTTATATTTTATATTTATTTATTTCATTATATTTTAATATTATTAGGCAATACCGGAGAAGATTCTAATCTACCGAAAAGCCAAAACAGAGAAGACAAGATTTAACACCTGACAGCGCGAAATTTCTGATGTAATGCTTAACGGCTGCTTCCAGAAATTAGCAGCTGCGAAAGAGGATAAGGAGTTTGGTTGATAGGCACCCCTGTTCATGAACCAAGAAGGAAGCCACGAGGGTGAATCCAACACGTCCCGGACTCGGAATTACGTCCAGGATGTCTATGAAGATTCTCCAAGCCTCTATAAAAAAAACGGTATAATTAAGACACAACGGAAAACCTAATTAACACAACGGAGATGGGTTTAGAAGTCAACAAAAAAAAGATAAATTTAAGGAACTTAAACGATCGTAAGAACAATAATAAGACAAATTTTACAATTGAAGCAGGGCCAAAAGGTAGAATAGAATTTGAAGAAGAAGGAAGCTGTATGTACTTAGGAACCCTACTAAACAATAAATGCGAAGAGACCAAAGAGAGATGTGGACGATGAATAAAGAAAGTCAAAAGCAACTAGAAGTGTGGGAAAGAAAAATATTGTGCAGATTTTTGGAAGGGAGGAGAACAGAGGAAGGTATTTAACGGAACACCAATAAGCGAGATAGTTAAAACAGAATAAAAGACATTCCAGAAGAAAGTGGATAATTGTAGTTATGTAATTCCTGGAAGAAAAAACTTGACCAACTGGGGAGGAAAGGTTAAAAATAGAAAGGTAGTGGAGAGTAACTCGAAAGTTATGGGACTGAAGGCCTAAAGGTAGCTTCCCTGTACAAGGCCGTAACACAGGGAAATATACAACAACAAAACCAAAATATGCATTTATTTCGTTGTAAATTTTTTTCCCTATGTGAATGGCACTGTATATAATGAAGGAGAGAACTTTAAATCCACGTCAACTTATGTCAAGTCGTACTGAAAAGTCTTGTTTCTTGCTGTAGTTGTTTCTACTTAATCGACTTTTGCACTTTCCTTACATAACTCTTCAGCCTTCTTTCCATAACAGATATACGTAATTAATGTACGCAGAGTTAAAACCTTTTCTATGTTGAAGCTGGAGCATTTGAAAGTCATTTTAATATGAAGGCGAGACGTAAGAGGTAAGAAATTGTGTGAGGAAGCCAATGGCCGCCACTTTTATGAACTGTTATAGAAATTAGGGGCGAATTCAAACTATAATTCTAAAAGTGTGCGATGCTCCAAGGCAAAGTTCAATTAGGAATTTTAGAGACATATTGTAGTGTCTCTATACTCCATTCTATCAGCATTTTGCAAAAACGAATGCTGGCCCTTTTACATAGGTATTACAAAATGTTTAAGGAAGGCGATTTTTTCCGAAGTTGTACTCAATTCAGAAAAAATTGACTTAATTTCTGTTTTGTGTGAAAAGGGATGTTTGGTATGACTGTTATTATTAATGGATTAACGTCCCTTGACTTATAAAGTACCACAAACTGCAGCCATTTGGGTTCAAAATAAAGGTGCCAAAATATCTTGAATGCTCTCAATCCACCAGATACTTATTTCTCTTCATAACTTCATAATTTTCTTTCCTCAAGTGTAATTCTAGATAATACAATAACTTTTCATTCCTAAATATTTTTTTAAGAAGTCGGAATTTTAATAGCATCCGAAACCAACATAAAATGGCACAAATCATGTGATCATATGCATCGCCATTTTGCTCCCAAAATACAGTACCTCTATAAAAAATGGCAGCACATTGGCTTCATATGAATTTGGTATGTGATAACTTATACATACTTTTATAAAATACAGAGTTAATATAACACAGAACTCTATAAATCTAGGATATTTGACAAGGACTGATAAAGAGAGCCCATCTATTTACTCGTACCCGAAGCATTTTAAACTTTGTTAACTTTTCAGGTTGTGAAACTTAATTTCTACTGGACTTTTCCAATGTAATAATGAATATTATTTTTAGTTAGATGAAAAAACTTAAGAAAAGTTAAATAAATTTTCCTATCACCCCAACAAATTTTTGCTTATGGATGTAAGAACAAAGAGACTAATAATAAAGTTGTCGACGTTGTGAAGGAATCGGCAAAATTAAAGTTGGCGCAGACGAAGAGCACAAAATCCAAAATCTCATAAGGATGGCAGAAACAGAAAAAGAAATCATCAGTTTTCAGAATAAATAGAAGCACATAAGGAAGAGGTATGTACTTACTTCCTCACACATGAAAATCTCGAAAGAATAAAAAAAAGGAGAAGATCAGAAATCTTTTCTAGCGACAGCGAATCACAAATGGCTCATCTATTAAACAGATTTACTAATATCTCTGGTCTTCCAGAATTATGAAAACTGTAAAACTTATGGGAACCAGTTTCTTAATTTCTTGATTGTTTCCTCTTCGAATTTAACTAAAAATTTAGACCGGAGGATCTTAAAAAAATGAAAGATGAATAAACCTTCGAGTGTCCAAAAAACATCAGTAAATGTTGACGGAGTTTATGAAGTCAACTGATGAAATCCATTACACTTTCACTTGGTCAGAAATAGCAATTTTGTCATGTGCTCAACGGACGACGGAGCAAAAAAATTGCAGTGACTTCATTCAATAATTTTCGTGACCGGGTATCTAGTCAGACATGAGCCCACACAACCAAATACCAAAAGGTATCTTAAACTTTGGATCATTCGCACCTGACTTACCGGTTTTTTTTTTCGCCCGTCTTCCCCGAGGCTTTAAGCCACTTGGACATATAAAAGATTTGCGCTCTTTGTTACTTAACAACTTTGCTTAGATCAGACCTGATCGTGCGATTTTTTTCCCCAACTTTTTTTTTGTTTTTTCCCCTAAATCAGTCTCTTGCGGGTGCATAATAAGGATTATCGAGCGGGCGGTCGGTCTTCCGTGAAGTGCCCCGTTCAAACGCGGCCGTTGTCGTAAAAATAAAGTCGGGTTATTGACTTGCACACACGCGCGAAACTGAATCTGCAAATTCGCGCATTCGGTAACGACAGACGCTGCCGGATTATTATTATAAATGGGAGCACACTCGCTTTAATTACACGAATAGGAGCGAGATAAATTGCGTCGGGTCATTGACGCGAAAAATTGGCGGTCTACTCGCAGTAGGCCGGGAGCCTACGCGTGAACGTAATTTGCGAAAAAAAAAAGCTAAAGGCGTTTCAGAACTATGACTAGGCGTTAATCAGTTTCGCATTCGTGAGGAAACGGCTTTGAACATTGACTCGTCATTCCCTATAGAGATCACCGACATGAACTCACTTCTATAAAATAAAGAAATATATATATATATACGTAATAAGCATTATAATATAGTTCGACATTCGAGTAGGAATGTTTTACGTTTGAATAAAAGTATATAGTTAATAAAAATCTTGCTTAAAATATAAGGAATGCAAACAAACTACTGATCCTGAACAATAGATGGCACCACATATCAAGATACTATAAGAATCAGTAAACGTCTGAATATGTTCAAACCTAACTGAAGTCTCTTGTTATGCTTGTGTACATGCAAGAAAAGTATTTTTTCCCAAACAAAAGGGGTGAAAAAGTTATAATTATATAGTCTCCAAAATAGAACTAAAGAAAAACATAAAAAGAATCAAAAAAATGAACACAAAAGATGAGATTATCAAATCGTTCACCAAAATCGCTTAAAATTCTTTTTTCCAATATACGAGGGTTGGCTTTTATATTCCCGGACTAGGCAGTTTTCAATTTTAATGTAATTTTTCTTTATATTGTTTTTTAATCACATATGCCTTGGTAACATTTTTGACAATTTACAAAACAATTGCAGTAGTATTAATTCTAATATATGTCAGTTTGTGTTGTTACATATCAAAATGAACAAACTCAAATATCGAGCAGTTATAAAATTCCTAACAAAACAAGGAAAAGTTCCAAAAATTATTCGTGAAGAAATGTTGGCTGTATGCGGGGATTATTGTCGACTATTTGTGAATGATCAAAATTGCTTAAACAAGATAGAGAATCATTGGATGATGATTCTCGTGCAGGTCGGCCTGTGATGTGATCACTTCCGATGTTATTGAAAGAACCAAATCTTTGGCACTGGAAGATGCAAGATTAAAGAAGCGACAATTAGCAGCTTTATTAGGAGTTTCGGAAACCACGGTTTTCAGAATTCTGCACGAATACCTTGGAATGACAAAGGCGAGTGCGAGATGAGTTCCACGAATGCTGTCGCTATTCCAAATGCGTATCAGGATGGAGACGTGTTAACAATTTTTGGCGCTTTGTGGAAGTGAACCAGATTTAATTATCAATCGACTTGTCACCTGAGATGAAACCTGGGTTCATCATTTTGATCCTGAGTCGAAACAAGAATCGATGCAGTGGCATATTAAGAGCTCCAGCCCTCCCAAGAAGTTTAAAGTCACTCCTTCTACAGGAAAAATAATGGCAACTGTTTTTGGGATTGCCAAGGAATTTTAATGATTGATTACCTGAGTAAAGGTAGTGCGGTAACAGGAGAGTATTATGCAAGCTTAATGCATCGGCTAAGAGATTCTATTAAAGTGAAAATGCGCGAAAAACTGGAGCAAGGTGTTCTGTTGCTCCACAACAAAATGCACCACCCCAGAAGTCAAGACTTTCAAAAGCTGCGGTTGCTGAATGTGGATTTGTAGAAATTGACCAACCGCCTTATAGTCCGGATTTAGCCCCTTGTGACTATTTTTTGTTTCCAAATATCAAAAAAACACTAATGCTTGATTGCACCGCATTTTTAATCATTGATTAAATTTAAGACGTGTTTAGAATATGACAAACGTGAATACATGACAGCATATGTCAATCACAATCTAATTGACACTTAAACTTCAATTTAAGTGTCAGCTAGAATGTGCCTGACATTATGATGGATATGTATTCTAAATACGACTTAAATTTAGTCTATGCTTAAAAAAGCGGTGCAAATGGCCATAAGGGGAACAAAATTTAGGGACGATGACGAACTTATAGCGGCTGTTGAAAGGCATTTTGCGGACAAACCAAATGAATATTATTATAATGGATTAAAGGTGTTATTGAAACGATGTAGTACTTGTATTCAAAAACAAGGGGACTATATTGAAAAATAAAATTTCTCTTGCTGTTCTAATCTCTTCTTTTCATGCCTAGTCTGGGAATATAAAAACGACCCCTCGTACAAGAGAAATAGCAGTACTGTAATACAAAGTGGAACGCTATCATTCTCATTAAGCTACAAATGGAATTTTCCACATGTAAACTTTCATGTGACACTCTGATCTTTTTGATTAGATAGTTCTGTTAATAAATACCATAAATCAGTCAAATTTACATTTATTATTATAAAATTGAATTAACAAGTGATTTTTTTTCTTCCCACAAATTCCCCAAGCTTCTAGAGCTTGTCGGGGAAGGTGGGAGGTTGATGGCTGCGACCGACTTGATGTTATAATTTCTCTTTACAAGAAAACATTTTCATTATTAAAGCTTATTTCCGATCTGGACGTGTAGTAAATGGGAAATGGCAATATTCCATTCTCGAAAGCAAAGCACAGTTTCGAATTAGGTTTCCGAACAAAATTGTTGAAGAAACTGCATTGCACCAACACGTTCACCAAATTGTCGAGAGATTTCACAGAACGTGAATCATGATGAAAGGGAAATCCACTGGAAGGTCGCAAACTAACCAAAATGTGATCGAACAAGTAGAAGAGATCGTATTCCTCAACATATCGTATTTCTGCTCAGACGAATGTGTCTCCTCAGACTGTTAAAAGAATTCTGTATGCGTCATTTACTGAATCCATACGAAGTAGTCTAAGAAATCTTACCGAGAGATCACAACGATCCAATAAACAATTGAAACTTTTTCCAAGAAAATTTAAACAGAGACAACATTATCGATCTATGTTTTTTCACGGATGAAGCTTGGTTCCATTTAGTGTTTACATAAACAAACAAAATTAGCGAACGTGGTCTGTTGTTTATTCTCACAATTTCCTTGAGACACTTTTACATCTTGTTAAGATAAGAAAATGGTTAACTGTATCCCGCCGTAGAATCATAGGGCCAATATTCTTCCACGATACACACAATGGTCAACGTTAAAGGAAACAATTGTTGACCCCATTTTTAGAGCAGGTGCATCCCGATGAACTTGAAAATAGTTATTTTCAGCAAGATAAAGCAAAAGCTCATACTACATGAGAAAATTTCTTTAAGAGTTTTACTCTGGCTGGTTATAAGCAGGAGAACTTAGCTAGAAAGATCACCAACCTTCTCCATATTTGGCTTTCTTAAAAATGAGGTCTATAAAGAAAGAATTAACAATTTGCAGAACTGATGACAAGGATCACACTAAAATGCAACGAGATAATACCGGATATATTGCACATTTTTAATAATTCGAAACGTCGTATAGTTATGGAGCAAAATGGTGGCCACTTTCAACACTTGCTGAGACTTACACTCGTTAGCTTTCTTTTCAATTTGAACTTTGCATTCATATCATTCCTTCGCAATAAATCAATTTTGATATTAGGGTACTGCCTTCCTTATTTTGGCAGAGTGACACACTTCGTATTTTTATATGGGTAATGCAAAAGTAACTAGATGAGAATTATTTTGTTCCATTCTAACGAGTGTTCAATTGAAAAATTGACCAATTGGTTTTGTTTTCTTAAAGAAAGAGCGAAAGAGGAATTACTTCCTAAACCATTGACGTTTGAATGAATTTTTAATTAAACACTTGAGAAGGTATGACTATAGACTGAATAAAAGTGGCCCAAGTAAGTAAGTTCTGTAAGTAAGACTTGGACGTCATGACACTCTCCTCAAACCATTCTAAAAGAGATGTCTTCACTTTATGGAGTGTCTTGTCCAGAAAAAATCATGATTTACAAGTGACAAGTCTTTGTAAGCAAGGCCGAGATTCACTTGAAAACGACCCAAGGCTGAGCGATCCATCGGAATGACCATATTAGAACTCATCGAAAAAGTCGAAACGTTAGAATTGGAATCTTCCGTCTAAACAAGAAACAGTTTGCAGAAATGGTTGGAGTATCCTCCATGACCACCTCGGCATGAGAAAGGTCAGCACATGCATTTTTAGACCTTTGCAAATATGGGGAGTATTGAGTCGGATTGTCACTGAGGACGAAACTGGCATCCATCATTATAAATCCGAGTCCAAGCAAGACTCCATACAGTGGCATAAAAAGGGTACGTCACCCCCAAAGAAGTTAAGAATTAAGGTGTTTCAGTCGGCCGGGAAATTTGTGGACACTGTTTATTGAGACATAGAGGGAATCCTGCTCAAGAATTTCAAGGAGAGATTGTTTCCATAACGGGAGAATTCTACACTGGAATAGAGAATATGCATGTGAACGAGATATATCTAAAATATTTAAACTTATTAGTGGTAATTTTTTTTCTTATAATTTGTTACCTTTTTTTAATGAAGGATTTTCCATTAAAATTTTTGAATAATCGGGACGTAAATACGAAACGCAACGAGATTGTTTGTGATGTCAGTTGATACGTTCTGGTTCGTGACAAATACTTTGCACATTCGTTTGACATCGGCAATTCTTGTTATATTAAAAAAATGTATTCAGGATGGTTACAGTAGCATTTGTGCACATTGACAGAAGACGTACTTTCTAATGGAGTCCATTACTAAAGCCACCAAACTAGACTAACAAATGACGAGCTTCTTGGAAAAACCTCACATGTCCATTTTTGCCGAAATCGCCATTTCGCTGCCATCTTCGCTTATAACTGTAGAGCTATCAATTCCTATACTGAGATTCTGTAAACATCTCATAGGAACCGGAATATAACTTAGCAAAATCTGTGAGCTTCTGTAAAAACCTCACATGTCCGCTCGAATTCTAGCAAGAACATCAAACGTCCAGGACATGTGAGATTTTTTTCTAGAAACTTTTTGAGAGATTATGTTTAAGTTTTATGTGACAAAATTCACATTACCTACGTGGAATAGTTGTTATTGTTTGTGCTCTCTAACATGGATTTGGATGTGGATAAGTTATAAGCTAAATTCTTCCAATAGGCACAATATTAATACATTAAAAAAAAGATAAGGGTGATTTTTATAATGTTTCAAGTAAAAGCCTCACATGTGCAGTGGTTTTTTATTATTTTTTAAAAAACAATTGACATTAATAGCAATCTAGAATTTAACTCTTATTCTGTGAACATTGAGTAATATTTTCTGCAGCACAGACACTCCTATAGCAATATATTAAGTCTACAGCTACATTCTTTAGTTTTTCCAAAAAAATAGTTTTTGGACAAATGAGGTTTTTCCAAGAAGCTCGTCAAATAATCTAGACACTGACAAGCATTCGTATCATGCACAGCATACACTCTCTGATGATATGTAACGTCATTTAAAGCGCGCGAAATTGGTCGCCGTTTGAATTAGAGTAAGTTATATGGATGAGTAATAAAAAATCTGAAACTAATATTATTAAATAAGTAATGACTTGTATGATTGATTTAGACGATAAGTAAAATATCTACATCTTCCCTATTCTTAAGCGCTTGAAGGAATCCAACAAAAATGAGAATAGAGAGGGAAAACTAACCCAAAGGTGTCCTGTTCCTGCATGACAACGCGGTCGTGCAACACAACGAGGTTAGGCTTCAATATTTTAAACCACCCGCCCTACAATCCGGATCTGGCTACAGAAATAATTATTACCTGTTCCCAAAAATAAAAAAAAAATACTTTGTGGAAAGAAATTTACCAATGATGAAGAAATGAACGGTGCAATTTCAGCGTATTTTGAGGACAAGTAGAAATCCTGAAAGCTTAACGATTCGAAAAATTTATTAGAGTTATGGGTTGAAAAAGGAAAACAGACCTGTGTTTTTATTTAATCTTAATCTAATTACCCGAATTTAATAACGCAACTTACATACATATGCCTGCCTCATCAAGGAGTAATCAGGCAACACCTACAGTTTCAAATCTGAAATGGTGATTTGAGGAGAAGTGATCCTGTTGCTAAAAAGACGTATAATTCGCAGACTGCATCTACCATGAAGAATGGAGCTTCCTTATATTCACATACTTGAAGTGAATAAAGTAAACTGCCAGGATAACAGTCAGGATTAGTTAGGCCTTGGGTAACTTCATTAAAATTATTTACCCAAGGCCTATTCCTGACTGTTCTTCTGAGTCTGCTCTCTTCGAGTATGGGAATGGAAGCCATATTCTTCATTGCAGATGCAGTCTGCAAATTACTCATCTTTACAGTAACAGAATTTCATGAAATTCACGTAATTGTCGAACTTCTTTCTCAACAATTTTTCTTTGACGACATCTTGACATCACTTCTCCTCAAATCACCATTTCAGATTTTCATTTCAGACTGTGATAAATTCAAGTTACTATGAGACCAAAAGTTAGTAATGTAAGAAACAGAACTTGAAGAGATTTAAATGGGATAAGGGCGTTCACTTATTCTTAACTCAATTTATTAATTTTTTTAGAAGTCTATGAAATAAGAAACCTTGACTTATTCTGCTTTTTACAATTAAATGCATAACATGTAGCCATATTAATAAAACATGTACAAATAATATACAGGGTGAATGAAAAAGATAATTGTTCAGAAATTGTACCCAAAAAGAAAAGGAACTACAGTGGTTGTTACGTCGGATGCACACCACAGTTGTATCCAATAAAGTTTTAATCTTTTATAGTTGCAACGGAAATTCCAGCTACTCTTCGAGAAAGTTATTTACACTGAAGAAGCTACAGTTCACTCGGGTAATTATACTAAACATTTGTAAGTAATAGATAGAAACACGAAAGTTTCTTGCAATCATTTGCTAGGAAATTTTATCTCGAACGATTTATTTCAAACGATAGTATTCGAGCTCAGTATTTAAGAGGTCACTTACGGCAATTATTTCTCGGCCATTATATGCAAAATTGAACTCGCACAATACAGGAAACCCTAAAAATTTACATCCGCTTGCATTCGATTAAAAATGAGCCGATTCGAAAAAAATTCTATACACTCCTGCATGGAAATCGCACGTGGCTCTAAAGTGGCACACTTTCCACCGTCGATTCTTATAATAACACATCGAAACCGATGTCGATTTGGTGTATTAAGCCGGGGCGAACGCTTCGGAAAAAAATTACATGCATTCCACTGCGATTCAACCGAGTTTTGGGCGACTCCAGCGGACCGGAAACGATGCAACGACGAACGGTAAGAACGTGTCACGCACTACCAGCAGAGGAAAACATTTTTCCTCGTCGCTACTGCAATTTGTTATAATTTATGGTGTGAGTTACAAACCGAAAAAGGCAAAGTACAAAATTATTCAAAAGCAAAAAAATATTTGAATTTAAATAGTTCAATTGGGGAAAGTTATATCTGTAATCGGTGGACAGGTGTCTCCAAATAAATAGAAATTAATTGATTCCCTCGATTATTGTGGGGATAAAAAAGACGATCCTGGAATAAGATTAACATTTCGAATGCACACGTGTCTCCTAGTCCCCGGATCTCGTCATGCGTTATACACAAACATGGTCCGGAATTAATTAAATAATTAGCAAAACCGCGTAATACATGAAATTCAAATCGATTCAACAAAGCGCGGCGGAAATTTAAGAAAAAAAATAATTACTTCGCATGTATTTTCGGCCCTGTGTGAATGTGGGGGAACTAACTACTTATGTATGTCTTGCAACTTCGAATTCGAAAGGAATTCCTTTGCTGATTTCGCGCAACACTGGCACCTTTCCAGAAAAAAAGACCGAAATAGTTAGAACTATTGCTAAAAACGCCATGCATATGTGCGAAAATAAACCCGCACTTCTGCGCTGTGCTTTTGCTAAGACCGATGCAATACAAAGCCAAAAATACACTTTTTTATTTTATTGTTCTGAAAGGAGAGTTTTTGCGCGAAATTTATAAATAATATTTTTAAAAAAATAATAAAACGCGCAGGAAAACTTTTATCTTGAAGTATTCACTGAGATAACAATCGAATGATTTATTGATCTGTTTCATCAAGCAAATTCAAAAGGATTCCTTCACAAGATTCAGGAGAAACTAAAGTCATTCTAACTCATTAAAAAATCGTAAAAACAAATGCAAATAAATATTCAGAAATAAAAAAAAGTCACGGGATGAGGTAGCATGGCAAACCCGGCAAATTCCAATGACATCTCTAAGCGAGTAATAAAAGTTTCTCTATTGCAGTTTAGTCTACAGAGAAGCTTGCGTGATATTATTTTCTTTACAAAGTAAAAAAAATTAAATTTCAAGAACGGATTTACAATGTCTAAAATAAATTCTTGAACTCCTCGCCGTACTTGTACGAAAACGATTCTGAACGCCATCTGTGAAGTACTAGTAAAGCAAATTTGTTTAATTTCATCGCAGAACCGAATTTTCCGAAGTCGAACTTGGAATCATCAAGAAAGTTCGTGCTACGTCATTTTCAAAAAACAAAAAAAAAATCCGTAACGGATTGAGAAACTCTAACGTAAAAATGAAATATATTTTTTATTTTACTTCTCGCCTGGACTTGTGTTTTTGTACTTGTACGAAAACGATTTGGAGGGACTTCTAAGAAGTAATAATAAAAGCAATTTGTTTAATTTCATTGTAGTATTGAATTTGCCGAATCCAGATCTGGAATCATCAAACCACGAAAAAAAATTTAATTTTCTAGAACGGATTTAGAAACTCAAAAATAAATATGAAATACAACTTTTATTTGATTTCTCATCTAAACTTGACCTTGTGAACTTATACAAAAATTATTTGGAGCGAAATCTGTGAAATAATAATAAAACCAAATTGTTTAATTTCAACGCGGTCTAGAATCTGTCGAAATCAATCAAGGAATCATCAAGGTTGTTTATAATCTTTTGCGAGATGCCTTTTCTAGCTTAACTGTAAGAGTAGCTCAATTGAGCTATAGTCCGTGCGTTAACTACTCATCACTAATCAGTGCACCACTACAGGAAGACAGAAGACATAATTTTAACCTATTTGTGTACGAACACTTTTCTTTTGTGCAGTTTTTTTTTTTGATGTACCAAAAATGAAACACCGAGCTAATCATGTAATAGGTACAGCTGCGGAATCATAAAGCGGGACAAGTCTTATAACAAAATTTTGTATTATTTTGATAGTGTAAAATTTTCTTAGTAACAGTTGTCAAGTGTAATTATTTTACTAATGTCAAATAATTTCTTAAATTACATTCACAAACATCATGTATCGTCCCGCTAGCGAAAATATAAGAGAAAGAATAATACAAGGTTTGGAGGACGGTTGGTCTTTTAGATGCATAAGAGAAAAATTTAATGTTAGTAAGAGTACTGTGGGAACAATTAAAAGAAAATGGGAGGCGGAGCAGAGCGTCAAAAGAAAAGACGGATCGGGACGAAAAAGAAGCACGACTAACGAGGAAGATGTTGAATTGCTTAATTTTTCAAGAGAAAATCCATTTGAGACTGCTTGTTCGGCAGTTAATTATCCAGCTATTACAAGAACAGCTCGAAAACTATGTAGTGAAATTTCCAGTCGTTCAGCTGCTCGGAAACCTTTTTTGTCCGAAGAAAATAAGCGTTTAAGAGTTCAATTTGCTGAAGAATTTTTGGAAAAAGAAGATTTCTGGAAAACAATTATTTTTTCAAATGAAAAGGTTTTCCAGTCGTTTAGTAACGGACGCATTCGAGTATATAAGCCACGAAACTGCCGATTTGAGAAAAGATATGTTAACAGTATTCATGCTAGTGGCCGTTTTTCGACAAATATTGAGGGATGGATTAGCTATTCCGGTGCTGGTGTGTGCTGGCGCATAGATGGTAAATTGAATAGGTGAATATATATACATCTATACTAGAAGATATTATGCTACCATTTGTTCGCATAATACACGGAGACCAGTTTATTTTCCAACAAGATAATTCACCAGTGCATACGTCGCGTGTTGTGCAAGAATGGTTTGCTAATAATAATGTAAATAAATTACCTTGGTCCGCAAGAAGTCCAGATCTAAATCCAGTAGAGAACGTCTGGGTATTTATTGTTAAAAAAATATATTCTCAAAATTTTCGGCCAGAGAATCAAATGCAATTAGTAAATGCTATAGAAGAAGCTTGAGAATGTTTGGATATGGAATATATTAAAAATCTTATTCAATCTATGCCCAGACGTTTAAACTCGTTAATTCAGTTGAATGGCAACGTCAGGAAGTATTAAGAATTTTTACTTAGGTTAATTTTTTATGGAGTTATAAATTTTCGAAAAAACTAATACATTTTCAACTAATATTGTTTCACTGTTTCTTTTTAAATTTATACGATAAAATTTTTACCACAAACAGAATGATTGTTTAATAAGAACTACAAAGATTGCTAAGTTACTATATAGTTCCCGGAATTAAGAAGTAATAATTAAACTAAAGAAATTATACTGTCCCGCTTTATGATTCCGTACCTGTACATGAGACTGTCCTTATAACATTAGATAAAAAGCCCGTCACTATAAAACAACCAACATGTTTTCTCTTTTTTCTTTTCCTTGGTAAGGTTGGAAGTGCATAATATCGTAAAGCCTCAGAGAGGCACCACAGTTTCTACCCGTAACAGATAGGTTTCCCACTTATAAACTGTTTTGCCAATTGGAGTAATTACGCTTTCGCCTATATCTCAGAGTATTCTTCAATTGGGCACTCCGGTATATCCAGATAACAAAAGAATGGACAAAAACATTTTAGGTCTTTTGTAGTCATTTCAAAACTGTAATCTCCTTTTGATTTGGCGTAGGTAGTAAACATGTTGACTAAGAAGTTGCATACATCTTCATCAAAAAATAACTCGAAGCATCAAAGTCGCCGAGCTACCTCCGAACCCATACGACAAGATGTGTCGAGAAAACTACGCACAGCAAGACCACCGAACAAGAACTTGTCACAAGAAGAACTTCAAGCTCTACGTTCATTAAAGGAAAACGAAGATATTATTGACCTACCAGCAGACAAGGGAAACGCAACCATAGTAGTGAACATCACAGATCCATCTTACAAACCTATCACCACGGACACAACGACATATTTAGAGAAGACGACAAAACTCAAAATCAAAGCCAGTAGCATCAACGAAGAACAACAACGCCAACAGATTCCAAGGGAGAAGTTGTCCAAATGTCCAAAACTATATGGACTGCCGAAAATATACAAAGGTGTTCCACTCAGGCCAGTCGTCAGTCCCATCGGATCACCGTTACAACAGCTAGCTAATTCCTGGCAAAACAGCTGCAGCCCTACTCCGAAGAAGCGGACTCTTTCGTGAAGAACACAAGCCACTTCATCGAACGTGTAAGGAAATCATCGTTGAACCAGGGCATCTGTTAATAAGTTGCAATTTATCGTGCAAAAAGGCACCTCCACCACTGTAACGGTCGCTCCTGAGGGTAGCAACGATGTCTTTAAAAAGGTTAGGGGTAGCTCAGCGGTATGGGCGCGTTTACATTAACAGGACCAAAGAAACGAGAGAAAAGGAAAAAGAGTCGAACTTACCGTCTTCCGGAGTCAGCATGCGGGGGAACCACTTTGACGGGAGGAAAACTCTTTTCTTCCTTTCTTACACCTTTATCAGGCACACCTCGGGGAACCGCCCAGGGACACCTTTCTTAGTCGCCGATAAAAAATTCCGTCAATCAACTACCTGTCGATCGACCATCGATTCTGTCAACTCAGCAAAGTGTCCCGCGCAATAATTACAATAAATTATATACAGTTGTCCCCGTAATAACAACCTTCGTGACAGTATCACTTTTTCCTAACGTACCTACAGAAGAGGCAGTCAATATCATACAACGCCAGTATAACGTCTCAGAAAATACACTAATAATAGCCAACCTATTCATGGAAAACTTGGAAGTAAGACCTATAGAAGCAGCAAGCCATAAACCACACTTATGGCTCAGATATGTTGACGATACGTTCGTGATATGGACACATGGAGAAGAGAAACTACGAAAATTCCACAAACATCTGAACAAAATACACCCGAAGATTAAATACACGAAGGAACAAAGAACTGCTTACAGTACATAATGGATAAAATAAGCAGTCCTCAAGAAGCACAAAATCGAGACAATATTCAACACGGATAAGAAGATCTCCAACATTCTTCCTAATCCAAAAACGAAAATCCAAGTGGAGAGTCAAGGAGTATATAAAATCCCTTCCCAAGATTGTGACAGAGTCTACATAGGACAGGCGAACACAAAAATAAGTGTGAGAAAAGAAGAACACCAGGATGCCGTCGAGAAGAACGAAAGAACGTCTTCACTCGCACAGCACGTAACATTCACCTCACACAAGATAGATTTCAACAATACAAAAACTCTAGCCAACGAACAGCACTTATCGAAAAGAATTTTACGAGAACCCATAGAAATAGAGAAACATCCGAGAAATCTAAAAACTAGAGACGATACTCAACGTTTACCAACGACATGGAAACCAGCGTTATAAACAAAACCGAAATCAAGAGGAGGAGCCAATTCAGAACACCTAAAGATGGCAGATGTGATTCTGCCGAAAAGTTTTCTCTGCTACTTGTTTGGTTCTGCCTCTCGTTGTTATGCTAGTCGAACTAATTTCTATCGGTGCCGGTGGTAGTTTATATACCGAGCTACTTCGTTACGCTCGATGGTTTTCTGGCCTGGGTTCTCGTTATTGGTCGTGCTGATGGACTGGCTCCTCCTCTTGAAGTTCTTCTTGTGACAAGTTCTTCTTCCGGTGATCTTGCTGCATTATTTTCTGGTAGCTTGGCAATAGATGCTTCTACGTTGCATATTATGTTTTCCACTGGTATGCGAGAAGGTGCCACTGCGTAGTTGAATCCTTTGGCTAAGACACTTCTAGTTGCTTCATCTAGCGGCAATCTGGACTACTTTCTCCGACTTTATCAGTATCACTAACTTCTTAGGTCTCTGCTCAGTTTGTAGATGCTGAAACTTCTTCTTCTACTTCTCTCTTGTTAGTTTAGAATCCGTTTCTGCTCGGAACTCCATAAATTGATCCAGTTTTGTCCACAGTATTGGGTGAAACGTGTTGCTCAACTCGAAATGTAGTTTCAGGAGTTCGGTTTGATTTTTTCCAATTCTCTTCTGGTGTCGTGGATAGCTTCCCGTACTAAGGCTAAGCTTGCTTTTCTGGGGATGTTTCTTGTTTGATTGCTCTTCTTGTGGAATGCTAGATGAAAACATCATGCCGAAGAGCATGACTCTTCGGCATGATGTTTTCATCTCGGCAGCGCTTCAGGAATGTTAGACTACAAAGTAGTTTGCTTCTTTTTATGCGTAGTTTCTCCTTCTTCTTGGCTTCTTGCAACTTCTTCTCCCCGCAGAAATCGATAATGTCACATCGTAGGTTTCCGCGGGTGTTGTACGTTGCAATGTTCTTCCGGGTCTTCCTACGCGTAGGGTTCTCAAGAGAACCTTTTTTCTCTCGACGACGTTTCGTTTATTCTTTTGTTGGATCCATTAGTGTCAATATCAACTACTTCTCTAAATAATAAAATGATCTCTAGAAATATTGAAACAAAAAAAAAACATCATTGTATCCGGTCAACTGAAACCTTAACATAAGTATCTAGTCGGAAATTTGTATTTAATTTGAGATTATTAATTTCGGTATCGGATGCCAACAATAACAAAAGTATTCGTTACCATTGTATATCTCTAACTTATATGTTAATCTATTCTTAACAATTTATAATTGACCGGTCTTTAGGAATAGTGAACGCAAAGTATTCACACCTAGCTGTGTAGTATATTTTTTTAAAGGCCGTAACGTTTAGTGACATCGAAAGTGAGATGCCATCTCACAGCCACTAGTCGAAAGTATACACTAGATTAATAACCGCAATATTGCATCTCCTATTTGATACAAATGAAGTACCTATATAAGATTAGCGTTGTAGCTTTATCGGTAAAATTGGTAATATTTCCAACTTGTATATGGCATATACCATTTACATTGCGTGTTAATGTAAAAAAAAAGTAAAATTTTCAAGTTTCACCCTCTTCATTAACATTCCATTCTTTAAGTCCTTCATTAAGTTCTCAAAGTAATTTAGATCGAAACGTAGTATTTTCGTTTTAAATAAAAGAAAAAAAAACGCCATTCGATTGTAATCCACGAGCTTTGTCGCGTCAACAAGAATTTGCGACCCACTTTACGCCGGTCAAATCTCGACCGTGGACGGAAGGAGGCATTTTCCTCTGAAATATTTATGCAGGCCCGTGCACCGCTCGGCCCCAGAATTCGAAAGCGACATAATTCACCCGGGCCATACTATTTTGTCGTTTTCGGCGAATTTCGTATGCACGACCCGAACTTCGGTTGCATTTCGAGGTTTCCGCCATGAATAGTAATGTAAAGCAGTTTTACATTCCATTTTCTAATCGAAACCATAGAAACCCCATTTCATATTGTTTTGCTTCGATCAAAGGAAAAACATACATGGAGAGGGAGGCAATGTTCACATACAAGAAATAGAACAAAGAATAAAAAAATCGAAGGCTTCAGAGGTTTTGTTCGGAAATTGTCTAAAGTGCAACAGTGCATTCTAAACTAAGCCAATTTCAAGATACTATTGCAAGAGTAAATAAATAAATTATGATGATGCTGATTTGAATGTTATTTGAAGGCAGGTTTAATCTAATCCAAGGTAAAGACGCGATAAATCCGAAAAGTTCTGGGGAAAGAAGGGACGCTGATTCGAAAGTAGTGAGTGCAAATGGGGAGAGCAGCAGGAACGATGATTAGGTTATGTTTTATGAGCTACAAGTTGCTTAAAGTAACCGTAAAATCTTATTATTCTCGCGGGACAAAGGGGTCGACGAGTGTTTTCACGAAGCTGATTACGCACAGACTTTTCCGACTGCGTTTACAACTCAACGTGTTTGTCGATTTAGCATTTCCTTGCCAATAAGGCGAAAAAGTTCAAGTTTGTAAATAAAAACAATTACGAACAAGTGATTTTTCGGAAGTCCTACCTAATTGGAGCTGTGAACCTCGATGACCTTTAAAAGAGTAGATTAATTAAGATATGTTTCACACAAAATAATTAGCAAAAATGTCACGTAACTCTGGTGAAATATTGTAATAGGCAACGTGATAAAATCACAGCACGTTGTATGTATGGTAAGCAAGAGAATATTCTAATGTGAATTTACGAGAAAATGGTCGAAATTTCGGCGGCGTTTATTTTTAAGGGCTCGATCCGAAAAAATCACAAGCGCCAACATTGTGGTATTAAAAGTAAATATTTTGCTTTTGCATTTCCGCTTGCCCCCTTCTCTCGGCCAGAAATATTGGAAGGATCAGATTTGCGCTCGTATCAGAGAAATGCAACAAGGATTTTAGTATGCCTTCCATTAAAGTACTCCCAGCATCAATCTTTAATCTCAAATACTTAATTCGTCTATTTTCCAAAAACTTAAATAGCAAATTGGCTATAATTTGTCAATCCTAATGTAATATTAGGTCACAGAGCGAACGCAAAATATCGCGATTTAAACTTTTTATTACGATTATATCGCAATTGCGAATAACCTAGGACAGTTCGGTTTGGTTTGCAGTGGAATTCTCCAGCTATGCTACTGCGTCAAGGCCCCAAATAAGGCCAAAACAGCTGCACAGAGGATGCTCGAGCAATCCATTGCAATCAAAACCGACTTACAACCAACGATCAATATACTTTGACAGCACGTTTTAACGGAATGACTTATTAAGAAGAAAAGTGCCTGCAATATGTCAATCCTAATGCAATGTTAGATCAAAAAGCGATTTCAACTTTTCATTAAACTGAATGTTATTAAAACATAACTCTAATTGCAACGGTACTAATTAAGAACATAAAATGTGAATAAAATAAAATAGAAAGATAAAAACTGCACAAAATAATTTTGTAAAAAATCAAGATAGGTTTTGTTGGGAACTTTGGATGTTTAATGGTAGTTTCATACCCATATTAAAGGAGACTTTAACTTAAAAGTTGCTTTAAGAATGCAAAAACAAACATGTTTTTACTTTTTAATGTAATAACAATTCGACAAACAGGGTAATTTTATTTATTGACAAAGTAATTTTATTAAAACTTTTTAAGTGTACCACTAATGTTGAATTTAATACGTTAAAATGTTGGTCCAAATCAAAACCATCCAATCTTGAAGACCAAACTAAACGATGCATGGCAATCTTTGAAAGCTTAATCCTCAAACAAATTCTGAGAAAATTTTAATTAATTTTTTATTCGAATTCAAAATGTTCTGCGCCTAGAGTGCATGTATCCCAAAAAGAAAGGCTCAAACCAAAATGGCAGAAAGTAGACGACTTCATCGATAAAAGACTTAATTATCAGGGTCGAAAAGGCTTAGTTTTATATGCATTTGAATCTCATCTACTTTCTACCATTTTCTTTGAGCACGTGTAATGCGAACAGGGTAATTCAAGAAACACGTTCATTGAAAACTTACAGACTTTCAATTACTATTACATATTTTGTAGTCATGTTTTTGAATTCCTTCCAAAATTCTAAAGCAGCGTTGTACAACTTATGATAAAAGAAAAATTTATCTTTAACCTTTTTAAAATAACCTATTTCTTACTCTTCATACACTGCGAAGGGTAAGAGATAGGTGTAGATGTTCTGAATCACTTGGTACAAATATATTGTTCTATATAAAAAACTTTTGAATTTTGAAATTAGGTCGAATCGGAGCTACTTTTCAACTACTATGTAAATAACTAATTCCAAAATTTGACATAATCTGGAAGACAGGAACTGTGGTCTACTGTGGGCCAAAAATTGGCAATATGACGTTTATTTCATTAAAGTGGCGGTATTATAAAGAAGGTACTGCAAGTCCAATTTATTTTTTTTTAAATCGAAGTGTCGCAGAAACATTTAATTTTTCTTGTGTCATATAAAATTGTTTTAGAATTTTAAGGAAAATTCAGAAAACTCAATCAAAAGTGCGACGTAAAAGTGTGAAATGTTATTGGCTAAAACCTAATTTTATTTATTTTATTCGTGTACTTTGAAAATAACTAATTGTCTGACAATACTTTATTTTATCTACACTGTATTAAGAAAACTCATGTATTTGTAAGCATCATAGTTTTTCATCTACTATATTACACCTGGTGATAAGAAAAAAGAGCACTACGATAGTTGGTGCTTAAAATTATCATATCTTAAAACTATCATATCATAAAATCATAATCATAAAACCATTTTCAAAATCTTCCTATCTTATATATTACAAAAAACAACAAAAATTAATTTGGCTACGTTTCATGGTTTTTTTTATTTAAGAAATTAAAGTAACAAAGAAAAAACTGTATAACGTTGCCGAATTAATTTTTTATATGGATTTTGTTTTTGTTTTTACAACATAAGAACGGTTTTATAATTTTAAGTACCACATATCGTAGTGTGATGCGACTGCGCCATTTTGCCAACACCCAGTGTCCAGACAGTGTGTGGCGTTTAACCGAGTTTCTTCATTAACGTTGTTCCTGTTGAATATATAGTATATAAGTATATAAGTTTCATCTTCTAAAACTGATGTGTAATTTGAAATACACTTAACAGGATATTTAAGATCCTGTGCTTGAATGTAAATATGTATTTATGTTACATGGCAAAAGGAATATGACTAGAATCTCGCATTCGCAATCCCCATAATAATTATAATGCTGGTCTGATAGGTTACAAGATAACATTAATGGGCCTTATTACAGGGAAGAGAAGAAAGATTACTGGCATTTACTTGAGGAAAAAATCACCTTCTTGTCCAAGATACAATCGACATTTAAATTTAAAATGTTCCAAACTATCTCTTTTGAAATGTATTTCAGGATTAATTATTTTTCAATTTGAGTTTTTGAGTTTTTAGATGTACGATCCGGGAGTCGTCTCACCACCTATCATATGTAATCGTATCATCTCCCCACGCTCACGCGTTTAGTATATATTCCCAGAGTTGAATATTTTACAGTATATGACCGAATATAAAGTGAATATGGAGTGTGTCCACGGATAGGTGATACAGGAGGAAAACCTTTTTTATTACTGATTTCTCAGAAAATTTTATTCATTATAATATTTTTGCCGTATTTGAACATTTTAATTCTCATCTTACTTTTCCTGCATGTAGTCATTCACAAATTTCCACAGTTTTGGACTTTGAAAAAATTTCTAATGTCTTTTTCTTTAATCGGATCAAGTTCATGTTAAACTTTCGAATCTTGTTTTGCATTATCAATGATAAAAACATGTTAACCCTTCCTCAAAAAGTGTACCTAGTTCAGTGTTACGGTGTGGGGCATGTTTCTTTGCGATATGTTATTGAGAAGTTTAATGACAAATACCCTGACGTAAATATTACAAGAAATGTACCACGCAAGAAAACTGAGAAGTATGATGAAGAAGATTTTAGCTTTAGAATCGGTGAGAAACCATCCCTAGAACTTCTCTTAGAAAACGACAAGGGGAACTGGGACTAAGTAAATCATTTCTTGATCTAGTTTATAAAGAAAATAAAATTAAAGCATTCGAGCCAATGTTTAGGCACAAATTAGAAGCCGGTGATGATGTAAAACGGTTAGATTTTTGTCTCTGGATGTGAGCCAAACTTGTTCAAGACAGATCTTTTCACAAAGAAGTGATATTTTCAGATGAGTGCATATTTTCCACTAACGGAACCGTGCCTTCTCGGAACAGTTGCTATTGGAGTGATGCTAACCCTAATTAACACCAACAGGCAGTATGCAACAAAAGTAAATGTATGGTGCGCTGTGACACACGATAAAGTCATTGGCCCATACTTTTTTGACAATAATGTGAATCAGTTTACTTACCTGGAAATGCTGGATAATTTTTTTAGTTCAACTGCAAGAGCTACCAAGATTAGAAGAGTTTTACTTTCAACAAGATGGTTGCCCTCCACATTCAATTAATACTGTAAGAGATTGGCTAAATATCCATTTTAATAATCGAATTTAATAGTTATGGACTTCTTTGTGAGGGGGTACTTAAAGCAAATAGTGTATGGTACACCTCTTCCAAATAATCGAGAATTTTTAAAAGCGCGAATTAGACGAGCGACTAATACCACCCCTGAAATGTTTCATGCCACCTACGGCTACTTTTCGTCGAAGATTAGAGAAATGTGTAGAAATGGGAGTCTCTACTTTTGAATAATTTTGCTATTTGTGTTTTCTTTATTCTTTAAACTTTAAATTTAAAATAAAGTTTTTGAAATATCATAATTTGGTGTTTTCGAAGCATCTATGGGCACAACAGAAGCCATAAACTAACAAAAAATTAATTCTGCCTAAGTAACTTCAACTTTACCATACAACAATTTTGTGTTCTGAACAATTTTTCTTTACACAATTCTGCGATATTCTTAAAATATTAGTGCTTCACTTAGAGATAACTCTCAATTTTACAGTAGCAACGACGTCTTGATTTAAAAAAGCAAGTGTGATTAAAATAAATTCAAAAACAAGCTGGGATTAACTACTAAACGGTATATTGACATCTAAAAGTTTCTGGTCATTTATACCTCTTGTATCAGCTATCCGTTGACACACTGTAGATTTAGCAAATCTATTTATCCATAATCCTACAATTACGATACAAGATTCATGACAGTTAAAGTAAGTATCTGTCTAACTAACAATAAGTACCAGTTAAAGACTGGTACCTAGGGATAGATAAATAACGGCAGTTACTTATTTCCAACCAGAATTAATTCAAATATAAAATGGATAAATAAATATGGTACAAGCAAGATCCATGATCTACAGTCGCATCAAATTTTAAACAGTCGATTTTGTCATGATTTGGATATATCGTGGTGGAAAAATTAGATAACCACTTCATTCACTTATTTTTTTTTATATTATAATCTATATTTAATATTTATTATTTATTGTTGTATTAAAATCAATATTTAATATTGTTATACTAAGATGAAATATTTTAAGTGAATTCCTTGCTATCACTAAGAGGAGGCTGCCGAAATATTAAATAACTCGCTGTGTTTGTTAATGAAGCTTGTAAGTTTAATTTAATTAAATATCTTGTCAGTTAATTTAGTATTACTTGTGACTACTTACTTTTACTGACAAGTAATTCTTACTACTGACTACGATTATTTGTTTAACTCCCTTTCAAGAAAATATTTTACAATTTCAGGACAAATCATCTTTTTGGTATCAAAATGACACATTCTATATGTTCTTAAAGAGAACAATGAATCCGTATATGCACATGTGAAAAATACGCACCGGATATAATGAACTGTGTTTTCAACAATTTCCGAATCCCACGTGACCAAATTAAGTAAATTTGTTCCACAGAGATTGGTGACACTGTAATATATCTGTATATCACTAAACAAGTAACCAGAATGTACAATTGCCGGCACTAAAAGTTAAACGCTGTACCAAAACCACTGCCGTAAACGGATAGTAAACTTTCGAACGAATTTATGGTTTTTCGTTCCATTTTTAGTGCCGACGAGTGTACAGGTGGGCCAAATTCGACATTTTTAATAGGAAACTCCTATTTTTAGAAGAGTTAGACAAAAACTGACCTCGGTCCCAGGAGCTCGATTTTTAAGAGAAAATTAAAGGTGAAAACCGTGTTTCGATATCTTGTACCGTTTAGGAGCTACAGGGCGTTTTTCAAAATTCTACGATTTTTAAAAAACCTTCATAACTTTTTTATTTATGAAAATTTTTGATTTCTGTAAAGACTTCTTTAAGGCACTTTTTCATGCAGAATTCATTGCTCCAAGTTATTTTTTTCCAGAGTGTTCAATATTTGAGATATTAACTAGAACTTTGATTTTTTATAAGGAACGCCCTATATATTTTTACTTTTCTGAAAATAGTATAAAATTCTATTTACAAAAATATAAAACACTTGATATTTTATTCAAAAGATTTTTGAGTTGTAGAGCTTTCATGTTTTAATTAAAATTTTGATGGTTATTGCAGCATTCAAGTAGGCTGTGGATGATGATAGCTAAATATTTTTTGAAGATTCAATGAGCCTTAAAAAATATTACTTTATTTTTAATAAATATAACGAAGTTATAACGAATAAATACTAATGTAATCGAAATTGCGCAAAAATTACATAAAATATCAAATTGTCGAACATTTTGTACTAAACATAAACGATTCCCTTTTATTATAGTTTGAGCTGACATCACCAATTCAAGGACTGGTAGTGTTGCATTTTTCTTATTCAATAAGGTCAGAATCTTTGTTTCTTTAAAATTCGTATTCCAGAAGTTATTGCCAAGATGTTTGCTCCAACTGGCGTCGGTCGTTTTCAATTTCTCCCAAAATTATGATCTCCTCTAATTCTTTAATTCCGTTTTGAGATTCATAATTTCTAGTTTTTATCAGTTTAAATGACTAAAAATTTATTAAATTGTTTCTAAATCTCAAGAATATTTCTCTGAAGGATTGTCATCTTTCAGGATATCACTCATGGTAAAGATTAATCGCTGCTTCTGAATTATCGCCAATTTCTATAAAACACTTTAACATTTAATATTAGTAAAGAAGACAGTGGTTTAGAAATAACAAATCAAAAAAGTAAATATAAATCAAAGAAGTTTATATCCTTAAATATAAATCAAAATAGATTGTATCTGTAGATACGTATTTCGGTAGCTACGCTGTCATCTTCAGTACACACGTACACTACAGGTTAAAGGCACTTCATGAAGTCTTGAGTTGGTATAAATATTATAACATGTTGTATTTCTCGTAGTTTTCGTACAAGTTTAATTATCTCCCAAAATCTATTTTATAGAGATAGTAAAATTCAAGAGAAATGCAAGTACTGTAAGAGATTGTGTCAAATTTTGACAGCGGCCTACCAGGAAGTTACAAAAACTTAAATCGCTTAGTTATCGTCATCCATAGCCTACTTCAATGCTGCAAAAATAATTAAATTTTTGATTGAAATTTTGAAGCTCTATATTTCAAAAACTGTTTGAATAAAATATCGAGTGTTTTATATTTATATGAATGAAATTTTATACTCCTTTCAAAAACTTAAAAATATATTGGGTGTTCCATATAAAAAATCAAAGATCTTGCTAATATCTCAAATATTGAGCAGTTTAGAAAAAAATAATTTGGAGCAATGAATTCTGCATGAAAAAGTGCCTTAAAGAAGTTTTTACAGAAATCAAAAATTTTCATAAACAAATAAGTTATGAAGGTTCTTAGAAATCGTAGAATTTTGAGAAACGCTCTGTAGCTCCTAAGCAGTACAAGATAACGAAATGCGGTATTCACCGTTAACATTGTCTTAAAAATCGAGCTCCAGGGCCCGGAGTCAGTTTTTGTCTAACTCTTCTAAAAATAGGTGTTTCTTATTAAAAGTGTCGAATTTGGCCCACCCTATACATACGTAGGCGTGCGTTATTACGTTTATTTATAAATTATTTTTGTTAAAAGTGCTTCTGATCGCGACTGCAAGCTTAAGGAATCAGTTGTGTTCTGCTATCCTGCTAGAATTGAATACATTATTTCATATCTCTGAAGCATTTGTTTTAATACTTATACAACATATTTTCGGATATTACGTTAATTAAAAAACTATATTTTTTTACGTGTTTTAACGAAATTATTTTTGTTACGTCCTATTTTTGTAGTGAGGTATTTTATTTAGTATTACCACAAATGAGAGTTTGGTTGCCTTATTAGGGTGATCACGTATATAGGGTATATATCGCTCATTAAATACAACAACGTCATAACTCAAAAACGAGCAAATTTGAGTTGTAATTATAAGTGAAATGTACTTTGTGTTACCTTTTAACTGCTAGACTGTCATACCTGTAGTTTAAAAACTCGCCATCAGATGCGACAATTTTCGTTAGTAGCTATTTTATTTTATGATAGTAAATCGCAACTTAAATTCCGTTTATTTTGTAATAAAGTTTTTCGAGTTATGACGTTGTTGTATTTAATGAGCGATATGTATATAGGGTGATCCGACAATATAAAACCAGTAAGGGAATCGATGATGTCACAGATTACGGGAAAATGTTTAAAAATTAGAATGTTTTAAAAATGTACCCTCCTAAAAGCATGTTGCGACATTACCTTTGAAATGCAAAGGCGACGTTTAATAAATGCAACAGTAAAACTATACTTTGAATTTTTATTGACCTACATCACAGCCGATTTCATATACATCACGTATTTGTCAGCTCGTAATGGAAAAGTAAATATTGGTTATGTTTTATTAAATTTATTAATTTTATTAGGAAATCAATGAAACATTGTAATGCCAAATTTTACAATCGATAAAACGACTTGTATAGTTGATACTTATAATGAACTCTATTAACTAATTATCATGTGGCGTCCATAAGTGTTGTTTTATTTCCGTAATAGAAACGCCTTAATTGCGACTATTTATTTTGTGTTTGTTATTGTTAACTGTTATTAAATGATTTTTTGAATGTATTGGTTTACTTTTATGTTTAAATCTACAAGATTACGGTTGCAAGAAAGTAGTTTATGCAAACAAATTTCACTTTCTGCGAAGGAATTACCTCCACTCGAAGATCATTTCCAACAATTTTCCGTACACGACAGAAACCGTAACAAGTTTCATTTTAATCTAGAATTACACATGGCAATCAATCGTTGACAAATTCTTGCTGTAATTTCATTTGAATCGTAGTTCTTTCGTTATCGTAAAAGAATAAAACTGTATTAGATACATTCGGTAGGCATTAGCTTTCGTTCTACGTAACAGCCAGTGGAATATCGAGTTTTGGGAACAACTATCTTGATCAAATATATCTCGAAAACTAATAGGCAGATTTGTTTTTACGTTTTTCCGTAATCTATAATGTCAATTCTCTTACTTGTTTTATTTTGTCGGTTTTTTAAGAATCACCCGTATAATTAAAGTAACAGGTGAAAATATTCCACTTTCCTATGATCTTAACAATAGCTGTTCTGTTTATTACATAATAGTAATGGAAAACGGTTGAAAATTGTAAACTAAAACTTATTTCTATGTTAAGGGCTCATTTGTTTTTTTTTTGTACCACATAACATGCAGGAAAAATGCAAAAAGCTCGATTTATGTAACCAAAAAAAGGTACAAAGAACACGAACATGCTATAAAGAAAGAATAACGATACTGTGAGGACGGCACACATACCAAGAAAAAAAAATTAGAGAAAATAATGATCACACTGAGAAAACTTGTTACTAGGTCAAACATATAGAAACGGAAAAGTTTTACGTGAAAATTGGTACGTGGCCTGCGACGGTCCCTCAGCTCCTCAGTATTTAGACATTATATTCCGTGTAAGTTAAACAACGTCCCATTAATAAAAGTCGGGTCGCGTTAGCAGGAGCAGTGTTATTACGGGAGCGGCGGAGCGGCGGCAGGTGAAGTGAAAGTGCGTGGTGCGAGGGTGCGGAGCACGGGGAGTTCAGCCTTGGCCCCGGGAACGTAGGACGCCGCGGGAGGGCAGGGGGAGAGAACTCGGTGGCGGCGAGTCGTCGCGCAGACACCTTGCACTCTCTGCAGCCCGGCGGCGGCAACTGCCAGCCCTCTCTTCCCGCACACCCCCCGGCCCGCTCCGCTCAGGGGTCGATCACGGCCGCCCCCGCCGCTCACAAGGTTGCACCAGAAGGACAAGCTCGCCTTATAAATCAAGCCAAGACCTATTTTCGACGCTTCTTCGTTAAGCACCACCAGCAGCACTCATCGTCCAATGAATACGCGATACCCCCCCTAATTATTAAACGCCATCACACCCGTATGAGCTCATGATTAGGGGTGGGCCTATTATTCTCGATGAATTAGCCACTCTTTATGTATGACTTAATTTGGGTCGCGTTAATTATGGCGGTTGGTGGATCGCAGGATTTTTGTTTTGCGAACCGGCGCCTCCGCCGAAATGCAACGTCGTAAATTTCGGAAAATAGGCGCCGTAAATTTCAACGTTTTAGCCGCTTCCTTTCCGCTCCTTATTTACTGTCAGGAGGAGGAGGAGCACCCACGAAAAAATGACGATAAATCCTCATTCAACACCAACTATAACCCCAAATGAAATAATGTGAAATTCGAAATCGTATCATTCATATTTTATCTCAATTTTTTTCCCGATAATATGGAACCAGTATAGACTACCTTAGATATATGATATTAAAATATCATAATCTATGACGTCCCTACAATCATACAGTGCGTACCCAGATTTACTTAACGTAGGGAAGTTTTCTTATTTTTGTTTTTTCGAAAAAATTGATTGTGTAGAAAAGTTTTGCCTGCTTCTAAACTATCGCATTTGTTATTACTTATGTTGTAACTGGCTTTTTTTTTGAGTGCTCGTACAAATTCAACGGAATGTCTAAATACCGTGCTTTCAAAAATATTTCTGGTCTAGAGTCCTTTAAAAGGTCAGCCTCCCACAAAGAAAAAATTGCAAGTATGCCACTTGGAGTGGGCTTGTTACTTTAATTGTCTATATTTTCTAGAACCAGGATTTTCAGAAATTTTTAATAGTATGTCGCTTGCTGATAGGTGCGACGTGCTCCTCCTTTTTTTTCTTGACCTGATAAATTAAAGAATCGTTAAATAGTACTTTTCCCAATAAATAGTTTGGTAGAGCTACTCAAGACGATTTAGTTCTTTTTTACTGGGATGCAAGGTCTAACTTCTCTAGTTTTTTCTCTGTGGGGGTTTCTCAAACAAAAGGTATATAAGATACGGCCACGGCCGAAGAATTAATAAAGCAAGCTTGTCAATCGGTAACATCTAGGCCTTGTTTATTCACTTTCAAGTAACTTTAACCTTCAGTTTATTCCCATAGTAACAATTATATGTACAATTGTTACTATGACAATAAATCAGAAGATAAAGTTAATTGAAAGTGAATAAAGCGACCCCCTAATGTACTAAGGCTGGATTGCAGAAAAGATTTAAGTGACATACAATACGCTGTACACATCATAATATATATCACATTCTAACTTAGGCTAACCAATCGATCCATTAAATTGGTTTCCAGAAACCGGCCCTAAGAAGTGCTCGGAGAAGTATGAGAAATCGAGCTATCAAATACATGGAGCGTGTTGGAGCACGTGTTGGATTGTCACTTCCACTAGTCTTAGAATAGTTCTGATTTTTTTGTTAAAAATAATTTATTCGTTGTAGAAATACCTATGTAATTAAAATTAATAATAATTATTGTCTGGGTTGTTTACAATTTTGTTTATTCTTCGTCAAGCAAAATCAATTTTTTCGAAAAAACGAAAATAAAAAGCTTCTGTGTGTTAAATAGATCTGGGGACACACTGTACACCATCACCGATAATTTATTATTACGAAAATAAACTTTTTTTTGTAACTAAAGGCTATTTCAAACTACCCTATTTCTTTTACAAAATTTGGTCAATTGCTACAATAAATAGTAATTGGTGGAACAAGAAATATGAAGAAATGATTTGGAAATAGAACATGTTCTATTTTTTCAGATAGTGTTTGATTTAAGTTAATTTTTGTACAATTTAAATTGTACAAGAAATAGGGTACTATAAAACGACCTTTACACTTCCCAAGTGAACAGTTATTTACAAATATTTGAAAACTCGCCAATTTTAGGGCGACCCTTCGAAGTGAATTTGGGCAGCAACGGGAAGTGGTTTTAAATGTAGTTGCATAAGATCTACAAAGTGTTATCAAAATCAATCAGGAAAGGACATTTGTGAGACTTTCATTGTTAGATATTATGCCATCATCTGCCTACTCCCTTCTTTTCTATAAAATTCTTTTAAATTCTAAAAAAAAAGATTAAATGGAAATCCTATGCGTATGCAAAAAATTGCCAACTCGACCCAAAAATAATATAGAGTGTAAGAGAAGGTTGGAAAGTGTAAACATAGACTGAGATGCAAGGAGGCTATGCGCAAGTTGCACCGAGCGAAAGTGAAACTGTTCCAATTCTGTACGTTCCTATCGATTTGTAATATTTAGAAGCGGGCAGCTCTATATTGTTGCAACAATATACATACATACATACTTACATATTTTAGTAGGTGAGCGTATTAAAGAAGTCGCCTTTTCATAATTAAAAGATTACCCGATGTGGTATTTTTGTAACATTGACATATTTACGACCTCCGCATTTCAATGTTTTAACAAAATTCCGATTTTGTAATAAAAAAACAATGAGTCATTTAAAATTTAAAAAGACGACCGAGAGAAGCACGTGGAGTTCTAAATACGTTGAATCATTAAAAAGTCTATTAATAGGGTAAAAAGAAGCAAACAAAAACGAAAGTGGGTCCTCGGAAACGAATTTATAGGGTGTCGCAGGTTAGGGTTAAAATAAAAACACCGGCCCGCAATCGAATTACATTTCGCCGAGGCTCTCTTTTTTTCCGGGGGATTTAAATAAGGAGCCGATGTTGTTTTGTTTTCTCGCGCGAGCGGATTTACGGCGGACGTCTTTTGTTTTAATGCGGCGAGCGTGTTTTGTTTTCGAATGCAACTAGCTTCGATTGGTGGTTTTTTCAGCGAGTGCAAGCAGAAATATTTAGAATTCGCAGAACACGGCAGTCAATGAGTCAATCAATAGCAAGCAAGGTGGCTATGCATGACTCCCCCCCTGCCTGCACGCTGTAGCAGCCTAGCATGCACAGCACACTTGATCCCCACTGGAAGGGATCAACCCTTTCCGCAACTCTATAGCAGAAGCAGCAGCATATGTAGGACAATGGAAAAACCTTTCGCTTTACACCAAAACACTTCATTTTTTTTAAACAAACCTCATTTAACACATTTTTAATTAATTAATAATAAATTAATTAATACGCCGAAACAAATGAAATTCTCCCCGATTTTGAGCCGGAAACGGCGAGCGCGTTCGCAAACGAATAAATCAGTATTTTAAAAGGTACTCACCTGTGTCACTTTAACAACAATATATGCAATAATTTCTAATAAACTAAGCCCTCCATATAGAGAATGAATCAGGTACGGAATAAATGAGACTGAGTATTAATCGCGAGCGTTTCGCGAAAAAGCGCCAGTCCTGCATATCACATGTATCACATTTACTTGGTTTTTGTCGAGGCAAATTCAAACAAAAAAGTCACCACTGAAGGGATGCATTTCTGCGTTAGAAACAATCAATTTTAGTTCTATAGTTTGACACTTACACCTCACGGCCTTCCTAGAACTACAACATCGGAACGACACGGTCTCCCAAAGATGGCTCTATGCGGAACAGCGACATTTGAGAGAGAAATCTATAGCAGCCAATAAAATTTCCACCTAGAACGTAGCGCCACCAAGTTTTAAGGTTTCCATGAAATTACCGGGCAACGTTGCCAAAAGCTTTGGCACATGAACACAATTAACACAGAAAAATAAATCGTTTTTAAACCCATTGAAATGTACACATCAGGGTAAGCAAACAATGACAAAACGCACTGTGAATTTCCCATCCCCTTCTTTAGAAGTAGCCTGATTTAAGTAAATCGCTCTATCTGGCAACACATTCTACATTCAATTATCAAATTTCGTTATTCATTTATTAATCGCAGCTCGATCAATCAAAATTGCCATTTTATTACGTAATCAGGGAAAGTATAAAATGGAATTCCCGAAAAAATTCTTGGTAAAGACATCCCTTGAAGTGACGGAACTACAATGGCGGGACCCATTCGTATATTTTCAGTCGTTTCAAAGTCACGTGGTAGGGGGGCCCGAATAATTTGCGGGTGGGGACAAAAATTTGAAGTTCCGCCACTGGCCAGTTGACCAATCAGAATGCATGATTCGTGACTTGCAATTGATGCGATTTTGATTTGTTTTCTTTTTACGAATGAAGGATCTGCCCACTTAATTTGAATTGATTTGCCACAACCCCTATTCTGTAATTCATAATGACATCATTAAATAAGAACTATCGAGTGACATATTTTGACCAATCAGGACGTAGAAATACGTTGTATCTTAAGTAGTGATAGGTCAAAATATCACTTAACAATTGTCGTTATTTAACGACGTCGTTATGAGTTACAGAATAAGGGGCCTCGGGTAAGGTTTCTTTTGTTTAAAGAATAATTCGTTTCTCTATAGTTTAACTTTAACCCTTTTAAACGAGGATACCATAAATTGCGACGTAATTTTGAAGACAATTCGTCACAATAAGTTTGTAATTCGTTCTTGTACTTACATATATAAAATAATATTCAATATTCTTGAAAACTTCGAAACGTACGACGTAGATGGCAGCACTATAAACAACAATCACTATCATTAAATTAAATTATTGTAATTTCTTTAAACTAATCTTGATTAGTCAACCTCTTGATACGATTCTCTGTCTACAAGAAACTTTCTTGTTTTCGATAAGATGCTCTTTTCGTTCCTCAATTTTCACACATAAATTGCAGAGAACTTTCTTTAGTTCGGAAAATTTTACAATAGATGGTAGCACTACGCGCTCTAAATTTTTGACAAGCGATGACTCAAACGTCAAATAATACGCGATCAAATCGATTGTCAGCGAAAAAAACGGTCGAAGTTATTGTGATTATGTGCGCTCGCAAAAAGTCTCTGGCTAGAACGTAACGGCTCGGTGTTAAAATTGTGGACATCATGGAGGCGGCCCCACGGTTGCCGATGGTGTGCTTCGAGCTCAAAGCTAGCCTGGAGAAGGTGTCTTTTGGGACGAAGTTAAAACAGGTCAGTACTACGGTGTTTGCCTTCGGGTTTTTATCTCTTGTGCTTGCAGTATATAGCAAATTTCTACCATGAAGATGCAGAGATGTACAACAATGAGGTCTACAAATTAGAGAGTCTTAGAGCAGCTGCAATGCACTCTGCGGAGGACCTCCCTAGTTGCCAGGTGCTAAAAGAGTATTATTGCCAGTTGCACTTCTTGAAGTCGCGTTTTCCTATGGAGGAAGGTCAGGCATGTGCTGTGTATTTCTCATGGTAAGTTATGGTTAGTTTAAAAGGACCTGTTTTCATCGGATTATGAAGTTTCTATTTCTTGGTTTACATGCAAATTTCGTGAAATGTAGTTACTCAACGTTAATGTAACAAAGGCAATTTGAAGAGAATTAAGTCCTGTGTTAAGTGTGATAGTTTCTGCGAGGTTTCTATTATACTTGGAATAATAAAAAGCAAAATGTTTGTTTTCTTGTTCTTGCTTCGTCTTCACACTATTGTTTTCCTCCATTGCTTTCTCTGTTTCGATGAAGAAATGTAAAGGGTGTTTCACTTAAGATGGTTTCCCCACATAGCTCTCTAGTTACTAGTCAATGTACAAAAAAATTTTCAAATGAAATATTTCGTGCATTTTTAAAAACTAAGAAAACATAAATATTGTAAAAAAAAACTATAAATGATAGGTAGGACAAAAAAGAAAATTAAATACTATATCTAAATTGGCAAAAAAAGATACACTTTGATTAGGCACCATAGAGATTTCAATGCAATTTTTTTTTTAATTGTAAATTCTTGCTCTCCTATCATCTAATATATCATAAAACTCCAAATGGCATAATACATAGTTTTGTGTTACGCGTTAGTTATTAGCTATTTTTAATATATTTTTCAAATACATGGACTTCCAAAATTAAAGAAGAAAAATATTAAATGAGCAGATATTCTTTTTATTCTACAGTTTTGATCAAGCTTCTAATTGACAAATTTTATTGATTTCTAAATTTTAGAATGAAAAATAGAGACTTGAAACATAATTCGCATTAAAAAATACTTATTTATAAATAATACACCAAATGTTTAAATGATTCGTCGTTTGCGGCCAACCTACCCTAAACGCTTCCACGAACATTGCTTAACATTCTAGAAGTCATAGTTGCCTATTTTTTCACGATTCTACCTCTCAACTCATTCAAATCGCGGAAAGGAGTCTGGCAAATTTTTGATTTTAAGCAAAGCCCCAAGAAGAAATCATTTGGTGTTAAATCTGGCGAACATGCAGACCATCGTGGATCAACAAGCCTACATTTAGTATACGATAACTTCATTATGGAAGCAGTAATTAATAATTATAAAAAGTTGCATTGAAATTCCTGTAGTATGTAATCAAAGTGGACACTGGGTATGGCATATTATTAAAAAAGGAAATTACTTACCGTTGTTTGAATGTTCCCGAGTTTATTAAATTGTTTGTAAAAACTTGTCACTTGGAATTTTTCTTAACAGCACGACCTATTAGATTTCATGAGACAGCGTATTTTTATCCGGCCTGCGCAATTTATTGGTTTAGTGTTTCTCCGCCGGTCCCACTTACTTAGGGCCAGTTTCATAATCGAATTTAAAGGAGATTTTATATTTAAAGTCACTATCAGATGTAAGAACAACTGTAAAAATACATTTGTTTACACATCTGAATGTAATTTTAAAGTCTCCTTTAAATTCCGTTATGGTACTGGCCTTTAATATGTCATTTTAAATTAATGCGTAGCTCACGCAGTTTATGGCAAGTACAGTTGTATTTCCTTGCTCAAATATAGTTTCCTTGTAATTTTTTCTTTCGTTATTTACGGTGTTTCTTATTTAGGTAACTGGCGCCAAAGCGAAGAATATATGCGTTAAATGAAATATGCCCCAGGCAGGTTAGGAGCTCCGTCTCGTGAAATGTAGTAAGTCGTGCTTAACGGTGTAAGTAAAAGACTTTTCAAGATGAAACTTTTGCAAGGAAAAAAGTTTTTATCATTGTTTATTCAGAAGATATTAACAATTGAAGCAGCTCAGCTCCATTTTTTTTTAATTTTTCAGTAGCAACAAAGAAAACTGTTTTTCAAAGTAAGGAAACTCAATAAACTAGAAAATTTGGTTTCAATTTTTCGTGTAAGAAACCATGGAGCTGTTCGTTTTCAATTCCAAACGATGCGACGCGAGAATGCGGCACGAGAATGAAATCCAACTAAAAAGTGATTTTCAAAGAAAAATGGAGTTGGCCGGTTTTTACACCAAACCCTTTAATTGTTTGAACTGTTCCACCAGGGATATTTTTTTTTAATTTAATTTAGGACTTCTGTGTGGTACATAAAGTCAAGTTAGATTGTAGTTCGAAATCCCAAAAAATATGTAGGTGTTCCATTTATACACGGTGTATCAGGTATAAGGGGCCATACGTCATCAGTGGGTCGATGACGCTCTATAAACAATACTTTGCCTCTGACAAAATGGAAAAAGTGCCAAAGTTTTCGAGATATCGAATTATGAAGCAGTGAGTACGGCCCTGGCGTGTCTCCGCATGTACGAAACTACGCTTAGCGCCAGAGCACAGTAAAATACTTAACCCTACCTTGCAGATGTGCGCGGTCAAGAATGGGCGAAAATGTTGCTTTACAGGCATATCAATAAGAGTAATTTTACGATGAGAACGCTTCGAATGGGTAGGGTGCAATTATCGTGGGAGTAATTACTCATTAAACCACCGTTACTGGACGAAATTATTTAGAATTTTTACAAAGAATATTGCCCGATGTTTTGGACGAAAGGTCCTTAGAGCTACGGTGAAACATGTAGTTCATGCACCGTACGTGACTCTCCCGGTCCGAACCTAACTCAATAACCAATTTCAACGTCGATGGATAGGTAGGTCGGACCAGTGTCGTAGCCTGCTCGTAGCCCCGATATGCATCCGCTGGATTTCTTTCTGTGGGGAGCTTTAAAACAGGAAGTCTTTTTGGTACAAATTAACACAGAAGAACAATTATTAGAGCGGATTCATGCTGCAACTCGCCGAGTATCGGAGGATCCAGAATGTCTGGAGCGAGTCCAGGAGAACTTTCGTCGTCGTGTGGACGAACACCTGTTATAAATAAATGCCTTGATGAGGAAGCGTTCATATTATTTATTCTTTTGTTCATCCAATAAATGCTAATTAATTCGCACAAATACGACATCGTTTATGGTACATATCGGTTATGCTTTTCTAGCAACTTTTATGGTTATAGTGAGCCGCTTAAGTATTCGCTTTTTTTTGGATCGCTTTTTTATGACATCCCAGTTGTACGAGATGACCTTATCCGAAATATCGATACGTTTTCAGAAGCACAGGTCCGTACTCAGTGCAGATTTTTTTATAAAATTTTCATAAAAATTATATCGGCAGAAATCGTTTTGCAACGCTTTTTTGGGACTGTACATGTAGCCCTCAGTTACGCCTATCACTATGACTCCTTTAATACGATACACCCTGTAGAACGAAGTAGTATGACGCCCAGAACACTCTGTACACAACAAGCTATTCTTAAAATATGCTCCACATGTATAGCGACACTTTCATTTGAAACATTTTTTTAAATAAGAGTTTTGACCTAGAAACTTATGTCTGGAAATAAGTCGTTTGGGCACTAGGAATTTTTACATGTAAAATTTGAAACAAAGAACTTGTTTTATATCTCAAGGTCATTGATGAATTTTATTAGTTTCGTTATTTGTAGTTTGTCAACGGGTTGTCCATTCAATTCATAATGCAACGTACAAACTTATAAATTGAATAGAATAGATATCATTTTGAGCAGTTTTTATAAATTTAATCAAGTAAAGTCGGTTTTTCTTTTCTTTCTTCAATTTGCCAAAGTGCCCAAACGACTAATTTTCGGTCATAAGTTTATTGGTTAAAAAGTGCTTCTTTTGTATCTTCTATAACCCCTCTCAATTTTTTGGTACAATTATGGATCACTCTGTATACGTGCTTGCATCCTAACCAATTTGAATCTTTACCATTTTCGAGAAATATTATATGTGCACATTTTTTGAAGTAATTTTCAATTTTGTGCATTACAAATTACTGTAAATTTGTGAAAATTGAAATTTAAAAATTATTTGTAATGCACGAGATTGAAAATTACTCCAAAAAATAATCAAATTTAATAGATTTCAAATCCATATACAGGCTGTTCCAACAGTATGTTTTCGGGTAATATCTCGATAACTACTGAAGATACAAAAAAATTTTCAAGGCATTTGTTTTTTTTTAACTTTGAAGATCTACATCATAAAATTATTTTCATCTATACAGAGTTAATCAAAACAGTGGTACCGAATACAACTTTTTTTTATTTCAAATGGCACCTACCCCCTAAAAACTTAACTGTTCTTGAGATATTTAACATTTTGTTTAAAAGCTGCTATTTGCAGACATTATTTTATTTTAACTTTAAGAAAAATATTTTTGGTACAGATGTAGTTAATACTTAACCTTATTATAACCCAACATTAAATGTTCTTTTATCGCTACAGGATTGTCATGACAATAAACAGAATATCACAAATTTAAAAATGACAAAACGTAATTTTCTTAAATAGTATGCCATATATATTTGAATTATTTATTTTAAAACGAGTAATTGTCTAAGGTGGTCTACTTTCCTAATGAATGCTCATTTCTAAAAACTTATTAATTAGGCCCAGTTGTACAATTCCAGCTTAACTTTAAGCTAAAGCTTAAACCCTTAATAACTATGATTCCATCAATGGTTGCTAAGGGTTTAGCTTTAGCTTAAAGTTAAGCTGGAATTGTAAAACTGGGCCTTATAGTTATTTTCTTAACCTCAAAAAAGTTATTGCAACCCTGTTTATCATAATAGTTTTTCACCGCAAATTACTAAAACCATCTTCTCGTGGGTCCTCATACCAAATATCATCCAAATTGGTTCAAGTGTTCTTTTGTTATTTAGAAAAATTACTTTTTTTTTCAAGAATTTTGAAGCAAAATGCTGGCTTATCGAAGCACTTTTGGACATAGATATATTTGGTTCAATCGCCTTATTTCGAGCCCAGGATTCTGTGGTTAAGCCATGTCCACGTAATTTAGCGACAGCCTGTACGTCTTTGAATATCTGGGTTTTTTGCATTTTCTGTTTAGCTTCACTAAAGTCATGGAGGAGTTAAGCGACGTTCATTTCCAAATTATCCTAGGTTTAAAAATTCAATTTTGAATGAATCATTGGACCTACTGCTGTTCCAATTAAGACGGCTTCTTTCGTACTTCCTCGCTTTTCATTTAAAAATATCCAGAAGAAAATTTCATTTCATCACATGGTATATATTTGAAATATAATTCTTTTTTTTTATTTTTACTCCTACTTTTATTTGAATTTGTTGTCAAAGACAGGACTCAAATTTTATCAGCCGATAGAAAACTTCTTTGTCTTTACAGGAAAGATGCTAACACCAAAGTGAAATGCTCAGTATCTGACATTGGTTTTGAGTTAATGTGTGTCTTGTACAACATTGGCGCGTTGCACTCTCAATTGGGGGCCGTTGATACCAGATTGTCTCCCGACGGTATGAAGATGGCCTGCACTCATTTCCAATGTGCAGCTTGGGCTTTCCACACGCTCAAAGAGTCTTACGCTCCATTCGTCGCCTTGCACGATTCAATTGAGGTAGTGCATGCCATGGAACTGATTTGCTTGGCTCAAGCGCAAGAGTGCATCTTGGAGAAGAGCATGTTGGACAACCGCAAGGCAACAATCATCGCTAAAGTCGCCGTACAAGTCGTTGACTATTACAAACAAGCGCTTGCAATTTTGCAAACGGCCAGGGAGGGCTCTGACATAGCTCGTAATGAAAAATATGCTTTGAAGAACCTGGCGTTTAAATGTGAGTATCACCGGTGTATTGCGTTGTTGTATCAAGGCCAGCAATCGGAGGAGCAGCAAAAGATGGGGGAGAGGGTGGCTTTCTACCAGGCGGCCCTCGATTGTCACGAGGAAGCGCGCAAGATTGCATCAAATATGTCTAGTAACTGGGCAGCGCCTTTGAAGGAGGCCCTGGCTTTTACATTGGATGTTGTGGAGGGAAAACGTAAGGCTGCTAAAAATGAGAACGAATTTATTTACCACGAGGAAGTACCAGAACGGGATATGTTGCAAGAAATTAAAGGCGCTTCGCTTGTTAAGGGAATCCCCTTCAATATCAACGACATTGAGGTTCGTACCATTTTTCTGAAAATTTTCTAAAAATTTATTCAGTTAGAAGTTCCAAATAAGTTTTCAAGAATCGAAAACGAACTGATAGTCGAACTACTAAAGAAGGCAATTCTTGTAGGTGTCTGGACCTGATATTTTTGCTAGATTGGTCCCCATGGAAGTTCACGAGGCCTCTTCGCTCTACAGCGAAAAGAAGGCGCAGATGCTTCGACAAGTCGCCGAGGTAGTGGAAAACAAAGACCAGCAGCTCGCCGAGTTCATGTCGTCTCTACAACTCGAAGTTTTATCTCAGGTAGAACAATGGTACTTTTGAATTGCGCATTTGGTAAAATCCGGTTTCAGATACACCAAAACAGAGGTCTACCTCAAGAATTAATCGACAGAGCCGCAGCTTTGGCAGTTCGCCCGTCAGCCTGTCAAGATCTGGTGGACATCATGAGCAAGCTCTCCAGTAGTTACCACGACGTCGAGGCTATGCTAAAAGATATTCAAGAGTTACTGAAAGAAGAAGAACGTAAAGAAAAGGAATACCAAGCCGTCATGGGAAAGAGGCCCCCATCGATTATAGCCACTGATTTGGCGAGAGAAGCAGCCAAGTACCAGGAGGCTCATGGCAAGGCCTCCGAATCCAACCAGAACTTACATCGGGCGATGACTGCGCACGTCGCCAACATAAAAATTCTGGCGATGCCTCTATCACAGTTGCAACAGCAAATTCCTTCCTTGGAACTACCGAACGCCCACGTGGACGAAAAGGTGCTAAATGACATCGAGAAACTCGTGGGAAAGGTTGAGGAAATGAAGACTCAGAGGACTATGCTTTTGGGGCAGCTACGAGATGCTATGCATCAGGATGATATTACCGGAGCTTTAGTAACTCGACAGCCTGAACAGACTCTTGACCAATTCTTTCATCAGGAACTGGAAAAACATCAAAAGACGGTAAGTGTATTTTAACTAGCACACACAAATTTACAACAGTCGGGTATTTACATAGAATTTAACCAGCTGTTTGTTAACAAAAAAAAGTCTGGGGAAATAAACAGCAAATTTATTACATGAATGAAAGCGCAAAGAGTAATTTAATTTCAGGTTTCTTTAATCGAACAAAACGTGGGGGCCCAAGACAATATCCTCAAGGCCCTTGTGGACACCTACGCTCAGTTTTCCAACTCGCGTAAGTATCTACAAGACGTGGTGAACAAGCGTAATTTAATGCTCACAAATTTGATCGCGTCATATGACTCATACGATGATTTACTTGGGAAAGCCAACAAGGGCATTGAGTTCTACAATAAACTTGAAACAAACGTCAGTAAACTCCTGCAACGAATCAAGAGTGCATGCAAAGTCCAAGACGAGGAACGGGATCAGATTTTGTTAAAGAACAACCAATTAAAACCGACGCCTGAAATCGCCGCGCCCATCCCTAACACCACCAGCATCACCACCTCAAGTCGAGCACCCAAGTTGAAAGACTACTTGGATTCTATGAAAGGCGAGAAAGATAAAGTCCCATTCCAAGGGGTCATGTACCAAACCGTTGGGAAGGACACCCAACAATGGCCGCCAGCTATAAGACCAGCGCCAGTTGGTTCAGAAATAAACTCGGATGTTTCTACGGCGGCGCGCGTTGAAAATCGCTTGGATTACGGAATTGGGCACATGTCTTATGGGACGTACGGGAGTCAAAATTACAACTACACTTACAGCTCGGGATATAACCACCCGATTAGTAACACGGGTCAAACTCATCAAATGCCCGCGAACCAGACTGCTAATACGAACTACACTCAACCAACAGGGGGCGGTGTTTACGTGACTTATACACAAGAACCATCTACAGCGACCACTACAACTACAAATAGTTACACATATCCAAGTAGCTACAATCAGGCTAGTAATTACAGTAATTATGATGATGTAGCACAGCCACTTCCAAGTCAAGCTGGTGGTTACACAGGTCCGATGGTCCAACCGCAATACACGGGTTATGTTAATCCAACCAATCAACAAGTTAACTATAGCACTTCTACTTCAACCAATCAAGCAAACAGTGGCACACCTATTGCATATTTACAACAAAACAACGTCGATTACAACCAATCATATTCACAGGGGAGTTACATGCAACAACCGTCTGGTCAAAGTGTAGACAAAAATGTAGACCAAGTTTTATCTGAGAGAATGGCTGCCCTCATTGCCAAGTCTGGTAAGACTCCCAGTATTGCGGGAGGTTATGTTCCGGCTCAGTATTCTCAGTTTGGCTATGGTGGAACGCACAATTACAATCAGCCCGCCAGTTATTCCTATGCCATCCCAAATTTGCAGGGTATAGCAAACTATCAGACAGTTTCTAGCACAAGCTATCCATATGTAACTACTTCAGAGCAGTGTGGGGCAGATAATAATAATTCGACAGTTGTTTCTAATAATCCAACACCAGTGGGACAACATACGCAAGTTTATTCAGCTGATTCCTACGGATATCCATCTGGCTATCAAACAGGTAAGTTGCTTAAAAACGTTATGTTTGTATTATTCTTGACTGACAATTTAAACCAATTAACAAGAAGAAAGTATAAAATTGTTGGATCATTATCTTTTGTGTAAATAAAAAATACAATTTCAATATTCAACAAAGTCAAAGAACTTTTTCAAAACATTGCATAACTGAAGTACTTTATCATCCTTGGCAGGTCAGACAGCATCAAACGTAAGCATCCAAAGCGACCACACCAACACATACCATACTCCCCAATACCAACCTTCACAAACAGATGTCCACTCAAATGTGCAAACAGCCAATCAAAACAATCAACAAATTGCTTACCAGCAATATCCCCAGAGTTCAGTAGAAATGGAATCGAGTTATTACTACACTTACCCCCAGCAACAACCTCAGCCAGAGACCAGCGCCCCCTTAAATCCTAACACTCCAACTGGAAGCTACCATAATTACTACAGATCAACATACCCCACCTCAAGTTCAAGCGCCCCCCAAATCTCTACTACCAGTTCGGCTTCCATCACCTCACAGGGTCAATTCGAAACTGCAGTGAAAAAAGAGAGCAGCATCGACTTACTCGCCGGCCTAGACTTTAACATCAGTCAAGCCCCTTTGGTGCCTCAACAGAACTCGCAGACCAGCCTAGACAAGAAAGAAGTTCTCCCCTCAAAGCCAGTCGAGGCCCCCCAAGCTCCGAAAATCTCCGCGAAATCCGAGGAAAAAGTGACAGTCGACGTTCCAAGCGTAACCATTAAAACCGAAAAGCTTAAAACAGACCCGTTTCAACAACCGGAAACCGTGAAGCAGTTCATATTGGAGGTGGAGAAGTACGAGAAGTTTTTTGATGGGTTGGTTACGAAGACCTTGAACGGGCCGACTACCCTCGATTTAAAGTGGAAGGAGGTGCAGGATAGGCAGGAGAATGAGAATTACAGTCGAAGCATATCAATTGCGCGGTGTTACCCGCTGAAGAATAGGTTTCCCGATATTTTGCCCTTTGATTACAGCAGGGTTGAGTTGAAGACTACCAAAGATGATTACGTCAATGCGTCAATCGTTAAGGTAAGCGTTGTGGTAACAAATCACGTTAAGTTGGTGTGATTATGTTTTGTAGGATGCATCGCCGAATTGTCCCGTTTTTATCGTGACTCAAGCCCCCATTCCTGCAACTTTTTCGGATTTCTGGACTATGGTTTGGGAGCAGGATGTGGAAATAATTGTTTGTCTTTTAAATAACAATGAGGTATGTCATATCATTTAGGACGTAAAGCATAAACCCTTAATGACAATTGTAGATTGGTAACGACATCTATTGGCCAAGAGAAATCGGTAAAGACTTAACAATGTCAGACAAAGTTGTGTCATTGGTAAGCACAACGACCAAAGACCACTGGACTGAAAGGCGCATCTCCATTAGCATCCCTGAAAAACGCAAAGTCAAAACCCTCTTGCATCTACAGTACACGTCTTGGCCGGGCAGGTAATGAACTCAATTGTTCACCACCAAAATAAAATTTGCAACTGCGCTTTCCACTTTCAGTTTATTCCCGACGACTCCAGTCAGTTTTGTGAACTTCACCAAAGAAACTCTAACTCAATATGACCAACAGAACATGTCTCATCCTATTTTGGTACATTGTGCGGCTGGAGTGGGCAGGAGTGGCCTGTTTTGCACGCTCCTAACGGCGATTTTAGAAGTAATGATCAACCCTAACGTCTTACCAGACATTCCACTGATCGGGGGAAGGATGTCGTGCAAAAGAAAAAACGTACTGAGGGACAGGGAGCACCTAAAATTTGCCTACACGGCCTTCCTGCATTATTTAAAAGAGCTGCAAATCAGTAAGACATTTATTTTCAGTCGATAATCACACTGTACATGATTCTTTCTTCCTAAGTATTTATTCAGTAGATAAGAAATAGAAGAAATAGAAACTGATTTAGATCTCGTAGCCGGTTCTGCTTTTGTAGAGGTTCCCTATATATCAAATTTTGTTTGCATAATTCCAGTGATAATCTAGAGCGGGCGTCGAGTATTTGCGAATTATTGGGTAGCTCGTAGATGTCGTGAATTATATTATGTTAGAATTAAGAAATAATTAGGTTTTAAAATTCTCTAAAGAAGGTTCTAATTTAGGATATACAAAGTCTGAGAGCGCTTCGTCCGGTCATTCCAGGAAGGCGTCGACTTCTTCGTTGAACATCCCGCCCGTCATTGAGGACCCTCTGAGTTCGTTGGACCCTCTGTGGGCAACCAAAAGGAACGTGTAATACACCGATTATTTATTGACGATTAATGTATTATTACCACTACTTTTCGGAAGTGCTTTAATATAAATATGTTAGTACTTCATGGATCCACATTTATTATCTAATATGTAATAATAATAATATTATTAATAATGTAAATAGATGGCACCTAGAGGCACGTTTTATGTATTGTCACAATTCGTATTTTAAATGATTGTTTAAGTAAGTACTTGCCTTAATAAAAATAGAAATTATTATTAAAATGGTGATTTTCTGTTAATTCGTGATAAATCGGGAAAAGCTTTTTTTTCATTCGGAAGATGGTGCTGGTTTTTTGTATTTTGTTCGAAAAAATTTGAATATTCAAAGGCAACAAATATTGTTCGTGGTTGAAGATAATTGCAATAAATATTATTTACGGAAAGCAATTGGAAATTATTTCTAAAAGAGACAAAACTTTAAAAAAAATTATTTCTATAGTTTACGAAAAGATGACACTACTGATTGCTGCTGATTTTTCTACAAAGAAAATATGAAAAGTGAGTTCAGGAACTTTCAGTTAAAAATGGTATTTAAATCATTGTCGCAAAGTTACATTCATTTAGGCGAAAGTTCTGATTTTATGTTTAAATGCAATTAAGAAATCAAATATTTTCCTTTAATAATAATAATAATAATAATAATACTTTATTGCTTAAGAGACCTGTAAAGGTACAGATATTAGCGATTGTCAACAATAAATAACAGAAATATTTATACATTCCATAGGAATTTGGTCCACAATTACCGCTAAATATAGAACACATTAATAAACGTGCTATATACATATCATACTACAATTAAGAGACTACCTAAATAAGTGTTATTGAGAATTTGTGTTTTCAATAAATTCGTTAATCGAATAGAAGACATGATCTTCAAGGTACTGCTTAACTTGTTTTTTAAAAGTTCGGAAGGAATCCAGAGCTCGTAAAGTTAAAGGAAGTCTGTTATAGAGTTTTAGCGCTGTGTAAAACACGCTGTTGTGAAACATGGTGGTTCTGTGTTGGGGTAAGTAAAATAGTTGTTTACTATTAGATCTTGTATTATAATTGCGCACTTGTGACTCTCTAACTAGTAAGTGCTCATTTTTCTTTACATGTATCAAGCAATTAAAAATAAATAATGAGGGTAAAGGTAAAATTTTTAAATTTTTGAAGAATGTTCTACAGCTTGTGCGCATACTAATGTTGGTAATTGTCCTAATTATTCGTTTCTGAATTGTAAGTAAGGAGTTTGCAGAAGCTGAGTTTCCCCAACAAAGAATGCCATAGCTTAAAATTGATTGAACACAGCCAAAATAAAACATTTTCAAAGTATCTAACGACACACTTCCACGTAATTTACGTAATGTATAACATGAAAAATTAAGAGATTTAGTTAATTGGAGACAGTGATTCTTCCAGGTTAAGCCGGAATCAAAAGTCAAACCCAAAAATTTACATTGGTATCAACCGGAATATCGAAATTAAGATTTGAAATATTTGAATTAACAATGCCCAGGGAATAAGGTACTAAGACCGTTTTACCGATATTTAAAGACAGATTATTTTGATAAGACCAATCAGTCATCTTTGTCATAATTTGATTAAGCTTAAGGGACAACTGCTCTTCATCTTTATAACTCAGGATTGTGGAAGTGTCATCTGCATAATGAAGGGTGTCTCCCAATTCTATAAAAGCATTCAAATCATTTAGATAAGCAACGAAAAGAAAAGGTCCAAGTATACTACCCTGCGGAACACCAAATTGCACGGCAGTAACATTTGACACTGCACCATCCCATACAACACTTTGGGTTCTGTTACTTAAGAAACTGGCAATCCAATCTAGAGCAGGGCCTCGAATACCGTATTGATTTAACTTGTGTAAAAGCGTGCTATGATGCACGGTGTCAAACGCTTTAGTGAAATCAAAATATATTCCTGCTACTTTTTCTCTGCGTTCTATATTCCGCAGGATAACATTGTAAGCCTGACATAACGCATCACTCGTAGATAAGCCTTTTTAGAAACCGAACTGATTGGCATTAATAATCTTGTTGACATCAAAGAAACTAGTTAGTCTAACCAGAATAGCTTTCTCGAATATTTTGGAAAAGACAGAGAGGATAGATATCGGCCTGTAATTCTTTATATCATTTTTTCTCCCTTTTTTAAAAACAGGTATAGTTTTCGAAGATTTCAAAACGGAAGGGAAAACACCTTCGGTAAATGATTGGTTTATTAATTCACATAGTGGTATAGTTATAAACTGCGCAACGTGCTTTAAAAGTATACAGGGAATGCCATCAATGCCGGCAGATTTCTTATTAGAAACAGAAATGATTATATTATAGGTTTCCGATTCTGTGACAGGACGCAAAAATATACTAGATCTATTATATTTTATATTAGCTGGTTTTCCATTAGAGTGATGCACTAGTTCCTCGACTGAGTTTATAAAATAGTTACTGAAGGCATTAGATATGTCACCAGCGTTGTGATGATTTGTATTGTGCAAATCAGTGATAAAATTGGGTGAATTGGTAACAAATTTTTCATTCTTTAGTAGTTTCCAAGCAGCTTTAACTTTATTAGACGAATTGTTTATATAATTATCACTAAATGTTCTTTTTGCTGAATTGATATTTATACGATGCTTCTTTTTTAAGGCATTGTAATCTTGAACAAGTACATTATTAGTATTACCAGTGCGGCTCTTCAGCTTACCATAAATATTTCTAAGTTCACGACCTTCTGTAAATCAGTTCTGGAGTAATCCAGCCTTTACTTCTCCGGCTGTTGAGCATTTTGTGTTTAATAGGAAAATAAAAATTAAAGTAATAAAGAAAGGTGTCGAAAAAGTGCGTGAAATTATGGTTAAAATTACGTTCGTGCGTAATGAAGTCGAACTTTTCTAAACTTAGGGCAGTTTTAAATTCTTTTATGGCGTTTTGGTTGAAATTTCGTACTTTTGTGTTAAGAGTTACAACATTGTTTGAATTATTAAAATTCGCGGAGATCATTACCATCAAGTGATCTGATAAACCTGGTTCTAGAGTTTTCGTATCATAAATTTTTTCTGCGAAGTTAGTGAAGAGGTTGTCAATTCTTGTAGCACTACGCCTATTAACTCGCGTAGGAGCGACCAAAGCGCTATGGAGCTCAAATGCCTCAAACAAATTGGTTATATACTTTGATTCCGGCTCAATCTTTGTAAAGTAAATGAAATCACCTCCTATTATTACGTGACCTTTAAAGGATGCTGTGTTATCTAGGACAGTCTCGATATTCTTAAAAAATAAGTTAATATTAGCATTAGGCGATCTGTACAGATTTATCAGTAAAAAATTAAGCGTATTAATTCTACATACACCAGAACACATTTCAAACTGTTTTTCGGAGATATCAATATCATTAATGACAAAAGGTTTACTAAATGAATTCAGTGTGTTAACAACATATAATGACACTCCACCTCCTTTGGAGAATTACAAAAAAATGATGCTGTAAAAATTACTCCTGAAGGTGCTGCAGTTGTATAATAAAATAGATTTCCTTGCATGTCAAAAGATGGCGCTACTACTTGTTATAGGCTGGCATTTATATGTACAATCGGAATCTTAATTCATGACATAACCTCTGCAGAAAAACTCATCGTGGACATTTTATCTGTGGTTTCCAAGCAAAAAATACGTTACATCTCGGATTCTCTTTTAAGTAGTAAGATTTGGAGGCATTCGACGTTCATAGTTTTGAAGGAGATGGGTACGATGTTCTGCAAGCTTACTATAAACGTCATGAATTATGATTCCGACTGTACATGCATATGAGCTGCTAAGATATAAGTAAAATTTTTCAGATTTGGAATTATTTTCGTTCTTGGTCTTTTCTGACCGCTATTTGTTTATATTTTTATCTTGATCTAATAAAACAATTGACCAAAGAAGTTGTACTTTCCTTATAGTTTGAATTTTCTATAGAGATAAACTCAAAACACAATTTTCTAGGAAACATGCTTCATTTGACTTACATGACTATGATTCGCAGCAATCTATGTAAGAGCTAAAACATGGAGGAAAATTTTCACGTAAGTAAATACAGATAGGAAGTGAAAACTCTAATAGCAACGGAAAACGGATTAACTTGATTTAATAATGAAATTATTATCGAAAAAGCTAAACTTTGATTGAGTAATTAAGAAAATTGTAAAAAAATATCGACGCAACTAAAATATAACTATAATAAAATTAATTCTCTTGTTTGATGAAAGATGGCGCCACTTCTTAGCTATAGTTCTTCTTGCCGTTGACTTTTGTGTGCTTATTTGTTTCAGAAACATGAAGCGTATTTTTACATAAGAAAGAGCACAATAAGAAGTATTAGCTTTAACAAATAACAGTAAAGGCAATGATGACAATTGCAACAAAATATTGTTTTTTTTTTTTTGCTAGAAGATGGTGCCACTGTTTACTTGTCGATGGTATTTATACGTTGACTTTTGAACCTGAAAATTGCGAAAAAATAAACATATTTTCACACTTATTAATCACAAATTAAGACAAGAACTAAAACAATAAAAAAACAAGAGCTTTTACAATTTGCAGAAAAATCGTAGTATCTTTACATTATATTTACCATCGAAAAAACAACAAAAAAGAATGGTTACTGAGAATAAATAGAGGAACTTAAAAAACCAGAGGAAATTTGTTTACAAAAATTTGTTAATGCTGTGGAGAATAATGATTTGGTGCAAGTAAACTTTTCCAATGTCCCGCCTATCCAATTGATCCAAGTTTGGGTTATTTGTAGCGACTCATTCGCTAATTTAAGGAAAAACTGTTTTTTATTACTTTATTTAATGCCCTTGGATATACAAACTATATATATACGGTTATATTGAAAAATAATTTGTATATGTACATAACAATCATCAAACACAAATAAAAAATAAACGAAACAACAAATCCTCAGATCATGAATAAAGGCTAAGATTGAGCTACAACCCATAAAGACCATGCCTACATATATCCACCTCTGCATATAGAAATTGCACGAATTTCAGTTTAGATGAAGCCTTATAAAACTTACGGAACGAAGAATTACAGTTTGAAAAACAAAAATGTCATATACAGCAAATTATTATTAAATGAAAATCTAATTTTGTATTAAAGATGTTTACTGCAGTTAAAAAGTGAAATGTCAATGTTTATTTCATATGTTGCAGAGTGCTATGTACCGCCCCAAGTAAAAATCAACTTGACAAATAGCACATACATAACACATGTCGAATGTCGATGAACAAAGCTTGAGTCAAACATGACCATTTCACAATAGAACTTTGTCACTGTGTCAAAGAATTACATCGAAAACTAATTTTGCTCACAAGTATGCGTTTATGCAACAAAATTGGCTGTAAGTTGGCTGGATTGCTATGGAGTCCCCAGGCATCTCTATTTCGGCCCTACTTGGGGCTTAATCAGCAGAAGAGTAGCTCGAGAACTCCACTGCATTCCCGACGACCAACATGACTTACGCATTGGCCACCATGAGCGTGATAGCTTATGAGGTAGCAGCGTCGCTGCGATTTTGGTTTCGTAACAACACTTATTACCGGATAGCGGAAATTTTATGGGACAACGAAAGCCCACGTAGTCGGGCAGCTGACTCGACGAAGCGCTATCGCGAGATTCATTATGTGTCGGTACATGGTCCGCTGTAGCAAGTGCTTACGTTACAGCGGATCATAATGAACATTTGGATAGCACTTCGTCGATTTTGTTGGTCGACTATGTGTGCTTCATCATACCATAAAATTTCTGCTATCTGCTAGTCGTACTACTTGAACAAACAAAACTAAGATAAAAGAATATAACAAGAACAAAGAAAATCTATGGAAATTGATTTAAAAGAGAGCGAAAATAGTTCCGATAATAAACAAATTGAAAGTTTAAACCAAGTTGACAGTATCTTTGTCAAACGCCACTTCAAATAAATATAAACTTTCGACTCTCACCCATTTTCATATTTAAATAAATTCTATACTAGATAACCGAATAAATTGCTTCTTATCTGTATATTTTCTATGGTCTCTGGGTTTTAAGTATACGTATATTAAACGAGTAGGCGCCTATCATAAATCACTTTTAATTAATTAATTAATTTCGTGGAATAATTTTTCTATGAAAATTTGTTGATTAAGATAAAATTTCAGATTTTATGACATTATTCTAACGTCCAATTGAATTTTCATGGATTATTCACTTCAGCAACTTTTTTTGTGCAAAAATTTGCATTAAGAGCCCTCAAGGCCTCCCCCTCCGACTTAACGGCACCCGAATTTGTTCTATGGGAATATCTAAAGGCCAAAGTTTTTTCATGTCGCCCAGAAGCAATCGAGGAGCCCCAAAATTTTTGCTAGTAACCCAGAAATAATCTAAGAGCTCAAAATTCGAATTGGTGAAGAAATTGAAAGAAGTTTTGCTTCGCTTTGTGATGCAGCATTATTTGTCCATAGTTGAGAAGTTTGGCTTTTGAAAACTTAGATTTCAAATAACTAAGTAGTCATAAATAATAACAAATTCCAGAGGATTAGCCATTATTTAGTATAATAAAATGTTTAATTTGTCAAGTTATAAAATTCAAATAACGTGTACAAAGAGTTTTCCATCTAGTGTGTTGCTCTCATTTTTTCGCATGTTTACGTATGTTCCTTACTTGATCAGTAAACGCCAAATTGACATTTAACCTTCACTTAAAAGAAAGTAACAAACAATAATTACGATTAATTACGTATTGAGGCCCAACAAAATAAAATATTGAAAATAACTTGAACGTGAACTTGATGTTGAAAATGGCCTCCATCTTCTTCGAGGCATTTTCTAACTCTTCTGCGACATTTTGCAAAATGTGGGGAGAATTGTTTGTTTCATCACAATTTTCGATTATTCTTTGAGTAAGTTCCTGTAAATCACTAACGGGCGCTTTTCAAGTAGGGCCAAACAAAGGAATCCAAAGGTCGCAGAACCATACATTTGTCATATTTCTGCTAATTACCTGATCTCCAAAAAAACTTTTGAAGGAAATTTAAAGTATCTCCGGCAGCAAGGACCGCTGCACCATCCTACTGGAAATATCCAAATTGCAACTCGTCATCATGCAGTTGATTAATAAATGGATGGAAAATCTCTAATCGATATCTAAGTGCTGTTAGTGTGCCATTAAAAAATATTGGATCTATCAGTCTTTTCCAACTTAACCTATCCAAATATCAATTTTTTTGTGGATGGAGTGGAGCTTCAATGAAAATATGAGGGTTTTCTGTATTCCAGATCCAGGAATTAATGTATCCTGTTAAATGGAACCAGGCCTCATCGGAAAAGAAAATTTTGTCCAACAAATCGTCATTGTCAATATTGTTTAAAAACCAATGACAGTATCTTCGCCTTAATTCAAAATCTACTGGAAGCAATTCATGCACGGCAGTCGAACGATAACGGAACATTTGCAAGTCCTTAGAATAGTTCTGCAGGTTCCGACAGACAACTTGTGACAGGTGACGGATGGAAGTGCGAGGAGCATTAGTCATAATTTATCACACTTTTTCAACTACCTCATCGATTCTTACTTTAAGCCTACCTGATATCTGTTTTCTAGTCACACTGCCAGTTTCTCTGAATTGTCCTACAGAGTAAGTTAATCAACAAATTTGTGTATCAGAAATACAGTTTTTGGAATTTATTCTGCAATGCAACCAGGAATAGAATAGGTCCATTAGCGATTGATTTTTTTGGGCGTTTCGAAAGTAGGATTCAACCATAAAAGATTTTCTTCCAATGTGAAAACCATTGTAAAATCAAATCAATAAAACAATTTTTTTAAAGTTATGTTTGTTTGCTTGTCTGATCAAGTAAGAAACATATGTGAACATGCGAATAAATGAGAGCAACACTAGATGGAAAAACTTTTTCTACACATGTTATTAAAACCGGTAGTCTATTATGGGGAAACGACTACATAAAAAAAAAATATTATAGCGCTATATGAACACATAGTGCTTTAGATTTTACTACTGAAATTTACAGGAAAATTAAGAAATCTACTGCAACTGTTAAAGAGTAAAATTTAAAGAGCTTAGGTAAAAAGCAACAAAAAATCAAAATACTCACAAAAACGTCGAAAATTAATCCTTTATGAAGCAAAATTGCCATGGAAAAGAACTAGAATGTGAATAATTATTTCGTTATTATTAGGTAGTATGTGAGTGTTAAAAGGGAGTTTTTGCAATACATAAAAATAAAGTAATGTTAAACGTTGCTAAGCAAAATGGCCTTTAACGTAACGATATTTTTATTATAATGTATTGCAAAAACTCTGTATTATACTTGTCGGATACTATGAATTCCTCGTTATACAAAGGATTATAAATTGGCCTTCCTCAAGACGGAAAAGTGTTTCTATTTTAAAACCTATGCTAAACTATGCGATACTTAATCAATTGAGTTCATCTTTTGAGCTTTTCCCTTTAATTTGCATTTCCATCATTTTAGCTTTCACCGAATCCACGCAGGTTCTTTCTTCTCCTCGTATGGATCCTGACAAAATCGCTTTATGACTAGTTTCTGGTAATCATCACATTGACCTATCCATAGTATTTGAAGAAAACGCTAAGTATTTCGACAAATATAAATATTTAAGAAAAAGTAGAGAGGCTTAGCCTTTTCGTCAATCTCTGATACCAATAAAAAGCATGGAGTTTTCCATTAACTATCCGTAGTAAATTTTGTATTGGTTTTAGGTTTTTCGTACAGAACAATTACTTTCTCCTCTACACATCATCACTTTTATACTTTCCTTAATATCTTCGTTTCTATACATTCAAAGTTTCCTCCATTTTCTTATTAGAAATTGAAATTTTACTACCTTAATACCTTCTACACATTCTAGCGTATAGTATTTTCTCCATATGTTGACAACTTTCTCGAAATTTTATTCATTCCGGTACTTTGAATAATTCCAAAAAATTATTCTGCAAAATCGGGTAAATGGATATTTTCTTGTTTCTGAATGAAATCACTCGCAACATTAACTAACGGTAGCTCATCATAATCGTCTTCATTATCAAAAGTCATCCGCCCGTAGTCACTAACAGATGCGTACCCAAAAAAATTGTAAAACGGCAGAAAACGCGTTTTTTACCCCAAAAGGAGACCATTATAGCGGTGAGGACCTGCCATTCACGTTTTTACAGACGACTGGTCCTTGTCATTCAGGTAGATGGATGCAGGGCGTCCCCGTTTTAGAACGATCCGACGCCTCAGTTCTATGTAGCATTAACCAGATGATTGGATGATTGCGTCAGTTAGGTCGACTTGAATAATACGATTTAATCCAACAGTTACAAGCTCATCAATTATTATTATTTTTTAATTTTAGGTCTTGCCTTGATTCTAAAATATTTTCTCTCAAATCAATTTTTTATTTATTTTGGCCCTTCTTGATCAAGTCTTCGGATCTCTTTAATTTACGTAAAGACCCGATTTCCTTAATAATAATAATAAAAAAATTAGGGATTTTCAAAGGCAATACTGAAAATAATAGAAAAGTAGATTCCTTTGGCTTAAATTTCAATCGTTTAAATTATATTGACAAATATGGGCATTAAAAAAATAATTTAATTAACAATCGGCTACACTTTATAAAGAGAAGTAAGCAAATTTAATACGATTTATAAATGTGATACAACTGCTTTGCTTTGATGGTGTTAATCATAATTAATAGCGTCACATAAACTTCCTTCCTCCATCGATTGTCAGTGTACCTAGTTTATTTAGCGTACCAAGGGGGCTCGAGCTTTTTTTTTTAACGAGCGCAGCATTTATATGAATGCAGAGCACGTGTACGCAGCATTCTCCACGGTTGAACCGTATAACCCCTTCTTAGGGGCGTAACATCTACACCATAACCGCCTGATTAATGGCTTAACGTATTTTGCGCGCCGAATACTTTATTAGGTCTGCCAATAGCATTTATTATGAGCTTAAAAAAAGAACGGTAACATTTACTTCAAAGTCGTCAAAAGAATGATTCGGATCCACCAGCATCAAAATTCGACGAAGCACAAAAGCAATTATTTTCTAAGAGTTTTAGTATTTTTATCTTTCCTTCTTAGCATTGTCTTTATTGTAACATCTTTTGATTCATTTAAGTCGAAGTGAATTCGATCCTCATAGTTACAACCTAATTTATCCCGATTTGTATGAAAATCTGCGAGCGTGAAAATCCGATTCGTCTCGAATTACGCGCACATGTTTGGGGGTGAATTTCGGTATGAATTCGTTTTGACGTGCTCTGTTTGAAAAAAATAAAATAAATTAGGAACTCCCTGAAATCGCAAGAGCAAAGCGTTTCTGAAATAATATAATTAAAAGCGATTGTTTTATTTTGAATACCGGCTGTTTCAAATTAAGCATGCACCGAAGGGATTTTCTAAATAGTTACGAGTTACAGAATTGGTTAAATTTAAGTAAAGTTGCACCGATCAATGCTTGACAACAAGCAGAAGAATTGATTGATGAAATTAATCGATGTAACTCTTCTTATTGCATTACATTATACAAGTGACTAACGGAAATCCTGATCAAACAAGAAAAAATCGAAAATGAAGACAAATAACAAGCGGAAATGTTGATTCTATTTAGGTATAATTGTTTGATCTAAAACAAGCTATTGTTTAATTAAATTGAATGATAAATGAAAACAGTCGAAAAATAATAATTGTTAGAAGCAATCTGACCAACACTCATTTGATGCCAGAGGTTTAAGACCTGATTTTGAGTATATTTGGTACGCTGATTACAAAAATGCTATTCGTTTTTCTGTGTTAGCTCTAGTTTACGAGATATGAAATAAAGTCAATTGTCGTTTAAGCGATTTTCGTGAATGAATTTGGTTTAGACAGTGGCACATAAGTCCCCAGCAACGTCCCATCTTCCTCGGTATCTATCTTCCATCGTTTTTATACCTTAATGGAAGTGATCTCCTTGCTCTTCACTAAAGTCTCCCAGATTATGCGGAAAGTGATCTAAATGGCTATGTAAATAATGTATTTAATACTCATATTACAGCCTATATTTCTGAAATGATTAAACATGTCATTCACTAAATCATTATAATTATCTGCATCGAGAAAATTTTTGATAACTAATACAAAAGAGTCACAAGCAAGCCGTTCAACGTCATTCATAGATGCAGCAAAATTGGAACCATTAATTAGTTGCCTTATTTGGGGGTCCTTCGAAAATCCCAGGTTTCAATATCTCAACTTAGCTCAGAAAATTTTCGTGAAATATACTGAAAACATTAACCGTTTTTGTCTAGAGCTTTAACATATTGTTTCATGAGCCATAATTTAATATGCAAGGGTGGAAAAATGATTTTATCTCGAGAAACCAAGGGTTCATTTATTACATATTTCCGTCCAATTACCAAATTATCTCTCAGGGGCCAATCTTTTTGTATCCAATGACTGGATTTGGCTCTACTGTCCCACAAACAAAACAAAAAATTGACTATTTTCAGGTCAACACAAATACACTGATGTTCAACATACTTGATTTTCTGCAAAACAATAGAAATCTGTTGGTATTCTTCTTTCATACGGGTAGAGTGGGCGATCGGCATGTTTGTTTCCATTGTGTAAAAGCACACATTTTAAGCTTCTTTTAGAGCTGTCAATAAAAAGACGCCAATCACTCGCTTTATAACTTTCCAAACCCATGTATTTTACCAGACCAGTAACATCGTCGCAATATACTAAATTTTCATCACCAGAAAAAAACGGCAGTAAATTTTGTTCTCTGTTACGATATAATGTAGCTTTCACGTCGGAAGAAAGACAGTTTTTTTCTCTTAGCCTTGATGCAATTCAGCACTCTCATCTGAAAGATCCAAATCTCTGATGAGATCATTAAGCTCACTTTGAGTAAATAGCTTAGAATTGGATGAGTAGCCACTGCTAGCGTTAGAAACGTCACTCTGACTAGCACCAAACTTTTCATCTTCATACGTCTGAAACTGTGGCAACCGATGAATAGCAGGAATTGGAATACTCTCTGAATATGCAACAGGTCTTCTTGCTGAAGATATGTCAGGATATGGCCACTTGTAATGATTGTTTTTATTGATGCTTACTACATTCACCATACAGAAATAGCAGTCGTCGTGATGATTTTTTTTGTTCTATCCAAATCGTGAGTACTTCAAATTTCAAAGATTTTCTACTACCTTTCTCCCATTGTCGCAGATTTTCAGTGCATATTTTACAGACGATAGAGGAACCTAATGGTTTGTCTTGATTCTGAATTTTGATGTTGATACGCAGGTTTAACAAAATCCGATATCGATTTTCGATGTTCTTTCATTGTATATTCACTACAAATATAACAAAATTTATCAGGATCATTTAAACAACGTCTCAACTTACTGGCCATCACAAAAAAAATATTAAATCTAAGCGATAATTGTTGTTTGTTTACTATTTCTTCGAACAAAATTCAGAATTTGAGGAAATGAGGGTAGCGCTAAAACTAGAGCTAACAGATGCCAATTAATAGGATAATGGAGACAGTGTTACCTACCTTATCAACATTTGCTATAAACTAAACTGCACCAAAGAAATATTATTTTTTGTAGGTCTGTTAAACTATCAAAAATAATTTTCCGATGAAAGTAGGTACCGTTTAAGCAAAAACAGGTGAATAATGAAACAACTGAGAAAATAAGAAATAAGAACAAAATAATTTTAAAAAAAATTGTAAAAGGAGTTTGAATTAATCAATTAATAAAGTTTAAATGATCGACATAGACAAATGACTAACGGAAATCTTGATAAAACAAAAACAAATCGAAAATGAAAATAATCGTTTAATCAAAAAGCAATTGACTACTGAAATTGCAACGATCATAATTGTTTAATTAAAATGAATGATGAAAGTCATCTCGCGAAATAATTTAATTTAATGAAAAACAAATGACTGCTAGAAATAATCAAACGACGAAATAATCAATCAGAAATAAATTTTCTAATGAAAAGTAAATGAAATAAGGAACAAATGAAATAACAAAAAAAGGAATTTAATTGATGAATTAATGAAGATTTAAATCCACAAGAACAAAAAAACGAGAAACGAGCGTTCAAAACAAGAGACTGAGGGATATCTTGATTGATCAAAAACAAATGGGAAATCGAAAGCAAAGCGGCGATCAGTCTAATAATTTATCGGGCATAGTAAAAAAAAAGAATTGAATAAAACAAGCGAAATACGTTATAGGTGATAATGGAAATAATAGTTTCTTTTGAAACAAATAGTCAATAATTGATTAGTAAAAACAAGTGGCTAACGGAAGTTGGTTTAAATAAAAACCGATCGAATATAAAGAAAAAACGTTTCATCAAAATAAGGGATCACTATAGTAACAATCGATCAGGAAAAAAGGCTTTTAATAAAAAAAACAATCGACTATAGAGCATTAAGAGGAACGACAAATGATTTGTTTCATAAACGGGAACTAAGGTTTCCTAAGCTTTCCTAGAGGTAGCCGACAACGAAAAACCAAACAAAATCGAAAGAAAAAAGAAAAAATAAGTTAGAAAAAACATCAAGTAAAAAGCATGCAGTTAACAGAAAGGAATGGGAAAAAGTTAGACGCACTAACAATCAGCAAAGTTAATTTAGTCGTTTAAAGTAAAGTAAAAAAAAGTAATTGTAAGAAAGGAAGGAAGGGATAAAGGATAGCCAAATACTATTAAAATGCAAACACACTTCCATAGATTAATTTAAGAATTTTTAGAACACTTCTTACACCACATGGATACAAAGTTTGGACCGTGAACAAAAACAGAAATTAAGATAAAGATATGGGAAGGAAATGTTTAAAACGAGTCTTTAGTGGAATCAAAATTATAATTCATGTACTAAAGCCGCAGAGAGCAGATGGTTAGAACGTGTTTACAGACTTCCTTAGAAAAAATTTGCAAGAATAGTATTGTTGGGAGGCGAAGGAGAAGAGGAAAAGAGAGGCCGATCAAAGAAAAAAATGACTGGATGCTTTCAAAAAGGTTGTAGGACGTCGAGGTCTGGACCGATAAGAAAAATGTAAGAGATTCATTAAGAAATATTAAGCCATGAGATTCTTTAATGCTTGTAATGATGATGTATACGCATATACAGAAGCACGAAAATGAAAATTCACAAAATAATATCGAAGCCAATACTTACAAAATATGGGTGTAAAAATAGTTCTAAACTACTCTATTTTATGTAAGTACAAGATGTGATTCAATTTCTATAACAAAATTTTTTGGGTTGCAAATACGGTTTGAAGGTAGAACACGTTCTATTTTTCCAGATAGTTTTTAATTCAATTCAAACTTTGGTATCATTATCTGCACAAATTAAATTGTCTAGGAAATTTAAAAAAAATGCAGCTGGAAAGGACCGGACTACATTAAAAGACAAAAAAAAGCATGGAGAAAAGCTGCCTTAAATGTTAAGACTGAGAAAGAAATTGCATATTGCAAAGTCTACCATTTTTGAGGATACAGAATATTCAAGTAGCTTGCAGAACTAAAACTACGTCAAAACATGCCAAAATAATAAGGACTTCATTCCAAATAATAAATATAAATTGACCAGAAATACAGTTTTTTTTTTTAATACAGAGTGAATGTTAATTGTTCCGCCAAAAACACGCACGAAAAAAAAACCGACATCCGGTAATGGGAAAAATCTTAAAAAATTCTATGTACTTTAATTCTCGAGAAATAATTATTTATTAAAAACTATATCCAAAACAACGATATGTTCCTGGTTACGAATGATGAACGAAATAAATACGATCATGAAAGTGTTTTAATATTTTATGATTGTTACGGCGTCGGTCATGAATTTGGCCTTTAAACATTTGAAACACGAAATCCGAAATTATTGACAAATACATGCAAATCAACTAAAGTAAATTATTCAATACAAATTGTATAAAATAAGGATAACAACTGCCCCGCTCTGCAACAAGTAAATAAATAAATCACGAACACAATTCAAATCTCTGTGTTAAGAATTCCTAGTATTTTTCTTTAATTTTAAATGAAATTGTATTGTAAATAAAGTGTAGCAACGTATCCGTAATGTTTTAATAATAACAGAGTTTGCTATGCTAATAACAAAGAAAGTTTTTACTTTTTCATTATTTTATAGTGATGACAACCAGAATTTAAAATATTATTATCGATAATCAGAGTGGTTTGATAATTATTATAATTTCGTTTTGTGTGCGGCGTTCAATATGAAATAAATACGTTGTTATCAACTCCAAATCCATTAAAAAATGTTCATAATACTTTTTTTTATTATATCAGCATTGTTTCCATCGTTCCATAACGACCTAGGCGAGTTAAAATTACTATTTGGTCTTTATCTCAGACGTTGCTATAGTTACAGCCAAATCATACTCCTTTGCTCTAATTACTACTAAATCACACTCGTAATTCAGGCTAATTATCGAAGTTTGTTATTATGAACATTTTTGCCAAGATAGATATTTACTTAATTGTTTAGTATTACGAAAATTATAAAACAATATACGGCCGATATGTATATAACAAACTCGGATAATTTATAGCCTCGGCCATAGAACTTATCCTTGTTCGTTATATCGAGCATATCGGCCTAATACTTTTATATACTATGACAAAATTCAAGACGTTTACTGCTCTCTATCTTGTATTTTTTAATGCGCTGGATTAAAAGGTTCTTCGTTTCACTAATTATGGACAACACATGGAATAATGTATTTATTATTCTATCATTTCTTACATGTTTAGGTATTTACTCAGCAGAAACACCAACGTTGTAAAGTGAAAATTACTAACACAATAGCGCGTTAAATTCAAACGCCCTTCAATAATTTCTGAACACACTGTACATGAAACTGCGAAGAACATATACAATTTGTTTTAATGCAAGTTTTAAGCTCTGGGAATCATATAACCTCTTTACGGTTGTGAATTTGGTGTTTCATTCTGCACGCAGGGCGCAACATCCTCTTTGGGTAAATTTTTAATTAATTTATACTAATTATCAAAAAAATCCGAGCACGTAGAAAAATTTATATTTTTACATAGAATTCTATAAATATTTTGCCATTAAAGTAAAAATCAACTGAGTAAAGTTGTAAACATATCTTAAAGAAAATAAAGCCTTTTTGTTATCAAAATTATCATGCTTTTATGTTTGCGTTTTCTCTTGTTTTGGCCGTGTTAATAGAATTCAGTCGTTGAAATCATTTTGATTTAGTGCATTGAGATATAAAAATGCCACCGGTAAGGAGAACTCCAGTTTTTCGCCAGTTAACTCAATTTGAACGAGGACGAATTGTTGGTCTCCGGGAGCGCGGATTGCCAGAACAGTGAACCGTTCTGTCTCTACTGTTTTGCAGTGTTGGCGTGCATGGTCTGTAGAAAATAGAGATCGTCGTGCACTGGGCTATGGACGCCCTAGGAGAACAACAAATCGTCAAGATCTCTACCTAAGACGTTTAGCATTTAGAGACCGCCACATGTCAACAAGCGCAGTGGCAGCTACCTGGTAGAATGTAGAAGATAGATTGATTTCGTTATCAACGATTTATCGCCAAATAAAATCGTGGGATCTACACAGTTATCGTCCTCATTTGGTGGTACCTTTGACGCGTGATTACCGGCGTCAAAGACTGAAATGGTGTCGCGAACGAATCAACTGGGATGAGGAATGGAATTCGGTTGTCTTCTCCGACGAATCCACCTTTTGTTTGGACATGAATGACGGACGGCAAAGAGTCAGAAGACTATGTGGTAAACGACGAAAGGCACGTGGCTCGTACTGTTGGCGTCAGATCTGGGGAGCCATTTCTTATGGTAGCAGATATCCTCTTGTTTTTATTCAGGGCTGTATGACCGCCCAACAATAGGGGAATGTTGCGTATATTGAACTCTGTTGTTTTTTTAAAAATTAATAGTACTATGGGCATGTATCGGTTATAGTACGAAGTTGGGTTGGTCGCACTGACGAAAATTGTCATACTTGGCGCGCTTTATTGTGAAACTATCGTCAGTTGTGTTTCATTCGTTTCTGATATAGTTTTGGTCTTACAGTCGTAAGTATTTTTTTCATTTCTATCAACCCTCATCACGTTCCCAGAGTAATATAATATAAAATAAAAGAGCATTTAGAACAGTTGCTGAAGTAGTTTTCATATAGTTTAGACCTACATTTCGTATATTTTTTTAGATTAAAAGTTAAGAATGCTTAGTTGCCTTAAATGTACCATGTTACAGTTTCCTAAATTGGATCAGTTCAATTTAGGAGACTTAAGCCATATTTTTTGCATCAGACGATTTTTAATAATTTTTAGATGAATATAACGACTGAGATAAAAGATCCGTATTACAAATGGACAGAAGAAAATCTTTAAAATGCCATTACTGCATCCGGTGGAACTGGATTGAACGAATGCTCACGACAATTCAAAATTCCAAAAGCTACTCTTAAACGACACCTTTCAAACTCAAATAAATTGGCAAAAAGCATAAAGAAGGCTAAAAGTAGACCAAAAATACTTCTAGTATGGAAGAAAATTTAAAAAATCATATTCTTCATTTAGAAGAATGTTTGGATTAACTGTTACCGAAATAAGAAAACTGGCGAAGTGGCGGAAAAGAATGGAATTACATCTGGATTTAGTCAGACTAAAAAGCTTGCTGAAAAAAATGGTATTATCGTTTTATGAAAGATCATCCAGAGTTATCGCTGCGTCAACCTGAGGCTACTTCCATGGCGAGAGCGAAGGGATTTAACAGAGAAAATGTTTATGATTTTTTTGATATTAAGAAAGAATAGTTCAAGATAATTTAGATCAAACACGTATATTTTACGCAGATGAGTTTGTATTTTCTACCGTTCAAAAAAGAACCCAGAAGATCGTAGGTACTAAAGGCAAGAAACAAATTGGGGCAATTTCTAGTAGAGAAAGAGGAATGAATATCACGATTGTCTGCAGTGTGAGCGCATCAGGTTTTTTGTTCCGCCAATGATTATTTTTAAGAGGAAAAGGATGCATGAGGGCTTAAAAAAGAGAGCTTCTCCGGGCAGCATTGTGGAAATATCTGAAACTGGCTATATAAATTCAAATCTCTTTGTAAAATTTGTATTAAAATGGTGCTATTACATCAATTTTTTTCTCATTTAATCTAAGTTCAATGCAAGTTTTTAAGTGGTCCAGGCAGTAAATTCTGCACTCTATTTAGAAACTTTATTTTAGAAGCTAAATGCAAAAGTTGTAGGGTTTTATACGTATCGTTTTTAGAGTTATCACAAGATAACAACAAATGCGCGTCGCAAAGTAGAGAAAAGAAAATGGAAATTTGTGTTTATTGTAGAATCCTCATTTACTTTTTTTTTATCTGTTGCTGTTTAAAGCTATGTTGACCTGTTTCTTTTATTTTAATTATTTTTTTGTTCTACTTCTGTGCTATTTTCATCTAATATTTAATTTATTTATTTCTGTTTATTTCACCTTCTAAAAATGGAACCTAAAAGTACAAAAAACGAAGTATTAAATTATACTTTTTTTAACTTAATTGCTAAAATGAATTGGGTTGTATACGTAAGATAAATAATAGAAATGTAATTAGAATCTGTGTCGGCCGGAGTGTATTTATCCTGTTAATTAAAGACTGTTAATAGGGCCGCAATAATTATTTATTCATAGTCCGTTTAGTCAAGTGAACATTTGATCCGAGCAAATAGCTAGACAGCTGCCGTTAAGCAGCATCCGCAGGGCCAAGGGGCCACCACTCGCACGTATACATACAAGCTCGCATCCATCCCTTTCTTCTCCTACCCTGCCACCCCCTGCAATTATTTGCTCCCTTTGGATAATTCAATTCCGAATGCGCCCGATTTTACGGCCATCTGTCCATCGCGTTTCAGTCGATTTTCAGGACGAGGATATAGAGTTACGTTAAAGGAATGAACAAATCGTGCCCTAATTTCGGACGATCCGCCGTGTTTGTCTTGTAGCATGGGGAATTGATCGAATTTCAGGCGGGCAAATATTGAATTAGAAAGTCATATAGACTTTGGTGGTTTTTATGAACCGAATCGAACAAGTAATCATTTCTTTCTTCCATAAAGATTTTGTGATAAGTTATTATTGACATAAAACAATTATTTTTGCACAAGTATGTTTGTCAATGGATCCCTCTTTTTATATTCTTTAAGTCACCTCAAGAACGTTTAATGATTTTTACTCTTCATTTTAAGATTATTAAGTTTTGTCTTGATCAAGTTCTGAGCAAAAAGTACCGTTAATTTCTCCTTTGTAATTTTTTTATTGCTTCTAAGCAAGAAGTTCAACTCCCTAAAACTAGCACTCAGATTTTTTCAAAAAACAACTAAGAATTTGTTGGGTTTAAATTAATTTAGAATATCCTTGGTACATTGTTTTTCTGTATAAATCTGAATATTGATACGTACGCATATTAAAGGCACAACAAGCGTAACTATTGCTATAATTCTGATTTCACGGCGGCAAATCAAACAGTCCTAGCACGCGACAACCTGCGATCAAATCAGGACACAGCTGCCTTGATCAGCAGACCAGAACAACCCTCGCGGCGCTCAAGGGCCGGACTCGGTGTTAATTGTAATTACAAACCCACCCCTCCAAATCCAGCCGTCTTAAACTCCCAACGTCACACTCTAAAATCGAAACAAAAATCATTTCATTCGAACGGAATTTTTCGAATTCGCATTTAACGCCCCGGATAAAATTAAAGGCGACCGTCGGTTCGGTCCTGAGCTTTCTATGACTGCCCGTGATAAATGTGCAGTGCGCTCTGGCTACAAAGGTACAACCTACCCTTCCCCAAATTCGAATCTACTTCAGAATGTTATATTTTGTAGTGGCCGAAGTCAAACTGCACGGGGTGGCTTGAATGGCTTGTTTATGTGTCGAGGGGCGAACTGCGCACCTGTTAATCGAACTGCGATTTTGGTCATGAATATTATTAAGTTTCGAGTTTAAAAAATGATTGAAAGAAAAAAGGGTTGCTCGTTCGTTTGTTTATCCACCGGAAAGCTCCGGTGTCTGTAGCAAATGGAAGTAAGGAAATGAAACAGAATCGAAAACTAATATAAAAAGAATCTTGAATCACGGGTATTCTGTAAGCACCGCTCATATTAATTGATATCTAAAGTAATTGAAGTGAAATTAATTGATACATAACCATAACTCCAATTCATCAATCCCTGTTCAACAGGCAGTAATAATCAATTTAAATCATTCAAAAATTATTTAAAAATATTGAAATAACTTAAATGAATTAGTTTTGAAACAAGAAAACACGCAATATTCTATTATCAAACCAAGAAGTCGCGTTTAGTGACTTACCTTTTATAATGTGAGCATCTTTCAGAGAGAGAAAGAGAAACGAAATAAGCAGCCCCATCTCATTTTTTTTATTTTCAGAAAAAAGTGCGTGTTCACTTATTAAAAAATAACATAAACAGGTGTCCATAAAGTATCACTCTCTGTTATCCTTTAATATTTAACTAATTTTTATTCAGAGCAACTAAGAATGAAACCAGTCCCCAACTTATTTATTTTTTATATTTCCAAAGCAAACATGTGCGTCCACTTTAACAAAGCTCATGATATTGTAATTACCCTTAATAAGCGGCACGCGCCATCTCAACAGACGCGTGTCTTTGTGGGGTGTGAAATCGGCCTGTGAGACACGTGTCTTGACCGACAATCCGTTTAGTGTTAACAAGTGATGACACGCGTCAGCAAAAATTGATACCGCCTAATGAAAATAGTAAGTGAGAAGAGGAAATTGAATATTAAAAAAAAGTTCTTAAACGACTCAGCCGTTTATGATAATAAACAGCGGCTCACGGTCCGCCGAACCCGGGGTGGATATCACCCCATAACGAAATCTCTTGTTAGCGAAGACAATGGGGTAGAATTACGGCAGTTTGCGGGACGGGCCCCCCTGGGGCTCTTATGGGCCCATTCAAACTTCGCCGATAGAATTACGCACAATGGCACACCGGCTAATGTTTAAATATAAAATATATGCGGATGGCGGGTAGAGGTAGTAATGACCTGGAAAAATGTTACATGTTTGCTTTATAACAGTATACAGTATCCTTGCCAAAAAATAAAAATGTTTTACAAAACTTTTGCTATATTTTTTGCTTAAAAAAGATATGGCTTTGCAAAATAAAAATTTTAAATGGTACATCAACAACAAAAAACAACTTCAAGTTACTTTAACATGAAAATTGAGCTAATATTTTTTAAATAAAAACAGTACATAAACAGAAATAAGTGAAAAAATAAGTACAATTACCATTGTACTTGTAAGAGTCGCAGAGCAGAAAAGAGTTGGCAGGTTGAAACTTCCTCTACTTGCTCCTGATGCGACGTGAGATTCCATTTCTGGAAATTCGAACCTAATTTTTTTATTTGAACTGCGTCTTTTTCGAGGGTAATTTGAGTCAATTTTATAATGTGGTACAGGGATAAACCTTTATAAGAAAAAGTAACATCCAATTCCTTCCACCCCTCATTTTATTCTTTCTTCATAAAAAGACTACATACTATACATAACTGTAAGAAAAAGCGACTGCTAATAGCTTCCAATTTTCTCCTTGTAAATAGTACTTTTCGTATAATAATAACACAATCCGTTTCATATGTCATTGATCTTTTAGTGAGAAATTCAAATTTGGTTAGTCAGAAATCGCTAATTAATTCAGTTCTCAATTCTACAACAAAATTCAAACAAAAAATTTTAAATCAAAGTGATTTACGTTTTATTTACCATTGCCTATGTGATCGTTTTTTATTTACCACTTGTTTTATTTAGTTTTAATGTTCATTTTTTAATTATATTTTATGACCTTGTTTCAAAACAAATCAGTATTTTTTTTTATATTTTCAATTTTCAACGTTTCTACATGGAAATAAAACTTTCGTTTTTCGTTTTTCCTGATTTCTTAAACTTTATTTTGAAACAGCTACTTTTCTCCTAACATTTCGAATACATTTAATTTCACTACTGCTGCCGGAGCCTTCAAAAACAAATGAACAACGAAGTGAATAAACGGGCCCTACTCAATACAACACCAACCCTTAAAAACTGAATGAAAAGAAAATATACGAGAAAAGAAAGATATAGGAAACGGGGAGGGGAGGGGGTGTTTAATGAACTCATACGCTGTGAAACAAGAACTGTAGAAACTGTCTTATATTAAAAGAATGAATTATCTTAAAAATGGAAAAATTAAAGACAATCGTTTTATCTACGAAAATTTTTATCTCTGAAAATTTCAACTTCTTCTGTTTTTTAATCGTTTAGTAACATTTAAATTTCATATTTTTTAAAATTAAATTAATTGATTAAATAGTTTCTTTCTAGAAGTTTTCATTGGTAATGTCTAACGATTTGTTTTATAAGTGTTTTTAAAATTGTTCGTTTTTAATTTTTCTTTCTTTAGAAATTGTTTGTTTTTTTTTTTTTAATTTGGTGTAGAACGACGAATTATGTTTTTTCTTACTCACAAATTCGTAATATTCTCTGTCAACCTTTATCGAATTTTGACAAATTAGTCAACATGCTATCAAAATATTTATGTTTTGTTTTGTTTTTTTTTTAAGATTGCATGTTAAAATCGCTCGACTTTTGTTTCCCTCGAAGTAGCGTGAACTTTTCTTTTATATACTTACGTATTAATTGTAAGTTCAATTAATTTTTTTTTCATTTAACAATTTGAAGCCCATGATTTTTGATGAATTCGTATATATTACGATCGATTTTGTTTTATCGAGACATTTATTTTATATTTTATTGTTTCTAGGTTTTTTTCTCTAAAAGTGTTTTTTTTCGTTTTTATAAGAAAAGTCAGTTTGTTTAATTTATTTTTCTTTGTCTAGCAAACTCATATCCGCCAACATTTATCGAGTACCGATTTTGATGTTACCAAAACATTCGTATTTAGTTTAGTTTCTTACTTGTTCCATACCCTAAACAGACAAATAAACAAACATAACTTTTAAAAAAATTGTTTTATTCATTTGATTTTACAGTGGTTTTTACATTGGAAGAAAAATCTCTCATTGTTCAATTCTACTTTAGAACCGCCCAAAGAATCAATAGCGAAAGGATCTATTCTATTCCTGATTGTATTGCAAAATTTCAGGAAAAATTTACAGAAACTGTATTACAAATTTGTTAATCGACTTTAGTACTCTGTAGGACTATTCAGAGAAACTAGCAGTGTGGCTATAAAACAGGTATGAGGCCTAAAGTAAGAACTGATGAGGTAGTTGAAAATGTGAGACAAATTATGATTGATGCTCCTCGTACTTCCATCCGTCACCTGTCATAACAAGTTGATCTTTCTGTCGGGACCTGCAGAATTATTCTAAGAAAGGACTTGCAAAGGTTCCCTTATCGTTTGACTGCCGTGCATGAATTGCTTCCAGTAGATTTTGAACCAAGGCGAAGATACTGTCATTGATTTTTAAATAATATTGACAATGACGATTTGTTCGACAAAACTTTCTTTTCCGATGAGGCCTGGTTCCATTTAACAGGATACATTAATTATCAAAATATGAGGATCTGGAATACAGAAAACCCTCATATTTTCATTGAAGTCCTACTCCATCCAAAAAAATTTGGTGTTTGGATAGGTTTAAGTCGGAGAAAATTGATAGGTCCAATATTTTTTAATGGCAACTAACAGCACTTAGACATCGGCAAGAGATTTTGCATCCATTTATTAATCAACTCCATGATGACAAGTTGCAATTTGGATATTTCTAGCAGGATGCTAGAAATTTAAAGTATCTCCAGCAGCATAGGCCGTTGCACCATCCTGCTGGAAATACCCAACTTGCAACTCGTCATCATACAGTTGATTAATAAATGGATCCTAGTTTCTAATAATTTCTCATCTCTTACTAAACTTAATCAATCCTAAAATTTCACATTATCAAAATCTCTTCTCGATATCTAAGTGCTGTTAGTGTGCCATTAAAAAATATTGGACCTATCGATCTTCTCCCACTTAAACCTATCCAAACACCAATTTTTTTGTTGATGGAGTGGGGCTTCAATGAAAATATGAGGATTTTTTGTATTCTAGATCCTCATATTTTGGGAATTAATGTATCCTGTTAAATGGAACCATGCTTACATTATTCTTAGGTATTGATTGAATATATATGAAAATACGCAAGCCTTATGCAATATTGCGTTCCATTTCCACAGGGGCAGAATTTGACAGTAGGAAAAAACTGTTCCCCGTTGTCTAGCCTCGGTCGTCTTTTTAGTTGCTACCTTGTATCAATGTAGGTAAGTGGAAATTAGATGATTAGCACTTTACATTTATTTCTAAAAGAAATCAATGCCAAAATGTTGGAAAGAATATCGGAGTTCATTACTGGAAGAGAAGGAACATTTCGCGCCATTTTATAATAATAAGTTCTCGAATAATAATAATAGGTTCTCGACTAAGAAATATTGGATCATATTTTTTTATAGCATTTAAACAAAGAGATTCACGACCAAACTAATCTCGGATCCTGGGCTGGCTACGAAAAAATACATACGACTGCGCCTCTTTTTAAACGCCTTCACACAATGTTCTAAGTCAGCAAAACTTATTTAGGCATGCATTTTCCAAATGGTGTTCATATACAGGGTTGTCCACCACATGCATCTTAATAAGTTATTCCAATAATGCAAGGATAATATCGTATTATAGTTTTGTTTATGCATCAGCAGTTCATGTATTGTCTTTTATGATTTATTTGTCTAAAATCAAGGAGGCTTCTTTGCATTGTTTTTAAAATGGAGTGTGACAGTTAAAAAACAACGCAATAAAAAAAAAATGCCGTTAGCTGTTGAGATTGTTGCTCGTATTGTTGCTTTAATTGAAGATGGACGTAGCCAACGTTATGTGATTCGCGCATTAGGAATATCCCGTACCACCGTTCAGGATGCCAGGAACCGGTATTTGGAGACTGGCGACTGCACTAGGAGAACAGGATCCAGAAGAAGAAGAGCAACAACTACAGTTGATGACTGTTATGTTGTGCTCAACGCACAAGGGATCGGAGATCAACGGCTGTTCAACTTCAACATCACCTCCAAACATCCGAAAAAAAAGTTTTGTCCAACAAATCGTCATTATGAATATTGTTTAAAAACCAATGACAGTATCTTCGCCTTGGTTCAAAATCTACTGGAAGCAATTCATGCACGGCAGTCAAACGATAAGGGAACATTTGCAAGTCCTTTCTTAGAATAGTTCTGCAGGTCCCGACAGAAAGATCAACTTGTTGTGACAGATGACAGATGGAAGTGCGAGGAGCATCAGTCATAATTTGTCTCACATTTTCAACTACTTCATCAGTTCTTACTTTAGGCCTACCTGATGCCTGTTTTCTAGCCACACTGCCAGTTTCTCTTAAAAGTCCTATAAAGTACTGAAGTTGATTAACAAATTTGTGGTACAGAAATACAGTTTCTGGAAATTTTTTCTGAAATTCTGCAATACAATCAGGAATAGAATAGGTCCATTCGCTATTGACTTTTTGGGCGCTTCGAAAGTAGGACTCAACCATGAAAGATTTTTCTTCCAATGTGAAAACCATTGGTAGAATCAAATTAATAAAACATTTTTTTTTAAGTTATGATTGCTTACTTGCCTATTTAGGGTACGGATCAAGTAAGGAACATACGTGAACATGAGAAAATGATAGCAACGCATAAGATGGGAAAGCTTTTTGTACACATGTTATATAGACGTCGTCAGATGTACATACATACTAAACTATACCAATATAACTGGCGGTGTCAGCGTATTATATAACAGAAATTTAAAAAAGACATGATATAACATAGATAAAGGCAGAAAACAATTTTCAAAATCTTTCGTATTTTTGTGTATCAATTTTGCTTCTCAGGAAATCGTCTGACTTTTTTGCTTTTATGTATAAGTTATGTATTAGTTTCTTTTCTTTGTCTTATCATTTCAAGCCCACAATTTTTTATTTTGAATTTGATGAAATACTTAAATTTTGTTTTCTCTTTAACTTTTTTTTTAATGTGGGTCTTATGTTTTTCTATTTCTTTAGAAAGTCATTTATTTTTTGTTTCTTGTGTCATGTTCAATTAACTTAACCGAAACACTTATAATTTTGACTTTGATTTTGCCGAAACACTTATATTATGTTTCCCTTTTAACATTGTTTTCTAAAGTCAATCGACTTTCGTTTTTCTATTTCTCTGGAAGCTCTTATTTATTATTATTTTTATTTCTTGTATAACGTTCAATTGATTTTACCAAAATACAATTTGACTTTGATTTTGCAGAAATACAGATATTTCTTTTAACGTTGTTTTCTAAAATCGATCGTCTTTTGTTTTTCTATTTCCTTAAAAGTTCTTATTTATTTATTTATTTATTTTTATTTCTTGTGTAATGTTCAATTGACTTTCCCCAAAATACAATTTTGATTTAATTTTGCCGAAACACTTACGTTTTGTTTTCTCTTTTAACATTGTTTTTTTAAATCGATCGCCTTTTGTTTCTCTATTTGGTTTAGAAGCTCTTGTTTATTTTTCTTTTTTTTTTCAATTGACTTTACCAAAACACTTACTTTTTAAGAAGTGTATTTTTAAAATCTCTTCTCTGTTTATCTATTTATCTTTCTCCAGATTTCGTTGGAAATTTTTTCTTGCTAATGTTCGATTATTTTAAATAAAATCGTAATATTTCCCGCCGACATTTACAACATTTTGACGAATTTACACATGTAGGTACATTTGGCACTCTTTTTCTTTAAGATTATTTTTTTACCTTTGCATTAAATAGTATTATTTGTTATTTCCGTTGAAATTCTTTTTTCCTCAATTTTTTAAATTCTTTTAAAATTGATTTTTAATTTAATTTATTATTATTATTATTATTATTTTCTTATTATTATTTTATTTTCTTATTATTATTTTATTTCTTGTTATTATGTCATTTTAAGCGTTGTTTTAAATTTTGTTTATATTTGACATTTTCCGATTTGTAATTAATTGTTGCCAAACTGCTTTGAAATAAAGATATTATTTATTTAAAATTGCTGGTGTTTTGTTTTCCAATTTTGTTTCTCTGGAAGTGATTTAATTTTTTGAATTTACTTTTAATGCTCAATTAGTTTGCTTTTTGCATGTAACTATTTCAAGCTACAAATCTAACAAATTCGTATCTGTCACGATCGATTTCCATTTTAACGAAGTACATACTTTGTTTTATTGTTTTTTTTAAGATTGGGTTTTAAAGCCGTCTTTTGTTTTGTTTTTCCTCTCTCCAGAAGTTTTTTTTATTTAAATCCATGATATTCTCTAACAACGTTTATCGATTGGTATTTATCACGATCGTTCTTTTTAGTTTTTTTATCGAAAAATTTATATTTTGTTTATCTATTTTCTCTTTTCTAAAAGTATCCTGAATTTTTCTTTCTTCTTTTGTCTAATGCTCATTGATTTTTTTTCTATGACAATTTCAAACTACAATTCTAACAAATTCGTATCTATCACGATGGATTTTATTGTCAATGAAAAATTAAACACATATTTTGTTTTGTTTTTTATGATTGGTTTTTAAAACCGATCGTCTTTTGTTTTTTCCACTTTCTCTATAAGTGTAATTATTGTTCAAATCCATAATACTCTCTAACGACGTTTATTGATTGGTATTTATTTTAATCGACTTTTTTAGTTTTATCGAAAAATTTATGTTTTGTTTTCTTTCTTTTCTTTTGAATGTTTGTTTCTTTCGTTTGCCTAATATTTTCTATAAAAAAGAAACAAATTATTATCGAGTAAATAGTACATTTAATTACCACTGACGTTTCGCAAACAGCTTGTTTGAATAACATTCTGAACTTCTGTGTTCCATTGATGAGTTTGGTACAGTTCTTACTCGTGATAGATATTATATGAAAGAGAAACAGATTATTATCGAGTAATAGTTTATGTTATTCACTGTGAAAAAAGCAAACTGTTTGCGAAACGGTTAAGGTGATTAAATATACTATTTACTCGATAATAACCTGCATCTTTTTCATATACCTATCACGAAGTAAGAACTGCCCAAACTCATTTTCTATCAAAATTTCAAACAAAAGTTCGTTCAAAATCGATCTTGATTTTGTTGAAATTGTTTGCCGATTTACAAATCGAAACAGTTTCAATTTGTTTGCCTTGTGGCCGTATGTAGAGAGACTTTACAGTTAAGGGCCGTCTTGAATGCGGCCTCGGCCGTGTGTATATTTGTATTATTTCCGCAATGTAGACCGGCACAGTGCCACAATGGCCCTAATCCACCCCAACTCAACCTGACAAGGGATTATCACAGCTTTACCCCCGGGTCATTATGGGGTGGATACGCGCATTTACTAAACTATCCTTTTATTATTTATAAGCTCTACATTTATTTACATTCGTTATCTCGCCGCGCTCGAATATTTTTCCTCTAATTCCCGGATTATTCCGGATGCTCAGCGATAATTAATTAATATTATTGATGCCCGTTAGTCATGGCTTTCATAGATGATGTAATAAAAGAATGAAAAAGTCATATAAAGAAGAAACAAAGAGAAAATAGAAATTTGTTATACATTTATTCACCACAATATATTGCAGATTTCTTTTCCTTTCTACAAAGCAAGAGAGGAATTAACGAAAGAATTATACATGTCTGTTTTTGTAAATAGAAATATCTACTAGAAAAATGAGAACCAACGAGAAAAGAAAATAAAGCAAGAGTAATTAATAGATTTATATTAGTTTATACAGGGAGTAATTTAATGATTGTAAAAAAATATTCCTGGGCTCATATTAAGCAAAAAAATTCCTATAAACATATAACCTGGAAACTTACAATTTCGATATACAGAGTGATTTTTGTTTTAATACAAATTTAAGAATATTTAAAAGTGATTATATTAGCCCTTACCGTTATGTTACAATAAAGGCAAGAAATACATACATTAAATATTTTAACCGTGAGGATTAAAGCAGATAAGATAAATAAAGAAACAAATAAATGTCTGGAATTTTTCTATATTGATAAAAAATTACAAAAATATCTTACATTTATCTTATAAAAATAAACAATCATTTCGATCACAATATTGCCAGGCCAGTAAACGGTCTAAAAAAAATTCTAAAAAATAAAATAATCTTTAGTTAGTTATTAAAATGACTAGAACTTTGAGGACACTTCGTTGTTTTGGGCCGCTTTGCCTTCACATGTCATCGTCATCATGATCAGGAAAGGGACAAGGCAATTTGCATACTGCACAATAACCTTAACAACCCCCATTCGTTACAGGCACTCATACAAGACATTGTTATTAAAATATTCCACCTTGTCAGGCTCAAAGTACTCGCTGTAGTAATTACTGCTGGACGGGTGGTACTTTGCGGTGGAGTCTTCTTGATAGTAACCGTTGCTGAAGGTATCTTCCTCCGACTTATAATTGTAATCCTGCATGAAACTGGCGTTGGTGATGCTTCCGCTCGTAACGATGGCGTTCGAGTACTTTTGTGCGCAATTCTTCGCCGTTATTGTGTTTCCGTTCTTATTGATAGATACGGTTACATTTCCCACGTTTACAGTCACGTTATCTGTGCTTCCGGAACTACCGCCATCGATATTGTTTAGGGCCTGAGTAAGCGCGAAGATGTAGCTGTGCGCAAACCGCAACGTTTCGATTTTGGTCAGCTTGGTATCCTCGGGAAAAGTCGGCAATACGCACCTCAACCTATCCAGAGCTTCATTCAGCATATGCATGCGATTCCTTTCGCGGTCGTTAGCCTTCAGACGTCTCGACCGTTTTATTTTTAGCACCTGCGTGGGGCTTTTCGCCCTGGACATTCTGTGACGCCCCGTCGCGTATCTCCTTTTGGGCTTTGAGGACGTGTCTTTCTCGAGATGCGTCCTCGTTGAGGGCGTCGAGGTTTTTGTTTCACTGTTAAATAAAAGCGGGCCACAGAACTCTTCTTCGTCGGAGGGAACACGCGAAAACAAGTTCCTGCTGCAGTTTGGTGAGTACGTGGTGTCCCACTCGCCGTCGTTTGGAGGGTGGTGCAGGTGATGGTGATGGTAACGTTCGAAATCTAGGAGGCTTGTGTGGAAGGCGCTGTTGAATTTGTCGTAGAGAAGACGTTTTTCTGGTGTGCCCAGGTCGTCTTGGTCTGGTTTCTTTTTTGGGGTTTGAGGATAGTCGAGGTCGTAGTCGAGGTAGTCACTGCGGTCGTCGTGGAATTCCGTTGTTTCCGACTTGTAGGACATTTCGAAGCCGGAGTCGGAACTGTCGTCGGCAAAGGACGTGTCGAATTTGGTTAAGGCAAGGTGGCTCATCTGAAAAACGAAGTTGGTTAAATTAATTCTTTTGTTGTATGAATTCTTGGAATTTTACCAGTGGAAATTACATGGAAATTTTTTAATCAAGCAGCGATGAAAATTCAAATAACCAATTAAAAGAAATGTAATGGAAATAAACACAAATTAAAAAGAAAAAATTAGGGTAGTTTTGCTAATTGAATATTGATGTAATTAGAGGTAAAAATATTAATGACCAAAGAAAAGGAATTGCGAAAAGTTTAATAAAAATGTGAAAGTAATGAAAATTCAAATAACCAAATAAAAGAAAATACGAAAAATATAAAGAAAACAAACACAAATTAAAAAGGGAAAATTAGGGTAGTTTTGCTAATTGAATGTAATTAGTGATAAAAAATTTCGTACAAATAAAAAAGTAAAAGAGGAATAAACAAAAGAGAAGAAAAGATGAATATATGCTATCTGGAAGTAACAACAGTTCCTTGGATTCTACAAAAAAAAAACAACAAAGAGAAGATTGAAGCATTAACATCGAAAAAGGCAAATATGTATTTGTGTAAATGGAAGTAATGAAAAGTAAAAAAAAAGCTACGCCTTTGACGATTAATTTTCTTCTTTAAATTCTTGTGTTTTTGTGAAAAATTTGTTATATTCGTTCAGCTAAATTTTTCCAAAATACATTACATTACAGAAAAAATATAAATTTTTTTTTTATATAAAACCAAGAATGGGAAAATGTTGACAAATATGAAAAAAGCTTCAACGAGAACTGACACATTTGAAAAAACTAAATAAGAAAAATAACAACGAAACCAACTACATAAGAGATACAACAAGTTTTAAACAACGAAGAAGAAAATTGGGAAAAATGACAAGAATATTTTAAAAAGTTGTAAAGACGATCACGACGTAACGGAGGAGACTTCCACCTCTCTATCACGTCACTTGTGGGCCACGAAAGCAACAACAAAACAAGCTCCAGCAACAATAATCACAGAAACCACAATAAAATCCTATTCAGAAAGTGGCTTCCATAAACACAAAGGACAGCGGTAAACAACGTCGTTTGGAGGCAAAACCTACCAGAAAGACGATGGTCTTGAACGAGAAGCAGTTTCACAGACGAAGATATGCTACGTCCAAAATCTGGTAATCCGTAAAGACTTCCATCCTTCTTAAAAGGTACTTTCCCTTTTTCAATTTTTAAACGTCTAGAGTTGCAAATTCAATATCGGATGCCTTTATACAAGTTGTAGATTTGAGCGACCTTTCGCCGATAATCTTCAGAATTTGGTTTTAGAACAAGGATTGGAAATATAAAAACGAGACGATCCTCAAGAAGCAGCACGTGCAACGAGAGAAGGTTGGCCGTAAATTAAGGTATTCCTATGATAACATCGTTCCCAGTCAAATACGACTCGTCCTGACTCATCCTTAGGTGATCTTGTATTGCATTCTGATCTCAAGCAAACATAAATATCAGTTTCATTAATTTTATTTAGAACAAAATTGAGTGACAGAAATGGATTAAGACGAACGTTAACAATTAAGGGCGTAGAATAAGTTACAAAAGCCAAAGATAGAGATGTGTAACGTACGGTTTAAAGGATGGATATTGAACAAAAACTAAGTGCTTCGCTACGGGTTAGTGAAACGAAAATTAAAAGAAAGAAATAGTAGATCATCAAGTAAAGGAAGAAGTAAGAATGAGATCATGAGGAAAATAAATTTTTAAAGACTTTAAAAAATTCTATGCAATGGTTTCATGGTAAGAACGACCAACCTCTTCGCAAGTCTTGCCATAATGTGGATGAAAACTGCCATAAAAGAAAGGATTTAAAAGAAAACAAAAGGCAGATCCAGATATAAATGAAAAGATATGAAATAATTTGAAATCAATGGGGCAACAGAATAGAAGAAATGACAAAAGATTGAAGATTCTAAAGGCAGGACCTATAAAGGAGGAAAGGATTAAGTGAAGCAGGTACTGATTCCTTTATATAAAATTCGACACAGAAGAAAGTGAAGGGAGTTTTTAAAACGTACACAGATGGAGCCAAGATTGTATGCAATGCAAAATAGTATAACCCAACTCAACCTTATACAGGGTCTTTCACGTAACGTCGTTAATATCTTAGTAAAGCGCAAGTTGTTCGGTTGATATATATTTTTATATGGAATCAAGAGCTCTATTAAATCACGGTATCAAATATGTCCTTTCACTTCCGGTTTAACAAGAAGTATATGCAATTTTTGTTTTTAAAATAGTACAGTATATTTTCTAAATTTTTTCTCCTCAATTCAAAAATATAACACATGTAGCGGTTCTTATCATTGCCACAGAAAAAAAATAACACCTTAAAAATGTTACTAATCGGAACTGACAATAAGTAACTGATGTTGTCACTTGATAAAACCAATAATTCTATAATGAAATTATATAACAACCGAACAGATTGCACTTGCACTTACTGAGATATTAAATGTTAAATTTACGTGAGAGACCCTGTATATTACAATGAAACACGCCAGTTATTGAAAGCTGGTGGTGATATGAGCGTGTGTCCTTACAAAGTTAAACTCAATTCTTGAATAATAATATGAAAATGTAAGACGACTACAAAATCGTAAATAATACGAGTATAAAAGTGTACGGAAAAAATAAATGGATATTAAAACTAAAATATTAACAGAACGAACTTTAGTCAAAAGAGAACTAACACAGAAAATACAAAAGAATAAGAGTAAGGGGCAAACACATTCCGATATTTTTCTTCAAAAACTTACTTTTTAATTTTAAATATATATATTTTTAAAAAATTAATTCAACTTACCTTATACTTTAATTTTTTAACACAGTTCTGTCCTTTTCACAAAACGACATTAAACAGCGCGGTTTAATCACGACAACCGCCGTAAACGTGCGTAACAAATAAGCTTTTTTTGAGAACTGGACGATCGCAAGGGGTGGCTGACTTTATACGTCACGACGCGGGCCCCTCCACCGAGTACGGCCGAGTCCGGTGCCCGGAAGCTCCCCCAACTCCGGCAGTAACAAAGCGCTTCGCGAATGCAAATAGTAAAATCATGATTAATTCAACTTAAACTTAATTTTTTATGCGGTACTAGATCACAGGTATTACTCACTGCTTACAGGTGACAAATAAAGTGTAATCGATTAAGAGTCGGTCTTTCCATCTTCCCCTTAAAGTTATCCGGCGAATAACTTGATTTTTATGAATGGTTGATTGATTTTCTTTAGTTATTTCCATGATAGCTATCCATCGGTCAGTTTATGAAGAGATGAAAAGATCGCTTCTAAGTTTCACTTATTAATATTGTAAGTTACTCATCATATAAAAGAATTAATTCTCTAAGTATCAATGATCTAACTCAAAAATAATAAAATGGCCTATTACAAGAGCGCGTCGTCTTTACAAAGAAGAGATTTCCACTGCAAACCAAACCGACTTGTCCTAGGTTATTCGCAATTGCGAAGTAACAGTAAGGAATAGTTTAAATCACCACGTCCTACGATCACATTGCATTTGAGCTACGCTTCTGCTGATGAGGCCCTAAGAAAGGGTCGAAATAGCTCTACAGAAGATGCTCGAGGAATCCGATATAATTTGACAGCACGCTTGGCCGTCTTATATAGGATGACTAGTAGCAAACTGGCCGCAGTTCGTCATTTCATGTAACTATTCATTACTATTACATCGCAATTCCAAATAACCGTGTAGTGGAAGTCTCGAGTTACGCTTCCGCTGACAAGGCCTCAAATTAGGACCGCGACAGCTGTACAAAAGGTGCTCGAGGCGTCCACTACAATCAAAATCGTGTAAAATTATTTCGGGGGCATTCAGTTTGAGACCCCAACGATCTATCAACCTCAGTACTTGCGATTTCTTTCTGTGGGGGGGAGGAGGGGCTTGAGGCAAATTTGTATGAGTTGAAGCCGCGAATCTTGGATAAACTGAAAAACTGTATTCGGGAACAAGTAGAAAGAAAAAGATGTTGGAAAGCGTGGATAAAAACAGCTTGGTTCATGCCATGAGTAAGACGGTCAGCTTTTTTTCCTAAGCTCATGGAGATTGTCGGGGAGGGAGAGAGGTGATCGGCGGCTGGGACCGACTTTGATGTTATTTTCTCCTTCGAGGAATGAATCCCAATACGATTCGAGCCAAGCCATAAGAATTCCATCTCTCACATAGAACCCACACGCACTCGGAGGATTCGAACCTACACCTAATAATTGCCTCGCTAAGCGTCAAGCCAGCGGACTGAACCACTTGCTATCAACTATATGAACGATGTTATCTTCCAAATATAAATGACACTATCGTAAGTACATATTGTTCTTAAGAAAAAGAAATTAAACAAGAAGTACTGGTCATTGTAAAACCATCCAATTTCTCTGCTGTACCCTCTATAAAAGTCGTTACCATTTGCTCCATAAAAAGTTACCCCTACGTAACCTCTCCTTACGCTTAAAACACTCCTTTAATTGCACCATTTAAAACGACTGATTGGGGGATTGATTCTGAGTTGCTACTTTTCTGAACGTTTACGTTTGTCTATTTCCATGTTTTCAAGTATGTTTAGTTTTCTTCGACTTAGTACGACTCTTCCATTTGTTCTGATTTCTGTAAACATGACAATTTCAAACCATGAGATGTAAGATCTAGAGGACCGTAATGTGAATAAATAACATTTCAGAGTTAACACATCGAGTGTCCTTTTAGATTCGCTCCTAGAAAATTTATAATGGGAAAGGACAAAACAATAGAAGGATCAACAGGTCTCACGCTTCTTAAAAATTAATTGCGATAAAATACTGATATGAGTATGTATTTTTCTGCCTATATTCATCGTTTGCTACATAGAAGCTTTTCCTTTCTAACTTTCATAATGTAAAAACTCTATGTCTTACTTGTCCTATTTTTCTGGCATTCTCTCGATTTTCCTTTTTAGCTCTTAATCGTCAGCAAAATTTTCTGCCCACTTATCTATACTTTGTTTTGACCCACTTGGACAGCACTCTACGATGTCTATTTGTCCTTCTAATTTCTTCTTTTTTTGAGATTATTTCGCTTAAATGCGTATTTCTAAGGTGGTCATCACTTTCTTCCGGCTTTAAGCTGAAAGAAGAAGCCCCACAACTTTCAAGCTTCAAAACAGTCATACTTTCAAAAGCATGTATTCAAAATTTCAACGAGAATACCTCGATTCGTACTTCGACTCTATCGGCCAACATCAGGAATTGTATAGAATCGAACAGAACAAAACGCAGACTCGCAAACTAATATGATTTTGACTGACGATCGTAAGTGTGAATCGATTCATCTTAAAAACTGTGTTGACAACATGAGCAAGTTGGAACGAACAACTAATTTCATAGACCTTTTTTAATCGATGTGGATTTAATTGGCGGTCGATGAGTATAAAAATTTATCTCGAGGAATCGTGACTGCTGCTGCTTGCGTTTCGTCCGACCTTGTCGGCCAACATCAGGACATAGTGATCAAGTTAGACGAAAGGATTAACAGAGTGTAGTTAATCGACGAACGGTGGTGATTGCAATGGAAACTAATGAATTTATCCCCTTCTCGATTCGAGAGCAAACAAATCTCCTCAAACGTCATAAATTATTAAAATTCCGGGCAAACACCGGCCTCCCAGATTTAATTACACGCGTGTCCCTGTTGACTTAGGTGTCAAGTCGCAAATATCAACAACAATATTTTACGGCACGAATTATTTATATAGCACACGTGTAACTTATTTGCGCAGGAAGCTCAGGTAGCAGGCCATTTTAATAACTCGTATTTGTTCTATTTGAAACAATTATTTACAAATCACTTGTGAGTTCACTTGTCGCCAGATAACGGCCAGATAATGTGGGCCCCGTCGAGCACTTTTTTCTTAATGAATTCGGCCCTTATTTGCCTGGCGAAGCTCGTTAATGAGCTGTCGTCGACATCGCCCAGCATATGTCATTGTCGATCAACAAATACAATTAATTTTTTTGTTATTGCATTTTTTTAATATGACTTCCACTAATCTTCAACGGTCGCAATTAAATGTCATCCGGGAAAATATTGAAGCTCGCTTATTTATCCTGCCTTATCCGGATTAGTCCGCCTGATCCTTTCATTCCCTGACACTGTTATTACTATTATAAAATCATCAAAATCCAACTTATTTTATAATTGTATTTATCTGAGGATGACAAAATATTTGTCAGTATTTTCGATGTATTCTTCGTGCAAAAATGTAAATACTCAAAGCTTTTATGAATTAATTACAGAAACGTTTTAGGTCAGGAAGAAGGAGGAGTCGTTTGCAGAAAACTGTAACTTTTTGTGCACACAAGAACAAAACTGAAAAAATCCAATGGAACGGATGCTCTGACATATGGTGGTTCAAAATAAACTACCACATTAAAGATTTCACTGAATAATTGATTCACTGATGTTTTAAACGTAAGCACACGTGGGCTCTAGAAGAATGAGGCTGGAATTTTTAAGATTTCTTAAAAATTATTTTCTGATCATCTAGTTTTTACAATCATGATTACTTCGAGAGAAGACGAACTTAAAAGGTCTCCCAAAGTCATTGACCGATCACTTGAACTAAACTACAGGAGAATTTCATGACGTTGGCGTTTTTTAAACATAAATGATTCGCGACGTTTTACTCAAATTTTCTGGAGGAAAAATTTGAAAATTTTGAGGGCTTCAATCTTTTTTCAGGATTCGTCCAAATATATAATTTGTAGACGTTTTCGTTGATTACATTGTTCGTAAAATAATAGGTAAATTCTTGAAAAATGCAAAAGAAAGAAAACTAGGTAAGCTAGAAGAATCTCTTTCTCAGTTGCAATTTTAATTATAATAATAATAAATGACCTTGATTAGAATATTTTTAATGATGAACGACGAATGAGCTAAAATATTTTGGAGCTTTTTATCGCCGACTCCTTTTTCCCTAACTAAATACGCAACAATATTACCGAGTACTTAAAGTATTATTTTACGGCCGAATGCTGATGTTTTAGATCGCTACGATTACCCATTGTGAGGTCTATCAGATGTTGCATGTAACAGGGGATGCACCAGGTAGAGACGGGTAGGTCGACCCGATTACCGCTAAGCTCTTTGTAAGCTTTGAAAGCTCGCTGCGATTGAAATTTATTCATTAGGATCAAATCACTTCGATAAAGAAACAGTTATTTTTGTAGTTTTGTTTAATTTTTATTGTATTTTAAAAGCAAATTTATTTTTATCTTTCCCTACGTATCAATTATTTTTCAATCATTTATCTTCTAACCACATCATTATTATTGCTATAATCAAAATTACGTAGAAAAAATTATTTTCAATAAGAAAATACGTTTTCAGGAGGTTGAAAATTTTGAAGGGAGAGGAAAATTAATAAACTTGGATGACAAAAATTTGTAAATAATTCAAATACCTACGTCATTTAAATCGTTCGTCATTTTATTAAGTCAGTCAAGTAATGTATTAAAATGTGTACAATGCTTTTCAATAAGAGATTTGGTCCACAGTGGTTTACATTTTGAGCGAAAAAGAGAAAGAAAAACCACAGGAGTATTTAAATTCTGTTAATCTTTTGATAATTGTGAATACAACTGTGCACGTCTTAAGTAAAATATAAAATGAGACCAAACTGTTTAATACCGAACAGAATAGTCTCAAATTGGGTTAAAATTAGTTGAAAGAAACCAATTGTTTTGATTTTCATTGCAGTTTAACATACATTTTTCACAAAATTTCAGACAAATGTCTATATATATCACATCAATTTTTTTCGAAAAATTTGATTTGAAGGGTACTTTGTTTTGTATCTCCATTTATTTGACAAGAAAAATGATTAAAATTTAGAGTTCCCATTTATAAAAAAAAAATAATGACAAAATTGTATCGCACCCAGAAAAGGCATGGACGAAAAAAATTTTTCAGTCACACTTGAATGATATAGTTGAGAAAACTCGTCTGTTGCACTTCCTCTCCCAGGCTTGCAGAAAATAGGTCATTATGAGATGTCCAAGCTCTGCTATCAGAACAAGCAAATCTATGTCTTCTCCAGCAATTACTACTTTATCGAATTCCTGTGACTTTGAGAGTGTGAGGTTTACTACTAAAACGTCAGCATCCTCTTCAGCTTATTGTATTTGATTATCGCATTGAAATTTGCTTTTGAGCATTGCTACTAGCCGATTCTTATTTAAAAAAAAAAAATACTGTCATTTCCTGAGAACTTTGGCCAAGTTGGAAAAAATGTCCCCTTTTCCAAGCGCTGTGGGGCGTTTGCTATTGAGTTTAGAGACAAGTTGTAATCGTGCAAGTTGTTCAAAATTTTATCATCTTCAAGATTGATATTAGTTTTCAAAGTTCTAGAACTAACCAGCACAGAGATTGATGCATTTTAGCACCGATAGATTTTCCTATTTTGTGACTAAACCGCAAGAAGCATCAACAATCACAAAGATACGAAAAAGTTTTCTAATGAATACTCCTTTCTAAAAACTTATTAATCATGGTTATTTTCTTAGCCTCAAAAAAGTTATTGGCAAGTCTGTGTTGTGGGTAAACCTGATTTCACACTACCTGTTCACTTCATATTACTAAAACCATCTGAAAAGGTGACTTGCCTGAATGTGGGTCCTCGTAGCAAATATTTTCCAAATTGGTTTAAGTGTTTTTTGTTACTAGAAAAAATACTTCTCTTTCAAGAATTTTCAAGCAGAATACTGGCTTAATGAAGCACTTTTGGATATAGATATGGTGGGTTCAATCGTCTTATTTTGAGCCCAAGAATCTGTGGTTAATCCATGTTCACGTAATTTAGCGACACACGAAATCGGGAAAAAATAATCTTTCATTCTGGCGAACAATATCCATTTTAAAAAACAAAAATTGTATTTTTTCCTCTCCACTTTGCGAAACGTTTTTATTTAATAATAATAACAAATACGTGTAAAACCCTATAATTTTTGCATTTAAAGCACCAAAAATAAAGCCTTCAGTCAGTAGGAGACCTGACGTTCAATGCAAATATCCTTCTTAATAATTCGTATTTATTTTTTGTCTATTTTCTATTTTGACTTTGACTTTGCTATAGGTAGTTACTGCGAGATTTCAGATTAATAAATCTTATTTAAAATGTTTTGACAGAAATGTAACTTCAAATAATTTACGAAATTTTATTATGAAGGTAGCTTCTTGCCCGGTGAAATTGTTTGATAAATTATCTCAAACGGACACTGGAAAATAGCACAAATGCTCGACGTTTCACTATCGCTTGATAGTTTCTCCTGAAGAAACTATCAAGCGATAGTGAAACGTCGAGCATTTGTGCTATTTTCCAGTGTCCGTTTGAGAAATTTTATTAGATATATTGTTTACTAATGTACGATTTATGAAGAGTACTGCTACCTTTTCTATTTTGTTTTAAGGTTCCTCTTTTTAGTCTAGCTTTCAATAATATCTTTTTAAACTTCAAATATGCTTTCGACGTAAAATCATATAAAAAATTAAACACCCTTTAGTACTCTCAAAAAAATATTTAAATATTTAGAAATGTTTCGTTTTACTTCTTGTTTTTCGCCGATTTATTTTTGTGAAACGTTTAACTAAAATCGTGTTTTGGAAGTTTTATTTTTTAAACATTATTTTGTATTATAATATAATTTTTTCTTCTTCGTTTTGGGAAATTAAAATATTTTATTCATTTCCCTCTGTATTTGGAGATATATTGATTTATGCAGACATACGACATTAAACAAGTGAGAAAAATATTTTATTTACTAGTATCAATATCGTCGGCTAACTTCGAAGAATGTCGCCCGTATTAGTCCTTCGATCCGAAATTTATCGATTGTTCACTCGGAGATTACTGAAATTATTTGTAATGAAATTAATGCACCACTTACACGACTACGACTACTGTATATGTATGTATAAAAAAGTTTTTAATCACATAATTTTGTTAATTCATAAATTTATATACTCTAGGTACAAATTTCTGTTAACTATTCGTATGTATGCCGCTATATTCATCAAATAAAAAATTAAAATAGGTAACTTTCCGAAAAGTTCTGCCTAAAAAACATTAATCAAATGACCGTATTCATAGTATACTCTTGAGGTGTTCCTTCAATAAGAGTAAAACGGTTACGTTACAGAGTTGTGCGTGTGCTTAAAGTTACGAATCCATGTTAAGTACTAAGTACTTTTTTAGAACTTACAGTTGTTTTTAAGTACACGTAACAGGTGACAGCACTTGTACTTGTATTTACGAGATATATATTCAAAGGTCTAAGAACTTGTATTTGTACTTAAGTACTTGTTTACTGTTAATCTTTACAAATAATGCTAAAGTAAGCTAAATTCTTATTCTATGTTTGGGTCTATTTCTAGATTATCCTAGAGGTACAATTGAGGGAATTACTATTTAGTTCTGACCTCATTTACTTTCCTGCTGTCAATTAAAATGAATGCCTCATTTACTTCTTGTAGTGATCTAATTCAAATTTGTACATTTAAAATATTTGTTAATACATTATTTACATTTTACGTCTTTCTGAGTAACTACAACAGACCGTAAACGAAATTTACAATAAAAATTCTTAAAAACATGTCTTTATTTTTGTGGTACAATATAATAATGTTCAGATTGAACTTTTCCTGTCACTTATGCATATAAAGTACTTTTACTTACTGTATATAATTACAATTGAGTGTCGATTATACTTGTACTTCTAAATACGTACTATCCATGGGCTTGTACTTTTATTTTTTTCAATTATATGATATTTACGAGGTGTCGTTATTATATTCCCAGACTAGGCAGTTTTCAATTTTAATGTAATTTTTCATTATATTGTTTTTTAATCACATGTTTGACAATTTACAAAACAATTGCAGTAGTATTAGTTCTAATATATGTCAGTTGTCACGTATCAAAATGAATAAACTCGAATATCGAGTAGTTATAAAATTCCTAACAAAACAAGGAAAAGCTGCAAAAATTATTCGTGAAGAAATGTTGGCTGTATATGGGGATGATTTTCCTTCCAAATCGACTCTTTGTGAATAGTCAAAATTGTTTAAACATGGTCGAGAATCACTGGATGATGATTCCCGTCCAGGTTGGCCTGTTGATGTGGTCACTTCCGATGTTACTGAAAGTACCAAGTGTTTGGTACTGGAAGATGAAAGATTAAAGAAGCGACAGTTAGTAGCTTTATTAGGAGTTTCAGAAACCACGGTTTTCAGAATTCTACACGAATACCTTGGAATGACAAAGGCGAGCGCGAGATGAGTTCCACGAATGCTTTCGCCATTCCAAATGCGTATCAGGATGGAGACGTGTGAACAATTTTTGGCGCTTTGTGGAGATGAACCAGATTTAACTATCAATCGACTTGGAACCGGAGATGAAACCGGGTTCATCATTGAGTCGAAACAAGAATCGATGCAGTGGCATATTAAGGGCTCCAGCCCTCCCAAGAAGTTTAAAATCACTCCTTCTGCAGGAAAAATAATGGCAACTGTTTTTTGGGATTGCCAAGGAATTTTAATGATTGATTACCGGAATAATGGTAGTATGGTAACAGGAGAGTATTATGGAAGCTTAATGCATCGGCTCAGAGATTCTATTAAAGTGAAAAGGCGCGGAAAACTGGCGTAAGGAGTCCTGTTGCTCCACGACAATGCACCACCCCACGAGTCAAGACTTTCAAAAGCTGCGGTTGCTGAATGTGGATTTGTAGAAATTGACCAACCGCCTTATAGTCCAGATCTAAATTTTATTTTTTGTTTCCAAATCTCAAAAGAAACACTTACGGGAACAAAATTTAGGGACAATGACGAACTTATAGCGGCTGTTGAAAGGCATTTTGCGGACAAACCAAATAAATATTTTTATAATGAATTAAAGGTGTTTTTGAAACGATGTAGTACTTGTATTCAAAAACAAGGAGCCTATATTGAAAAATAAAATTTCTGTTGCAGCTATAATCTCTTCTTTTCATGCCTAGTCCGGGAATATAAAAACGACCCCTCGTACATACTAATAATCGAGATTCAAAATGACGGATGAATCAGTTATTCATTAGTTCTAAAGATACCTAATGTTATTGTAAAGAATCTCTTCAATTCGAGCCTCAATCGAGTATAAATGGGTGCATACCCTTCATACCTAAGAAAGGTAAATATAATATAAATCATCTTACATTTACTTGCATTTGCATTTTCTACAAAAATACCTGGTGAGGTTCAGTTTCACTTACCTCACTTAGCGAACCGCCACTGATTGAATCTTACAGAATAATACCGTGGCTTATTCACATACGCTTACATACATCTGTCCAATAAATTTAGGACGACTGTAAGTAGTAACCGTTTTGAATGAAAAAAATGAGCAGCAAAGGGCTGTTTCTAGCCCTTTTCTTTCGCGGTGAAAAATATTGGCAATAAATTTAATTCGACGGGAGCGTTGAAGGGTTGAAAAGTCGATGAATGCGAGTGTTTGAATGGCATTCGTCACGATTGCGGACCTAATGTTCCGAAAAAGTGGCGAATTTATTTATTTCTTTGATAAATTCCACGCATATGTCGCCAATTAGCGATCGAATCCCATTTATCCCGTTCGATTTACCCCTACTTAACCCGGGCCGATCGGGGTACAGATGCAATAAAACATAATTTACACAATTGAAGTATTTCGTTTTCAGAAGAAAACATTAACGGTAGATAATAATTAAAAACGGTAGGTAATAAATTAAAAACGATGTTCCTTTTTATGCCTTCAACCGCGACAATATCTATAAAGCGAGATCGACAGCGACAACGGGAAGAAGGGGAGAGCTTTAAAAAAGTATTTTTGTAATGAACAGTGAACGGACATGAGAGAACGATGACCGATCAACCTCGAGCGCACTAAGCTTAAAACCGTCAACATATTAGGACGCTATGCCGTCAGAGTAAAGAGTTTCTAATTTTATTTCTGTAAATCGGACGCAGGCGGATGGAGATCTATAAATAAAAGTAAACTCAATTAAACGCTGTTCAACAGGAACTTAAGACTAATATTATGATGAAAAATTCATAGCCACAAAACTCACCAATTTCAGCGATTTTCAAAAATAACGTGCGCAAACTGATTGACAGCAACCTGCAACACACATGCGCAGCGAGCCAGTTGAATATTGGTGGGCAACAACTGCGTGACATTATAGACTATATTGATGTTTGATTCTTCGCTCCTCTGCAGTAAGAAACATTGGCAGAAGAAGAACTTAACCACCGGAAATGTGAAAATGTCCTCGAGCAGAAATAATAAACTTTGACTCCTTAGATATTTCTATTAGTAATATCTTCGATGTAGAAAAGGTTGCCTCAGATCACTTCTTAAAAATGTGCATTGCCTAAAATTATAATTTTCCAGCTCTTCTAATTGACTGTCACAACCCAAGATTTAATAGTGATTATTAATTTAATTTTGACAGTATTGGATAGATGGTGCTGGCTAATGTCAAAAGTTTTCTGGCGTCGTTGCTCTTGTTCACGTCACGGGCCGCCACCTGATAACGAAGCGACTTATCGATTTTACGCGCGCATGTGTTTTCGCTCGCGCAATTTGTATTAAAATGTAATGCGTGAAGACGTAAAAAAAATGCCGCCTGAAACCATCGGTTTACAACCGAACGAAAAAAGGCCCCAAATCCTGCAAGTGGAGCCCGGGGAAAACCTCAGTTGGCCCGTGGAAGACCAACATCTAAACTATACCATACCCTCAGGTATGACTTTCTCGTTCGATATTTAAACAAATGTTTATTTATTCACGACCTCTCGTTTTCAAGGCACGTGGTGGCCTTGGTGTGATTACTGGAAAGAGCCCCAGCACGTCCTCTTTCAATTGGCGAATATGTGTTTTGCACTTGCATACGCTTCGACGTGTTCCAAAAAGGGGGTGCTCTTCATGCACTGTTGGTTAATTATCGGTCAGTATTTTTTTGGTGAATTTTACGTTTCGGAAACCTAGTTAAATTCAATAACAATATCTGTTTTGAAGGACCATTGGGTTGGCTGTTTGTTCAAGGAAATTTTGGAAAGAAAAAAATTAATGCTTTGGACATATCTTCCTCACTTCAGTCACATTTTTGTTGGGATTAATTTATTAATTTTATAAATTAATTAAATTCGCTCAACGTATGGTCATGGTTCCCTTAAATCTCTTTCAAATTTGATTACTAAATTAAATTTTCACATAACAAAATGAAAAACTTTGAAAATATTAATTTTCTTCTTTATATAAACTAATTTTTCCAACTCTGCCAACACTATTAATACTCAAAGCAAAATCCAAAAGAATTCGTAAAATAATATTTCCTTATTTGTGGTGCAGTAGAGAAGATATCAACCTGTGGAAAAAACCAATTTCCTTCTAGGTTTGATGCTATTTTCTACATGGGCCTGGAACGTGATTTGTGCGCCGGATGTTTTCACTTGGAACTTCGCATTCGTCCTGCTAAACATGGCGCAAGTTTTTCATATTCTGTATCAGCTGAGACCAGTCAAATTCGACCCGGAACTCGAGGAAGTTTACCATAACTTATTCGAACCCTTTAAGGTATTTTTGCTTCTGGTTCGTTAGTACCATTAAGTTTTCCGCTTCGGCTTACAGAGAAAAAACTTCACAGTTTTCATTTTAAGCTGTCCAGATTGCAATTCAAGAGAATGGTCAGTTCAGAATTCGCCCAGATCATGTCGTTACATGCAGGCGAAGCTTACGCCGTGCAGAATCTCACACGGACCGACAGGCTGGGCCTGTTGCTTTCCGGAAAGGTAAAGTACCTTAAAGTTTAATGAAATCCGGTTTTGAAGGTGTGGAATTTCAGGTCAACGTCCTCTCGGATAATCAATTTTTACACCCGATTTTGCCCTGTGAATTTCTGGACTCGCCAGAGTTTGAGTCGAGTAGAAACACAGTCGACGACAAATTCAAGGTGAGATTAATCATAATTTTTTTAGGTAACAATATAGGGAAAATTATCAATCAAGACAGATTTTCACTTTTCAGTTCTGCTCTCCCTTTTCTCTCAGGTCTTTAAATACTTCCTCATGTTTTTGTTCTTGACCTTCCTTTTTTCCGTTTCCATCTTTTTCGAAGGTTCCTTTTCCTTACGTGCGTTGCCTTTGCAACTTAATTAATTGTGGTTATTCGCATAATTTGCTAGCTCATAGTTTGTTTTCCCTTGCTTCCTTCCTACGTAAATCCATCTAAATATTTTCCTCTTTCATGTATTCATTTTGTTTTCATCCACTTTTTCAATGACCGAATTCCACCACCATATAACGCTGTGGGTGTTTCATTATTTTGCGCTATTAATTTCTTGTAGGTGCTTTGTAGCTGTCTTCTTTGAAAAACAATTATTATTTATCGGTAATTCAAGAATTGCTTGGCTTTACCCGAAACTATAAATAAAGTCAATTCTACAATAACGGAATAAAGAAAAAACAACGAAATACAGACAGAAAAAGAATGGACACGAAACAAAATAAAGGCGAAGATTAGTGGTCCATAAACAAAAGAATCTTTAACGGAGTATAAGAAAGTTTCGTTTAAACTGAAGCTTCTCTTAGGATATTTATTTATTTTATTTATTTAATTTAAGATCCTGGCAATCTTATATTAATCCGGTTTTGAGAAACGAACGGAAACTAAAAGAAGAAACTGCACCAAACGCCCATGTTATTCCGGAAAAATTTAGACAAAAAGGAACAAAACAAAGCCAAACGAACGACATGGAAACGTGAAAGAACAATGTGATCCAAAAACAAAAGAAGGTGTAATAAAATTTAAAAAACCAACAGAAACTAAACATCTGAACAACGCGCAAGTTAAATAAAAAAAATGACCTCTTTCTAGAATTTTCTTAAAAATCAATAATTTACTATGTTAATCCAAAAAATAGACAAAAAGAAATAAAAGAAATGCCAAGAACATCGGAATCCAAAAACAAAAGAAGATCGACGATTCGCCAATTGAATGTAAAATTAAGAAATCAAAAGAAACTAAAAGCAAAAACCGCACGAGACACTCATGTTACTCCAAACATGTAGACAAAAGCGAAACTAACAACATCTAAACATGTGATCCAAAAACAAAAGAAGATCTCTAACAGAGTGTAAGAAAATTAAAAATCGAACGGAAATTGAAAGAAAAAGTTTGCAATAAACGCCAATGATATTCAGGAAACAGACAAAAAGAAACAAAATCGAAACGTATGACATGGAAATGTGAAGAACAATGTGATCCAAAAACAAAAGAAAATCGACGATTCTCCAATGGAGTGTAAGAAAATGAAAAATCGAAGGGAAATTGAAAGAAGGCACTGCACCAAATGCCTATGATATTCCATAAAAAATAGACTAAAAGAAAAGCGAAAATAGCAACAGGAAAATGTGACTCAAAAACAATCGACGATTCTCCAAAGGAGTGTAATAAAATTTCAAAAACCAACGGAAATTAAGAAAAGAAACTGCACGAAACGCTTTTGTTGTTCCACAAAAAAAAATAGATAGACAAAAGGGAAAAAAGAAAAGGAAACGTGAAGAATAATGTGTTCCAAAAATAAAAGAAGATCGACGATTCTCCTAAGAATAAAATTAAAAACCAGAAGTGACTAAAAGAAGAAACTACGAAACGCCTATGTTATTTCAAAAAAAAGGAAAAAATAGACAAAAAGAAGCAAAAGAAAATCGAAACAAACAAGATGGAGGTAGGAATACTATTGTGATCCTAAAACAAAAGAAGATCGCCAATTTTTAACGCAATATAAGAAAATTAGAAAAATAAACTGAAAGAGGAACTTTGTATTACTTCAAAAATAATTCGACAAAACAGGAACAAAAGAGTCTAAAATGAAGAACTACAATAGGCAAAAAGTGAAAGCCTTTTGCATTTGCACTTCTCCAGAAAATAGACATTCATTTGTTTTTCGTTCATTCCACATTTAATATTCCTAATTTCTAATCGATTTTCATTCAATCCCCACTAAATGAAATTGGTTTTGTTCATGATCTTTTCTTTCTTTTTATTTTATATTTGTTCACGCTTAATCCTTTGATTTTCAATCGTTCTCTATCAGAAGAAAATCGTTAATCTTCTTTTGATCTCCGTTCATCTAATTCTGTTTTTTGCTGTTGATTGTTTTATTCTCTTTCGTTTTTTCATATGCAATTAAATCACATATTACGTTAGTGTTTTCTATGTTTCGTTTTCTTCTCTTTCTTTAGTGTCCTTTGATTTTCAGATTTTATTATGTTTATCCTCTTCATAATTTAAGGAAAAGATTAGAAAACAATAAAGACCTCTGGGACGATCCTTGTGGTATACCTTGACCGTGCTCATTTACTTACAGTCAAAGATTTTAAGAGAAATCGTTTGTATCAACTAGCTTTATAGCAAATCAAAGAACTCCCTCACTAGACCTTACCATTATAGGACCGTGCTAGGACCGTAACCGGGCCGACATATCTATAGTTTTATATGTGATAACGCCCACTAACCTATATTGCGAGCGTCAAATACTGGACCGTACCGTGCTGGGCGTTATCTTATGTAAAACTATGGAAATCCTATTGTGATCCTAGCACGGTCCTATTACGGTCAGGTCTAGTGGGCGATAATCTAAGCTAAGGAAGTAAATAAAAAGGGCTCAGTAATGATCCTTGTGGTAAACCCTTAAGGTCAGTTGTATAAAGTGTAGTTAACCACTCGCTAAAGTTAATTGTGTGATTAACTAGATCCAGTGGTTAACTACAATTAGTTTAATCACAATGAACGAATCTGCAAGAAAGCGAGTATCATTACATCACTGGGTCAATTAACAAATGAAAACCTAGAAATCCAAAGCGTTATGAGAGTAAACAGAACACTTTTTGTTATTTGTTCAGAAATGAATTGAAATGGATGGCTGCGACTGCCCTGAAAATGCAATTAATCTTTTCTGCTAAGTGAAAATCGTGTCTGTCGCTCGACGTGCAAACCGCTCGTTAATCAACGCCTACTTCCGTGACTGGAATAGAATTTCAGTTTTCCTTCTTCAAGACATTATTAAAAAAGCATTATGTAAAGGACTTGTCCACAAATTGACTGTGATCAACCACCCGAGAAGAAATTTTTCCAATTCTAATATATAACAATTCATTTGCTTCTCAGTGCTGAGATGTGTTGGAAACTGTTTCTTTTTTAGGTTTCGATCGTGGCTGCGAGCACTTGCCGTTACTTATACTGGCAAAGGTCCGCCTTAGAGTACCTCTTCGTCAAAGAGACCTACATTGCAACCGTCCTGACGACGTTAATAGCGCGCGATATAACGACAAAGTTATACGCCATGAACAACAAGATCGTTACAGCAAAAGGATCTCACCTTGACATTCGTCTGCCAAGCATCACGTCCTCGTTAACCTCTTCCGCGGAATACAAGTCTCCAATTAGAACCAAGAAAGCTAACGGTAAGAATTTCAACTGAATCATCAAATCACATCACAGTATTCGCTTCAGGGATGTGTCCGATGTCTCCCGATTCCTTGCTCAGTGACACCAGCCGAGAAAAGTGCTACAAGTTCAAGGAGAACGGGGCTGTCGCTCAGAACGGATACCTCAATGAGATGACTCCACTCACAGAGCTTCCTTCTAATGATGATTTGGCGTCCAACGACGTGGAAAATTGGCTGGAAACGAGCTCCAAGTATCACAGTTGTGAGATCGTAGATACCGACGACTAAATCTTGATAAAAAATTAGGGTGCAATAAATTTTGGCTTTGCATAAAATACCTGTCGTTTTTATTTTATTAAGGGGCGTAAATGGAAATGAATCCAAGAGACACTCAATAAAATATACCCAAAGTCAAAATAGAATCATTGCTGAAGATTCAATCAATATCATCTTATTTGATATCTTTAAAGGAAGTGAAACAAAAGGTTTTATAAAGAACAGAAGAAAAATGCTAGGGTATTGATTAAGATCCAAGAAATTAAATCAGTTGCATTGAATTGAACAAAAACTTGTTATTCTTTAAATTGTGTAAATTATTTGCATTTGTCAGTTTAATAAAGAGAAAAATTGTACTTTGTTTATCCATTACTATAACGACTTAACTACGACCTGTATGTGACACTGCAGGCCAAAAGTTTAAGACCACGAAAGAAAAAGCTGAATATGTAGAAGCTTACGTTATTATTTTATTTTATCATTATTCCGAGCAGTATTTATTTTGTTTTCTAAAATGTGTGAAGCAAATTGCAAATGCATAATCTAATCTAATTCAATATAAAAAATAAGAACTTAATACTCTAGCAACAATGTATAACGAAAAACAAAAAGGAAGAAAAAGTTAGGATTCCAGGATTTTTTTTCCCAACTAATTGCATTACCTTTTACAACACGTTGATTATAACTTGCCTTTGTAAAAATATTTCCTCGTAGTTATCCGTGGATGCTAGTTGTGAACCAGCCTCAATCGATCTGACTGTAAAATAGCATAACCCCACATTTAAACTAATAAAACGTTCTAAAATGGTTCTCTTGGAAGAGCATAAAACTTTTATCGAATCTTATTTTCGAAATAGCAGTACTCTATTTAGGACTAATAATAATAATAAACGTAAGTTTATGATGTTGTAAGTCAATTTATTAAGTTTCTAGCAAGACTGGTTCACAACTAACTATTCACGGCCTACTATGAGAAGAAATTTTAAAAAGGCATGTTAGATTAAAGTTTCGATCAAGGTGAAACGAGTCTCGCTAACACCGCCATTGTTTCGAAATCCGGAGCCTAGATCTGGATCCAATGTTGGTCCTGAAAATTCAGGATGCCTGGATGGCTTCTAAGATTTTGAATGTAACTTCTGACGATATTCTCAACGACGTTGCAACATGGGAGTCGCCCAATTACCATCGTGACTACTGAGTTAATTAACGTCGTGACTACTGAGTTGGTGCTACTGGTTCTTTCACTTTAAAGATGTGGTCGAAATATAAAATTGTAAGAAGCCTTACTGTTTCGGTTATAACCTACATTCGATCGACCTTGGTTTTGCTCCAGCTGCTGCTGCCGCCAATGTTTTTCCCGATGCGATGGTCATCAATAAAATTGTTATAAGGGATGTGTTCGAGCATAGACTCTTCATGGGCTGAAAAGATAAGAAGCCGTTGTCGCTTCCTACAGTTTTCGTAGTTTGCATGAGATCCAACTATCCAACTGGAAGTTACCCAATTCCAGTCGTGACCACTTGATCATACTACTGGCTCCTCTACTTCAAAGATATAGCCGAAATACAAAATAGTAGGAAGTATATTCTTCAGAACCATCCTTACTATTTCGGCGCTAGCCAATATTCGATAGATCTTGGTTTTGCACCAGCTGCTGCTATCGTCAACATATTCGCTTATATAATGGTCATCAATAAAATTACTATAAAGGATAAGATATAGTTCAAGTATAGATTCTTGATGGGCTGAGAGACAAGAAGCCGTTCTTGCTAACTACAGTTTTTGTGGTTTCAAAGTGAACCAACAGAACTATTACTTTTGGTTTTGTAACAAGTGAGTGATGGATGGAAATAATAGTCTTGCAACAAATATTTATTTATCGAAACTTATTTACTTTTCCTTTGGAGTCTCTATTGGGTCAAGTTCAGTGTACATTTCTAATGGCATTCAAATAGCACCTATCTGAGTGCGTTGCTTCGTAGCCATCTGACCATCTGATGGGTTAAAGTCAGAAAAGAAAGGAATTTAATTTTGGTTCAGTTGCTTGTTTAGCATAAAATGCGACCAAGATATCATATGTTGAGATTCATGAGTGACATCCTCGATAAGATGATCATGCCACTTTACTATTGGAATTCATGTCTTGATTTCTCCTTTCCGTTTCGGCAGAACCAGAAGTCAGTTGTTTTGAAGGATATGGATGATGGCGCTTCATATAAAGCCTCAGCTAGTCCTACGGAGTGCTTTCTCTTTGACAACAGAGGGTGTATGCGGTATGCTAGGTGTGTTTGATTTATTATTGGCGATCTTCTGATAAGCCCAGGTTTTCCAAATTATTATCTCTTGCGGTTTTTCATCGATAGGGTATCAAGATACCTGAGTATACGAGAAAACTGTATCCATTTTATTTGTCTATTGGGTCCTACGTTAGAAACTGTGCCCAACGTCAACAAGTCACGATGCAAGCAGAACAGAGCAATACAGCTAATATCTCTCTAGTTACAACAAATGTTATAGTTAACGGGCGGAATTATTATATTTTTCAAGGTTATTAGACATAGGCGCACGGAATGGCGCGCGGTGGGAAAACAGCATACTATTTGCATTATCTACAAATTAGTTGTTTTTTACTCGCATGTGAACGACGCCGCTGACCGACTCGTTACATTGCAATTTGGTAACTGATAACCTTAAAATATAATTCCACCGCTCTCTAGTAATACTTTACGATCGGATGCTCAAGTTTTTTGCTACTCTAGGTAAGGGTGAGCAAAATAAAACATATATCAACAAGTGCTATAATACAAAAAAAAAGGAGGCAAGACCTGCGTGATTATTTGAAAAAATTGAGCTCACAGAAATATGTTAAAATGGCGACATCCTTCAATTTTCATGCACTCTAATTGATAAATTAGTTGCAGCTTGCAAAACTGAAATCCGTCTTAAACTTGTGACCGACCGTACAATACAAGTGTAATAAACTTGAATTTTTACCAAAAACTTCATCATTAAAGGACATACTGTATGTTAAAAAAAAGTCTTTAATTAACATTCTTTAAGTTGCATTAAATTGCCGGAGCCGATAGTTCTATAAAAAATTGGAATATAAATCAGAAATGTAAATGCAAATTAAACGTCGTCCTTTTTCTGAAATTTCAGACGAATACGTTATCTTTTCGGCGATCACGTACGTGCAAAGAATTGCGTGTAAACAAATTCCTAATGGACTTAATCAAGTCTGAATTGAGCGACCACGTTGATTTCATTGTCACCCGGAGCGCGTCCGGATCAATGCCCGGAAACGCACTCGCGTGACTGCCTTGCGTTTGGCTTCGTGCACATACACACGGAATTACTGCTTTTGCCTCGCCCCCGTTCCCATAATTGACGTCGAATTTCCCGCCGAAATTTTCCGAATTTCGCGAACGTTTTTGAGATATCGATTTCCCGAGTACAATGTCCCAGTCGTTCATCGCGAATCGACGAGGGCGGAATCGATGCGAGCGGCCCACGAGTCCGCTGGAGGGCAGAAGCGGCGCCGGGCGTGACGACGCTCGACGAAAACACGCAGTCCGCGTTAATAATACAAAACGAAAACACCACCGCCCTCGACGACACTCGAAATATGAGGTCCTTCGTCGGATGGTTTGGTTTACATCGCGTGATAACCACCCTTGACTAAGGTAAGGTGTTTTCTTGTTTTCCTGTTGTCATCACGTAAAGCAGTACCTTTTCCAAATTCCGTTTATGAGCGCAAAGTTTTTTTCCCCAAAAAAAGAAAAATTAATTTTCCTCACGGTTACGAAGACGTTAAAAAGATTGGGCGATGAGTCCGAGTTAAAAGCTGTGATGTTAGTAACAAGTGGTTGCTGAGAATAGCTCACTAATCCCGCCCTCGTTTACGAGTGAAGTCAATTCACCCTAGAAAAGAAAGTCATCCGAAACTCGATGTGTTTTATCAGGGCTGAGACAGAAGAGCCTTAAAAATTATCTTATCATTTAAATAATTGAAAGTAACATTTTCTTACATATTCAATCTTTTTAATAGTAAGTGTTAAAGCTCAGCAAAAAATTCGAATGTTAGTCACAAGTAGTCACTCTCATCCACATTCCCGGGTAATGCCAAGTCGCCCTAGAAAGAAAATTCGTTGAAAGCTGAAGAAGTCAATAACTACGTTACAATTTGAAAATTATAAAAATTCGGATTGCATTTACCAGGAACGCCTAACATTAACAGATCTTTGTAGCTTTAAGAAAATTATTTGTGTTTAGCGCCATGATCAAGATTGTGCTTTCGGAACTTCTCCTTTTGCTGTTTTCAAAAAGTGTTCGAGTTTTGAGGAGTGAATAATTCCAATCGTGATAGTAATATTCAGACTTCGGACATTTTAGAGCGTTGCCATGGAATCGCAATAAGATGAGCAATGAAAAGTGCCCATTCACTGCGTAGCCATGGCAACGCTGCTAATATTTTCAGAAGTATTTCAGTTATGAAAATTAAAGTTCCAAAAAGACATTTAACATTTGTCTCTTAACATTCATTCTGTTATATTCATTTCATCATTTTGTGGAAAATGAATGCTAACTAATCCTCAGATTTTTTTGTAATCTCTACTTCAATTATTTTAATTCGCAGTTTCGATTTCATTACATAACGTAATGAATTACATAAGGAACTATTATCGAAATAATTAGTTTGTTAGTAATTCCGATTCGGAAAAATAGAATAGGATGGGGGTCGAGAAATGAAGAGTAAATAAGGCAGTAGATAGCGAAGAGAAATCTAGGATAAAACACATTGAGAAAAAGAAGCAATACGCAAAGAAAAGTTGGATATCTAAAGGATATGTGGAGAAACACCAAACATAGTGAATGTTATCAAAACAGGAAGTATTGAAGGAAATTCAATATATCCTTATATCTTAAATGGAAAAAATAGGAATTACTACTATTGGTACCTCATCAATTTTAGGTAAAATCATAAGAATCCCCGGTTAATGATTACGCTGGACTATTGCAACAATTGATAAAATCCTCACGCTCATTAAAGGAAAAAGCTCATCTTTTGAGCTTTCAAATACTTTACAAAAAGTAAACATTAATTTTGAGATGGTTCGTAAAGCTTAATGAAGCTACGTCCTCTACGAGTACTTTATATAAATATAAAGTACTTAATGTAACTTCAATCAAAACTCACACAAAGCAATTATTTTTCCCTTACATAAAAGAACTTGCAAAAAAAGCTGTAAACAATAAATACTACAATCAATAGTTAATGAATACTACGATGGGATGATTGAAAATCTAACTGCTACGAAACCCAGACAATTACCTACTATTTATTTCCTGTCGTAATTCGCTTCATTAAAAAAAGTAAAGATTAAAATAAACAAATGGCCATTAATGTAAAGTGAGTAAGTAGTCTCCCTCTTGGCGTGATATTGTGTTATTAACGAAGTTATTACGACCCCGAAAGCTGAAACTTTAACTGTTTATTGAGAACATAGTGTGAAATAAACATTCTTAGTTTGTGTATTATTTTATTTCACATAATTTGCATTTAATTTATATTGTTACGTATTTGGGGTTCGTAAATTATTGTTATGATTCCAACCATACATCTCAGAACTGACATTGGCATTTTCATAGAAAAGATGATCAGAAAAACTCTTTAAATTCCTAAAAACAGTGTTCTGGCAGGAATTACCATAATTTAAATTTGGACATAGATTTGTTGGTTTTTAAATTCACGAGTAGATTGTTGTAGACTTATAACAAATATCTTTTATTATAACAAGTATTTGATTATAGTAGATATAGATATTTTTCTTACAGTTAATGTTAATGTATATTATTACTTGAGAGCAAAGCGACTAATTACTTTTTTGGTTTGCACTTCCTAGATGAATCTTTCTCTTTATTAATTTCAACTTTTGATGTTAAAATAATTAAATTAATGGCCACGGTTAAAAAAAGCAGTGTATACGTTAAGAGACTGCAGAAGTTTACAATTTGTTTTAAGAAAAAAAAAAAGTCAAAGCAAGTTGATGTAAGACTGCGAAAGAATTATTAAAATATCTTTAAAAAGAGCCGAATTATAAGAATTCAGAGTTGCGTTTTGTGACAATAATTTGATGCACCAAACTTCGGAGAAACGTTTCTGACATTATTTGGAACAAAAATTTTAATACAACTTTGCAATCGGAGCAACTTGAAATTTGCATTAATTGGAGTCGATGTTTTTATAAATAACGAGCGATTTAAATTTATTTATGAATGGCACACGGCTGCAAGAAGGCAATAAATCTATCGTAAATGAAAGAATTTATGAGAGGCTTTTCTGCCCTTGACCGCAAGACGTGTTAAAGGTGAAAGCTATGAAAGAATGTGTATTTATTAGCTGCGTTTTCGTCGCACTGACATTTATGCAAACCGTAATTACATCAAATTTGCCGAGTCTTAATAATGTACGATCATTAACGCTTGTAACGGGTTTCTATTTATTCCTGTTATCCAACGTGTACATCATATGATGCACACAACTATGTAATTGAACAGTTGACTAAAATCGGTACAATTAATAAATTGGGACAATTAGTAACTAGAATTAGTGCTTCTGCCGGTCTGTCAAATTTTTTGCCTAACTATCAAACCGAACTTGGTCACATGAGGTAGAAACAAATTCGAGAGCGGGCGAATGACGAAAACGGCAATTACCTTACAATATGTGTTCAAATATGCCTGCTTCTAGTTGAATACACAAAGCCACCCGCCGTTCCAACGCATGCCACACATGATTCCACACATTGCGTTCCCTGATATGCTCAGCAGCTTCAATAATTCGGCCTCGAAGTTCTTGTGTAGTGTCCACGGGCTGATTATAAACGAGTTCCTTCATGTAGCCCCATACACGAAGATCAAAAGGATTCATGTCAGGAGAGCGCGGTGGCCATGCTATAGGACCACCACGGCCAATCCACTGGAGAGGGAAAAGCTCATCTAGGTATCCTCGAACGACAGCACTAAAATGTGGTAGCGCTCCATCGTGCATGAACCACATGTCCTTCTAGTGGCTAGCGGTGCATCTTCCAGCAATGTTGGTAAATCGTTCAAATCGTTTTGCAAAATTGCGAGGTATGCATCGCCATTCATACGATCTGGTAAAATGAATGGTCCTATTAAATGGTTACCAATTACTCCTATTCATTGTAAAATGGCGTTGAAAATTGTGTCTCCTGGTTACATGCGGGTTTTCAGTGGTAATTATGAAAATTCACTACCCCATTGCGTGTAAAAAGTGCCTCATTCGTGAAAAGAATTCGACGCATGAAATTGTTATCATTAATGTGTGCTTCCTGTAGCCTGTTACAAAATCGCAGTCTAGCACCATAATCTTGCGGCTCCAAAGCATGAACACGTTGGTTGTGGTACAGATAAAGCTGTTGCTCCCTCCATATGCGCCACACCGTTGCATTTGCAAGTCCTATACGTCGAGCAGCCTCCCGTGTGCTTATGTTGGGGCACTTTCAATTACATTAAAAGCTCTTCTTCTACGTTTGCAACGTGAGGTGGCCGCACCGCGCCCCTGACTTCTTGTTCAGGTGAAAGAGGGCCTGCGTCGTGTAGTCGCTGAGCTATCCTGATAAACATGTGATAATGCGGATTTCGTTTACGATTAGGAAACCGTTCCGCGTACAGACGTGCTGCCAATCGCGCGTGAAATCACTCATCGCAAACACACCAACACATACACAAACACAGTTACATACACTAATAAACTTAAAAATGAAAAGTACAAACTATACCAAATTAGTGGAAATTATGCTTCGCTCCTTACTATAACGTTAATAAGAACGGAGTAAATGTATTTCATCATATCATCTGAGGCGCGGCATTTTATGGGGCAATATAGCAATAAACCGATTCTTTGAACGAGGGTTAAGGCAGGTTAAGAATTCTGTTCGTCCTCATCTATTGTATGTTTTAAAAATATACGATTCTCCTCTCCCTTCGTTATTCTCAGAATTTATTCGTTTAAAAAAAATTATAGAAACCTTTTATGTCTATTCACGATATCTACCGTCATACCGAGTTTGGTATATCTTCATTGAAACAGGCTGTATATTTTACTATTATTTAAGAAAATTTTCTGTTTCGAAGATGCGTAAACTTCTCCATTGGTCCTTTTTGAAACTCTACAGCTACAATTTTGTTAGAATTTAGTTTAAGACGCTCAAGCTCACATCAATTGGATAGTGTTAAGATGGATGAAGCAAGATTCGAGCAGGAAATCTGGTTGTTGGCAATTACGATACACGATACACATCAGCATATTGACCTAGGAAAATGGATGGAAACTGATTTTGTAAATCATTAATAAATATGATGAACAATACAGTACCCATGTTGATTTTTTTAGATTTAGACAACACCTCTGTAATAACGCTTTCCTACATATATCTAATGTAAACATGCTGAGATCTTTTTGGAAAGTAAGAAGGAACAAATCCAAAGCATCCCTTAACCCCAATATTTTATAACTTAGAGAGCTAAATAGAACGATCCCAAAGTATTGAATGCCTTTAAAAGATCAAAATAAATTCCAACAGGAGGTTCGCCATTATCTAAGCAAGTAACCAAGAAATGCAGATATTCAAGTACAGGATTCTTTCAAAAGCTTTAGAAACGACTAAAGTATCGACGGGGTATTCCACTTAATCCAAGAAAGTGTTGAGGGAAGAAAGTTATATTTACCTCAAGAAATGTTACTAGAAATTGGTAGTTGTTGATATCTATTTTCAAGCCTTTGTTCTTATATATGAGAATTTCTGTTTATGGCCTCAGCAACTCTATCAGATATTAAATTGCCAACATCTGCAGTTGTCGGACATGGGTTACCATCCTTTTGATCCAAGCTACCACCCTGTGAAGTTATCGCAATAATTTTCCTTACACCCTGTATATTATATAAGAATTATGTACATTTAATTTCTTTTGGAATAAAAAAATCAGATTTTGTACGTTTCTAACTAGAGCCGTGAATCCTGCGTTCATTTTTATTTATTTTTTATTAATTCCGAAAAAAAACACATGACGGAAACAATTACGGCCTTTTTAACTTTAAAACATATTCGTTATAAGCCGCCCTCTTTATGTAATATAAAGTAATTATTGACATGCCAATAATTCCGTACATTGCTGCGGTTCACACATGAAACCCCCTCGCGATCGATGTTCAGAAGGTGGGGGCAAGTTCGTTCTGCCGATATACATAAATACATATATCTGCAAGTTAAACGAACAATTTCATGTTTGATCAGCTATTTCAAAATGTTCATTATTTAGAAGGAATTTAAATTTACGTCATCAATCAAATCCCCTTTACATCGTATAAAACAATCGACTGAATTCGGAAACTTGTAGCTGTAATAACGAGGTATTTGTTTACATGTTTGATAAAGTTTTAGTAATCGTTTAAAATGTGTAGGCACTCCAGAAATAGATCTGATAAAATCGAAAGAGAAGTCGAAGAGTATTCACTAAAGGCTATAAACACAGTTGTGTTAACTTGGAGAAACGACGTCTCGTCCTTTAGTATAACGTCTGACTTAAAGGTCAACGGATAATGAACGAATGACTGCCGGGTCGTCCTTAATACGTATGCATCTCAGGCACGACGCCAGTAGCCTACTTAAATTTTCATTTTCACATTGGCATTCCTGCGAAGCTTCTCCTAACTTTCAGATGCCAATTTTCTCCGTTAGCGACATCGAAGTCGGAGACAAACTTGCAAATTTGTGTTAGCCAAAGTCTATAAATATAAATTAAATTTGTCTCAAGTACTAAAAGAGTTTTTTTTTTTAAACTGGTAGCATTGTCACAAGGGTAAAATTTTAAATCAAATTAATTAAAAAACAATATTTTTCTTAATCTAGGACGTCGATTTTTTTACCTGTTGTGTTTTTGTCGAGCTTATTAAGAATCGCCTTGTATATGTAGGTATAACAAACAGGTCGTCAATTCTTGTGAATATCAGAGAAATTAAATCCGTAACATTTTTAAAATTGAAAATAAAGAAATGTCCAATACATCATCCATAACTTTGATCTGATGTAGAATATAGACGAAGAGTGGTTCTTATGTGAAGTGAATTTTTTTTTGTAAATTTTCAATGGGGTACCTTGTCATTTTGTTCTGTTTTATAAAAAAGAATTACTGTATTTTTTTTTTATTCCTAAGTCAAGTCTTAGGGGTTGCCACCAAGGCTGAAAGTTTTTGAATTTCAAGGATAATTAGAATTGAACTAACTTAATTTAAATTAACTTTATTTATAAACATTTCATTACAATCTGAAAGACTTTCGATTTGATACACATTAAACAAACTTATGAAGCTAAAAAAGAATTACAAGTCTCAACATGAAAGCTGACTGTGAGTTGAACCTGTTGTGGAGAGGGGGAGGAGATGAGAACAAGGGGAAATGTACTCTCCTACATTCAGTAGTTGTTATTGATTATTATTTATATGTTTACCAGTTTGATGTGAAGTTCATACAAATTTTGGAAATTTTCTTGAGTTTTCAAAATTTTAAGACGATTCCTAAACTATTTCTTAAAGTTTGAAGTTTTTACGAAAGTCTCTTTTTCTGCCATAAAACAAAATAGGTGCCCCACTAAAATTTCAAAAGATGATTTTGAAGGACCATCCCAATATACAGCGATCATGTCAATGATGCGTCTTTATATTGAAGTCATTTGTGGTAATCTCTCTTTCGTCTTTGGCAATTTTGTCTTTAGACTATCTGAATGTCTTTGTTCCTTTTTTCGGCCATGTTGGCGTTACGTTTCAAGCTACTTATATCTTATACTTATATCACTATCTTTAGTGGTGGCATTTTGATCTTCAATCTTCGAAACTTCAGTCACTCTATTCTTGAGAGGTTTAGTTCACTATTAAGTTGTCGTGAGTATATTTTTTAGAGTACAATTTAATAAACATCAATCTTGAACTAATACAAAAGGACGATGATGTCACATCGTCAATATACAAAATACAAAAGGTACTTTTAGAATGAACTCTTAAGAGTTAAGGAATTTTGATTTGCTGTCAATACTGTTACATCACTAGAAGCGACTTCAAATGCGCCATATTTTTAATTTTTTAGTAAAACCTATTTCCGTTACTTTCACATAGTTTTAAGAAGAAAGTAAGATTACCTTTTTTAGAATATATAACTTTTTTGTAATGGATTATCCATGATATTAGTGACTAATTAAAAATGTAAAATTTGGAAAATAGTATATTGATTTATAAGTTTAGAAAAGTGATAGTTTTCCAGTGAGTGTAAATGTTTGAATTCACGAGTGAGCATAGCTCACGAGTGGATCAAATTTACACGAACATGGAAATTCACTTTTCTAACGTATAGATCATGCTATTTTTTTCGTGTAGTTGACGAAAACAACGCTAACATTATGACAGTGTCGAAGAATAATAATGTTATCAAAGTATGTCAAGTATTTGTTGACATAGTAACAAAACATATGAGCAAGTAAATAATCTGTGAAAAAACGTTCATCTAAAATGAGTCAATCAAACGAGAATAATGAAGAAATTTTACAATTGGTATCAGAAGCAGAATTAAGTTTATTATTTAAAAAGTCCAAAGCAAAGTACGAAAGTACGAAAGTAAGAAAGTAAGAAAACTTACCAACAATTTTGTGGCTGAAGAAATGAAAAAAAAAATGTGCAAGGGGCAAATGAAGATATTCTAATTGCGTACTTTTTTGAAAAGGTTTGTTTTATTTATAAGATTTATTAGCACTGATTTTTAAATAATCTTAGGTGAAAACCCTTAAAGCTTCAACACTATGGTCAGTGTACTCGATGCTGAGAAGTACTTTACAAATAAATGAAAATGTGGATACTCTTGCATATAAAAAATTGCTGGCTTACCTGAAACGTCAAAATGACGGTTATGTGGCAGAAAAATCGAGAATTCGATCGATGGATAATGTGAAGGAGTTTTTATAAAAAGCTCCTAATGACAGTTTTCTGCTTATGAAGGTATAGTGTTGGTAATTGCTCTGCATGGAGCATGTTGGGCGAAAGAATTACGTTTACTAAAAGTGGATGATGTAGAAGATTGCGGCCATATTTTGGTCATAACATTACATGACACGAAAACAAAGAAAAAAAGAGTCTTCACAGTTACATCGGAAGATGGAGTAAACGGAATTGAGCTTTACAAAAAGTCTTTGAATTTAAGATCCTAAAAGGTGGACCATCGGAGACTATTTATATTTTGTAGATAGGGCAAGTACACAAAAAGCAACCAATTGGTATAAACACCTTCTACAATTTACCAAAGAAAATTGCTGCGTACTTAGGGCTACCGGAGCCGTTGTTTCCGAATGACATCAGCGACCTTTTTGGCCGACAATGGAGCTGACATACAAGTTTTGAAGAGACATGACGGCTGGCGTAGTAGTGCTGTTGCAGAAGCCTACGTCGAAGATAGTATCGAAAATAAAGTAAAAATTTCAAAGAAAATTTTTTGTAATTTGACTGAGAAGCAATCTTCGATCTCTGAAACGTCAACATCAACAGTAGCAGCACGTGAAGTAATAAATTCTAATTTGTCAGTGTCTGCTTGCGGTCAGTTTCCTCATTTTCTGGTGTAATATTTAATAATTTAACTAATTGTTCATTTACAATTTACGCTAACAAATAAAATGAATGAAAAAAAGTGTTGCTAACTGAATTCGTAAAGAAAAGTGTTGCTAACGAGAAAAGTCCCACTTCACTTTTCTGTCAACTACACGAAAAAAGTATTTGCCTTAAATCACTATTAAGAAAAAACATAGTTACTTAAGGCAAATACTTTTTTCCAAATTTTCTTAAACATTAATAATAATACGGTTATTAGTTTATAATTTTAATACACATTTTTCATCAAGTTGCCTCATGTAAAAATATTTACAAACGCAATGGGTTTAAATTCTAAAATATAATCCCATTAAAAGCGCCATATTGGGTCACTATGCCCCGCCCGCTGTGTCATTTTTTTGTAAAAGAAATTATTCGTTACCACGGCGAACAGTGGTCTACATTTAAATTTTACGGGATCAACACTTCCATCGAATTAAAATAAGCGCAAATTTTGTATTTGCTGTAAAATATAACTACTGCTGTGCTTTAAGGGAGTATTGTAAATCTGAAACATCATAAATGTGTTTGTTTCTGGGATATTAAAATAGATTTTATGCTACAGGGCGTGCAAAATTGCAAAAGTACATACCAAAAAATAAATGTGCTATAAGCACTTTATGACGTTCACAAATTCGGAGGTTTTTAGTATTCTCATTTTATTCATCAAAGAGAAAAATCATAGTTCTTACGTTTTGCGAGCAAAAATTTAATGAGGAAAACAGAAAGACATAGAACCTTCCGACGAAGGATAACGAAACGAATACCAGGAAAACTGTAAAATGTATCTTAAAATATTAAACTACAAACTATTATATGTATTCTTCGTTCTCAGATGACTGTAACTCATCTTCACTGCGGACGGACTCCTTTAAGTCAGTCACACACGTTGTTGATACCTGAATGGCAATTTCTGGAACCTCAAGTAATTCTATCACTTATATCGGTAATTATTTAACTTCCTCTTAGGTAGAGGTCTGAAGCTCGATATCAGCGGATCTGATGATATCAGGAGCGCATGTAATATTTTCCTTCCTACCGATTTTCCGAGTGTTATGTTCTTGAAAATATCGACATTCTTTATGCCTTGCTTCTAAGGCCTCCTCACTCAATTGGCCTATTGGAAGCAGTAAAGTGTCCAACACATCAGCTCCGTGAATTAAAATCTTGTGAACACTAGCTGGCATTTTATACCATGAATAGAGTTTCACAAATAATTCAGCAGTGTCAAAGGAATGAATTTGCGTTTAACTTATAACCGCAAAATTACTGAAAATCGTGATATCAGGTTTTCATCCCCTACAGTTATTTCTGACGCTTCTGTAGAATTAAAAAAAAATCGCCGGGCTGTTTACCGTCGTTCGTGCTTCCACTGGCGTGTTTTACAACATCCACAAGAAGTCATATTTTTTTCTAGAAATTTAAAAATTATTTGACGCTTTCTTTCTTCAAATTTTTTTTGTTGCTATCACCTCGAATTTGCCAAGTTTTCAAAGGTAATCGATAAGAAATATGTAGTACACATTAAAAAAATCGAATATGTGCATGCAGAGTCGATAAGCCATATTGAAATGTGTTTCTATTGCAAGGTATTTTCACAACAGCTGCCAAGTTATTCATGTCTTTTGGAGTCGCTTTACAAATAAAGCAGCTTTGTGTAGATGGATTCTCTGCTAGCGTGTTCACTATTTTTCCATCAAGTATAGTTTTTAAAAGCGTATGTTGAATTTGAATACATATATCATCAATTTCTAAAAATGTTGGTGTTAGCATTAAAATTTGGTTGTCAATATATTCACTTTCCTGTTGGATGATGTGTGCACTCTCTTTGATAAATTGAATTCGGATGGGACTACAAAATCGTGTGGATGAAGAACGAGGATTCAGCCAGATAATTTCTTCAGACAAGTCAGTTTTCGCAATTATTTTTAATGGGGCTGTTGACGTCAGCAACAAATCAGAATCTGCCATATCTGAGCTCTCCGAAACTTGTTTGTATAATATTGAATGTCCAAAACTCCCATCAAAACCCCATTTATAAATAATTTGTAATGCAGTTACATTACAATCGTTTACTACGCGTGTGATGATTTCTTTTTGAACTATTGTCGGACGATGAACAATATGGTCGAGAAGATTTTGTAATTTTACTTCGCCTGTCGTATTAGTGACATTTATATTCTTGGGATAGCACACTTTTTTTGCTGTCAATATTTTATCATAATTTCTATCTTTTGCTCCTCTTCTCAATGCAAGTAATGAAATTTTGACAATTTTGAATCAATTATCAATGCCAAGGCCTCTTAGGGAGTACATGCTCGAAAATTCTTCTTTGTAGGTACCTGTAATTTTCTTTAGTGCTCTTAAAGAATGGGGACTTGTCTCTGTTACTTTTTTAATAAAATGAACAACATTTCTCTTTCCGCTTTATGAAATGTGAAACTTGTTTGGGCCACAGAAGCAAGTTCCTCGGGATTGTGAGTTGCTTCCAAATTCTTGGTACATCTTCTTTTTGTTCGGATACTGATTGTAGAGAATTCTTTAACGGTTCGCTGATGACGAGTGGGTGTTTCAAACATACATTGTCTAGTTTCAAATTTACAAATACTTTCAGTAAGCCCATATTTATTTTTATTTAAAAAGCTTTTCTTCCACTTGCTCTCCAACGAAGTCGAATTTGATGCGATATACGGATATTGTATTTACAATTTGTTCTTTTGAAATATCAGGTGCTCTTGGCAAAGTAAAAGAAACCATCTGTTTCCTTACTTTGGTAGTATTTCCCCGGGAAATTGCAACCTCGATGCATTGCACCTTACAATTAATAAACTATAACTTTCGCACATCCACGCACATTGAGGATATCTTTTCTAAATTTGTGGATAAATGTGTACCAAAAAGAAGCCACATTTATTCCGATTTAAAGGGTACTTTTTTTTCTACTCTAATAAAATGTGTACAACCACCGCGGAAACGGTGGTTTTTATATACAATTATTTAAACTTTCAATAGACGTGCGATTTAGTTCCTAACTTACCTGAAGAATTAGCAGCCATTTCACAATCAGATTGTCACTAATTGACTTTTCTTTCGCACAATTTACAAAACACACCCGGATCTAAGGAACGGCAAAATATAATTTACATATACAATATCGTTTACTACATTTACCAGTTGCTTTGTATTAACTTCCCGCTTTCGGGATATTTATTTATTGCTATACCTTTAAGTAGAACTAACATCTCGCTATATGTTCACGAGTTTATTTCTTGAAATTGGACAAAATCAGTTTTTAGATAAACGTCCCCTAAATTGTGATTAGACCTCTATGCGGCGCCTGTTATATGTATGTACAGTCGTGGACAGTTAAAAGAGTACGCTTTTCAATTTGCATAGCATTAACGCATAATAATACAGATAAGGTCGAATTTGACTCAGTTTTATTGGTTTTCGTTTACTTTTTGCCGTCCACAACTAAACTATCTCAACGAATACTTATAACGTTGCTTGATAATTTAATACTCTTAGAAACGAAAATTTCATCAAAAATTTTCATAAAAAAACTTCAGCAATGAAACTTTTTTCATATCACAATAAATCCATTATATACGCAAAGTGGAAAAACGGTTTGTAAAATTCATTTGTTTTATATTCATTAAATAAAAAACTAAGCCTTTTCCAAATATAGATTTTGAATTTAAAGCTCCCCGTTTGAAATACGGCCCCGCTTTTAAATGGTAAACGCTCTGCGATATTCTTAGATTATATCGATCGCGGTAAACAAGACTACCCCCGATACCACGGCTTACACCCCTTCAAGCTTGAACACGAAACTTATTATTGTTTTGTCGTTTCCTAATAAATAATTAAGTCCGAGCTTTCGCGTCGCGAACGCACGTTTAAAAACCTATTTCCTTGGAACGCTCTCTAGTGGACGCTTTCGGACAACAATTTGCATACGAATTAAGTTAGGCGTCGCGCGTCGGCGTATGTCATACAACGCCCCCTTGTGCAATTACGGCGCCTTCAGTAATTAATTGCTGGGTAAATATGAGAAGCCGATGGAAATAATAATTTAGGACACGCATTTCTGGCCTTCTGGGAAGGATTTGTTTAATTATAAAAATTCAACATTTGGGCGAGTTGGATGGTTATTTTTAATTTGAGAAGAAATTAGAGATGTAAAATGTATGGCGTCATTTAAAAATATCTCAAATATTTCCTCTTTATACAGTGCTAGTCTAAAACTTCTTCCACCTTGTTAATTTTGGAACTAAAGAGGTCTGATATTTTCTTTTTCCTCAAAATTATAAGTTTATGTGTATCGTAGCAGAATTAAAATTCTTTTAAAATGATATGCTACTCAAGCCACTTTTCCACTTAAAAGTTCATGGTGCCCACAGCGTCCCCCAGCGGATATTCTAAGATAGATGTATCTCAAAAATTAGTATTTTTAAGTAGGTACTTTGACTTGATTTTTGTCTGAACTCAGTTAGCTTTTAAAATATCACTTACTTTAAATATGTTATAATTTTTCAATGGATGAATGATGAATGCAACAACAAAAAACACAAATTTTCAGAACAAATGGAAATAATTACTCAGAACCAAAAGAAAAGAATTCAGAAACAATAACAGTTTAGTCTTTTTCCATTCATGTTATCATGGTGAGTTCTTTAATCCCACCGGTGTTGACTAGTGTAATGTGTATAAAGAGTGATTCGTAGTAAAGGGTGAATTTATTATTTTCGACATAATTTTCTATTTGTTTATAACTTTTAATTAAAACCAATAAAACAATGATATTTTCCTGTGTCTTAAAATAGAGCACTTTACTCTTAAGCCGTTTTCAGTTTTCGATGTCCACGCAGCATTCCGTAAAAGCTAAATTTCACTTAGCATTTCCCGATTGGACTTGAACGAATGCAGAAAAATTTAATAAAAATTAAAGATAAGTAAGAAGAATTGCACACCTTTTGAAAGATACTGCAGATGTTTATACTTTCGTATCGCAATAATGTAATCGAATTCAATTTTGACACGCTATTTTGAAAGAATAGTGTTAGATAAGTGTACGTATGTCACCCCACAAGGCCATATGGAGGCTCTCCAAAAAGACTCTGATTTCTGACTGAAAAAGAAATTAAAATAGCACTATCGTACGGCTGGGTTTTGACCTCAAGGTTAACTTTTAGTTCAGCAATTGTGTGATTGGGACACCTATATAACTGCCACTAATTTTAAAATGTGCGCCTTAAAAAATTTTTAAAAATGTTTACGACCTTGAGATAAAAATAAGTTCGATATTTTTAAGTCGATCAATTCTTTCAAAAAATGCTCAGACTCGTCAAATTTATTTTATTTTTTGACTTTTTTTTATATTCAACTGTTTTCGAGACATTGACGTTTGAAAGCGGATAAGTGTCAAAATTGTTCTAAAGTGCGATGCCCTGAAATATTAATGACGGAAATAAAATTAAAGTAAAATTTAAATAAAAAATTAATAATTTAATATTCAAGCGTCAATACCTCGAGAATATTTAAAATTTGATATACAATGGTGAGTTATATGAAAAATTTGTACGAAATACAAAAGATTGGCGTTATCCATTATTTTATAATAATCTTCATAATAATAATAATAAATTGTTTTCAATAAAAAGTGAAGCAAAAGTAACTCATGTAGGCAAGCAACAGCACAGACTTTCGAAGCATATTGATTAAAGATGGGCTTTGACTTTTTAATTGGACGCGCTGTATAAACGTAGGAGAATGAATACCTTTCTAAAATAAGAAGCATTTTCATGCCCTTTGTCACACTCCTACATTACAGGAGCGGCACAATAAAATGTAATAAAGCGAACATAATTTACGACTTTTTTATATTTATCGATTTTATTTGTGTGGGAGACATGGTTTATCCTGAAGTTTACAAGAACACCTATGCAAAATATGATGTGCCATTTTTCTTTTAGATTTCATTAAAAATATTGTTTACCTTTAAACTCTGCCGATGTATGTCTGTGGTGATAACTAGAAAGCGAATTACCTTGGGTTTAAAATATTCTTGAAGGTTCATCCTGGCTGGATAATTTAATAAATAAAAAACTTATTGATTCACAGCCAATTTTTTTTTATTTTTTGTTATTAGCGAATTAACGTTTTCGATATTGGTTTTATGTCATCTTCAGATTCATTCTAAAAATTATCACATTTGCAAGACAACAAACGTAGAAATTGCTTAAATTTTACTTACAGAATATTGAGTTTCCGACGTTTGGCTGGCGTACGTAGACCGAATTGTCATGTTTAAAATATTGTTATTGATGTCTAAATCATCAGTTTATTACTTCAGCCCCACAGTTTTACAATTTGTCGATAATTGATAAATATCTATTACTTAATTGATTATAGTCAGATCTATGATTGACACTATTTTTATTTTTTGAAATATAGATCATTTCTAAAATGTTTCTTTTAAAACGATTTTTTCTTTATATAATATGTTTACATTGTCAAAGTCAGGATTGTGATCGTTTTTTATAGCATGATTTGCTAGGGCTATGCTGTCAGCTTTAAGGTTTTTTTAAATTATATTTATGCGTGTGCATTCTATTTTTTATGTAATTCTTTGTTTGTCCTTTGTAACTAGTGTTACAGTCTTTGCAATCCACTTTATATTAAATTAAAATGTTTTTCTTTTGGAACATTATCTTTGTTATTTTTGTAAATATTATATTTAAAATTCGACGATTTTAATACTAGATTTATATTATGTGGTTTGAATATTCTGTTGATAGCATCTGAAAAGTTCGGGATATAAGTAAAACTAAAATATTTTTTGTTGTTATCTGGGTTGTGGTTCTTGTTGGGTTCTTGTATTGACGTAAGCTTTTATAACGATTATTAATAATTTTATTGAACAAACTTTTCGGATAGTCATTAGTTATTAAAATATTTTTAATTAAATTTATGTTGTTTTTATGAATTTTTTTTTTCCGATAGTAATACGACTCTGTCCACAAATTGTTGATTACACTAATTTTTTGTTTTTTAGGGTAGTTGGAATTAAAACTCAGATAACATCCTGACCAAGTATTTATTCTAAACCAATTAGTTAGGAGTTTACCTTGTTGTGTTTTTGTTATACTGATGTTCAGGAAATCTAATTTTCCATTTTTCTCTATTTCAATGGTAAATTTCAGGCGATGGTGAAAACTGTTAAACGATTCTAGTAAAACATCTATCTAATTTTGTTTTATAATCAGGATTATATCATCTACGTATCTCTTATATAATAGTGGTATTATGTTGTTCTTTTTTTGAGGACAGTATTTTCTAAATGTTCCACCACTAGATCACCGATAACTGGGCTGCTTGGGGATCCCATGGCTACTCCGTATTTTTGATTGAAAAAGATGTTATTATATTGGAAAGAAGTATTGTTTATTAATAATTTCAAAGCTTTCTGAAATTCAGTCTTATTTAAATTAGTGTTCAATTTTACATCATTCCATTTTTGATCAACAACTTCTAAAGCAAGATCAGTTGGTATATTTGTAAATAAAGATACTACTACCAAAAATACTCAAAGAGAATTATCTGATGAGACCCATAGTATCAACTATTGACAGCCCAACTTACAAATTGGCAAAGTTTTTCTGTAATATCCTACAACCTCTATCAAAGGTAATGAACTCTTACATAAAAGATTCATTTCAATTAGTTGATACACTTAAATCTTTAATTTTAACTGATGAACATATTTTAGTACCTTTTGACATAGTATCTTTATTTACAAATATACCAACTAATCTTACTTTGAAATTGTTGATCAAAAATGGAATGATGTAAAATCGAACACTAATTTAAATAAGATTGAATTTCAGAAAGCTTTGAAACTATTACTAGACAATCCTTCTTTCCAATATAATAGCACTTTTTTCAATCAAAAATACGGAGTAGCCATGGGATCCCCAATCAGCCCAGTTATCGCTGATCTAGTAGTGGAACATTTAGAAAATACTGTCCTCAAAAAAAGAACAACATAATACCACTATTATATAAGAGATACGTAGATGATATAATCCTGATTATAAAACAAAATGTTTTATTAGAATCGTTTAACAGTTTTCACCATCGGCTTAAATTTACCAGTGAAATAGAGAAATATGGAAAATTAGATTTCCTGGACATAAGTATAACAAAAACACAACAAAGCAAACTCCTAACTAATTAGTTTAGAAAAAATACTTGGCCAGGACGTTATCTGAATTTCAATTCCAACCACCGTAAGAAACAAAAAATTAGTGTAATCAACAATCTTGTTAATAGAGCCGTATTACTCTCAGACAAAAAATTTCATGAAGACAACACAAATTTAATTAAAAATATTTTAATAACTAATGACTATCCGAAATAATAATAATAATAAATAAATAATCGTTATAAAAGCTTACATCAATACTAGAACCCAACAAGAACTACAACCCAGATAACAACAAAATATATTTTAGTTTTACTTATATCCCAAACTTTTCAGATGCTATCAACAGAACACTCAAACCACATAATATAAATCTAGGATTAAAATCGTCGAATTTTAAATATAATATTTACAAAAATAGCAAAGATAATGTTCCAAAAGAAAAACATTCTAATTTAATATATAAAGTGGATTGCAAAGACTGTAACACTAGTTACAAAGGACAAACAAAGAATTACATAAAAAATAGAATGCACACGCATAAATATAATTTAAAAAAACCTTAAAGCTGACAGCATAGCCCTAGCAAATCATGCTATAAAAAACGATCACAATCCTGACTTTGACAATGTAAACATATTATATAAAGAAAAAATCGTTTTAAAAGAAACATTTTAGAAATGATCTATATTTCAAAAAATAAAAATAGTGTCAATCATAGATCTGACTGTAATCAATTAAGAAATCTATCAATTAACGACAAATTGTAAAACTGTGGGGCTGAAGTAATAAACTGATGATTTAGACATTAATAACAATATTTTAAACATGACAATTCAGTCTTCGTACGCCAGCCAAACAGTGCATCGAGTCGGAGACTCAATATTCTGTAAGTATAATTTAAGCTACTTCCATGTTTGTTGTCTTGCAAATGTGATAATTTTTAGAATGAATCTGAAGATGACATAAAACCCATGTCGAAAACGTTAATTCGCTAATAACAACAAATAAAAAAAATTGGCTGTGAATCAAGAAGTTTTTTATTTACTTGGGTTTATAGTCATTGAAACCATAGCCACTGAATCAAAATTATTTTTACGAAATCTTGTACATTTATTTTATATTTACTCATTCACACTCACTCAATATTTTGTAAATGACTTATTCAAGGCCATCTGTCAACTCCTGATACCAAAAACCTAAAACTGGCCGCTGTCTAGTGATAACTAACAAGTGATTATTGGGGCGGCTCAATTCGTACCAATTGTGACACCTCTGAGAATGGCTTACATTATAGAATCGAAACAACAAAACCAATAAAATGAAACCAATACTTAGCATGCTTTTATGTAAGTTTACACAGGATAAATCGTTGGTACGAATTTGTTCAACAACTTCTTGGAGGAAATCAAGAGGCTTGAAGGTTTATAGAAATAACTATATGCCAGCTTTTTCCTCAGATTCGTTAATACTTATAAGGTTTATTCCAGCAGTAGTTTCTGACTAGTTCGAAACCGTCAAAACCCTGTATTCATCAAAGTTGTACACTTAATGGGACTGTTAAAATGTATCATTACTGCAATGGGCAATTTCTAACCGCACGAGTTAGAAATCGCTGCTGGAACAAACTCTTTCCCGACTGAATCAAGACTTTAACGGAAGCAAGCGACTCATTGATTTTTCATTAAAAAGTTTAGAATTCGGGTCGTCGCTGATGATAATCGCCATTAAACAGAACGTGCGCGCAATGTGAATTATTTAAAGTGAACGCAGTGTTTACCGGCAGAGTTTACCTCGTAAAAGTGGGTGAAGGAGTTAATAAATGATGGTGTTGTCCTGAATTGGGGCGGCGATAAACAGGGAGCCGGGGGGCTATTACGGACCTGACCTGCCATCGTTGATGTGCAAAGACGTCACTAATTACCGAGATTGGTTTTATTGCACGGAAAGGCCGCGCTGTACAGAGTGTTCTAGATTTGTCAGTCTACTGTAACATCTCCAGAGTCTCAAGTCAACTTTTTTATTTTTTTCTTATAACCGAGATATAAACTAATGTTTTTATTAAATTAAATTTTAATTGTCTAATTTACATGATGAAAGGAATAATTTATTTATACTATTAGATATGAATACATTGAAAACTACTCATTGTACAGGTACAGATGGGCCAAATTTGACAATTTTATTCTGCGATTCCACACACTCAGGCAAGGATGTATAATTAATGTTTTTGAAAACTAATAATTACGTCACATTTATAATTTATTGTTGTATACATGACACTACATATTAAATAAAGATAAAAGAAGCGCGTAAATATTCAATTATTTAAAAATAAGTAAACCACTGCACTTTATGTCCAGAGTAAAAGAAAATTAAAACATAATCACATGTTATACAATAATTTTATAATTTAGTGCTCATATTGTCACTTAACTGATATGTTTGACGAGAGAGGGTTTAAGTGACTATTCCCTAGCGTATACCTGAGTGTAAGAGTAGCGTTCTTTTTTTAGCAAACTTGCAATTGTTTTGTGTGTGAGCAAAATAAACGTGTACGTTTCCAAATTAAAATGAAACATACAGTATACACGTCTGCCTGCTTCAACAGTATGCATTGTACACAATATATTCTCATCTGGATTAGTGTACTACAAAGCTCCTTAGATACTTTATTAAAATCAACTGAAAGTCAATAAAATAGACGTACTGTATTGTTCACGCTATTATGAAAAAAGAGATAGGATTCTAACCCTCAAATTCTGTGGATGTTGAGAAAGATTCGACGTAACAGTTTTTTCGCATTTTTTTCGAAATTTTTATTATCTATGGGGTTAATTTTTTGTACAGATTTTAAATGTCTATTAAAATTAAAAAAAAATACATCATGCTAAGTATTAAAAAAAAATCGATGAATGCGTGGTCGCTTCGAAACAATTGAAGATAGAATTCATTATCTTTCACTACAACTATCCTTTTTTTGTTCTATCTTCGAAATAAGAAAGTTAATTTGAAAATACACCATGTATATTTTTTAATTTGTTTTCCATTACGCAGATTTCAAATTTTCAATTGAAAACTTAAATCTTAAGTAGATATATTTTTTTTAATTCTTATTCTTATACAGTGTGTCCCCAGATTTAGTTGGCGTCACGTATAACGGAGCAAAAATTTTGAAATTAAAATTTCACGCTTTGCAATTCACGTCTGCTTGAATCGCAATTAATTTGTGTCAAATTTGACGTCGACAGACTTCAATGGGGTGGAATTATTGTAAGAAGAAATAAATCTGAGTAGGGTAAAGAGGTCTTTCTTTTAAATTTAGGAGAAAAGACTTCAAGGGAGTGGAATTAATATAAAAAGAATTTTAGTTAAATAAAATGTTTCTCGTCTAAAACTAGGAAGGTATACCAAATGATAACATCCTTGGAAGTAAAATAGAATTACGGAAAATTACTAATTATAAATATTTCAGACTTATTTATAAAACGTTAACGCCATCTATTTATTGATCAAAAAAGAAGAGAGTTAATTAATGTTTTAATATGGGTGGAGTGAGTATGGTGTAAATACATAAAGTATGCTTATGCGCATGGTTATGACGCTTATGGGAGAGTTTCTATGACAACGCACTCAGCTGCATGAGTCTGAGTGACAACGTAAGCGCCACTTGAGTGAAAACGTAAATAAACTTTACGTTTCATACGAGCCCTATTAGGCCAGACACGCACAGTACTGGGTATAGTCAGGTAATATAAAGTCGTCTTCCCCATAAAGTGTGATAGCGCTATACCGAGCAGGTGGACATCGAATGGAAGGAGCACAACACTTTATGGGGGAGACGTCTTTTTATTACCTGACTGTATAGAGTGGGCCAAATTCATCACTTTTAATAGGAAACACCTATTTTTAGAAGAGTTATCTTGTACCGCTTAGGAGCTATAAGGTGTTTTTCAAAATTCTACGATTTACAAAAACCTTTATAACTTTCCTCTTTAAGCAAAAACTTTGATTTTTTATATGGAACACCCTATATATTTTTATATTTTTTAAAAGATTTTTGAGATATAGAGGTTCCATGTTTTAATTAAAATTTTGATGATTATTGCAACATTCATGTAGGCTACGGATGATGATTAGTAAATATTTTTTAAAGATTCAATGAGGAATGACAAAATATAACTTTAATTTTAATAAATATAACGAAGGTATAACGAATAAATGCTAATTTAATCGAAATTGCACAAAAATTACATAAAATATTCAAACTGTCTGTCATTTTGTTCTAAACATAAACAATTCCGTACTGTTGGTTTGAGCTGAGATCATCAATTCAAGGACTGGGTTTCTTATTCAACAAGGTCGGAATCTTTGTTTTTTTAAAATTCGTATTGCAGAAGTTCTTGATAAGATGTTTGCTCCAACTGACGTCGGTCATTTTCGATTCCTCCCAAAAGTATGACCTCCTCTATTTCTTTATTTCGTAGATATGAATTTTTGTAGATACGCCACCATCTTCAAAACATACACACACACACTTACAAGTTAAAGCCACTTCATGAAGTCTTGGGTTGGTATAAATATTACATGTCGTATTTCTCGTAGTTTTCATACATGTTTAATTATCTCCCTAATCCTACTTTATGAAGATACTAAAATTTAAGAGATATGCAAATATTATAAGAGAATGTGTCAAATTTCCAGGATTAAAATTTTGAAGCTCTATATCTCAAAAACTGTTTGAATAAAATATCAAGTGTTTTATATTTACCTGAGTGGAACTTTATGCCCTTTTCAAAAACTTAAAAATATATAGGATATTCAAAATAAAAAATCAAAGTTCTTGCTAATATCTCAAATATTGAGCATTTTAGAAAAAAATAATTTGAGCAATGAATTCTGCATGAAAAAGTGTCTTAAAGAAGTTTGTACAGAAATCAAAAATTTTCATAAACAAAAAAGTAGTAAAGGCTTTTATAAATCGCAGAATTTTTAAGAACTTTCTGTAGCTCCTAAGCAGTACAAGACATCGAAATGCGGTCTTTACCATTAATTTTGTCTTAAAAATCGAGCTCCAAGAGCCCAGGTCACTTTTTCTTTAACTCTTCTAAAAATAGGTGTTTCCTATTAAATGTGTTGAATTTTGCCCAGCCTGTATATCCAGTAATAAATAAATGATTATTATTAAAAAGGCAGTTTCATCAAATGTATAATTACTTAAGAGATCATCTTAAGTTTTCAGTGCTACAGAAAGAGTGTACGTATTTCTAATTCATTAATTCAAATAATAGGACCAAGAATAACACACCAAAACAGCAGACGAGAAAATTTGTATGAGCTGAAGAGCTGATCTTATTTCTACTTCTGCAATTAACAGTTCTATGTTTAAGAGATTATCTATGAATTATACGTCGTGAGACATTTTATTATAAAATTTATGACAAATTTTTAAAACTCTGCAGTCACAAAACACTCAACTCAGCAACTGAATAAATTGCTATTAACCAATCGCTGCGTGCAGTTTAATTCTTGTTTGTGTGAAGTATTTTATCTTGCGACAATCGCGTCGCTTGAAAAATAGGTCTGATTGCATATTTTTAATCGCGGTGATTATTTAGTCGTATGTGCGTGCGTGCATTGGTATTCAAAAACTATGAGCTTCATTTTTGCGATTAAACAATTGCGCGACAGAAAACCGCATGTGCGCGCCTGGCCTTAAAGACGTATTTTGGTTCATAATCACGGGTCGGAACATTCGAGACGAGCATGGGCGTCCTATGATTTATGAATTTTGTAACTGGTATACACTGTGTCCCGATTTCGAGGCTCACTATTGGTATTTCGGTTATTAGAAGAGATAGAGGAACGGTTAAATGGGGAATGTTTTGCAGAATTCAATCCTCGCGACAAATCTCGTTTCAAATTCACCATAACTTTTTTAAATTTTAAGATAATTTTTAAAAACCAAAATTTCCCGATTTAATTTTTTCTTAATAACTCGATAACACTTAATGTGACCTCTTTTAAAGTTTTACAATATTCAGACACTTTTTTAAGACAAAGTTTTTGACATAAACAAAAACCCCCGATTGTCATTTGTTTTCAAGTTATTAGTGCTTACTTTTGGTTTTCTTATGGCAGCCATTTTGAATTTTCGTAGAGTTTGTGACGCTGTTAGAATAAGATGTCAAAAGTGTGTGGAACAGAACGGTCGTCATATTGAACAGTTTCTTTAAGTACCTACCTACATCTGAACGTTTAGTATTCTTTCTTCATTTTTTACTTTTATAACTTTTCTTATCGTTTCGTTATTTTACATTTTGTTTCACACTGGCGTTTAATTTAATGGCTCACTAATTTGTTTTTTTAATACGAAATGAAACGTCAGTATCGTTTCGTTATTTTATTTCTTACCGATACCTAAAGTGACATTTCTGGGATCATTTATAGGACAAAAAGTGAAACTTTAAATTCCTAGAACTTTTTGTAGATTGTAGCGGATTGTTGTATTCTTTTCAAAGTAGCAATTCATTCAATTTCGTTGCCATTCCTAAACACGTTCCCATCCTATGAAAATTAGTTATCGTTTACTACATTTTTACGAATTATTTACGCAAGATCCAAACTCAAAATTTCTTTCTATAATAATTTAACTCATTAAACGTTCAGTATTAAATACAATTTTGTATTTATCTCTGCCGAAAAGATTTTTTTTTAAATACTCGTAAGTAATTACAGCCTCGGCTGGAAACAACTTGCTCGTACTTTAAATCGTCACTTTTCGCCCTAGATTAATAAATAACTATTACAGTAATACTTATCATATCTGTAAGCTTGCATTTCTCACTGGTGTTTCATTTCACAGCCTATTAATTTCATATTAGAGACGAATTTATGTTTTTGTTAATATCTCCCCTACAAATAAAAATTTTTCGGGTATGTTGTACATCGTTGAAAAACTCTTTTTAAAGACTATCTAACTAACCGAAAATCTAAAATGGCTGCCATAAGAAAAATAAAAGTTAGCACTAATAACTTGAAAACAAACGACAATCGGGGGTTTTTGTTTATGTCAAAAACTTTGTCTTAAAAAAGTGTCTGAATATTGTAAAACTTTAAAAGAGGTCTCATTAAGTGTTATCGAGTTATTAAGAAAAATTGAAATCGGGAAATTTTGGTTTTTTAAAATTATCTTGAAATTTAAAAAAATTATCGTGAATTTGAAATGAGACTTGTCGCGAGGATTGAATTCTGCAAAACAATTCCCATTTAACAGTTCATCTATCTCTTCGAATAACCGAAAACCAATAGTGAGCCTCGAAATCGGAACACAGTGTATAGAGATATTATTTTCTATTTAATACACACACGGTATTAATAATATTACTTTCTCATAATTGCTCGTTTTTATTACAAATTTGAATACAATGGGTGCCATAGTAACCGATAAATTAAGTTATCTTAAAGTGTATTAAATGCATAAATCGATTTAATATTACCCAATGTGACGCTCATGAAATCTTATGTGAACTGAATTTCACTCTTTTTTCATTTTTACGAAGTCGCATAGCAATATGTCACGTATGCTTCATTTAATTGGGGGCCTCACTTCCACTGATCTGCATTGGTAATTTTTTTTCTGGCAAGCGTTATCTAATAATTGATGCCAGCAAAATCGGCAAAAATACAACCGCAAACGTGTATTTTATTAGAATTAACGTGTGCACTCAATTGCCGCATCTTATCTAAAAATCATGTACTTTTTAAGGATGTCCGGAATTTCCCTGAGTGTGTTCATAATGGATCGTATTAATGACGCTTTCGGATCTGCGCGGTCAGGACATACATATTTTGGGCCCGAATCGAGCAAACCTGGATGGGGGTCCCACCCATGCACTCACCTTTCTATAATTTCTATTTTTAATCAATTACATGAAATTTGAAAAAGTTAATTAAACAAGAAAATGAATTTTCCGACATAATATGGTAATTTTGGTTTCCAAGACAAGGAAAAAAAATTATGAATCCTGTATTTCCGTTCTAATGAATTCTAAGTAATTCGAGAAAATCACTATTTTGATTGTATTTTGACTTTTAACATTTTTACAGCATTTCAAATTTTCAATAGATCGTAACTCATTTTTTTAATGGAACCTTGTGCTTCTTAGCTTAGTTCAAGAGATCTTTTTTTTCGAGTACAGTGATACCAAATACTTAATTTTTTTTAAGTTATTTAAAACAGAACATGATTTATTGAGGTTATAGGCCCGCTCTGCTTTAAATGATTCTTAAAGCAAGCAATCTAGAGCTATTCATTTGGATGAAAGTGCTGAAATCTAGAAGTATTTTATTCATAATTATGGGTCAAAAAATTATTTTTACTATGCACAGCTAATTACAAATAACTATAATTAAAGTAGATGGTCGTCCGGTGATATTGTGTATTAAATTATTTTAAACGGACACTAAGATTGACACTATCACTCTACATTTCACTATCGTTTGATAGCTATAGTGCCAATTTTAGTGTCCGTTTATAATAATTTATTATATAAATATCTAATAGAATAATCTATGAGTAGCAGTAACATTTTCCAAGTGCATTTGCTCAGAAGTAGTTGAAATTTGAAAGTTAAATTTTCTCAAAAAAAAAGAAATAAATAAATAAATTGTATGCCGTATATATTTTGATACATTTGAATAGCTCGTCAAATTCTATTTATAACATATGTAAAATGTATTGGTCTAAAGCTTATGATTTCGAGATATCTGCACTCACAGTTACAACTTCTAAATAAATAAAAACCATATCAAGAAAATAAACAAAAAGGGAAGTGTAAGAAACCATATCATTTTTATCTATTAAATTTAAATGAAATTAAAGCTTTTATAAGTAATCTGAGAATTAATTAATTGCTAAAGTAAAATCAAAATCCTTCAAAATGCAATTTTAACCATATTCATATTTTTTATTGATATAAACAATTTTATTTAATGAGTCTTCAGTTTTTAAAGCCTAAATACATTACAGTAAATAATTTAGTGACATAAAAGACTTGGGAATTAATACACTTAGGGGCCATATAATAAACAATAAACAAAATTTCGTTCAGGTATTGACTTGCATGTCGATGATAACGAATCAATGCACTTCTTGTTGTCATTAACCTTGAATATTAGATATGTACTTATTGTTTTGATTTAAAATCCAACCAAATACAACTTAATATTTAAAAAACAATTAAATGAGACAAGCCAGAAAACATTAACTAATATTCAACAGTCTCCAAGGTACCGATTAAAGTATCAATATTTGGTTTACGTTTAATAGATAAATAATAATTGTATCCTTAGTAATATAAAACTTCATAAAAAAATTGATCTATCGATCAGCATATATTAAACAATGATGTGTAGTTACGTATTTTAGAAGTAATCATCGATTGATTTCACTCTCTAATTCTAATTATTTAGAATTTCATTTTTTTATATATTTATAGTTTTCATTAAAGAATACAAGCAAAAGCATTTGCTTCGTTTTATTCATCGGACCTAAAACAAACTGTCTAGTTTCCATATCGAAAATCTAAAATTTTCCACTCTCAGCTTATAAAAACATAAAAAATTCCATCCTGTTAAAGAAAAAATCCAAAGAACCTAAGTATAATCCGTAGTCATAAGAAAAGTATTTCAAAAGTACTCACCGGTATTCATCTCCTTTCTCCTGCAGTCGAACTAAAAAGAAAAAAAAAATTAAAAAAATCAACTTATCCCAAAGTTCATTTAAAATTTTTGATATTTTTCTTTTAATTTTCGAAACAAATTACGTAACAGTTTTGGGACTTACCTCTATATGAATCATGCGATCCCTTATCCTTGCATTCCGCCTACGAAACATTGTTGATACACCATTAACTATAGCCCAAAAAGTCTTAGAAACCAAAAAATTATGAACATGTTAAAGTAGAAAAACTGAAAATAACGCTGCGATTTGCATTTACCGATACACTCTCTAAGAATTTCGCGTAAGATATAAGATATTTATTATGGAAACTGATTAACAAAACCCTTGCTACTTGAAAATACTTGAAAATACGCCCTTTAATCCGAATACACGCACTAAACTTAACACGACGCGCTTCGCTTAAAACTGTATTGCAAGAAGCTGATACCTTTGGCCAGATCAAAGCGTTGGCCAATCACAGATACGCAGCGAGCTTACTAAGATCCTGCAAAAAAACAAAGACACTTTTTGCGTTTGTTTTTCACGAATGTTAACGTAATTAATGTGATACAATGTCGATAGCAAGGAGGTTTTCAAACCAGGAATAAGCTCGACGTTGTCAAATCGCTATTACGCTTTTACGGAGGATTTAGTTTCGCCAGTGATTTAAAATTTTAAGTGTATGAAAATTATATCCAATGGTAAAAATTAGTTATTAAAAAAATGTTTCTAAAAACAATAAACAAATAAATAAAATATTATGTCAGGAAAAATATTCTAAAAAAATGGCGGCATCAAACGAGAAAAATTTTTGTTTAGTTTTTTTGGAAGAATAAACCCTAATGATAAGAGATTAAGGGCCGGTATTATAAATGCTAATGCAACTAAATGTAACCGAAAGATTATGCTCATGTTAAAGCAGAAAAACTGAAAATAACGCTGCGATTTGCATTTACCGATACACTCTCTAAGAATTTTGCGTAAGATATAAGATATTTATTATGGAAGCTGATTACCAAAACCCTACATTATCCTTTAAAATACGCACTTTAATCCGAATACACGAACTAAACTTGACACTACGCGTTTCGCTTAAAAACTGTGTTGCATGAGACTGATTCCTTTGGCCGCATCAAAGTGTTGGCCAATCACAGATACGCAGCGAGCTTACTAAGATCCTGCAAAAAAACAAAAACACTTTTTGCGTTTGTTTTTTACGATTGTTAACATAATTAATGTGATACAATGCCGATAGCAAGGAGATTTTCAAACCAGGAATAAGCTCGACGTTGTCAAATCGCTATTACGCTTTTAAGGGGGATTTCGTTTCGCTAGTGAATTTAAAATTTTAAATATGTAAAAATTATATTCAATGGTAAAAGTTAGTCATTAAAAAAATGTTTCTAAAAACAATAAACAAATAAATAAAATATTATGTCAGGAAAATATTTTAAAAAAGTCGGCATCAAACGAGAAAAATTTTTGTTTAGTTTTTTTTTTGGAAGATTAAGAAGGTATTAGAAATGCTTATTAACTTTAACCTCCAGTTTCTTGCCTTAACAGCAATTGTATTCACAATTGTCACAATGAGAATAAACTGATAGTTAAACCTAACTTGCCTTTATAAAAGTGGGTTTAGACTCTCGAATAATTTGTATGCAAGCGATTGAGATAAATTGAGCAGACAATTTTCATGTTTATTTATAACAATTAACATGCGATTGCACTTTTGTATGAAATAACCAAAATTTCAACCATTTCCTTTTCTTAATTTTTTTTTTCAAAATTAACCTCTAGTAGAGGATAAGATTTACCATCATTTTCCAACTTTGAAAAACTTGGCATTAAGTAACTACCACTGTACTAACTTAAGTGAATGTGTAAACGGAAGTTGACAATTTACTGCTTTGTGCAAATTTGGTACAAAATTGCTTGCGCAAACCAGTTTGTGCAAATTATCTGAGTCTAAACTTGCCTTTATACCGGGCCTAAGGCTGCGTCCATATGAAGCAAAAGCGTTTTCACACAAAACATTTTTGACTAATTACGTTAGAGAATGTTTTTTCAATGCTTTAAATAGGATCTGACATACAAGGATACATCAAAAGAAAAAGCACGCTGAAACAGTTGCAGTCAAAATGTTTTTACTCAAAATGTTTATAATGCAGCGAAATGTTTTGTCCGAAAACATTTTTGCTTCATCAGTGTGAACGCAGCCTAAGATTACAAATGAGCCAAAAGTTATTATGAGATTTCCTGCATTGTTAAATTTTACATTTTGTGAAAATGCATTTACGACAAGGACAAATTTTTGCCGTAATTTTTTTTTTTTTTTTAAATCAAGAATAAACTTTTTCGTGTAGTTGATAGAAAAGTGACACATAGTCTAATCAAAAATCGTGAAGAAAAGTGGGACTTTTGTCGTTAGCAACACTTTTCTTCACGATTTCAGCTAGCAACACTTTTCTTCATTAATTTTATTTATTAGCGAAAATTGTAAATGAACAATTTGTTAAATTATTAAATATTACACCAGAAGATGGGGAAACTGACCGCAACGCAGACACTGACAAATTAGAATTTATTACTTCACTTGCTGCCACTGTTGATGCTGACGTTTCAGAGGTAGAAGATTACTTTTCAGTCGAATTACAAAAAAATTTCTTTGAAATTTTTACTTTATTTTCGATACTATCTTCGACGTAGGCTTTTGCTACAACACTACTATGCCATTAGCCGTGTCTCTTCAAAACTTGGATGTCAGCTCCACTGTCGGCCAAAAAGGTCGCTGATGTCCTTCAGAAACAATGGCCTGTGAAGCTATTCGGCTCCGGCAGTCCTAAGTACGCAGCAATTTTCTTTGGTAAATTGTAGAAGGTGTTTATACCAATTGGTTGCTTTGTGCACTTGCGCTATCTATAAAATATAAATAGTCTGTAATGGTCCACATTTTTGGGTCTCAAGTTCAAATACTTTTTGTAAAGCTCAATTCCGTTTACTTCATCTTCCGATGTAACTGTAAAGACTCGTTTTTTTCTTTGTTTTCGTGTCATGTAATGTTATGACCAAAATATGGCCGCAATCTTCTACATCATCCACTTTTAGTAAACGTAATTCTTTCGCCCGACATGCTCCATGCAAAGCAATTACCAACACTACCTTCATAAGCAGAAAACTGTCATCAGGAGCTTTTTTTAAAAACTCCTTCATATTATCCATCGATAGAATTTTCGATTCTTTTGTCACATAACCGTCATTTTAACGTTTCAGGTAAGCCAGCAATTTTTTATATGCAGAAATATACACATTTTCATTTATTTGTAAAGTACTTCTCAGCATCGAGTACACTGACCATAGTGTTGAAGCTTTAAGAGTTTTCACCTAAGAATATTTAAAAATCAATGCTAATAAATCTTATAAATAAAACAAACCTTTCAAAAAAAGTACGCAATTAGAATATCTTCATTTGCCCCTTGCATATTTTATTCATTTCTTCAGCCACAGAACTGTTGGTAAGTTTTCTTTGCTTTGGCCCTTTTAGGTAATAAACTTGACTCTGCTTCTGATACCAATTGTAAAATTTCTTCATTATTCTCGTTTGATTGACTCATTTTAGATGAATGTTTTTTCACAAATTATTTACTTGCTCAAGTTTTGTTACTATGTCAACAAATGCTTAACATACTTTGATAACATGTTATTATTCTTCGACACTCTCATAATGTTAGCGTTATTTTCGCAAACTACACGAAAAAATAGCATGATCTACACGTTAGAAATCTGAATTTCCATGTTCGTGTTAATTTGATCCACTCGTGAGCTACGTTCACTCGTGAATTCAAACATTTACACTGACTGGAAAACTATCACATTTCTAAACTTATAAATCAATCGATCAATTCGACCTACTCTACATCTATCTATCTATTTCACTTTTGATGTCGACTTTTTGGCGGTCACTTAAAGAAATTTTACCCTTCAGCAACAGAAATGTACAGCTTTTTAAAAACGAAACTTTTTAAATAAAATAAAATCCACAAAAAATGTAAGAGCAAAGTAGTGTAGGTATTTATACAGTATGATTCAAAAGGACCACACCATCACTTGGATGATGCTTAGAACCATTTACTTGTTCTCAAAAATATAAAGAAAATTTTTCTACCAACTTTGTTTAGATATAGACCTTGAAAGATACTAATTTGATGTTGATGAGTTTGCTTCTTTTAATTTCAGATTTTTTTTAATTCTTTGCAAGTTTACTGTATTTTTTGACAAGTACACCTCGACCTACTCTATATACAGCGTTGCCCATTGTGATAACTTTAAACATTAATATTTAGAAAACCACGCGCCGTAAAAATATTCTAAAAGTATGTTTGTGCTCCTATTAACGTTCTCTATCATCACCTAAGCAGTAATGCAACCCTTTTAAATCACACTGTCTTGAAGTTAACCACTATAATTAAATTACAGTCGCTCTTAAATAAAATCTGAATATGAATGGAAAAAGGATGCTCAACATAAAATTTAGACGCAAGTAAATCAAGAAGAATGGCTCTGCGTGTCAAATTAATTTCTAAAAAACTTGCATGAAAATTAGAAAATAATTACTTTTTCTCTATGACTTTCGGTGGAATTTTGTTACTCTATTTTCTTCTGCTTCGTTATAAAACAATTTCAGCACCCTTGCTGTTGACCTTTTCGCTACCTCTGTTATCTACCTCTCGCTGCTGCTGCCACTTCTACAAGCAACAACAGTAAGAAGCGAAAGTGGATTCTTTACAAAGCAGCAACGATTATACTTAAAGCTAAGTAGGCGCAAAAAATCAACTCAAATCGAATTGGTAACAAAGTATTGCAAAAAATATAACAAATGAGGATATAAGAAATTATTGTAAACGTATATTAATGCGAGAAAACCATCCATAAAACCGCCACGCACAAACTACAAAGCATAAACTAATTTCCTTTAATATGCTTAATATGTATAGTATTACCACCGACATTTTTTAGGAGGACTAATTTTATATCAGGGGGACTTAGCCCAATAGTCCCAACATAGCTATGTCTGTGACAGGAAAAGAACACAGTAACGCTGTACTACCAGAAGTATGAAAAAAATAGAAAAAGTTATTTTATTATTATTTTCTTTTCTGTTATACATACAAGATTAGAAGTTTGATAACATAAAACATTTCCAAACAGTAAAAAAACTCTTGTTTCAAAAATAGGTATTTAACCAAATCTTGCATAAGAAGCAGGGTGGCCTTAAGATCACTGCTTTCCTACATGATTGACAGATTATAATTTCTGCAAAAAACCTATCTGTTAAAGTGCCCCTTTATTTTCGGACAGAGTGGTCGTTGCCTAAAGATCGCCATTACATTACATTAACTACTCAGAGGTAGTTTCAACGAAATTGCTTAACGAATCCAGTTAGGGCAATCATTCAAATGGCAATATTGAAAAATTATGATATGATTGTGTTCGATTGAATTGCACTGTCAGATGGAAAACAATTTCTTGATTGTTAGAAACTTTTTTTCGTCAGTCTTATAAAGAATGCAATAGAAATTAACAAGACCTCGGTGGAATAGCTTCGTGATTGTGCACCGCAAATGAGCGAGTGCGAAAAAAAGAAAAAAAAAAGACTGTGACTAAAATTAAGCCCAAAAATTCAAACTCTATGATTTTCCCTCAACAAAAATTGATTTGAGCAATCAATTTTCCCTCAACAAAAATTGATTTGAGCAATCAATGGTCTTCGTATAGAGAGTACGGCTCTGTCTTTCATAATTACAGCAAATACGACACAATTTTCTTTTTGTTTTGGGCCTAGCTTAAGAAATCTCATTGAAAAATGAAATCCAAGGATAGTTTATAAAACCAATTGACCACGCCAATATATGCAAATTGAGTTCTAAAAATATGAAATATTCTAGCTTCTCCAACTTCTGTCACTTTGTTAGTTGTTTTAAGACAAGAACGTTTCCATTCTAGAAATCAACCATGGAGATATTCATGCTCCAATCGAGGTTTCACCTGCCACAAGCATCTACCAACCAATTAAAACCGCCAAGACCGACGAATATTTCCAACAGGACAACAAAACGGCCTTCACAGGCGATGGCGTCCCAAGACAAATTCGAACCTTCCCTCTCGAACTACAGCGTATATAACACCCTAATGGCAGATGCCAACACGAGCCTAGCGTGGAACGCCAGCGACGCCTACACCAACACCACTAACGTTTCGTACTTTAATTTTGACTATGATTACCAAATGTTGAACGCCAGTGTCGCAACGACCAGGGAAACGTGGACGATATGCAAGGAGTGGACACCAGCACAGCACACGTTGTTCCAGACAGCCAATTTCTTTTTTGCAGCTGCATTTTTGGTGCCTGGAAGTTTCAAGCAGAGCGTCTTACTTGTAAGGTAATTAAAAAGAAATACTTTAAAGTGTAGAGTAAACAAGGTCAGCAAAAGCTTAAGGTTGTAAACAGTATCATGATGCATTAAAAAGTTATAAAGCACGTTCAAAACTTCCTTGCAAGCTCTCTCTTTTCGTGGTCTCTAATGAGCTTCTTTCTTTTGCAGAGCGTTGTTATCGTTCGGCTTTATATTCCTGACCTTCTGGGCGGGCGTTGAGGTCTGCGCTCCGGATATTCTCTTATGGAACATGCTCCTTGTGATATTGAACTTGACTCACACCCTGTTGTTGACGTGGCGTTTTCTTCCACCGACGCTTACCTTAGAATTAACCGAGCTTTATCTCAAGGTGAGTGCAGAACACGCAAAAGCTATGCACGTAACTCCATCACGAATCTTATTCCATAAATTTACTTGCGATATAAAGTGTTATGCAATACCAACTGTAGAATGCTTTTAAAAATACGTGACATACTAAATAAATGGTCCTTTAAGAACTCCTTTTGCCTATGTTTTTTTTTCAATCGTCTCAGCAATGACTATGTGCACATAAAATATCTAGTTAGGTATTGAACTTAACAGGTATGTCCCTTAGATCTATGATTTTCACTTCTTCCTCTTAAGTTCCTTTCAATATTTTTGCTATAAATCACCATTTACATTGACTTCTTTACTTTTTCATTCATATAAAATTCCCTGCAATCGTTGAAATCTATTTTCTTGAATTTCAACCGTTATTAGAGTTATTGAAGTGTCAAATCTGACACTCATAATTAATTTATGTCCTGCGGAGAACTTGTAACACTGAACACGCCGCAAATATCCGACATCGTCCATCACAGCGGTAATTCAATATTACATAACCCAGTTACACGGTCCGAGGTGACCTAAATTGTTACTAAATATTGCACGAGACTTAACACAGCAATTTAGAGGGATAACCCAATTCTGATTAATTGTAGGTGTTCAAACCACTACGCGTCAGCAAGAAACACTTCAAAGAACTGGTGAGAGAAGCCCAAGTTGTGAACTTGGAGCGCGGTGATATCTACGCGGTCGAAGACGTTAGCGCCGCCGATGAAAAACTATCGATCCTCTTAAGGGGCAAGTGAGTATCTGAGGATGAGGTGAAGTGGTGAAATCCCGGTGGTTTTTGGTGCAGGTTAAGAGTAACGTGCGAAGACACGCACCTGCATTTCATCAACGTACACCAGTTCGTGGATTCCCCGGAATGGGAGGCCAACCACGATCAATCCGATGATGTTTTCCAAGTATCGATCACTGCTGAGGAGGACAGTGTGTACCTCTGCTGGTCTCGGATGAGACTTGAAAGGATACTTAGGCACAGGCCGATGCTCAAAATAATACTCGACTGTATTATAGGTAAGAAAGCTCTTCATCATCATTGTGTCAGTTTTTATAATTTGATGCTTAATGCAAAAAATCCTATACTTTTCTTTCTGGTCAAATTTAGCATGTGCTCATACTATCGACTATGGAGTTTGAACGGCTTCGGATACATGTAGATCTTACTCTACTTGGTTGACGTCTTCACATAATATCATTGGTTTTTCTCTGTAGGTAAAGACATAACTCAAAAGCTGTATTCTCTGAACGAACACTTGAGTGGCCTTGAAGATGATCGAAAGAGAGGTAGACGAGCAGAAATATGGGCGAGAGCTCAGGCGAGGAGCATGTCTATGGATGCCGTAAACACGGGAACGACGGGCCTGGTACGCTCCACAGCATACAGAAGCTCACAACGAAAGCACTCCCTAAATTCGGCTCAAAGTAAAACCTTTCGTCCAATTTTGGTTAACATTTATTGATTGAATCATGGCAACATTGCAGATGATTCCCTGGGTGGTCTACAAACCCAATGTTGGGTACCCCTGGTTGCAAACCAATTTCCAGCAGTCTCCCCCTTCATGCCGCACAGGACTTTCGTACCGCGCCCGGATTCAGCTACGAACTCGCCGTTTCTCAATCAACGCCAGGATTCCGTAACGAGTTCTCTGCGCTTGCCTGGACTTCAAACTCCAACCAGGACGAGATCTTTCCGGAAAAATCGCGAGGTCAAGTTTAAGAAGTACCTTAAGTAACAAATGCCGCGTGCTTAAGAAGCTTGCACGTGCGCTTTTGTGATCTTGATACGCAGTCGCTAGTCGACTGAGTACTAAAACGTGCAAGCTAAATGTCTTTATCATGACATATTCATGTACTTAACCATAATAATCTACGCAATACAGTAGATCTGTACGTCTTCACTCAATTCAGTTCTTCAAATCTACACACATACTGAATTGATCATTAACTAAATCTTATTTCACATTCTTTGTATTCGATCATCAATATACTCGATTTAAAACGAAATAGAACGTGCAGATCTCATAATAAAATGGGCCAAAAAAATACATATTACAAAGCAACGGCGTACAGTAACATTAACATGTATCTAGCAAATAAACGTTACTTGCAACATTTTCCCTAAATCAGCAGTTTTAACTAAATCCAAACTTTAATTATCAAACAACTTAAGTCGTTGCCGTGATCAGCTCGGCAATCCATCTGATTATCTCATGAATATGACTAAAGAAAGTGACCAAAAATTAACTGTGCCTTGGCGTCACCACAGTTTTTCAGCTGTGTACATAGAACAAAGGAGAATTGATTTGTCACTGCGAACCTAACACGGATTAGTAGATATCTCACGTGAATTTATTTTTCTACGGACAAAATTTACTCGTAAGAAACGTTCCCATCGTATTTGATGTACCTACCTACTACTAGAAAATCGGTTATGTAGATTATTTACAAAAGTAAGAGCCTATTCGAGACGTCTTCTACCAACTCCGAATTAAATTACTACATTTTTTTTTTATTTTCGAAACCCCCAGACCAGTTTCGGTTTAACTCTGGTATCGAAAGCTCCCATATAAATTATAGTCTACTCGTCACTTCAGAAATATCCTACTCCCTACTCTGTATGCCTTCCACTGAGGATCCCAATGATCATTTTCTACTTTTACAACCGCAACGCTAAAAACATCTTATAAATATAGAGCCTTAACTATGGATTAGCGAATTAATGTTATGCATGTTTATATGTGTTTATATTTGTATATTTATATCGATGTTATAAATGTTTGTAAAAAATATATAAAATAAAACGTGCTGCTACACCCAAACGGACTGTTACTTCAAAGACAAATCGGCGCCAAAAGTTTGGGATAACCAGTACTTGCGATCTATCACACGAGGATAGTTCAAATTTGAAGGAGACTTTTCATACTATCAAAGTATTCCAATGGATTGTTCTTTGAAGACTGTGAGTTTGATCAAAGCCAAAGCTCGATTATCTACGGGCAAAATTCTCTTTTTGGGATTACTAGGGTAGTGAGCGCACAGATTTTCTTCACTATCAATGCTGCCTACTACTACGAACATCTAAAAAAGTGTCCGAAAAGGAATTCTAGATACAAAAAAAGGAGTCTGTATATTAGCGTACACAAAGGGATCAATTTTTCCGTTCAGGAGAGAAAAGAAATATTAAACTACTCAGATTAAGTTCAAACCGCGATTTAAAACAAAAAAGCCTTGTACTTTGCATTGAATTACAAGGAAAGATTTAATTCTTAGTGCGGCCTCTTGCACCATTCTGGATAGCCTTAAATCGGCAAGTTAAGAAAATTGTACTTTTTCAGCAAAAAAGGAGGGGAGTTATGAATCCGTTGCGTGGGCAAAAATTATCTCCCACTTGAAGTTTCGCGCGGGATAAAAATATTTAAATTTGATTGGGGGAGAAAAATCAGTTCTATTTCCGACAAAGTTTTTCCACCTTCTCTCTGCGTGTTTGTTCTTGTCGCGAATCTTCTACAATTTACGTTTTCGTGAAAAAAGCAATTAATTAATTTGCTTTCGATAGTAAAGAAAAGAATACTTTCTATAAGTGTTTTTAATTTTCTTATAAACATTTAAGTAAGTCATTAACGACGTGTCTTCGAAATTAAAGAGAAATTAAAGTGCTCCAAAATCTGGATTACGGGAAGACCTGTGTGAGCTAAAAAAATCAATTAGGATTCAGAAATTAACAAAAGCTTTAAAATTGGTACAGAATACCATTTCTTCTCTTTTAAATAAATAAATAAATAAATAAATATCGATTTTATTTCTGTTGGCGGAGTTCAGCAAAATTGCTGCTCGACCACTCAACCAACGCCATAACACAATTATAATATAGATAATGAATAAAAAAAATAATAATAATAATGATAATGAAAAATAATAATACTCTTAATGATAATGAAAAATAATAATACCCTTGATGATAATGAAAAATAATAAGTGATTATAAGAACTAATTTCATTGTTTTAACTTTTTTAATTTAATGTAATTGGTCACTGATTCAAGAAGAGTAAAATTTTGAAATTTCTTTTGAAAGCTGAATTCGATTGATTTCGTAATTCTTTAGGCAATGAGTTGTAGAGCTTGAACCCGACAAAAATAAAGCATGATTCACTATATCGAGTATACTTATGCACCTCAAATTAATTTTATGTAATTAGCTACGTGGTGTCAGCAAAGTCTTTAAGTAATTCGGCGTGGAACTTGAAATGATTCTATGTATTAAGCAACCTAAATGCAACACCCTTCTGTCCTGCATGTTTATCTACCAAATGTCAGTCAATTTAGAGCTCACATGATCACATAACTTTAAAATCGAAGATGAACCTTAAGTATGAGTTTTGAATTCTCTGAATCCTAGTTGCACAAGATAAATCAAGACACAGGCCGTAGACAGCATCATAATAATTATATGATGATAAAACTGAACTTTCACATAATCGTATGCGGAGCTGTTTAGTTAAAAATGTTTATTTGTATATAAGCTTTTTAATATGCCAAAAGATTTCTGTGTTAGCTTGTTAATATGAGTTATAAAACGCAATTGTTCGTCAAAGACAAGACCAAAATTATTAACACATTTGGAGAAAGAAATTTTGTTATCGTCAACAAAAATATTCATACTATTCGACCCTTTCTCGATTCTTACTGCTGCCAAAAACAATGGCCTGAGATTTATTGTGATTCACATGTAATGAATGCTCTTTTGATACGATAAGTAAACGTTCTAGGTTATCATTTATAAGCCTTTCCGTGGTTGCAAAATCAGAAATGTGAAAGTGATGGTAAATTTGCGTGTCGTCTGCATAACAGTGCCAACTGCAATTTAGACTAGAGTGCAAATCAGCAGTGTAAATTATAAACAGGAGAGGACCTATAATTGAGCCTTGAGGCTTGAGTGGATAGGCTGATAAGTTGAAGAAACGTTATTAAAAGTAACAGTTTGAGACCGGCTGTGCAGATAGGAGCTCAGAAATTGCATTGAACCATCAGATAGTCCAAAATAATAAAGTTTTGCGGCCAACAGTTTGTGATTAATAATATCAAAGACCTAAGAGTAGTCCAGTAATACCAAAGCAGATAATTTTCCTTTTAAGATATCATTAATAACTTGCAATAAAGCTATAGTAGTACTATAACCAACCCTAAAACCTGCTTGATTATTGGGTAAAATTTTCGAATTATTTAAAAAAGGCAAAAGCTGTCTGTGAACTGCACGCTCAACTATTTTAGGCATAACAGGGAGCAGACTAATTGGCCGCAAGTCAGACAACGCCCGAGGAAGCTGACATTTAGATAAAGGTACTACCAAAGCACGCTTCCAGATTTCAGGGAATTTCGATTGAGAAAAACAGGCATTAATTATATGAGTAATGAATTTAACGATAAAAGGCATACATAAATGTAAAATTCTTAGAGAAATGCAATCATAGCCAGTTGCGTTTGATTTTAAAGAATAAATAATACTTACTACATCAGAATCACTGAGAGAACGGAATTTAAATTCACCTGAAAAATTTTCAAATCGGTTGCTAGAATAAAATTTGATAATTAGGTACTTGCTTGGTGTATTGTTTAACAGAATTTATAAAAAAATCATTTATATCTTCAGCGTTACCTATAAGTGCTCCATACCCCACGAGAACATTTTTGTTTTAAAACGTATTCCATATAGGCTTTCTTTCCATGTCTAATTGCATTTGTAGTAGTGTTACGTAACGATTTATAGTACTCCCAGTCAACTAAACTTTTTGTACGTTTAAACTTAGCTTAAGGCATTTTTCCTCCTTTTTATCATAAGCCGAATTACATCAGTCAGCCAAGGCGAGTAACATTTAGTAACATTGACAGTTTTCAGAGGCACAAATGTATCCATTAGAGTTTGAATATTTTCGGTAAAAAATAAAGCTTTTTCATTTACGTCTGTAATATGAAAAATATTACTCCATGGAATTGAGCACAGCGCATCATAAAATTGAGTGTCATTTAGGTTTTCAAAAACACGACAAGTAACATATTTCGGTGACGCCTTGACAGTTTCAAACTGAAATTCACAATATACCATATAATGATCAGAGACATCAATTACATCAACATTAGAAACTGAATTAGGGTCACTAACAAATATGAGATCAAGTAACGTGCTGGAATAACTTGTTACCCTGGTGGCATCGCTGACCAGTTGACTAAGACCATAAGAGTCAAAAAAATTGGAGATTAAGATCTCCCATACAGATTATATCATCTACGGAAAGTAAAACAGAAGTAATTACAAGTTCCAGTTCGTTCTTAGTTTGTGAAAAATTAGAATTAGGAGAGCGATATATAACACCCACCCCAATTTTTTTCTTATGTAATTTAAGACTTAATTTTCGAATTAATTTTTTACGTAGGGTGCTGGGAAAATTTCTGGAATCTAGTACTCTAGTGGTGTTAGCGTTTTTCAACTGTCATATTTGAAAAATTTGAACTTTTTCACTTATAATGCTTTTAACAGTTCGTACCTAAGTGAACTAAGACTGTTTACACAGCGTTTTAAGAAGAGAAATTTTGTGTAAAAATGGAAATCTCGCGTGAAAATTTTCGTGCCATGATTTTTTACGATTTCAAATGTGGTCTAACGCCGAAAGAATGCATCCATCGGCTTCGTATGGCTTTTGGAAATGAAGCACCATCAAAGTGCAGTGTTTAAAATTGGTTTGCCGAATTCCAGCATGGACGTACCACTCTCAGTGACGAATTTCGTGAAGGTCGTCCATCAACATCTGTTGTTGCCACTAATGTTGATGCTGTGCGTGAAATGATTGAGCGAGATCGGCATGTGACATACCGTGAGATTCAAGCATCCTTGGGCATTGACATGAAAGCAATTAACGTGATTTTGCACAATCATTTGAACGTACGAAAGATTTGCAGTCGTTGGATTCCATACAATTTGACACAAGCGCAGAAACAGGGTCGTGTCAAATGATGCGAAGAAATGCTCAAAAAATTTAACCGAGGTCGTTCAAATTTGGTTTATAACAGCGTTACTGGTGACGAAACATGGATCTATTCGTACGAGCCCGAAAGTAAACAACAATCTACCGTTTGGGTATTTCAACGTGAGCCAAAACCAACAAAAGTTGTTCGTTCACGCAGTGCTGCGAAGCAAATGGTCGCTTGTTTCTTCGGTTTAACTGGACATGTAGCAACTGTGGCTTTAGAGGATCGAAGAACCGTAAACGCTAATTGGTATACTACAATTTGTTTGCCGGAAGTCATCGATCAAATAAGAAGAAACAATCGAAATCGACGAATTATTCTTCATCATGACAACGCCAGCTCTCACTCAGCATGTCAAACCGTTGATTTTTTATCCAGTAAAAATGTTGAATTAATGACTCATCCCCCGTATTCACCTGATTTATCATCTAATGACTTTTTTTTGTTCCCAAGTATCAAAAGTAAAATGCGCGGTGAGCGATTTTCGTCGGCTGAAGCAGCGGTTGAAACATTCCGGACACTGGTTTCTGAGGTATCAGCTTCAGAGTGGAAAACGTGTTTTACTAATTGGTTCGAGCGTATGCAAAAGTGTATTGACATCAAAGGCGATTACTTCGAAAAACAATAGAACCATTTACCAAATTTCATTTGGTTTTTTTCATATCGTTTCCAGAAACTTTTCCAGCAGCCCACGTATTATGTTGCTTATATTATTCTTATTGATTTTGTGTTATTTTATATTTAATTGTCTTTGAATTTTTGAATAATATTCTAATTCCATTTCACCGTTAAAAATGTATCTTTGTACAAGAGCATGTTCTCGGGAAATATCTTGATAACTACTACTAAGACATAAAAAAAGTTTCGATACCATTTTTTCAATTTTAAAAAATAAATTCAAGTCGAACACTTTGACAAGAAAGAAGAATAAGTGAAAATTTCGTCAAAGGTCTTTGCGTAAGTCTTGTTGGTCGTCGGGATTGCGATGGAGTTTTCGAGCTACTCTTCTGCTGATAAGGCTCCAAATTGGGCCGAAATGGATATGCAGAGAATGCTCGAAGGCCCCATTGTAATCCAGACAACTTGCAGCCTAATTTTGCAAGTTTACGATGACACTCTAAATATTCGCACTGGCCATCTCATGTATGATGGCTTAAGAGGCGGCAATATTGCTATTCATAACACAATTACAGGTCAGAAAATTGTCGTCGATGGTGTGGCATGCTCCTCTTTTTTTAACGAGTGGCGCATCGTCGTTTTGAGGGTAGTTTTTATTAATTACTTCTTAAAAACCAAAGTAGAAATTTTTTTTTTTTTAATATTTTTCACATACTGTCGGACATCGCTTCTTATCATGGTTTTTCTTTGGCGGAACAATTGTCAGTCACTCTGTATAGAAATATAAACGGTGATTCAAAATTATCTCCCGATACTTTCGAGGTGAATAGAACTTTATTATTTTATTTATTTTAATTAACTATGTTAATTTTTTGTTTTTGCTTATTTTATGAATAAATTTGTTCTACGGGTTTAATTGTTTTATTTTACCTAAATTACGGACATCTACCGAAATTTTCCACAACTATCTTCAGAAATGTACGCTTTGCCGGTTAGCAGCACTATACGACGCTTGACATTTCTGGTGTTTGCTCGTCGGTGATATAACCTCAATTTCGATCCGACAACCATAAACCATAAATGCCAGTGAAAACGTAAAAGTACGTTGATACATCGTTCAAGATGCATAAAAATAATAGAGGTAAAAATTTCGTAAAGAAGGGCAATTACCCGAGGAAAGATAGAGAAAAGGCTGATACCGTTCATGCGGAACAGTTACAAGAAATTGACGTGGGCATTACGGAATACATAAACGAAGCAGGGGGCTTTTCAGCGATCCTCAAAGCTCGTTACTCCGATTTTCAGGTCAATGAAATCAACCTCGCCGGCGAAGTCGCCGTACTAACTGACACAAAAGTGCCTGTCGAATTCACCAATGGTAATTCCAATTTTCCAGATAATCAAACAGGATTTTAATACCACAATTTCAGCAAAAAATGCAAAAGGAAGCGATGAATTAACTGAGGCGACGCCCTTGGAGATTATCCCTCAGGAAATTTGGGACCAGATTTTGGAGATGATGAAGTCGACGGAAGATAAAATCATTGAATTCGAAGTGACCTCCTTGAGCAAGGAACAAAGGGGTGAAATACACAACATCGTGAAGAGAATATTCAAACAAAAAATTGTGGCTTCGACAATCAATAAAAATGACAAAAGATATTTAGAGTTTAAAAAATACAACAAAGAAGGTGATTACATTGATTTTTTTTTTCTCTATAGGGTGACTCCATTTTATTGATTTCATAAAGAATTTCATCATCTCTAAAAACCATGTACAACTTATGACTAACTCACTTTTTTCAGTTTTGCTTTTTAAGAAAATGTTTCTTATTTTCAGATAAAAGAATTGACTACCAATGGCCGAAAGGTCTGGGTCAGTATGTGCACTTTCTACTATACAAGGAAAACATCGATACCTTAGAAGCAATCCTAAAGGTGAGTGATTGCTTGAGGATGAGGTCCTCAGCTTTCACGTATGCAGGTGTGAAGGATCGCAGGGCAAAAACCACGCAGTGGTTGTGCGTGCGAAGGGTGGAGCCCTGGAAGCTCCTCCACAAGACTCGCCCTCTGCGAATGTTGCGCTTAGGAAATTTCACCTTCAAGGATGAGCCATTAAAACTTGGCCAACTCAAGGGTAACAAATTTCGAGTTGCTCTTAGGAATGTGATAGCCGATGATGTCTTGATCAACAGTGCCATGGAGGGCTTAAAGGAGAAAGGTTTCATCAATTACTATGGACTGCAGAGGTTTGGCAATGACAAAGAAGTTCCTACTTACGAGATCGGTCAGCAGCTTCTCTTAGGAAAATTTAAAGAGGTAACATTTTTGTCAAGAACTAGTTTAAAAGAGAAAATTTGATTTGATGTCTTTAAAATGCTTCGTTTGAGACACTTTCTGATTTTTGTAACTTGGGAATTAGTAAAACTTTAAGTATATTTTTTAAAAATTGTCAATACTTGAAACTTTAAGTTCATAGCCAGGATTAATTTAAGCCTAAATTAGATTGTGACATACAATATGCTGTACTTCATAGTGTGTATCACATTCTAATTAGATTTAAATTTAATCCTGGCTTAATTTTCCTGTAACTCAGACACATTGAAATATTACAAAAAAATCATATAGGCAACCACAATTCCTCAGGCGCTTTTGATTTGCCTTGGAGGAGCCACTATTTTGATTTATGGCAATACATATTTTTATTAATTCATTGCTTTTGCAATTCTTATACTTTTTTTTTGTAATTTGTATTTTACACAACCACTTTCATTACTTTGTGATAACATCTGCGTACGTTTTTTTAAACTAACTTCACGAACACCAAATTCGAATCTTGTCACAGCTAGAACTAGAACTAGAACATCACTCTCTAAATAAGAACTGTTTCAAAAAACGCGTCTGTCTGTTTCTGTTTATATAGAGCTCCTTCCATTCTCAATAGACTTATTGGCGGCGCAGGGAGTAACAATAATTCAGAGTAATAAAGTTAGAAATGTTTTCAGGCCTGTGACTTAATCTTAAAATGCAAAACCAGTGATGATCCGCATTCAGACATCACGAATGCAAAGCAAATGTACAACAACACGAGAAACGCCAAGGCGGCCAGTGAATGCTTCAAAGAGAGCACCAACAAATGCGTGGAATCCAAGTTGATGATTGGCTTAGCGAAGACTAGCAAAAACGAATACGTAAACGCCTTAGAAAATGTATGCTCTAAGTATAAACACTTCCTACCAGAAAAGACCAAGTTTCATTGCAGATCCCAAGAAATATGAGATTAATATATATTCACGCCTTCCAAGCTATGATCTGGAACAAAATGGTTTCAAGGAGAATTAAAGAATTCGGCTTGAAACCTATAGTTGGAGATATGGTTGTCATTCAAAGCGATGGCGAAGAAAAACAAGAAGAAACAGAAGTAGTAAGCGACGTAGAGCAGGAAGAGCCTGACTCTGATGTTGAGTTACATGAGGAGACTACAGATAAAGGTATCACATTTTCGGTGTTCAATTTTTAAAGTAATACCTCAATTTCAAGTTGAAAAAAAAAGGGAACGAGTAAAACACTTAACCTTGGATGACTTGGAGAATTACTCGATCTATGATATTGTGTTGCCTCTACCAGGGTATGATGTTGAATATCCTGAAAACACAGTCAAAGATTGGTACAGGGAAATTTTGGAGGAACGTGGGCTTACCTTAAATATGCCTAAGCAACGCGTGAAGTAAGTCACGTTCTACATATTTGTTAAGGTCTTCATATAATTTTCTAGGACTTATACCTTGAGTGGAGCCTATAGGAACATCTTGCAGAAAACGGTGGACCTAAGCTGGAAAATCATGCACTACAACGATCCAAACGACAACTTAATTCATTCGGATTTCGACCAGATTTTAGGCAGAGAAGAACCGCAAGATTGCCCGGGTCGGTCCGATATTAAACGATGTAATTTTGTTTTTAACGCTTGCAGATTTCAGATGGTAAATACAAGGCTCTTGTGATAGAATTCGGCCTCAAATCATCATCATACGCGACCATGACAGTGCGGGAAATCCTCAAAACCGACACGTCAAAGTCCACTCAAGAAAAACTGAATAGCTACCACGATGCCGTGACCCTTGCGAAACAAGAAGTGCCTCTAGATTGTGCTCAACCCAAGAGTTTGCTGGCGGATCCTGAAAAGTTTGCCGAGTTCAAGAGAAGCATTTTTGGTAATGCAAGCGAGGAAGATACTCCCAAGAGGAAATGTGATGAGGAGGAGAAGGGGGGAAATTCTCCGGCGAAAAAAACTAAAATCAACGAGGATGACAATAACGATGTAGATAATACCGAAGAAAAGGACACTGATATGAAATTGGAACCAAGTCTCGTGTGATGATCACTTCAGTATTCAAGCTTAGGCTTTAATCAAATATTTATCAGTTCTGTTGAACGTTGTATCACAATAAAAGCAGTTTATATAATTTTCAGTTTTTTTTTCTAACTTATAATGTGTTTAGGCGTGATAGTAATTCAATATTTATTGTAAATGTAAAACTTCAATGAACCAAATGGTGAATAAGGAAGAGATGTAAGTAATCTGATTTTGCTGTCGGCTAAAAGTTGGCGCCCAACTTATCAGAGACAGGGGCTTTAAAATAAATGAAAGAATTGAATATGCGCATTTAATACTTCTTGATTGCAGCGTTTCTAAATAATAATAGATAACAGAATTTTACGATGGAATGAACGTATAACGCAACTTAGCGCAATTTTTCTGTTGTCACATGAAACTGACTGCATGACAACCTTCGCCTTTCACTTTCAAAAGAAGGGAAAAACAAAACTCAAGTTGATAATTATGAAGAGTATTTAATTAGTGCTTCAGAAACGAATTGGAAAAAAAAAAACTGCGGAGAAATCGTATCTAAATTCATTTCATGTTTTGTTTATTTAATTATTATTTATTCATAAATTACGAGTTTAAACTCTAAAAAACATTCAATTTCAAAAAAACATTCTAATAAACATCCTTGCACTTGCTACCGTAAATTAGCAATTTGCAAAAAAATTGCTAAAAAAACTCTAAGATGTGTGAACGTTTACTTCACGATTTGAGACCTTGTCATTGAACTTTTTGTTGCCCCCTCTTTAACGCGGGTCATTTACAAAAAAAAAAAGAAACATTTCATTAGTGAACTTTCCATTGGCCCATGCCTTGTTCAATGATGAGAGTTCGCCGATAATTAAATGTTAAATAAATAACCATCGCATTAAAAGATTTTTTTCCCGCCAACAAATAATACTCATTAATATTTATGATCGAGAAATATGCGAAACTTGGAGATATTGTAACGACGGGTGTGCAAAAATTTGAATAAATGAAGTTTTATAAATAAATTCTGGGTAATTTTGATGGTAGAACGGGAAAAGAAAGCGCCCATAGGTCACGGTCGCACCAATTAATTAAAAAACCGAGCGCGCAAAATTGCAAATACCACTTGATTTTAATCAACGCTCTAACTCGATTAGTATGTAAATTGTGCAGGCACAATTGCGATGCACATGGGACAGGCTGTATTAGGTTATGCGTTGTTTGTCAGATAAGGCGGAATCGATCGGTAGATGATGTTCGCGCAAGGCAGGAACTTCAGGACCGGACCTGGTAAACATAGTGAAGCAACAAACTGCTATTACGCTATCTAGATAGTTGTAACATGCCTAGGTTCATATATTATATAAAATAAATTCTGGCACCATTTGTTTTGCCCTACACTTGTTCAACCTACACAACCTTTTTACTCACGATGCCTCCACCAAGTTGACAAAGTTCATAGATTATAAATCACCCTGTATATTTATAAATAGTGCTGCAACTTTTAGGGATTAATTTCTTTTTACCAAAGAAGAAGTGCGTATCGATCACCATCCTTAGGTGGGATTCACTCCATTTCTTCCATTCTTGAAATCATCGACATTATTTCTTCATCGTTATTTTCTTCCTCTAACATAGTAGCAACTTTTGAATGCATTAATAATTAATTTTCCTCTGCAAATTATACAGTGACCGCCAAAAAGTTCGCACCATATGGGGAAATTTTTAATTTTTTATTTTTTTCAAAAACTTTTTACGCCAAAAATTTGTGCACGTTCGACAACCTAAAATAAGCAAAACAGATCTGGTGAGCAGTTTTTATTGTGGCCAAAAATGGCGTCTATTGAAAACACGAAAACTGAAAAATTGTTATAATTTTGAATTACTGCATATGTGAGAGGAACTTTTAATAGGGCCTGATGGGCTTTTTCAAAATGTATCGTTCAATATTCAAACAACACTTCCAACACCATAATATTTTGAAAAATAGAAGATTTTCCATTTTTTTAAGTTTTCTTCGAGATTTGAAACTGTGAATGAGCATTCGGATATTTAACCCCTACGAATAGTCTGCTTATTAATTTTTTATCATAAAAATTATTTAAAAAAATCTAATTTGTTGTAGGGTTCTAAAGTGTAGCACGAATAAGAAAATATGAGACGGTTTTTCACGTTTTTGGTGCAATGCCTTTTTCACACGAAATTTTCTGTTATCCTTTTTTATTCCGACATGATACATTTCTAATAAACCCAATTTAACATAAATACACCAAAAATTCCAAGCATTACACGAAATATTTGCTATGACTTCATTTAAAACGGTTCATACAAAATCGACATTTTTATGCCGTTTTTTGAGGTGGCCATGAAATATTTACTGTTAGAAAATTAAAAAACAATTGCAGAGTTCTTAATAATTGTAAAGTTTTGTTTACATCTGAGACATCCTCACTTATAAAATATGCCTGCCTCATTAACAGCTCAAGAAAAAATTGAAATTGTTTTGATTGTCGGCGATAATTATAAATCGCATAGAGAAGCAGCTGAAATTTTTAGTCAAGCACATCCTAACAAACATATTTCGCCTACTACAGTTGGAAGAATTTTAACAAAGTTTAAAGATTCAGGATCTGTTGAAAATTCCTTTAAAAAGTCACATAGCAACTGGATTACTAATGAAGACACACAGATTGAAGTCATACAAAACGTTATTGAAACTCCCAGAACTTCTGTATGGAATGTAGCACGCAACTGTAACGTTTCAAAGATGTCTACAAGAAAAATTTTAAAGAAAAATAAATTCAAACCGTATAAACCAAAATTTATTCACACGTTGAAGAAACGAGACTTTAATGCACGTTTTTTCTTCAGTTTTTGGTTTCAAGGTTAATTGGAAGAGCAAAGATCCTTCGTCAAACGTACTTTTTTAGTGACGAATCCAATTTTTCTTCTAACGGTGTTGTAACCTCACAAAATTGTCGATGGTGGGCAGATGAAAATCCGCATTTTACAGTGCAAGCACAAGACCAATATTCTTTCAAGACCAATGTTTGGTGCGGCATTTTGAATAATCAGATCATTGGACCATATTTTTTTAGAGAAAACCTTAACTCTGAGAGACTTTTAAATTTTTTGGAAAATGAATTTTTTGTTGAGATTGAAAATTTACCGTTAAGAGTACGAAGGAATATGTTCTTTCAATTGGATGGTGCCCCTGCTCATAGCACACTTGATGTTCCGAACTTCTTAGATCAATTGTTTCCTGACAGATGGAAAGGATGATTTTCAAATATTCCATGGCCACCACGCCCACTGATTCTTTCCTTTGGGGATATTTGAAAAATGAAGTATACAAGCATCGTCCATTTAGGAACATTGATTAGCTGGAAGAAACCATAAGAAGATGTGCAAGACAAATTTCATCAATTTTTTTGAGAATTGTGGCCCGGGAGTTGTATGTTAGAACTGTCTTGTGCATAGAACGGAAAGGCGGTTTTGTTGAATTGTAATGTTTTTTTTTTTTTATAATCGGACATTATTCACAGTACTCACTATTGTCGACTGTTAAAATAATTTAAATCTTTTTTTGAGTTGATAATTTCAAATTCATTTATTAATAATTATGTATTTGTTTATTGTATTTGTAGCCCATTTTAATAAATTAAGAAGTAAACAACGTTGTAACATAACGTTTTTTCTTTAATTTTCTGACAATAAATATTTCATGGCCACCTCAAAAAACGGCATTGTATTAACCGTTTTAAATGAAGTCACAGCAAATATTTCGTGTAATTCTTGGATTTTTTTGTGTACTTATGTTAAATTGGGTTTATTAGAAATGTACCATGTCGGAATAAAAAAGGATAACAAAATTTCGTGCGAAAAAGGCATTGCACCAAAAACGTGAAAAACCGTCTCATATTTTCTTATTCGTGCTACACTTTAGAACCTTACAACAAATTAGATTCTTTTAAATAATTTTTATGATAAAAAATTAATAAGCTGACTATTCGTATGGGTTAAATATCCGAATGCTCATTCACAGTTTCAAATCTCGAAGAAAACTTAAAAAATGGAAAATCTTCTATTTTTCAAAATATTATGGTGTTGGAAATGTTGTTTGAATACTGAACGATACATTTTGAAAAAGCCCATCAGGCCCTACTAAAAATTCCTCTCACATATGCAGTAATTCAAAATTATAATATTTTTCAGTTTTCGTGCTTTCAATAGGCGCCATTTTTGGCCACAATAAAAACTGCTCACCAGATCTGTTTTGCTTATTTTAGGTTGTCGAATGTGCACAAATTTTTGGCGTAAAAAGTTTTTGAAAAAAATCAAAAATAAAAAATTTCCCCATACGGTGCGAACTTTTTGGCGGTCACTGTATAAAATGACAACTGTTAACATGTGCATCAGCGAAATACGCAGAATAACTAGACCGCTTCTTGTGTAAGCACTGCTTACGAATTGTGCCGTTGACCAAAGCTTAATTATAGGGTGTCCAGCGGATATGGTAAACACGAGTCTATATGCCATTTCTTTATTCACTGGACCACACGTGCAGTACAATTCAGAAATACGATAAAAGTCTTCTTCGAAAATTTATTCGAATTTTATTTGCACACAGATCAAAATCTTTCAATAATTATTTTCTTCGAAGTCTTTCAAAGTTGAGAATATTTCTAAAAGGCCTCAAATTTGCAGTGCCTTAACCTTAAGAGTACCAATTCAGTGCTTATCCAGATTCCCAGAGTCTGCTCTAAATCCTAATTTATTAAGATGGCCCTCACAGAATCAAGAATCAAGATCCATAACGATCCTTATTTCTCGTCACCGTTCTGACTAGTACTTACTCAATAAATTTCTTCGCTTGAATCCGCCAACAGTTTGACTTTTTTGCTAATTATTTCCCAGAAAACTACAACAAATAGATACTTCAGACTAATAAAAAAGGAAGGGCAGAGACATACCGAAAGTAACCTAGCAAAGGGGAGCAAGAAGACGGAGAAAAAGTGTAAAGAAGCATCGATAGTCATGGTATGATTATAGAGATGGAAGGAATTTGGGACCATGAAACAACGGCAGACTCAACTCCACTAGCCTCACATCCGTAAGGACGGAAGAGCAAAGAGGATTAAGTCTTTGCTACTTTTAGTTCTTCTCCCTATAGTCTGTCTTGGTTAGGCACAAAAACCACTAGCTGGGTTCAGCGAAATTAGCTTTTAAGTGTATCATGCTGTTGACGTCGCTTTTCATTTCTTCTACCCATCGGGTTTTGATGAAGTACGGTTAGCTGTATTAGATGTAAGGTTTGCCGGACTATTCAATACCAGCGTAAGGTGTATGGTGTTTGTCGGACTATCACTGCACAATTGGTGTTATTTGCCAGGCTATACAGCACCAGCCGTGAGTATTGCAAGGCTATTTAGCACAAGCAGACTTTTATATTTCGGCGGGGATTAGGTAACTTTGCATCATTGGTCTATTTGTCTGTTCGAATCAGTGATGAGCAGAGTTGCATCCTATATCTCGGAGGGCAGTCCTTTTGCATTTGGTTTGGTGATTGTCGTGGACGTTGTGATATTATTTGTTGGCCGATCAGAAACGAATGCGGCTGCGCTTTAATTCGTTAAGGAGTGGCCTTAGTTTTGTTTATTTTGACGATTGTTATCTGTTACGTAGACGTTTCGGCCGTATCTGTCAATGTGACATTGCTTGACGTTTGTCATTTTAACCTATGTCATTGTGACGTCATCTGTCATCGCGACAATCTTTTGTTGGTCGTTAAACAACGTGTGGCCCCCACAACAACAAATCACAATCCATTTATAAAGTATAGTTTTCTTTGTCTCTCCGTGACTAAAATGAAGATTGCAATTTTATTGTATGTTCAGTTTAATTCGGTACAAGATTTCAGCAATGCGTCTGCTAGAACACGCATGTAAACTCATTTAAAAAATGATAAATAAATAATAGTTTGAATCGCGACATCCTGCGATTCAAACTATTGATTATTATTACATCGCATTTGCGCATAACCTTGGACAGGCCGGTTTGGTTTGCTGTGGAAGTCTCGAGCTACGCTTCTGCTGACGAGGCCCCAAATAGGGCCGAAACAGCTGTACAGAGGATGCTCGATGGGTTCACTGCAATCAAAACCGATTTGCAACAAAATTTGATAAATAAATAGAATAACTTCAAACTTGTCTCTTCTCTGCCGCTTTTACCACCCTATTCTGTAACTGATAACGACTTCGTTAAATAACCAATCACTGCTTAGATACAACTCATTTTTACGTACTGATTGGTTAAAATATGTCACTTAACAATTATCGTTATTTAACGATGTCATTTTGAGTCACAGAATGGAGGAGTTAGTATAGGTACTCCGAATTTTGTTAGTTAGCATAAGAAAAACGATTATTTTTTATATATCTCCTTGTGGCTGCGTCAAACTTACTAGATGTTTAAAAGAAACACTCAAAATCTTGCCTGTTGATTTCGAATTTCTTTGTGAATATAGATAGCTTCGCAAACCGGCGATAACAAAACTAAATTAATCAATTGTAAAATAACTTGTAAATTGGAATCGCTATGAATATGTTAATTAATTAAACGAGACGTTTAAAAAGATGTTTATCGTCTAGAAGCCGCGCGTTAATAAAGTTCAGCTCACCGGCGATAAAAAGTAAAAGTGTTCAAAGCCGGAAAACCGAGTTATTTGCACTATCAATTCTGCACAAAGCTACGTAACTGTCTGTCGAAATATCACTTAGACAAATATTCAGCATAAATAAACTAATTTATATTATATTAGTTACGTCTATATAAGTATGTACACTGTTGGATGTAAGTAATGTGACACGCACGTGTAGGGAAGTCCCCGTGTATTGCGTGAACTTTTTTCGTCGCTATGCCAAAGGTATTCTGATCTAACATTCCGATGATTATTGAAAAATTGAAAGGATTTATTATAATGTGGTTATACAAGCTGATAATTTACTTATTTTATTCGACTATTGTTACCTCACCAATGACAGAAGAAGACTTTCATGACTTCAAACTGCTAATTAGTTAATAATATGAGCAACGCCGTAATTTTAACATCTCTGTACTTAAATAAATATGAAGTCACCATTTAATTGCAAAACCGATATTTTAAAGTCGCAAACCAGAATTGGATTTCTTCGATAAACAATCACCAAACCTGTGACGACTTATCACTCCCAAATGGGGAAAAAGATTAATGAAGTAATTTTTATTCACTGTTCTCTAAAGGCCAGTGTTTCACGGTTAAATGAAAAAAAGCGTATTTAGAAGCGGTTGTTTGCATTCTTATTAGATGCCGAGTTACATGCTTACTTACGATTTCAGCTTTGTAACACAAGGCCGCTTTCGTAATCCTCGACGGCATTTTTCAATAAAAAAAACAAATTAAGTATACCGTTGTTGCAGACGTTCGGAATTACAGAAAAAAATATAAACAAGAGTGTTATTAATCGTTGATTCGAAACAGGAGGGAACTGGATTTCTTTTCTGGGGCAAATTATGGCAATTTGTAAAAACAAACCTCCAAAGTGTAAAGTGTTAAGCTCTAACAATGAGTCGTTAATTACTTTCACAATTTTTGTTAAAAGTTCTAAAAACCATTAGGATTAATTTCGTAATTGTGTTGTTAACACGCGAGTAAGTTTAAAGGTTGAATTTTGATACCTGCGCATAGGCCAAGTAAGAAATAATTTAGTGATTATTTTCGGCTGTTATTATTATTATTATTTATTATACAGTAAAATTAATTGGCTGTTACTATACAAGTTATGTTAATTGCTTATGATGATTCGATATAAATATCATTGACCATTCAGTCGAAAATGCAGCTAACGATTTGTATACGTCAAAGTATTTTTATATCATTTGCTTAAGAGGTGTTTTTGCAGAAAATTGCGTTTCTATTATCCGTTATTAATAGGCTAGCTATATAATTATTTTAAATGATCGCTTTTAAGCGACTTTAATTCTCCTTTTATTCTTCCTCGATTGTTATATCTACGTACACCAAATTGGTCTTACTTACGAGATATAATCTTCTGCATTAATTAGGACATATTTTGGGTAGCTTACATAAAGGCTGAAGTATAAGTCTGTTAGGAACCGTATATTCGTTCATTCATACGTGCAAAATTCTTATATTGAATGAATATGGTTCTGTAATCATTTTCCAGTGGAACCCTGAATATTGTATGTGAAAGGTATAGTACAGATAGACGAATTAAAAATTTAATCTTTTTACCACAAGAATATTTTTCATCAGATAAGGTGTGTGTACTGAAGATGACAGCTTAGCTAGCAAAATACGTATTCTTTTTTCAGAAGTCTTCCTTGCATCGATCGGTACACGATATATGAAAAAAAAGACGAAAATTTATTAGAAAGAAAGCAAAGAACTGTAGAATTAACAAATTAAATTTAAAAAAAAACAGATTGAAGACGTTATAAGAAACGATCCTCTCTGGTCAAACAAGCAGGTTTTAGAAAACCACATGAATGACTTATTCAATAAAAATTATCCAGTAGTTTTATACAGGGTGGAACAAAAGTATCAAATAATGGCTGTAACTTTTCTACTTGAAAAGTTATGGAAAAATGTTTAATATAGAAGTTGTTTGATGCATTCCTATGCATGCTTTAACGTATATGGTTTCTTCGTGTTGTCTTTTATTTTGTTGTTATGGCAACCAACTTTGGGTTTTTAAATGGCACCTATAATTATTTTTAGTGATTTTGAAATAAGCATATTTTCTTCTATTCAGTAATATAATTTTGTTGGAGAAAACGAAAACAAAAAGAATAAAATTAGCGAGAAGGAATATTTAGTACTGCTCAATCGTCAGCTTTAATCAATAATGCTATAAAAATTTCGCAACTAAAAATTAAACCGAAAAAATTAGGAAGTAACAAAAACAAATTAAACAAAAAACAATAACAAAAGGCTAATAACAACACTAAATCAAATGTTCAAATTGAGCTCCATTGACTGTTAAGCAATGACCTAATCGGGATTTAAAATTTATTTCAGCTCTCTGTAACATCCCTGCAGATACTCTGCGCATTTCAGCAGTTATTCGCACCTTCAAATCGTCCAAATTTTGTGATCTTTCTTTGTAGACGTTATTTTTTACGTGGCCCCATAGGAAAAAATCCAGGAGTGACAAATCTAGCAGTCCAGTCAATAGGCCCTCCTCTGCCGATCCACCATACATTATTTGATACTTTCGTTCCACCCTGTAAGCTAGTCAATCTTTTCAGTTTTCAGTTTACAGTGCAAAACGTCTAGAAAGATTCGAAAAATGTATTTCCTGTCGACAATATTTCATATCATGAGATAATCTCATTACAATTACAAAAAAAAATAGAGGAGCATATTACAATATCCAAATTTACTTCATAATAAATCAAGACACTTATAGTTAATAAATACCAAAGACTATAATTGTTTCCATAAATATTGCCAATTGTATCAAACGTGTTTATCGATGATGTACTTACTTCTGTTGCACCGCGAATCAACATTTTAATTCTTATGAAATTGAGAAACCTGGAACGAATTATTACTGTTGATAAATCTGCACAATTAAATCCCAGAAAGCAAACAGGGTGGTTTGAAATGGCGCTGCTCAAATTCATCGTCGCCGAAGAAATTCAAAGCTGTACCGTCAGCAAGCAACGTGAGGGTTACAGTCTCTTGGGATTTTAACAGATTTCTTAATTGATCGAAAGAGTTTAGGCCTCTTAGCAGGTATGTACTTAGGACGTAAGAAATTTGTCGAACGAGGAGGTAAAAGAAGCGATGCAAAATTGGCTTTGCAGACAACGAAAAGAATTTTTCTCTGTCGGTATTTGCAAGTTACCAGATCGATGGGATACATTTATGTTAAAGAAAGGACATTATTTTGAAAAATAATGTTTGTTTTATTAACTTTGTATTGTTATCGCTATACAGGCGTCCCGTGACGTAATGTCACCATTTCACCTACCTGATAATGAATTCAAACTAATCAATTCAAACTAAGTTTGAATTGGTTATCATGTAATTGAAGTAGTGACATTATGTCACGGGGTACCTGTATAAGAAAGTTCAGGTTAAATCTATGCTCCTTTCGTACCTTCGTATGGTCTAGGTAAATTAGTGTCGATTAATAACAGCTCAACAATACGTTCATATTTTAAGACGGCTGCCCACTGTGCGTGTTTTCGCGGACGAGACCGCATCGTGGGAAGGGTATTGTCTGCGATCGTGCGAGGCCGTGCATTCGATCCATCGCGAGTCGTATTTTGTTCATTCCGTCTTCCCCGTCCATGTGCATAATTGTCAGTATGGAGTGGACAAACGACTTAATTTTCGAATTTCTTAATCTTTATCAAAATTAATCCTCGTAGTGGAACTCATCCACAGCGGAACACAAAAATTAAAAAACGATATATGCGGAATTAAAGCTCAACTAAGAGACGATAATATACCTAAAAGAATTGAAAATAAAGAGACACAGTTTAACGTCTACCTAAAGGAGACATATTGGAATTTTGGAATGGCAAATATTATGCACCAGCACGGACTTGTACACACCAATGAAGGCCCACGGTGCGGTCCGAAGTGGTGCACGGTCGTACGCCATCCGTGGTGTTACCCGTGAAAACACGCACCGTGGGAAGATGGCTTAACGTATGCGATTGTCGAAATTTTTAAATTTGTTCAAGACATTTTAGCAGTTTGCATTCACACTCCCAGAATTGCTAAAGAATGGTTCGAAGACGAGAATAGATGTAATTCAGTAACAATTTCAGAACGTTTTCTTTTAGGTGTCCATGATGGTATACACCCACTTTTCTGCAACTTTAGCCTTTATAAATCAATTCAGAAACTTCGGTGTGATTAACCTGCTCAATCTGTGCTTTTCAAAATTTCTTGGGGTTAATGACTTTCTCGATAATCTTAACAGAAATGCAAGTGGACTTGCCTTAGGATTACTTCACAAAGAAAGCAGAAAGGAGGGATTTCCTTATGCCGTTTCCCGTAGTCTATTTCTTACCTATGCAGGTAAAGCCGATGCGGATTACCTGCTTTCTTTGTGGTAACTTTAAAGATTAATATCTCCAGAGTTTGTGAGTCTCTATGCCAAGTATTCTACCACGCGCAACTTTGTTACCAGATGGTGATTTACGACCTAATAAATTCCATAAACACGCTGTGCTTTATCAAAGTTTGGTGACAATTTTAAGCTTTTGAGATCATAGTTTGACACAATCTTGAAATCTTTTAAAAAAGTGTTCTTTCTGAACAGAAAACCAATTTTGATTTCAGCAAAGTCATTTTGAGAGTTTTTTAACGAAGAGAGGACATTATCCTGCAGACTGTGCTACATAACAGTGACTCTGTCTTAAAAGCTCACTCTGTCTTAAGAACACATTTTTGGGTTCCAACGTAATGATGGTGGTAGCTTAAGTGACATTTACCTACGTTTCAAAAACACCCAGTTTAAAAATTAATTTTTTAAATTCTTCCTTCTGAACAGAAACAAATTCTATTGAAACGTTCTGAAGTCCTGTAAACGTATTTTTCAAGGTCGTTTTCCCAAAAGATTTAAACTGTGCACCTCAATCTTTTTTTATAATGAAGCTTACGAGCGAGGTTTCGAGATGGTAGATAGAGAAAAGCCAAATTGACTTCTAAAACAACCAGTTGTAAATATTTAAAATTTTTATACGTTAATACCAACAAACTATGCGCTGTACCATATGCATTAATATTTTTAATTAATTCAGTTGGCGATCTGATTTGCTTCTATCCCTCAATTTCTTCTTATCATGAATCATCTCTTTTGCCTTCCCCATGATATGGCTTCCTTCTAGTGCTACTTCTGATTATTTCTTGATATCGTCTAACCGTGGTGATTTTGGTTTCCTTGCTCTATTTTCTCCCCAAGATCTTGATTCGAACAGCTCCTGATTAATGAATCTGTTAGAAATCAATTGATTTCGATATCTAATTTGCTTTTCTCCCTCAATTTCTTCTTACCATAACTCATCTCTTTGCCCTTCCCCACGATATGGCTTCGTTTTAGTGCTACTCCTTACTACTTCTTGATATCTTCTAACCGTGGTGATTTTGGTCTCGTTGTTCTATTTTTCCCGTAAAATCTTGCTTCGAACAGCTTCATAATTAATGTAACTTTTGGTATAGTGTACAACCATCAAATTAATTGGTTTGGTCCTCTGATTTGCTTTTCTCCCTAAATTTCTTCTTACCATAACTCATCTCTTTGCCCTTCGTCATGATATGATTTCCTTCTGGTGCTACTCCTTACTACTTCTTGATGTCTTCTAACCATGGTGAGTTTAGTCTCTTTTCTCTGTTTGCCTCTGAGTTCTTGGTTTCCACAGCTTCTTAATTAATGTATCTTCTTGTATTCTATACAAGTGGCCCAAGCATCTTAATTGTCCTTTTTTATAGTCTCTTCCAATTAGATTCGGAACACTTCGCAAGATTATAAAAACTATTGTACCTCCTCCATGCAAATTCACAAAGATGTGTCACCTTCGATGCCCGTTTTACTCCATTTTCCTTTACATTTCAGTGGATTTTATTTCCTTCAATAAGACTGTATTTGGTAAGTATCTACTGAAATTGCAGTAATTCCTCTTCTGCTTTTGCGGCTTTTGGAACTGTCCTCTCTCTCTCTTGTATTTTAAAAGTTTTTCACTGTGAACCTTGGCCTTTTTTCGCCTTTGGTATTAATTTTCTTCAGTTCTCTGTTGATTATGTGCAAGTTGTATTACAAATACGGTTTCAGTCAGTTTTAACTTCTTGCGATTTTAAAAGTAAAATTAATTCTAAGTAGAGTAAAGCCGAATCGTTAACAGGACTTGAAACCCTACATGAAAAAGACCTTGAAGTATGTACGCTTGGAGTACTAAAGCACTGGAATTATTAATATGAAAACAAGAACGATGGATTTGGACGAAAGTGTATTTCTAAAAGAAACATGAATTCATTTAAGACTGTATTGTATGTTGACAAATAAACAAACTGCTTTAACTGATAGAAAATAATCCTTTTTTTATCAGTATCTCGTTTTCAAACATATCATCCCACCATAAGTAAGACGTAAATAGGTTAATGCCCTTATTCATAGTAAGGGACGGATTCTTTAAAATGGGTATTGATGTAAAACATTCTGAGGGTAACTTTATAGGAGGGAACGGAAGCCTCAAGGAACTGCTATGAATACTACTGTGAACAGCGAAACATTGTTGATGATTTTGATTAAAATTTATGTATTCCACGAGTATCATTGATATTAACTAATAGTTTTAAGAATCTGTTCCAAAGAACGTTGAAATTTTCTTTCTTTTACGTAAATATTATTGATCACGTAGTAATGAAATTTATTTATTTATTGCAAGTCTACGCAACCGAAGAAGAAAAGTTCGTCCTTTTTAGCGCTAATTAAGCTCGCAGCAGCGCCGCAAGAAGCGGCGGTAACAGCAGGAGGCGCAATGTTGTAACAGCCATTGAAGATGGCACTCCGTTGTAGGAGGGAAGTTTCATAACTTGCTTGCCTTCGTCTTTATCATATAAAAGTGCTTAAACAATCTTTACATTAATTTAGTGTCGTGGTCAATGAGACGTAGAATGTGCGCAAAATGGTAGGTACGCCTCGGTCTATCTGGTGGTGGTACTTGCTCGTCTTCTCCTCTCAGATTTAACTGTGTTTATCTACGGCACGAACTTAAAATAGAAATTTTTTTTTCCTCTTTGAAAAAAATATCTGTGCATTAGAACTACGACGAAAGCTCGTTTCAGGCAAATCGGATTGTGCGCGTTTTATTGCGGTAGGCCACGGATCCAAAAGTGTTATCATTAATTAACTAATTAAGTCGAACGCTTGACACCTACAAACGAGTTTTGGCGCGAATGATTCAGTGTTAATTATTCTAATTTAAGGAGTGAATCGATCTCATTTTTACGACGAGATTAATGGTGAATGATTTTACATATACCTTGTATTCACATGGTATTTATGTGTGAAACTTTTTCTCAGACCAAACAGTCAAACATTCACAATTTTTTTACTTATCAAACCAGTATTCTTTTCGATTTAAATCGAAGACCACCTTCTATTAAATACTACTCTTTTTTTTATGTATTGAATTTGAAACAGCCTGTATATTATTATTAATTATAATTTTTCTTTTTCTTTGTTTTATTGATGTCTTTCCACTGAACCCATTTCTATTTCTACCTTTCTCTTTTTTCTTACGTTATTTCAATTCTTTAATTTGCCTTTTTCACTTACATTCCTTAAGAGTTTTCTTCTTATTTTATCTAATTTCTTTGTTTCACAACTAATTTTTCTTAATCTCAGCTTTACTTCAGTTTTTTCTCTTGCTTTATCACAACATATTTGTTAATTTTTAGTTGCTTTGTTGATATCCACCATGCATTTTAGTAAATTATATATTCCAGGTAAGTTTTTGCCTTTCTGTTAATTATACGAATTATTTGTTTCTCTTAATTCGTCCTCGAGTTTACTTTCCCTGCTTGTTCTATTCTTGCATTTTATTTCACGCTTTCCTGCCCTGCATTACAATAGTTTTTTTTTTGTTACAATCGGCCCTGCTTCTATTTCTTTCTTCGTTTTGTTTGAATTTAGGTTTATTTTAAATTTTCCTCGTTTCCGGATATGTTCTTATTTTCCTTTTTCTCTGCGTCTTGTATCCAACCTTCTCATTCCTTTTTCCGTTCATCTTGTATTTTCAAATTAGATAAAAGCTGAACGAGTTTTTTATGCCCATTTCTATTTCCTTCTTCTTCTTCTTCTTCTTAATTAATTTTAAACATTGATCAATAACATGTATATATGTATTTAAAAAGGACGAAACGTAATGAAATAGAAGAATCTTGTAGGAGTATAAATATTAAAAGCTAAGTAGAGAAATATAAGAGAGAGAAGAGAATACGTTTACTTCTACAATAACAGAGAATGACTATGACTGTAACATACAGATAACTGTTTGAAAATGAAAACACAGGCAAAGTAATAAACAAAAAACGGTATAGGAGCGTAAAAGAGATAAGATTTTGTACGTTCTAGCCCCTTGTGATGTTCTCCCTACTTAAAACCTAATACAATCCCTTCATAAATTTCATTCTTCAATTATCTGCGTTATTTATTCTCATTGACTTTGTATGATCTCAGTTTCAATCAGTTACTAGTAGATGAAGAACCCATGCAAATTTAATGCTGAACATTAACATATATATATATTCAATGTCATTCATAGCCGCCTATGTCATATGACACTCTTTTGTAGATACACTGTGTATTTGCAACAATAATTAGCAATTTTCCGAAAACATATTTACAGCTAATCAGGAGCTACGATTTCGGTTTCGTACGCCATTGTACAAGAAACTCTTATACTTTGAACCTTTGTCTTCTTGATATCCTTGTTGAAATCAATCTTTAGTTTGCATGTATGTCGTGACATGACTTTCTGTTCCGTTCTAACAAAAACTCTCTAAATAAAATTTTCACTAAAAACATGAAAAGGGTCTTCGGCCACCTCTTCCCCAACAATTATCAGAATTAACTTTGAACTTTAAACAACCAATCTTACTTTCTCGGCTTCAAATCGCTAAAGTGTAAAGGTGAAGAGCGCCAGCAGCACATGTGCTAAGTTAACATTAAATCCGTGAATTAGCGGCGATTTCTTCATGTTTGCGTTCGATTTGCGTGCGTGAAAAATACGGAAAAAGCGGCGACTTTTTTTTAACTAACTTTAAAATATGTAAATACCCGGAGATTTTGCGCGTACACCAAAGTACCGCAACTCTTGGATGACCGGCCTTGTATCGATCGTTCTTTACGAGCGCAATTAAAATTCACTTTCGCTGTAACAATGAAGCTGAGTATCAGCTACATAATCCCGCTTAAGGTTTCGTAAGACACCTGTGTTTATTTATATTTCTCGCGATTATTCGTTCTCCTTTAACCGCTGTCACAGAATGGGTCTTCAAATTGGCCACCTAATTAAAAATTCTAACCCACAAATAAAAATTACGCATCTGTGACTACGTGCAAGGTAAACCTGCCAAAACAAATACGGAAGAAGCTACCAGATATTGACATACGCGACTATTTTTTCTCAAGTTTTCATTTAACTTGACTGTTGATGAACCAGCACACATCCAACTCATTTTTAATTAATTACAACGTTATATAAACGCGAAAAAAACAACTATGCAATTGTACATATAAATTCTAATAAAGTAGAGAGGTCCTAATGTGTTAGAGATCCTGCGGAACGCCGACCTTTTGTATCAAAACCTCTTCGATTATGTTCTTTAAAGCTATAAATTAATGCTATACGTTCTTTACTATTTTTCCTTTATGTTAATTGAACGCAGATCTAAACAAAGAGCATTCAATCAGGAATACATTTTAATGACTCGTTTACGACGTTTTAATTAATCTAACCGACCCGGCCGATTATACTTGGGATTCGATTATGTAAATGATGCACAGCTTTCTCTGCACAGAGCGAGATAACTATCTTGCGCGTAAGAAGGATCTTCAAATTTGAATAATTCATTTTACGCAATTTTCTATGTCGATTTCCACGCACATGGTCGTCGTCGCTTTCGTAAGGCCCCAATTAATCACTGTCCGGTTATCGCCTTTTTTATCAAATCGTAAATTTTTAGCGTCATCAGAACTAATTAGAATATAATAGGCGATGCTTAAATTTTGGCTCTGTGTGAATTTGCTTATCTTAAGAACAAAGAGAGGCCTAAATTGACGATGTAAACGAACGTCCTTGTCTAGTCCCATTTCAAAATTCTGCAAACAACTATCGTTAAGCCTGACATTAAAACGTTTTGCTCTTTCATCTTGCACCATGACATATTGCTTCGCTGGTTTTTTCTTTCCGCCTCTTAATTGAAGCCCCCACAGTTATGAGTTTATGACCGTCATTCCCGGTTTTTGCTCATTTCAATCAAATCGCTACTATTTGCAAATTAAGCTGTGTTAAGCTGGCACTTGACAGGTCAGTCAAATGTCAACCCAATTATACATTAATTTTAATGACCAACCTTTCACCAATCAACACCATCATCATTTTATGATTGTTTTAGTGTCTCAGACTTTTTTTAAAGAGACTTTGCATACGTATTTGTTTCTGATAAAACACAACTGCTCTTTGTTTAAAATTTGAAGGCGTCTTTCCAAATACTTAATTCATTCGTCCGTAATTACAGCTAATCACTGTTAGATCATCGTGTTCGCGCCGCGAATAATTTATTGCGTGATTTGCGGGCGCGAAATGCTGCCGTCCTCTCAAATGAACGCGAGTGAAAGTTATTGTTCAAATAAAAATTTCGTTCTGAATATGGCCTTTTGCCGTTTCATCAACCGCACGTACATACTGACATCCTTCTTGATTTATTGTTATTAATATTGCTAGCGTGTATGAAGATGGCATTAAGATAGTGCTCTAACGTTTACCGTTTTCTAAAAAGAAGTCTTTAAAGGGCGAAATGAAAACTGTATTCTGAGTGACCATTTCGATTCAATAGTCTTATAATTTGATCCACTGCACTTTGTTAGGTTGTTAAACTACATATTTGGTGGCCAAGTAGCAAATAAAGAGAATGAAAAGATGGTCTACCTTATCGGAAGGTTACCTCGTGATCTTTGTGTTGCAGCTCCTCATTTCTTTTTACTTATTCAAGATTGTAGTAAGTAGGTACAAATACATTTCTAAATTGTGAATTGGAATATCTATTCCATCTCAGGCTAAACCAGGTTCGATTTGGTAGAGTTGATATGTTGATTCAGCCAGCCAATTCATTACTCTACTATTCTCACGCAAAAAATTAGACGAATAGTGAGAATGGCAATTAGTAGTAGAGTTCATATTGTTATGATTGTTTATTGAATAAGAATAGTTGCGCGTTATTTATGTTATGAGCAGGCATTTTCGTTTTAACAAGAGGAGTAGCTCTGAAATCTCACGTTGGTTGTTATTTATGTTGCAATGCTTGATTTCTCGAAGAATAGTCCCTCGTCGGTTATTATTTTTTTTAATGATTGATCGATGGAAAATTGACTCGTCGTTGGTTGCTCTTTGTACGTAATGGCTTCGGAGACGATTTCACATCGACTGTTTCAAGTAAGACTGTGTGATTATCATAGCAAATATTCATTGACAGTTAAATTAATATGGTGGCTGAGATTAAGTCTTCGTTATTACCAAATATTAGATTTCAACTTCATTATTGCTGCTCTCTCATCATTGCTCAGTCAAAGACATCTACTACGAAGAACTAAAGCAGTATACCTACAGGAGAAAAGTAGGCAGGTTTTCTCGTTTTAATATTTACACTAAATTTACAATTAAAATAAAATATCGAGTGTTTCACCATCGACCAACCATACCATAGGAATGATTTTAGAGTCACTGGAGGATAAAAATCCGTGTAACTTTTTCTTAGGGTCTCAGTTACTGAGTTAAAAATGTTTACAAAGCTGCCACATAGCCTGAGTATAACTTAAGTCAACTGCTTTTTGTTAAACACGTGATGGTTAACAATCTACCTCAACTTTTTATTACCAGCCGATATATGGAGCGGATTTATAAAAGACTTAGTAGCATAATTCAAACAATTTTCGCAATGTTATTTATTTAGTCAAGGGAAATTTCAGTAGTATTGCTTATATGTTTCTATGATATTACTTGGAATATGTGAACTTGCATTAGTCTACAGCGAACGTTTTCCGAGTTGATGTAAAAAAACCACAAACTTCGACTTTTAAATAATTATACCTGATGAATACTTCTGACAACGCTTCAAAATTTATTTACAAATCTTTAATCAAAATTGATAATCAGTCACTAACATCATGGATAATCCACTACTAATTTATTTATCACACAAAGTTATCTTTCCCGTAACCTTCGGAACTTGGATGTTATGCGTCATACATAAACAGCAGAACTCAAACATTTTGGTTACATTCGCCAGCATAGATTGTAAGCCTTCAAGACGAAAACGCTGAAGAGGATTTTTCCTGACTTCCCTTTTTCTCTACTATTACCCTTTTAAGTTTGGCAAAGAAGTTTCTTTTAGTTTACTTTTAGATATCACAAGGTATTCTTTGCATTTAACTTTATCTGAAATTGATACTTTACCACGTTTAATAATATTATCTAACCAAATAAAAAGAATATCCCTTCATCATCGTTCAAACTCTTGCAATTGTGATAATTCCCTAAAAACGGATCAAAGTCATTTTTTGAGGTACACTCTTCTTCTCGTTGACGTTACACTTTGCCATGTTTGTTAGCTGTTTCATTATTTCTTCTATTTTATGTTTTCCTTTCTAACTTTTATAGCTCTTGAACGAGGCCACCATCCTAAAAAAATCTACCTCTAGACCTCCATTGCCGCCACATGGTCCAATACTTACTCTTCTGATCATTTTTATTACTATTTAAACAAACAAGAAAGGAAATAATAACTAAAGTAGTTTTTTTTTCTTCTCTCGATTTCTCTGATTCCTTGCTTTCCTCTTGTCCTCACTTCTCGCCATTTGAAAGATTCAAATTTATTTTCATCGACTTTCTTCGACTTCTAAGATTCTACATACCCATGCGCTCTTGTTTTGCTCATCGTTGGTATTTATAAACCTGTATTTAAAACAATACCCTACTCTTATGGTTATGACCATACTAACTCTTGATTGCTAGTAAATAATATCTAGATTTGAGGATTGCTGATCTAACTATTACTTTCTCGTACGTTACTTTATTCGTGTAAAATAGTAATTTTGGGATAATACAAAAGCGGAGTATTTAACTATACTGGGTGTTTCACTGAAGATGCATCAAACTTGAGGGACACGTTTGTGGCATTATTTCAAACAAAATATCTTAATAAAAAAATTTTAATCGGAGCAAGTTTAAATTTGCATAATTTGGAGTCGATGTTTCTTGAAATACTGTAGCGCACGGAATCGTGAAACAAAACCGGCAATCTAAATTGCATTTATGAATGGCACACAGTTGCAGGGGGGTAATAAATTCATAAACAGACTAGATTTTATTTTGCCCTTGATCGAAAGCTAGGTGTATTGAACTTTGCCACACGTCGAATCAGCAGCGATGTGAAATCGCGTGGATATTTAAACTTATTTAATTTAATAATAAATTATTAAATTATTAAATCTAATACCATAAAGTCCTTAATTGGAGTAGTACGGCGAACGAAATGTTTTGGGTAAAACCAGGTACTTGGGCGCTAAATTTCTACGAACGATTTCATGAAACGGTGAATGTGAATAATAAATTCTTAAATAAGCGCAAATTACTAAATGTTTGAATAATCCTAAAATTCTTCAACTACAATTAGAAAATTCGTATTAAATGGAGAACAGAAAATGAACGACTAATTATTATCTTTATTGATTGCCAACAACCTTGATGTTTTAAATGTGTTTTGCCGAATCGACTGGGGCGACATTCTAGAGGCAATTAACTAATAAACCGATTTCGTATGTGAATGAATAACAATCCATTCGTTCTCATTTAAAGTCCATCCTACAAATAATGCAACTTTGCTTTCCCTTCGATTTTCTCTAAATTTATTCATTAGAGAGAAACTTTTCTTTCTTTTCCCGACATCTACCCGCATACCAAGTTTGATGCATCTTCAATGAAACACCCAGTATAGTATTACTCAGAATGTGTTTTGGGTGCTGATGATATCCACTTGGAAAAGTAACTGAGAGAATACAGAAGATATATGTATGTTTATGTTCTTGTTGTTGCTTACGTTTATAATTACAGTTAACAGTCGAATTTATGTTCTATGATTATTACACTTCTAATATTTACAATGCAATTTTACAATAATTTTTATTTTGACGGTGTGATGACATTTGCGATAGTTCCGTAAACATCTCGATTCGAATTTTTTCAGATGTATACTGCGCCGACCTTCAAAAACTACTCAAATATACAAATGCAGTTTCAGTTGCACTACCGCTTGTACAGTTTCTTTCTACTTGAAAACGTATGAACACTCTCTCAATTTTTTTTTTGTAAATGGTGATGTTCAAAACCAAGGACTTTACTTATATCTATTAGTTAACTTCTTTTTGGCCGCAAGCTCTCGCTAATTAGTAGGTGTTGATCGGCATCTTCCTTGATACAACAGAATTTTCGCAATCGCATACAAACACTGATAAAACACCTGCACCTAACAAGACAGAGAAAAATTGCAATCGCTTCGTTAGCAACGTCTCGACACAAGCTGTTTAATTCATTACATCGACGGTGAAAGTACTCATTGTTAAAAACTGTGCAAGTAGTACCTTGCAGTAGGATTTTGTGAAATGCAATGTTGTAATCGATGTTTAAAGGAACCTGGAAATGCTAATTCTAAAAATTAAATTATTTCGACTGCAGCTATTTTAGCCAACACTGGATCCGATATTAAAAAAGGCCTTCTATCAATGAGTAGGAAGAAGAGAAGTATCACATAAAATGTAACTGTGAAGGAAGAATCTTTCCACGAATAAACGATAAAAAACAGCTTTTACGACATATATAAACTTGACCGTGGTATTTTAATTATAATATCCAAAATATGTAATTACATAACAGCTCGAAAAGTTGACGTAATTATTTATTCAATTCAATACCATAATAAAAGCCTACACACACACTTTCGTGCGGATTTCGTGCTCTGATGTCACTTGAAATCTCTGATCGGTGATCTTTGACTTATTGAAACGAAACATAAATTAAATGAACGGAATTAAACACTACGCTAAACGTATTACGTAAGGCTATGCCATTACTTTGCCGGTAATCGGTAACGATGGCTGATATTAAACGCTGTGATTAGTACGCACAACTTTCTTTGTCTATTTATCTTAACAGAGATATTTTATGCACAATTTGGAAATACGTATAGTTATAATAAAGATATTATTTCCATAAGAAGTCCGTTTCGATCTTATACTCAAATACAAACTCATTTCAAAACACTTTCATTTTCAAAGCTACTTCTTTTGTGTTAGGGTTAGTTGACTTTATTAGTGAACTCAAATTTTATGAATGTTCTGCGGTAAACTATGCTGCGTTTTCTTATCATTAGTCTACTTGCGAAATCTGCACGAAATTTTCTCCGTTGCGTTTTGTTTCCCCGAAAGCAGACAGGCGTTCTCTCTCCGCTAAAAAGGAACGTTGCAAAGCTCACGCAAGGGAAATTGAGGCCGTTACTAATTAAACACTTTTTTAAACATACTAATTGAATTATTCGGAAATAAGAATTAAGATAAACTGTTAATTATATTAGACGATGGTGTTTAATTTGCCGAGGATGTTTGGAAATCGCTACGGGACGCGACAAACACATTTTTACTTCTTTGCTGAAAAACTTTTTATTTTCATTAAAGAGCTGGACGATCGGACGGCCCTAGGCCCTTCATCATTCACTCATAACTTTACAAAATTACAGCTGATAAAAAAAAATTACGCGTTGATGTGAAAGTCGGGATAGAAAACAATAAAACTTTATTAGATACTGAATAAATCAGTTTTTACCGATAAGAGCTGGTGGCATTCCTTTTGGGTTCAATCTTCAATTGCAATTTTCTTGAAAACTGTTGGTATTAGCTTATTCGTTAGCATTTATAGAAATATATTACAGGTTTCAAGCTAGTCACAACTATTAAAGTGGCCCGATTTCCTATACTGTAATGTAGTGATGTCGACCTGCTCCCAACTTACATACTCATTGTTATTTGTTGGATGGCACTGTGCATAATTTCCTTTCAAAATTTGCTGCAAGTCTTCAACAGTTAAATTCAATTACATACATATCGCGAGACGAGTTTCGTCGCAGTTCCAAGGAAAACGTAAAATTTGAAACCCGAAATCGAATTACCCATTCGCTTGCTTTGAGAGCACAGACGATAAAAGCCTTTAATAAGAACCGAAGTTTGAGCTGCCATAGTTCTCTACGAATGGCCTTCTTCGATTCCTTTTAATAAAACCACTTATTAAGAAGTATTAGTTTAAGACAAGTGTTCCTCATTATTTTTAGAAGTAAGTAACCTAGGTTTTCTATTATGAAGCCATGAGAAATTCTTTTGTCAGTCAATAAATGAGAAAACCAAATATTTTTAGAACGGTGGAGGTGCTCTCTCTCAAAAATGACTTAATTAAGAGCCCGATACTATTTTGATCAAAACTTGATCCCTATATTATTTTAATTAATGGGCTATTGAAAACGGGCCGGTCCGGGAATGGGGTCCCAGCGACAGGAAACTTTTAGTCCCAATTAATTAGCGACGTCGACGAAATTTCATAACCGCATTATCTCCGCGCGCAAACATCCGAAATTATCATTAATAAATACATGGATTCATCTCCGGCGTTAATTATCGTTAAATTTCGACGTTAATATTTCCTTCAGCCTTGGCATTTGGCGACGAAAATTCCGCGCAAACGAAGAATGCGAGAAACAATCAAGTTTTTAAAAACTTGTCCCTTGCAGGATCATTATATATTAGTATATTAGTGTGTGGCGTGTGCAAGGTGAAAACTAATCCTAAGTTTGAATTATCACAGGCCTTGACACCTTAATCGTCCGTAATAGCGAATTGATGCACATTTACATACCACACGGAAATTCAACTGAAAATTTATTGAATTTGGATTCAATTAAAGTCCCAATAACTTTGCAATTTTATTTAAACAACATCAACGTCACTACTTATAACTTAACGTTTTCTTGCAGAGGCTGCCATTGTTTCTCATTTTCGCCCATTTGGCGCTCGCTTCGATCGGGCCCAGAAGTAAACGGGTAATACAGCAGTACTCGATAAATGGCAATGGCTACGTGTACGAAACTCCCAGGATTCCGTTCACTCTTCCAACCACGACGCCGAAACCGACGACGACGGTGAAAACACCTCCCCCTACTCGATATACACCACCGCCGCCGACGGTGTATACTCCACCGCCTACAAGATATACGCCACCGCCTACAAAATATACGCCACCACCAACAATTTACACCCCCCCATCGACTAGATATACACCGCCGCCTACTGTATATACTCCTCCCTCTACGAGATACACACCACCTCCAACTGTGTATACTCCTCCACCTACGAGATACACACCACCTCCAACTGTGCGTACTCCTCCACCTACGAGATACACACCACCCCCAACCGTATATACCCCTCCACCAACGAAATACACTCCACCCCCAACCGTATATACTCCTCCATCAACCAGGTATACACCTCCACCTACTCCTCCACCAACTAAATACACGCCCCCTCCTACTATATATACCCCTCCAACCCCTCCATCAACTAGATATACTCCACCTCCAACCACAAGATACACACCAACTGGCTATACCTACCCGAAACCAAATATTACATTCACTTATCCTACAACTGAGCGTACGACCTTTTCAACAACACCCAGTACAACTAGATATACACCACCTACTACAATCAGATATACGACTAGATATACACCACCCAGTACGACCAGGTACACACCACCCAGTACGACTAGGTACACAACTAGATACACTCCGCCCAGTACAACGCCTCCTTCTACATTAAGAACAACTTATTACACACCACCCACAACGAGATATACAACCCCTCCCACTGTGAGTACGACTAGATATACCCCACCTACAACGAGGTATACACCACCTACAACTACCGGCTACACTTATACACCACCGAAATCTACTTTCACTTATCCAACAACGCCCTCGTCGACTGTGTACACCACTACTCCTACTTTCAGAACAACTCGTTCCACAACTAAGTATACAACGCCTGCTACTACCGGTTATACGTATACAACTCCTAGGACCACCTTTTATACGCCTTTCACAACACCTCGTACTCCAAGTACAACTCGATATACCCCAACTACAACTAGATATACTACTCCACGAACAACAATATTCACCACCTCTAGAATTACTTATCCAACAACGCCAAGAACGACATCCTATAGATACACAACAACACCATCGACTACAATTTATACTCCTACTAAGCCACCGATTACATACTTACCCCCACCGTCAACTACTGTAACACCTAGAACAACTACATTCAGAACAACTAGATATACTCCTTCTACTACAAGATATACTCCTTCTACTACAAGATATACTCCTTCTACCACCAGGTATACTCCTTCTACCACTAGGTATACTCCTTCTACCACTAGGTATACTCCTTCTACCACAAGGTATACTTCTTCCACCACCAGATATACACCATCTACAACACAGCCGCCTAGGACGACAACTCCGTCGTCTTTTACTTATTTACCTCCTGAAACCCCTAGAACTACTTATACGCCTTTCACTACAAGGCCAACAAGAAGCACAACATCTATAACCTACACACCGCCTACTAGACCACCTAGTACTTATTTACCACCACCAAGTTTGAGAACTACAACTCCTCGCCCTCCTACGTATACACCTCCTACTAGGCCCCCTACGTACACACCTCCCACTAGGCCACCTACTTATACACCTCCTACTAGACCCCCTACATATACACCTCCAACTAGGCCTCCTACATATACACCTCCAACTAGGCCTCCTACATATACACCTCCCACAAGACCCCCTACATTTACACCTCCTACTAGACCCCCAACGTATACACCTCCTACTAGGCCCCCTACGTACACACCTCCCACTAGGCCTCCTACGTATACACCTCCCACTAGGCCTCCTACGTATACACCTCCCACTAGGACGACAACTCCGTCGTCTTTTACTTATTTACCTCCTGAAACCCCTAGAACTACTTATACGCCTTTCACTACAAGGACAACAAGAAGCACAACACCTATAACCTACACACCGCCTACTAGACCACCTACTACTTATTTACCACCACCAAGTTTTAGAACTACAACTACTCGCCCTCCTACGTATACACCTCCTACTAGACCCCCTACGTATACACCTCCTACTAGGCCCCCTACGTACACACCTCCCACTAGGCCTCCTACATATACACCTCCCACTAGGCCCCCTACATATACACCTCCCACTAGGCCGCCTACGTATACACCTCCCACTAGGCCCCCAACGTATACACCTCCCACTAGGCCGCCTACGTATACACCTCCCACTAGGCCGCCTACGTATACACCTCCCACTAGGCCGCCTACGTATACACCTCCCACAAGGCCACCAAGTACGTATTTGCCACCACCGCCTACTACAGGAACCCCAAGAACTACGGCGTATACAACAAGAACTTATACTACTAGACCACCAATAACATACACGCCCTCTACTAGGCCACCTGTAACATATACCACAACTACACAGCCTCCATACACTCGGCCACCAACCGTAACTTATACGCCTCCTACTAGACCGCCAAGTACTTACTTGCCACCACCTACAACAAGGCCACCCATAACATATACTACTAGACCTCCACCTCCTCCGATAACATATACTCCTCCAACTAGACCTCCACCTCCTCCCATAACATATACTCCTCCAACTAGACCTCCACCTCCTCCGATAACATATACTCCACCAACTAGACCACCACCTCCAATAACATATACTCCTCCAACTAGACCTCCACCTCCTCCCATAATATATACTCCTCCAACTAGACCTCCACCTCCTCCGATAACATATACTCCACCAACTAGACCACCACCACCGCCGATAACATATACTCCTCCAACTAGACCACCACCACCTCCGATAACATATACTCCTCCAACTAGACCACCTCCTCCTATTACATATACACCTCCCACTAGACCTCCACCTCCTCCTATAACGTATACACCTCCCACCAGACCTCCACCTCCTCCTATAACGTACACACCTCCCACTAGACCTCCACCTCCTCCCATAACATATACTCCTCCTACTAAACCGCCAATTACGTATTTACCACCGCCCTCAACTACTCCTGCTCCGAGGACAACTACAACAGCAAGAACTACTTTTACACCATATACCACAACTACTAGGCCCCCCACAAGGCCACCACCTCCAACGCCGCCAACGACGAGAAGAACATCAACAACCGGACCGCAGTATTTACCACCGTACGAAGAGGGATATTCGTTTCCAAAACCAGCCATACCATTCCGATTCTAATATTTTTTAATTAATTTGTTATCACATTGGTAACAAGAGTTAATTGCATTGCGATCCCGATTATTTCAAGGAGAAAAATTTTCAGATTTGCTCATGTTTATCAAAAAATAAAACTTGGAGCCTTTTCTGATATTCTTCTTAGGAAATTGAGCAAGGCCTCAAAATGTAAAAAAAATCTATGTAATTGATGTATATTTTGCATAATATAAAGTTACAAAAGATGAAATAATTACTTCGCCTTGATTCTGGCATAATTTGAACTGTGAATATTATTCGACAAGTAAAAGAAACGCTAATTCCAAACGCGCCTGCTGAAACTGCTACGAACTTATACAACGAAATGAAGAGGCAAACTTCACTAATACATACATATTATAAAGCTCGGTCTTAACTTGTCTCGCGTGGTATAACCCATTAATAAGTTTGAACAGCGTAAGCAGATTTACATTGCTCCTGAAGAAGAACTTTCTTGCTGAGTTAGCAACTTATTCGAGTACATCTCATCGCAGGATACAAGTGCAAATAAGATGTGCTCTTGCATTTTTATTTAAACATAACCGTTTTCAATCAATAGACCAAGTAGAGATTTTTTTATTTTGCATTAAATTTGTTTATAGTTTTAAATGATCTGTCTAGGTAATGGGGATCTTACAAAAACAAATGTACGGCTATTTTGCTTCATTACAATGCTGCAATTACTAGAGCATTAGAGGAGAGTGGGAGAATATCTACGATTAAACATAAATTCTTCATGTTTAAACTACCATAATCAACAAGGTAAAATTTGAAAAAGAATGAAATTGTAGCAAAAATTAAAAGATGTGTCTGGCTAAATCATGAATACTGCGTCAATATTAAAACTAATATCAGAAACTACGGTATGAAGAAAAAGTCCATCACTTTTTCATAGCCTCAAACACAATCAAGAATTTTATTATTTAAAAAGTTAAGGTAGGTCTAGACTATGAGATTTAGGCGCAAATTGCTATGCGTTCGGGCAAATCGGGAGAAATATGGGCGGCGTTTAACTTTACAATAAAGCACAGTCTGCACCCTTAATCTGTTTGCTTCTTCAGTCGATTGCCTACCTTATTACTTCCTTGAATATGTAACACATTGAAAGCTTTTTTGACGACTTTTATTTACGCATCAGACATAAAATAACTCGTATTTATTTATAAAGTATAAAGAATTCCGCCCATTAGACCTGACCGTAATAGGACTGTGCTAGGACCATAACTGAACCGACATTCTCTCCATAATTTTATACGAGTTAACGGTACGGTACCTGACGGACGCGATACGCGCTAGTGGCCGTTATCTCATATAAAACTATGGAGAGAATGCTTTTTGTATGTGTCTGCTTGGTTACAGTCATAACACGGTCCTATTACGGTCAGTCTGGTGGGCGGAGTCCTTGAATAGTATTTTTTTTAAAATATATTTAATGTGTTTAAAAAAATTTTGAGCATTTACTGGTTCACTTGACAAAAACAAATTCAGAAAATATTTGGAAATTTTACCTTTGTTGATAAATTTCGAATATCGGTAAAATTTATGCATATCTTTTATAAAAGAAATTAAAGACTATAAATAGAGCCCTAAAATGCAATAGCATTCGCAATAATGAACATGTCTTAAATATCTCAACATTGTTAATTAAGTCCTTTTGCTTGTTCTATTGTGTTCTCCTGGAAACTCTTACGCGGATTTCAAAATTAAATAAACTGAAGCGCTTGCTGAAATAAGAGAAATTCGTGAAGTCCAAAAGTTGTTATAACATTTGATAAAACTTCTCTAATTAATAGTTATTCCTGTAGTTGTCATTTTCACAAACAATTAAGCCGTTTCATAAATTAAGTTAATTCCTATGAAAGTTATGTATTGCCTAAACATTCAACGCAAATATATTCAAACGAAACTAAACAAACTAAAAAAACTGTGTAAAATAAAATGATATTAAAATTAAGTTGAATGTTCAAATTACTGTCTGTTAACGACGAGACAAGCGCTTATTGAATATTATCTACCATTTCATTGGTGATTGAGCGAAGTTATTGTCAAATGCTTTGCTTTAATTTCTCAATGTTTGAAGCTCTATTAAAATAAATTTTATCTTTTAAATAACCTCAGATGAAATAATCCAAAAGGGTTCAATCCGGAGATCTTGCCGACTGTACTGGTCATGCATAAGGAGGAGGCGCACCAGCTTGCTGTAACCAAATTCTGGGATCGGGTGGATCAGGATCTTCAGAGTTAGTAAATAGTATCACGAAAGTCGGAATTAGTTCAAATTGGAGGAAGTTAAGATACTGTTTACCACCTACTTCCTACAAAAAAGTACACGTCCCACACATTAATATTTTGGAGATATTGTGTATTCGCCTCCATTGTTCAATATGGATTTTCAACCGCCCATTAACGGCAATTTTGCTTATTGACAGTACTATTTAAGCAAAATGTTACCTCATCAGAAAAGAGATTATTTCTAATGAATGTAAGATTTGAATTAAAGAGTTCCGTTATTGTCTGGCAGAATTGCGCTGGTCGATGAAAGTTATCATCAGGCACTTTGTAGAGATGAAAAGGAAATGAAAGGCCCCGCTATTTGGAAGATAATAAACACCCAAAAACATAGATCGAAACTTAAATAAATTTTCACAGAAACTATTGTATCCAACGATAATCCCATAAGTCAGGGATGGGCAACCTTTTGTCAACAAGGAACAAAATTTATGTTTCGTCCGCGGGCCACGTTAGTTAATCATCACTTGTGCTATTTATTTTATAATTTTTGTTCTACTAAAAATTTTAAAAATGTATTATTTTTATAATAAAGATGCCTTTCATACTTTCGTTTTCATTAATATTTGTCATTTATTTCATAAAATTTTCATCAGATTTAGGTCTGAGAGTTGCTTGTGATCCTATTTAAATGTCAAATATATTTAACAATCGCTTTACATAAGCACAAGTTTTAGACCCCTTGATGACAAATGATGATATAAACGGCAATTCAACCAATTTGACTAATACAACTATTAGTAATACGTCTGTTAGTAGCATTAACGTAAATGCTTCGATATCAAACACCCATATATGAGCAGGATATTCTTAATAGCCTAAAAAATAGTATATCTTACAGGTCCTATTAGTATACCAGTAAATTTACTGAAAGAATTCTTTCCATACACATTCTTAATTAATCTCTCCTTTTCTGTAGTATATTTCCTGAAAATCTTAAACAAGTCAGGTTTGCCCAATTAATAAAAAAAAGGTGCCACAGATAATATAGGAATCTATACACCCATATCCATAATGCCTTCCCTCTCTAAGGTGTTTGAAAAAGCATTCCTAAAGAAACTTACTGTATTCTTAAATGCAAGACATATAATAGCTGATTGCCAATATGGCTTCATAAAAACAAAATCTTTTGGATCTCATGGAAAGCTTACTTCATAATATATTCGCGCAGATAACGAGTGTCTAAATAAAAATCTGGTCAAGTAGGTTGTGGTCGAGAATTTATCCACTGCATGTATGTCGCTTCTAAGTTCAACGGCTAATCTTTCAAGTGTAACGTCAAAATTGATGCTGAATTATCATTTCCTCGTTAAAAGTGATTTTGCCGTAAAAGACGTGAAAACGTGAAATTTAAAAACGTTTATTATAAAATATGCTGAATATGCCCACCCCCTTCTTGGTAACATTTAATAATTCTGTTTTTAATTCCATTAACAACATTTTGCAGTAAATCCGGAGAGTTGTTGATTTCTTGACACTTATCAAATATACGTTCTCTAAGATCGTTCAAATTATTTATACATGCTGAGTAAATGTTATTTTTGATGTAGGGTCATAGAAAAAAGTCACAAGGAGTTAAATCACAGGAACGTGGTGGCCAGGGAATTTCCGTATTCCGACTAATAATACGATTATCGTAAAATTCTCGTATTAGTGCTACAGTCTCCCTAGTACAGTGAGGTGTTGCACCAACTTGTTGAAAATATCCTCCTTGTAATTCGTCATCATGTAATTGTTGGAAGAATGGCAGTAAAATTTCAGTTCGGTAACGAATTGAGTTTATGTTACCTGAAATTAAACGGCAGAATTTAAAAAAAAAATTTAACTTAAAAGTGATTAATTAAGGCCACCTTCAAAGAAAATTGGTCCTATTAATCTCCTACCACTAAAGGCTACCCACACACCAACTTTTTCAGGATGTAAAGATGTTTCTGCAAATGCATGTGGATTTTCGGAGCTCCATATTCGCATGTTTTGTGAATTACGTTCTCATTTCTATAAAACCAGACCTCATCGGTGAAGAATGTTCTATTTAAAGTTGCGTCATCATTTTGTAACACTTCTAAAAACCAGTGACAAAACTGAAGTCTTTGTGGAAAGTCAGTTTGTAACAATTCAGGAAGCACAGTTATCCGGTAAGGATAAAGATGTAAATCCTTTTTTAATACTGTACGGCACGTTTCCACAGAGAGCTGCACTTGTTGAGATAGGTGACGAAGAGAGGTACGAGGTGCATCTTCCATTATCTGATTGACTTCCAGAGTACGTTTCTTTTGCCTTCCGCTTCCTTTTTTTCTTGGTAAAGATCCAGTTTGTCGAAATAATGCCACACTTCGATTTAGACACTCTAGAAATTGTTTATATTCAAAAACAATTTCTGGGAACTGAACATGGAATTCCTCCAAACAGTCTTGAATTGAATAGGACCAGACACCGTTAATTTTGCGACCGTTTCGAAAGTAACTTTCAATCATAAATGTCTTTTCTTCAATTGAAAAGGGTATTTTTTAGTAGTTTGTGAAAAGAAAAACTATTTTTAATGCAAAATCACTTTGACGTTACACTTGAAAGATTAGCCGTTGAACTTAGAAAAAACGACATGCATGCAACGAACAAATTTTCGACCACAACCTACTTGACCAGATTTTTATTTAGACACTCGTTAGGTTATATTCTGTGACTTGAGTAAGGTTTTTGATCCTATACCCCACCGCCGATTGTTAGAGAAGCTATTTGGTTACGGAATTTGAGGGTAGCTCATAACTGGCTCGAATCTTATTTACAAAACAGACCCCAAACTGTACACATTTTAAGATCTGGGATGAAATTTACCTTAAAAAGCGCTCCTTTATGCAGAGGAGTACCTCAAGGATCAATTTTGGGACCTGTTATTTTCAATCTTTACGTAAATGACCTGCCGCAAGGACAATTCCTTGATAACACTGTAATGTAGATGATGATACAACCTTGGTGACATCCTGTAAAGACCTGAATGAATTATAGAATCAGTGCTATGCAAAATTGGTGCCTAAAAATTACTTGAATTTAAATCTATCTAAAACAGAATATGTTCTTATTTATCCTAAAACCCATGACAAAAATCACGTTGCAATTTGAAGGAAAATTCTTGGATGAATAAATAAATGTTTAGGTATCAATCTCCATTACTTCTATTACTTTTACATTTTTTTCAGCCAAAAATTGGAGAGTATGGGACGATGGATGTATTATCATGGTGCAGCATAATTCCCGTGTCTGGAACCCTACTCGAGACTTCAGGCAAACATTTTTCAGTGTACTATTTAGCTGTAACTGTCTTTTGTCCATCTAACTTAATTGCCTTTACTACTTACTTAACTTTTTTCATAGCTCGCTGCTTCTTGATCATTGTTGGAGTTTTCTCATGTTCGTGAATTCATATACGACTCTCTTAGCGGGTAGAAACGTCGAAAAAGGGAATGTAAGTTTCGTCACCTGTCATTATTTTGGAAAAAATTTGGTGTCTCCCATTATTTAACAAATTTAAAATTCCATGGCAAATTCTAAAACGCTCTGCTTTTTGCAAGTAAGAAAGGTGATGCGGCACGACTAACCACTTTTTTTAATTCAAGTGATCGTGTATGGTTATTCTAACAGCTGAGGATTCAATCTTGAGTTGATACTTTAAGTGGCTTTATTGTCCTCTTCAATTAATTTTTTAATAGCAGCAATATTTTTGTCGGTAACAGCCGTAGAAGAACGCCCCGCTCCGTTTTGATGCTGATCAGAATTCCTTTCGCGTTCAAATTCCTTATACCGTCCAAGGAACGTGTTTGTTCACTAAAAGCCGAACCTAAACTCTTTTTGCACTAGTAAACGCTTAAACCTTTTTTAAAATCATAATAAATCATGATTCGAAAATGCTCTCTGGTTAATTCCATTTTTTACTTGTAATATCACTTTAAAAAATTAGTAACTTGGGTTCTGACGAACGTAACTTCAACAACTAAACTTCAAATGACAGATAAAGAGTTGCTCTAAATAAATAAATGTTTTGTTTTTCATGGCCTGCTAGATTTTCTTATTCTCAATAAATTCAGAATTACCCTCGTACATAAATTACGGTATCGGGAGACGTGTAAACCGACATTTATCAATGAAAAATATTTAATCCTACCCCCTACCTTATTTTGTTTCAATTTACGTAAGGCAAAATATTAATAAATTCCCCTCTATCATTGTTTCAGTAAATTATAATATACGTAAACCTACCATGTTCTACCCAAAATGTAGATTAGAAACTCGAAGAAAGGGACCTGTAAGCTCAGTCATTACAATATACCCCGTGTTTCTTTGAAGATGCATCCAACTTGGTATGCGGGTAGATGTCGGGAAAAGAAAGAAAAGTTTCTTTGTAAAATTTTTTCTGTAATGAATAAATTTAGAGAAAATCGAAAGGAAAGCAAAATCGCATAGTAGATAGGCTATGGGCGTTCTGGCTCAAATTCCCATAAGAATTAACATGGGGGTCTAAAATATCGAAATGCTTCCGGTTTGTGGTATAGGCGCGTATGTGTGAGTGAGTAAGTAAGGTAGTATGTGTGTGAGAGAGAGGGAACGATGCTGTATGGATTGTGTAGTTGCGAACGTGGCCATGCGTTTATCAGTAGAGGTCGCTACAAGTAATGAAGAGAGAGAGAGAATGGTGCGCGCTCGCGGCTGCCTCTGTCGTCGTCGCGCAGAACGCGGTTATAGTTTGCCGGCGAGTCTGAGAATTTGAGGTTATAATTTGTAATAAAAATAAATAATAAAAAAAAGGCGGCGGCGTGGTCGTCTGCGCAGCTCCGTTTTACGACGGGTATGCTGCCGCTATTTCGTATGTAGTTTTGAGCGTGGATATGCGCTTATCAGTAGAGGGCGCTGCTAGTGTGGAGAGCGATGGCGCGCAAAATTATTTATTGTGAAAATTTCAACGTCGGAGTTTTTTTTGTTGTACTATTAGCGATCTCTCAAAAAAAAATTGTGATGACCTATAAAATGTAACAATAACACTGGTACGCAAAAATAAATCATTTAATGCTATTGAATATCTATAATAAAATAAACTATATATATACATATTTAAATTCTATAAATTATATACATATTTAAACCTAATAAAATATCATTATGTATTCATAATGTCGCGATGTCCCCACGGTAAAGTCTCATATGATTTAGGAATTAAGTAGCGTTTATCGTCGTTAGGACTCAATGCTACTTTTTGCTGCGTAACTGTGAAAACATTATGTTTTTCGGAACGAATCAAATTTTGTTCTAAAGATTTTTCTCTAAAACTTTCTAAACATGTCAAATAATCATCAAAAGTAATTTTAGTCCTAACAATATTTTTTTTTACACCTTTAGCCTTTTTGTCCTTATCTTCGCCCTCTACCCTGTAGGCGTAACATTTCGATCGCAAACCGATAAACTCCGTCATAATTTTGCCGTTTAACTCATCTTTCATTAAACCAGGAATCTTTTGATTTACACAGGGAATGCCATACCTGTTATTGTTCGGATAGTCACTGGTATCAAAATGTTCATAACAGTCGCGCCGAATTATTTCATACACATCATCGCATTCAATTTCATAAATTAACGAGTCTGTATCCGTATAACATACTTTGCATTTATCACCAAACTGAGGTCTCATATAACCATAATGAAAGTCATAAAGTTTTACTTTCGAGATGTCGAGTACACACATACCAACATATATGGGCTTATTAGGGAATATTTCTGTTTTATTCAATTCAATCGCGACTAAATTTTCATTAAATATGGAGCATGATTTAAATTCTGGTCTGGAAATTAATTTAGCTGCACCATATCTTCCCTCCCATTTCGTTATCAGCTTAACGTTACTGTATTTTCTAATATTTTCCATTGTTTTGCCAAAAGCTGCGTTATTTAATAATTTGTACAAGTCTTTGTCGAAATCGGTCTTCGCAGCAGTTCTCAGACGAGTATTTAAATCGATATAAGGTTTCAACCATGCTGCCTGATTAAATTTCAAAGCGCGGTGAATTTTGACTAGTTTCAAACCGTTTGCCAAAACTTGCCGTAAATTCATGTAGTGAATGATGTAACGATCTTTATTTTGCAACGTAGCCATTAATTTCTGTTCTTCGGATTTTGGTGCGCTGACGTGTTCTGGACAAAAAGGCAAATCCGAGTGAGAATAATGTACATCAGCTGGATATTCTAAATCTACTTCCAAAATGTAACCTATAGGATTGTCTTGTGAAATATTGAAATTTAAGTTTTCTAAATCATCTACCCACTCAAAACCTCCATAGGGCAAAGGCTGTGACATCGCGTAGCCATAGAGATTGTTAACGTCCTCATACAGCAAAAATTTTGATGGTTTGGTGGGGTCATAGTCGGTCATATACTTGTTGTTGGCTTTGGCATACCGTTTCGAACACTGACTCAATCCACCTCGGACACCTTGCTCAATAAACATGAACATATCGATGTCAGTTAATAATTCAAGCTCTATACTGGTATACTTAAGCATGGCATCCCAAGTATACCCGGGAACAGAAAAATAATGAGCTGGATCGAGTCCGTGCGATTGCATCAACGTTGAACGAAACTGTTCGAAAACATCAGCCAACAATAAAATATCCGTGCGCAAGTACAAGTCCGAATACTCCCCCAAATTTTGAATTTTGAACTCATTCCATACATGCTGAGCATGCGCATAATCAACATCGCTAATATCCGCATCGTTTAGTTTATTGTAAAATTTCTCTATGTGCGGTAATTTTACTTCTGTAAAACGTTTAAACGCATCAAAGTAATCATACGGATACACACCCTTTCGTGTTAATAATTCAAATTTTTCATGGGGTAAATTTTGAAATTCTGATTTTAGAATGGGGTACGTTTCCAAATTTGAAGCTAACTTATCAAGACTTGAGCTCATAAACCGAAACGAATCAATAAAACGGAATTTTACCAAATTTTCATCAACCTGTTTTGTAAACGAAATATACTTTTCTTTATTTACGGGAAGTAAATCTACGTGACCCTCAAAATCTGATGCTAAATTCTTAATTATAAAATGAGCATCATAACCGCTCAGATTATGAAACACAACAGGTACCACGTGACCATCCTTATAATTAATATTACATCCCTCGTGTGCAGGTCCTCGGAACACCCCCGAAAAATGATTATGATCCCTCACTTTCTTATCTTCAGGGTTGAACGGTTTCTCGCAAATGTGACAATGAGTTGCATGATTGAACTCCAGATTTTCGATCGAAGTCATTTGGTCCATGGGTAAAGGGCAAAGAAAGACGGTTTTTAAATTTTCCGCGAACTGGAACAATTCAGCAGTAAACCATCGCATGCAATCCTCGCCACGATACGATCTATAAAAAGACAGTGAATCGTCATAAGAGCATTTGACATAATACCCGATACTACAGGGCACATGTTCTTGGAATTTATTTTTACTATTACACGATCTTAATATGCATTTTATATTATGAACGGTGCCTTAAGTTTGTTTCTGAAATTTTTAAATTTTAAAATATTATTTTCCTTTGTCGGCATTTTAATTTTACATACATTTAATTTACCGCAATCTATCGCATGTTTATCTAAACGTTCTTGACTATAAAAGTAATTAAAACACCGATTACAAAAATATTTTTTGCCATGATGAATACTCAGTTGACTTGATACCAACCTGGAAAGATTTTTAATCCATACATAATGATACTTTACTGGTGCAGAATCATCATAACTGTCTGATATTAAAAGCAGATTCACATGTTTTGACTGCTCAGTTTTTGTTTTCGTTAAGCTGCAAGGCCTAACGTCAAATGTTTCTCCCGCCTTCTTCTTTAAAAGGTATACGTTAATTGAAATACTGTTTTGCTGCTCAAAACGCGGAATCTGCTTTATAGTCATTGGCATAGTAATGTTTTTTAAATTTAAAACTGTACAATAATGAGGATACGACGAGGGGCGATCAGCATTTTTTGATTTTGGATGAAGCGCCGATGTTACAGCCCATGCGAAGCATGCATCATCATTGTTTTTTACATTGACGCATGCTTTCTTATCTCTAATTTGTTTGGGTAGCTCGATGTAGGAGGATCCGAGCTGCAACACGAACTTGTTGATGTTGATCGTCAAGTAGATGATCGCGCCTAGTGCCCAGCCGCTATCCCGTTCTTGGAACTCACCCAACTTCACCATTACAGGTTCTTTGATGTTGGTAGCGAACCATTCCTCAACGCTACCAGTATCGGAATAGATCGGAGCGTTCTTAGTGTTTATATATTTATTCTCCGTGATTTCTTTGTCCCCTTTTTTGAGAACAAATTCACCACAGAGAACTGCGTTGATTTTTAACGCCTCCTCATTCTTCAAGATGTTTTTAACACGTCTCCGGAAGAGTACAGAAGCGTCGTCTAGAAACGTGGTGACATCCTTATGTTTAAGGTTAATGATGACACCGGTTCTGAGACGGTTTTGGAACGCAGACTGTTCATCCTCCCACTTGACACGATTCGAAACAGCTTGGGTGCTGTTGTTACTTAAACCTTGACCACTTCGCTGTTTTGCCTTCAACATCGTACGACAGCTCTTGATGTTGGCGATACATGTCATAAGGTTTTGTTTGGCTCCAAGCGATAGTTTCGCTGCAGCAGCACTCCTGAGGAAAGCGTTTAAGACTCGTAGATGTTTATTACAACGTTTAACACTGCTCTCGATCTTGGTGGTATCGTTGCCAGCAATGACAAGTGCTGATTTCGCTTCGTTAACGAACGTTTTAGCTTGAGAATTCATTTTCTGCAACAACAACAACAATAAACTGATTAATTTTAATGTTTCCTTGAATATCTTTTAGCAATAACTAGAAGCTCAATAACACACACACAGAGCAGATGCAAAATTAACGAAGGTTTCATTCTTAATAAAAGAAATTTAAGGTTTTACGTTAATTATAAATACAAAAAAAAAAAAAACCTTTATAACTACATAAACATTTTATAATTTTCATTTAATACGTTTGATAATTTTTCAATTAACATTGGGAAACCCACGAAGAATACACATAATGAAGTGGATAATTAAATCAAAAACATGTAACGCAAATCTTCTTCATAAAATTTTAATCAATGGTTGCTACATATGTTTCGGCCTGTTACAATGAGGATGGCCATCTTCAGGCTGTAATCAGTGCGCAGCTTAGTTTGTTAATTTGCAGACAAAAAGAAAACGGAACTTACCTAACAAGTGGTAAAAGTTAAATTATTGTAAGTACTACATGTGGTATGTCGAAAAACAAAGAGGCATGCTGGGAGGCAAAAGCATGCCTTGTTAGGTACAGTTCTTGTAAAAAATCAACCGACTTTCGTCATTAATAACGTTAAATCAGTACCAACTGAACTCAAGATATTACGTACGATGTATTCGTTGAAATTCAGTAACATTTTGTTACTACATGGATATTCCAAAATGGTACAATAGCTCGTTCCTGGCAAGACAGTGATTTAAAGGCCGTGAAAAGTACCAAGGTTGATAGAAAAAAGTTAGTTCGACGAGTCTTTATTAAAATTTTTTATTTTTTAATTTAATCGCTAGGCCCATTTGACATGTTAATTTTTGTATAAAATTTGTTACAAAATGACGAGACAGGTTACCATAGTAAATATTTATTGGTTAATTCAGCACTTCTCTGTCAGTTTTTTGTAAATTCTATATAAAAATTATCACCGTGGCATACTTATTTCGTATACGTAATAATTTTATTTCAGATACATTGTCTTACACGCAGGAAATAAAAATGGCTTTACTCCTGGTGCTAAACTAGTATTTTCTTCTGCTACAAAAAATGCAGATTATCACGGAGAAATGAATCAGACATTGTTTGTAAAGTGGTTTCGTAATTTTTTACACTTTTTACAAGGGCCATCTGTCATTATTGTTGTTAAATTGTTATTAAAAGTTGCATTGTAATGAATGTCTTTTTATTTTTAATATGTTTGTATACATACTGTAATTGTAGAAGTAAACCACCTAAGTAATATCTAGCTGATCAACTAGAAGAAGAAGCAAGTCATAAAGCATTAGGGTTACCTCCGTACCACTGGATTTTTAATGCAATAGAATAATTTGGGGCATAAGTAGAAATTATTATAATCGACACATTGACAGAAATGGAAAGTCTATGCAGGATACATAAGGATGATGTAAAATTCTCAAAATTAGGCTAAGGGTTGAGAAAATCGAAAATAATAGTAACAGTATAATAGAAATTCTCGAAACACCTTTCGTTTCCCTAAAACCGCTCGGACTGTAGCAAAAAATGAATCAAGATCGCGAGTCGAGGCGAATAAAGTAAGTATGCAGATAACGACGCACTGAAATCGATTTATTTTTTAAGGAAAGTAAAAATAAGCTTCTGGTTATTGCTCTGATCTGCTGAATGGTAAGATGTGGAAAGTGCATACCATCCAAGTTTACTTACCTTAATATTGTAGTAAAATGAAGAGTCACGACAGACGATACGTTCACTCTCAAAAATACTAACAGAATGATGAACAACGATAATTTTCACCTCAATTTATACACATACGTTCTCCACGTTATTTGCACGCTGTAGAGGCATGTTAAAATATATTGAGTCATACGGGAGTGTCACACACACGCCTAGCTGGCGGCGGCCCGCCATAGACATGGACCCGATTCGCCGTCGAAATGCTCTAGAAGCTGATGGAAAAGCCACTCCGGTTGAATACGCGAACACGAGGAGACTTTTTGAGTTCGACGTAGAGTTTAGTTACTGTTTAATCGCTCGGCTTGTGAAAATAAATTATTCATAGTCTGTACTAAATAAATCAGTGTTAAATTTTGTTAATAAATTAGTTATTAGTGTCATCGAGTATTTTTATTTAAAAATAAATCAAAACGAACCCTAAATTCACTACAATATCTATACACTTTACGTCTATAGTTTTAATGAAAAATAACCTCGAATTTTGCGTACCAATGTTATTGTTACATTCTATAGGTCATCACAAAATATTCTTTTTCTCTGGAGAGATCGCTAATAGTACAACAAAAAAACTCCGACGTTGAAGTTTTCACAATAAATAATTTTGCGCGCCATCCCTCTCCACACTAGCAGCGCCCTCTACTGATAAGCGCATGTTCACGCTCAGAACTACATACGAAACAGCAGCAGCATACCCGTCGTAAAACGTAGCTGCGCAGACGACCACGCCGCCGCCATTCTTTTTTATTATTTATTTTTATTACAAATTATAACCTCAAATTCGAGATTTTAGACCCCTACGTTAATTCTTATGGGAATTTGAGCCAGAACGCCCATAGCCTATCTACTCAAATTATATACATTTCAACTTTCTCCTATTAAAATTTTATATATTTTTATTTTGTTTGAAATAATATCAGAAACGTGTCCCTCAAGTTTGATGCATCTTCAATGAAATACCCAGTATAATAAACTCCCTAGTAAGTTCAAAGACCCTTGTGCATTAAGCGTTTTAAAAAAACGATTACATATTTATCACATATCCAAATGCTGCTACTCCCTAAATGAGTATCTGCAGGAATAATACGTGTGATTTTGCAAGCAAAATTGTGATTTTGCACACCATACAAGCAAAATATATTTCATACTGTGAACATCTTTAACGAGGCCGGCAAAGGGCCCCCCTAAGTAAAATGTTCCACGTCGTTGAGTAGATGCTCGTAAATTGTTATTATTCGTCACGCTGTTGGGCTCTGTGATTCCTCTTTATAATGCTAAATTTGTGATGTTCATTTTATACACTAATCTTAAGTTTATCCTGTTTTAGGTAGTTTATGTAATTTGACGTGCCTTATATCATTGTGTGTGATTTAAAAGACCAAATAAAATAATTGTTATTACTGTGTTTTCCTTATAAAGAAGTTTGTAAACTGCATTGTTTAACGTCCTCTCCCACGAGGGTTGAATGTGGATTTTCCTGCATCATTAACACGGCTTTAGGTTTATCTCGTACATGTCCAAGATCACGAAGTTTGTTCTCAATTCGACTTACTGTTGATTGCGATGTTGGAGGACGGTTTGGATGAGTGTTCATTGTACAAAATATGAACTGTTAGAACTCTATCTCCAAACCCAATCATTATTAAAATTTCAGCTTCAGTAAGTCTCATTTTGCTATCTAATCATTAAACAAGTAACACTTCACTACGTAATGTCAATAAATTCTATTTCACATTGTTTTTACTACATATTGCCAGAGCAGTATCAACGCCTGTTCATTTCAATACATTCGAATATCTCAGTTATTTATCAACGATTTTCAAAAAGTTTTATTTATTGTATTCAACATAAAAATGTTATTAAATGAGGTATCATAAAGAGTACTTTGCTATTTATTTTTTTAAAGTTAGGGTTGCTAGCGCTTAGGGGTCGAGGAGCATCTTCAAATGATGATTTAAAAATTAAAACGAATATTGATTAATTTGATCATGACATCAGTTAGCATGCAAAAACAAACCATAAAAAAGCGAGTAATCATGTCATCGGATCGAACAGATAATTGTTCGCGGGCTGAATTCAACCAACTAACATTGCGACTTGTTGCTAGATCTCATAGTCTAGGCCTGTCTTTACAGAAGTTGTGAAAAATACTTTCCTTCTTCTTATAAACACAAAGTCATATGTACGATTTTTCATATTTTTAAAGACATTTCACAAAAATTCTGGCCTTATTACTTTACATGTTTTGATGGTTCTTTCTTGTAGCTCTAGAAGTGTATGAACAGGCGTTTTATGTTTTGAAACAAGAAATCTAAAAGAGTTAAACCACAAGACCGACCAGTGACTTTTTAAATTAATGTCGCCAAAAGCTCCAGTTATTTCGAATTACATGAGCACTTGCAATATCGTCCTGAAAATTACTGATTTTCTTTGTTTTTAGAATATCCATCCATCATTATATGTAGTTGTTTTTGCCTCTGATCTGAGCCAAACAAATTTCGTATTCATTCCGTCCTTCATTTCGTATTCAATCCGTCTTTCAACGACTGAGTTCTTCGTTCTCTACCGAATTTTCGCTTCTCTTTAGTAAACACGTGAAGCTTATATCTTGGTTTATATTCCAGCAAGCTTAAAAAGAATCTGGAAACTCCTCGTTTTTAATTTAATTGCTCGTCTTTAGTTGCATCACTTACAGGATGTATTTGATATTGTCTTCCTCGAAAAAAATTTGTTTTATGATTTATTTATGTTCAACTTCTGCGTGGTGTGTAGCCGAAGCTGAACATGATAGAGGCAATCTTTTTTTCCCAGTGCGCCTAAATATAGACTCGCGTATGCACAGTATGCGTAAACCAACAGGCAACACAGATAACCTTTGTTGATTCGTCTAGCGGCTTCGCCTCGTCAGGCATGCGCCCTTCCTGCGCACCACACTCGGCGGAATGCCATCGGCAGTTTGACAGATGATGTGATGATAATAGGTGCCCCGGTAATTGCCTTTGTCTCGCGAAACTCCTGATGTGAGTATGAACTTTCTCTTAACCCTTACACGGCCTGGTCAATGCAATTGAACTCAAAACCTCATCAATGACCAGAGCGAGGTCCTATTCACAAAAGAAAGTAGGCGTGGCTTTATTTGTGCGATAATTAAATCTTTGTTTATCGATCTGTTTTTCTGTAGTTTTTACGCACGCCTTTGTAAATAAAGTGGGCGAAAATTTTGCGGCGCACTTTTTATTCACGAAATTTTACGTACACAACTAATAATTCCAAATTAATTTCTTTCAGTCTGAGTTTGCGATTATTATTATTGGAATGGGTCGTAAAAATCTCGCCCGAAATTGTCGGATGAACGAAGGGATGGCACATAGTAACGCTATTTGATCAATATTTTATTGTTATTATTATTTTTGATGCGCTCGACAGTGAATACATGCTTTTATTACACTGTTGCTGATTAGTCCAAATATTTAACGTATGCTGCTGAGCCTGACGTTAATTCGTTATCTGCGAAGTCATCTTAATTGCTTCTCTCAGTTTTCATTCTGCTCAAAATCTGACTTCCTCTGGACTAATGATGCTGTAAATACAATGTACAACTTTTAATACTTCACTCTGCGAAAAGGTCAACTTTAAAACCTAATCTAAATTCGTTATCTACGAAATCATTAGTTTCTGCAAACCTGCTTCTGTATTAATAAACAAAGTAGATTGACGCTAAAATCTTTGGCCTTTCAGTTTTTAACTGCATTACGATGATTGGGTCTATGCAAAACGTCTATCGCCAATGTTTTTCCTCAATTATCTCAACTTGTTCATGAGGGTAGCAGTGGTTTCACATTTTCTGAATTCTTCTGCCATAAATTTGTTGTAAGTACTTGAATTACCATTCGGGATTAAGAAATTCCATATAAAAAGTGATTGTCCATGTAAGAGAAACTTGATTCTCTTATGTAGATGTTGAAAAAAGTTTTTATTTTACAATCAACCCAATGAATTACATAATGACAAATTTCGTAATATTGTTTCCTCATTCAATTGGATTTTTTACGAAAATCATCGGAATCTTCGCAAGTGGATTAATTAAGCAATTACTAGTGAATGTGTTTTCATTTCATTTGTTAAATTCGGTTATTACGGATTCGGGTTCCAAGAAAAAAACAACACTTCAAATATTTCACTGTTCCCAATTCGCTTTCAGTGCACACACTCATATCTCAACAAATTGTTTAAACTTCACTCACACACCCACACACACACATATCCAATATCTTCAATTATTACTTTGTTAAATTTCATGAGTTGTAGTAAACTTAATGCCGACATAGTAGCTTTTTTTACTTTGTTTTAAGCAGATAAATGCGATAACGAAAAGAGATTACTCTAACTCGTCCAGAATATTATAAAAGAAAAAAAGTTAATGTGTAACAAAGTCATCCGATTATGGCCAGCAGTTTTTTTGCAAGGCTCACGAACTTAATTTTCTCCTCGCCTCTCCCTCGTATCCTTCCACAGCAGGCAATTTAATGACCACGTTCGTCCAGCACTCACCCGGCGCAGAAAAACCCAATATTTGTTCGGGCGTTTTCAGCGAAATTTCAATTGTCCAACTCCCAAGCCGCATAAAAGCACAAATTCTCACCGCCCCCGTTCCCCGGGCTTAACCGCCGGAGCGAAAGGATTAATTCCGGGTCAACCGACAAACCGTCTTAATTAAGCTTCTTTTTTCCGAATTGCTAGAGTAATATTTATGGGGAAGCAACAGCGCGAGTTGTTTCAAAAAATGGAGTCGGCGTGTATATTTTACAAAATCGTTACGACGACGCGCTTGTCTATTACAAACAACTCTCGTGAGAGTTGTCGTCGAAATGGAAATTGCTCAAAGGGTGAATACCTACCCGAGCTGTTCCCGCGTGAGCCTATTTCGCTTTTATTTGCCTACACTCCGCAAGTCCCACGTAACATCTGCTTCATACAATAGTCATAAATTTCATTGTGAAAAATCGAAGTTAATAGAATAATTGATTACAGAAAACTTTTTTTAAAAAATGGAGGATGAAGATCACGATGAATTGTTACCGTGCACCGATGATGAATCCTTATCAGAAAGCGAAGATCAATGCCTCCCCATAGACAAACCAGAAGAGACCCAGACGATTCAATACCTCTACACTAGTCACACTAAGCTAGAGTTCCTAGTGATAAAATGTCTTTTGGTAATATCATCAACAGCTCTGGTGATAATCTTGCCGATGTACTTGGAATCTATGAATTCTTCGGGCGATGCGTACTCCCTCATCTTCTTTAATACCACGATTACTCTGCTCGTTTTGGTCATCGTCATGGCAGTGGCTAAGCAGTTTTGCTCTAAATTCAAAAACATCAAAGTGCTCAAGCCACCCATTGGCTGGTTTAAGGTGATAGCCATGTCGGTGTTGTACACGCTGAGTGGCTTCATGGTGATGTATGCAATCGACAGAAAGAGAGTCATGTGCCACCTTCAGGATCCAATAAAGGGAGTGCTTTTAGTATTTTCGCTCATTAATTACTTCTTTTACTGCAAGAAAGGTGAGCCTTTCATTTCACTAAAAGGCAAGTCTAATTTATGAGTTTTTAGTGATGGGTCTCCAGCGTATTTTTTCTACCACCACCATCATAGTGGGTCTATTTATTTCGGTGGATTATGGTCTATGCGACGAGTTTAGATGTAGAGGAAATGAAAGGGAGCACCGTGCAGATGACGCAGGCACATGGAACTGGCAGACTCACTCAATATGGGCCGCAGTTTACATCGGCGGATTGAACACATTCGCCACATTCTTCACGTTTCTAGACAGATACCTCATTTCCTCAGATTTGGTAAGTGCTTTAGTTTTCCTGAAACATATTTTTCCAAGCGTACTTTAATCTGAGTTCTATTTAAAAATTCACGAGTATTTGTTTTTCCCCGAAGAGATGTCTTCCATTGCTCGGATTCAGTTTAAATTCCCCCGACTGTCGTTTTATCAAAATTAAATTCGGCAATTAATTGTTGGAGTTGCAAGAAGATAAAACCAGGAGCCTCTCACGTGGGACCGAAGGGTCGATTTCCGGGGAATAAGAGCGTTAGAGAGCTCGAGAAACTTTGCAATAAAAAACTCCGTTAAGTCCGTAGCGCATTACGAAACTTACGTAAGCTTCTAATATGATTTGAGCGAGAAATTGCTTTCGTCACCGGTCGACTGGTATTTAATTTACACTCTAGTGTAATGCTGTTTGCTCCGGGAGAAACTCAATTTGGTACAAATTTGAATTTATAAATAGTTTTTAATTAGCTTCTATCTACCACATTCTGCATGGAGAAACTCTGTAAAAGAAAAGAGATCAGATAGTTACTGTTGAAAGTTAATTAACCAGTTCACGGATTATTGCTGATTATTATAATGCCCCAGTTTCTCACGTCATACAAGTTATTAACTCGTTCGGCGCAAATTCAATTGTTTGATTCGTTTTCAAAACGACTACCACAACTGAATATATTGCTTATATCCGAAATTTCTGTGAACCAGCAATAATTCACTTCAACATCGACGAATTTCTGCACGCTGATGATAAATTTCAGACGCGAATGCATTTAGCTGAAGCATTAAGATAGTGCGCTCGGTAAATTTCGAATTTATTCTGCAGCAATGAGCAAACTATCAATATTTTGTGTCTCAGATACTGAACACTTCGGAAGTAGAAAATATCGCCTGTTGACGAAAACGAGGGTTGGCCTTAATGGAATCCCTTTGATGTCGGCGTTTGTTTTATTAAGTTTATGAAAACAGCGCGTGCGAACAAAGAAAGCGTAACTAACAACGCGTGAGATGTTATCAGAGAATCTATTATTATCGCAGAACAGCTGACTTACTTGAGCTCAGCGTGACTCATTAATTATTTTATCAGAACTTACGTACACGTGTTTTTTTTATGATTAAATTATCGTCACTGAATTGCTGTGTGTAGCACCGGTTACATACTAATTCAGTTGTGCATAGTGATTTTTTAGTTTTTTTCTTTAGTTTTCTCTTCTGTTAAGTGTACTAATTTCCACTCTAAAAGTAAACTTTGCAGCAATTTTTGCTCTGATGTTGTTTTCATTGCAAACTATCAATATACATATTTAGGCGTCCTTGTCGGTTTGTTTCCGCTAAATATGCTTGCATGGAGAATCTCTAACTTGTTTATTGTAACTAGCCGCGGAAGAAAGTCGGTTTTGATAGCAGTGGAGTTCTCGAGCTGCTCTTGTGCCGAAGAGAGTACATACTAAATTATTTAAGCCCGATGTTACAATCTGCGGATAAATTGACAATAACAGTATTCGTGGATATGACGAGAAAGGTTAAAGAATATTCGGCAAATAGTTATTGTGTTCTTATTCCACGATTGTAAAACTAGGCCTTCACGATGTTTCCATGCCGTTGTTACCACTGAAATAATCTGCTATTGTTTTTGGTGAATGTGTGGCAGGAAACTGTATATTACTCTTACATCCTTTATTGTTTTGATCTTATCCACCATCACAAGATAACATCATGCCATCGATGAATAATTGTATTTGAAAATTCCTATGTTAAATTTTATTTAATCATAAAACAGGAAAGAATAAATGGTCAAAGCATACTCAAGAAAAAAAGGTGGTTTTAGCAAAAAATAAGGAAACACATGCCTTCCAATTTCCCGCTAAATAATACCCGTGCATGGATGTTTTTTATTAGGACATTGAAGGCATGTGACTCTTCACATGGAGCTGTGCTTTGCCCGTCTGAGTATTTCGACGAACATGCAAACACCCGGTTCTTCTGAAAGCGGCTTTATGCTGCAATTCTGTATCTGTAAAGGATTGGAAGAAGATTTGTAAGCCTCGTAAACTCATTCGATTAAAATCGCAATTCTGCACTACTCTCTAAAATACAATTTCTCGTAAGCAGTAACGATAAATAGCAAATATTTCCGGAGACAAATTCGGTGATTGTAAAGCCGGGTCCACGTTGAGGTAACAACGAGGAAATTTTTTGTGGTGACAATAAACACTGCACACGGTACGATATGCAATTTCGTTCTTTAAACGTAACACCCTATATTTTATAACGAATTTGAGTTTATCAGGTTATTTTAAGAAGTGGAAGCTGGAACGAGTAAACCAAAGAGTGCAAATTTCGCATATGTGGTAAGGTTTTCATTACATTTAGGTAGAAATTTAATTCTCTGATTTATTCATTAAACAAATAGGTAAGACATGGTGGCAACACCTTCAACGTTTGTAAACATGCTTTCATGTCTATCCATTACATTACCAAAAGTCGTGTGGAACGTATTGCAAATCACTTAAAAACACATTCCACTGCACCCCTGGATCAACGTGGGAAACACACACAAGACCTAATAAAATATCACAAGACATCAACAATCAAATTGATACACACATTAGGAGTTTTCGGAAATACCAAAGCCACTATCGTACGAACCACTATTTTTTGTCCCCGCTTTTAAATATTTCGAAAATGTATGAACTTTATTTGGAGATCTATGAACCACGGCAATACAACAGTTTAATCAATAAAAGAAAAATAGATCCAAAAGTTAAATACGACTACTATCGGAAATATTTTGTTGGAAATTTCAATATTAGTTTTGGAAAACCAAAAACAGATACATGTCAAACATGTGAAGAATATTATGTAAAAATTCCTGCTGCAGACACAGCTGATATAAAAACCCAGTTAGAAGCAGTAAAGAAATTACATCTCCTTAAGCTGACACATTTTATAAAGACATGAAAGAAAAAACTGCACTGGCTACAGCTAACCAACACATTGAAACAATTTCAATGGATTTCCAACAAAATTTTCCCCTGCCCTCTCTCGCAGCTGGTGATGTTTTCTATAAGCGACAATTATGGGTGTATAATTTCTGCATTCATGCTGCCAGCTTAAATACAAGCTTTTGTTATTTGTATGATGAGTTGACTGGTTCAAAGGGTCAGAGTGTTGTAGTCAGTGCTGAATCATTTTGTTGCAACAAAACTAGACCCAAAAGTCACAGAGTTGCATATTTTTTCAGACAATTGCAGCGCACAAAATAAAAACGCTGTTATGGTGCAGTTTTTGTATACTCTTGTAAAAATGGAACGATTTAACGCAATAATTCACAGATTACCGGAACCAGGCCACAGTTTTCTCCCCTGTGACCGAACTTTTGGGAAGATAACGCAAGAAAAGAAAAAACATGAGAAAATTTACTTGCCCCAAGAATATGCCAGAATCATTAACTTAGCCTCGCGTAATTCTCAAACTATTATAGTTGCTCAAGAAATGTTATTGAACTATAAAAGTCATTTTATTGACAAGTTTAAGAAAACTACTACATCACATGGAGACAAATTCACAATTTCCAAATATCGCTTCTTTCGATACGATAGACATAAGATTCCGGTGATTCAAGTGAGCGTTAGCGCCGGTTCTCCCATGTTTTTAGATTATATTCTTGAGAAACCTAACCAACAAGCGACATTACCTGATCCTCAGCAGAAACTGTATAAGGAAAAACGAAAGTTAAAACCCCAAAAATACGATCACGTCATGTATATTAAAGTTTTTTAAAGATACATTTTGTGTTTTTTCAGTGTTACTTCACTATGTTTATGTATGTTTTGGTTTATTTTTTCAATTTGAACAATAAATAGAGTTAAAAAGCTACGATTTTTGTTTTATTGTGCAACAACCAGGTACCTGACAATTTGGTGTAAAAACCAGACATCTCTTTTTGTTGAAAAACTGTTTTGTTTTAATACAAATAACGATCTGCTTGTTCTCAGATTTAAAACATGAAAAGTATAAGCCTGTGGCGTATGAATTTATTTCGCTTTGATTACGCGTTTTCGCTACAAGAATTTCAGGTACAAGAACCAGACATCTCATTTAGCAACTCTCTTTATACACACAAAAAACAAAAACTAATTAGTAACTAAAATTTATCTAAAAACAACATCTATATACCTATTAACTATGTACATATCACAGAAACTGCCAAAATCATAATAAAAAAAGAATAAACAGTTTATTCTTGTTTTCCAACATTTTACTTTGGTATACTTGTTCTTGCACTGGGGTGTTCAGTTATGAACAACGGTGTATACGTTTTCGAAATGTACACGCTTCGGAACTAATTACATATTTGCAAAATCAATTCATGTGTATAATTTTATTATACATATTTAGAATAAGTCCATAGAAACCGATAGAATTTGCACGGAAGCGTAATAAACCAAACTGATACCAGCGACCAAGAATTAAAATTCCATTCCGGTAAACAGTTGTACCGATTACCGGTATCATCAAGTTCCGATCTGCTCCGTCTGTGTGCACATCTATAGCTTTACATCAGTTAATTCTTAGCTCTTTAGACGCCTATTACCAGTAAGCAGGCAATATATTTTCTTTGCATGCGTACCTTTATGGAGATTTAACAGGTTAGCGTTGGAGTAGCTTTAAGCAACTCTGGAGTAACTTAGAGCTTCTCCGGTGTAATTCAGAGCTACTCCGACGCCAACCTGAAAGTCGTCTAATAGGTATCAATTGTGTATGTACGGTTGCCTATAGTCGTAGTTCACTGGGTGCGCTGACATAGGGAGTGTAGGAGCTGGGAAAGGGAATGGTTGGCGCGGTGCGGGATGCAGAGTGGGAGCTGCGCTGGATGCGATTCGAACTCGGATCCCGGCGTTTGTGAGTCGTTGGTCCTAGTTGGCTGTGAGGTCATTTTCGACCGACGGTTCAAGATTACTAATATGGCCAGGTGTGAATGTCACTCAATGGAGTAACGCAGAACTTCGGCGAACAGACAAATAAAATTAAAAAAGGTGGTTTTACCAAAAATTAAGTAAACATGTGCCTTCCAAATAGCACCTACCCATGGATATTATTTAATTGGGAAGCATGTAACTCTGCATACTGAGCTGTGCTATGCCCGTCCGAGTGTTTGAACGAACATACAAGCACCCGGTTCGTCTGAATATTGTGTGCATTGAAATATAGAGATTTTTAAGTTTTAACTGAGCTCATACTTCCGTGTCTCCGCCTCTCCCAGTTTGATAGCATAAAAGGGGCAACATCGCCTTTTATACCTATATGCCATTGTTTTTCTTTCTAACGTATACCAATCTGCTGATATTAATTCTAAAAATGCACAATTCTGAATTAGTATTGATTAGATAAACCGTGAATGTAGTACCCATGTGAATCATGCATCGAAACATTGATAACAATGAAATACCTAACAACAAGCTATTAGAGAATTTGTGTAATAAATAAAAAGAAAAAAATGGTAAGTTCAAGAGGAAGAGGCTGAATGGTCATTGCGAATTTGAAAATTTTGCTGAAAAATCCGAAACGCCAGCCGTTTCGGAGTTAACGCTCGAACTGGACGAAGACACGGTGCAAAGATAACGCTTCAAATAAATGACTGCTTCAAAACTGGCCTTGAGTACATACATTGACCAATGCTTTGTAAAGTTGGGCATTCGTGTGGGATTTGAGCAATTTGGTTGTCGTCCGAACATCTACGTAAGCTCATTGCTGGTGTCCACTCATGAGCCAATTTTGTAAAAATCGTCCGGCGGTTTCAATTAAACTAGGAAAGCAAAAAGTTAGACTTACTAGGTGATTTTGCCCTTCGACATTCACCTTACAAGCTGGGACGATGCAGTTAACTCAAGTTGAAGGTGCCGGTCTGAATCCGAACACAAACAGAGACAAAATTTTTTATTTCAATGTATAGGGTGTATATTAAGGGTATTATGTTTAAAGTATAACGAATTTGAGTTTATCAGGTTATTTTAAGGTAAATTTAATTAGGGTTCCCTATACCTAAGTTCAATAGTTTTTAAGATATAGTGTAGCCCCGAAAACGTAAACTAATTAAGAACAACGGTGCTATGTTTTAGAAATGTACACACCTTGGAATATTTCGAGTTTTTAGACCCCATTGCACTCTGCATGATGACGTGTTGCGAAAACGATAAAAAAATAATAAACAACGACAACTATAACGCACACAAACTGTAACACACACAAACTATAACAGTATAGTCCCGAAAACGTAAAATAATTAAGAACAACGGTGTTTACGTTTTAGAAATGTACACACTTTGGAACTAATTACATATTTGCAAAATCAATTCATGTGTATAATTTTATTATACATATTCTTTCAAAAAAGCAATCGCAGGATATCGCAATTCAAACTATTCAAAAGCTCTTTCCTTACAAAATGTTTAAATTTAACTAATTTTGTTCACGTACACTGCATTAGGTTTCATTCATACTTTTTTTTGGAAAATTCAAATGCAATTTTTATAATTGTTTTCTCATTAATGAAGCAAGTTAGAGAGTAAATATGGCAATACTCTATATCAAGGTATTTTTCGTATATTCAACAGGAAATGTACAATACACAATATATATATATATATGACAATAACTAATATTTATTGTATTTATATAATACATTTTATCGGTAAGTTGCAAAGGTTTAATAGTCAATGCGAAGTGAATCCCAAAATTATGTTCGAAAGTCCGAAGAGCGAGTCGTTTCAAAGTTAACGCTCGAACTGGAGGGTGCACCATTTAAGATACAACTTGCCTTCAAAATCGGAAGAGTTGGACACTTCTGTGGTTATCATTCTGAACGAACACACATTGTGATGTTGTCATACAAGCCTCTTAAGAAATGCTTAGGTCGATTGGTATGCCACTTTACATTCAGGTATTTAATAAAAGTTTCGTGTTCTGGTTCCAAATCTGCAAGTAAAACTTGCAGTTCGTCGTCAGTTTTTGCTCCTTCATCAATTTTGTTCCAGGTGATCAATTTATTTAGGAGGTTTCTTTGGCCTGTTTCCGCCAAATATGTTTGCAATTCATTATTGCCATGAGAATCCGTAATCACATTTTTTATGCCATCGTTATAATAATTGCACCTAATAATATATTTACTGAACTTCGTCATATCGATCACACGGAAAAAAAGGGCTATTTCTCAAAAAACTTCGTTTGTAAGATTTTCACAACAAACTGCTTAAAACTGACCTTTTGCATAAAACTTAGGTCAGTTTTATGCAGTTATGAAAATCTTACAAACGGAGTTTTTTGCGATATAACCCTCTTCTTCCGTGTGATCGATATTGGTTCTATATGGAACGATGAAAATAGTAACCTAGTAGTAATTATTATACATTCAAATAAAATTTTCATGTCGGTTTGTGTTCGGATTCATACCGGCAACTTCGAATTGAGTTAAATGCATCGTCCCAGCTTGTAAGGCGAATGTCGAAGGACAAAATCACCTAGTAAGTCTAACTTTTTGATTTCCTGGTCTAATTGAAACCGCCGGGCGATTTTTACAAAATTGCCTCATGAGTAGACACCAGCAATCAAGTTACGTAGATGTTTGGACAAAGTGACGACAACCAGATTGCTCAAATTGCCATACGCCCAACTTTACAAAGCATTGGTCAATGTATGTACTCAAGGCCAGATTTGAAGCAGTCGTGTATTTGAAGCGTTATCTTTGCACTGCGTCTTCGTCCAGTTCGAGCGTTAACTCCGAAACGGCTCGCGTTTCGGATTTTTTAGCAAAATTTTCAAATTCGCGATGACCATTCAGCCTCTTCCTCTTGAACTTACTATTTTTTTCTTTTTATTTATTACACAAATTCTCTAATAGCTTGTTGTTAGGGATTTCATTGTTATCAGTGTTTCGATGCATGATTCACGTAGGTACTTCATTCACGGTTTATCTAATCAATACTAATTCAGAATTGTGCATTTTTAGAATTAATATCAGCAGAATCGCATACGTTAGAAAGAAAAACAATAGCATAGTGTATATAGGTATAAAAGGCGTAAAAGAAGAAAGGAGGGTGGTAGCCGAAAGAAAACGATGTTGCCCCTTTTATGCTGTCAAACTGGGAGAGGCGGCTGCGCGTGCTTGTAAAACAAGACACGGAAGTATGAGCTCAGTTAAAACTTAAGAGTCTCTATAATTCACTACACACAATGTTCAGACGAACCGGGTGCTTGTATGTTCGTCCAAACACTCGGACGGGCATAGCCACCTCAATATGCCTCCTAATGTCCTGCTAAATAATATCCATGGGCAGGTGTTATTGGAAGGCATATGTTTCCTTAATTTTTGCTAAAACCACCTTTTTTTATTTTATTTGTCTCTGTTCGCCGAAGTTCTGGGTTACTTAATTGAGTATCATTCACACCTGGCCATATTATAGTCATCTTGAATCGTCGGTCGAAAATGACCTCACAGCCAACTAGGACCAACGACTCACAAACGCAGGGATCTATTGGAAAACCCTTTAGACTAGACTGTGAGATAACACACATGCACATCACAATATGTATGTATGATAATAACTAATATTTATTGTATTTATATAATACATTTTTTAAGTTACAAAGGTTAATTGGTCAATGCGAAGTGAATCCCAAAATTTTGTCCGAAAGTCCGAAACGCGAGCCGTTTCAAAGTTAACGCTCGAACTGGAGGGTGCACCTTTTAAGATACAACTTGCGCTTCAAGATCGGATGAGTTGGCCACTTCTGTATTTATCATTCGCCGTTCAATTTCCGATTAGATAGTAATTCCGATTCTGAACGAACACATATTGAAAAAAAAAATTATTCATTAATTATCAATATCTTATAACGATGTCATAGAAGCGTCTTAAGAAATGTTTAGTTCGATTAGTATGATATTTTACAATCAGGTATTTAATAAATGTTTTGTGTACTGGTTCCAATTCTGCAAGTAAAATTTGTAGTTGGTCGTCAGTTTTTGCTCCTTCATTAATTTCGTTCCAAGTGATCAATTTATTTAGGAGGTTTTGTTGGCCTATTTCCGCCAAATATGTTTGCAACGCAGTATTGCCATGAGAATTCGTAACTACGTTTTTTATGCCATCGTTATAATAATTGAACCTAATAATATACTTACTAAACTTCGTCATATTGGTTCTATACGAAACGATGAAAATAGTAACCTAATATAATATAGTAGTAATTGTCTATCTATATTATACGTTGAAATAAAATTTTCGTCTGTGTTCGGATTCATACCGGCAATTTCGAATTGAGTTAACTGCATCGTCCCAGTTTGTAAGGCGAATGTCGAAGCACAAAATCACCTAGTAAGTTTAACCTTTTGATTTCCTAGTGTAAAGGTACGAATCCACGATGAGATATTTACATGAGAATTTTGTATCATGATTACAAAATCTCAGCAAAACTTAAATTTTGTGCGTGTTTCCATTTAAAATTAAATGGAAACAGTCGCGAGACACACACAAAATTTAAGTTTTGCTGAAATTTTGTAATCGTGAAACAAAATTCTCATGTACATTTCTCATCGTGGATTTGTACCTTAACTGAAACCGCCGGGCGATTTTTACAAAATTGCCTCGTGAGTGGGCACCAGCAATCAGCTTACATAGATGTTCAGACAAGGTGACGACAACCAGATTGCTTAAATCGCCCAACTTTACAAAGCATTCGTTAATGTATGTACTCAAAGCCAGTTTTGAAGCAGTCGCGTATTTGAAGCGTTATCTTTGCACTGTGTCTTCCTCCAGTTCGAGCGTTAACTCCTAAACGGCTCGCGTTTCGGATTTTTCAGCAAAATTTTCAAATTCGCAATGACCATTCAACCTCTTCCTCTTGAACTTAACATTTTTTTCTTTTTATTTATTACACAAATTCTCTAATGGCTTGTTGTTAGGTATTTCATTGTTATCAGTGTTTCGATGTATGATTCACGTAGGTACTACATTCACGGTTTATCTAATCAATACTAATTCAGAATTGTATGACTCCTACTGACTGTGCATTTTTACAATTAATATCAGGAGAATCGTGTACGTTAGAAAGAAAAACAATAGCATATAGGTATAAAAGGCGTAAATGAAGAAAGGAGGGTGGTAGCCGAAAGAAAACGACGTTGCCCCTTTTATCCTTTCAAACTGAGAGAGGCGGCTGCGCGTACATGTAAAACAAGACACGGAAGTATGAGCTCAGTTAAAACTTAAGAATCTCTATAATTCAATGCACACAATATTCAGACGAACCGAGTGCTTGTATGTTCGTCCAAACACTCGGATGGGCATAGCACAGCTCAGTATGCGGTTACATGCCTCCCAATGTCCTGCTAAATAATATCCATAGGTAGGTGTTATTGGAAGGCACATTTATTTGTTTCTATTCGCCGAAGTTCTGCGTTACTCCATTGAGTGTCATTCACACCTGCCATATTATAGTCATCTTGAACCGTCGGTCGAAAATGACCTCACAGCCAACTAGAACCAACGACTCACAAGCGCCGGGATCCGAGTTCGAATCGCATCCTGCGCAGCTCCCCTCTGCATCCCGCACCGCGCCAACCACTCCCTTTCCCACCCCTTACACTCCCAATGTCAGCGCACCTAGCGAGCTACGACCATAGGCAATTGATACATACATAATTGATACCTATTAGATGATTTTCAGATTAGTGTCGGAGTGGTTCTGAGCTACACCGGAGTAGCTCTAAATTACTCCAGAGTAGCTTAAAGCTACTCCGACGCCAACCTGTTAAATTTCCATAAAGGTACGCATGGAAAGAAAATACATTGCCTGCTTACAATATAATATAATTATTTTATAAATACATACTTATGGGAAAAAATGAGAAAGAAGTACAGCAATAATGGTGATATTTACCATAAATTGTTGTAATGTGATTTATTGGGTGAACGCCTCATCTCTTTCTCTGCTTTCTTAAAAACACGTTTTACGTCAAAATAAAGTCTTCATCCGATAATGAATTCGATTTGTTTGATACAAATTGCCAGATTTACGCTTATTTTCGGCATTTATTGTGTGCTCTCGGAAATGAACACTAGGCGCCGTTTTTCGGCGCCGAAAATCAGCACTGGATGCTTGCTTTCTTTGTGTACATACCATAAGGAAGTGAGCCAGAAGCCCCATAGCTATAGTCTCTCTGATCATAAACGAAAGCAAAACGTTATGATTTTGTTTTATCTTAATTATCCCCCCGTAATTACTATTTGATATCTAAATAAAGGCCAATAATAACTTAAAAAATAGGTAGTAGGAGATAATCGATAATAATCGATAATCTTATCTCAGAAAATCTATAATAACTTAAGTATCAAAACTCAGAGTTACTTGGCAGCAGTCAGTAACCTTGAGAATTCATGTTTTTTACCGACTCGTTTTTGACTTACTGCTCTAGAGCACTCAGAGTATCTCTATCTTGTTTTAATCTTGTGTTATAGGGAAATACTCTCAGAGTCCTTTAGAGCAGTCAGTCGAAAATGCTACTAGAGAAAATTTAATTCCCCCGCACCGATCGAATGCAGAGTTAGGTTAGAATGGCTGGTTGTAATGGCTGAATGTGTAATTTGAAATTTGCACGATATGAGTGGAAATAACTTAAAACAAATCTCATCTCTCTCATGATATTTACTGATCTGAGTCGTCTGAGATACGAACACACCTAATGCTATTGGTTTGACGTGTTACAAGTAACTACGAGAAGATTGAAAATGTTTCGTTGGAGAATCTAAAATCAATTATTTTTATGGCGACGACGCAATCTAGACTTTTTTACGGTATCGTGAAACCTGTAATCTCGAAACAGTAACATAATGCTATTTAGTCGCATTTTTATTACATCTGCAACGAAATCAATGTGCCACGGAAATTTTAAATTCAAAGAAAAATAGATATTCGCCAAAACGAGAATAGATTATTTCAGTGGCAACATCAGAGCAGAGCATTTCAGCAGCAACATCAGCAAGAAAAGAAAATAGTTCACTACGTTTTCTTTTTTTTTATCTAAGAAAGTCTGTATATATGTGTAATATGCATACTATGTATGTAATCTAGCTATTTATAGATATCTCTCTCCCGAAATTAAGATAAATAGAATCGTATGCTTACCTCTACTACCCAATGATAGACTGTAGTCAAGAGACATTACTGTAGCAAGCAGATTTGATTGAAAATTAATTATAAAATTTTTCGGCTATTTGAATTCTTACTTATTGTTAGTGAAGTTAATATAGAAACCACTTTTTAAACAACACAATGAGTTTTGATCGTTAACTGAGAGCTTCATTGACTTAAGGCTGCTAGGGTGTCGAGCGTTCTTGTGCAAAACATATTTTGGCGCCCTTTTAAAATTCTGAACAAATTATTCCGTAACTATTTCACTCAAAAATGTACTGGAGAACCAATATTAGCAAGCATTTAGTTGTACACGCTATTTATCTATTTGAGAAACGCATCAACATAGTGTATACAGCACGTGGATGTTTTCTAAGGTCAGTATCACGGCGCGTTGTGGGCGATCTACGAAAATGCGAACATAACTTGCACTCGATGAGGTGATTGGTAAATACGACCTCTACAGAACTAAGCATAGGTAAGACCTTAGAAGACATACCTTTTTATCTACATTAAGGCGCTTTTGAATAATTATTTTTACTATGTTTGTGTCTCAAAAGCAATTAATTTTTGGCACCCCTCTGACCGGTCGCCCTTGTGCGCTGCACAATCTTCAGAACAGGCGACGGCGGGCCTACTTTGATCCAGCAACAGTTTCTAAATCGTCAGAACTGCGCACTCTGTTAAAATTGTATACTCGATGGAGCTGTTAAAATCGATAATTACTGTTGAAATAAATCCTTAGAAAGGCCTGAGGGTGTTACTTCAACTATAGAACACGTGATTTCAAGAAATTAGAGCCTTGAAGCCTTGGGCATTTAAGCAGCTGAAAAACGTAATTCACTTTAATACTATAGAGATTTATAGTTACGTAGATATCGGCATGATATTAACATTATTGTTAGGCCCGGTATTTCAATCACAGATTAACATCAGTTTATTGCCATAGAAGCAATTGGGATTAAACTGAAGCTTAAAGTTAATCTGTGACCGAAATACCGGGCCATAGTAAATGATGATTAAAGTCTCCAAATAAAAGGTCGGCTTACCCGCCTAGTCGTATATTACTCACTGCTCGCGCTGATGCGCTGTAAAACAGCCATCAGTCGACTTTCCAAGTATCTAGTACCGTTATACTATGTGATACATAGTATAACGTGTTTTACTTAAATAAATGATTTGTTTTTTCATCGTATCATCAAAAATACAGAACATAACAAAATAGAAGGTGACTAAATTGATCAAAATATCCTCGCTATATCGAAGAAATAATGTTTGGAGCACCGTAGTTCAATTGGTGTCGAGCACGTATCGAAGCGCCCATGCATTTGGACCTATTTGTCGGAGACTTTAATGATGATATAAAAGTATGTTTTATGGCGACGAACGACAGTTAGCAGACGAGTGAACATAAACACTTCCATTAAAGCTCATTTCAGCAGCCGACTGCCAGTCGTCTCCTAACATTAACCTTCCTATTTTCCAAACCGGTCTGCACTTATGTAAATGTATTATCACAGACGCCCTTAATAATTACAATGATTTTAGCGAGGAAAAAGGATTCTCTTTGCATTGTATAAAGTGAATGAAATCACTAATGACTGATCTGAATCTAATTCCGCTTGGTTGTTCAAGGAATCCCTCAAAACTGCACGTTCTTTTTTTGCTAGGAGTGTTGCGTCGTATACGAAACTAAAACTATGCAGAAAATTCTTCATTTTGATAAATGGTTTATTTGCGCGCGTGTTGTTGACGCAAGGCGACCTACATCCGAGAAATGCTCCGCGCAAAAACTAATAAAATGTGCCGTCGACTTAGATTTGTTTACGTACGTGATGCCGTTTCCGCGAGTTTTTCCCGAGTGGAAAACGCTGCCGCAATTTACGGCATTTCCTAAAGTAAACTCGAAGAAAACGCCGAGATATTTCATCTAGCTCCGGCCGTTATTGAGTTACGTCGACGACCTAAGCTCCCGCAAGATGATAATAACGCTCTTGTTCGCCGAGTGACGCCGAAATTGCTCCCCTAAGTCGTTCGGGGTCTCCGGGCAATATGACGGAGGGTGAAATGTAATTTTAATCCAACGAACATGTCGCAGAGTAAGAAGGTAGTAGGAATGTTTCGGTTATGTTTCAGATCACGTCTACCAATGCCTCTACGAATTTGTTGGCGACGGTGTCGCGAATGGTTTCCTTCCAAAATACGGTTCCCCACACCAGATCTATAACAACAAGCTCCACGGCAGGCAAGAACAACGTGTCTTCGTTACATCTTGCGCTTTACATGCACGCGATTGGATGGGTTGTAACCACGGGATTATTTTGGACTGACCTTATACCAACAGTAGGGAAGGTAACATAATTTTTTAATTTCAGGAACAGTGTTTTTTATCGTTAATCTTTCATATGTAAGTCGTGAGTCATTTGATCAAGAGAAGGTAGTATCAAACACAAATTGTTAATATCTCGAAAACAGTAAAGAAATCGGATTAGCAGAAGCTTCGCATATCATACCATTACAAGATGACCAAAACCCTGAAAAATCCTAATTAATTCATTAAAATTTCAAATTTCCTTAAAAGATTGAACTTATAGGTATGTAAAACTCGGGCATTTCTGATGCTTCAAGAAAAAGCAATTTAGTAGATCGTTACTAGCAATGAAAACGAATAAAGACGTCAAGTCCTTCTATATTTCTATTAAAACAAAATGATTTTATAGTTTCCAAAGAAGATGGCCTACTTATGATCCAAACTGTTTACGAAAAAACCTATCAAATCAAATGCGAGATGATTTCAAATTTGGGTTGCCCTTTTCCTATTGCAGGATTTTTGTAGATATCATTACCTAAAAAAAATTAAATTCGCCATTCGAAAAAATTAAATTCACCATTCATAAACTGGTACGTGCTCTAATACAAGTAGTTGTCGAAAAGTCGTAAAGATACTGAACGCAAACAGAAACTGTCGAAACCACAAATTCCTCCAACACTTCATGTTTATCTAAATCATAAATCGTTCAAGGCGCGTGCCAAAGAAACCTCGTAAAAGCAAAATGCTCCATTGTCCTGTGTAAATACTTAAAAAATACATTTCCAAGATGTTAAGAATTGACTAATTTTTTTGAGTTTTTTTTTTTAAGATTCGTTAACTTTAATAGCGTTCTCGTTGACTGCTTTAGAGCACTCTCAGAGAATCTCCCATGACTTTAAATTAAGATGGGAATACATTCAAAGTGCTATACTCTATGCAGGGTGTTTCTAAAACTATGTCTTTAATCAAAACTGTAAGTTCTTCATTATATTAGAAATTAATTTTCCAAATTTCAGCGGTCTTATTAAAAAATGAAAAACTGACCTGCCTCAAGAAGGCCCTTTGCTTGGAACCTCTGCTCAGTTTATGACTTGTTTTCGCAATCGTAAAATCAAGAGATTGTAATATTGAATACCTACAAATAAAAACTGAAATACATAATGGCGCTACGAGGTCAAAGAGTTTGCTTTCAAATTTTACTTTGAATAAAATAAATTTAGGCATAAATGGCACTACTAAATAATACTACAAATTATCATAATTGGTAATTGCCATTGTCGTAAGAACGTCTGCGCCTAGCCGACCGAATACATCGCATTTTTTCTTACGAACGACGAACTTGACTTGGCCCAACATACACATGTCGGCGCATTTGTTTATGACTATAATAAAAACCATTTGCTCTCAGCCTATGCCTCAGCCAAGACCATTTAAATCGTCGCCCAGTGTTACTTAAACAATTTTTGTAAAAATTGAAACTAATTTGTACCGGAATTATTATTTACATTTTCCCTTTTGTTGTATAATAAAATTTGCTTTATTTCTTGAGTACTATTTGTGGTTTAAATTAAAAACGTAGGCTTAGAAACATGTTGTATTCAGAGTTAAAAAGTTCGTTCGTATTTCAGGGCTCGAACATAACCGAATTTTTCCACTATTTCAAAAATGGAATCGAGTGTCACTTTTCAGGCCAAGTAACGTCTACAAATTTCTGTGGTTACGTCACGCTATGGGGCTGGTTATTCATGGCGTTTTACATTGTCTTCATCCTCTGCGCGCTGAGGTTTCTAATCTTATGCCAGTCGGCCGTCTATACCATGGCCGTCGCGACGGCGTCCCTACCATTAGTTGGAATCTGGTGGTCCTTGTTCAAAGCCACACCCTTAGAACACGGTAAGCATTTGCAGTATCACTTGCCAGCAGTTTTTGAAAAGAAAAATTTTAGGTCTTATTATGTGGGCGCCGGCCGTCACGGGCGAACTCATTTGCGCCCTCCTTGGATTCCCCATAGTAATAATCGGCTTGACGCTTCTTTGCAAGTCCCATTTCAAGGACTGTAAGCAGTCAAGCATCAACTCGACCTGTCTAACTTCGACGCATCTCGCTTAGCTGACAGAACGCGTTTAATTTTGCAAAACAAGAGTCTGTTAGTAAACGTCATACAAAATGGTCACGTCGTTAAACAAAAAGGGAGGAAGGGAAACAGGTAGATTTCAGAAGTGCACACACTTATTGCTTAAGGACGGGATCAAAGAGGTTATTTAAAATGTTATAGATAAACATATTTGCATATATATTTTTTTAATTGAAAAAAAGTCCAGATAGTTATTTTAGATGAGTTTTAATAGACCTAGCAAATAGATATACGACTATATACATGTATAATCACAAATCAAAAATTGTATTCGCCCCAGTAGTGACGAGCAACCGTGATTAGATGCCGTGCTTTTCACAGCGAATGGATCCGTGCCATTTCTCAATAACCGCCAAACCCAACAGCTCGTTATTTCTAGTCATTTGTTTTGTTCTTTATCTCGTTGTTATTGTTGTTGAAAATTGCTTGTTATATACTAAAGTTATAAGAAGCAAAAAAAAATGTTAAAAACGCTTGTAGTCTTAAAGCAATTTCCCTTGCTTTATAGCAGAGGACCCAAAAGTACTAAGTTACACGCCTCTTTTTTATTTTGTCATGTTATATTTCCATCGCAGCAAAAATTGCGTAAGTATTTTATGCCTTAAATCACTTGCAACATATTATTTTTGGGTCGACTTTAGATTAAACTGAAAGCAAGAAGAAGCAAGCCAGTGTGAAACTACATAGCTCGAAGTTGCCTTAGCCAATCCCCCAAAAGCTCTGGTTTACAAGCAGGCATAAAAAAACGCATTCCTTGCTTTTTTTATTTTACAGAAGACTGATAGATTTTATAGCGTAATAATGATAATAATAAAATAATAAAAATAATAATTATAAATGTGCCAACTTAACAGCAGTATTACACTTACTTATGATTCGCGTTTGGGTATTATTACTATTAATTAGTAGTAGAAACTAGCCCTAGCAGAACTAGCAATTGGAACGAATGTAAGCGTGAATGCGATAGATGTATTCCGCCATATACAAACAGATTTTGTATGATAATTATTATTCGTGATGGATGTCAATTACGTTTTTGTGTTTTAGAAAACAGCGCAAGATAAGAAAATGTTAGGAAATCATGCCAAGTAACACAAAATTTTGGCTAAAATAACATTTCTTTGTCTTTCTGATAGATTTTTCGATTCACAGCTCCAGAACACTCACAGATATCTTGTTTTTAACCTCATGTAATAATAGAAGATGGAGATACTCTCTAGGTGTGCTCTAGAGCAGTGAATCTAAAACACTATAAATCATTGCGTTATAGCCAACTGTCTGTAGGGTGTTTATTAGCATAGATGTGATACTGTTATAAAATATATTTGTACTTACACGTCATTTCAACTTTGATTATGTAAAAATGAACCTTAGTCCAACTCAATAAAGTTTGTTAAGTTTTTGTATTGCAACAAAATTCGATAAACCTGTTTTCCAGAATTTATATCTAAGGTGTAATCAGATGTATTGTAATTCTTATGATGTTATCTTACGTGCATTGTACTTGTATAAACAGTTGTTGCTCAATATATGAACGTTTGTGACGTCGTTGTATTTCATAATTTTATATTTCACATCAGTTTACGTACCATTCTTTTTTATTATTTATTTTTATTACAAATTATAACTACAAATTCTCAGACTCGCCGGCAAACTATAACCGCGTTCTGCGCGACGACGACAGAGACAGTCGCGAGCCCGCACCACTCTCTCTCTCTTTATCACTTGCAGCGACCTCTACTGATGAACGCATGGCCACGTTCGCAACTACACAATCCGAACAGCATCGTTTCCTCTCTCTCTCACACACACACTACCTTACTCACTCACTCACACATACGCGCCTATACCATAAACCGGAAGCATTTCGAGATTTTAGACCCCTATGTTAATTCTTATGGAAATTTGAGCCAGAACGCCCATAGCTTATCTACTACACATTACAAATTTTAGAGGCAGTTAACCAATAAACCGATTTCGTATGTGAATGAGTAACAATCCGAATGGATATGAATGAATATTCTCATTTTAAAGTCCATCCTAAAAATATGCGAGTTTGCTTTCTCTTCAATTTTCTCTAAATTTATTCATTACAGAGAAAACTTTACAAAGAAACTTTTCTTTCTTTTCCCGATATCTACCCGCATACCAAGTTTGATGCATCTTCAATGAAAGACCCAGCATACAGTGGTCAGTTGACGTATGCATAGACGTATGTGACATAAGAGTTTGATAGTGAGTAAAATTAAGACAAAGGAGAGATCATGCCAACGTTGCAATTTTACAATGAACTTTCCCTCTAAACGTTTGTGCGGTCCATTGCTTACGTTGTGCTGTCGAGTAGCTCAGCGGTTAGCATAGCCGATTTTGTAAGTCATGTTGGTTCGAATACCATTTCAGCCATGGATGTTTGAGATTTAGACACAACTACATACATCATGTACCAGAACTCGCGCCCCAGAGAGCAAGGGCTTGTGCATACAGCAATGGAGATAGTAAATTCGAAAACTAAATTGTCTATGTTAAACTGTATTCGAATGCAGACGGTTGCCAATACCGATAGCTCTCACGTAGGTAAAACATAGGACCTTTAAATATTGCTAGGAAACGGTCGAGCATCTGCTATTCTGCTTTTGGGATTGGCTATTGTTTTTTATTCTTAACTTAGTTACCCTTTACGTTAAACAATTTTAGTTTTTGAATATGTGTTCCATATTTCCACTGACATTTGCCATTGCTCTCTGGGGCGCGAATTCTGGTACACGGTGTATAAGTGAATAGGGTTCCGGTGGGAACCGTGTCACGACTGCTTCTACTGCCGTCGTTTCATTCTCCATTGCAGAAGAACTTCCTCAGGGCTGCTGCTCATCGACTAACGAGAAGTAGTAGCAACACCACCAGCAACAGCAACACCGCCAGCAGCAACAGCAGCCCTTAGGAAGTTCTTCTGCAATAGAGAACGAAACGTTGTCAGTAGAAGCAGTCGTGATGCGGTTCCAACCAGAAGCCAATTCAATTATGGACAACGGCAGCAGAAACCCCCAAGTTAAATAGCTAAATATGTTCAGTAAATGCCTGGAATGGCTAAATCCGCGTGGCAAAATGCGCGGGTGCTACGCAAGGCAAAGCGGAAAAAGAGCAATTACATACGTTGTGCAGCACGTGGAATCGGCGATTGAATAATCCTATAGGTAAGATATCTTTGGGTAGCGTCAAATATTCATACAATACAGGCAACCAAACGTGCATTTCAGATTGATTAAAGCCGCGAAGATATATATCTTCGCATCTTTCAACTCGAATCTGGTTTGTAGTAAACACACCATTTATGATTCTGATTCTGCACGTCTGCGAACCCCTAATTCGTAACAATATTAATTTAAAATGAAGAAAAAAATTTTTTTGAGGATATTATATTTTGAAGTTGGCAGAAAGTGATGTTTCCCAAAAAAAGTCTTCTTTTCCTTATGGAAAGCAAAATTACCAAATATTTTGACTAGGAATAATCTGTAGATTGCAAGTACGTAGAAATATATAAAGCGTTCCATTTAAAATAGGAAGGTTGTCATCAATTCTGACAAAACTGGAAGTCCTACGGTGCTCAATAGTATGTCAGAAATTTAATTTTTTTATTCGATTAGGAAATAAACATTTGAGAAGGGTAGTAGGTGTAGGACACCGTTTTTTTTTCCAATTTCCTATATTTTTTCTAAATTTCCTATATTTGGCGGAAGTAAATCTGGCAACCCTAAATGTTGGCATCACTGCAAAGTGTGTTAGTTACAAAGTCTGCAATAGCGTGAGCTCGCGCATTTACAAGTAGCTAATGGATTTTTAAGGATTTTCTATCGAGCTAACTTTTCTTAATCACAGTAAACCACAGCCAACTTTCAATTTCTACCGACTAACTACGCCAAACTATGACGTCAGAGTTACCTAAATTGAACTACCAAGTCTTGACATAGGTTAACAGCTATCTGAGAACATATCAACATATGAAATAAAAGATTTCACTTCAAACTTATCTATCATTAACGGTATGATCTTCGTCCAGATTTCGGCGTGTGTTTTTTAATGTATCTCCGTTTTAAAGAATTGTTGACGAATTCAATGTCAAATGTTTTTCTCGTAATAATATAATGGGGAACAACCATGGTAGGAACTCTAAACTATAGGCAACCTTTTGTCTCTTATTCAATTTAATGGTGACTATAAACACAGATAATAGATCTCTCCAGATAGCCAACGAGATAGGAACGAATGGACGCTCTAAAAATAGTTTGTTAAGTGCACGATAAATGTCACTTGTATGCACAAATTGGAAAATCGAACATTTGTCACAAACCATTTGCTAATTCCAAATCTCAATTGGCTCACCTATCGCTAGATGTCTCGTTGAAGTAATAGAGAAATACTTTTAAAATGGGGCCAGGATCCTATAATGTGACGTACGATTATAATATGCTGTTAATTCTCCTTTTAAACTTTGCATCACACCTCTTAGTTATAGAGTTTGTTTAAATATTACTTATATTTACAGGTTTCGGTTTTCCACTCTGCTAGTGTAATAGTAGCGCCACCACATATTTGGTGCGCTGCCTCCAAACTAACACCGAGTTTGTCTCCAAATTGGAGCGTCAAATTTAAAGCATTTGATGAGCCATCTGTCTAGTTCTATTATCTGTGCTATGAACCGGGTGAATTTTCGTAAACGCCTAATCTATATAATCCCGCAAAAAAAGATAACTCATGACGTCATTGCTTGACTAACTGTGGTTTGATGTAGTTAAGAAAAGTTAGCTCGGTAGAAAACCTCTTGTATTTAACATGTTTACTTTAATATATTTCCTCCTTTGTATTTGACTGTTGTATGTATACTGGCAGCTTCTCCAAAAACTAAATGACGCTAGTTCTACTGATGAAGTCAATAATCTATTATAACAATAATAATATGAACGATATTTATTTATATCCAGTAGATCATGCAACATGATATTGGACACGTCAAAATCCACATAAGTTATATAGTAATATTTAACACTATAATACCGGAGATAAAGATATGCTCAAAAAAAAAAACAAGACAAATGAAATCAGACTCCTGATGTGTTTAATTTAATTTATATATCAAAGTTTATAAGGTCATAAAATCGAAATAAACAGGTATTGATCGTAACGATGTCTTCCTTCCTGCCATCTTATGGCAGAAAGTATGAACTACAAGTGAAATCTGTTTAACCAACAACAACAGGCAACTGTACGACACTAATCTTATATACACATACCACGTGTGCATAACATGTGTTCCGAACAACTGCAATTGCAATCAAGTTCCACATAATTTAGTTCGGTTTTTACTTATGCTGAATACCTAACGTCCTACGTCATATTTTTTTTACTTTATGATTCTACCTTTAGTTAATTCCTCCATCTCATACTATACTATATATCAACTAGTACTGTGAATTTATTGGTAACATTGGAAATTTTACCGACTTACAACGCTAATATACAATACTATTCATACACTGCTATCGTGAATCGGTAAGAATAACACGATAAATGTCCAATGTTACCAGTAAACTCACAACATTATCAACCCATTTCTATAGCATAGCTGAAGCAAGGCAAATGAAGCAACATTATATAAAATGTGTTTGAATAGAGTGGACCAGCGCGCGCGTCGAGTATCTCCACAGCTTCGTCTATACCTCGTTTACTGAATTATGTTTCCTCCGTTGAATTGACCATCGTGCTATGTCACATAAACCTTTACACGTGGTATATTGGAACTCATACTACTTTCTTTTAAACATAAAATACAATAAATAAAGATGTACAAGGCTGCGTTCGAAATAAAAAGCATTGGTTAACATATAAAGTATCGTGCCTTCAAATGAATTCCTCGTTAAAGTAAGCTGTGATTTTTTTATAAAGTTGGCGACGCTCAATACAAGAATGAGGGACAGTTGTCAATAACTGTCAGTGTCATATTCTCTAATCAAGACATCACATAAAAATATGTGTAAACTCTACATTCAAAGAAACACTTAATTACATCAATGCTAAACAACATTAACGCTTAAAACAGATGCTGAAAATGTTGTCCTTCATCTTGAATGTACAAACGCGTTTGCCAAGTGTTGGGAGGTTATGTTAGCACAAACAATTGGCCTACTTTAATTAGGAATTTAATTGAATACACGGCACACAAGACAAGTATACGCCGAATGTATTTGTGGACCCAGACGTAACCATAAATAAAATTGTCAGCGTAAGTTTTCGAATTGTGATATTTTGACAATTAAAGCAATCTTTGGTTAAAACTAGATACACTCCGAACGTTACTTAGGCACTTTCGTACAAAGGTGTCGTAAGAGTCGCATTTCTTTCAACTGACCGACAAGCCCTTGGCCGATCTGATCAGTAGAACTAACCGTAAAGAAGCTTTTGCACATTAGGTTCATTACGGTTAGTTTTAATTGATCAGCTTGGTAAGTTTGAAGAAAAACGATCAAGACTTTGGATTGATACTAAGGCTAGAAATCGTATTCGAATAATTCAAATAGTCGAATATTCGAATAGTTTCAAAAGAAATTATTCTAATATTCGAATATTATCCAAGTAATCGAATATTCGAATGTCTGCGCGAACGAATGTGTAGTAATAGTACATAGAAGTAGTTACTCCGTATTGAGTCATTATAGTTTGTGACAAGATTTTACAAATGTATGAGCGAGATACAAAATAGGTTAAAAATCGTGAGTGAGAAGATGCGATCATTAGCATACGAAATAACTAACAGAACAGCTGCAAGCTTAAACTCATGCAGTTACTCAAATTTTCAAATAAATGTATATTTAAAAAGTCGAATATCAAACACCTAGTCGAATGCTCAAGTAATCGAACATTCAAATATTCTTATAGTTCCAATAATTTGAACATTATTCGAATGTTCGAATAAAAACTGAAACGAATAGTCGAATACAATAATTTATAAAATTCCCTGCCTTAGTTGATACACTTTGTATCTCGAACGCCACTAGTAACACTCTTGATTAATTTCTTTAAATTTCGAACGCAGCCCAGATGTATCGCGTGATGAATGCATAATTCCACAAGTCCCTTACGTGTGAAACAACAAAAAAAAACTGCATGTCTAAAAGATACTTGCCACATTTTTATTTCAGATCAACATCTCGTTAGCATGTAGCAAAGGCTAGCACAAAATGTATAAAAGTATTAAAAGATGTCAGCACTATACAATTATGCCATCTCTTCTATAATGTCCCATATTGCTTCATCAAAGAGAGTCTATGGTTTTGGACAAATTTATCTAAAATAGAAAAAGCTACATGCGCTAGAGAACTTCTAGTTGTTTTTTGTCGACCCGCCCTCAAAAGGACGACTTTCTTCAGATCACTAAACTAAATCGCTGTGTGTAATAGCAACAATATTCCAACCATTCCAGTAGCACGTTTTGAAATCATACGAACTTTGTCTCTTCGACAAAGTTTTAAACAATGACCTGTATTCCACGACAAAACTGAAAATTTTATTTGACGATAGTTAATAAATACACGTAAAGACAAGGAATATACTCAAATGAAGAAAATGAAAATATTCGAATCTACTGCAGCCACGACCTCTCCAACATATGACTTACAAACTGCTTCATCAAAATTGAAACGGAGAGTCTATGGTTTTGGACAAAGCTACATGCGCTAAAGAACTTTTAGTCGTCTTTTGTCAACCCGCCCTCAAAAGGACGACTTTCTTCAGATCACTAAACTAAATCGCTGTGTGCAATAGCAACAATATTCCAACCATTCTAGTTGCACATTTTGAAATCATACGAATTTTGTCTCTTCAACAAAGTTTACAATGACCTGTATTCCACGACAAAACTGAAAATCTTATTTGACGATAGTTAATAAATTCACATAAAGACAAGGAATATATTCAAATGAAGAAAATGAAAATATTCGAATCTACTGTAGCCACGACCTCTCCAACATATGTCTTACAAACCGACAAAAAAGGGAGCAAATGATGCTTATGTATATTACTAACGACCAAATTGTATTGTCAAATTTCAGCGGAACATCTGAAGATCATATTGGATCTGAAAGAGGACCTTTATTTTAAAAAAAATAGTTCATATTTAAAGCAAAGTTTATTTACCTGCACTAAAGCTTGACGAGTGCTGTTTTCGTCAAGGGGAATAATGGGCTTGTAAGAAATCAACTCCATCAATACACCTACAAACAAGAGGTTATAGTAGGGTAATAAAGATTTATAATTACTTACCTTTATTGCAAATAATTATAATTGCAAGTAACCGCGAATAAAATATTTTGATGCAAAGCAAGCAGGACGTCATCTATTTGGAAAGCGCAGAATTGATTTAAATTGACTCCGTCTATCTACCAAACTGTCATTTCATGTCGGCTAGAAAGAACAGATTCGAATAGAACCAAATTAGATTATTCTATGAGCTGAACAAATAACATTTTACTTTAAAAGACACGCACAGTTGAATTCGGGTTTTCTAGAATCAATTATGCCAGCAACGCCAAAGACAAGACCAGGGAATGAGGAAACTTACAAACTGCTAGTGAAAATTATTAGTTGCACACGTTTTCGTGATAAAACAAAACCTAATTAATCATTTGATTCGAATTGAGGCTTTGAGAGCGAATTTTGATATACTGTGACATTTGAAAGGATTGGTACTCCCGTCTATTTTTCAACGGCAAAATCGAGCCGTTTGGATTTATCACAGATAGCAGTTGCAAATCTTTAGAGACAGTGTAACACCCTATCACGTTTCGCCCGTGAGAATTAAATATTGTTATTAGTCTGTTTGGACAATTTAGATATTTTTGGGTATTGTTTTGATCTGAACCGTCGTGCGTGTTTTTTTTTTGACCCGCTCCGCGCTTAGATTAGAGCGAGACGGAGGCAAGTGCACCCGCGGGCCATCTCTGTCCAACCTTCGGGTTGCATGTGGTCAATGGTTGGCATCAGCTGGTGCGCCTGCGCGTGTGTTCGGGTGCGAACAGTTTCATGCGCGTACGTGAGCTTCGCCCTCGTTAAATTAATAGGAAGTGCGTTTGTTTGTTGATATTAACCTGTACGAAGTGCTGAGAGTGGATATGCGTACGGTGTGTTTGTGTATAGGTGTGCGTGAACATCGAGGCCTACCCTGGAGATGACACCCGCCACGAATAACCTCATTTAGGTGGGTAGTTGACACCAACGGTGTCCTTGATATTAGGGTGGACTGTTACGGTGATAACGGAACACGTAGACAATATCCACTTGGCCCTGGACATGCACTTGTTTTTACTCTACCACGTTGACACACGACATAATAATCCCGAGAAGGATCTAGACCCTGATATACTACGGTCTGCCAGCCTATGTTTAACAGCCCGACATTCCATGATAACAACATCCAGCACATTTTATTTTGTGATCATAAATTGATGCAATAGCCCTAAATTAACCCTGCAGCTTTGGGCCCATGGGGCTCAAACGGTCTCAAGTTGAGAGGCTGTCACTGAAAAACCGTTTCGTCTTCACAGAAGACGAAACCGCAAACGTTCGGGAAAGGAAAAAAATTACCTTGACCATCATAAAGCATACGTTTAATGATTGTTTAAAACAATCACTTGCTTCGTAGGCGACAATGAAGGGTTGTCGTTATCAAATCAACGCTCTAGGAATGATCCGACGGTACTCTATTGTTTTGAGTTTGTTAAAATCGATTGCTAGGATGGAATACCGACGGATCGCATCATCAAAACCAAAAGAAACAACAAAACCCTAACCAAAGCCAACTTTATTCATCAACGGCAGGTATTCGTTCTTCAATCGAGTCGGCTGTGAAATGGCATTTTCGTTTTTAATGAGACACGTATGCCGCCCTGCTTGCGAAATTTGATATCGGCGGAAGCCCCACGATGCTCGGGGGGGTTGCGACGGGCATGTGGTAGATCAATAGGGTTGGATTAATAATTTTTACGATTTGCGGCCGTCGCTGATGTTTTAGGAGATCGCCTAATGCTGCATGCGCGAACGGCAGCCATTTTATGATTGCTGTACGGCAACATTTCGTTGGTCATCGTGATCGTCGGGCGCTGAGCTTTGCCTTTTTCTGTGAACCCCATCTTATACCCCATTTTCACTTAAAAATGTATCAAATCGAAAATAATTGCCGAGAAAATTAGGATAGCTTAGCCACAAAGCGTCGATCGATTTTTTCATACGTCCGCAGAGCCGTACTTACTGTGATTTGAGGACCCCACAAAGATAAAAGACCCTTACAAAGAAAGTCGTAACAAAAATATTGATTTATACAAAGGAAAATTTGAGGCTGGCGTTAACCTGCAAAGTTCTGCTCTAATTATATATAAATTAATTAATTTTCAAATTCGGTTGCCAATATAGCCTTATTTCATGTTTTACTATGAAAAACGAATGAATATCTACAAAGAAAAATAAAAAAAAAATTGGTTCAAAATTTGTTCTATCGCGTTCGAACTAATTATACTTATAATGAAACATGATTATCTTATAATCGTTTGATTTTTAATGAATGGTCTTACATATGACCGAAACAGACCACAAAGTGACTGTTATATAATAATTTTGCCCGTATGTGTTCTGTTAAGAATTGTAAAGAGTTTTCAAAAACAATAACAAATAGAGTACAGGTAGGAGGAAGCAAAACATAGAAGGAAAGTACTAAAACTTAGAACGTTTTCGATTGACTGCCCTAGACCACTTCGAGAGTTTTTGGTATCTTACATTTGTTAAACTAATGTTAAAAAATACGTCTTTAGAAAAAAATGCCATAGGTCTTCTATTTTGCTTGATTATTTACCATTTATTATTAATAAAAAAAATTACAAAATAATAAATTAGAAAGTTCATTAAATATCAAGTACGGCTCTGTGTAACGTGTGTAAGAAACCGATGCATTGCCTTTCATTTAATTTTTTATCTTAAAACTTCTTGTGTTTTAATTATTAGTACATCAGCGGTTCCTAACGAGGATGGTATCTATCCCCTTGGGAGTCGATGAAAATTTGGAAAGCGTAGATGAATTGGTAGGGGTCGGTTGGGGATCGATTTAGGGATTATTTGGGGGTCAATGAACTATCAGTGGTCCACTGGGGGTCGATTAAATATGTTCTACATACGGTGTCTTATTCTATTTAAAATCTTTAAATCTTTAACATTAGAGAGAGTCCTTATCCCCTCTAGAAATCTAGTTCATTTCAGTTAAGAATAATTAATTATTAAAAAAAAGTTAAAGTCTAAAAAAATAGGAAATTCTTCTCATACTTCTATCTGAAAAGAAATTTAAATTTAACGCTGTTCATATGGGGAGTTACAGGAACAATTATGTTGAAATGGGGAGTCGATGAATTTTTTTTCTTCTAAGGGATTATCGCATAAAAATGGGAATTTCTGCTGTACCTGAAGCTTTAGTACAATATAGTACGTACTCTATACGAATTTTAGGTTGCAAACTGTCCGAATGTTACTATTACGTTGTATTTATATGTCATAGTCGATTCATCGCCTTTAAAGTACTTATGTACAATCAGGTAATAAAGAGACGTCTCCCCCATTAAATGTGATATGGGTTACCACTCTACCGAGCATGCGAACAATCGAATGGAAAGAATGCACGTGCTCCGCAACCTGCTTGTTTTTCCGTTTCAATGTCCGCTTACTCGATATAGTGTTCTAAACGAAATTTATATTTAATGAGGGATTGTGGAATTGTGATTTTACGACCTGTGATTTTGTCACAATCGTCAAGGTTTGGAACTGCGACAGAATTCAGAATGTTCCAGTGACTACTTTTTGGATTACTTTTAATAAAATGTCAATAAATGAAATTTACAACAAATGTTGAAATGTTTCTTTCATTGCGAGTGATGCCGATACGGACAAAATCACTGTTTTCTGTTATGGCGATTTTAACGGAGCAATCACGTTTGGAACCGTGACAGGAAAATCACCGTCCCTCCCTACCAATATAGAGTGACTTCTCTCTAAACCGTGTTTTGCAACGAAACGCCAATATAGTGGTTTTCCTCTAAACAACAAAAGCGTCAGAGCCACTAATAAAACTTCCTCTAAACAGTGTTTTGAGTCGAACGCCACTTTATCTTACATTACAAACCTGGCTGTTACTATTATGTTTTGTACTATGAGTTCAGTGACTTAATACCTCGTTTCTCAACTGCAGCTAAAGAATTAAATTCCAAGATGTCCTTCTATGAACCAAAGAAGGCCAAAGATGAGTATCCCAAAATATTTTCTGGGTTATTCTCCCTTAAAAAATGATTGCAAAATGGTTGTTAACGAATACTTCGCACCCTAAAATCTATTCTTCTTTTGTATCCATGTTTTATGTTGATGTGTCAGTTTTATTTTTTAATTTAAATATTCGAAACTAAAACCCTCATAGAAAACGCTCCATTTTCAGTACTCCTTTCCGTCATTTTATTACTCATGCGGAGCATGACGTATCAAAACAAAACCAAAATAGCTGTCTTAAATTGCACTCGCAATTATCATAAGGTGACGATAAAAATACCACTTCCTTGATTTTCTCGTAATGAAGAAGGATAAAAGTAAACTAATACTGTAAAGCAGGAGGATTTGATTTTGGCTGAAAGACACACAAAAACAGTTCGAACAATGAAATCGCTGAATGCACTAAGGTGTGTCCTTAGCTAATCCTGTTTTTACCAGGAAAATAAATAATATCTAATAGATGGCGTCAGTAAACATTCCATTTCCACATTCAATGCCACTGACAAAATTGGTTAGATTAGCTTGTACAATATTAAATAGATTTCATAACAGTCTGCGCAGAACAAAGGAAGAAATACAATAGAGTAAACATGATTATTACAAGCATTAGAAATCAGCTTACATATTGTATAATAAGTAGGTGTTGGAATTTAAATGCATGTCTTGGATAACGTCATATTAATACTAATTGTCAATCAATTGTCACATTAATAACACGCCGGAAATGTTAGTAACGCAGTTATTCATACAGTTCGAAAGTATCTTGATACAGTAGGCAGTGGTCATTTTACGCCATCTGCTTTAATTTTTCATAGATAAAACATTTTCTTGCTTTGTAGAAACGTCAAAGTGACTGAAGGATCGTTGGATGAACTAAATGCTCATATGCATCTTTACTTGCATCGCCAACTCTAATTCATTTCTCATTTGATCACTTCTTATTATTTTTAAAAGACGGCACAGAAAAATTAGTGTGAGTCAAGCAAAACTACTCAAAAAACATTTAATTTTTCTCGAATTTCCTAAAATTTTCTGTGCTTTGTGAAAAGTTTCCTTTATTTAGTAAATTTATATTAAAAAGAATTTTCTGTGTCTGTTTTAAAAGGATTGTTTTAGTTTCTAAATTGACGTAGACTTATTTATGTATTTCTTCTGAAGATGACATATTTTATTAATTCTTTGTTTATCTAAACATATTTTTTCTTTAAATAAATTTAAAAAAGTACTCACCGAAGTCAGCGATTTCTCTCACAATCAGTCAAACTCTGTAAAAAAGAAAAGTTGCATTAATAAAAGTTTTTATTTTCAAATTATTTCACCTATGTAAAATAGCTTTTATCTTCCATTTTTATAAATTCCTCTATTTTTATTAATTCCTTTTTATGAACGGTAAAGGAAAGCAAAAAATTTGGACTCTCATCATATGTTATATTTATTATTACTAGTGAGAGGTATGAAACCTAAGTCAAATGTACCCTTGAAATGTGAATCTGTTGTCTTTGTAAGCTTCATACATATATTACAAAGTAATAGCGTTTTATGTACTACTTAACTTAATCATTTAATATAAGACGCATTCGAAATTCTGTGATTTGGGTTTTTATTGCTCTCACGGTATAAGCCAAATATATTTCAACAGAAATTCAAAGTAGACTTTTTATGGGTTCTTGTGGAACCGCATCACTTGTTATTCTTCTGCCGACGTTTTGTCTTTTGTGACACTAGAACTTTCTCTGAGATGCTGCTGGTGCTGCTTCATAAACTTATTTATACCACAGAATCTTTTTTCCCATATAATTTCTTTTTTTTTGTTCTCTTCGAAGCATTTGTTGAGTTAACAACCATGATTTTTCGTTTTCTTTGTTTGCTAATATTGTTTCCTGTATTCATCAACTTTGTCAATCATTGCTCACAACACGTCCTCTTATACTCGGTCGCTCCATTTCAACTTTAATTTTTCTTTTGATGTATTTTGTAGCGTTATAATTTTTCCTTTTTCTCTTTTTTTATGCTGGAGACCTTCCCTCTGATACAGGTGATCATCTAGAGTTTGTTTCGAAGATTAATGTGGAACCAAGAAACGCCCATGAGCAACCTTCGTGGAAGTTTTCTAGTGAAATCATGTGTAATATTTTTTTATAAACTCATAGTTGACATATAGTGTGCTCAAATAAATTTTTCATAAATTGTCAACTTGACAGTCAGGGTTGTGTTCATAGTCAGTCACTTCGGCTCGTATAAATATTTTGCTTTTCATCTAAAAATCATTAAAGAAATCAGGTGTAATATCCATAGCAACTAACACATTTTCTAAACCCCTTAAAAGTAGGATGTAAAACGTTCGCCCGTTATCTTGGGAAAAACACAAAACTTCTTGAAACTGATAAACCAGATGCGAAACAATTTAAAAAGCGTTTATGAGAAAGATGCCATTGCACGCCCATGAAGGTTTAGTTTATAAACACAACCCAATATTATCATTCAATTTTCGCAATATTCTGATGAAGTTGTCCTTGCAATGGAATACCAAAAATGGGAGGCACGGTCTGTATAAGATTGATGGTGCAATTGTTTCGATTGATCTTCCTCAGATGCTGTTGGTGTTTTCTAGATTAAGTTTTACATGTGTACCCATAAATAAAAAGCTAAGAGAAAAAATTTTCATGTCCTAAAATGTTATGACGTAGACCCTCTGAGTATGTGTCCTCATGTACTTATTCTTTGGACTCTCATTTTTCTCACTATATTGTATTTTCATCTCTTAATGTTTTTATTAGTTTTATCTCGAAGACTTTTACTATTAATGCTATGGTAGTAACAATCACTGCAGATCTTATCATCGTCATGTGTATTCTTATCTCGTTCTTATTCCCTTATCTTTCAAAAGATTCTATCTTTGTTCCTATTCGTTTAATCTTAATTTTTCATTTGCTTCATTTATGAAATCTCCTAAATATTTACAGAAATTCATCTTTTGAATTTATACATTTCCCATTTAAATTATGCAAATGTTTATTTTATTTTATTTATTTATAGAATAAAGCTAGCATAGAGCTAAGGTAATTTATAACGCTTGGCCGCCTTGTATGAGATGACTTATTAAATAGCAAACTGGCTGCAATTTGTCAATTCTAATGCAATGTTAGGTCAAAAATCGTTCGCAGGATGTCGTCATCTCAACTTTTCATGAAAAGTATTTGGTTATAAAGCAAATGTTTTCCATAACTTTCGATTTTTGTGCTTGATATTGAGTAATATAACTCAAACTAACAAATCTGGTTAAGGCATTGTTCTCCTGTCTCTGTTTTTTTCTTCGTTATAACTAGACCTTACTTCCTTCTCTGCAGTCCGTTTTTCTTTTCTTGAAACTCTTATGTCTCTTCGTACTCTAATCGTTTTATTGTTGCATCTAACTTAGAGTAAACAGTAATGCCCTTAGTGAAAAATCCATTTTTCTAATCAAGATATTTCGCATTAGATTCTTTCATATATTTTAACTCATCTCATCTTTTCATTGGTGTCTATTTTTGATAGTTTGATGTCTTGTCAAATATTTCTCTCTTTTTAGTTGGTTATATCACAGCACATGAGATTTTAAATTTTCTGTGCTAATTAACTCTTCAAGATTTGGGCAGATACTTTCTGAAAAAAAAACCGGAAGTGAATTCTATTTCTGTTGCCTGCCTGCGCGCTCTCCAAACTGCCGAACAAATCAAATTGCCCAGTTCTGAATAAACAACGCAATAATTAACAGCAACGAAGACAGATGGTGTCCGTAATACGAGAGCATTTAAAATCATTAATATGCAGTCAGTAACACAGAGACTTATTAATAGAACATGATAGCGCGCGCTCGTAAATTAAAAGCTCTTCATCGCCTCGAGAAATCCATTCCACCTGATTTTGGAAGAAGTTTTTTTTCAAATTCAACTGGCCTCATCTACAAGCATAAATCAAAGCCCAGCGCACGTCAATATCAACGAAATTTAATCCACTTGACGTATTCGATCCATTCATAGATTACTCGCGAATTGCTGCTTAATCTGTGTTTGTTTATATTTGCTGATAACGTAGAGTTGTGTTAAAGGTTTTTTTCGGTATAGACAAAAGTTGAAGATGGTATTGATGTGCTCTAGGCTAAGTACAACTAAGTTTCATTCCCGAAGAAATTGTCAACTTTGATTGATGACGGACGGTAACTTCGAACTTAAAAATTTCACAAGAAATGTAATATTGAGATATTTGATGAAATGGATTTATCACGTAACATGTAACGTTACACGTAGACAAACATTAAAATCTTGACATTCATTAGACCTCAGTTTTTATTACGAAAACACGGGCTTACCTTGACGGTTATTTTTTTTAACGCGAGTGTTTTGTCATCATTGCATATTAGCACTTTTGTTACTGTTTTTCTTTTATTTCAAAATTTATCTTCTCACTACGAATTCTGCTAAAAGATACCAATCGCAGACACATTAAAACAAATATTTATTTACGTTCATTACAACAGGTTTTTACTCGTATGTAGGTAGCGTTCAAAGCTTTTCATTGATACCAATTATCAAATTCTGGACGTGCAATAAAGTTAATCAGATTTTGTGATTTCTTTTTATGTACCTTTGGAAAATTAGTTTTGTATGCATTTTAAATTAACCAGTGTGAAGTTAGCAATAGATTTCTAGCAATAAAAATCGTAAACTTTATCGCCGGACGACACGAGTGTAAACTACATATTGAGATTATTCCATAATCATTTCTTCATATTAATATAGAAGTAAAGTCTTTTATGAACTATTTCCCAAATTACATTAAAATAAGTACAGAATTTACTCGGATCCAACGCAAACAAAGCTACAAAAATAGATCAGTTAACATGAAAATTTTTAGGAAATATGTTCAAGTTATTAATTTCCAGTGGATTTTAGGCAACATATAAAAATTGCAATGTAACTCCTCCTAGCTTATCTTTAAAAAAATCATAAACCTGGGCATGCACAGATTAAATAGCGGTCTGGCATTAAAAACCTTATGGTTGGGTATTTGACGTGACTGTATTGTTCGGAAATTTATTCAGGATATTAATTCCCAATGGTTTACTTAGATTGGTGATAAAGCACATTTATTTTTGAATTCGTTGATATGCCACACTTATTTTAATTTTTATTGTGAAATTTTGGAAAACTGAAATTAGATTCATGTGCTTCACATTAAGTTAGCTTAGATTCAATTGTATGCTGCGTAGCCAAGGAAACGTATACTTCTAAATTTAATTGGTTTGCCATTAAATACAGAGTGGCGTATTCGAATGAAGGAAAACGTGATATGTTGCGTACTTGTTATTTGTCGTAACGAAATTCCATTACAAGTGCTTAGTGGTATTTAGAAAATTATCCAGAAAGAATTGAACAAAGTATTAGATATTTTTCCAAATTGAATAACAATTTGATTTGATATGGTACGACGTATTCGGCTATGTCTTCGAACAAATACCCTGATTTTCTTCAAATTAGAAAAATAACTCGTACTTGGTCGAATTCTCTCTAGATTAGTTTCGAAATACTGCTACTGCAGTGGAATTTCTTTGTGGCAAATAAACAATACGCAACATATCACTTTTTCTTCAGCAGCAGAGCAGCAACTCTGAGTAAGTTCTTCTATAATGAGAACAAAACGTCGGCAGTAGAAACAGTCGTGACGCGGTTCCAACCGGAAGCCAATTCAGTTATGGACAACGGCCGTGGAAGTCTACAAATTAAATTAAATATACTATCTATTTGTCTAAACAACAAAAATCGCGCCTATAAGAAAAAATGAAATTGGTTCTAGAAAACAAAAACGAATCGCTCCAGAAATAAAGAACGTTCGGCATTCAATCAAGCGTAAAAAGTTGCTTCAGGAATGTTTTCACAGATTTTGAAAAAAATCAAAAAAGTTATGTTAGATTTTCGAAAATCGTAATTTTTCAGTTTTCTCCCATTATGAAGAAACCGCTCGAAACATAATAATAAGCGAGATCCTCGTGCTGGCCCTCGAATTTCAATCAGACCGTATAGGTAAAACCTCGAAGAAATATGTGATATTTTTCTAAGTAAATCATTGGGAATTAATAACTTGAAGAAATTTCCTAAAAATTTTCACGTCAAATGAGGAGCTCTAAATCAAAACGTCAGTTTCGTCAAAAATGATATTTTAGGCTATAATCTAATCTAGTTCTTGCAGTCAGAGACTATACTGGGTGTTTCATCAAACTTGGTATGCGGGAGATGAATAAATTTAGAGAAAATCGAAAAGTCGCATATTTTTAGGATGAACTTTAAATGAGAATGAACGGATTGTTACTCATTCTCATACGAAATCGGTTTATTGGTTAATTGCCTCTAACAATTTGTAATGTGTGACAACATACATACTAAATGCATATTTTTGCCTAGCACCACATTTGTAATTTATTATTAAATTAAATAAGTTTAAATATCCACGCGATTTCACATCGCTGCTGCATTCGACGTGTGGCAAAGTTCAATGCACCGAGCTTTCGGTCAAGAGCAAAATAAAATCTAGTCTGTTTATGGATTTATTACCCCCCAGCCATTCATAAATGCAATGTAGATCGCCGGTTTTGCTTCACGATTCCGCGCGCTACAGTATTTAAAAAAACATCGACTCTAAATTATGCAAATTTCAACTTGCTCCGATTAAAATTTTTTATTAAGATATTTTGTGTGAAATAATGTCAGAAACGTGTCCCTCAAGTTTGATACATCTTCAATGAAACTTCCAGTATAATTATAAGCATAACTTAACATTGAAATTAAATATACAGGGCTTACCTGCAAAAGTTATGATGTCATCGTCCAATTTTCAGTTTGGTCGAAAACTGCGTTTTGATTCGGAGCTATTTAATCCGTGCACGCTCAGGTTTATGATTTTTTTTTTAATTAAAGTAGATTCTTGTCCGGTGAAAATTGTATAATAAATGAAACCCTTAAAATTGGCACTATCGCTCTACGTCACTATCAATTGATACGTCACTATCGATTATCAATATCGATTGATAGCTTCGTCAGAAGAATTCCTGATTGATAACTTCGTCAGAAGAATTCCTGATTGATAGCTTCGTCAAAAGAATTCCTGATGAAGCTATCAATCGATAGTGAAACGTGGGGCAATAGTGCCAATTTTAAGTGTCCGTTTAAATTATTTATTATACGATTTTTTTGAAAATAAACTAGGAGGGATTACGTCGCAATTTTTTTATATGTCGTCTAAAAACTATAGGAAATTACTACCCTGAAGAAATTTCCTAAGAATTTTCATGTTAATTGGTCATAGAAGGATTATTTTTGTAGCAACACTTTACTTTCGATTTGAGTAAATTCTGTATTTATTTTAATGTAATTTTTGAAAAAATTTATAAAAGACTCTACCTTTGTATTAATATGAAAAAAAATATTACTCAAATTTATGGAATAATCTCAATATGTAATTTACACCCCTGTTGTCCGGCAATAAAGGTTACGTTTTTATAGCTGGAAATCTATTACTTTACATCGGTTTTAGATTGGATCTCGTCCTTTGTTTCTGTGATTCTCATTTTGTTGTTCACATTAAAATGTGAATTGTAATAAATAGCAATTAAGAGATATAATAAAACAAAGTAGATTTAGGTTTCATTACTTTACTCGTTTCAAAGACCTGCACCTACGTTGATATACACTTCTGGACAAAATTAAGGGACCACTAAATAAATTTGAAATAACTTTTCCAATTTACAAGTTATTTTTAATAGACTTTTCAATTATCAATTATTGATTATTATCAATAGCAAGGTATTCTCTGCTAGGAAACGAAAAGTCAACAAAAAGACCTAATTGTCGACACCTTTTTAAGTCATTTAATTAACAAAGCCTGCTTTTTGTTTTGAAAATTAGTGAATTTATTTGCATTAAGTTAATTAAATATGTCTAGACGCCGTTGTAGACCAGAAGAAGTATCCCAAATGATTATTCTTCTTTGTGAAGGATATTCTCAGAGAAAAGTTGCTGAAATTTTAAATACCAACAAATCTGTAGTACTGAGGGCCGCAGTATGTTTCAGAAACACTGGTAGGTTCAAAAGAAGACGCGTACAAGGTGCTAAAAGAAAAACAACACGCAGAGAAGATCGCTTTATCGAACTTCAGAGTTTAAGAAAGCGGTTTGTAACATCTCGTGAATTAATAAATGATCTTCGATTAGCCACTGGAAGCGAAATTTCTACCAAAACAGTAAGAAGAAGACTAAAAGAAGTCAATTTGTCTGCTGGAAAACCAGCAACCGGTCCAACTCTCACAGCTACGCACAAAAGAAATCGCTTAAACTTTTGTCAAAATAATTAAGGTTGGGACGAAGGGCAGTGGAACTCCGTTTTGTTTTCGGAGGAGTCCAGATTCCTTCTAAGCGGGAATGATCGCTGTGCTCTTGTCATACGAAGACCAGGCGAGTGATTTGCACCATGTACCATTTGAGAATTTGACAAATTTGGTGGGGGGTCTATAATGGTTTGGGGTGGCATACAGTGGTCGTACAGAATTGGTTTTGATACGAAATGAGTCGCTAACAGCAAGAAGTTATAGAGACGAGATTATTGTACACCATGTTCAACCATTTGCCGAACATTTCGGCAATTGATTCATTTTTATGCAAGACAATGCCAAACCTCATACAGCTAACATTGTCACAACTACGTTGAGAGATGCAAATATCCAAAGCGTGGAGTGACCTGCCAAAAGCCCTGATCTCAATCCTATTGAGCATCTCTGGAATCAATTGGGCAACAAAATTAAAAACGCACCAGTAACACTCTAACATACTTTTTCAAGAATGGGAACAGATACTTAAGAAAGTATACGAAACTTAATCTCAAGCATGCTAAGAAGATTAGCAGCGTGTCTTGCTGCAAGAGGAGGGCATACACGCTATTAATAATTTTAGTTTCGTTAACTTGTTACAAATTAGGATAAGTTCATGAGAAGACCAATGGTAATTTAAAGATTTAAAGTATTTTAAAGTTCGTTAAATTTAATAGCCCTTAAATCAACTAGGCTGTAAGGAAACACTTAGATTCGTTTTATTCTTGTTTTAAATTTATTTTGAATTTTACTGGTGATCCCTTAATTTTGTCCAGAAGTATAGTTTTGGATGTAGTTCAGTATTTGCAAAAGCTGGCGTACAAAATATCCGAGTTTTACGTTTTTTTTTTTTTTTTTCTATTGAATTCTTCGAGTACCTGTTGCACTTCACGTAGCTACCTGCGTTATCTTATCTATATACTTAGGCAATTTCCATTTTCCTCGCAATGTTCGCACGCGCTGATCCAGTCAAACGAAGCTCACTATATTTATTGACTGTAATTAAACCGGCGAGTTACAGTGTTGTCGATTTTCTGGGTCAACGAGCACTTTCCGAAAGCAGAATAAACAAACCGATCAAGGAATCGATAATATTTATAGATGGCAGGCGGTGTTATGTAACCGATAAAAAAAATAGTAAATAAATAGGTGAAGTGGGGGAAAAGCTTAAAACGTATTTATGTTGATCTGCGTTCTGGTAACTTTTATAAAGCTCAATTTTGGCGTTAATATCTTGTCTGAAAGAGTAAGATTTTGATATTAAATTATTTCTCAAGTTTCTGTTGATTCTGATACTAAAATAAAATGTTATATTGCGTTATGTCTTCTTGAATTGTCATCTTTGTCTGAAAGAAGAAGATTTTTATATTAAACTATTTCTCAAGTTTCTGTTGATTCTGATACTAAAATAACAATAAGATTTTGATATTAAACTATTTCTTAAGCTTCTTTTGCTTCTGATACTAAAATAAAATGTTACAAGATTCCTTGATATTACGGTGGATATTAACACACCCATAGGGCGTCTATAATATAAAGTCTTCAACTCCGGTTTTCACATACAATGCAAAAGAAAAGTTATTATTGCCGATTTAGGGCAAAATAATACCACAACTGGTTAAGTCTAACTTAAGATATGAAGCTCTCTTATGATAAACTACAACTTATGCTGTACTTAATCAATTCTTACTTTAAGTGAGACTTGAAGTTCAAGTTGAACTTAGGACTTGTCTATGAATACAGGCGCAAATAAGCCAAATATCCTCAAGAAATGATCTTATAAGTCAGTTTTGACTAGTGTTAGTAACTTGCAGATAACTTTCTCTATCTAAAATTTCACAAAATATATTATGTGCTCGTTCTTTTGATGTACTTGCAGCATCAGCTGTCTCAATCAACTTCGGCTGGCGATCGATCATTCAGTACAGTTTTGTGTATTTTTTCGACCATTTCTTCAGAGGCATCCGTTTTTGGCCTACCCAAACGTGGTGTGTGTACGGCCCTGTTTGAAGTCCGCAAATCAAATTTTAATGATTGAAAACGATGGAGAAGCTTCGCCTAAGGTCGATTCAAGTTCAGTTTTTATGTCTGTTGTGAATAAACCCTTAATGTAAAAATATTTTATCACCACACGTACTTTAGTTTTTTTTCTATTTTTTAGTAAATGCAAAACAATATACCATCTCAGCCAAAATAAAGTGAGACAAGCAAGTATATTATCTGTTTTAAATACCAAATACCCCGTTTGAAATTAAGCTCTTCCTGAAAAAATTAGTTTCTTCTTTTGAATCATTGGAGCTGGTGATATTTATTAAGGGAAATCCTTAACTTTCTCTTACATATGCCATCTATACAGATAATTTGTAGGTGGAATAAGTATAGGCTTTACAACTGTGAAGTCTTTATATACAGCATTCGTTCTCTTAAAATTTAGTTGCCGCCACTATTAGACGATTCCTCCCAGTATGCTATTTTTTTAATATAAATTATTCTGGAATGTTTCTAGATTTTTCTATTTTTTAATTACATTGGGTGATCTAAAAGAAGTCGAAGTATTTTCAAGTAAATTGCGTGAAATATTAGATCATAATAATGAGCCTTCAAAGAATACAATATTGCCTTTGATGAGTAATTTTGAAGAACGTGGTAGTATCACAGACAAACGAAGTCTGGACGTTCTCGCATTACATAATCACTTAAAAATACCGAACTCATATGTACGAGAGAGTGTAGCCCAAGATCCAACTACCTCAAGCAGACGGCGTTCACCGCAATTGGGACTTTCGAGACCTAAGGCTTGTTCCGGTTCTCGTAAGGAGAGTCATAGTACCCTCAGGAGCATGCAACGCAACAAAATACCGTACGTTTTTTTTTTGTTGTGCGCATGCTCCTAAGACTGTCCTTGCGAGAACCCGAAACATAGGGAAGAAAAACTTGCATTTATTCCCGTATCAAATTCGATTAACGCAGAAGCTTCAACCTAATAATTACTTGTCATATGTACGCCAGCAAATTGTTACAGATGGTTTCGGGTGACCTAGACGTTTGGTGAAAAATCATAATGAGCGACTAAACACGTTTTGATATAAGTGGCCACGTCACTAAATAAAATAATCGCTTCTGGATCAATGAAACGACCATCACATCCACGGAAACTTACGGTTTGGTGCGGTACATGGGCGGGAGGTTTAATTGGACCATATTTCTTCGTAGACGCTGCAGAAAATACTTTAATGCCGAGCATTATCGCCACATAATTCGTTACTATTTGCAATCAAAAATGGAAGAACTGAGCCTTGTTAACATGTGGTTCCAGCAACACAGTACCAGTATCTACACAATGGATCCATTCCGAGAATTGTTTCCAGGAAAAACAATATCGAAATTTAGTGCTTTTGATTGGCCACAAGATCACAGGATTTAATAGCGCCTGATTTCTTCTTATGGAGTATATTAAGAGTAAGGTCTCTGCGATCAAACCACAAACTACTGAACAGACAAATATTCGCGATATAATTGTCGACATAAGTGTTGAAATGTTATATGTTGGGAAGAACACGTCACTGTATAGTAGCGAGAGGTGTTCATTTTGCCTGACATCATGTTCCATGCAGAACTTCAAGGTTTCAATAAACGGTCAATATTAAGAAAATAATTATATTATATTTTGCTTCGACTCTATTTCGTTCATCTTCTTTTGACCCAATCAGTATAATGTCAGTGGAATGTAGCCGTTCATTCAGTTTCACCTTTTCAAATATCTGCGATCGTTCAGTACCTCTTCTTCATTTGATAAGTTTTTTGCTCCGACTCTTGTTAAGCGGCCTCTTGTTCCTACTTTGCGGAAACTATCCGTTCGATCACGCCTTGTTCGTTTGTTCTCTCCCTTATTCCAGGTTCTTTTACGATCATTCTAATATTTTCCTTTAAATAGCTTTCCAATAAACTCCATATTTCAGCGATGGATGTGTTAACCATGAAGATTCAAGAATTATAAATATCAATTTTAGACTTAGAGGTATATTCATTTGATAATTTTTATTTTTCTAATGAGATGTTCTAACCTGAACAATAATATTATATCTATATATCTATGTATAATATCTTTTGAAAACTGCTTTAATGTCTGATGACGTTTCGTTTATCAAAAACAGCATCATCCATAAAGTGTGGATAGTGCACTTTCTTCTGTTGTTGCATTTGGTCTGTACCAATTAGAGAATCCAATTTTCGGAATAGGGATCCCGAAACTGACAATCCCGGGATCTCGAAATAAATCCTGGGATTCAGTGTTTCTACGAAGGGTTTAATATTTTTAACAAAACACCGGATGCTCACGCCGTCCGTTCACTCTTCTAGAAGTTTTATTTTTTTATTGATTGTAATGAAATTTAGAAAGTAATATAAATGTCAAAATCAATTTTGACATTCCATGACTTCCGGTTTCGCCGGAAGCAATCTCAACTTTCTTATTTTAAATAGAACATCCTACTATGTTTAAATGTTTTGAATTTACTGATTATTGCAAGTCCAAAGATGAATCATTTATGAACTTTGCTTTCCATGACAACGAAAAAAATATCTTTGAAACGAGCATGAGCATGGGATCCCGAAATTAAGTCCCGGGATTCCAGTGCATCTTCCAAAACTAACAGGTGGCTGCTCGAAATCTCCCGGGATTCAAGTGCATCTTCCAAAACTAACAGGTGGCTGCTCGAAATCTCCCGGGATTCAAGTGCATCTTCCAAAACTAACAGGTGGCTGCTCAAAATCAAGTTGGTAGCAGCGAATAAGAATAGTGATAGCGATCTTTAGGAATCGAAAACGAGTCCGAATCTAAAGTCCATTTCTGCATAATTTTTTTATTTTTAAATAATTTGACCGCTTCAAAAATTACGTTTCTGACCAATAAAAAAGCCATTACGCAGAAATGGACTTTAGATTCAAAATCAGCGTCCTCGATTCTTTTATTTGCCACTTTCACCTTAAGTCCTTGCACTTCCCTTATAAAGCAAAAAGAGGTGAACAAAACTACTATTTTCTATTTTCCCAAAACAGCAACAACTGCGACTGCGATTAACGAAAAATCGTGCAACCGACATAGGGCGAGTTAAGTGAACTGTCAAACTGCACAAAATCATCAAGTGAATGGTCAGACTAAACCACCTGGCCAATCTGTGATTAGGAAAATTAAATACGTGGTCTAGTTTGACCAATTTCACCGTCCATTTATGGTAGCCATAATGTAGCAGGTTCGTCATATAAAATTTTTTGTAATTATTTTCATTCATAACTTGATTATTTTCTAAAATTTATAAGCATATAAGTTGATTTGATTGTAACTGCCCAAAAATCGAAAACACCGACGAGAGATGCTTTTCTGTTATTCTTTCCCGGTGCTTAGGAAAACTAGGGTGCACCTTTTAGAAAGAAATCAACATCAGTCTTTATTTTAGACGTTTTCCTTAACGTCTGCGTTTTTGCTTGATTATATGCTGAGCAAAAGACTCCTTTTTGTCGGTAACAAACGCTGCTTTTATATCCGAGTAAGTTCTCCAGAGTAACACAGAATACCTTCTGCAATTAAATTGGTATATTCAAGGATTTTTACGCCAATAATTCGAAGAGACAAAAGAGTTACAACTGAAATATTTTAAAAATGAAACTTAATTCCGACAAACCGACACATTTTTTCTGGTTGAACGTTAAAGGTGCCACGCAACGGTCTCATTTTAATACGAATGGAATATCCTGTACGCGCAATAAAACACGTGCACATCGCCTCCGCCTTATTACTGGTCGTCGTTACGTATTCAATTGTTTTTCTATTTATTAAAAAACGGGTCCGCCTAAATGAAGAAAAGACATGCTTTTTTTGCTTCTTCAATCAAGAGAATGGAAATTGATAGTTACTAAAAACTTCCTTTTTACTTTCACTTTTCTTAAATTTGTTTTGTTTTTTAATAGCTTCGGTCTTCTTTCATCTTTCTGTTACTTTAGGCTTCGTCCTGTTCTCTGCTGTATTGCTTTCTTTGCAACAATGTGGTTATTATTTTTTCGGTTCGAAAACAATTTACCCGTCTGTTTACTCATCGAAATGAATCCTGTTGTTGCTTGCCGCGACGGCTCGACCGGAGACTGCTACGGTACCGAGTACTCCACACGAATAACCAAATAAAATTCTGGGTCGATGACCTTCGCCCAACACCGTTTAGCGAGCGAAGGTCCGTTCTAACTCGAATTTCGGACGTAAATATTTATTTATGTGATCACCATTGCAATTCAACGTCGCTCCGTCAGCAAGTCGTCTGCTTCATTCCTCGTAACTTCCACAACTTCTTGATCGAGTAAAAGTATTAGAGACTTACATAAACCGTTACGAAACTGCGAATACCGTTTCATAAAGTCTAATCACGTATTTTTTTAATTTCTTCATATCATAATACTTAATCATCTTTTCTTCAATGCTTAAGATGCTTGCCTACATTTACTTTTCTTCTTGGATACATATATTACATTCAACATTATTTAAATCAGTTTTCCATTTCCTCTCATAAACTCATAACGCAATACTTATTATTTTCCTTCTACATTTTACTTACTTACTTGCTTCAGTTTACTTACGTTGCGTTGTTCATGTTTTGAACTAAGAAGAGAAAGATGCAAGTTATTATCTTTCTGTTCTTGCGTTTAATAACTTTCTGTTTACACTCTACAGATCCACATATGTAATAGCTTTTGTAATGAAAGAGGAGTCCTTAAGTTCAAGTCCTTCGGACTACGAACACCTTCTTCTTTCGATTATATAGTATATCTGTTTGTACTACTGTAAGAAAGCAAGCGGATGAGTCTTCAGTCCGGAAATATGAAGTTAAGATTCCGCTCTATAAGAAAAAGGCTCTAGCGTTAAGTGCTAAAGATTTTCAACGCTAAATCCGGTCCTGCTTAGTACACTATTTTTTTCTGGCTTAGAAGAAACTTTGCAATTTTCGAATGAGGCTCGCGAATTCCATAAAATGACGATTTTGTCACGAGTTAATTATATACGTGCAGTTCTACTGAGGCCAATTGTAAATTACAAAAAATCGTGCCGCCGACAGAACTCTAGAAATTAACGCTCGCAAATGGCGACTTTCACTGTATGCTCTAGGAATGTATTTCCTACGAAATCGATAACCGCAAAAGTATCGTTTCCTCCTTCTCCGTTATAATGCGAATAAAATAAATATGATAATTTTAGTGTGATTTGTATCTAATATTCTGTTCTCTTTTCTACCGCAGCATAGTCGCTGAACATGGTGAACAGCGAGTCCATGGACTCCCCGGGAGACGGGAAGGCGAAAGACTGCATCACGCAGCTCAATAGCGTGCCGAGCAACTCCCATTCGCCGAGTCCCGTAACCGCGTCGAGCCTCTGCCTACGTGAGATGAACTTCGCGAACGAAACAGCTGACATCTCCACTACCGAGTGCGGCAGTCCAATGGATTCTCCTCCGGAAACGGCGGTCACGGGAGATGAGGAGAGTAGCAGATTGACAGTAGAAACGGAAAATGTCGAAATCTCTGGCTTATACTGCAGCGTGCCCTTGAACAAAGTCCAAGATGTTCTCAACTCGTACACGATCCACTTGAACAACCAACCGTTCGAATCGAACAGCAGCACTAACAATAGCAGCGGAGGAGAAACTAGAAATAAGAAACTGTTGCGTAAACTGTTGTGCCTATATTGCGATCGTACGTTTGTCACAACCAATCTAAGGCAAAAACACGTAGACAGGTGTCACTCTGTGAAACAGGCGCGAAGATACAGCTCTCGCTTTCAGCAAACGCAGTCGACGACGGCTTGCATTTTCTGCAGCAAACTCAACAACGCCGACCACAGTTTGAAAGAACTATTCATGCATCTCGTAGATCAACATCCTAACAAATACTTCGCCTGCGTGGACTGCGAAGAACGATTCCTATTTAAAAGTCACCTTGAAGAACACGACTTCAAAATGCACAATATCAAACTAATGGACGCGAGCGATGACAACGCGAAAGACTGCGATTTACCCGAAGAAACCAGGCCAAGACTAAACGGTGCAATATTCACTCATGACTTAATCCTCGACGGTGACGGCGAATCAAACGAAAATCAAAAAACCAAAATAATTAAGACCAAGCACAAGACCAAAATCAAAAACGAGATCACCCCCTCCGCCAATAAAATCATCATTAATTCCTCCAACAGACCGAACTTACGAATGAGCGTTAGAAAAGAACTCAGGAAAAAGAAGGTTGCCGTTAAAAGTACAAAGGTCGGGGTGAAACGCAACACCCGTCTTCAAGCGAAGATAACGCAGACCAAACCGATGAAGAAACGCACGAAGACCGGCGGTAAAGTCGCCGAAAAGAACATCACCCCCAAAGTTAGTGAAATCAGCGAGAAATCCACCGGATGCGTTAACCCTTACCCTACATTCGATGCATTTTTCAGAGTGAAAAAGATCACCGATCATTCGATAGACAACCTAAAAATCAGCTCGCTAACATTTGACGACGTCTTCGACAAGGCCTTCTACAACAGAATCAAGTGTAACATACAGGAGAACCTTCAGAACCACATCGACGGAAAACTTTTTAAAAACGAGGAATCCGAAAGCAGGATATCTAACTTTGAAAAGATGAGGGAAGTCAATTCTTCGCCGGCCGAAAATTTCGGTTGCGAGTTGACTTTGAACGCCGCAACTCCCGTAGTTTCTTTGCTCTCGACGCAATTCGGAGAAGACCTGGAATCCCAAATCGAATATGGATCCAAGGCATCGAAAAAGAAGCCCTCGCCGAAGAAAGATGAGGTGCATTATAAATACTTCACGCGAAGAAAATACCAAGCTAGCATCTTAGAGAGCAAGGAAAACAGAGACCTGTCGAAACTAGATATGTGGACGCAGTTATTGGTGAAGAATCGCCAGCAAAAGATCATCAACGACAAGAAAACAGAGAAGGAAAAATTAGAATATATCAAAGGCGATGAATACCGGACTAAGATGAAAAACGAAGAGCTAAATCGGATCTTGGATAGGAGAGGGCCGTTTGAAGATCTGAAAGAAGAAGCCAATAAGAAAGCGGCCATGGAAAAGCTCCATAGATTAGGGGGAGGTGTTAATTGTGAAGCCATAACAGATGTGACATATATTTTAAACGACGTAATTGACAGCGTGGTTGCTAAGGACAACCAAACGATAATTACACACGAAGAGTTAAACAGTGCTATAGATGAAGTGATTACTGTTAAAGTGGATTGTGACCGAGACTGTGAAATTCCTTTTTATCTGAACCTGCGGCAAAGCTCTACCTTGATCGGCGAACCGGACGTTGATAGATCGGATCGGATAACGTTGATCTGTTCGTCGCAAGAAACTGAAAACTTCGAGGAGTGCAATATTCCCAGAGATAAGAACGTGTTAGTGGAATTGTCGGGTGAGTGGACGCGATCGAGGATTTACATCTGCGCCGCGTGTGGTATTAAAGTGGCAAACGTGAAGATGCTCATCGAACACAAAAGCATCTTCCACCAGAATGTGTGGGTGCAACATTACGAGTTCGTTGGCAATCAAAGTGAACTCTACAGGCATTTGAGTATTCCTGGTTTGGGCAAGGTGGGTTATGTTGAGGACTACCCAATGAGCAAGGTGTGGAAGAGGAGCGACGCCAGGTTTTGCACTAAGTGTTCAAAGACGTGCAATTCCCTCGCTGAACTTCACAGGCACGTCTTGGAGTGTGGAGAGGATTGGAGCTGGATGTTGGCAAGAAGAAAGTTAAAATATCGACCATTCGGTGCCAAATCCAGAAGGAAGAGAAGAGGTTGGTTATAATTATTAGCTTAAGAAATCGTACATCAATGCCTGCCAGTCACATATATCATTCCAAAAATTTTAGAGCTCTGTCTCAAAAATCGAATATTCTCTATTGTTACTCTACTCTGAAATGAAATCAAATAAATTTAGTAAATCTTTCCGACGCGTTAGTTTTAAAATTAAATTTCTTGGAATTCTTTGAAAGAATTGGCTTTTTCTGCTGGAATTTATCGCTTGCTTAGATAGAATTCTCTATTTGGAACATAAAGAATTCCTTGAAATTTGTTATTGGTGTTTTCTTAGTCATTGTACGAGGTCGTTCGAATTTTATAAAATTCATTCCTTTTCGCACCAGAAGTCAAGTTTTAATATTTTACAGTTTAATGCAACTCATGGTCGTTCCTAAACAAACATTGTAAAAGGCAAAGTAATCAAAGTTCGTAGTAATTTAACTTTGAAAATCTTTCCAAGATGTATTGGAATTTTATAATTGGGATGTATAGAGACACAATTTTGCATCATTATACCAAGTGGAAAAAAAATATTCTCATCTAGTTACATTTGAAATGTTTTCACATGAAATTTTCCTGTGCCGCTCTAATCTTTTTGAATTAGCTAGTTCTGTCAATAAATATCATAAATCAGTCAAATTGACAATTACAATTTATTGAATTGATTTGACAAGCGATTAAAATACATACCATGTAAAAAACACTTTCATTATTGAAGTTTATTTCCGATCTTGACGTATAGTAAATGGGAAACAGCAATTTTCCATTCTTGAATGCAAAGCACACAGTTTCGACTTAGGTTTCCGAACAAAATTGTTGAAGAAAGGGTTTTGCATCAACGCATTCTCCAAATTGTCGAGAGATTCCACAGAACGGAAGCATGATGGAGCGGAAATCCACAATGAAAGCCGTAAATTGACCAAAAATGTCGTCGAACAAGTCGTATTTCTGCTCAAAGAATACTTCCCACACCACCGTTAGAAGAATTCTGAAGCATAATTTTCACATGCATCCATACAAAGAAATCTTGCAACTTTTTCCAAGAAAACTTAAACAAACACGACCTTCACGAATGAAGCTTGGTTCCATTTAAGTGGTTATGTAAACAAACAAAATTACCAAACATAGGCTGTTGTTAATTCCCACAATTTCCTTGAGGCTCCTTTTACATCTTGTTAAGATAGGAAATGGTTAGCTGTATCCCGCCATAGTATCATAGAGCCAATATTCTTCCACGATACAATCAATGGGCAACGTTATAGGGAGCAACTGTTGTCACCATTTTTAGAGCAGGTGGATCCCGATGAATTGAAAATGGTTGTTTTCAGCAAGATGCAGCAAAAGCTCATACTACTCGAGAAAATTTCTTGAAGGGTTTTTCCCTGGCCGAGTAGTAAGCAGAGGAACTTGGCCAGCAAGATCACCAGACCTCATCCCGTTAGACTTCTCCATATTTGGATTTCTTAAAAATGAGGTCTACAAACGAATGAATTATAATTTGCAAGAACCGATCGCAAGGATCTCTTTAAAATGCAACGAGATAACACCGAATATTTTTAATAATATGAATCGTCGTGTAGTTATATGTATACAGCAAAATGGTGGCTATTTTCAACACTTACTATGACTTTCGTTGGCTTTGTTTTCAATTTCAAACCCAACTTTGCATTCATATCATCCCTTCGCAATAAATCACATTTTGAATTTTGATATATATTCCTTCAGAGTGGCACTTCATATTTTTATATGGGTACGGCAAAGCTAACTAGATGAGAGTCATTTTGTTCTACTCTGTATATTTTGGGCAAATTTCTTGTAAGTGTTTGGAATCGGACAGTTAATTTCTTGGAATTTTTCGATCGCATTTCTTGGAATATTTATTATAAATTTCTTCGAATTTTGCGGTAAAGGTCAACATACATCTACATAATTCTCGCAAGAAAGAATCACAACTGATTATGACATTCGACAAATCATATACATTTATCAACGTACAGAGAAACGTCGATCGCTTGTATAGTACTATAATTATTACAAATTTGTCTTTCTCGAGCAGCTAGTTCTTCTCGAACAGTCATATCTATAGAGTCTTGCAACATGAAGCTCCAAAGTTCGCGCACTAAATCCGACCCTGTCCATATCTACATGAATTACAATACTATCAGCATACTTCCAACCAATTCCACACACATTTTAACTGAACACTTGACTTTCTAATTATAGAGATAGAAGATGAAATCGTCAGTATTCATTATTGTCGACAGAGGAAAGAAAAATTACATAAGTCTTACGAGTTGTTAAGCTTAACTGTAAACCATCATTGCAAAATCCAAACCACAGAAATATTATTGCTGCTTAAAACCGAGGAAGTAATCAGAAGAAGAAATGACCGAAATGTACGAGTAAGTGCCACTCAGAGAGCACACGAAACAGGATGAAACAATGTAAAAGTACATTTTATGAAACAAGAAAACGTAGTAAAAACTGGCTCTTAAAAGTTACTACTCGTAGAAAATTATGAAAATACTTAAAGCCAGCAAGATATTAAACTATTCCCAGCCATTTCTTATTGCACTACACCGCCATTTTCTTCTTACAATACAGAGATAAATAACAATTACGTTTCGACACCTGCAGCGTTTTCAGTTACGAACGAGTCTCTCCAGACGTATGCTAGGCATAATTCTTATTGATTTTCGTCGGTTCTGTGGGTGAACCCTTTGTAGAAGCGCAATTCGCTTTTGTTGAAACTGTTTAATTTATTGTAGCATTGGCAAAGCAAAAAGAAGACTGAAATTGAGGATTTCAGATTTAAAGACGAACTTTCCAAACAATATAATATAATTAAAGTTTGAATGTTTATGTATGTAAAGTCTGAGAAAGAAAGTATTTTTAATATTTGCAATGAAAGAAAGGTGTAGGTCGAGAACTCAAAAACACGTACTTACATTGTGATGAGAAAAGGCATTTGAATTATGAAACACTATAAATGAAAAACCTATTTTATAATCAATGAAGTTGAATAATTAAATATTTGTTTATAAATGCATTTATTCATGAGTTTAATGAATTAATTCGGCCTTAAACTCGCGCATTAACATACAGGTGTTACTCACAACAAACAAACGACGAAGTGCATACATACACCAAACCGAGATTATCGTGACGACGAGCTCGCGCAAGTTTTGTAAATCCAACAAAACATGCAAATACGGAATCCAACGGAACTTAACATATTTTTCGTCAGGTATTAATGGATCGACACGCTTTAACAATCAGCTCATCCGTTCCAACCCTAGTTGCAGCGCGCGAACACCTGTCGTTTCTAAAGCAAATATAAAGGGTCGTGAATATCTTTAAAAAATAGTTAGAGCGCGAATGCACTACGTAACCGACGAATATAACCGTGAGTGTTCCTTTGCAGGTCTAGTCAAACGCATACTGCATAGCAAAGAAAAACAGGGCGACGAAGTCCGTGAAAAGAAGAAGTACAACATCAAGAGAATCGACGGCCCAAGACCCAAACCAAGCGATGGTAAGCAACCAATTTACAAAAGTAAATATTTAGTTATTCAGTTAACACTTACACCCAATCGTCAGAATAGAATTTTCTTTCTAAGGTCACGTAGTATTCTTAAAGTTATTGTACTTTCAGCGGATACCATACAACGAATGCTGGCGAACCTACCGGCGAAAAGAGCCTCACGGAAAATAATCTCTCTCAAAGACGGTTTCCCTAAACCAATGAAGAGGAAACGACAGGCAGGGAAAAACCTCAAGCAAGACCAGATAAAATCTAAATCAAAGAAGATTTTAGGTAAAACTAAGAAGGCGTTGCAATCGATGAAAAATTCGCGCGAAATAACAAAGAACTGCAATCAGGTCATCCTTAGAAAGTCGGTGAGGAACATCAATAAGGTCTTCAGCTCTAAACTATTAGACACTAACTCAGCTTTGCTCGTAAAGCGCAAATTCAAGACATCGCTGCAACATCACCGAATAACGCGCAGCAAACGCGAACTTTCCCATGAACAAGATGAAAAAGTAATTGACTTACTAACAACAGCCAAAACGGGGACAAAGAATAGCCCCAATAAAAACAAGAAAGCTCTCGAAGCTCAAGAGGTGGTGGCAACATCTAAATCGACCCCCCTCAGAAGGACCAGAAGCGCTCAAAGTTTGAACAAATCTGACACTGTCGAAGACAAATCAAAGCTTGAAACCGAATCTACAGATGTAGTTGAAATCAACGAGGATAAAGTTGATGGGGGAATAGGCTCAAAGCTGTGCTTTAATTTAAAAAAATTGAAAAAGAGCAAGGGAACGGAGACTAAACTGAAAACCCAAAGCAACCCTGATTTGAGAGATGAAAATAGTAATAGCAAGCTCAAAGTAAAAAATGGCAAACGCAAGTCTTCCTTGAGCAGCTTGAAGAAGGCGATCAAGAAAATTAAACTGAGGGAAAAACCGACCACGAACATCGTCCAGGTTGACGGTTCTTCACAAATCAATGACGAAATTCTGCCTTTTTTAGAAAACATTCACTTGAGCGACGATCGCGACGACGAGTGTGCAAAAACAAACGAGGTAATTATAAGCCACAAACCCGCGGAAGAGACAAATCAACGCGTCGATGAAAATTTAGTAGAAACTACACCCACCAATCAAATTCCAACGGCGAATGAAGTTAAAGAGCTGGAGAATAAAGTAGATGCAGAAGAAATAACTATAAAAACAGAAGTGTTAACCCACAGTGACGTCGACAATAATGATGCCAATAAAATCAGGGATGTAACTACTAAACCCAAAGTTAGAAAAAGAGTGAAAGGTCTGAATGATTGTATCGCCATGCTTACGAGTAAATTACAGCAGAAGGTGGGGGAGAAACTGAGTGTTTCGAACGGTGAAATATGCAACGTAACTGAGTTAACGGGTCAACAAAAGACAACGGAATTTATTTCTTCGCCTTCGCTTCCTATACATTTTCGTCCTCCTACTCCTCCCCACTCTCCGAATCAACCACGACCACCTACACCTCCGCGTGCCCCTACGCCTCCATCCTCATCTGTACCTCCTCCTCCTCGTCCATTAACTTTATTACTTCCTCCTTCATCACTGCCAACTCTTCCACCTTCCTGCCCAGCACCTCCACCACCAACTTTTTCATTTCCACCCCCATCTTTTCCGTGTTCACCTTTACATTTGTTTACTACTAAAAACCACATTCAACCAGTAAAACTTTCAGACAACCAAAACGGATTGTGCGAAAACAATTATCTCTCACCTCAGAACGACGGAAAACTGTGCAACATCTTGAGCAGTTATACCTTCGGAGAAAATTTGGCACCTTCTTTCTACGAAAACGTCGGCACTTGTTTCCGGAACATCAGTAAACTCTCCGGGTTGATCGCAGCAGAGACTCCAACTTTAAAAGACGACGACGTCAAAAAAGGAGACAGGGGTAAGGCAGATGATGATAAATTAACCAACCTCATCGACGGCCTCCATCGAGACACCGGGAAATTCAAAGAGGTCGACGTGAACATTGAAATCGACCTGATTAAATGCCTGGAGAAGGTCGGGGACAACAATGTGAATCGAACACAAGAAGAAAAACCTTCGAAGAAAAAGAAAATCGGGAAATTCAACGACAAACGAAAGGAAAACATCAACGTTATAACCAGGGATAACTTCGTAGAGACCGAAGTTGTTTCCAATCATGTCCTTAACGAAAGCGAAAGTGATTTAGGTATAATTAAGTCCGACGATGTGGTTGTCCTTAACAACGGAAATGACAACAAAATAACGACGCTGAAACCCAAGAAAAAACATTGTCGAACGAAAACTGTATTCCCCATCGATGAATCGAAGACGTTCTTCAAAACAAGTCTAGTCTTAAAAATAAACCACTTAACTTCAATTGAACAAATCACTCAGATTGACGATTTAAAAAGCAAAGAAGTAAATTCGGGCACAACACAGAAACCTCAAAAGAAAAAAGGAAAAAGAAAGAAAATCGGCGAAAATATGTGTCAGTACGATATGAAGACGTTATTAGTAGAAGAGCAGGAGCCTGAATTAATGGAAAATAAATCACTCAGTCACATATCTGAGAGGAACGTTGATTCAGAAAGAAACTCAGCAAATGAAAGCGATTTCCAAGTCACAGAAGAAATAAATTCTACAAAACAAGAGGGAAACTTAAAGAAAACAGAAACTGATTCTGAGGACGAAGTCCCTCTGGCTTTGCTCGTTAAAAACACAACTCCCGTCACCGTACTTAGCAACGCATCAGAAACTTTAACAGAAATCAGTGAAGGCGAAACAACAAATATTCCTGAAACTCCTCAAAATCTAAATTACACTGATTTTATACAACAAAACCAATCGTTAGTTAATACCAAATTGTCAGAACTTCAGCCAAAAGAAAACAACAAGAAGCGAGTTAAAAGCACAGAAAGAAAAAGGAAGCCGAAAAATAATAAGAAGCCCGATCAGAAAGACGTCTACGACTTCGACGTTGAAGACGAAGACAGAATCGCAGGGAAGCTGAAAATAAGCACAGCAATATTTCAGACGAAAAACAAAGGACAGTTGTTCCCTGTACGTGAGAAACAAATTGGAAATGAAGAGGAGGAGGGAGAAGAGGAATCAGAGAAAAACAAAAACACGGAAGAGCAACCAGCGCAAGTTGGCGTCTTAGAAATCATAAAAACCGAACCTGAAGCGAACGATGAAGAAATTCCGGACGTACGTTATTGCTGTGAGGTGAATATCCAAAAATTTGCTCCGGAAACGGAAGAAACGTTAGAAATGAAAATTAGACCCGATATTATAATGAATATCGAAAATTGCAAAGTTATTGTGGGAACGGAGCAAATACCAGAAGTCTTAGACTTGGAAACTCGAAGAGACAGCTACGAAAACATGGGCATTCCCAACATGGATGATGAGGAAACGATGACAGAAACGAACATAATAGAAAATGACAAAGAGGATAGAGGTGCTCAGATTATAGAGCCTGAAGAAATGACAAAAGAAACTGAAAGATCTTCAGAAACGAATATTGCACATATTACTGAGGGCTGCAAAGAATCTGTAACCGCCGTACCAGAAACTAACGATATGACAGTGGAAGCCCTGGAAATGAAAATCAGAAGAAGTATAATGTTAAGTAATGAAAAATTGAGATTAGAGGCACAACAAGACTTAATACAGGACAACACCACCAGTATCAGTGAAGAATTGCAGATCATCAAAGACATAATAGCAGAAGCGGAGCAGGATTTAATCCAACAAGCAAATAATAACGGCCATATTACTGTTGGTGACAGAAGAATTGTCAAGAAAAACAAGAAATGTAAAAAGAAAAATGAAAAAGCCAAAACGAAACGTGAAAATCCGATCAAAACAAAAACAAAGTTTTTTTCATTGAATAGCGAAATTGCAAGAGAAGTTTCTCCAATAGAGATACTCCTAAATGACGAGGGCATAGATATTGAAATGAAGATGGAGAAAAACCAAAAGAGAGAGGAACAAGTACACAGTGAAAAAACTATAGCTAACGACACTGTGATACTAAGCGCCCAGTTATTTCTTGAAAACAACGATGAAATTTTACCCGTGGAAGGCAATGAAAAAGAATTACAAGATGTGATTCCTGAATTACAAGAAAAGAACGATAGAGATAGTCTTGAAACAAATGTCATCCAACAAAAAATTGATGAGGTTCTAGACGAGACGTTCGGTTCTATTGATATCGAGCAGGAGTTGTCCGAGTTAGAAAACAAGGAAAACTTGCACTCTGTAAACAAGGGTATCAAAGATGCCTGGGAAGAAGGACTCCTCTTAAATTTTGGGTCAGAATTTGAAGAATACGAAATCCAGGAAATCACTGCAAATGCCAAAATGTCTAATAATAAAAAAGTGAGAAATCAAAAACCTGATGAAACCTTATCTGACCTAAAAATGACCATTGACATTTCTAAAATGAACCACCCGATAGTGCTTAGCTCCGACCTGAAAACTAAAAAGGATAAGCAAGAAGAGAATCAGTTGGAGAAAAGTGAAATACCAACCGAAAATGGCCATGACATAAACGTTCAAAGTGACTTAGACACGTCAATTTCTTGCTCGCAACAAAATATGTCAGATGCTTCCAGTAATGATAAGATGAATGGCGGAATAAAAGACACTTCAAATAGTTCATTTAACAACTCCATTAATGCTGTGTCAAAGAAGACAAAACGCAGAGTCAAATCTAGAACTATGAAACTGAACATCAAAAATTCCAACTCGTTTAACTCTGAAAACCAAATAGATTCATTCTTACAGACTCCGGACTTGAACGACTCAGTGATCGCTGAAAAAATCAAGGCACAATTCAAAGTCAAGGGAGGAAGCAAAAAGACCAACAGAAACCGGAAAACTTCCTTGGAGAAGTTGTACTGTGATATCTGTGATAAAATGTTTGTCAGGGGTGACAATTTGGTTAAACATAGACGCACTTTGACTCATATCGCCAAGTTGTCTGAGTTAGAGGCGAAAGAGGCAGCTGAAAAAGCAAAGGCCAACTCAATCGAGAACGGTGACGTTTACAAAATGAATATCAACATAAGCGACATCCTCAATAAATCAGAGAAAGAGCCCGAACCTGACGTAAACAGCGAAATAGCAAATAAAATCCACATTAACTCTCCGTTCATGTTGAACACTAACAGTGACACTCTGAAATTGGCCGACATCATAAACGACGTCCTTAATAAACCCGTCGGCAATGGTGATATAAAAAACTATAGCGAACCAACCGCACCCGTTCCTAACAATTCAATCAGTAAGGAACCTAAGCGATATAAAAGCCTGGGAGAGAGAAAAAGTTTCGAATCGGACATAAACTCGGCTTATACCTTCAATAACCTTCACATGGGCGAAGACATACAACTATCAAAGTTATCAACAAACGCCGACTCAATACTAAAACACCCCATTTCCATATCTATACTAGAAAATATAATAGAGAACCAAGGTCCTTTTGATTACATCGATGATATCACAGTTTCATCAAACAAATCTGTCGAAGAACAACTGAGCAGAAATTCACCATCTGAACTGAGCGTCATGAGCGATTCAAAACAGTACGACTCCAATCAGATCACTTTCACTCACAACACCAATATAATGAGCAGGCTGATAAAACCGGTTGGTTTAAATGAAGACAACTTCGTCAAACCGACGCAATACGAAGAAATCTCCAATGACAGTTCTTCGGTGAGGAATCACTTCGACGACCCCAGACAAAGAAAGGCTCTGAATAGAGACGAGGAATTGTTTTTAGAATGCTGCAGTTTACTGAAAAGTAGCTCGGAGGTGTCTAGCTATTCCAAGAGGTCTTCCAAGAACGTGACCAATAACTTTGAAATGAAGCCCATAGATGAACCTGATTGGTTGGAACAGAAATCTTTCTCCGCCAAAAACCAAGAGTTTAGGAACGACGCTTTCTCGGATTCTTGTCCGAATACGCCTCTGGGTGATGGATTCGGAGATGAGTATTCCAACACTAATTCTAACACAATAGCTAGTGATTGGAACAGCAAACAAAAAGATCAACAACAACAGCAGCAGACCATCGCAGTGGAAAATCCGATTTTTGAAGATATCTCTTTGGATAATAGCAAAGACGAGCGGCTGAATAACGAACAGAATAGTGAAGGTCAGGCAGAGTATAACGAGAATCACTTCAGAATATTTGCGAGCGAGAAATATACGCCGGAGAAAGCACAGACCGCAGAAAATTCATGCAGCGAGATTATTGGTGAAGAGGAAAAAGCCAAAGATGTTGATAACGACTTAAGGAAGAAAATGGTATCGAGGTTCGGTGGATTGATGGCCAAAGCGTTCAAGAATTCCTTGCAGGCTGTGAAAAAGTCTAAACAGCACAAGTAAGTCTTTATTAATATTACATATAATTACAATAATTTGCTTGAAACATTTTTTCATGTTTTTATCCCAAATTCCTGTGGAGTTTTGCAGGAATATTGATACTTCTAGACACCTTCTGATCAAATTAAGTATTAAATAAAGTATTTACCTTGTCAGTTCAAGTTAGCTAATTACTTCACCACCTGATTGTACTGGGTAAAATACTTACTGACTTATTTTTTCGGTACAGAAAAAAGCAGCTTGGCGAAAACACTCAAACATCAATAACGGACTACGTAGTACCTCTCGGCTCGAGTAAGGCAGAATCCGATCTGAACGACAACAAGAAAATGCTGACCAAAGGTGCAATGAAGGTCTTCGAAGGTTTGAAGGTGTCGATTCCAACGGATGATCTCGATATAAAGGAGCTTCTCAACGGTACCTTCGGCCCGAAGAAATCCGTCGAAGAAACTTCGGAATCTTCGAAACAATTGGAAACAGAATCCGTTTCAAGCAAGGCGATGAAAATCAGCATGAAATTCGGAAACAAACTGGGGTTGAAAGTAACAAAGAAAAAGCATACCCCCAAATTGAGAAAATCCCCGTCTCCAAAATGCGACAATCTCGATGATAACGAGTCCAGTAAGAAGGCACATGACGTGTACGACTTTGAAGAAACCCAAGACAACACGGAGATTTTCAGCAAATCGAATTTCACTAATTTAACGGCGTTTAGGAATCAAATAATCGAAAAGAAAAGCGCCACCAGTAAGCCTGACTCGGAGGAAATCATTATCGAGTCCGACAGCGAAAGCAACAACCAACTACTAGATTCTTTTGACTTTGATGCTCAGTCAGTTTCAAGTTTCTCAACTGAATCGAACATGTCCGTAAAAAAGCCAAAGCAAAAGAACATTACGAAAAAGAAGTGCATGATCATGGGTAGAATATTCAAGAACGCCTTCAAGTCGAAAATCGAAGACGATATCAGGGACATTCCCATCGTAGATAATTCCAAGCTGGTGGAAGATTACGTCATGCAACTACCCGAAGGCGAGAAGGACCCCGCCATCAACAAAATGACCGAGAATGAAATGGACTTGCTGTTTGATAAATTACTGCTCGAACAAGGCCAGCCTGTTTCTAAGAAAGTTGATGAAGTTGAGAAACCTGCTTTGGAAGTCAAACAGAAGTCAGCGACGACGAAACCAAAGCCAAAACCAGTGGCCAAGAGAAAAAGACAAAGACAAAACAGTGATTCTACCGATGACGAATTCAACATTGCAAAGCCGAGGAAGCGCAACAACAAAAAGAAACAAAATAACGCCGATGACAGCATAAATCTTGAGCAAGAACTAAAAGAATGTATAGGCGTGGCGAGCAGAAAGAGCCAACGCAAGTGTACCAGCGGCAAACAAAATGTCCTAGTGGAGTTTTGGAGTTCCGATGATTCAAATTTCGAATCTATCTTCTACGGCGATCCAGTACCTGTAGATAAATCGCAGGGATTAGACGAAATTCCCGCAGCTATTCAAGAAATTGAAAACAATGTCAATAACGAGCCAGACCTGCTGGTGAGAACAGCGGAAGAACCGATCGCAGAAACTCAACCGGAAGCCAATCCTGCCGATTTAAAAATAGAAAATGAAAAACCCAAAATTCCAAAGGTGATAACCAAACCCAACAACAAGCAAATCAGAAGAAAATCGAATCCGAAACACAGTCGCAACAGAGAAGACGAAGACAAAGAAGACCGGAAATTGAAGAATATAAAGGTGACATCGGAAACCCTAGCGGCGAATCGGAGAAAACGCGCAGCCGCAGACACGCTGTATTATTGGTCGAGTTCGAGCGAGGATGAGTCGCAGGACTTGATCGAGGTTAAACCAATAAGGGAAGAGATTGAAGAAGATGATGATAGACCGATTCATCACGGTTGGATTGTTGGGGATTCCCCTAAGAAGCTCGTTACGATGTTGGCCCAGGCCAAAGGCAAAAAAGTGGACGCCGAGAGTGTCAAGGAACAAAGCAAAAAGCGGACTACACTGTGAATAGAAACTAACTTAGTTAAACCAAATATTAAATGTGCTTGTGTTCGTGAATTTTCATCAGACGATCAAGGACGACATTAAAAAACAAAAGCAAAAACAATATACTATAGCTATTTGTAAGTTATAGCTGGTTAAAGTGTTCTAGTGCAAAAATTGTACAGAGTAATTGCCGTGTAGTACTTCTGTCACACTACATAGAGTAATAATAATAATAATATCGTCATTAAGTATCATCATTATTATTATTAATGAACGTTAGCCGTGTAAATGCAGAGGTGAACTTTTGTATAGCATATTTTTTCAGTTGTGTCGTAATGCAATTGTGTTACCGTTTAGTTTAGGAAAGATATTTGGACGATTTCGTTTTCACAGAAAAAAAAAAAAAACGTAAAAGCCTGAGATTACTCGAATATTATTTTCAACAACAAGAGAACTAACTATAATAATTACAAGTGGGAGAGCTCTGTGAAAACAAAGTCGCATTTAATTTGAGTCGTTTTACATATTTTAATTTTCATTGTAATTAACACTTATTAATTTCTTTTTTTCTTTAAATACTAATCGAATCGAATAGTTATCGTTAAGTGGAATAAGTCACGTCATCGCGTTGCCAAGCATTTATAACAGTTGAAATTTGTTGTAAAATACATACAATAACACTCCTAATTTATACAGCAATAACAAAAGTAACTTTTGTAAGTCAAAATCAACTTTGACGTTTCTCTCTGTATTGACTGCTAATCTCAAGCTTGTAAAACGTCAAATTTATTATTCATTAATTTTATTGTTGCTTTTATTGCTACACTTAAAACGATTTTTGTAATATATATATATAAATACAAACACTTCAAAATTTTGTAATAACCTGGCAACGCGGCATATCATGATGTTATTAAGAGACTTCGGATATTTCGTGGCGTCACCGTGGCAACGCTCTGAAATATCCGAAGTCTGGTTATTAGTGACGAAGACGTCTTGTTTCACGATGATGACTATACATTGTAAGTTTCGGTCAATAACTGATTTAACTCGAGATTGCAAGTCCGAATTATGATCTCCATTGTTACTTCATGCCCACACAGTAAAGTGAAAGGGCTTGAATTGTGCAGCCAAACCTACCGCAAAGTTTGAGCTTCGCCAAAGTTGAAATATGTAAAGTCGTCTTGTCTCGTCAAAGTAAAACACTAAGGTTTCGTTGGGATGTAGAAATAATTTAGTTCAATTTATGGCCGTTCTTATCAGTACGGCATAGCAAATGATTATAATTTTCCTTTTTTTCGTTTCGGTTCAAACTTGTAATTAATTTCGCAGTTGGTGGTACATTGTGTTCAATATTTGTGTATAAAGTCCAATCGTCGGTGTACAAAAGGCATTCTTGATTATTAAATGAATTGTTTTCCTTTTGTTTTTTATTATTATTATTATTATTAATAATTGTATTGGTTGGCATTGTTGTGTTAGTCATAATCGAAGGTGTTTTTATTTGCATAGCTGCTGCCCACTGCCGATGGTGCCTTTGGCCGCTCTATTTAGGTCGTGATTTTTCATTTCTATACATACTGTTATGATGATGTATATATTAGTTGTGTCTGGGAACAAATATGATTGGTAATTGTCACTGTAATCAGGTATTTGTGAACAGCATTTTTAATAAATAATACCCTACTTGCACCGTGCCTGTATCTTCGAAGAACAGATCACCGAACCAACCGTTCCGTCTCATAAAGACCCGAAGAAACTAATCGATTTAATACAAACAAAAATTTATACTTCGTGTTTTAGTATTATGGTACTCACCTTCGAGAAGACCCCCGACACCAACCGTTAGATTTCTTAAAGCTGCTTTCCAACACACTATACCTAGAAAGATAATCAAAATTAAACAAATTAAAGGAAATTATTGCTTTCTAGGATAATGCAAGTTTTAACTATAATTCCTTGGCTCTTAAATTTTAATAACAACTTACAATTATTAAATACAAATATTGTACCAGCACCTGACTGTAATTATTGAAATTAATCTTAAACAATCCGCGAAAACACTCACTAATATTCGTTAACTATGTTTAAGGGTTTTAAAGAAATAACCGTCGATCTGCGAAAGGTTACAAAATTTTCAATTCACCTAAAACTTTAAATTTGGAATCTCCCACTTCGGTAAAACAGCGAGCGACACCACCGCCACCGGGTGGTCAATGTTAGTATCACCAAAGACTTATTGTTAATAATGTAAATAATTATTAAAATTCGCAATCGATTTAATTTATTAACGAGTTTGTTATAGTTCTGCAAAGTTATGTTTGAAACAGACCGCTAAATTTTATGACAATTCAAATCGGACTTTATGTTGCCAAATGTTGGACGTTAGATGTCGCACTAGAGCTGAACAGCAATCGCCCAAAATCGCAAATATTTCTAGAATTCTTCAAAATCCAAAAATTCAGATTGTTAAAATAATATCCAACCTTTCCACAAATGTGATTTTTTTAAAATGATTTCAAATCTTTTGTTTTTCTTTTTGCTTCTCAGTTCTTCGATTTTTCTAAATTTATTAAATATTTTTATTGACCCAACAAAATCCATCATTTATTTTTTGTTTGTGTTTTTATGAGACCATAGAAGCAGAAGCTTTTGATACTTGTTATTTATTTCATAGTGTTTTCGATTGACCGCATTAGTCCGCACTCTTCAAAGAAGATGTAAATATACTGAGTGTGCATCGATAAGTTAAACGACATCGGAATGAAAGGTGTAGTTTCCAACTGGTTCCATTCTTACTTGTCTGACTGGTTTGTTGAAACCATTCATTCTGATGTAGGTGGAGTGAAAAAAGAATAACTCTAATCTAGCTTCTATTGAAACAGGTGTTCCTCAGGGCTCCATTCTCGGCCCAATTCTTTTTCTGCAATTCGTTAACGATCTTCCAAACTATCTTTCCGTATATGATTTAACAATTTATGCCGATGATACTTCGGTTCTTTTTTCAGAAAAACCTCTTGGAAATGCAGTTAACTCCTTACTGCACAAATTAGCCTCTTGGTTTTCCTCTAAAAACCTTTACTTAAACATCTCCAAAACATGTTATCTTCAGTTTCCTATTAGACAAAACGGGTTTTTATTACACTTGAATATAAGAATTAACAATAAGTCTGTAACTCATGCCAAAGACACGTTTTCTTGGAATAAATTTTGAAGAAACCCTACATTGGAATGTCCACTGCTTAAAATTACAATCTCTTTTGAATGTGGTCTGCTTTCAGGTAAGATTCCTAAAAAAATTTCACTCGAGGCAACAACTGCCTATAGTTTATCATGCCCAGTTTTATTCTTATGGGTTTATCCTATGGGAAGCCTTCCAAGCTCCAAATCGTACATTCCTAACACTAAAAAGGATAATGGGGCTAATTGCTGGTGTCTCATTTCTGAAATCCTGCCGCAACTTATTTAAAGAACTTGCAATTCTAACGCTTACTTGTGTTTATATATTGTAAATTTGTTCGTTTATCTATCGAAACAGCAAAATCTACCAAAGATAATTCTCTACACGATCACAACACCAGATATAATCAAAACTTCCATTTACCTCTACCACGTACAGATATCTCCAAGAATTCTGTGACCTCCACCGGCTTAAAAATTTTCAATAAATTACCTCAGAATATCAAAGGTCAAAAGCACTTAATAGATTTAAGTCGTCTCTTAAAATTTTTCTAATTAATCATCCATTTTATAACTTAAATGATTTTTTTAAATTTTAATCTATTATCTCATTTGTTATAGTTTGTATCTTCTAGTACAGCTATATATTTAATTTGAATATTTGGCAACCGGACACGGATAACTTCTACTAATTCTAGTGGGTGCTAAATTTTTTATGCTTTAAATTTGTTGTACCTAACGATGATACTTTAGTATCTTAAATATTCTGGAGGAAATAAACTAAAGTACACTAAACCCGGTGTAGGCGAATCGAGAACGCCATCAGTGTAAATTTATAATTATTTCAAATCATTTCGCCAAATAAAGAATGTCTTTTATTTTTCCTTTTGCTTATCAGTTCTCAATTCTTTTTATTTAATTTTTTATTGAAAAAAAAATGATTATGTTTCTGAACTGCCCCGCAAAATCAATCGTCTTTTTTTTTGAAGACTAGAAACAGAAATGTTCAATTATTTTATTCCAGTATTTTTGTTTAATTTTTAATCATTTCAAATCCGTTTGCGAAATAACCAACAGTCTTTTGTGTTCAATTTGCCTCTCAGATCTTCGATTTTTTTTAATGTATATCATTTTCTATTGAACAAGTTGACTACGTTTTTGAACTGTCCGGTGAAATCAATCGTCTTTTGTTTTTTTTTAATGAGACTGTAGAAATAGAAGCGAAAAGTTTGCGATTCTCGTTATTTCAGTGTTTTTTTTTTTCAATTTTTAATAATTCAATAATAATAATAATTCAAATCCGTTCACGATATAATCAACAGCCTTTTCTTTTTCTTTTTGCTTCTGAATTCTTCGATTTATATTTTAGCGTTTTCGATTGATTGCTCTAGAGCAGTGTTTTTCAACCTGTGGGTCGCGATCCCCTGGAGGGTCGCGAAGCCTCTGTAGGGGGATCGCGAGAGGTCGAGAGAACTTAGTAAAAAATCAATAAATTTTAAAAAGGTAGATATATTAAAAAAAGGTTTACAAAATAATACTCGTTATGTTATTTATATAAACAGATTAACAAAAAATAAAATCTTCGAGTACTCGAATGTGAAGGTTGCGTTTGAGTTTGTTCAATCAATTTCTCCCATCGTGGATACATTTTTTCAACTTTAAGTATTAAATCGTTTTCCAAATTTAAGCGATTTCTTAGTTTACTTTTTATTTGGGCCATTGATGAAAATGCCAACTCGCACAAGTACGAGGTAGAAAATGGAATCAAACACTTCAAAGCCTCGGTTGTTAATTCCGGGTATTCTGTTTTTCTTTTTAACCAAAAGGTATCCAAATTTTCAGACTTGAATTCCAAGTGTAACATCCCATCGGCAGATAATTCCAGCAGATTCTCCTTGAGCTTAGTTGCTAAATTTGCCTCATTTATAGCTGCATTTGAAAACGGATTTAAGATCCATCTTTGCCCAGTGTTATCCGATATCTCTTGCACTGAGAAGTAATGACACAATTCTTTCTTCAAATTATCTAACCATTTTCATACCAGATATATATGAGTTGATGTTTATCTCGCTTCCGACTTCTTCAATGAAAGACTGTGTCGACGAAAATGAATCAAAGTTGTATTGATTTATAGATGATGACCACAATTCAATTTTTTTTATAAAGCCATGGAGTTTGTCTTTTGCTATAATGACAATTTCATCCCGCCGTTGAAGACTTTTATTCAAGTTATTTAAATGCTCAAATAAGTCAGAAAGAAAAGCCAATTTCAAAAGGAATTCCGGGTCAGAAATGTGACTTGGCTTGTTGTCGACTGCCCTATTTATAGGCCAGCGCATTCTAGCGAGAATCATCTCGAAGCGCAACGAAACGTCTCGAAACTTGTGGACTTTACCGCGGGCCGTGGAGCGCGCGGGGGACTCCCAGCGCCATCTGTTGGTAACACTCGGAACCTGTACTAGTTCCGAGTGTTACCAACAGATGGCGCAGGGAGTCTCGGCCCTAACAATATGTTTGTATTCGTTTGTTAGTTATCAATTGGCCACGTATTCGATTTAAAATTATATGTTTTACGTACTTAATTATATATTTATATCCGAATCCTAATAACGCAAACGCCTAAAATTTTTGTATGGATTAAACATTTTGAACATACATGAAAAAAAAGGTTCGGGGGGTCGCGAAATATTTTTTGATACTAGGGGGGTCGTGTCATGAAAAAGGTTGAACAACACAGAGCAATCTCAAATTATTTCCATCTTGTTTTAACTTCAAGTAATAACATAGGATAGAGAGCTGTTAGTCGAAAACGCTATTTATTTATTTAATTTTTTAAGTTAATTACGTTCCTGAACTGCCCCGTGAAATTAAATGTAAATACGTTTGGCTTTCTTTTATGAGACCAGTAGAAACAAAAGCTTTTGATTTTTGTTATTTCTTTTTTCAAATTTTTATCGTTTGAAATCCGTTCGCGAAATAATCGACAGTTTTAACAACACTGGGGTGCCTTCATAACTGTGTATAATGTAACAGGAAATTAACTGTATTCACATCACATTACAAAAGACAAACAGAAATAGTAGATGGTTATTGTTGTCCATAATTAGGTAATTTGACGCTCCAATTTGGAGACAAACTCGGTGTTAGTTTGGAGACAGCGCACCAAATATGTGGTGGCGCTACTATTACAATAGCAGAGTGGAAAACCGAAACCTGTAAACATAAGTAATATTTAAACAAACTCTATAACTAAGAGGTGTAATGCAAAGTTTAAAAGGAGAATTAACAGCATATTATAATCGTACGTCACATTATCGTGTCTTGGCCCCAAGTATTTCTCTGTTACTTCAAAGAGACATTTAGCGATAGGTGAGCCAATTGAGATTTGGAATTAGCAATTTGTGCATACAAGTGACATCTATCGTGCATTCAACAAACTATTTTTAGAGTGTCCATTCGTTCCTATCTCGTTGGCTATCTGTATTTCCTAATTTCAGAAATTTATTGATTTAACGAACAGTTTCGATATGTTACATCATCATGAGGCTGCTATTGTCATAAGTAAAAATATAAAATGAAGAATAACATTTATTGGAGAGAAGAATAAGACACACTGTCTTATTCTTCTCTACAAACTCTACTATTTCTCCAATGAATTCATTGGAGAGAAAAATAAGACACACTGTCTTATTCTTCTATTAGAAATAGTAGAGTTTGTGAACGCACTTTGTAAGATACATCTCTTGTGATTGAAATTGAGAACGTCAAACAATTGTTTCCAAACATTCTAAAAATATTGTTAATATGAACAATCATAATTGTATAACAGGTTTTGTATAACAGTTGTCTTTAACTGGCAAATATTTATTATTTGACAGTGACAATGAGATGGAAGAAAGCAAAGAGGGTGTAATTATGATCCATTGTTATTTGCAAAGAACACTCTTCCATTAATCCACTACATACGTAAACTGTTTGTTTTAAGTTCGTTAGAACGCTCACGCCTTAGAACTACATTAGATAAGGAGTTAGATACAGAAAATGGATTGCGCAAACTTCGTAAATATTGTCGTGTTCTTGACGGCGGTAATAAATGTAACATTTCAGTAATTCTATAATGAGATTTACGAACGTCTGTAAGAATTACAATGTAACGATATCTGATTTTGTGAACGCTAAATTGTTACAGAGTTACAGAATGTGTACTCTGTAACAATTTATTAACGCACCCCTAGTAAGTACACTATCTTCCAAATGTATTAAAAAGACGGTCTTAAGAAAAGATTCATTTTCACTCTCTATTTTATTACAAATCGGTCGAAATTAATTTGGAAAAGAGCATATTTTTCTATTTTATATTATTTATTTATATTATTATTTGGCAACATTTTGTGAACAAGTTAACGACATAACCTAAACATCCGGCAACCCTGGTAACAAATGAATGTCACTTTACTGGTAACATTGAAATTTACCGTAAAATAGCGTGGTAACTCATAACACTACGAAAATGTTCATTAATAAGAAAAACACTAGAATTACCGCGTAGTGTTGTAAAAATTAGGTATTTTAAAATATTTTATACAGCCCTACGTGTATTTTACGATAAAATACGGTGTAATATACGTAGCGCTGTACAAAATATTTTAAAATACTGTATTTTTATAACTACTATTGCGTGCCAAATTCTTTGATTATACCATTACGTGGATACACTTACTCCATAAGAAACACATTCAGACAATATTGTCAGGATACCCAACCTGCTTTTTACTACTTATCTTCTTCTACTATACAAAACTGGCATTAACGCTATCCTTTAGTTATTCCTTCACAAATACACGAGCGGTCACGTCTGATCACGTAGTTCGGCGAATTGGTTGTCTGTTGCACTTATTGACAGTTGAACGTTATGCCATTATACGGATAATTGTATCAAAATTGTGCCTGTGGTATGTTTTAACATAATTTCATTATTTGTTAAATCCTAATAAGGCTGTTTCGTCAAACATATTTTAGGTTTAATAGTTTAATAAATTAATAAATTTTCCGCAAAAATAGGCGCTGAATTTTAATTGAAATAGCTTTATGGTCAACTTATACTACAGAGAGGAACAGCTAGCAAATAAGTTGTCTTTGCTATGTGGGCAGTATACATTCTAAGCTAATGCTGCCATCCATGGTAATATATATAATCAAAGGTCAAATTCAAACAGGCAGCAGTATTTCTGGCTCACCTTTGCTGCTTTCCATTTACACATATGAGCTGCCCCCGAAGCTGCTCCGAGCTATCCCGAGCTGCCCATTTGTATAAATGGAAAGCGCCTCTAGTATAATAAATCTCCATAGAGTTCACATGGATGAGAGAAAAAGTAGACAAAAAAGAGACACATATCCTCAAAATACGACTATCTTGTTCTAGCATTGAGGTCGCACAATCGCACCGTCTACCGCTAGTAATAAGAAGTAAGTAGATTCAATCCAGTATGTTGTTCAGTTCATTGATTTATGCGGTGTACGCGTCGAGGTTACTTTTACTTGAGAACAGTATTATCCCACCAATAAGTATTAATGTTTCCGAGGAATTTCACAACAATTACGTTGCAATCATAATCAGGTAAGGACACGACGTCAGTCGTTGACATGTTTGTGAGGTTACCGAACGTTTCAGGTAGTTCGAATTATCTACGTGTACTTACCATGGAGAATTCACACGTAAACATGAGCACGAATTACTCTGCAAAAGATCTGGACGCCTTAATACAACGCAAAGACAGCGACCCCCCGATTATTGTTCATAACCATACTGGATTATTGAATGGAAGAGCCATCCTGTTTCTGTTGTTGTGGTACATCTTCAGTGGTTGCACCTTGTTTTTGAATAAATACATTTTGACGTACCTTGATGGAGATCCTACAGTGTTAGGTTTGTTTTGCGTGTTTTGGGCTTTAAGTTCTTAACATTGTTCCCCGCAGGTGCTTGCCAAATGCTGACAACTGCTACGTGTGGTTTTATACAAATGTATTTCCCCTGCGGAATGTACAAACCGTCGCAGAGGTTGAATAAACCGCCAGGGTTTTATCGTCACATGCTCTTGGTAGGTTGCACCAGGTAAAATGACTTTTGCAAAAATGAAATCTGTTTTAAATCCTGTCTCAATTCCAGGTTTTTAACGGTGGTTTTAGGATTGGTAGCCCTGAATTTCGTGGCTGTGAGTTTCACTGAGACGATTAAGAGTTCAGCACCGCTTTTTACTGTTTTAATCTCAAGGTATTTATTGGGTATGGCCGTGCTGAGTGAGTTGTTTAGGTGTACGTTGATATCGTTTGCATTTGTGTAGGAGAACACACTGGGTTTTTCGTTAATTTAAGTTTGCTGCCTGTAATGTCCGGCCTAGCTTTGTGCTCGGCTAATGAGCTTAGCTTTGAGATACGAGGTTTCATCGCTGCCATGGCAACTAATTTAACCGAGTGTTTGCAGAATGTCTACTCCAAAATGTTGATATCCGGTGATAAATTTAAGTATACGTAAGTTGCTTACTTCTATGAGTTTTCATCCTAGTTAAGTACTTGTTTTGGTGTTGCAGGCCTGCTGAGTTACAATTTTATACTAGTCTAGCCAGTGTTGTTGTGCAGATTCCTGCCTCAATGCTGTTGGTAGACATGTCATACGTATTGAAGTTTGATCTAAAATACATCATTTTCTTCATGTTGAATGGCCTGTTCTTTCACTTTCAAAGTATTACTGCTTACGTCCTCATGGATTACATCAGTCCAGTCACACACAGGTGAGGATTTGTGTTTTTTTTTTTATCTGGCCAAACATATTTGAAAAATCTACCATGACAGTTCTCATTAGTGTGGCTCCCTTTGTATAATTTTTAAAAAATCAAGTTTTCTTGCCAGATGAAAATTATTGCCAGTTACACAATTTTAATTAATTTTTGTATAATTTTTAATTAAGTTTCCGCCATTGCCATAGTTACCAGTTAAATACATGAGGCGCTTTCCAATTACGAACTCCAAGCACCTGAACTGATCTGATCCAAGCTACACTTTAGAAATCGTAATGGGAATACTATTCGTCAGTTGTGACGTATATGTCAAACTGACCATGTGCGTGCCACATGTATTCCCTTTCCTCATCTTTTTGATGCTCGAAACGCAAACAACATGACAGATGCTCGAGGGGAAAAGGGAAATCAAAACTGATTAGTTCAGGTGCTTCACGCTCTTACAATTGGAACGCTTCGGATCGTCTCCAGACTAGTCCCGAGTAGCACAAACGTGTCATTGGAAAACACCTATTGTCTGCTAATATTAAATGTTACAACTCAGTGTTGCCAAACCAATAAGATTTGAAATTAGATGAAATAAGACAACTTAGTTACTTAATAAAAATATTAGTCTATTAATAATAAATTATTAATATTATTATTAAACCAACTGGCATGTAACTAGAAGACTTGAGTTCGAATCTCGATAGTCTGTAAATATTTTTCTGCCAATATTTGTTAGTGTTATTTACTTTAATTTATTTCATATTTAATATAAATTTATGCTGAAATATTACAAAAAAAGTTATTCCACTACAAGTTAAAATATGAGGGGTCGTTTTTATATTCCCTGACTAGGCATGAAAAGAAGAGATTAGAACAGCAACAGAAATTTTATTTTTCAATATGGGCTCCTTGTCTTTGAATACAAGTACTACATCGTTTCAATAACACCTTTAATCCATTATAAAAATTTGGTTTGTTCGCAAAATGCCTTTCAACAGCTGTTATAAGTGTTTTGAGGGGAAAATCCACTGACCTGACAATACTGCTGCAATAAATTACTATTAGATATAAAAAGAAATATCGTTTCTGTCTTTTTGACATTCAGAGAGAATATGTTATGTCTTATAAATTTATATTTTTGTATCAAGATGTCTACCTACAGTGTGTCTTATCCGGTCTGGTCAACATTTTATTTAAAGCAAATTTTTCCCTTTTTGTCACTAGTTACATAAACTCTAATTTTACTTATCAGTGTTCTTTTGCACCGAAAAATAATTGGAGATTTTAACGCCTCCATCGTAATTTTAATTCTACATTGAATTAAAAACACTACCCGAACTTTTATTATTAATGTTATTATTTTAAAAAATTTTGTTGCAAATCGGTTTTGATTGCAGTGAAACCCTCGAGCATCCTCTGTACGGCTGTTGTGTCAAAAAGTGATCGCTGGATGTCACGATTCAAACTATTGATTGTTCTTATTTTATTAATAAAAAGACAGTAAATTTAACAAATTGAATGGAAAGGAGTAATAGTGTAATTTTATTGTCAAAATGTAGCAGAAATGTTACATTTAAAACAACAATCCCAACGCACATCTCTGAAGTTAGTAATAGATAATTCTAATGTGGTTGTGGATCCCTCTTCAGAATAGCTCTGAACTAAGAACATGACTGGCCAGATAAAGAACCTTGTCCTAACTAAACCAAGTTAAAATAGTTGCTTATTCCAGTGTTGCCAACACAGCAAAACGGGCTTTGCTGATTTGGTTCTCTGTGGTGATGTTCGGAAATCCCGTGACTGCCTTGAGTGGACTGGGGACTTGCATAGTCATAGCCGGCGTACTGCTGTATATAAAAGCTCAAGAATACGATGATAAAATGAACTCCGCCAATTTAATACAGCGAAAAGTCCGTGCGATTTAGTGGAGTATTAAAGAATCTCTTGCAAAGTTTGGATGATGAAGGGTGCAATCGCATTTTCTTTTCGAGAATTACAGTAGATCGTGACGTCACGGACTGCCATAGTTTTTTTGAGAATGAAGTTGAAGACCTTTCATCATTCCAATCTCAATTATGGAGGTACCTACCTAGTTGAGTGAACATTGTGATATGATCTTGTCAAATACGTACAGGGTGATGACACGAGAATGCCTACATTTTTGAATTAAGATCAAAGTAAATAAAATTAAAAATTAAATAATACAGAGGGTGTTCTAACTAAAAATTTGACTTGTGTTTTTTATTCCGTGTGAACAGGCGACCTCCCCAGCCCCAAAAGCAATATGTAATTCTAATTTCAAAAATGAGCTGGCCTGTGAAGGTGTCGTCACCCTGTAGAATCTCTTCCAATAATTTTGTAGTATTTCTTTTGTTTAGGTACTTAATTAATTTATTTTTTCGACAATCCATGTAATTTTAAGGAAATTATTTATTTAGGCCCCCTTGCCACCCGACATTCCTGATTTACTTGTACAAAAAATATTTGTCATTTTTTTTTGTTTGTTCGTTGTACTATACAAGATGTCAATATGTAAATAAATATTTATTATGCGATTGATTTCCTTGTTTGAGTCAAGAAACCTGCGCAAGTAAATTTTACCGTTTATTATCATCACTTATATATGTACAAAAAAGGGGGGAAACATTTTGATTGTACGGTACAGATGAATAAATTATCTGCAAAAATAAAAAAATAATATTGGCACGTATTGGCCTGCATTTAAATATATCTAAATTAACCTAAACGCTACCTGTATACAACATACTACTAAATTATGGTATTCATTAGAAATTTGGAATAAATTACGTCGACGAAGAAACGAACTGCCCTCAAGAAGATCACTATGTTAATGTTCAAAAATATACAACAAATAAGAGCAATACTAAAATAAAATGAAGCAAATAAAATACACAACATTAACAGTGTGATAGTAATTGTAATAATAATAATAATCATAATTTTAGAGGGGGTTTAAATCTATTAGGAATATTTGAAAATTATCAAAGTGATATGCAATAATATACGTGTTCAATGTCGTGTTTTTTTTTTTAATTACGGCTTAAATTTAATATAAAAATATTCGTAAATTCAGCCCTCTATGTACACCAGGCGGCATATTTAAATTCAGGCAACGTATGTGCCCTTTGCACGCAATCAATTTTACGCAAAAGAAATAGCGCTCGAACTCCTATTGGTTTAACCAACGTCATTGCATCAGGATTTTTTTAATAACACAAAAATATCAATATACATTAAAGTATACAATATAGAATCGAAATCACGCTCTTTTTTTAATTTACGATTCGATATTGTGCATTTTTATTCTAAGCTCCAATCACATATTTTATTTGCGCGAGAAAACAAAGTGGAGATTTACCCCCACCTCTCTCGCTTAGGGTATCCAGTATTTGTATCATTAAGGCTAAGCGCTGACAAGAAAATAGTGCAATAGTTTAGTTACACGGCTACCAACCAATCATTAGCCATATTTAAAGTTATATTTTACTTACGTGTGTTTCATAGTAACCTTTTGGTTGTTAGTCATGAAACTAAACTATTGCATATCAGTGTGACATTAACGAGAGCGAAATTTTTTTTACACTTTGGTTTTTCGTTATCAAAGCAGTTGAATATTCTGAAATAGTTACAAGAGCCATACAAATACTTTCTCACAGAAGTAAATTTTATTTATTTACATGTAAAAGGGGGGTGGCGATTATGCGTGGGCCGCCCCTGGTTGACGTGCGACGAGTCTTCTGCGTCCCGCAAGCAATCTGCTTAGACCCCTAGGTTCTTCTGTAGTCGTGCTCGAGCTGGGGGCTGCCGCTTCTGTCTCTTCTTCTTCGTCATCGGCTGCTTCGGTAGAGGGGGATTCTTGCGGAGCTTCGCTCGAAGTCGGTTCTGCAGCTGCTCCGGGTTTTCTACGCGCCAACAGGGGATTCACCCTTCGTACTTGCACGGGGGCACTGGCGGCGGCCTTCGGACGAACCGCTATGTTCGGTCTCACGCGATTTTTTAATCGGTTTAAGGGGTTTGTGTCTTGTGGTGGAGCCGGCTCTGACTCTTGCTGAAAAATTTATAAAAATAATTTAACATTTGGATTTAGTATTGTGTCATACATAAGAGGGACTTCGGCCCTTTTAAAACTAACAAACTAATATGGAGTCAATTAAAGTGGCAAGTAAGAAAAGTGTAATCTGAGGGTATTGTTTCGCCAATAAGAAAGCTAATCTATAGATTCTGACTCAGCGTCCTCGATTCCCTAAGGTGGCACCTGAATTTATAATGCACATAGCCGGTGTCACTAACATTAATTTTTCAACTGAGTACGAGCAATTTACCTTTTCCGTCTCTTCTGACGGCTTTGGTTCTTCCTCATCACCTGCCTCACTATCTGCAGGCGCTGCTTCCGTGGAAGTCGTCGTTGTCGTTGGTAATCCAGGTCTACCCCTCGCCAGGTTTATTCTGGGTCCGGGTCTAAGAGGTCTTACAGAACCGCTTCCTGCACCAGCAATGCGCGTTCTTGCGCGAGGCGTAGTCGGAGAAACTTCCGCCGCGGGCGTTTCACTACCTTCACTGGATGCTGGGCTTTCAGCGTCGGTAGGCGCTGCGGTGGCCGCCGTTGTTCTTCCGCGCGTCCTAATATTGAACGCTGGTCTCGGCCTCAAAGATGGCCTGGAAGTGGCAGCAGTGCTCGAACTACTCGAATCATGGGTTTCTGAGTCCGCAGCAGCTGCTGCGGTCGAAGGCGCGGCGGTCGTTCGGGGCCGAGCCCTCGAAGCACCAAAGCGACCTCTACCACCACCATTCGATGGCTGAAACCAAGAGATTATGTTCAAAATCTAGATGCTAAAGCCATTGAGGTTTGGTTACCTTAGTGTGACTGATTGGTTTAGATTCTTCTTTAACAACGTCTTCTTCTACAGCTGGCGCATGGGTTGTTCTACCATTGGGCCTTCGATTACCGAAACTGGGCCTTGAGAATTTGCTTTTTGGTTTAGCATCGGCAGGTTGAGACTCTGTGGTTGAGACTGCCCCCGAGGAAGTCGCCTTCTTCGTTCCGGGACGGCCTCTGAATCTACCTCTTCCGAAAGCAGGCTCAGGTGCAACTGTTGTCGTCGTCGTCGTAGTCGTGGTTGGAGCGGCAGTCGTCGTAGTCGTTGTGGTGGTGGTTGTAGTGGTCGTTGTGGTTGTGCTTGGTGACGTATATTCCGTCGATGCTTCTTCCGTTACTGCCTCAGAAGTCGTCTCGTCTTCCGTCGTGTGCGTGCCGTAGTAATCCTGAAATATCCAACTCAGTTACAACCAAAATAACTGACACGAGGCAGGGTGATTCAGGAAGAATGACTGCGGGGGGCCTTACCGAATCTTCTTCACCTATCAATTTTTGAGTCCCTTGACTTATAGCGTACAAGTCTAAGACGACTTTTTTCATCGGCGACATCACCGTGGTGGTGTCATCTTCACGTGTGGACGATGGAGAAGTTTCAACTTCTTTAGTTTCTTTAACTTCTTTCTCTTCGACAGCAGGGACCTTTTTCGGTTCGTCTTCCTCGTCCTCTTCACTTTCTTCGTCTTCTTCACTTTCCTCCGCAGGTCTTTCTTTTGGATCGTCTTCGTCCCTCTCCTATCAAATTATAAGATTTTCGGTTTCCAGCCAGTTCAAAGAAGAATCAGTGTTTCAGCTTTTTGTTTTGAGCACGTCGGGAGAAGTTAGAAATGTAATGTGTGGTTGCGTGTGTTTATGTGTGATGAGTCGATTGAAAGATTTGATTACTTACACTATCTTCTAAGCGTTCATTGGGGGTGGCCCCTAAAAATCTGACGGGACCAGCAGGTAAATCAGATGGGAAGGATGGCCCTCCAGCGGGAGGTTCCCCGCCACTCGAATGGGTATTAAAGCTGGCGTTATCTACCAGATCAAGGGATGGTCTGTGAACGTTGGCTCGAGTACGTCCTCGGGATGATCCCTGTTGAACCAAAATAATAAAATCATTAAGTTTTGTGTTTCACTGAAACCTGTAGGCGGTGCCGAACGGTAAGAAAATAGAGCGGAAAAGGGCTTAATCAATACGGAAAGATTTACAAAAAAGACGAAGAAAGGCCATCCAAAGTAACGTGGAGTCTTGCAATGGAAGGTACGGAAAGTGAGTTGGACAATCAGAAGAGATTTCGAACGAAATATGAAGAGCGTGATTTTTAAGGGCTCTACTGGAAACATCACGTCTGTGTACTTTTCAAGAAAAGAAATGAGGAAAAGGTTAAAAACGTTTCTTTATAACCTTGTGGACATTATCAAGATCTATGAAATGGAAAAAAGGATGAACAAAATATTCACAAATCAAAGGTTCTGGCAAGATTTTTAGAAAAGGCGAAAAGAAGAAAAACAAAAGTTTTTCCGAAAAGAAATTAGCAAGCAGGATGCTAACCTAAAGAAAAACGAAACCAGACGTTTTTAAAATGATCCAAAAGAATTTGTGAAAAGGATTTTATGAAGAAGAACTTTTTGTTGTTAACCTGCGTTTCTTCGGTACTGCTGTCTTCTGCGGGTTTTCCCCTGCCACGTCCACGAGTCGGCTTCGCTTCTTCTTCTGGCAGAGGAGTCGTGTTAAGATTGCGACTTCTGGGTGGAAACCTGGTGTTCGCGGGTAACCTTTCCTCGCTTACCGTATCTTCTTCCTCCAATTGTCTCCCTCGAGAGCGTCCTCTGCTGGGTAGGACTTCGTTGACTTCGGGGGCGGCGCTGGTTTTATCAGATCTTCTCGTCTTGTCTCGGCTGCTGATTTCGTTGCGTGCAGGTCCATCGTGCGAGTTTGATGCCTTCGAGGACTTACTGGTCTCTTCGTCTTCATCGTAGTAGTAATAGACGTATTCATATTCGTATTCTTGGCCGTTGGGGCCGGTCTTCACGACGATTTTCGAGCGTTTCTTCTCACTTCCGCTGCCGACTGCGTCGTCGTCATCGTCATAGGCGCGCCTTGAGTTGGCCCTTCCGGTTGTGAGGACCGGTTTTGGACTGGTCGGAGCCGGCTCGGGGAGAGCTTCCTTTTTCGTCCTTACTCTTCGCTTCTTCGTCGTCGTTGTTTTTGGGGCTTGAGTCGTGCTGCTCGTTTTCAGTTCGTGTTTGTACTTTTCTAGGAGTTTAAGAGGGTCTAGTTTGATCGCACCGGCCGGTGCTGGGGCGGGCGAGTCGACAGGATTGGCTTCGCGTTTGCGTAACTTGCTAAGTATGGGATCGTTTTCTGCGCTAAGGGCGGACGTCAGCGATGAGGGGATCTTGTGAGAAGTCTCGAAGGCCCGACCTTTATCGGCTATTTTGTTTCGTTTGGATATTTCCCGCTTGCCCGATGCTGAGGTTTGCACGTGCACATATTCTTGGCCTGGTTCCGGCTTTGTTATCAGGTGGAGCTCGGCGACCACTGTTGATATCAGTATTGTCGTTATTAGAAATCTGAAAAATAAGAAATAAAACGTATTTTGAAAAATTCAAGAAAGTAATAAAAGCATTAAATTTAATTGAAACTGGAACAAGGAAACAAGAGAAGAGCAACAAATATACTATTTTCGAATTTTTGTACCCCTCGTGACAACGTTCTGCTTGAGGCAACCAACAATACATATTACTGGCAGACCTGGCGGAAACACTAATTCAATTTACTAATTTTCTCGATTCACTGGTTTTGACCAACTGTTAAATACATAGGAATACACAGGAATAAATGAAAACCCGTTACAATGAGTGGCAGCATAGAAGTTTTATTTGAATTTAGATATACTTCTTGAATCTGCACGATATATATTCAAATGGTCTATACAACTTTGATTATTAGGTTGGTGCTAAAAATTAAATCCGTGAAAGGTTGCTTTAATCTTTATTCAATTACCAAGGGAGAAAGGTGCTAAACGAGAGTATTTTAGAATGATGCCTTTCTCTAATAACTCAATACAATGGCTGTATACGATAAATATACTCTTCAGAAATTGAATTGATGAGAAACGTTGTTAGTTTTATGAAGAAGGTGAAATGACGTTGTATAAAAAATACTGAACAAATTCAATTAGATTGAATTATGAAATTATGCAAGTTCTTAAAAAAAATGCAAAAAGAATCTGTCTGTAATTTTATAGTTTTAGCTTCTTCTGGCTTCGCGTCACAATCTCCCATATTGTCGACGTTTCGTCTTTTCTTACAAAAGCAATTTCTCAGAGTTGCTGTTGTTCTTGCTGCTATGTTGTGGGTACTAATCAGTTTCCACGAAATAGCAGCAGCACCAATAAAAAGAGCAGCAACAGCAACAATCCTAAAGAATTATTTTTGTTAGAAAGAATGAAGTGTCGGTCGGCAACGTTGGTTCAACTGGAAGCTAGAAGAAGATTGTGGAAATTTTCAAGAATATAAGAAGCGACAAGTTTAAAGTATTTTGGCGTGTAATCAACTTTGGATTTAGGGGAAATATCAATAGAATAAATATTAGAGCAAAGACATTTTGATATTTCAACTCAAAAATCAGTCTAAAGTGTTAGTTTTGAATTTGGGAGTAAACTCAAAGCAGGAATTTCCGTAAAAATTTCATGGTCATCAGTGTTCCCCACGCCCAAGAACTTACACTCGTACGTAATCAAATCCGACCCTGGTATTTGAAGTCGGCTTTGTGCGAGAAAATGCGAATCTTAAGCGCGCCTTTAGCAATTCAAATGAGACACGTACGCCATTTTTTTCCCGATGCAACTGTAAATAGAATCGAACAGGAACATGATTGTGTGAGAAGAATGCAACCGACTCTATGAATGCTCGCTGAAAGATGAAGGCGGATAATTAACATTTAAAATGAAGATGTTCTATTACAATAAGCAGACCCGTTCGACCTGTGGTATTTGAAAGAAATTTCATAATCCCCAGTCGATGGCATTTCGCTTCTTAGATAACCTTTGAGTGGAACTGTGTAACATAAATTTAATCATTTTGCGTTCGCTTTCATCGCGGAATAGACTTTTGCCTTCTGCACCCAATCAAACGCGACCATAGATAAATCCGTTAACTCTTAAGGTCTTGCCGCATAACATTGACATTCCTTTCGGATTGTGTGTGGTAACTGTCGCACGTTTTCAAAATCGATTAGAAATCCGTAGTTTCAGCCTCAGGCTGGGCACGTGACCAACTATTTTGTGTAAATAGTAACGGCCGGCGGCGTTACGTAACCTTATAATTGAATAATTATCGGTTTACTTTCTAATCGCTTTTTGTATCTCGGATTTACGGCAAAAATATGCAAGATGACGCAACGCGGGTGGCAAAAGACTTTGGGCTTTTCTAAAATCTTGAAATCGACGTATATATTGTAAGAGCAGCAAGTGGTTGAGCAAATTGAAACTGCGCGCAAAGTTCCATGCCATTGACACAGAATCCGAGTCCGATTGGGTTGGGCGAAGAGAGTGAAAGAAAGAGAAATTTGTTGATCAAGGTCAGGTGATGACCTTCCAGCGGAAGAAAGCGCGTACCATCGCCTACCTATCCAATTCCTCAAAAAAATAGGTATTTTTATTGTTTTTTGGGCAGAACTCCTTTGAGAAGCAGTTTTTCTACAAAAAAAATCAAATCAAATCATGAAAAGAGGCAATGGTTAAAGAGAAACTCGACTAGTCGAAGAAAATATGGCAAACGCCTAATTTCCTCGAGAAAATTAATAATTTTAATTATTGAGTTAGTTACTGACGTTTCTGTGAGTGATAATTGTGAACGCCATCTTTTAGCCAACGGCGAAAGTTTTTTTAATTTAGTTCAGCTCAGATTTAAGATCGATTTTCCTTGACTCAAAAAACCTATCCCTTTGTTATAAATTTATTATTTAATAAATGAGGCTATTTTATGAATTTCGCTTTTGTCTCTTTGTCCATGGAAACAAATCATAGCTATACGACGAATCCATTTTAGGCTATGCTAACTTAGTGGACGTTTGTGTATGAAAAATAGCAAACAAGTGTTAGCACCACCTGTTAGAAACTATCGAAAGATTACATTGTCCTTTTCCATCTCGCGAATAATGTGTTCCGCTTCCTCACGTTTTGCCAACGGCAACCTCCTTGGAGCTTGACGGATGGATCTTCTCCGGTCTCTATCTTGTGTTTGACCTCGGTTCTTCCCTTAGGTCCGTTTTCTACTCCGAACACGTCCTGAAAGCGACCGATCAGGTCTTTTGCTTTTGTGTTCTGCTCTGGAGTCAATTCCTGGGCAGACGGCATGACCATTTCCAATAACTTCTTTGGGACCTTCGCCTCTTGCACTTTTACTTCAAGTTGGCGGGAGATGGAGGACACCATAGCGCAGCTTCCCAAGATTGTCCCTTTCTTGATGATGACGGGAAAACAGTTGATGTTTATCAAGCGGACTGGTACTTCCTTTTTCGCCGTTAACAATGTTTTCCCAACGAGAACTCGTCTTCCAATCTTCAGATCTCAATATTAGGTTCAACCATAATAACTTGCCCATCTTGGAAAACGCCGTTCAGGTTTGCGTCGACGATGACCTCAGTCCTGCTGAGTAGCACAACGTCTTTGGCGAGGATAACTCGAGCGGCCACGTCTCCTCGTTGATGTAGAATCAACTCCTCGTTATTGATAGCCATCACGCCACGCTTCAGATCCCACTGAAACCCGTGGGCACACATGACGTCCATTCCTAGAATCGCCTCGTCCTCTATTTTTGCTATCAGCGCACGGTGTTTGATAGGAGTCTATCCAATGGTAATGATCACCTCTACTTCACCATGGACAGTTGCTGATGTTCCAGTTGCTGTCCTCAGTCTCCACTTAGTCGGCTCGATGCGTTTTGATGACTTGATGATGTCGGACCTCAAGATAGTCTTCGTCACACCCGTATCCAGCAACATGGTGTGAGGGATGTCATCAATGGTTGCATCTAAGAAGACACTGCTGATTAATTGTCGCGGGGATATCACTAGCCTGGCTTCCGTCTTTAGGGGCTTTTGAATACGGGTCGACGTTTGCTCCACTGCACCGACAGTTTTCCTGGGGTTTCCTTCGTGAAGGATCCTGCTTGAGCACCGCCTGCGAATATTTCCCTCCTCCTGGCAATTCCGGCACACCAACGGATTCTTCTGCCTCAAGACCTGCTCCACAATGCGGCGAATATCCTCCATGGTGGCACACTCCTTAGACTGTTCCTCTGCAGTAGGTCGCACTTTGACGTTCATGGGTTCCTCTTCTTGGAAGTCCATAGTAGCTCGCACCTTGATATGCTCTCTTGAGATTCGCTTTGCCCCCTCGTATTCCAAGGCGTAGCCCAATGCGATCTTGGATATCTTTGGGTGAGCCATTCTCAATGCCTGCTGGTTATTCGGGTCACGAATTCTATCTATGAAAGTCTGTACCGTCAAACATTGCAGTAATTCAACAGGAGCTGCAGAATACTCCAACTAGGTTAGGCGCGCTACGTCAGTCTCGAATTCCTGAAGACTCTCTCCGGATTTCTGACAACGATTTCTCAGCTACGCATGGTACACTTCTGTTAGATGCTCCTGACCATAACGCATCTCTAGCCTGTTCACCAGCTTGTTGAAATCTTCCTGTTCATCTGGCGGTATCGTTTGTAGCACATCGATAGCCTCTCGCCTCAAGGCCACAATTAACGAAGTGGCTTTTTCACTGGCCCTCCATCCGTTCGCCTTTGCTGCTGCTTCAAATTGTTTGAAGTAATTAGGCCAAGAAGACTTCCCATCGAACGTTGGTGGTTTTATTTTCAATTTTGAAGTTTTCGCTGGTCCTTCCACAGTTCGGGTCCCATTATTCTCTAGCACTTCTGCTGGTAACTGATCCCCGAATATTCGCATCCCTGCCATGATTTGTTCTAGATTCTTAATTTTGTTATCCTGCTGGAATATCATTTCTTCCATATTTTCTTGCAGGTTCCTTGTGTCTCCTGATATTTTTATCATTAGTTTTTCTTCGAGTTCTTTGACTGCTCTAAATTTTCAGAGTGTTCTAGAAGCTTCTCGTCTAAATTTCTGGATTGTTCTAGAAGCTTCTCGTTTAAATTTCTGGACTGTTCTCGAAGTTACTCTCTCTGAAGTTTCCAGGTTTTCTCGATGTTTTTGGTATAAATTTGATCTAAAATTCTAGATATATCGGCGGAACCACACGTAATTTCGAACAAGAATGCTTCTGGATCATCCCCAGCTGTCCGCAGAGCTTCTCGAAGACGCTGTTGAAGTGCAGCTTTAAAACCGGAAGTTTCCAGCTCTCGTTCTTCCAATTCTGTTTTCAATTCTGCCACTTTTAAGTCTTTCAACAGCACTTTCTTTGTAGCCATTGTTTTTCCGAACACTATACTTTATTTATTGATTTATTTAAATTTAATTTGAGTTAATTGTTTATTTATTTTCATGAACTCCACACCTGACACCACTGTAGTGTTTTTAGAGTTCGTTTTGATTTATTTTTAAATAAAATACTCGATGAAACTAATAACTTATTTATTAACAAAACTTAACACTGATTTATTTAGAACAGACTATGAATAATTTATTTTCACAAGCCGAGCGATTAAACAGTAACTAAACTCTACGTCTTTTTGTAGTTTTTTTTGCTATAGCTTTACATAGCACAGCAACGCTTGTAAATTTCGATGAGTTGTTTAGTGCGCCATCTTCGATTCAACAACCTGACTTCATGTGCTTTTTCGCTATGTCTTTCTCATTGTTTATTAGTAGTCGAATCCTTGATTATCTTTTGCATGATTTCCTGACAAGAAAAAACTTATTTCCGCAAGGCTAAACACAAATTACAACTTGGCTTACGAATTTCAAAATTTAAAAATTTAAATAATGTATGCAGCTACCTTATTAAGCAATTGCTTTCAGCAATAAGGAAACAATTACTTGGGCCATTTGTATTCCGCTCGGTCAGTCGCTCAATAAAAGCCATTAATTTAAATCACAGGCGCTCGCCGAATACAAATCGATTTTGAGTAATATGTTGAGGACCACAGGGTATCACATATAAGTGTCGTTTTTAGAAAGAGAAAACGTTATGTTACAGATTAAATTAGACATAAATCGTGTCCATGAAGCGATGATAACAAGATTAATCGTCAGAATTTATGTAAATTGAGCCTCATTAAGCGGTGTAATTAATTTACGAACGAAGACCGCCCACTGTTTTGCCCACTTTTCTAATTATTTATCTCGCGACTGTTCTTCAACGTAAGGTGCTCGTTTTTTGACGATCACTTTCATCGGTGCAGGAAAAATCCGGTGAAAGAAACAGTAACACTTTCATTCGTTGGCTTTAAAGAAAATTACAACTTTCATAGTTTCTTGGAGAAATGCAGCATAATTGAAAAAATATTGTCTAACAACTTCATTTGTTGCTTCAAGCAAATTTCAGCCAATCCGGAGAACTGCCAGAATGGAAAAATATTGAGGAACCTAAAATTAAGCTCAAGGTTAAAGTTATTAAAAAAAAAGTCGACCTGCATTTTGATTCTTTTTGTATTCAACTTACGAGGATTTAATTTAAATAGCCTAAATAAAATGTTGAATTTTAAGAAGGATTTTGTATTTTGAAATATCGACTGATTTTTAAAACTTTTGCTACAAAAATTGGTTGGCATGTCTTTATTACAATTGTCAGTGTTACTTACATATCCTTATGATTATGACTTATTTTTCAGTTAAGCTAAGAGATGCTTTTTGAATTTCATAACTCTATCTAGCTGATAGATATAAAAATTTTAAAAATTATCTGGTATGATTTGTAAAAAATTGCCAGCGAAATCCGCTAATTGGGAATTTTTCATCGTCATTAAAATGCCTTCTCCCTGAGCTTTCTAGTCGTATCACTATCAAGAAATAATTGGGAAAGCCTTTTCATGTACTCGCAAATAACTAAATTGAGTTCAATGGTATTTTGCTCCAAATTTCTCAAAAATAGCTTCATCTTTCTTTCATTCGTTTTTAACATATTGCAGTGTTGCTTGTTATTTTCATGTGCCGGATACGTGAGAGTTTAGTCATAGAGGGCGGTTACTGAGGTCGCCTTGCTTTCATTTCTGACAAATTTCGTCATATTAATTACGAACGTATGTGCGGCGAATGCGTCGAACACAATGCAAGAAATTTGCGTTTATTAAATTCAAGTTTTTTTTTCTGCGCGCGAAAGGGAAGGTCGCAGTTTACGTAATCGTGTCAGGTATGGGCGGGCGTTTATTATTTGAAGTCGATTCTCGAAAATATTTCAGTTTGCACAACGCAATGTTCCTTAAAGTCAAGTGGCAAAAGAATTTCCAATGAACTCTATAGGTATGGTCTTTATTCCATACCTAGATTAACAAAGTACCGCGAGGTAAAGCGTTTTGGATTCAAAATGGTGGTGTCATTGTCAATAGCTATTGACATGGTTTCGCAGTTAGTTTTGATATACAAGGAGTTGTTTATTCTAATACAAAAATAGGCTAAAAAATAGTTATTTTTATATTAAGTGCGCAAAGCAAAGGTTTTTTGAGCTCAAAAAACCTTTGCTTTGCACACTTAATATAAAAATAACTATTTTCGTGTAGTTGACAGAAAAGTGACACATTGTTTAATCAAAAATCGTGAAGAAAAGTGAAACTTTTCTCGTTAACAACACTTTTCTTCACGATTTCAGTTAGCAACACTTTTCTTCATTCATTTTATTTATTAGCGTAAATTGTAAATGAACAATTTGTTAAATTATTAAATATTACACCAGAAGAAACTGATCGCAACGCAGACACTGACAAATTAGAATTTATTACTTCACTTGCTGCTACTGTTAATGTTGACGTTTCAGAGGTCGAAGATTGCTTTTCAGTCGAATTACAAAAAAATTTCTTTGAAATTTTTATTTTATTTTCAATACTATCTTCGACGTAGGCTTCTGCAACAGGACTACTTCGCCAGCTGCCGTGTTTCTTCAAAACTTGGATATCAGCTTCTCTGTTGGCCAAACAGGTCGCTGATGTCTTTCGGAAACAATGGCCTGTGAAAAAATTGTAGAAGGTATTTATACCAATTGGTTGCTTTGTGCACTTGTCCTGTCTATAAAATATAAATAGTCTGCGATGGTCCACATTTTTGGGTCTCAAATTCAAATACTTTTTGTAAAGCTCAATTCCGTTTATTCCATCTTTCGATGTAACTGTAAAGACTCGTTTTTTCTTTGTTTTCGTATCACGTAATGTTATGACCAAAATATGGCCGTAATCTTCTACATCATCCACTTTTAGTAAACGTATTTCTTCCGCCCGACGTGATCCATGCAAAGCAATTACCAACAATACCTTCATAAGCAGAAAACTGTCATCAGGAGCTTTTTCTAAAAACTCCTTCATATTATCCATCGATAGAATTTTCGATTCTTTTGCCACATTAATATAAAAATGCAATCTGACAACATTATAACACTTATTTGAAATTGTACGTAATTTGATTGATGCAGAAATGCAATAAGTGTGGAGTCAATTGCTTCAAAAAAGAGGATCATAAAAATTTAACTGCGATTTTTTTTGCTACATCCTCACTATTATGAATTTACCAGAAAAAGACGTAAGGGTTACAGATACTCGTATCACCTTATAAAAGGTATCAGGGCCTTTCATAAATTTCTTATACAGGGTGTCAGAGACCCGAGTCTATCTATCAGATCTAACACATTCGGATGGCCATTTACCTGTAATGTACAGGCGCTGCATTATTGTTGCTATAAACCAATGTTAAGAGGAAAGCTACTAACGTCCTTTTTTCACGTCTAAAACGATATTTATATACAAATTATACAAATTCCAACAGTTTCTTTAAAAAAAACTTAAAATATTGATTTTGTTCGTAAATTAAACCTGACATTCCATGCTCAATTTAAACTATCGTTTCAATATCTATCATCGTTCACAAGATTTTAGCAATGTGCATCAAATTACATTTCTACTTCAAGTACTTTATCACTTAGGCTTGCTTACAACATATACTAAATAATTGATAGTTTAAATTTTTAATTCGTAATGCGTTTCTGCAACGCAGCTTAAATATCTGTCATTTTAACTCGAGATTAATTTTAAGTGACAAGCGATACAATGACAGAAAGTTATGGTTTAAGCTCACTTTAAACTAAGTTTAATATTTAATCTTTGGTTGGTGTAAACCATCCTATACATTGCCAATTTAAATTAAAGTGAAGCTTAAACTCACAACAACGGTCATTTCAACAAATTCTTGTTAAGGATTTAAACTTTTGCTTAAAGTTGAACTGAAATTATAGGATTGGGTCTAAGTTGCAATGTGCAATTTAGCAAGTTGCAAAATAATTCTGAAATACTAATATCAGAATAAATTATTTACGAGAAGCCCGGTTAATTATTTTTGAAGTAATCGCCTTCTAGTTGATGTTTCATTCACGCACGCACAACTCAACCGGGAAGCACTGTTTGCCAGACGTGTAAACTAGGAAACAGCATCAAAAAACATTCTTCCTTCTTTTCGATCGCATTTTGTTTTACTTCTAATTTAGGAAAAAGAAATGCAAAAGCAAATTAACTCTGTTCTTTAAAGTTTAATTAAAGAAAATATCTTTATCGACTTTAGAATTTGACAGCAGATTTAAAATTTTCGCCTAAATTTGTCTTTGTTCTTCCATTTTTCTTTCTTTGAATATTGATGAGAAAAATGAAATACACAGAAGGTTGTTTTACACTGCCTTATTTCTTATACAAGATTTAATTTTTTGGCAAATTGTCAATAATTAAATTGAATCAATAACTATCGGAAAAACTAGAACGTGTTCCATCTCCAAACCATATCTGTAGTCCGAAAATTTCTTGTTTGAAGTATTGATTGTAGAAATTGAACCAAATATTGTATAAAATATAGGGTACTTTAAAAGAGCCTGTAGAATTTGTTGTAATTACAATAGTCTTTTGTTTTTTCTATCTTCTTTTCGATCGTCTTTTGTTCTACTTCTAACGAAACAAAGATTGACTTTATGCTTTAAATTTGTTTCTCCCTGTTTTCCCTACTCTAATCTGACTACTTCGAGGATTATTCTTAATTTTCTACTCAAATTCTGGTTTACTTGAGTTATATGAGCACATTTTGAGTTTCTGTACTTCTGTATTTCTGAGTAACTTCTTTCTTTGTACCACCTACGTGTTGTAATGCTTGAAACTTATTTTTTTTTTATAGTGACGTCATGTTATTCTCTACATTTCCAATCGCTCTTTAGCTTTTAAAGTTTTCCAACTTTTTTCCCTTTAATTTAATTAACTTCTCCTTAATTCATCCTTCCAGATTGACATTTCGAATTTTGAACTAGTCTTAGGTCAACCTTTCTCGAATCCCTTACATTAGTGAAACTGGGCTTCAAACCCACTATTTTAAAATAGGTCGAGTGCTTGGTTCGACGCTCCTCAAATCTTTTATGTTGCCAAAACAGGGTGAGTCATGGACATGTAATTTTAAAATAAGTTTCTTATGTTGGAAGGAAGAGCAAAGAGTCTAAGAAAAGTTGCATTGATTGTTAAGGGCAGCGAGCTTGTATTTTTCTCAAAATTTTAATTATTTATAGGTGTAAACTTTTGACACCGATAAATATTATTTAAAAAATTATAGAGTGCATTTCCGCTTGGAGTCAATGAACGATTGAGGTCATAGGAGTCGTAAGTCGTAGCTTTTCTTGTTCCATCTTTCATAAAACAAACTTATTTTAAACATACAGAACCGTAACTCACCGGTATGACATGATTAAAGTTCTTCTTATTTTTTCTCATCTTCTTGTCTTTGAGCTTCTAACTGTTTCATGCGTTGCCAATATTTTCCTTTTTCGTTCAAGTCGCTATTGTGTTCAATCTTTTTCGTGCATCTTTTGCCTTACTCTTATTTAGCCTCTTTACGTCATGAATTCGTTCTTTCCTTATTAGTTACTTAGAGTACAATAATGCATGTCCTCGTATTATTAAAAAAATGACAGAACGATTGCAAAAGTTTCGATGAAAGGTACGAACAATCCACCTTAGAATCTGGACCTAGCCATCATCCATCGTTCATTTCTTCCCCAAATTAAAGGAATTGTTGATTGGAGAAGACGTTTGGGAAAATAATTACGCCACCGGTTGGCTTACAGAGTTTTTCAGCGAGAAGATCGCCAAGCTTGTCTCCCTTAGATGTCAATGGGAATTATATTGGGAAACGTATTCCTTTTCCAGATTTACTCAAATGTTTCCTGTACATTGTTGTAACTTCATTGTTTTCAAGTTTTTCTAAATCCCTTTCGTATTGGAAAAAGAAACTAAATATTTGTAGTGAAGCAATGAAGTGACGAAAAGTATGATCGCACCAAATTTTGAATATGTCTCAAGGGCAACAACTAAAGATTCATTAACCTACTTTTGCCTAAAATTGCTTTTCCCCAATTTTCCCAAAATTGAAGACTGGTATGATTTAAGTCGGTTCTGGGCAGAGGAGTTCTAGTGAAAATATTCGGTACACGATATCAACGACTATTAAAAAGAAGAGATCCATAGCAAATAATGAATCCCTTCGTCCTCTCAATGTCACCTGCCACATTAAAGCCATAATCACTTTCTATTCTAATATTTATAAAAATGAGTTACTAGATTTATCTTGATGTTTCAATTTTTTTTTTGCAATAGTAATTCGTAAGAAGTATCAGCAATCAACAATATTTCAATTTAAAAGAGAATAAGTGCGAAACACTTGCAGAGAAGTACAAGGGGTGGTGGCACTGTTCTCCTACCTTGTTCAGCCCTGATGTATATAATGTTCCAAATAAATCCACTTGGATTGATATGAGAAACGCGACAAAAACTGTGACATAAAGCTTTTTTAGTACACTTCATCCAAAGCTATGCTTTTCCCCACAAAAAGAAATTAAAGTTGAATTGAAGTTATTGAAACACCAACCAATAAGATAACATTAACAGCAACAAATCCAAAACGAGTTTGATTCAACTTATAAACATTTTTTCTGTTTGAATTTGACTTTATACCATTTATCTTTTCAAGGTAATAATTTTTTTTCATCTCGAAGTATTTACATAGAATCAATCTAAAATTTACCTCGTCGAAACAATACGTTCCGCATATTCCGCATCTAAACCCGAAAAATCCAAGACAATGATCTATTCTATTCAATGGTGAACGTGAGCCGGTACATGAAACCACCGGAGGCCGAAAGAAGTTTCGATTAATAATCAGAAATGCCCGGCGGTATTGTTAACCAACAATGTCGAAATTTGAGTCAAGAAAACAACACGTCGTCACTTTCCCCGCTGGGGTACCATCGTCGGCTATGTAGTCACGCAGGTAAAAGTAAAAACCTTGAAGATGTAAAGTTCAAATCGCCGTGGAAAAAACAGAATCGCCCAACAAAAGAAGCCGCTACAATTTGTTGAAAGTTCAAGATCACTGCTCGCTTTTATCACCGCAAATATCAGGAGTAAGCAAGTTCTTTCTCTTGAGATTGGCGCAAGTAATTAGCGCAGTTTTGCTAACAGAGTTACAAACTCGGATCTGGAAATGCTTGGCGAAAGAGAAATTTTGTGTGTATTTCAATTAATTCTCGACTGTTGAATCTTTTTTTGTTAGTTCTGATTCAGGATTCAGAATAAGTTAATTTCACCTTAGACCTTTGAGGTACAAAAAAAAGAAGACTATCGTCTATCCGCCTCCGCATCGTTTGGATACAAATTTATTCAGAATAGAAATCTCTTTTATTACAAAGCAGTAAAACATGCATAAGCGTTTACATTTGTGCATTTATATTTTTTGGGTGATTTTAGTTTTGTGTAGCTTGTCATTTTCTCTTTCCTGCTTGTTCAGCATGGTTGCTGCTGTAAACTTAAAGTGAAAAGTCAAAAAAGAATATTTTATGTAATGATTCTGAGAATTAACAGGCAAATACAGTATTATAATATCATTTAAAAATTTTATAAGATCAGACTAATCAGCTGATTGTCAACATAAGCACCAACTTTATAATAGCAGTTAGTAATAAAAAAAATTAGTGTAAAGTGCTGTAAAGCACTAAGAGTTGCAAGCACAAAATTAGAACTGGTTCTAATAGCATATATCACGATTTCATGCAATATTTTAATGCGCAGAGCCTAGTGTAAACTGCATGATTGCGTACATGTAAATGTATAAAGTGGAAAACGAACTTTAGTTCAAAGAATAACAAGAAGGGCGCAAACGAATTTCTCAGAGAAATGCGCTTCTTGTTATCCTGTGATGGCACTTTATGATCACATGTAATTTTTCTAAAAATGCTGTAATTTCCATAAAGAAGATTTGTTGATTTTAAAAGTGTCATTGATGAGAGCAGGATTTATAAATTGAATAATGCCATTACAGAAAACATGGATATCCATACTACCTGTATGACCGGATTTAAGGATCTAATAAAACAGAAAGCTTACATTTGATGACTCTAAGAGATTTAATTGATTCAATATAAAATTTGATCATGATAGAATCTGTGGAATTAAATGTCTCAAAAAATAGTTTTGTCGATGATTCTCAAAAAATTGATATTGTGACGAACTAAGAGTGAGTCATGCACTCCGCCGACGGCCGACGTGACAAGCGCCTTGAAGTCTGGCCGACTCCCGAAGGTTCTGCAAACTACGGGAGAAGTCCGTCGCATTCGAGAATACGCTGGGGGTTGCTGGAGAAGCCGCCCCTCTAGTATAAATACACGAAGACGAGGAGTCTTAGGCAGTTCAACGTAGAGTTACTTACTGTGTAATAGCTCGGCTTGTAAAAATAAATTAGTCTTAGTCCGTTATAAATAAATTAGTGTTAAGTCTTGTGTAAATAAATTAGTTATTAGTTTCATCAAGTGTTTCATTTTAAAACAAATCAAAAATAAATCTAAAAACATTACAGTGGTGTCCGGTGTGCGGTTCGTGAAAATAAATAAACAATTAAAACAATTAAATTTAAATAAATTAATAAATAAAGTGTAGTGCTCGGAAAAACAATGGCTACAAAGAAAGTGCTGTTGAAAGACTTAAAAGTGGCCGAATTAAAAATAGAATTAGAAGAACGAGAGCTGGAAACTTCCGGTTTGAAAGCTGCACTTCAACAGCGTCTTCGAGAAGCTCTGCAGACAGCTGGAGATGATCCAGAAGCATTCTTGTTCGAAATTACGTGTGGTTCCGCCGATATATCGAGAATCTTAGACGAGAAGTTTCGAGAACAATCTGGAAATTTAGACCAGAAACTTCGAGAACAATCTGGAAATTTAGACCAGAAACTTCGAGAACAATCTGGAAATCTCAAGGACGAACTTCGGGAACAATCCAGAAATTTGAACGAGAAACTTCTAGAACAATCTGGAAATTTCAAGGAATTACAAAATGAACTAATGGAACAATCTAGAAAATTAGACGAGAAGTTTCAAGAACAATCCGGAAATTTAGACCAGAAACTTCGAGAACAATCTGGAAACTTCAGAGACGAACTTCGGGAACAATCCAGAAATTTAAACGATAAGCTTCTAGAACAATCCAGAAATTTAGACGAGAAACTTCTAGAACAGTCTGAAAATTTGAAGGATGAATTTCTAGAACAGTCGAAAGGACTCGAGGAAAAATTAATGGTAAAAATATCAGAAGAGACAAGGAACCTGCAAGAAAATGTGGAAGAAATAATATTCCAGCAGGATAACAAAATTAAAAATCTAGAACAAATCATAGCAGGGATGCGAATATTCGGGGATCAGTTACCAGCAGAAGTGCTAGAGAATAATGAGGCCCGAACTTTGGAAGGACCAGCGGGAACTTCAAATTTAAAAATAAAACCACCGACGTTCGATGGGAAGTCTTCTTGGCCAAATTACTTCAAACAATTTGAAGCAGCAGCAAAGGCGAACGGATGGACAGCCAGTGAGAAAGCCACTTCGTTAATTGTGGCCTTGAGGGGAGAGGCTATCGATGTGCTACAAACGATGCCGCCAGAGGAACAAGAAGATTTCAACAAGCTGGTGAACAGGCTGGAAATGCGTTATGGTCAGGCGCATCTGACAGAGGTGTACCATGCGCAGCTGAGGAATCGTTGTCAGAAGTCCGGAGAGAGTCTTCAGGAATTCGAAGCCGACGTAGCGCATCTAGCCCAGTTGGCATATCCTGCAGCTCCTGTAGAATTCCTGCAATGTTTGACGGTGCAGACATTCATAGATGGAATTCGTGACCCGGACAACCAGCAGGCATTGAGAATGGCTCACCCAAAGACATCCAAGAACGCATTGGCCTACGCCTTGGAATACGAGGCAGCGAAGAGAGTCTCAAGAGGACAGGTCAAGGTGCGAGCTGCTATGGACTTTCAAGAAGAGGAAAACGTCAAACTGCGACCTGCTGCAGAGGAGCGACCCAAGGAGTGTGCCACTGTCGAGGATATCCGCCGCATTGTGGAGCAGGCCTTGAGGCAGAAGAATTGGCTGGCGACTCGGAATTGCCAGGAGGAGGAACATATTCGGCGATGTCCCAAACCCAGCCAGGATCCTTCACGAAGAAAACAAAGTCGTGTCGGTGCAGTAGGGCAAACGTCGACCCGCATTCAAAGGCCCCTCAAGAGGGAAGCCAGGCAAGTGATATCCCTGCGACAATTAACCAGCAGTGTCTTCGTGGATGCCACCATTGATGACATCCCTCACACCATGTTGCTGGATACGGGTGCGACGAAGACTATCTTGAGGCCAGACGTCATCAAGTCATCAAAACGCGCCGAACCGACTAAGTGGAGACTGAGGACAGCAACTGGAACATCAGCAACTGTCCATGGTGAAGTAGAAGTGATTATTACCATTGGAACGACTCCCATCAAACACCGTGCGCTGATAGCAGAAATAGAGGACGAGGCGATTCTGGGAATGGACGTCATGTGTGCCCACGGGTTTCAATTGGATCTGAAGCGTGGTGTCATGGCTGTCAATAACGAGGAATTGATTCTATACCAACGAGGAGACATGGCCGCTCGAGTTATCCTCGCCGAAGACGTTGTGCTACCCAGCAGGACCGAGGTCATCGTCGACGCCAATCTGAACGGCGTTTTCCAAGATGGACAAGTTGTTATGGTTGAACCCAATACTGACGATCTGAAGATTGGAAGAGGAGTTCTCGTTGGGAAAGCACTGCTAACGGCGAGAAAGGAAGTACCAGTCCGCCTGATGAACGTCAACTGTTTCCCCGTCAACATCAAGAAGGGGACAATCTTGGGAAGCTGCGCCATGGTGTCCTCCATTTCACGCCAACTTGAAGTAAAGGTGCAAGAGACGAAGGTCCCAAAGAAGTTGTTGGATATGGTCATGCCGTCAGCCCAGGAGTTGACCCCAGAGCAGAAAACAAAAGCAAGGGACCTGATCGGTCGCTTTCAGGACGTGTTCGAAGTAGAAAACGGATCTAAGGGAAGAACCGACGTCGTCAAACACAAGATAGAGACCGGAGAAGAAAGACCCATCCGTCAAGCTCCAAGGAGGTTGCCGTTGGTGAAACGTGAGGAAGCGGAACGCATTATTCGCGATATGGAAAAGGACAATGTAATAGAACCCTCAAGCAGCCCGTGGGCGTCACCAGTAGTGCTTGTGAAGAAGAAGGACGGATCCACGAGGTTCTGCGTAGACTACCGGTTACTCAACCATGTCACCAAGAAGGACAGCTATCCTCTGCCACGGATTGATGATACCTTGGACACTCTGGCCGGTTCGAAGATCTTCTCGACTTTAGACTTAAAGAGTGGATATTGGCAAGTGGAGCTAGCGCCCGAAGACCGAGAAAAGACAGCGTTTTCCATTGGTATGGGACTATGGCAATTCACAGTGATGCCGTTCGGGTTGTGTAATGCCCCAGCGACATTCGAGAGGCTAATGGAGACGGTTCTGAAGGGTCTGTCCTGGACAACGTGCATGGTGTACCTGGATGACATAATTGTGGTGGGAAAAACATTCGACGACCACCTGAAGAATTTGGAAGGAGTGTTCCAGCGGCTTCGCGGAGCTGGACTAAAGCTTAGCCCTAAGAAGTGCCATCTGTTCCAGAAGGAAGTGAATTATCTGGGCCACATTGTTAATGGAAATGGAATCGCCGTAGATCCAGTGAAGATTCAGGTGGTGAGAGACTGGCCCACACCCAAAAATAAACACCACATAAGGAGTTTCCTAGGCCTGTGTACTTACTATCGGCGCTATGTTCCTGGATTTGCAGACATCGCTAAGCCGTTGACAAAACTCACCGAAGAAGGTCGCCCGTTTGAATGGGACCAGCATTGCCAAATTAGCTTTGAACGCCTAAAGCAGTACTTGATAAGTGCTCCTATTCTGAGTTACCCTCTACCGGAAGGCAAGTTCGTCGTGGACACAGACGCTAGCAACGTTGGTATTGGTGGCGTACTTTCCCAGATACAAGATGGGCAAGAAAAGGTGATCGGCTATTTTAGCAAAGTCCTGTCAAAACCGGAACGTAATTATTGCGTCACGAGAAGAGAATTGTTAGCCGTCGTAAAGACGATAGAACATTTCTACAAGTACTTGTATGGTAGACACTTCCTCCTGAGGACGGACCATGCCGCCTTAAAATGGCTCCTCCGATTTAAGAATCCTGAAGGACAAGTTGCACGATGGATCGAACGACTTCAGGAATACGATTTTGAAATTCAGCATCGGGCAGGAACAAGCCACAGAAATGCCGATGCTTTGTCTAGAAGACCCTGTGCTGAAGACTGCAAGCACTGTAGTCGTCTGGAGGAGAAAGTAGCCATGATTGCAAGGACGGCCATTGTTGACGACAAATGGCAAGGCGAAGCATTGCGACGAGACCAGGAGAACGACCCGGACTTGAAATTGGTGCTGGAATGGAAAAGTAGGGAGGCAAGGCCTACTTGGGAAGAGATAGCACCTTGTGCACCATCCGTAAAATCATACTGGGCGCAGTGGGACTCCATAGTGCTGGATCATGGTCTTCTGAAACGAAGCATAGAGAACCAGGAAGGCACGGAACAGAAGACACAGTTACTGATTCCCAAGAATAGGGTGCCAGAAGTTTTGAGGGAACTTCACGATGGTACTTCGGGAGGACATTTGGGAATTAAAAAGACTATGGAGAAGGTGCGCGAGCGATTCTACTGGGTGAATTGCAAAGAAGACGTAAAGAATTGGTGCAGGAAATGTGTAGTATGCGCAGCCAGTAACGGTCCCCACAGGCGAGGCAAGGCTCCCATGAAGCAGTATAACGTGGGAAGTCCTTTTGAGAGAGTTGCCATCGATGTAGCAGGTCCATTTCCAGAAACAAATAGTGGAAATAAATACATCGTCGTGGTAATGGACTATTTCAGCAAGTGGGTTGAAGCATACGCCCTACCTAACCAAGAGGCGGTCACTGTTGCCGAAATCCTTGTCAAGGAATGGATCAGTCGGTATGGTGCACCCATGGAACTGCATTCGGATCAAGGAAGGAACTTTGAATCCATCTTATTCAAGAATGTGTGTACTCTGCTCGGCGTACGGAAAACTAGGACCACTGCGCTTCATCCACAGTCGGACGGAATGGTGGAAAGGTTCAACAGGACCATCAACCGACATTTGTCCAAGGTCGTCTCCGATCATCAGAGAGACTGGGACACGTATATTCCCTTGTTTCTAATGGCATACCGCTCGTCCGTTCATGAGACCACAGGAGAGACCCCAGCGAAAGTGGTATTTGGGCGAGAGCCAAGACTGCCCTGCGACTTGAAATTCGGCGTGAAGCCTGGCGAAGTCCCTACCGACGAAGACTACGTGAGCGGTTTACGCAGGAAAATGGACAACATTCACAATCAAGTGCGTCACAATATTCAGACCGCCAGCGACCGAATGAAGGAACATTATGACATCAACGCTCAGAATGGGGGATACGAACCCGGAGCACTGGTATGGCTTTATAATCCTCAGAGACGTCGAGGTCTGTCCCCAAAGTTGCAGACATCTTGGGAAGGTCCTTACAAGGTGATAAAACGGATCAACGACGTTATATACCGCATCAAAAAGATTCCGAATGGCAAGCCCAAAGTGATCCACTTCAACCGAATGGCTCCTTACAACGGAGAAGAAAATGAAGGGACAGTACAAAGGACGCAAGGTTCCGAAGTAAACTTCGAAACCTTTATGTCTCATCACGCCACAGGGAGTAAGGCACGATTTGGAGTAACCACGGAGAGACAGCAAGATCTTTTTCAAGTGCCACCAGAGTACAGTCTGGCCCACTGCGTGGCAGAAGACCTAAGAATGTCCAAAGGTGTAGCCCAGGTTTTCCGGAAGAAATTTGGTCAAGTCGAGGTACTCCGAAGACAGCATCCCATGGTGGGCAAGAGCCTGCAGATCATCGATACGAGCGCAGATCAGAGACGACGCTTGTACTACTTAGTCACTAAGAAGACATCAAGCGGTAAACCTGACTATCACAGTATGTGGAGAACTCTTTGTAGCCTGAAGAGGCAGCTGATAAAAGGCAAAGAGACTAAATTAGCCATCCCCAAGTTGGGCTGCGGACTTGACGGGCTGGACTGGAGGGTAGTCCGAAGCATGATCGAAGTTATCTTCAATGGAACAGGGATTGAAGTCCTGGTCTGCAGTCACCACCCACAGGCGGCTGTTGGAAATGAGAAAACTGTGGACTGCTACTTCTTCCAAACCGGTAGTTGCAGAAAGGGGCCAGCATGTCGTTTTCGACATCCTCTTTCAAGGCTATCACAAGGAACGTTCCGAGACGAAACGTTTTTAAGAAGGGGGCAATGTGACGAACTAAGAGTGAGTCATGCACTCCGCCGACGGCCGACGTGACAAGCGCCTTGAAGTCTGGCCGACTCCCGAAGGTTCTGCAAACTACGGGAGAAGTCCGTCGCATTCGAGAATACGCTGGGGGTTGCTGGAGAAGCCGCCCCTCTAGTATAAATACACGAAGACGAGGAGTCTTAGGCAGTTCAACGTAGAGTTACTTACTGTGTAATAGCTCGGCTTGTAAAAATAAATTAGTCTTAGTCCGTTATAAATAAATTAGTGTTAAGTCTTGTGTAAATAAATTAGTTATTAGTTTCATCAAGTGTTTCATTTTAAAACAAATCAAAAATAAATCTAAAAACATTACAATATGATCAAAATACGCGCGCCTGTAAATGCCTGTATAATCAGGGGCGTTAACGATCTTTTCCAAACCCAAGCGTACTTTTGTATGGTTTGACAATAATGACACCTTTTAAGCAAGAAGTGCGTTTAATACAATGCAGATCAAGGGAAAACGTATGTGTATTAGGTGGTATGTATAATCACATTTATCTAACAGCCTGAAAAAGTAGTTTCGTTTTCACATAAATGAAGTCAAGTTCAAAATAAAATATTTAATTGACTGTTTAAATTGTTACATTTCCATATTGTTTTCTTTGATGATTTTGAAAAGATTGACTGAGATCCGGACCTAATTGACGTGCAATTCGAAAACACTAACTATCTAATAATAATAATAATAATAATCGTTTATTTGCTATCAGATCAAGAGATATCAGCAATTGTCAGTTACAAACAAATAAAAAATAGTTAAAATAATTATAAGTAAAAGTGACATAGAAAACATTCCGTTATGGAAATTTGTCGAAATTCGCATCGCTTACTTAATGTGACAAAACAAATTATCTTGAAAAGTATATATATATATATATATATACACAGACACACATATGTATCTATAAATACTAACAGCAAATAGCAAATTACGAGATCACCCAATGCAACATAATGGTCAGCTGATAAATTCTGTCGAAAGAAACTCCTGTATGGAATAGAAAGCACATTTCTCAAGATGATACTTAATTTTTTTTTTGAAATTTTTTTAAATTTTAACTGCCTCATTGTGATAGGAAGGTGATTATAAAGTTTAATTGCTAAATAAAATACACTGTTATGAAATTTGGCAGTTCGATGTTGGGGTAAGTAAAAGTTCTGCTGCTCAACAGATCGAGTGTTATAACTTCTAAATTCGTATTCTTTAATTATTAAATGTTCATTGTTTCTCATATAACGGAGACAATTGAAAGTAAACAAAGAAGGTAGTGTTAAAATATGTAATTGCTTAAAGAATTTATTACAACTTGTGCGTGGACTAACTTTTACTACTGCTCTTATTATACGTTTTTGAATAGCAAAAAGCGAATTGGAGGAAGAGAAGTTTCCCCAGCATAAAATGCCGTAATTTAATTTTGATTGCACGCATCCGTAATAAAACATTTTAAGAATATCAAGAGACACACTGCCATTTAACCTTCTTAATAAAAACCATGCAGAATTTAATGAGTTCGACAGTGCGAGACAATGATTACTCCACGTAAGACTCGAATCAAAAGTCAGTCCTAAGAATTTTACATTATTTTCTACCGGTATGTCAATATTTAAATTTTGTAGTTTATGATTATGACAATTCAGCGAATAAGGGATCAACACTGTTTTGTTAACATTTAACGATAAACAGTTGCAACGACACCATTCGGTCATATTTTTAAGTATCACATCCAGTTTATGTAATAACTGTTCATCAGTCCTGAAGTGAAGAATGGAGGAGGTGTCATCTGCATAATAAAAGGTATCACCCATTTGAATAAATGTGTTTCAGTCATTAATGTAAATAATAAAGAGGAGAGGTCCAAGAATACTACCTTGCGAAACCCTATGGTTCATTTGAACGGTTTCAGATAACACGCCTAACCATGAAACAGTCTGTAAACGATCATTTAGAAAACTTTTAATCCACTCTAAAGGAAGACCACGCACACCATATTGGTGTAGTTTATAAAGTAGCGTACTGTGATGCACAGTATCAAAAGCTTTCGTTAAGTCGAAATAAATTCCTACTACTTTTTCTCTTTGTTCAATATTACGCAAGATAAGCCAAACATAAGGCATCATTAGTTGATAACCCTCTTCTAAATTCAAATTGATTTCTATTATCTGACTAGCATTGCTGTTTCAAAGATTTTAGAAAATACAGAAAGAACAGAAATGGGTCTATAATTTTGCACCTTTCTTAAATACAGGAACGACATTCGCAATTTTAAGAACCGATGGAAAGACACCTTCAATAAAAGACTGATTGATTAGTTTGCATAGAGGAGCAGCTATGAACTCAGCAACATATTTAAGAATCATACAGGAGATTTCATCCAATCCTGCAGATTTCTTATTGGAGACAGAGATTATTATATTAAAAGTTTCGACCTCATTGATAGGATGTAAAAAAAGACTAGAACTAGAACCAATGCACCTAACTTTAATAGGTTCCTTCAAAGATTGACAGGCTAACTCATCGACAGAGTTTACAAAATAGCGACAGAAAGCATTACTGATATCTTGAGAATTGCAATTGCAAAATTGCAATTTTTTTCATCACTGAGATATATTCAGGAAGGTCTTTAGTTGCATTTTTATTTTTTATTAATTGCCAAGCTGCCTTAGCTTTGTTGGAAGAATTACTAATAAAATGATCATTGAAGTTTCTTTTAGCTAAATCGATTTTTACGTGAGCTTTATTTTAAGTTCTTTGCATCGGGACAGATAAGAGTCGTAGCTTAAACCGGAGCAACTTTTCATTTTTTTATACATATTTCTCAGTTCCCGCCCTTCATCACTTAATTGACGAGTAATCCATTCTTTTCCATGTTTATTCGTAAGCTATATTTTCTTAAGAGGAAAACAGTTCTTAAAGTACCATATAAAGGTTTCAAAAAAATTTGTGAAATTAGACTCCAAATCATTATTATCATTAATAGACTGAAACGATTCCAATTTAATTGCAGATGCAAAGTTGGAGATAGACTTTTGATCAAAAATTCGTCTTTCAACATGTAAGTGCCACCAGAGTACAGTCTGGCCCACTGTGTGGCAGAAGACCTAAGAATGTCCAAGGAGATAGCCCAGGTCTTTCGGAAGAAATTTGGTCAAGTCGAGGTACTCCGAAGACAGCATCCCATGGTGTGCAAGAGCCTGCAGATCAGAGACGACGCGTTTACTACTTAGTCACTAAGAAGACATCAAGCGGTAAACCTGACTATCACAGTATGTGGAGAGCTCTTTATGGCCTGAAGAGGCAGCTGATAGAAGGCAAAGAGACTAAATTAGACTTTAGTTACTGTTTAATCGCTCGGCTTGTGAAAATAAATTATTCATAGTGTGTTCTAAATAAAATCAGTGTTAAGTTTTTAATGAATTAGTTATTAGTCTCGCCTAGTATTTTATTTTAAAATAAATCAAAACGAACCCTAAATTCACTACAATAGTATCGAAAATAAAGTAAAAATTTCAAAGAAAATTTTTTGTAATTCGACTGTAAAGCAATCTTCAACCCCTGAAACGTCAACATCAACAGTAGCACCAAGTGAAGTAATAAATTCTAATTTGTCAGTGTCTGCGTTGCGGTCAGTTTTCTCATCTTCTGGCATAATATTTAATAATTTAACAAATTGTTCATTTACAATTTACGCTAATAAATAAAAAGAATGAAGAAAAATGCCACTTTTCTTCACAATTTCTGATTAAACAATGTGTTACTTTTCTGTCGACTACACGAAAAATAGATTTTTTTTCTCTTATATCTGACGACTTTGGAAGACTCTGTCATAGCTGATTTTATAAATTTTATTGGTTCCATTTGCACTTCGAAAAACCACACGTATAAACAAGATTGGATTTTAATTGTTGGCAAAAAAATTGCTTTTAGTTTTCCTAATCAAAGGTGACTTTAAAAGAATTGACAATAAGATCAAAGTCCGATTTATGAATTTGACTTGGTACTCTATAAATATGATTAGAGTCGAACTTAACCAATTTAATTGACTAATTAAAAAAAATAGTTTTGTTCAAAAAATGACTAATAAGAAACTTGATAGTAGTCGCCGATGATTCAATTTTAGCAGGGTCTTGCCAATTACTTTCTCGAGTATTCGAGTGAGTTTTGAGGCGAACATTAGATGGTTTCAGACGTTTACTAGAAAATTCGAGAAGGAAAGGATTTCTACTATAAAAGCCGAAGCTGACGAACAATTTTAATTAACACATAATACGTGCGCGTTCGGACTACTAAGTGTATGATTAAAGTTGTATTTACTGATTTAACTGATTTATTCTTAAGCAAAGCTTACTTTCTAGTAGACTTCCATTTTTCCTGTCTGATGACCCGAAAGAATTAGTAAGTGAGAACCGGATTTAAGGATTTAATTGGCCCAGAACAAAACACGTGCATGTAATAATAGGTTCGAATTTAATAAGCTGCTTAGAAATTAACCTTCATTTTCGAATTTATTCATCTTCATTTCTCATACTTGATACTTGATCACTTTTAGTAAATTGTTTTAGAATCGATCTTCGTATATTTTATATTTTTTATTAATCCGTGAATCCGGGACAGTTGCGGACCCACTCACTTGTGCGAACTATCTATTGATAAGGAATCCGGGACAATTGCGGACCGCAACGTTCAGACCTATACCCAATTAAGGTCGATAGCTTAATCATAATAATAACGCCTTTACTTCCAACAGGTTATACTTGTAGACCCAATTACCGGAAATTCGTATGAAGCAAAATAAAACTGTAATTCGTGCTAACTAGTGCTTAACAATAATGTACATATATACTGCAAATTAAACGTAGGTAATGTGTAGCAATAATCAAAATAAAAGTAATTAACTCTCAAAATAATTAACAGCTTCTGAAATAACGAAGGTTGTTGAATCAGCACTAATATCACATCTGTTGGCTATAAGATTGAAATAGTTACATTAATTGAGGCAGGTGACTTATGTAACACATTTCTACGACTTAAGTGAATTATAAAATGTTTGTTTACGACGCGAATTAATTCTGAGGATAAGGAAGCTTATTATGCCAAGCAACCAGGAGCACTCACTCTTACAGTAAATTAAATTGTATAGGAGCTTTAAAGCCGTGCAAATTTTACTTGTTTCTAGATATTGAAAATCAGATCTAGATAGCAACAACTTATGACTATAACATTGAGAGGGATATTCAGTCTCTCGCAAAAAACCCAAATATTTAAGAAATTTTCTCTGAATTGATTCCCTTAACTTTCTAGTAATTCCTTTAAATTTTACTCAAGCAGAAATAAAGAAAATTCTTTCACACTTTAAACAGGTCTGTAAATCTATTTTTGCACTATTTTTCGTATAAACTGTAAAATAATAATAGCTTCTACTTATGTATTTGGCAATAACTTTCACAAAATCCATTTTGATGACTATATTTTTTGCGATACAAAAAGACTTTGTCGTAAGTTTGTAATTTTTTAACAATATGAGAGCAAATTGATAAGTACATAAAAAAATCTAAACTTTTTATCTAATAAATTCTGGTTAAATTTAAACGCAAATATATCGAGCGCGTAATTGTGCAAGAGCGCAACTGTCCCAATACTTTCGTGAGACTGTCAAAAATATGAACTATGAATCTATAAAATACTTGAATCATTTGTATTTAATTCTTACAGGAAAACTGAAACAACCTACAATTAAATACAGAATTAGACTACTAACTACTCTGTTTTCTTTGGACTTCTCAGTTTTTATTTTTGAAGCATCTGTAAGTTTTCGTTGTTTCATTTTCAAAAGCTTTTCGCCGAAGGGCCATCTTATTCTTCACCTTTAATCGCTTTTGTTTGAATCTTCTTTCGTTTTTATCTTGTCAAATTGCGTTTCATGCACTTTCTTTTTTTAATTTTCTTACAGTCCGTCAGAAAATCGTTTTATTATTATGTTATGTTGAATTTTTTAATTTTCATACTACCACGTTGCTTGTTGCCTTGGACTCAAATAGCGAAGTGTACCCCCACCCTGCTAAGCGCTGTGCAGGGAGAGTGACAGAGTGACGGAGTGACGGTCAGTTTTATCCCAGTGACGTAAGAATTGTTTTGTAATTACATTTTCTTATTGGAATTTTTACATGTACACCATTGTGCATTATCCTATTTATTTAAACTCTCGCCCCCAACAAAGTATCAGTTTAAAAATATTTAAATGACTCGATACCCTTTTGTTAATGTCGTTTATTAAACAGATTTAATAGTTAGTTGAGCCCCCTAGTGCATCAATTACAGCTTGGCAATTGTTAAGCATACTCTCAATACAATTATCAATATGCACTTATGGAATTTCGTGCCAAAGAATAGAAATAGTAAGTCTTAATAAGAGTCGTAGGTTGAGGATTATGATTATCCATCCTTTTTTGCAACATGTCCCAAACATGTTCTATCGGGTTGAGGTCTGGTGAACATGGAGTAAGCGGTAAGCGATTGATTTCATTGTCATTAAGGGCCCTGATCACATTTTGAGCACGATGTGGTCTTGCATTGTCATCTCCTCTTCGTTTCGTCTTACATTTACATGCCCATCAAAGATATGAAGGTTAGTGCGATATCTCAAGTTGATTCCTGCCCACACCATAACACCACCTCCACCAAAGGCCACGACTGGTTGGATGTACTGGGGCAAATATCGATATCCCTGTTCTCGAGAGACCCGTTTACGACGACCATCACTGTGATTGCAAAAACGTGACTCATCGGTGAACAAAATGTCCTCCCAAGGACTCAAGGAGTAGGTTCTTCAAGTCTTTGTTCGGCCCATATTCTTCTCTTACGTTTGTGATCCCTTGTTAAAGGAGGCCGTCTTTGAGGTCTGTATGAGGTCAATCGAGCCTGCCATACTCTGTTCTTTACTATTTGGTCTGATACTCTAGTACCAGTGCCATTGACAAGGCTCTGCATATGCTGACGAGCAGCTACGAAAGGTTGCCTGTGGCCTGAATGATCAAAAATCGATCTTCCTTGGAGTAGTTACACGTTTTGATCCACTACCAGGTCTTCTTGCAGCTGTTCCCTATTGTGATAATTTTTTTAGTTGTACTAATTCACAAATTGCCTTTAATATAAAAAAAATGCAAAAAAACTTTTTTTTTTTGGATTCTCCTAAACAATCGAGACATTGGGAGATGCTCTTTTCTAGCGCTTTGCCTATCGCTAATTTAGATACTCTTGAAAACTTCTGTAGGCGTTATTCATCTTCTTCTGTCTTCCGTGTGTATTGCGTCACAAATTCTTATTTTTTCTGTCGACGTTTTGACTTTTATTGCAAGAAGATTTCCTCAAGGCTGCTGCTGCTGCTGATGTTCTTCTTTTTGGCTGCTGTTGCTGCTACTCCGGGAGAACCGATTCACTAATTGCGATGCATTTGACCTGCTCTATTTATTACTTGATTTATCTATCTATTCTTTTATTTATTTTCATCGAATTATTTTTCCTGCGTAATGTACTTTTTTTATAGGTTTGTTGTCTTCTTCTGCTTTTGTTGTTTGTTTTGCTTTTCTTTTATTTCTTTTCGTCGAAATAATTATTTTTCTTATTTCATAGATTTTTTTTAGATTCTTCTTTGGTTTCTTGTCAGCCTTGTATCGTCTCACGTGTTTGCTTTTGTTCGTCCTTTTCATCGTGTTTCTTTATTTTTCATTGAGCACTTTGTGGTTCATTATTGCAGTATTAATCTTATTTAAACATCATTTTTTTATATTCCCCGGAGAATTATTGTTTCTCTTTTTTTAGAGTTATCTTATTCTTGGCATTTCAAAACTATCGTAACGTTGAACCTCTATACATCGATATAGTTGACCAGAGATGATTGATGACTTCTCTCTAGGAACAGCCTATACAAGGTGTTTCGCAACTTCGTGAAAAAAATAATGGTGTGTTGGATATGACATGTGTGCATAAATAAAAACGGAAATAAAAACAAAACTTATAACGCATTGACAAATGTTTAGAATCTCTGGCTCGGCACTGAGCCAGAGATTCACAATAAGTGTTCAAAATTCTTACCCTCGGCCGCTCGTAAACACAAATCTGCCCGGCGAATTAATGATTCACAAGCGTTTTGAAACATGTTTTGTTGTCGAACAGAGAGAAATGCGGCGTTAATACGATCATTCAATTCTTGGAACGTGTTGATTTCTTCTTCGTATACCAACGCTTTTACGTGTCCCCACAGATAATAATCTAGCGGATTTAGATCAGGTGAACCACCTGTTCGGCCAGTTTCTTCCAATCCACATATCAGGAAAAATTTCGTCAAGGTGAGCACGTACTTCTTGTCGAATATGAGGTGGAGCCCCATCGTGCATAAACCACATCGTTGCTCTAAGATTTAAGTTCACATTCTCGAGAAGATCCGGTAGATTAGTTCATAGAAAATTTAAGTATTGGAGACCATCTAAACGGTTCGGCAAGACGAACGGGCCGATTAAATTGTCGTTTAGAATACCTGCCCATACGTTAACAGAAAACCGTTGTTGGAAATGGCCGCGACGAATTGCGTGAGGGTTTTCCTCAGCCCACAAATGTATGTTGCGAGAATTACACACTCCATCTCTGGTAAATATAACTTTGTTGGTAAACAGGACATTATGAACAAAATTCGCATTTGCCTGTTGTTTATGCAGTAACCAATGACAAAATCGTATGCGTAGAGCATAGTCGGTTGGTAGCAAAGCCTGAACTTTCTGGATATGGTACGGATGTAATTGTTGTTCGCGAAGAATGCGCCAAACAACGGAGGACGATAAACGCGTTTGTCTTGAGATATCACGTACACTTAACGAAGGATGCTCCTCGATAAGTTGTAGTATTACTTCTTCTTTGTTTAGGATGTGTTGTGGACGTTGCCTTCCTTCACCTCTTCCGCGACGTGCCCTTAAAGTTCCAGTATCCCTCGCTCTTTGCACAACAGAGAGAAATGTGGCACTGGTTGGTAAATATTGGTTTGGAAAATGCTGTACATACAAACGCCTTGCCGCTAATGCGTTTTGCCCACTTTCACCGTACACTAGAATCATGTCAACAATCTCTGCCATTTTTTTCAGTAAATTTCCGTGCAACGATCTCAACGTACACCTTCAAACTATCCGGCCCGGCCGACCATGACTAACAATAAATTACATTACTCATATTCTTCGTAAACATCATAAACTTAAACCAGAGACGTTCAAACGGTTTACCCGTTCGACAAAATTCTTTATTTTCTCGAAAATTTAATAACACTTTGTTCAACAAAAAATGGTTCATTCTATTCTATTTTCATTTAAACTTTCATTGTTTAATTTATTTTCATGAAGTTACAAAACACCCTGTATTATGAAGGATAATTAAATGTTTTCTTTGACAGCCGTCTTATGGTGTTTCCTTACCTACATGCTACATACTGTATAAATTACAAATTTTGTACAAAAAAAAATGCGATTGTGTAAAGATGAAAATTTTATCGGAAGAGCCCATTAGCTCTGCTTTGTCTTTTTAATTTATTAGTTAAAGACGACCGAATTCCTATGAATACAAATATTTAATGTAATATTTTCAATAATCAGAACAAACATATTTACCGAAACAATGAATGTTTAAAATTCGCAAAATCAGTCATTTTACAGCCTCACGAGCTAAAATTAACCTTGTTAAAAAAAATTACAAATTTAAATTTAATCTTATTTTGAATAAATACCTTAGGGGCATCAAAAGATGTCACCTGGTCTGGGAGAAAAAAATAATGTCAAAACTTATGTCAATATTTTTTATGGATACGTTACACGTTACTTTTTTTTTAATAAATAATAATAGTTATTGTTAAGCATTTTATATTACAATAGTGCTTTTGTAACCACAAATAGTGGACCCCTGTGAATTCAAGGTCCGGGGAAATTTTACCCCATCATCCCCTCATCTTGTCGACCCGAATATTTATATAAACGAAGGAAACTCCGGTTACTTCTCATGCTTTTTTTCTTCGTCATCTTTCCCTCTTGCCGACCTGAATATATGTGTAGACAAGGGAATTTTAATGCGAATTTTTCTAAAGTTTTCTAAAATATACTCTGATAATTTTCTGCAACACGCTGCTAAAAACCGGAAAATCTCATTATGTTTCTCTTAAGTAATAAATTAAAACTTTCTGCAACTAATCTGTTTTCCTGTGCAAATAATTCTTATTTAATGAGCGGTTAAATAATGTCTTCGCGGAATCAAATGGCGATCATAAAGCGAGCGACGTGGCAGAATTATACATTCCGATGCGCCCAGGAGAATGCGGTTCTCCGAGAGTTTCACTTTCACTGGCGATGGCGTCTTAGAGAATCTGTGCAAAACATCAACACCATGTTTGTTCTCCTCGATGGACTTCCAATAAATGAAACCGCAAAAGTTACTTTATGTTCCGAAAGGCTTTTTTTTATTTCATTTTCATACCACGTCAATAGAGGAAATAAATTAATAAGATGTTCTAATTAGTAATTATCAATCTTTATGAAAAAAAAAACGCTTCTAAGTTCTGAACGTTCCAAAGAGTTCGGGGTAGTTTCCTATTTGTCTGTGACATGGAATAAAATTTATCTTAAAGTAAAAAGTTCATTAACAACTAAAAGTTAAACAAAATGATATTAATTAATCTGATTAGGACTATCTTATTTGATTTTGTTGTTTTACTTCAAAGAGCATTATTAAAAGAAAATATAAAAATAAACTTTTATAAGTGATTCTTTGAATGATGACTTCCTCCCCCATCCTTATTTCCATTTAAAAAAAGTTGCAGTTTCAAATGAAAAATCAAATCTCTTTTCTAAATTATGAATTTTTCGTTTTATTGGCAACGTAACCGAAATCTTGGCACAATCTCTAATTGGATCAAAGTAAGTAACGAGATCATTCATTAATTGCATTTTTTCATAAGTATACCCTTTTCGATTCACTGCACTAGAGCATTTTTAATGTATTTCATCTTGTTTTAACTTCATGTAATGTTACATAGACGTAAAGATATTCTGAACGTTCTCTAAAGCAGTGAATCAAGATCGCAATTAACGAAATTATAAAAACAGACATTTTTCTTTTAACTTTTATTTCTCCAGGGGCTCAAGATTTAACTGAAGTCTAGAAAGGATGTAAATATAAAGTATTGAAAAAAAATTTCAAAAGTTATTACTATTCAACTCACATCAGCAACATGGTGAATTTAATAATTTTTATTTCTTTGGACGAAATGAGATCATGAAACTATTCTGACTGACGTAGATCCCGAATTTATTTATTTGATCATTTTCAGAATTTCTTTGTTGAAACGAATCATTTTGAGCAACGATAATAAACTAAAACAAGGATGGAAAATGGAACTAAAAGCGGTTTACCATTAAAACGATAATTTAGATATTTTCCTTTCATAGAAAATCGAGAAGTTAGGATGGCGGAGAACGGCAGCAGAATGTGAATGATGGAAAACGTAATAAACGTAATCAGGCGCGTTCATTCCATTCAATCGTTTTCAGAGCTTGCTGATGAATCAAGAAAAAAATCATATTTAAAATAATTTTGAATTTTCGTTTAAAAAAAAAGAACTCAAGAAATTCGATTTTACACAGAATAGACACAGGTCGCAAATTCAGTCATCTTCAGAGCTTACTGTCGAAACGAATTAAACTAAAATGGCGATAAAAAACATATCTTAAATCTGGAATAAATTAGAATTTAAGCTACAATGACAGGAAAGCAATAATTTTGAATTTTCAGTACCCTCATGTACCCTCTCTCCTAAGAATTTTTCCAAAAAAAAAAACAAATTCTATAATTTAAATTTTTTGTTATCAAGTGAACCACTAGCCGGCTTCAACGAATCAAAAAAAAGGATAAAATTTCTTTAAATTAATATGAACGCGAAACAATTGAATTCAAGGATAAATATAAAAATAAGTTTCTAATTTTAATCCAGCTTGGCTTCGCCATCTCTTGGCGTCGCACCTTATTATTTATCACTATTATAAGAACGTCCTTCCTCTTGTATTCAAGGTAACAAAAAAAAATCGAATTTGGTACTTCCGCTATTCACCATTTGGCATTTGTCTTTTCAATTCCAGACAAAGTCAAAAGCTAAATCTTATACGTCCGACCTTCAGCTGTTTTACACTTAAGTGATTGGTTCAAAGTTTAACACACGTTAAAAATCGGAAAAATCAATCTTCCGATCTTCAGCTGTTACGTATTGCTTAAGCGAATTAGTTCAAAATTAACGTTTGTCATTTTAGTTCTAAAATCGGGAAATTAAATTTGATACGATCGATCTTCAGCTGTTAATTAGTTGCTGCCTCAATGAACATACGTCATTTCATATTGACAATCGCAAAACCAAATGTGATGAGTACAATTTTCACTTGTTTTGTTGATAATTAATTTTCAATTTTAGGTGAAGTCAAAAGCGTTCGATCTTCAGCTATTTAGTATCGCTTAAGTTAATTGGTCCAAAGTTGACATTTGTATTTTCATTTCTGCAGTAAGGTAACCAAATTTGATGCGTGCGACCTTCAGCTGTTTTCTTGTCTTCAATTTTAAACAAAGTAAAAATTGAACCTGATTCGTCCGAGCTTCAGTTGTTTTATATTGATTAATTGATTGCTTCGAAGTTTAACGTGTATCGTTTCCTTATAAATCTGGCAAAGCAAATCTGATGAGTTCGATCTTCAATTGTTTTTCTGTCAAAAACTGAACCTGATTCGTTCAAGCTTCAGTTGTTTCATTTAATTTAATCGATTAGTTCAAAACTTGTCGTTTCAATCTTAAATCTGGAAAAGCAAATCTGATGCTTTCGATCTTCCTCTGTTTGTCTGTCAAAAGTGAACCTGTTTCGATTTTCAACTGTTTTATACTGATTAGTTGAAAGTCTCATGTCAAAGCTTAAATCATCTGCTGTCAAAAAAATTAAATGCATTTTGTCCAATTTTCATTTGTTTTATACGGGTTACTTGATTGGATCAAAGTTTAAAGGTTTTTCTTTCGATAAGCACAATCGAAGTTGATTTTTTTATTAAAATCCAAATTTCATCAAATCTAATTTGTCTGATTCTCAGTTGATTAGATTAAAAGTTAAAATTTCTTTTTTAGTTAACTATTCGATAAACGGAATCGAACATGTCTATTTTATTGAAGTCAACTTTAATCGAATGCAATTAGAAAGTCATAAAAATCAAACCTAGTGCGTACGATCATCAAGTGTTTTATTTTTGTTTAATCGATTAAACTTAATTCTGTTTATTTGATCTACTTAGTTTTAATCAAATAAAATTAGAAAAGTAATTTTGAATGCGTTCTTTATAAAAATAACGTACGAATTTTGTTATTAAAAGCTTGGATAGTTGAATCAATATTGAACAAGTTTTTCTAACAATAAATGACGTAGCACCAAGACGGTTTTTGAATTTATTAACCAGTTTTTTGCATATTAAAAGTGAAGGCGAGAGAAAATTCTTCCACGTCACCAAACCGATTCGATCTCAACGGCAACCAGGCGATTGCAAAAATGCAAAATGAAAAAAGCGTTAAGGCCTGTCCGAGCCAGAAAAAAAAGTAAAAATTCGAAGCCCGTCCTTGACATTTAACACAGTTTTTTCGTTGAAGGTTGTTTGATTTTATTTATACCGGACACACTTTTACTTTTCATCGAATAAATAAAAAAAAAACGCTCCTAGAAAGCTTCTTCGAAGATGATACCATACGAGCACGAACAATGAATATCTTTATTCCGAACGTAGCTTATTCAGAACGGCCGATTTCAAAATCGATTTAGAAAGCAAGCTGCTTGCTGTTGTTAACGAAAGCGAAACTTGCGATCTGTTGAAACAAGAAGACCACACTCGGATTGTCTCTCGAGCGAAACGATATGGCGTGGTTTTCTTGTGTGAAGTTTTAAAATATATAAATATGGTCACTTACAATGTCCTGTTATTAGCCATGGTAGTTTTGATAACAGTCTTGCGATTATGTTGGACGTGATTGTAGTGGGCGACCGGACACCACACCGTTCACTGCAGTCCCGGAGTCACTGGCACTCACGCATGACACTTCACGGCACAACTCCGGCAGGGGCAACTTTCGCTGACTTGGCCCCAGTAACCGGCGGATAACTGCGTTCCTGCCTTTTATAGCCGCTCACTCACCCTGCCCGTGTATTAGTGACCCATATCAAACGTATCTGTGGTCAGCATCCCTCAGGATTTCACTTTAATCAGGAGACTTCAACGATAGCACAAGCTACGAACCGTCCAAAGGAAACACAACAAAACCACTTGCTCTTATAGAAAGTAGATGAAAGACAAGATGAAAGTTTTTTGTTTAGCCAATTTTCTTTTCTGTAAAAGATCTACGGGAAAAGCATGATGTAAATACTATGTTTCTCTAACCAGCAATTCTTATGATTCTTGGCTTATACAGCCGCTCACTCACTCTGCTGGTGCATCACTGACTAATATCGAAAGTATTTGTGGTCAGCATCCCTCAGAATTTTGCTTTAATTTGGAGATTTCAACGTTAGCATATGCTACGAACCCCCCAAAAGGAAACACAACAAAATCACTTGCTCTTATAGAAAGTAAATGAAAGACTACTACGAAATGAAAACTAGAATGACATGCATATATGAAAGGGTTTTGTTTAGCCAGTTTTCTTTTCTGTGAAAGTTTTCCCACTCTTTACCGCTCACTCATATCGTATTTGTGGTCAGCATCCCTAGGGATTTCATTTTCATTTGCAGACTTCAACGTAAGCATAAGCTACGAACCCTCTCAAAAGAAACACAACAAACTCACTTGTTCTTATGGAAGGTAGATGAAAGACTACTACGAAATGAAAACAAGAATGTGCACAGATGAAAGAGTTTTATTTAGCCAATTTTTCTTTTTGTGTTAAAGTTCTGCGAGAAAAGCACAATGTAAATACGTGTCTCTAACCAGCAACTCTCAAGATTCCTGCTTTTTATAGCCGCTGAGTCCTATCTCGAATCAATGGTCAGCATCCCTCGCTTTAATTTAGAGATTTGTACGATATTATAAGCTACAAACTCCCAAAGTTAGTTGCCTACAAAGCATCTCTTCATGAGATTACGCTTATATTGAAGACTTCAACGCCAGCGTAAGCTGCGAGCCACTCTTGTAGAAAGTAGATGGAAGACTACAAAAGCAAAAATGCCACAGATGAAAGTTATTGCTTGTGTTCCTAAAGAGGTTTTTCTATTGTATGAAGTTTTGCTAATCTGGACGGAAAGTTTATTGATTTATTTATTTATTGATCATCATAAAAATTTTGGAGATATCTTTAAATCAAAGATGAAATTTTATTTTGCATGAAATCTGAAATTCATTGAATCATATAATGTAATCTTTAACGCCGACACAAGCTGTAAACTTGCATCAAAAATTGCTGGTATTTTTCTTTTTCTGTTGCCGTAAAAGCCGATTCATCGTCGCCGACCTTTCGTCCACATTTTATTCAATTGTGTAAGCACGCAACGTTACGTAAGGAGTCATTTCACTTGCGGCTAACAGTTAACGACGTTTAAATGAGCGCCGTTTTTGATGCGGACCGCGTCCACGCATTATTCGTCGCTAATTGCGTTTGGTAATGAGACCGTTACACGACAAAAAAAAAAAACGCGAACGAACGCCTCCATTTAACCCGGAAGTTCAGCTTGGATTGTCCATGACGTCCGTTGAAGGAATTCCGTTAAAACAATAGACAAGTAAAGACAGACAATTAAATAGTAATTTTTTAATAACCATCACGTAAATAACAACAGTAATAAAAAAGTGACGTCTTCATTCAACTACAGTTTACTATAAGCGAAACGTAAACCATGACAGTCAAAAGAGTAACAGCGAATCTCAGATCCTTAAATGTTTCTCGTAAAAAATGTAGCATTCTTAACTTATACAGATGACTCTGAATGCAGGGTTGGCAGCTTTTTGAAAACCAATGACGCCAAAGAAAATATTCCAAAGCGTCACCTAGCTGTTCTAGAGCATTCTCAGAGTATTCTTATGTTATTTTAATCTCATGTATTAACAAGAGATTGGAATACTTTGAGAGTGCTCTAGAGTAGTTAATAAAAAACGCTATTAAACATTAACGTCCGGTTTCTAAAAGCAAAAGAAATTTACTGTACAGTTTAATGTTCTAGTAACAATTGTAAAGACAATGGTTACTAACTGTAAGTCATGAAACTCTATAATAAATTTATCTTGCATTTAGGAAACGTGCCTTTAAACGAGTTGTAAGTTGTATTATAATTTGACATAACTTAAAGTCTACCCACAAAAGCATTAGCTGAGTCAAGAATCGTATATACTCTGAGCTATACTACTGAACTGTGTTCATAAAGAATATATATTTTGAAGAATGTTGTGGAACCCCAAGCACAATTTTAACATACTGTGATTGTCAGCAAGTAACAATAATATGTATTAGGTGTCATTGGTGCCATTGATGGCTGCAATATCCCGTTTAAAGCACCTCAAGACCAACAAGAACGTTACATTGACCGATATTTAGATCATTCAATCAAGCTACGATCTGTGGCTGCATGTAATAAAATATTCACAAATATAACAAGAGGATTTCTTTGTTTAGCTCATGATATTATAGAGTAGTAAGACATTATACAATTAATGGTTGCGTGTAGGTAATCGTAGCGCAGTAACGCTTTAATAAAGCGTAAGGTAAGCGGTACAGTTGCTGACACCCTAAGAGTGATTGACACTGTACACATAAAAATCAACATAATAAAGCTATGGTTGGTATGTACTAGAGATTTTCTAATTGTTTTTACATCGTCTAGAAGGTTGCAATTTTACTTGATGTAAACTTCATATAATTTCAGTTAGTAAGTTGTCGACATCATTTTTTTTTTGTAACAAGAAATATGTGCGTGTGTAAGCAAGAGGCTACTATGGTGACAACTAATGGATGAAAGTATGTCAATAATTGTTAGGATGGTTGTCAATAACTATAAAACTATGACAATGACTGTCATATTTGAGATTTTAGAGAAAATGTTTTTTATTAAAGTTTTTAATTAGAGTGTATATGCTACTTCATACGTTTTTCAAATTAATAATATATAACTAGTCATTGAGTAATAACCAATAACTCATTAAAATGTGTGTGTAAAACGAATTCACCTATTGGAATAGTCAATGCACTTAAAGGTGCCAATCATTGTGTCTGTTACCCTAAGCCTCCTGGAGAGCATGCGACGTCTTAATGGCAGCAGTGTCTTCGAGTGACTGCCTCTGGTAGAGTTCATAGGAAATTTGCACTGCAAAACAACGCTAAATTCGTTTATCCTTTGTTAAAGTCCTGCAGCGCTGTGCTGCACCTTTTTTTTACAATGGTAAACGTTTGATATATGGTGTCTTACAAAAATGTTAGAAATGTTAAAAAATATTTTTTTAGTATATTCGTATGCATGAAGATTACTCGTGTGATTAATGTGATTATATACTAAGGCATGGTAATGATGATAATAGGTTTGTTTGGGTTCCCGCGAGATCAGGTCCAGAACCGTCAGGAGTATGGCGCAAAAAAATGCACGCTTTCTTGTTGTGCGCATGTTCCTGACGGTTCTAGAACGGTCCTAGGACTGTCCTGACGAGTTCCCGAACAAGACTAATATATCTACGCCGGCCTTCATAATAATACTGTGAATAAAAGAAATATAACAGCAAATAATTTGTGGGTCTCTACATTGTTCTTTTGAGATCTATACTTACCAAAAATAAATTTTATTTTTATTATTTTTAAATTAATACAAGGGAAAAGGAAACGAGCAGAGCAGCAATTAACAAGCGATGACGAAGCAGAAGTCTTTAGTAAGAGCAAGAAGATGAACTGATCACCAGTAAAAAACAAGAAGAAAGGATATATAAGATATTAAGCATGTTACAAAATTTAACATCAGAAGTAAGCCAAATAAAACACAGTCAACAAGAATACCATGAAAAAATAAAGAAACTGGATTTAGAAAATGAAAGTATAAAGACAGAAAATGCAGCAATTAAAAATAAGTATCAAGAAATCAAAAACGAGACGCAGGAAACTAATGCAAGACTGGAAAAGATAGAAAAGGAGAGGAAACGGAATAACATAATAGTAACCGAATTAAAAATGGATATAAGTGACGTAACCAACATAAAAGATTGGGCAATTTTATACAACAAAACTTGGAACTACATATACCGATAAAGTCTGCATATAAAATATTATCTAAAATGTGTTTGATGGAGTTAGAAAACTTCGAAGATAAAATGAAAGTAATACAAAATAAAATGAAATTGAAGAATGTCAGAGGTGAACGAGTATTTATTAATAACGATTTAACAAAAATAGAAAAAGATATAGACAAACAAATTAGAATAAAAGCAACAGAAGAGAGGAATAAAGGAAAATCAACTAAAATTGGTTATCAAAAATTAATAATAGGGGGGAAAGAATATAGATGAAATATAGACACGGGCACGCTGGAAGAAACGGCTAATAAAGGAAATAATGTCCCAAAAAACTAAACAATACAATGTTGGACGGAAATAAGACGACGAAAGTGGCAAGGGAAATAGGTATGCAAACAAGTCACTCAAAAAATACAAACAAACAAAAAATTTCGGAAAGGATATTAAAACTGGGTACATGGAATATAAGAAACTTAACAGGAAAGGAACAAGAACTTACACAAGAATTCGAAGAAGCAAAACTGGACTTCTTAGCAATTACTGAAACCAAGAAGGAGGGCATTTACTAATATATAGCGGAGTAAAACCGGAAGAAAGAGCAGCTGAAGGTGTAGGTTGCATAATTAAAAAACAATATATGAGCAGCATAAACAAATGGGAATTTATATCTGCAAGAATATTGAAAATAGAAGTAAAACTGGAACATCAAAGAAAGACAACATATATGGGCCGAATGAGGACGAAAGAGCAAATAAGAAAGACGAATTTTGCGAAGAAATGACAGAATTAGTAGAGAATATAAATTGCAAGATAATAGTTTTAGAAGATTTCAACTGCCGGGTCGGTAGAAGGAATAATGAAGAAATAGAAGTAATAGGAAATCAGGGAGAGATACACAGAAACAATAATGGAGAAAAATTACTAAATTATTGTATAGTAAAACAACATGATTGTATCAAATACGTTTTACATGCACCGGGATATACATAAATATACAAGAGAAATGAGAGGAAGACACGAAAAATCACTAATAGACTATATAATCATCAATAAGACATTTAGAAAAGAAATTTTAGATGTAAGAGTAAGAAGTAGTGATAGCAAAAGTACGACTAGACACAAAAACGCAACAAAGTCGTAAAGAAAAACACCAAAGAGTAAAAATAAATGAGACCATAAACGCATATAAGCTACAAGAGGAAGAAGCGGCAAACAAATTTAGACAGCAAATAACTAAACTAAAGGAATTAGTATTACCCAAAAAATGAAAGAATCAGTTTGGGCAATCACTTATACAGGCTGTTTTTTAACTTGATACAAAAAATGAAGCCAGTGAAAGTTTACATTAAAAGTGATAGAATGAAGCAGTTTTTCTATAACAATTGATTAATAAATATTAGAGATAATAAATGTTTTTGACGAACGATGAAACAGTTTGATAGTCCCTGGCTTATTTTTATTACGTAATTACGTAATCGGAGAAATTTGCTGATGTCAGCATCGGCTGTTTAAGTGGGTCAGTTCTCAACGTTGAAAACATGACCGAATTTTTAATTTATGAGAATGTGGTCAAAATGCGTTGGCTGCAAGACGTTTGTATGCACAGTGTTACCCAGATCGCCCTTTGCCAAATAGTAGATCCTTTGTGTCAGTTGAGCAAGGGAAACGGGAAATTTGAGCGCGCGTCGCGGACACGACAGCGCCCGCATCGAATTATGAACGCGGTAGAAGAGATTTTAGAACTTGTAAAAAAAATCCTTCGATAAGTGTGCGGAATATTGCCCGCCAATTGCTATGTCACAATCAGTTGTTTGGCGAATTATTCGTGAGGAATAATTATACCCGTTCCATTTTCAAAGAGTGCAAGCTCTGATGCCCGCAGGTTATCTCCAATGCATGCGATTTTGTCGGTGGTTACTCCGAAAACAGACGGACAATCCAAACTTCACCGACGAATAAATGTTTATAGGGGATGATATGTTGAATTTTCACAACATGCATGTGTGGGCAAAAGAAAATCCTCATGCAATGCGGCGCCGTAGTTTCCAACAACACTTCTTGATCAATCTGTGGGCAGGTATGTTAAACGGCACTTCAATCGGCCTATTTGTTTTACCTAATCGCTTGAACGGAATGGTGTACTTACGTTCCTTGCAAACTAATTTCTCGGAACTCTTAGAAGATGTAAATTGAAATATTAGATGTGGTTCATGCATGACGGCGTTCCACCACATTGCCATCGACGCGTACGGACACATCTAGACGAAGTTTTCCCGCGAATTGGTCGCAATAAGCCAACCAGGTGCCCAGCACGTCCGCCTGACCTTAATCCATTAGATTTTTATCTGTAGGGACATTTAAAAAATCTAGTGTACGCCGAAGAAGTAAATACAATAGACGAACTCAACGCACGCATTAACGCAGCAGTGGAAAATATCCGGCAACAGAACCAATTCCGTAACGTATGTGAATCCCTGCTTCGTCGAGCCGACCTATGTTTACGTCTCGCGCAGGGGAGAACTTGGAACACTTATTGTGAGTGAAAGTCAGCGTCCGTTGCGTCTAGCGGTTTTAAACATTTCGCAAGGAATTGCCGGATGTCGGTATGAATTTTTAAAATTTTTTTTCTTTTTAATTTTAATGCATTAGTGAGAATATACGCCATACGCCACACACATACGCCATTAATTTTTTCTATGAACTTACATCTTTTATTCTTTGTGTGGAAATTATTGAATTCCTTATTGCACTAGAATACAACTTTTAAGGTAAAACTTTATCCATAATGTAACACCGATTAGTAGGATAACAAGTTATCCCAAAAATTTTTATGTGTGTACGTCACGTCCAGATAATTGTCTACGTCGTTTTTTATTATAGATTTAAAGCCATTATTTTCTGTTGATATCTTAGCTCATTTTGGTCATTAAACATTTTATGAATAGCTGTCGTCTTCATTGATTTGGCGTTTCCTTTTTGAAATTCTTGACTTTTGTTTTAATAAACTTTCTTAAAACTCCTGCTTACTACTTGAGGCTTCTTGATAGATAGAGTAAGATGTTCCAGGAAAAAGTCATCAACCATTTTGGTCATGGTTGTTTTGTTTTTATGCTTTAGAAGAGAATCACACAGTAAAACAGGTTTAGCTTTGTGTTTGTCTCCAAATGTTAAGCCTAGTTGATCATAATAAGGTGTTTTTTTTTAATTTCTCCTTCATCTGTGCGTTTTTTAGCATTGTTAGTCTTCGTATAAGAATGATGGAGATTGTTAAACATCTATTATGATCATGACCAACAGTTCCTTTTCTAACATAATATCCCAAAATTGTTTAATTTATTGGCAATTATAGACCCTAATCCTAAATCTAACTTCAATGAGGTTGCTTTGTGATCTAGGGCTGTGAGCTTTTTAGAACTCCGCCATGAAGTACTATCACCAGATGCCTATGTCCAGGTAAATTTTATTTCAACTGCCTTTTTGTCTTTTGATTCTTTGGATAATTCTTGATTAGCATCAGAAATTAAATTGTATCAAAAATGATCTCAAAAAAATAGAACAGGTTCTATCTCCAAATCCTATCTGCAACACAAAAATTAGTTGTGCTTAACATTTCTTAAAATTTGAAATTGGACCAAATCTTGTACAAGGACTAGGGTAGTCTAAAACAGCCTTTGAAACTTGAATGAGCAAATCAAATTGACATTTTTAATAACTTCAAATTCGTCTTAAATATTTATAGCCGAATCTTGGAGATTTTGGGCGTGCCGTGATTACGCAATACGAAGACTGATGAATACCGTGCATTCTTTGCGTAGCCCGAAATGTCCGAAGTCTGCTTATAGCGCTTCAATCTAAATTAATTTGACTTAAGGTTGGTTTATGCAACATCATTTAATTTGAGAATTAAAGTAATTTAAGGAATGGACAGAGTTTATGCTCCTCTTGTAACGCAATGTAATTTTTCACTTGTACAGAAATGTCAATGCAATTAAAGAAATAAAATAAAATAACGAAATGTCACCTCTCATCATATTTAGCAAATTATGAACATTTCAGATAAAAAAAGACACTAATACGAAAGTCGTATTAAAGGTTGTGTGAAACTGGATATTGAATACCAATAACTTCAAGAATTTTAAATTATTTCTCCTAATTAAAAAATGTGGAGGGTGGGAAAATGGAAAGTTATTGACTGAATGTCAAGTGGTGGTCTAATAACTAGGTGGTGGAAGGTCAATAATTATTCCAAATTCCACAGTTGCCAAACAATCAAATACATATGTGTTATTTTTTACAAAGCACCAAAATTTGCCCTATTTAACGCAAGGCGCAAAATGAATATTTCAAACGCAATTTGTTCATCCAAAGGCGCCGTTTTCGCACAAAAGCACCAAACCTGGAACACTGTCTGCATGTGTTGGGAATTAATTCCGATAGGATATTGGATAGGATAATTCCGATAGGATATTGGAGATTTTTAGTTCAAAAGTAGTTAACAATTACCTGAATAGCAGGATGTATATTAGTTGAACAATCGTTGAACAATTCTCGAAAAGAGACTTAAAAAAACTTTAACTACTCAACAACAGATGACCCTGAAAGCTATTTTAAGTAAGGTTACTGTATTTAGAAGGTACCGCCATTCATTTCTGCGGCTTGCGTCCCCCAAATTAAAATGGATGAAACGCTAAGAAGAAAAAGGATAGATACATAACAAGTTACTATTGCTACGGAGTTTATGAATGAATTGAATCCCAAAGATAGAAGAGAGTGAGATAGAAAGTTGGCGCTACCTTCAATATACAGTAATCTTAATATTAAGAACGAATTTGATAATTAGAAAGACTGAGAATTTTCAGTGGTTTTTGAAGGAGAGACCGTCTTTGAACTTTCAATTTAAAAGATCGCTATGTGTTGTAAGCACTAACTAAAAAAAGAAATTTCCTCCAAACTTGTTTGAATAACAAGATGTTTATTGATTTCCAGAGAGTGAACTAATACCTACTCAAGAATTCAGACTTAAGTTAAACGTAATTAACGGCTACGTCAACAAGCTTTGATTATTGAAAAGAAATTAGATCAACTCTTAAAGGCAAAGCTTTTGGTATTCACTCCAAACTTGGAATTATTTAATGTACGACCTTTTCTTGATTGTTGTAGGTGTTTTGAACAAGTTAAAGAACTTATATTTTCAACAGTCTTTGAGAAAGAATCTGTCTTTGAAAGAAGGAGAAATACTAAGAAGTTAATTGTTCTTAAATAGAGAGAAAAAGAACAGATAGCCAAAAATTTCAATACAAAATAACTTTGATTGAGGTGAGGAGGATAGCAGAGATTTTTATAGCAATTTAAGAAGACCATTTCTGAAAAAAAAACAAATGGAATAACCTATAGTGTTGCGACTTGCAGTAAGGAATGAGTAGTCTGATACCAAAGGAAAAAGAATGAAAGGAAATGAAATACAGAAAAGGTAAGGATATACTCGTAGAAATAATAATCAGTAAAAGGACTATTTTTTTCACTTCAATATTACAATCAAAACCCGTTGTTTCAGGCAAATTTTATGAAATGCATTGCGAAAACCTAAGTGCATTGTTCACAGTGCTAGGTCCAAATTAAGGCGGGGAAGTCCCAAGGTTCTTCCCACCAATTAATTACATTAAAGACTTATGATTCAAAAAAAAATATATATGTCTTCGACCCAGCAAAAGAGGACGAAATCTTTATGACTCACGTCTGTTGTAAATTACGCCTTCGGTTTCCCAATTAAATATTTGAGACGCGCTCTCGTTTAACCACGCATTTAATTTCGTGATTCCAATAATTCTTAAATGTTAACTTAATGAAATTCATTGAGCCATAAATTTAAGGCGCGCTGAGAATTACAAGAAGTAAGCCAGACACAAAAATGGAGACCTTCGAAGGACTCGTTTTTTTTTTAATTTTCTTCTTCTCGACGTGGAATTATGTGGATGCGATCTTTGTTTGGATTGTAAAGTTTAATGCTCTTGGCAATCACAACCTTGAGTGACCACGACTTGAAACTCATTTTTTCTCCCATAAAACACCATCCGAATTCGTGATCTCATAATGTGCTGATTGTGAGATAATGTGGGTCGCTACCTGACATCATCGCGTAAGAAAATCGTCGTTAGGCTTATTTCTCGTTATAATGTAAAGCTTTGAATATCTGTAAGTACTTGTTAACCTTGGGGTAGATACTTTTTCTGCAACTGTGATACAGTTTCTTGGCAAGGATACTTTAAATCGAGCTGAATTCATTCACCACCGTCGCAGAAAAAGAGCGTTTGAAGGTTACGTAACGAAAACAACAATGGACGTGGGGGCCAGGAAAAGATTGCAGGGAGTGTTTTTGGAATTACATCAAAATATTCGTTGTAGTCAGAAACGGACTCGCTTTTATCGGTTTGTTATTGGAAGGAATTCTTTGAAAAAACAGTAATTTATTTTAGCGGTAAAATTTTTGTTAAGAATACGCTTCAGAATCAGCCAACCTGTTGACGATGATTTTTTTTGTACTTTTACGTTGTGTACGGGTTTCGTTGTATAAAAACAACGAGTAGTCCCAAAACTGTTGTCTGCTGACAATTTTCAAAAGTTACCACGAAACTAAGCTTATTTAAATTTTGATTCATCGAAAAGAAAATGATGACATGAAAATTGCGATAAGTGAATTTTATTTTGGTAAAAGAAAATTTAAATTGGGCGTTAAATTTTCGGTTCAAGGTATCTTCCAAATTAACATAAATTAAAAAGCGCTCGAAACTACGAAGATTTTGTATTATGAATTAAAAAAGAAATTAGGTAAACTATGAAACTTCATTACCAAAATTCTAGCTAATTTTCCAAAAATTTGACTTCCAAATTCTATAAAAATGAAGGTTTCAATTTTGACCTATTATTATCAGTTGAGTAGAACTTTCTGAAATATGACAATGAACAACGGCAGAAATTAATGACGAAACTATTGGTCGGATTAACAAAAAAAATGGACGTTCAAAGCTGAAGCGTTACACTCGACGATATTCAGATGTTATCCCAGAAATGTTGCTCCCAAAAGTCTTCAGAGTTAGAAGCTAGCATAAATCTTCAAAATGAAAAATTAAAATTATTTTTCAGTTCCTGATAATCTGAAAAACTCTCATCATCATCCTGATGAAGGATTTTCAAAAAATTTGGCTTTCAAAATTCTGTATAAATGAAGATTCCAATTTTGATCCATTATTATCACCTGTGTTGAGTTATATTTTCAAAAGTGTGACAATGAACAACGACAGAAATTGTCGATGAAGCCATCGGTCGGTTTTAAAAAAAAAATCGTCATTCAAAGCTAAAGATTTGCACTCGACGATATTCAGATAACTTCGTCTGTTGTTCTCAAAAAGTCTTTAAAGTTAGAATTTAGCATGTTTCCAAAATGAAGTCTGAAATATGCGCTTTCTATTACAATTTAAATTTTTTATTAGTTTTTGATAAACTGAAAAACTTTCCGAAAAATAAACAAAAGATAGGCGGAAAAAAGGGAATAAACGGATCAGCAACAGCAGCGGGAAAGAAGAACATCCTGATCCTGATGAAGAAAGCACGAATATATGAAACGTCAGGAAAAAGAAGCCAGAAAATGGAGAATAGTTCAAACGAAGATCCGAATTCGATTCAATTGCTTTCTTGTGAGTTTTTTTTGAAAAGCAGGGGTAATCGACAAAATTTCAAAATGAAGGTTCGGATTCTACGATCAATGACATTGAAAAAAGATTCATTGCACTTCCAAAAATTAATTGCTATTAATTGATATTTGGATTATGACAAAATCAGCTAAACATAATTTAAAATAAAGTCGTGATGCATTTCCTAAAGGAGCAGCGAACGGCCCGAGGACTGTGACGTGTCTTCTCTGAAACTTTCAAAAAATATTGTTACCGTTTCCAAAAATATAAAACTCCAAAGACTATAGCCAATGTTTACTTGAAATCTTCTAATCAGAGTCTGAAAAATGAAGATTTAAATAATAATTACGGACGAAATCTAATGCGGCAGAACTAGGCCCTATATCAACTATTTGGGAACAGATTGAATATTATTTGGTTCAACCCCTTGGATGTGACATAATTCTTCTGAAATACGAGTTTTCACGAAGCTGAACAATGAAAATCCCAATCCATTTATCCAAGTTGCACATACATTTCAGATTTACGTTATCTGGCATTTTTACCAATGATTGAGAGTCTGAAACGACAAGTTGTAAACGTTTTAAAAATATTCGATGCTTTGAAACTGCCCATATTTTCAGAGTCTGCATTTAACTACTGGAATTCGCCTTAACGTTCTAAGCAAGTCATCTTGGTAGCGAATTTTGTCAGGATTAGAAACTTAGGGCAAAGAAAAAAACTTGCTTGTTTCAGATTCTTTAAAAATGATGTTCTAATATAACTCGAAGGCTTCCCCCGAACAGCGTCACGACTGCTTCTACTGCTGACGTTTCGTTCTCCATTGCAGAAGAATTTACTCAGGGCTGCTGCTGCTGCTATTGGCAGTGTTGCTGCTACTTCTCGTTAGTCACGTTAGTTTTGAGACTGTAGTAGCAACACCACCAACAGCAGCAACAGCGCTAGTAGCAACAGCAACCCTTAAGAAGTTTTTCTGCAATAGAGAACGAAACGTCGGTAGTAGAAGCAGTCGTGACGCGGTTCCAACCGGAAGCTAATACAATTATGGTGTCATAATGTTCAAATTTTCAAAATATTTAACTGAAATGAAATCGTTTTTCCAAAACAATACAAACCGATGTACAAAACTTCTGCTAGAAATGAAACTGCCGAGTTAAGGATCCGATACTCTAATGTTGTGCCCGTTTTCAAAAATGCAATCAATGAAAAGTCACTAATTTCTCATTGAACTTCCAAAAAAGTTCTATGAATTTTTGAATAACGTTGTTTTGGTCATATTGCACAAAATTCTAGACCGTCATTCAGAAAACAATTTGCAAATTGTTCAAACTTTCGATGTCAGAAACTCGTCAAATGTTCAGAAGAGTGCATTTTTAATATCTGCCATTCGAATTTCGATGTACAAAATTCTAGACCTTCAAATTTCACTCAGCCGAATTAAAAAACAAATAATTGAAAAGTGAAGGTTAGTTTCGAGCTTTCACTATTACTAACTAAACGAAAACATCAAATTTGAGACGTCTTTAATCTCTTGTCGAATTTAAGAAAACGAATTTGTTTAATAACGCCATCCGTATGTCGATGTAGAAAATTCTAGATCTTCAAATTTGATTCTGCCGAATTTTTTGAAAAAAAAAACAATTGAACACAATTCTAGACCATCAAATTCACTCTGCTTAATTTTCAGATTAAAAAAATGGAAAAGCAAAGGTTAACTTCAAACTTTCTATGTTAAAAGCACAACGAAAATAACCAAATTTGAACATCGTTAATCTCTTGTCGAAATTCCAAAAGCTTTGCGAATTTTTAAATTATGTCGTTCATGTAGCGACGAATAAAATTCTTGGCCTCAGAAAAAAAAATCAACAATTGAAAAGCGAAGGTTGGTTCCAAGTATGTACTTGATGTCAAAAGATAGAAAAGGGAAACGTCCTTAATTTTTTGTTGCAAGGTTAGTTTCGAGGTCTCAATGTCAAAAAGAATAGCGAAGACAATATTTGAAACGTTGTTAATTCCTCATTGACCTTTTAAAAAGCTGCGAATTTTTGAATAACGCCGTTCATACTGCGATGGACAAATTTGATTCGCATTTTTATTTAAGAAAAGAATGGAAAGCGCTACTTAGCATTCCATGTCAAGAAATACAACGAAAATTTGAAATTGAAAGCGTCTATGTGATGGATAAAATTCTAGACCTTCAAATTTGATTCCGCAGAATTAAAAAAAAAACTTAACTTGAATAGCGGGGATTAGTTTTGAACTTTCGATTTTCCAAGGAAAATTTCTATTCATTTGAAACGTCGTTAATCTTTTATCGAATTTCCAGAAACTCTGCAATTTTTTAATATCGCCGTTCTTATTGCGATGGATAAACTCTAAGCCTTCAAATTTGAAATTTTGAAAATTCGGTCAGATCAAAATTGGAAAGTGAATTCAGTCAATCAATGTCAACGAAAATATGAAAGCGTTCGCGTTCTGATGAATAAGATTCTAGACTTTCAGATTTGATTCCACTGAATTTTCAGTCAATTGAAAAGCGGATGCTGCTATGGTTCGATTTTCCGAACATCGAGTCTTGACAACATGTGTTGGGTCGCTGGTATAAAGTCGCGCCTTCAAGGCCGCCCTGTTCACTTTCTTTCGTTTGCATTTTTATTTCAAAAAACGGCATTCAGGCTCGGAATTATTCACGCGGCGCGCTAACCGGCATTCCGATCTCCGTCCATGCTTTATTGTTGTCATCATACACTGTTGCATTTCAATTCGCGATCCTCTTCCAAATCGTCACAACAACAACAACAATAAATTACCCGAGCACCCACTGATTATTCACTTCAAGCTTCAGGTTTTCCCTTTTTTGTCATTTTGTCATTCTATATAGATCATTTCAGATGTTAAAATATCAATGAAAGAATTTTAAACGATTAAATTGAAAAAACACTTTTGCATTAAAATTGTTTGTGCGAAAAATAATGTGTTCGTTTGAACTACTGATAGACCACGCCGAGTACAACAACCAGTTTTGTTCGAAAGGCATTTTTTTTTCGAAAATCATTTATTCTAAAGCGTATTTGTTTGAATAGAAATTCAATCGAATTACTCAGGACCGGTTTTATAATTAGGCGAACCCAGACGATCACCTGGGGGCGTTAAGTTACAGAGACATCAGCCTTACTCATAGACAGAAGATAATCGTGAAATCGATGTTTTTTTTTTAATTGCCCACTATCAAAATATACAGTTTCATTTAATATCAAATAAATATTATTTGAATATTGCGTGTAAATACATTTAGGCCCAATTGTATAATTCAAGTTCAAATTGAAGCCAAAGCTTAAACCTTAAATTTAAAATGTTTGAAAACGGGTTGTACACATCCAGAAAGTTTATTTTCTGTTTAAAACCACTCTTTTTTCAGTAAAGAGTCACAATTCTCTCATTTTAATTTACGAAATATCTAAAAAAAAATTCAGTCAATTCAAACGTCAAAATTTGGAAATATATGAATGTAGTTTAAGTCAAAAACTATGCAAATACAAAAGAATATGGATCGAATGGCAAATCTAATAATGTCATAATTTTTTTGGAATTAAGAGGTTCTGATATTTTCAATTGAATTAAGTTTCATTATCCAAAGAATTTTGCAGAAACCGATACAAGTGATCATCGCATGATGTCAGATTAGGTAAATATGTTGGATGTTGGTGAGGTCCGACGGATTCTGCGAGTCACCAAGCTTGTTTGAGGTTGTCTTGATGAACACTACCCCTTTTCTGTTCACAAATTCTAGCCTCTTCTGATTAATGCAATTATTGAACTTATTCAATTAATGGCAGTACATCTTTGAACCAATCGTTTGATCGTTAGATAGCAAACAGAGAGTGTCACTTTATTTTGATGGATGACACCTTCATTACAACTGCCCCTCTTAACATTTTGTATATAATCCATTTTTCATCGCCAGTTATGATTTGCTTTGGAGATTCATCGCCTTTCTCGCGTTTCAACGAAAAATCGCAAATGGTACTGCGTCGAATCCAATCTCTTTGTTTGAGAACGTACGGTACCAACTGATCTTCCAGATCGTGGTCACCTTTGGGATCGCAATTACATTTTTGATGCAACACCAAAAACTTAACAGATTTAAAAGAAAATTTAAATGATGCATGAAACGTCACTTGTCAAAATGTATAATGATTTTATGGTTTAGAATGAAGTTGGCTACCTGAAGGTGCATAACTTAATAAAAAAAGCAAAATATAGCGGAAATGCTTGGCGTTTGAAATGTCAGCTGTCAAAATGTATAATAATTGTATAGTTTAGAATGAACTTGACTACTTAAAAATACAACTAAAGTCATCTACGTGAAAAAATAACTCGTCCGATCGTATTAGAGTAAGATCACTACCCGTATCAATCAACGCAGTGAGTTGGACTTCTCCTATTGATACCTCTTTCACATGTTTCCTCTTGTTTGGTTGTGACACAATATTTGCTTCGTTAGCTCTGGCGATCTTCACTAATGCTTGTGAGTACTTCGCTGTAATATGTCCATAACTGTTATATCTAAAGCACTTTAATCCTTGCTCTTTGGAAGGACTCATATGGCCAGTGTGACCACAATTATAACACCGCTTCGTTTTTGCACCATTATCTGCAGGCTTTTTCTTTCTATCGTCTTTTTCGTAGTGACGTTTAGACTTGTCATTTTTATGTTCGTAACATTTCACCTTAGTTTTAATTTCTCGTTTCATTGCTTCGTATTGCATGATTCGTTCTTTTAATTGTTTTATGGTTTTTACACCATACAACATAGTCTTGTTAATGGGATCATCAGGAATTCCTTCGATAATATATTGTATTACCGAGCGGATTTCCACGTCTGCTTGAGCAGCAATCTCGAGCATCTTGTATATGTATTGTTGATGCGCCTCGTCTGGATTTCTCTTTTTCAGTGATAACTGACGATGGACTTGATGGCTAACAACAGTTTCCCTAAACTCCACTTTCAGAGCTTTTTTCAGTTTTGGCCACGTCTTAGCGCACCTTTCATACTTTATGAAGAGTCTAGCAGAGCCTTCGAACAAGCGTTTGGCATACGCCACATTTTGCATATCCACCCATTTGCAGATGTTTGCCATCTCTTCAAAATCTTCTAGCCACCGCACGACGTTCACGTGATTGTGACCACTAAATTTTTCCAATGATTCTTCGACGTCTTTGAATGTTAGCAGTGAGCAACTGTACGTTCTCTGCTGGCGTTTTTTCTTGTTCCGTCTTTCACTGTTGGTATCATCTTCAGAGCCGTCGTCACTGGTCCTACCGTTATTAACACCCGCGTCATTGCTATCACTTCCCTTAGGATTATAGGGATTGTCGTCATCATCGTCGTCGTCTTTATTATTTTTTAGTGCTGCACTCAGCCGCTCTTTTAATATCAATTTGTTGCCTACGGCAGACAACCCCGTTTCGTCAATTGCTGGCGTAACTCCTCCACCTTCATATTGTCCACTTCGTTTCTTACGTTCACCATTACATTTATTAATAAGTGATTGACCGTCTTGACTTCCTTCTTGTCTCCCACCAACACACTAGATTCGATGTAGATCTTGGCACTTGAATCCGTCCGAACAATCGTCATTTACCACTTAGGAACTACAGTTGACTTCCTCACTATATCCCGGCTGAGCCCCCAAATATTATGTGGAATGGTTTATAGTGAGGTCGGAAGCAAAGGACTAAGAGTCAAGTGAGCGTAAAGGATTTATTTGTTGACACCACTCTCGTGAAAAAATAACATTGACAAAAGTTTTTTCGCTCACTCGAATAATAATAATAATAATTCATTTTAAAACAAAAACAAGAACTATATCGACGCTACATTAAGCTAAAATTGCTTATTCTCAGCATCCATGGTCTGTTTATGTTGATTCGAAAATGGTGAACATCCTTCTTGGTCTGCAAAGTGGGTATACTAAACATCCTTGCCACATCTACTTATGGGATAGCCATGCAAAAGAGAAGCACTGGCAACAAACTGTATGGCCTCTAAGAAAAAATGTAACTGTAGGAAAATTCAACGTCATTAGTGAACCATTAGTCGACAGGGAAAAAATCATACTACCGCCTTTCCATATCAAACTTGGTTTAATAAAACAGTTTGTTAAGGCCTTGGACAAGTCAGGTGTATATTTGCCAAACATTTCCAATGCTTAGTATGGAAAAGTTAAAAGCAGGAATATTTGACGGACGCAAATTCGTAAACTCGCGAGGGTCAAAGATTTACCTCACGTATGACTGAAGTCGAATCTAATGCATGTTCAGTTCTGCTATATAAAACTTTTTAGGTAATCACAAGGCTGACAACTATCAGGAACTAGTCCAAAAATATCTTAAAAAGTTTTGAAAAATTAGGGGCTAATATGAGTATTATGATGCATTTTTTGAAGTCATTTAGATAAATTCCCAACCAATCTGGGAGATTAAAGTGAGGAACAGGGTGAACGGTTTCACCAGGGTATCCGGATAATGGAAGAAAGATATCAAGGAAGGTGGTTTACAGAGGGATTGTCCACAACAAGAATTTAGAAGAAAATCTTATATGAAACGGTTTTCATAACTTGTAATACTTTTATGGTGGGTTCCACAAAAAAATAGTTAATCAGCGATTAATTTAATTCTTTGATTAAGGAATATCTTCATCATCAGCATAGATTTAAAACAACCAATTATGTTGTTTCGCCCAACCAATCATAGGCCTTAATAACGCTGTTAAATTAATCGGTGATTAAATATTTTTTGTGAAACTGGAAGTAAATATATTGTATCCTGCTGTGTCTATTTACAGCATTTCATAAGTAAAATTAATTAGAGTTAATTCTATAAATTACTATGTTTAATTTTGATCCTTTTTTCCCAGTTATTTTATAGAAATATTTACGGCATATGCAAATGTTTAAAAAACTAGAGCCAAACTAGAAAAAGTAGTAGCATATTCATAATTAAAATCGATTTCTAAATTCCTGACAACAGATTCACTGTTTCCCAGTGTAATAATAATAAATTTCTTACGTAGATGAGCATGCGTGGAAATAGAAGGACGACGTGTAGAACATCTGTAATTGATTTTAATCAAGACTTTTTAATAACACCATTAATTTAAATTGAAAAATTATTTAAAGATTAACAAGCAAAATTATTATTTTTTATCTGGGAAACATTTAACTTTCGGACTTCAGTTTATTAAGACTATGTTTGTTCTGATGAGATCTATAACTGGGTAAAATATCCGAACATATTTTTAAACACCCTCTATATAGTAGGCCTGAGCAACGTTCAACCCCTCTGACATTTTCATACGGTCCCTAGTACCGAATTAATTATTAAAAAAAATAAAAGCAAATTAAATTATGTCGTTTTTGTGCAACGTTCGCAATTAATTATTTATTCAAAATATCTCTGGACCAACTGGAAAACACCATATTCCCTGTCTTTCTCAGAAAACAGTGCGGCCCGCTAAGGTTTCACAAACGCCAAAGCTTTTATCTAGCCCTGTCCTGGAATCTTTGCCATTTCATTTCGTTGCTATCTTTTAGGTCATCCCAAGAACAACAACAATAAATTATTCAAAATTCATTCCTTCTCCTAATGTTTCATGTTTATTTTTTTAAATTTATTTTAAAAAAGGCATTCGCATTAACGAATTTCTTTTATTTACGAACGAATTACTTAGAATGATTTATTTATTTTTTTAATTCCACTCAAACCTGTTCGAAGTGTTTGTTAAAATAAAGGCACCTTTAAAGACGATTTAAAATTCCTCCTAAACGCTTTCGCTGGTTCAATTAACACGACTGAAACCCGACCGTGGTTCGACGGGGTTTGTCCAATCTATACAGGGCGATAATTTCTTCGGCAAATAGTCAGACTTTAATTTCGGTTTACGATGCCCCGCAGAAAAATCTCTAATTACGACTTAGCATTACAAAATTTTGATAAAAAGTGTCGAATTAGCTTTCAATTTCGCTCACGCTTTCGGTGAACTAAATCAGAATCAAATGTTTTCTGCTGAGAAATAGTGATTTCAAAATCGAACTGGTTAACTGCCATAATGGAATATGACCTTTAATAATAATAACAACGCGGTGGAAGGACACTCGTAAATTCGACCGCGTTAACCGAAACACGCGTTGATTTTTTTTTGTGAAATGTAGGAAAAGCCTTGGCTTACGACACACCTTGGCCCCCCAACTCCTAAGTACAGGACGGCTTATGATTAACCCAGATTTACACAGTGCTCATGCTCAGTGCATGTTATGCAAATCGAATGATTATGTTGACGCTAAAAAAATAATAACGGTCATTAGGTGCCCCCGAGGCAAGCAAACAAACGTTTCATATTATATAAGACTGAAACTCTTAGAAACCTGAGATTCGACGTTATCAGATGTTTATAGCACTTATATGTATGTACAATGATAGACAAGAGTAATGTATTGACAGTTATTATTACATCGTTATCCGAATCATCCACAATCTAAGTAGAGTCGAGCCAACCACATTCAACTCAACGAAATGGAAAACAAACACAATACATAGTAATTTAACCGCTTCCCTTCGATATTTCCCTATTTGATTCTGCTCTTGATGACTACAAGTTACTCGATGTTCAAAATATCTGCCTCCTCGCATCACTATACTTAATCATCCTTTTGTTAACGATGTTTCCTTCCTTGCTGTCAATCAAACGCAACGTCTGGTCTGAAGCGATAATGTAACTTAATTTTACGTTGCCTCTGTTCTTTGAGAACCTATGACATTTACTTGATTAAACCTGGTTCGTTCGTCATCGTTGTCATCGACGTGATAATAGCATTCCATTAACACATCGGCATTTCCTGTCTCCCCCTCGGCAAAATAAACATCTTGGGGTAGCCCCCTAAACTGCGGTCCGCTTCTCACTTTCTATAATTTACATACGCGATCCCTTCACTTTTATTGGACGTCGTCCGACATAGTCGAGAGGCGTTGCAAAATCGCTAAATTTAAAGTTGATATCAAGCACTGAATTCGAAGACCTCCTTAACTTTAATTGAACGCATTCCAAGTAGAAAACACGACGTTCTCACGGGCAACGTTGCGAAAATGAAGCCATTAATATTAACAATGCGTAATTTACGGTGAAACTGTTGCTTGCTCCTCATTAAGCATCCAAGTTCGTAATTGGGCGCATCTATTCAAACAATCAATCAATCAACGTCTTTCTGTGAGAACGTTCTTCGTGTATGTGTATACGAAGTGTGCTTTAGTCCCCTGGCGGTTCAAGGCGGACGGCCTTGCCCCGGGGCCCCCCCGAGAAAATCACATTTTATTTTTCAGCGTTTCTTGCAGGTAAAACCACTTATTCATCGTCGTCGTTGAAATGTCAAACGCGCACCTTAGTAGCGGTAAATTACCGCTAACGTTCACTCGAGCGGTATTAAAATATTATTATTATTACGCTGTAAGTAGTTTTTGTAAGCGGTTATTTAATTTTAATGAGAAACGGCTTCGGTATTATATGTAGAATAATAGCAGTAGTGCAACTCACAAAATCAGTACTTTGGCAATCATTTCGCTCATGAACTGTTCAATTTACGAGGTCAACCTGTTTAGAAAACATCGCTATTTTATAATAGAATGGGCTGTTTTGTCTAGGTCCACGAAGTAAAATTTCGCCCAGGCGCCTCCACCAAATCTTCCGCTCGAAAAACTATAAAACTATTTAAAAAAATGAGCGTTGTTAAATTTCTCAAAATCCTTATGTTTCAATTTTAAACAATAATGTTATAAAAGTGAGTCTCAGCAGCTGTTGTTTACATTCCATCCGTTTCTTTTTTTATTTTCTCTTGTTTCAACTCCTTTTCATTCTCGCTCGCACCAGCAACGCAAGCAATTCGGGAGTGTCAAGGTTGCAATTGCGGTTTAAAAATACACGCTCGGAGATCGCGTTCGCCGATAACGGGGCGTACCTTCGTCTCTTATCGGCGAAATTTCATTTGCACACACATACACACACACACACACAAAGAATATGTGTCAAACACAAAGCCCGGCGTTATTTCGAAACGTTTCACGGTGAACATGGCCTTAATTAAATAGTTGAATCGATTTTGCAGTTGGTGACGAGGAATTTGTTGCTCGCTCTGTATGTTCCTAATTGTAAAATCCTCCAATATCAATATTGAGGGTAAATGGAGGGACACAGGGAGTTCTGCAAGACCGAATTTACGGTTGGTGGCGAAAATTCGTTGTTCGCTATGTAACATGTATACAAAAAGTTTTCCCCCCCTCTAGTGAGTTGCTCTCATTTTTTCGCATGTTCACGTATGTTCCTTACTTGATCCTTACCCTAAACAGACAAGTAAACAAACATAACTTAAAAAAAATATGTTTTATTGATTTGATTTTACAATGATTTTCACAGTGGAAGAAAAATCTGTTATGGTTGAATCCTACTTTCGAAACGCCCAAAAAATCAATAGCGAATGGACCTATTCTATTCCTGATTTTAATTTCAGGAAAAATTTCCAGAAACTGTATTTCTGTACCACAAATTTGTTAATCAACTTCAGTACTCTGTAGGACTTTCATCCGTCACCTGTCGAAACAACTTGATCGTACTATCGGGATCTGAAGAACTATTCTAAGAAAGAACTTGCAAATGTTCCCTTATCGTGTATGAATTGCTTCCAATAGATTTTGAACCAAGGCGAAGAAACTGTCATTGGTTTTTAAGCAACATTAACAATGACGATTTGTTGGACAAAACTTTCTTTTCCGATGAGGCCTAGTTCCGTTTAACAGGGTACATTAATTCCCAAAATATGAGGATCTACAGTACAGAAAATCCTCATATTTTCATTGAAGCTCCACTCCATCCACAAAAAATTGTTGTTTGGATAGGTTTAAGTCGCAGAACATTGATGGGTCCAATATTTTTTAATGGCACACTAACAGCACTCAGATATCGGGAAGAGATTTTGCATCCATTTATTAAGCAACTGTATGATGACGAGTTGCAATTTGGATATTTTCAGCAGGATGGTGTAACGGCCCATGCTGCTGAAGATACTTTAAATTTCTTTCAAGAGTTTTTTGGAGATCGAATAATTAGCAGAAATATGGCAAACATATGGCCTCCGCAATCTTGCGATTTAACTAATTTGGATTTCTTTTAACTTTTAACTAACTTTTAAAACGCCTGTTAATGATTTACAGGAACTTACCCAAAGAATCATCGAGAAGTGTGATGAAATAAACAATTCTCGGCACGTTTTGCAAAATGTTATTAATGGATGTCGCAGAAGAGTTAGAAAATGTCTCTAAGAAGACAGAGGCCATTTTCAACATCTGTTGTGAATTCACGTTCAACGTATTTTCAATGTTTTATTTTGTTTGGTTTCATATACGTATGATTTTCTGTTGACGTTATGTCAAGGTTAAATATCAATCTGTCATTTACTGATCAAGTAAGGAACATACATGATCATGCAAAAAATGAGAGCTGGGAAAACTTTTTGTATACATGTTATATTCCATAAAGGGTCCTCAATTTTCACATTGAAAACAGTTTGTAAACAGGGAGTGATACAAGGAGTTCTGCAAGATCTAGTACAGTGGTTGTCAACCCGTTGATCGCGAGCTAGCGATAGCTCGTAAAGGCAATTCTGGTAGCTCACAATATATTCTATATTTTAAAAATACAAACGTTTAAAAATCATGGAAGCCTCCGTAAATTTCGCAAATTCTCGTTGTAAACACAAGCAGTGGCAACACTGCGGTGAGCGAGCTGCCGCCAACGTCACCATGCTAGAATCGGCTAGAAACGCAGCTCTCTAGTATTCGAGAACGATCTGGTTTGCTTTGAATGGGATAAATACGCATTGAGCGGCGACATTGCACTCAGTTTAAAACCGAACATAGCGTAACCTACGTCCAGCAGTTGGGTCCGTAGCGAAGAAGAGAGCAGTAAAAAACATTATGAAAAGCAGTAGTAAGAAGGTGAAAACATACCATTTCCATTCAGAATGGGAAGAACAATATTTCTTTACAGAAGTTAAAAATAAAAATGTATGTTTGTTGTGTAATACTTCTGCCTGGTAGGCTTGACTACCGCTGGCGCTCCAGCTATGGTAGGTTGTGATAAGGATCTGGTGGCGTTATGTCGTAAAGATGAAAGTTTTCCACAATTTCTCTGTCACTACTGCATTATCCATCAGCTAGCCTTATGTGGAAACTTTCTAAAACTAAACAACGTTATGAAAATAGTTGTAAAAATTGAGATTAGAACTCAAGCGTTACAAAGAAGATTATTCAAAACCTTGGCTGATGAAATTGACTGTCAGTACGGGGAGCTACTTCTTCTCTCTGAAGTCCGATGGTTAAGTAGAGGACGAATGCTGAAACGTTTCAGCGATGTCCTATCTGCCATAGTTCAATTTTTTAAACAACGCGATGAACCGATTCCTGAACTGAAAAATTCAATCTGGCTTAGAGATGTTGGTTTTCTTGTGGACATTACCGAAAAATTCAATGAACTTAATTTACAGCTTCAAGGGAGGGACGAAGAACTAGCGGAAATGATTTCTGATATAAAAGCATTTATCAAAAAGCTTGAGTTTTGGGAACAAAACCTAATAAAGCGTGATACCAGTCATTTTCCTATTCTTTCAGAAAAGATATCTCAAAATTCATTGGAACCCTATGACAGTAAATATCATGTAGAAATAGTTTCTAAGTTGAAGGAAAACTTGTGTAATTTGTTGTTTCATCTTTCATGGAAATTGATATCTAACAGTTTGCAACTTGTGTTAGGCAGAACTTTGGCGAAGACTTCTCTGCAACAGAAATGGAACTGATTGCGTTTCAAAATGATTTAGCCTTAAAACCATTAGTCTCAGGTACAACATTTATCTGGCCTATAGTAAGTAAAAAAAAATATTCAGTTCTATGTCGTGTTGCGTTGAAAGTAAAAGCGTTATTTAGTTCAACCTATTTGTGTGAATCTGCTTTCTCCAATATGATGATTATTAAGAATAAATACCGCAATCGACTTACAGATGAACATTTGGATAATTGTATTCGAATGGCTGTATCAAACTATACTGCAAACATTAAAAGATTTATCGATGAGCCTGAGTATTAGCCTTCTCATTGAAGTTGAATTTTATATCATCACATGTTTTTGTTTAAAATAGTGCGTGATATTTTTTGTTATTTTTATTCACTTTTATTAAATCGCATGTAACATGCCATTGTGACTGCGTAAAAATCTTGTTTATTTTTCAAACGTCTACAATTGGTAGGTATAGATTTATTCTGTTTAGTTTTAGTTTATTATTAGTATGTATTAGTTCGTAAAATAAATAATGTCGAATAAAACTTTGCATTATTTTATTTAGGTGTGGTTACGTGGCTTAGGAGTAGGTAGTTCACTCTTTATTCCAAAATTATCAAAGTAGCTCAACACATTGAAAAGGTTGGCGACTACTGCTTAGTATCGTTTTCTTTCTCGCATGACCCGGGTTTGTGGAAATACTTGTCTTATCTTCTACCATGCCCCCGAATAATCAACTCTTTTCTATTTTCTTCAACATGGTCTTAATTATATAGTCGAATCGAATTTGCACGTGGTGACGAGGAATTTGTTACTCGCTCTGTATATTCCTTATTGTCTGTAAAGCGTCCCCAACATCAGTATTGAGAGCACTTTATAAACAGGGAGGGACATAAAGAGTTTTGTAAGACCTAGTATTAGTCCCCCAAATATTTTTTCTGTTCTCTTTTAAGCTTAAAAAAAACTTAATTATTATTAATTAACAATCTGAGAAAAAATAGTGTTCCTACAACAAAGAAAAAGATAGAAGAAAATGAGTGCAATAAAAGTTTAAAAAAAGTATATGTATTAGTTGTTTTGGCAAATTTGTTGAAATTAAGTTAAAATATGAGACGGCCAGACTCACAATTAATTGATAATCCAATGAATCGAGAAAACCAAAAATGAATTAAAATTTTCGGAGGAGCAGGTCCTTAAAATCGTAATACTCTTCGAAGAGTTATTTTTCTAGGTTTCTTTAAAGTTATATTTAATTTGTTTTCATTTCTTTAGTTTTTTTACATGTTAGTTTTTATTTTCAAATGTGTTTAAGTGCATTTGTTATTTTGTCATTTTTACTAAAATCTTTAGATTTTCGTCTGCGTTTTCTATGTATTTTTTGGAAATAGATACGAATTTTTTAAAAAAGTTTCTATATATATATATATCTATCTATGTTATCGAAATATTTAGCTGTACAGTTGCAGCGGAAAGAAATGAAAGTCTGGGGAAAGGGTAAACGGCTACCCGACTTCGCCCGACCGAGAGATAAACGCCGTAGCTCCGCCCGTTGAAATTTCTTGGAAATATCTACCTACTCTCAACTGCAGGCATTGCTAATATTACGATACGTAATTATTAAATGTAATTGGCCGACATCAATGAACTTCTTATTAGCAAGAAGTATTATGCATTCTAAATATTATTAATGAAAATATTTATCTTATTCATAATTAATCTTTAGGAAATAATAATTATTTGATGCTCTTTCATAAAACGAAATAAAGGTATAATAAAATAAAATAGTTATTGCGGAACAAAATTATTAAATCTAACTGACGCAGAAAGAAAAGACTTTTAATAAACAAATATTGTAATTACAAATTAAAACAGAAAACAATAATCCAATTATATTGAAGGCGTCTCGGTGTCCATCGTCTATTGTTGGAATAAAACTCGAACAGAAAATAAAAATGCTAAATGTTCTTTTAATACGAAATCGGAATAATTAAATCCGATTTATAATTAAACGGAATGTGATTACAGCCCACAAAATTATTCTGAAAGATTTAGTCCAATTTTATTTGAATCGCATTAAAGAACACGTTTTTCTTTATATTCTTAGTATTCTGCTAATCTGAACTTCAGAGCTATATAAACTTCGATTGTTTAAACATTGATTATTTGCCTTTGTGCCTCACCAAGGAAAGTTGAACGAGCAGCAAATGAGTTTTAGTCAGTTTTATTTTTGATTTTCTGTTTGAGTTGTAATGCAATAGTTTTTATTATTGTTGAATTCTTGGCTTCCGGTTGGAACCGCGTGTCTCGGATTTCTCTACTGCCGACGTTTCGTTCTTCGTTGCAGAAAAACTTCCTCAGGGCTGCTGCTGGTGGTGATGCTGCTGCTGTTGGTCTTGTTGCTGCTTCGCGTTAGTCGTTGAGACTGAACCGGAAGCCAAGAATTCAACAATGGACGACGGCCGCGGAAGCCTTCAAGTTAAGTTTTTATTATTATTATTATTGTTTTTTATTTAAACTTTGCTTAAGTTTTTGCTTTAATATTGTTAATTAATTACTTTTCTTTCAGCAAATTATACTTTTCTGTTGTGGTCTTTTTTGTGATTTTTTTTATTTTACCATTTATTTGTTTTTTGTTTCTAACAATTTTTTTTCTTCTTTCAGCAAATAATCATTTATTTTTCAGAATTTAAATACTTCTTTCAATATGTCTAGTTTTCTGTTTGGATTTTATTGTAATAGTTTTTAATATTTTCATCTTTTATTTAAGCTTTGATTTAATTTTTGTTTCAATATTGTTTTGAGCAAATTAATTTTTTGTTCTGGTTTAATTTTCATATTTTTTATGTATTTTGTTTAATTTTCTTTGATTTTTTTCTGTAAGATGTTCGCGTTGCTTTTTTTGTCACTCTTTTAATTAAACTTTTTGTTTGAATTTCCGTTTGTTTCTTTGTTTTCATCTCAATCAATTATCTTTTATTTTCTTTAGTTTATTCAAAATATAAGTTGTTAGTTTCATTTTTTTTTTGTTACTCTTTTAGTCAAACTTTTTTGTTTGAGATTCCTTCATTTCCTTCTTTTCTTCTCAGTTAATTTTCTTTTGCTTTTTTCTCTAAGTTGTTTTTCTTGTTTTGTTTTCGCTTCTCTGATCACGATCATAATCAAATAAAAATCTAAAGTCTCGCTACTTTTGTCAGTAATCTACCTTTTGTTTTTCTTAGGTTTTTTTTCATAAGTTCTTTGTATTGTGTTTTTTTAATTACTCGACTTTCTTGTTCTTACTTATTTGTTTTCTTTTGTTTTTTGTTTTTGTTTCTCCTCCATTTTTGTTGGTCATTTATTTTTTGTTTATTTCAGTTTCCTTTTCCATAAATTGTTTGCGTTTTGTTCGAATTATGTTTCTTTGTTTTTTTCGCGTGTTTTGACTCTTTCGATAATTTTTGTTTCATTGTTTTCTTTACTTGTTTATTGGTCATCTAACTTGTTTTTCTTCGTTTCTTTTGTAAATTGATTGTGTTGCTTTTTCGACTCACTCTATACTTTTCTCTTTGTTTTCTTCATTTGTTTATTAGTTAACAACCTTTCTGTTTTCTTCGTTTCTTTTTTAAATTGATAGTGTTGCCTTTTTTGAGTTATTCGATGTTTCTTTGCTTTCTTCACTTGTCTGATTCTATAAAAATCAAGAGCTTATTTCTGTCAATTTTTTTATTTTTCTTCATTTTTTTCCGCATATTTACATTATATGTTTTTTTAAAATTTTTCTTCTTGCCTTATTATTATGATTGATTGATTGCCTTTTCAGTCAATCGACACTTTATTTGTTCGCAATTTTATTAATTTCTTTATTTTCTTCTCAGACAATTTTGTTTTTCTTTAATTTTTTAAAATTGTTTGCATTATTCTCTTAGTCACTTTTTTAATTAAACTTTTTGTTTGAATTTCCGTTTAATTCTCTGTTTTCATCTCAATCGGTTATCTCATGTTTTACTTTAGCTTTTTTCTCCATAAATGGTTTGCATTTTGCCCTTTCAGTCACTCGATACTTTTTTGTTTGAATTTTTTTTCTTTGTTCTCTTCGCGTGTTTATCAGTCAACTACCTTTCGCTATTCTTCGTTTCTTTTTTAAATTGATTGTGTTGCCTTTTTTTGACTCATTCGATAATTTTTGTTTCATTGTTTTCTTCACTTGTTTTCCTTCGTTCTTTTTTAAGTTTTTCAACTCACACTATAGTTTTTTTCTTTGTTTTCTTCATTTGTTGATCAGTTAACTACCTTTCGGTTTTCTTCGTTTCTTTTTTAAATTGATTAATAATAATAAGGTTAATTACATTATGTTTCTTTGTTTCCTTCACTTGTCCGATTCTATAAAAATCTAGAGCTTCCAAGGGTTTTAGAGGCTGCGGTGACAATATTTTCTATGTGAAACTAAGGCATATATTTTTAAGTCATCAGTGCTTGATATTCAAGAGAAACTAACAAATCATTTATAAGTATATTATTTGTAATTTACGTCTATTACGTAAACGCCTAAATTCATTATGGAAATACAAGTTATTCGTGGTTAACCATTTTTGCCGATAGTTATTTTTTAGCTTCAAGTTAACGATACTAGAAGCTGTAAATATGCGGATATGAGGATGAACGAGTCTTATACTGTGGAACACATTGTTTAATAATGCCGTAGAAGATATAAAATTTTATGATGCAAAGATTAACATCAGAGCAGCACTCAACAGATGTCCACTAACCATTAAGAATATTATTATAAGGATTAGCCTTTTTGTGGGCAGATCAGACAGACTTTGAGAGGACGACAACGGTCAGCCTTAGTACTGTCAAATTTGCCAAAAAAACCGTAGGATAATAGAAACATTATTGGTATCGATGTTCGATTGGTCTGCATTTGATACAACATGCTCTTCTTTTAGTTCAAATATAATAATATTAGAAACACGCTTTGCGCGCTCAGATGACTCTTGAATAATTTTCTCAGGTTCTACATTATCAAGTTGAGAGATTTTATTCTCTAAATCTACCATATGGTTTTCTAACATTCAAGACGATCAGTAATTGCCTTGAACTCAAGCTGAATAAGAATAATAATCTCTATAACAGAAACAGCTGAAGCAAAGAGTAAAAAAATTGAATGAATAAATAAATTAATAAATTGGATCGATCGCACTCTAAAGGGTTATCCCAACAGTTATAAAGAACAGAAAACACCAATGAAATAGGAAATTATAATCAGATAAGAAACCGGTATAAAATACAAACGGTCTTGCGCTTAACTTATCATTAGCGGGAAGGAACAGATTGAAGCAATTAATATGATGAATAAGGACCGATTATTCGCAAATTTAAGGAAGCAGAAAAATGAGTAATAGATAGATAGGTAAAGGGTAAACTACAAAAGAAGTACGAGCACATACGAAACACGTGCGCTCACTTACCATGCTTCTTTTTGTTTCTCTTTCCTTTTGAGTTATGTATATTTGAAATTTTCTATTAATTTTCATCCTTCAACAAAAATAAAACGCGAATTAAAAACAAAAACAAAACATGGTAGTAGATGATCATGACTATTTCGTCCACAAAATGATACACGGGACAAGTTTCTATAGAAGTCTATCATAGACTAATCATTCATAATTAAACAAACATCTAGGATCAAGTGAGAAGGTTGTAGAGTTTGGGATTTGATCACTACATACTAGAAGCTAAATTATATGTTCATTTGATAGGAAAAGCAAAAATTAAACAACAAATTATGAATAGAAAATATATCATAACAGATGAAAATTGAATACGTTGAGATAAGAATAAAAAAATTAACCAGACGTTCCTAACAAAGTAAACAATCTAAAATGAGAAGAACTACAAAAATTTAAAAGATTAGAAGTACGAACTGAAGAATATCGCAGAAGAACAAGAATAGAAGGCAATGACAAAATTACTCAATTAAAAGAGAAGTGAGCTGTTCTTGTCGCAAGACAAACTTGACAATGTGATCTCAGAATACAAATGGCTCAGGAATGTCACCCAACGGAAAAGCAGTCTCAGAGGAATCACAGTTTATACCTTTTAATGACAAAATTATATCAAAAAGGAAAAATATGTTATTGTTTTATGCAAAAAATTTCCCAATATTCCAATGCAACAAACACGCCCACATATAGACTTCCAGAAAATGGCTTTTACAAATTCTTAACAAAAAATTGTTTTCATTAAAAAGTTTGCAACAAAATTATCCTCCATAATAAAATACCCATTATATTTTCAGTGCCGAATTCAAGATCAAATATAAACAAATTAAAGAGAAGATGAGAAGTGTCATTCTTTTGTAGGGAAGAGATGACAATAGACGAGACTGCATCTTATAATGCGAAATAAAAAAGTTACGCCTAAAAAGGGTGATTTCATATGTTCTTGATGTTATAATATTTTTCAGCAGTCGAACCAAACTACTTCCTGCTAAATCTTGCTTGTGTCTCATCTTTTATTCTTTGATTTAAAAAAAGTGCAAGAGAGAAATAAAATAAAAACAAATTGATATATGAGGGTGATTTCGTATGTCCTTGATGTTATATTATTTCTTTATTAAAAAAAATTCAAGAAAGAAAGAAAATGAAAATACCTGCTTCGAAGCACCGTACAAACTGAGACAAACCCTAAGAGGTGGGTGATTTCGTATGTCTTTGTTGTTATATTACTATTTAGCAGTTGATTCAAAGCATGCATTCAACTGCTTCCTGCCAACAACCTTTCTTTTAATTCGCAATCTTCTTAAATAATATGAGCACAAAAATTTTCCCATCTAGTGTGTTGCTCTCATTTTTTCGGGTATGTTCCTTACTTGATCAGTAAACGACAAATTAACATTTAACCTTGACATAACGTCAACAAATTATAAACAATAATTACAAATAAAATAAAACATTGAAAATAACGTTGAACGTGAATTCAAACAGATGTTAAAAATGGCATCCATTTTCTTCGAAGCATTTTCTAGCTCTTCTGCGACATCCATTAATAATATTTTGCAAAATCTAGGGAGAATTATTTATTTCATCACACTTTTCGATGATTCTTTGGATAAGTTCCTGAAATCCTGCAATACGATAGAATAGGTCCATTCGCCATTGATATTTTGGGCGTTTCGAAAGTAGGATTCAACCATAAAAGATTTTTCTTCCAATGTGAAAATCATTGTAAAATCAAATCAACAAAACTATTTTTTTAAGTTATATTTATTTACTTGTCTGTTTAGGGTACGGATCAAGTGAGGAACATACGTGAACGTGCGAAAAAATGAGAGATAGTACACATGTTACTATAGATCTTAGTTAAATTTCAAATACCAGCAATGTAAAGGTAAAATTAGAGATGGGGTTACATAAAAACGAAAAACCCCTAAGGGTTATAATGATAACGAATAATAAAATAATTAGATAAAGAGGAATGCAAATATGAACAAGCTGACAGATTTCCGAGCGTTAACCGCATTAGAAAAAGAAATCAACGCGTCCATTATCAATTATATGTAAATCGTTCGTGCAACAACACAATAAAAAAAAACGTGTAACTCAGAAGTAAACACGTTATTTTCGTTTTCGCCGCTGATTGACTATTGTTGATATAACTTTCGCCACTTTCTCTCTCGGTCATCTCTTGCGAACGACTGACGTTCCTGCCAGAAAATTTTCGGCACTTTTCCCTGGGATTTTCGCTTTTCGTTCGGGCGATGGGTCAAGGTAAGCGGCATTTACTTGTACGCGAAACATAATTGTCGGCTGACCTTTTTGCGGTGTTCTTGCGCACGTCTTCCTCGTGGCTCGCTAATTACGTGAAGCGCGGAGTTGTGCAAAGAGATTTGTAAACAATGTAAATGTCTGCGCACCCAGAGATGATGCGCGTTTATGTAATCGGCTGGAGTTGTGCGGATGTATTTATTTTACGGACTTTCACGTAATCTACGGGAAAACGACGATGTGATAATATGATTACGATTAGATAATCAGTACGGTCAAATTTAGAAAACTGCAGACCGTTACTTGTTCGATTAAGTAAATATGTAAGTGCAGGTGACAACGCATTTTAATATCCTTTCCCTTTCGTTATTTATGAAATTGTTTAATAAAAACGTGCAAGTTTCGAACGTAGTGGAATTTTATTACATTAAACTACACTCAAAAATCAGGTGCAACTTTTGCGCTTCTCATCTTTGAAAATATTAGAAGTAAAAGTACCCAATACATGAGTCTCATCACCATCACATCCGGTTTCTTGACATATAAAAGGCACGCACATCTTGAACCAAGTTGAAATATTTTAAACAAACTGCACTTTTTTTGTGTAAATGAAAATATACAATAAGAATTTAAAAAAACTATTCAGATGAGACTGAGTAATTCTCATCTCAATTTTGTCACAAGTTATATTGGTTTTAGAGAGTCAACCACCCTCATTTTACTTTAATATACATAAATAACTTGAGATGAGCGACTAAAGTGAGAAACGATTGAGATCAGTCTTCGAGTATTTTCTGAATACGAACCGAAAAAATGAGTATCTCACTGACAATGAGTTGAGATCGACTCAATTTACGACGCTGAATTCAGGCCTTATATTTCCTCTCGAATATAGTTTGGGTTTTCGTCATTTCCAGAAGACTGAAAGTGGCGAAACCTGAAACTAATCGCGACGAAAGTATAAGACTCCAATCCTGAAACATCACTCATACTCAACGCTGACTGACTCAAATTGACAGTTTGTTTGATATTAATATGAAATTTAGAAACGCTTTAATTTTCATTTTAATGATTTTTTGACTTTCTTATACTGAATCCGAATTTCAAGTCAAATTAGAGTCTATATTCTATATCTATATTCGCCGGAACAAAGCATAAGTGAACAGTGTAACTCGACAAAATAAGGCAACAAAATTTTCCAAGAATTTAAAAGTTAATAAAACTACTCAAATTATACACAGCTAAAAAATTCTATTTTTATAACAATTTGAAGTTATATCGTGTCGACACATTTTTAAATGGAATAATGTAGATTTTCTTTAATACATTATAGAGTTCTGTTTCTAATTAGGCTTTAGGTGCACTTTTAGGTCATAAAGCACGATTTAGGTGTCATCTTCTTAGTTGTGCGTACGCATTGGGGGTCCCAAAAATGCATTCAAATTATGTTGTGGAGTGATGACTCGTGATACCAAAAATGCATCTCAATCCGTCATTTACTAATTACAGTAACTGTACTGGTCTTTAATTAAAAGAGAAAGAAAACCGACAAAAGAAAAAATATTCAACTCTGAAAATTATGTTATGTTTTCGTAAGCAGCTCATGTTGAAGATAGCCTCTTGAACCTTCCGAAATTGCGATTCTTTATAGGACTATCTGAAAAAAATCTGGTAGAATTGGAAAAATATACGATGAAAAGATACTGATTTCTTTCATTTACTTGTTACATTGAAGTTTATTATTCAGTAAACACTCTTATCGCCCTTCAAAATTGTTTTTGTTAATATTTGTTTCACACCTAAACCAGTACAGTCCTTATTTATTGATCATATTGTCACTTAATTGATAGATTTGGCAGGAGAGGTCATGGACATGCGGTAAAACAGCATTAAGAAGAAAGTACTACCTCCTACTAGCTACGCCCATGGAATGACTCGTATCACATCCGGCTTGTGTTTCAAAAAATGTGCATTAATTAATTAATCCATAGAAAAAGTAATTATCTAAAGATTCATGCGTCTTTAGATAAATATACACTGAACAGATAGATCGCGAGACAAACGGAAAAGCAAACATACTTTATACCTCTGTTTTATAAAAGCAGGATCGATTTGGGGTATTTTGGTGCAGAAGGTGACACTATGTTTTGCCATCCCTTTAACGATGGAATTGAATAAATTTTTTGCCACCTGAGTGACTGCTTTGCTCAACCAGGCGGACCCTTATCGACATAAGCAGAAGTAGAAAACCCAAAAAATACAACAACAGTTTTTGACCCTTTTTTTTCCCAAGTAGAAAATTGCAAACGCTGATTATCTCCTTTAGTTATTTACTAACACATGCAAGCCTGAAATGACGAGTAAAACACATTTCACATTATATCACACGAGTGGTCTTCATTATGAAGATTCCACGATGGATTTCCTGTCAGCATATTTTGTTTAAGTCCTGGTTGACGATTGGATTTGTTTTACGATCCGCATGCTTTTATAATTTGAGATGACAGTAAGAGCAACAAAAAAAATTTATGGCAACAGAAACGAACTCTCTCAGAAAATGTGAACTAGAAAAAATAAAGAATGACATTATCAGAACTGAAATTAATCTACAAAATATTGTAACAGAAGAGATAAAAAAGGAACAATTAGCTTGATTCATCCCCGAAAAATATTGCAATGGATACCACTGGAAAAATAGACAACGAGAAAACAAGGAGCATTTGAACCACAACGAAAGGAAAACAAATGTCGTAAAATAACTTAATCACTAAAGCAGAGCACGATTTATGGCCAAGAAAAAAAAACGAATGTCAATCGTGGGTGAAGAAAAACAAAAGCAATCGTGAACGAAGAGAAAAAAGTAAAAGCAAACAATTGCAAGAGAACAACAAAATGATAATCGTTTCAATTTCTAATTGAAATCATTAGAAAAAGAAAGTAAAATCAGTTGACTACAAAACAACCAACAAAGGAAAAGGGCATAAAAATGTAAAAAATTAAAAACAAAGTCAATGGAAAAAATATTTTATTTGTTAATATGTTAAGAGGGAAAGAGAGGACGATTACGAAGAAACTAGCGAGGTAAAGAAGAAGAAGTAATGACCATGAAACGCTTAGAGGAGAATATACGCTGTGATAAAAAGTGTTGGAAGTTGAGGGTGGAGGAAAGGCGACAGCTGAAATCTTCTATGTATATATTTTCAAGTTGTTTTTCAAAGTCGCACTTTCGTTACTCAATTTAAAAGAGAAAGTATGCATTTGTACCACGCAGTAATCGAAGTAATTACTTTCATCACTAGTGATAAAAGAAAAATCCTATTGATACCATCCCGGGACTTGGCAAGCAGTAGGTCCATAGTTACTACGATTGCTTTTTCTTTGATATCTGATGGAATACGCTGAATATCTAAATAACTTGGGAAAGAATTGTATATATAACGTGTTATTAAAGTGCTGGATTGTTCAACGAAAGACATTTCCAACACGAGCGACGGTGAGCAGCACTTCCATAACATGTAATGTAATGTACTATTTCCAAGCGCAGTCGTCTCTGTTCCTTACAATTTTTTCTTGATCTCGTTTTTCTTTTTTGGTCCTATCTGCTTGGAAACGCTAATGATATCGTCTGGATTCTTGGAGGACGACGTCCCAAGCAGTGGAGTAATGGATGCCGAAGACAAAGTTGATGAACTTTTTTAGATGTATTGCATGCGCTGTTCCTACTCTATTCTTTTACCCCAACTGGCTTCGAAAGTGTCATTGAATATACAGGATGTTCTTCAACTTGATGCAAAAAAATTAATGGCGTATGTGGTACGAGATATTCTCACGAATGCATCAAAATTAAAAGGAAAAAGAAATGAAAAAAATCATACCGACATCCGGCAATTCTCTGTGAAATGTTTAGAAACGCTGGACGCAACGGACGGTGATCTTCACTCACAATAAGTGTTCAAAGTTCCCCCCCTGCGCGAGACGTAAACAGAGGTCGGCTCATCGAAACTGGGATTCACATGTTCGTCTATTGTACTTACTTCTTTGGCGTACTCTAGAGTTTTTAAATGTCCCCACAGATAAAAATCTAATGGATTAAGGTCTAATATTTTCTAATATTTAAATTTACATCCTCTAGGAGTTCCGGCAAATTAGTTTGCAAGAAAAGTAAATATACCATTTCGTCCAAGCGATTAGGTAAAACAAATAGACCAATTAAAGTGCTGTTTAAATACCTGCACACAGATTGACCGAAAAGCGTTGTTGAAAACTACGGCGCCGCATTGCGTGAGGATTTTTTTCTGACCACTTGTAAATATGATATGTCGTAACGCTGTGCATGCAAACGTCTTTCTGCCAACGCATTTTGACCACATTCGCCGTAAATTAAAATCATGTCCACAAGAACAGTATTGGAAAATTCAGCTATGTTTTCAACACGACAAAGTACAGCTTATAACTGACCCACTTAACAGCCGATGCTGACATCAACAAATTTCTCCGAGGACGTAATAAGTTATAAACCAGGGACTATCAAACGGTTTCATCGTTCGCCAAAAACGTCTCTAATATTTATTAATCAATTGTTATACAAAAAGTGCTTCATTCTATCTCTTTTAATGTAAACTTTTACTGGTTTCATTTTTTATATGAAGTTAAGAAACACCCAGTATTTGGAATGTGAATGATATCTCGACAATGGTGACACAAAAGACGTGGATGTGGTGGTGTGTACTTCTGACAATGAGTGTACAGAAGGCGTATGTGTGCTTCCGACAATGACTGCACAAAACACGCTGAAGTGGGCAACGTTCTCGTTTTTATAGGACTTTTTCGTAGCAGGGATACTTCATTGGTCTAAATGTGTAATCGAATCACATATGGCCAGAACTGTATCTTATTCGTCAGGAGGCCGTCTTTTTGTGTTGTCTTAGTGACCAAATTTGTAGTTGCGGGTCAATCATGAACGAATGCGGTTTCACTTTAATTCGTCAAGGTCGGCCTAAATTTTGTTTATTTATCACATCGTCATCGTCGTTTTCTTACGTAATTATCTGCGTGATGCTTCGCCTATATTTGTCTATATGACATTAACTGATGTCAATCTGACGTTTCTTAATTTCTGTTACTTTGACGTTTCAAATATCAGTCACTTTGACATTTGTCAATTTGATATTTTTGATATTTGTCATTTTGACGTTCGTTGTAATTTGTCCTCGTGACGTGCTTCGTTAGGTGCTAAGCAAGTGCGAGCCCCACAGATTCAATCCATTGTGTGCGTGTGTTCAACAGGATTCAGCGTTTCAGCAATGTGACAAGCGCCAGCTGATTTGTTGCATACATTTTAGATGATTTTCTTTGCTCTCAAAATGTGATTTTCTTTTGCTTCTTCATTTTTCTCTCAAACTCAGATTCCTTCTTTTACTTCAACTACATTCAACTGCAAGTGAAAAATAACTACATTTGATTATGCAGCTGGTTTTGCCTTTCTCAGCTCCTTCGTTCTTCCAGTTCTTTCAGCATTTGCATCTTGAGTTTCTTCCGAAATCATCTTTCGTCGTGCTTTACTTCGTTTGCTATTTGCCTTTCAAATGCCTTCTCTTTCTTATTATTCTCCTGTTTCTTCACCTTTTCTGTCATTTTTAGGCACCATGCACGGTAATGGCGTTCTTTAGCTAGCGTAATCGTTTATGCAAAAAGACCTTAATGGATAGATTTGAAAATTCTGCTTTAAATACTTTTTTACTTACACATTTTAAAAAATTTAAATTAGCTTCTCTTATTCTATAATATTAAGGCACCACGTCGTCTTCTTCTTAATTTTGCCTTTGAATTGTTAAAATCGTATATTTTCCGTCACTTTGATGAATACCAATTTTATTATTTTAGTCAAAAGAGAAATATAAAAAAAATTAAAATCCAATCGAGTACAGTTAGGATGATGTCGAATTATGTCGTAAGAAGTATCTCGCCGAATGACATTCAAAACCTCCATAGCTTTTTTCTCTACAGACTTTAAAATAACAAGAGATAAAAAAAACTGACCCGTATTCTCATCCCGCGATTAAAGTTATGTTTAACTAAAGTCGTAATTAAAATAAACAAGAAACCTTATAGCTTTATGTTAATTTAAAGTACAAGAGAGTGACGAACGAGCGTTGTTGCTATGGGAAATAAACATGTTATTAAATTAATCATAGGATTAGAATACGGGCCACTCTGTTTATACCCCTTTAAACCATAAAACGTATATTAAAAATATTTTACTGAATTATTTTTGAATAGGCAAGCTTTCAACCAAATCTGCAATTTTCGTGTAAAAAAAAACGACGCAAGGTCAAGTGGAACAAACAAGCAAAACTATATAATAGCTATACATCTGCCATCTGTAAATAACATTTACAATCGTTGTGAAATTCACCAAAACTGTTCTTGCTCAGGCTTCCTTGATTCTTACTACCCAGCGGCAAATAAATTTGTTGATTCACAACGTACCTACCGTTTATTGTAATGAAATCACCGTTTCTGTGAATTTCTGTTAGAAAGTTGGCTTCAAGATTAGTAAACAAATGCATAATGCAGGACGTGTTTTGGGGAACGCCCTGAAAACCTGACTGAACTGCGATAATCTTCCTCGTATGCGCCCGGAATCGGCAATTGATATCATTTCACTCGTGCCGCCTCTGCCAAACGTTGAAATTTATGTTATTGAATTTTAACTTTACCGATTTTCCTAGAAAGTAACCGTTTTACTTGCTTACACCAGGAGAAAGCAACATTTTCCAGAGACTTCAATGCTAGATTAAGAAACGAACGCAGGGATGCATTCAGCAATCTTTAACGTCGCCATAATGTTTTCGTTAGAAACGTTGGATTTAAAAGAGCAATTTATTCTTTAAACAAACTTTAACAACAAATTACATTATTTAAAGAATCTTTTTAACACATTTCAATAAAAAGTCTTGAACTCAAACATACACAATTTTGTGTATTTTGTTTTGAAAGCAAAATTCGTTTTATGTTGCCTACTCGGACTAACATCATTATGCATCATTTTCGATTTTCCTTTTCTTTTCCTAATTGTGATGAACCAATTCAATTGAAGAATTATGCAATGCGGAAAAATCCGCAGAATAATAAAACGAAATAGAATTGTGATTAGAGCTCTTTGTTAACAATATTTATTCCACTCTCCTCCTCTTTTGAAAGGAATCTGAAAGTAAAAGATGAAGAAAAGATCCATAAAATGAAATTGCGGAGCGAATTTTGGAATGTGAAACGGCCCCAAACAATAACCAAGACGAAATATTGTAAAAAATAGAAACAGAGTCTGGAAATCACGGTTAAAATAATCTTCATATCCCTTTCTCTCTAAAAAAAACTTGAGATATGAATTCTACTTGGAAGGTAGCAATAATGTTGTGTCAATTTTAAAAGTGCTAAAGAGGCATCAGAGTGTTGGACTAAAAAGAAATGGAAACAGTAAATGGTCAACAATGTCGTCCTTCTCTTTTTTTCAACCCTGCCAAAAATGATCTTTTAACCATCCAATTCGATATACTGGGTGACTCGAAATCATTTATCTTCTTTTCTTTTAAATCTACTTCAAGTTTTACTTTTTGCTTGTTTATTTATTTTTAAATTTAAATTCGTTTTACCTTCTTCTACGTGGTCATGCAATTACTTCTTAATATCTGGATATCTTCACTCAGGGACTTTGATGATAGAGAGGGGTGGGTTGTAAAAAACAAATCGCTGATTGAAAATCACAAAAACCAAAACAAAACAGTAAAAATTTATTCGGACGTTTGTTTACTGAACAGCACCTTACACGTTTTTCTCTGCACGAGTTTCCGGATTTATTACATTTGTTTTAAACGTTTAAAGTACAAAGAGCCTACTATTATTTACAGTATAATAATATTATTATTATTATGTCCTTAAAAAAGAAGTTGTATTTTCATATACTAGGACTGAGTTTTTGGGGGGGTGTTTTTTCGTTCATTAACTCCTGGTGTTAAATCTCCTGCCTGTCCTGGCTGGTGCACTCGTGGAAGGTTGATCGTTGGAGGCCTCGTTGGCGGCGTCGTTTTTGTTGAATCTCCTCCGGGCGGGCGTCGAGGCGCGGGAGGGCTTCGGCGTCACGGGTTCCGCCGGCGCGTCGGAGTTGTCTGGCTCGGATGGAACTGGTTTCGAATGAGATTTATCTGTAAATACAATTCAGAATTTATCGAATATTTGCAGGGGAGAAGAAGGGGAATGTGATTTTGCGTAAATTGCGAAAACAGGTTCTCCTGTGAAATGTTAATTGCCTTCAGGTTTCGATTTATTAGCACCGCATTAAGTGCGGTAGCCGTCGTTTTAAGCAAATTAGCCGGGCTATAAATAGCCCGTTTTTTTCAGCTTAATCAATATTTGTGGAAGCTGGGAGCAATTTTTTTTTTCAGTCGGGTCACCTCGAGCACAAACTGAATTCTTTTTCACTACTTATTGATGAAAACCTTTTAATAAATTGCAATTTAAAATTTGTTTGTTTGTTTTGTTTGTGTTGATTTTGTTAGGTCTTTACTTACGTTATCTATCATCATAACGTTAGATACAGAAAGAAGACGCCCTTGATTAATACGATTCATAATGCTAAGTAAAAAAATTGAAAATTTAATGTAACGAAAGTAGTCGAAACAAGTGTTATAAGTTGTTTAAAAAAGAAATAGAGAAAGCTCTCCAGAAAACAAAGGAAGAATGTCTGAGAAGGTGTTAAAAATGAATCCGGGACAGTTGCGAACCTGAACATTTGCAGAAATGCCCAAAAATTGCACAATTAAATTGTATTTCAATATTTGCTCCCCTATACTAACCTTATACACTTTATAAAAATGTATACAAAATTTATAACCAAAATCATTTCTTAAAATGAAATAAATTATTATCGAAAGAAAAACGCCTTTTTTACGTCCTTGCTTGATGATACAATATCATTTTATAAAAAAATAGAATAATAACAGATTCTTCTTACAATTAGTAAAATTAAAAAAAAATACTCTTGGGCAGTACATACATTACAAAAAGTAATAGAAAAAAAGCGCTGTCTCACATTATGGTAAGAAATTTGACGAACATTTTTTGAACAAGCGATGAAATCTTTTCTTATTCGAAATCTTAGTGTTCTGATTCGGCAAATGTATCGAGAGTCCAAAAACTAATTTTTAGTTAAGTTAAAGCAAAGAAATAAATACTTTCTTTGATAGTCCTGAAAATCTGTGGATTTTACGACATGGCTTAAAGGAAGAAGGTTTATATTCTTTGCAAAATTCAATTAGAATTTTTTCTACAACCTTATTAGCTCCAAATTTACTGAAGACTGTTTTGATTGCAATTCGTATATTGCTCGCTACGGCTATGACGTCTTTACTTCTTTTATACCTTTAAGTTCTTTTTTGAGATTCTTTCCTTATTCTTTGACAATCTTTTTTTATTTAACGAAAGCTTTTGATAGTTTCTAATTAATTATTTTAATTCTAATTAAACGTGTGTCGGTGCTATAGTTATGACTAGCTGATCACTTACTTTATTTTATTTACCGTATTTCTTACTATTTCAAGTCTTGGCCAATTCCAAACGTGGGAGTTTTTGAACACTTTATACTTTTTTTATCATTTTAGAAATTGTGAGGATTACGTGGCTGATAGAAAGAAGGAGTTTTGTTTTTTTTTTGCAAAATTCAATTAGAATTGTTTTACTACCTTATAAGCTCTATGCTCTTAGCCTCAGCAAACCATTAAATAATATCATTTCTCTCGCATTGCAACTACCAAGTAAAAGTAAACAGTTCGTACCTTCATTAAACATGTTATTAAATTAATCATAGGATAAGAATACGGGCTAATGATTTTATGTATGCCGATGACACTTTAATTGTAGTTACCGGGCAGAATTATGACTGTGCAATGGAGAAAGTAAAAGTTGTCATTAATGACTTTAGTCGTGGTGCCATTAATATTGTCTTATTAAAAACATTGAAAAAATAGATTGCGTAGAATTTCACTCTAAACATAAAGTACCGAATACCCCTTGCTTTACCATTGATGGTACTACCATAAAGTATAGTGATCAAGTTACTTTTCTTGGGGTGATAGCTGATCAACACTTAGGACATGGAATTGTCACACAGATATCTATGTAAAAAGCTAATCTAATACATCTGAAGAGGTCTCTGAATATTTCTTCATTATTGTATGTGTTTTATGCACTTACATAACATATGTCCAATAATTATTGTAGTTCTGGGGGGCTACATGAATGTAGATTCTTACTTCACGTCGTTAAATGGACGTCTCAAATGCTGAGTGACAACAAGTAAATTTGAAACAACAATTACTTTAAAAAAAGTTTGATTCCGCAGCCACAGAATTACAATAATTATTGGACGCCCATTATTTTGCTTCGAGTTATAATATAAATATATAGGAACCACTATAACACAATTTTTTTTTATAAAAACTATTAACGTTTACACATGAAAACATATATGAATTTACGACATTCACTCACGTTCATAACTGTGATACTATGATACAAAAATGTCTTAGTAAGCATTAAGCACTTAAATGCATTCTATTTTTGAAAAAATTTCTAAATGCTAAGTCGTTGGTCTTTAACTTTATGTACCATTACTTCCTGATCATCTAAGAATTGAAATAATAATACTGATGATTACTGATGAGATGGCACTGAGTGAGGACTTACCAGTCAAACACGTCAGTGGACTTAATATCAGCCGCGATGAGAAATTTAATTTGTATTTGTCAGCAATTGTGAAATTGTGATTTTATACATAACGTATTCCGTACTTTAATAGAAAGCCAATTTGGTTGAGTTTTCTATATTTCAATTCTCAGGAACTCTACCATAGCATTTCGTCCGCATAAGATATGATTTTTCTCCTTCGTCATCCTATTCAACTTCCAACTTCTTTATTTTAAATTTTTTCTAACGGTAATGGAAAGAAAGATTTGATTTTGGAAATAAGAAAGAGTTTGATTGTATTTTACTGATAAAAATATTAAAGGTTAGTACTTACTATTGGAAGCTTGCTCCCTCCTGCGCTTCAGTGCGGCCAAGAGGTCATCGTTGCTCCTGAAGGGCCTGACGATGCCGCCCTTCAGCAACCTGGGAGATTCCGTCGTCGAGCTGGGCTCGACCGGAACTTCGTCGACGATTTCCTCCTCTTCCGCCACGGCTTCCTCTTCCTGTTAAACATACATCACATTAATATTTAACTCATATTTAACTCTCACATTACTACATTGGAAGAAAAGTTTGTTTTTTCTTAATTAGCGAAAATTCGATTTTCATTCTTACAGGAAACGTTGAAATGAATGTCCGAAATGAAAATGTAAAGATAAAATTAACGACAAAGGCAATGAAGCAATAGGAGTGAGAAACTACACTGAGAGAAGCTTAGATAGCAAATAGTGGATACACGAAAGAAAAAACAAAACAACAATACAAGTGAACGATTCATAAACAATCAGATGCATATACAGGCGATAAAATAGATAGAAAGCGAAAATAGTGGCAAACGAAAAGTACACTCCTTGTGTTTTCTTTCTTATTTTTGGTTTAATGATGCTGAAAAGAAAGTTAATAAAGTTTTAACTGTTCTGAATACCATTAAATTTACTATTAATAACAGAGCTTGACGTTTCGATGTTACAAAATAGATTTTGCGGAAATAAAACCCAGTGCAGAAACAACAAGCGTTATCTCTAACAACTTCCGCCACAAGTCATTAAAAAAAGAAATTAAACTTAAGGTGCTATCTTTAGTAAAGAAATTTCAAACAATTTCTTACTTTAATTTTAATTAGAAGTTACTTCCGGTTGAGGCACATGTAATTTGAGTCATTAAGCCAAAAGTCGCTTTAAAAAAAATTTGTATTTCAACACTTATAGTGTACAAACAATTTCCCGAATGTGAGAGAACAACTTCATCCAAACTTTAATCGGAAGTCACTTCAGGCAAAAGCATAGATGTAATTTGAGTCATTTCATCCAGAAGTCACTTTTATTTGAAATTTGTATTTCTGATTACGATGTCATCTTCGGGGAGACAAATTCAAACGTTTCCCTAATGTAAGTATGCAACTTCATCCAACTTTTAATCAGAAGTCATTTCCGGCTGAAGTATACAAGCAGTTCGAGTCACTTAAGCCAAAAGTCATTTTAAAAAGAAATTCGCATTTCAACACTTGTGGTGTTATCTTCAGTAAAAAAAAAGTTCAAACAAATTTCCCGATTGTGAGAGCAACTTCATTCGAACTTTAATCAGAAATTACTTTTGGATGAAGCCACTCTCTCACAGTAACTTCATCCAAACCTTAATCAGAAGTCACTTCAGGCTGAAGCAGAAATGTAATTAGAGTCATTTAAGCCAGAAGTCATTTTTATTTGAAATTTGCATTTCGACGATTCGAGGAAGGAAATTCGAACGTTTTTCTAATGTAGGAGTTCAACTTAATCCAAACTTTAATCAGAAACCACTTTTGGCTGAAGTATGGATGCAGTTTGCGTCATTTAAGCCAAAAGAAATTGCTATTTCAACGCATATGTTGTCATCTTCAGCAAAGAAAATTCCAACAATTTCCCGAATGTGAAATAGTAACCTCATTAAACTTTAATCAGAGTCCAATTCCATCCAATTTTGTAATCAGAAGTGACGTCTGGGTAAATTTGGATGCATTTTGAATCATTTTAGCAAAGAGCACGTTTATTTAAAATTTGTATTTCGATAGTTTGACGCATCTTCAGTAAAAAAATTTAAACGTTTCCCGAATGTAAGGGTGCGAGCCCATCCAAACTTCAAAACAAGTCGCATGTATATAAAGTATGGCTGCAAAGTGAGTCATTTAAGCCAGAAATTTGACTCAAGTTACATTTTCTAAATTCGGGGCATCCTTTACTATCCTATTCTATTATCACAGTTATCGAAATACGTTTTAAAATTAACTTGAACGCTTTCGCGATCATTGTCCTTCTTCTTCTTATGGCGCTTTACAAACGAGAGCCATAAAGGAAACCAAAGTGTAGATAAAGAGATTGTTTATTTAATTTTGTTGTAACTTGCAGTACGGATACTTTCATACTTCACTCATCGACGACTTCCTGTTAAGGAACACGAATTTTAAGAAAGGACCTTCCGGTTCGACCGGAAATCGCCTATTCGCGAACCAAATGAATCATGACTGCGTGGGACGAAAAATTCCAGAGCAACGAAAGCGTCGCTCTCACCACGTCGCCGCCACGGTGACGTACCGTTTACAGGGTCCACACAAAAGAAAGCACGATTTTATCTTATCGTCGGCGACCATTAGCCGGGAATTATTAATTACAAGCAAGCGCCACTCCTTTCCGGCCGTTCACAGGGGCTATTATGATGGATGTCGTCGTGTGCGCGCGCGGAGAAATTCGCTCGTGTGTGTGTGGGCAAGCCCGTTTCAAAATTTCCTCGTCAGCACCCGGCACTTACTCAACGCATGTTTATTTATAAAAACGATTTTTACTGCGAGCTTGTAGGTGAAATGGAATGCAAAATTTTAAATATTATGTAATTACCATTGGTAAAGACAAATATTTCTGGCACGTATTATATAATCGCCCTGTATACGTGTTAAGGGTGCACGTTATTATTAAAGATGCAAAGTTTTAGCGAGTTGGCGCCCAACGTGGGGCAATTTTTTTTTTTAATTGTCTTAATATGATCACGTACCGGTGGTGGTGCTGGTGTAGTTGTGGTTGATGTGGGTTTGGCGGCTGCGTTCCTTGAAAGGGGATTCCTCCTGTTCAACAAGGGATTAACCCTCGCGGTCGGTTTTGGTGGAGGTGGCGGTGGTGCGTCGGCTTCATCCTCGTACTCTGCATATTCCTCTTCGTCGGCGGGTCTAGCCGAGCAAGCTGCGACGAGAAACACTATTCCAAGGACGGCTCTATAATAAAACAACGCGGATTAGTAAGGATTGCAACGAAACGGGTTATGTTTATGATTCTGCGAAGCTTTTAGCAGACGGTGCCATCGCGGTTGAGGTACCGAGGCAGTGAAAGTCGTGTCAAAGGTCAACTAACCGCATTGTGATGTCGTGTTGAGTTGTACGGTAATTATCGTTCATACTGGGAAAAACATTGTTTGATTGAATTCGAAGAGCATTGAAACTATAGCTGATTTCCTTCCTGTGAACTATTTAGGTGTAACGAAGAAGAATTTATTATTACACCTGAGACCTGAAGAGTTTTACAGTCATCAGTGAAGACCTCATTTTCTATTTTATTTTATTATTAAAAATTGACCAACGGAGATGTCGTCATTGTGGTGAGGCCAAGGCCAAAGCGTGTTTACCTGACCTAAGATTAAGTAACAAATGTGTTGCTAAATTAAAGAAAATTATCGATTGGTATAGGCGAGATATTAATTTTCGTATCAATTTGAACCCACTTGTTCTAAAAAACTTGCTGTTTTACATCGATTACCATTGTAAAGTGACTTCAGAAAGTAAGAGAGAATTTTTTACTGTACAAAAAAAGCCAATTTTTATAACTAAAACAATCTGAATTTCTTGAATAAAATGCCTTAGGTGTAGGAATCTTGATGCGAAAAGCTATTCATGATATAATAATAAATAATAGCAACTTCGGAGAAATGGTGAAGCTTTTATTTGTATAACGTAAAACTGAAACATTATTTTGACCCAAAATTATAACAAAAGAAATTTTCGACATCGACCTATAGATGGCATATCACATCACTCAGTCTACGAACTACCAACTGACCGTGAATTGCTTTCTGAGACAAGATGAGAATTATTTGGTTAAAGAAAAATTAATTTAACTTTGAGCGCCCGCTGTTTAGAATAAACTTAAAATGTTATTTAGTTTTAAAATTAAAACAAAACTGAAGGAATAAATACTGTGTACTCTAGTGGATAGATGGCGTCCTCAATGGTTTCAGTTTTAAATAACTAATATAAGTTAATCGCAGGACACGATTTTTGACACACTTAATACGTGTCATAAAAACTTTGATTCTTGAAATTTCAATATCTTGTTATGTGTAATAAAAGAAATTTTGAAGGTTAGCTCATTGATAGCGTGCTATGTTAGTAACTCCATCTACAAAGCGTCCTGGGAAGTATCCTGGGAACACTTTAATTTTAATAGATTTTCGACATCACATCCTGTACGTATTTTGGCGAAATTGATGAAAACTCTTTGACTTGAATAGATTTTCGAAATTGAAATAAATATATTTTTGAAATTGAATTGTCTTAATATGTGTAACAAAAATAATAAAAACTCCATATATTAAGCATCTGCTTTGGCGAGGAAAGGGCGAGAACTTTAATAGATTTTTGAAATTGAAATGAATAATCAACTAGAATTTTTGAACGTTAGTCCACAGATGGCGTGCTGTGTTACTAACTCCATCTATATCACACTTTGCACTCTACTTTGGCGAGAATCGAAGAGAACTCTTTAGCTTTCATAAAATTGTAGGGGCGAGTTCAGCACGCCTGGGTATGTCTGCAAATTAAATTTTTGCTTTAATCAATAATAAGAAAGAAATTGTAAAAACAAAATTTTACGTTAACTAATGACTTGATTGTGTGAATCAATGTACCTAATTTTTTTCCACTTATTCATATTACAAGTTTGTGTTTTCGTAAATTCTTTCGTAATGTTTTTATGTTCCTTAATTGCTTGGTTTATTTCTTCTGGTACTTAACATGTTTAAACTTAAACTTCCTTAATCTCAGCGACTTGCATTTCTTTCAATGTCTTTGTGCCTTTGGCCAAAATACTCTGAGATTCTTCATTTCCTGTACTGTTCGTTTATCCTTTTATTTTTTCGAATTGTATTTCTCTTTTTCTCTGCTTTAATTTCTGTGATCAAACCAGCGATTCTGATGATGTTTGCCTACCGTTTCGAAACTGACCAGCATCTTTTTTCACTTTCAAGAAGAAAAATGCAAATGGCCACAAGCTAAGAAGCTACCATGTGAAATATCTTTGTGTAACTGTCATCCTTAAAGCTCTACAATATGAAAGAGATATTTTCAATTATCTCTTTCCCACTTTAGAGTTTGAGGAAGAACCACTTCGCCACAAAACAACAAGATATGTTAAGTCTAGCTGATAGTATAAAGAAAGAGAAGATCCAGGAACCTCTCAAACATATTGGGAGTATCTAACTTGATATAAATACGAACCCAACAAACCAGGCCAATAAAAAAAATGTGTAACTTAGAAGGACAAGACTAGAAAAAAAAACAAAGAGGAAACGTATATAGAATGTGAGGAGGAAGGTTAATATGGAAAACGATTCTTAAGAAATGAACACAGTGAATGAGGCTAGACAAACAGAGATAGGTAACTGTCCAAACCACGTTTGGTAGACGTAAGTCCAGCTAGAGTAAATTAGGGATTCAAATAAGAGTGTACAATGAAAGCTAGAAATCATTAAAAGAGGGAGAGCGCTGCGATGGTATGAAACTTGGAAGAGAGGGCCCAATGAATTTGTACATTGGTTACCACCTGAAAGTAATAGAAAAAAGGAGAAGAAAAGCGAATATGGTGTAAGAAATGTGATTCATTAAAAATAAGGAGAGTGCCATAATGCAATGAATACGTTCCAATGGTGAAGCAAGAAAATTCTGTCTTGGCCTCCACTAGAGAACAGAAGTAAGGAGGATAAGGAGAAAAATTAGACTTTGCTTATAAAAAAATATTTGATTTGTAAGCAAGAAATCCATCGTAAAAGGAAAAGCGCTGCGATGATATGAAGATGCCTCAGAGATAGACTGCCTTCCTGCAAAACCAAAATACAAGTGGTTTCTCAAAGATAGAAGAAGAAATTCTACACTGCCTACGACCAGAAAATGGTAGAAGAAGAAAATAACAAAAAGAAGAAGATTGATTCATCAAAAAATAAAACACGAGAGCGCCGTAATGGTTGAATATATCCAAAGGAAGAAATTTCTATATTGGCTGCTACCAAATAGAAGAAAAAAAATGGTTTTTTTTTAACTAGAAAAAGGAGAGCACTGCGATGAAAACGTTTAAAAAATGGAAGAAGGCTTAAAGAAATTTTTAATGCCACTTGTAGGAAGTAGGAGAAGTTGGAAGAAGCAAAAACAAGAAGAAATCAAACCTACGATTGTGGCTTTAGAATAAACTAGTATTTTCAGGAAAAAAATAATCTCTTATGTCCCAAGAAAATTCTACTTTGGCTGCCACTAGAAATGGAATAAATGGAAAAGGTATTTGTCCAGGAGTATGGTTTGTGCTCAAGCTTTAAGCTGTGAAGATCCTGGAGCAGTACAATTTGCTGCTAAAGTATTCGAAAACGGTCAAAGGATGAAAGAAATAGCCCAAGAGAATTCCAAAAAGACGAAAAAGAAAAAAGTACACGACTAGGAGCTTGGTTCTAAACTAAACCACTCTTCATTTTCAAACAAAATATTTCCCAAAAGAGATTTTTTAATGCCATAGGATTACGAAAAAGCAAATCCTTCAGCAACGAGAAGACCCACTTTAATCGAGGAGTACGTGATTTCTTGACATTTATTTCGCCTTTTAAATGCTAAATGCAAATGCACTTGCCGACCGCAAGAAACCGCAAGAGTTCGAGCTCGACCTCAAAAAATCTCCATCATAATTTCCAAATGATTTTCTTTTTGCTAAAATGATCTGATGATGTTACATTATGGAGTCAACCCTGTTTTAATGCACAATTAAAATGTCGTCAGAGTTAATTGCTCTTGCACAATCATCTCTTGGGCATTTATGTAAGTGTCGTTATTTTACGACGGCTTTCTCCATAAATCTATCGATTTTTCGAAGACGATTATACGAACCTGCATTTAACTTTATGAGTTCGAAAATATTTTGGTTGGTGTGCGTTTGCGGAGTGTGGTTTGGGTTGAGGAATTTGTGTCGCGCCGCTGGTGCCTTATGGAACAAATACTTCTGACCGCCGACCGGTTCGGTCGAAAACGCGTTTCGAAATCGCGCGTACACTTGTACCACTGACCAATATTCCCTCGCCAAAGAGTTTTGAGGCGATCGATTAGCACGTTTCTCGACGCAGGATAAGTTGACATATAACTTCACGGTCGCCTGTAATGCCGCTGCATTCCTTTCACTCAAATGTCGTTCGTGATTCGTCGATGTGAAGAGAATTTGCACGATTGTTAAGCTTTGGTTTGGCACATTCTTCTCAAAAAGAAAAGGTACTCCTAATTGGTAAGCATTTATGGAATTCAAAAAAATTAAAACTCGATGCATTCAATTAAAAGACATCACAAAATAACGAAAGAAAGGAGAAAAGGGGAATTTTGTGGAAAGGACACAAGAAAAAAAAAATGGGAAAAGGAAGCGAGTTTCAATTCGAGGTCAGAATTTTTTGAAAGAAATTACGAGCCTCATATTTGGACACAGTTTAAGGAACAATTAAATATTTTCCAAAATGGCATTAAATCCAGAATTTTCTTGAATCGTATGGAATGATTTGTTTTTTTTTCAAGGAAATTAATTAACTAAAATGATCTAGCCATCTTTCGGGAGTGAATGAATGTAGAGTAGTGAAGAACCTGATGGAAACAAAAAGGGTCGAGAGAAACCTGGATACTTAAAAATCTGAGGGTGAGTTGAGTTGAGATAAAAAAATTTATAATCAAAGACAATCAAAAGCTTCAAGTCTTGGTTCGCGGAAATCGCTTAATCTGAAAGTGAAGGTTTCACAGAAGGTTTGAGTTCTTGGAAGTCTGGGATAGAGTTGGATTGCAATAAAAAAATTATACTTCTGCGAGTCTCTTGATCTGAAATTTAAAGACTTCACAAGGAGACTGAATTCTTGGAAATCTGGAGACAAATTGCGTTGAAGTAAAAAGTTTTGCATCTCTGCTGTTAATCTGAAAACTAAATTTTTCAAGAAAAGGGTTCTTGGAAGGGTTCTTGGAAGTTGGATTTTGAATTCTATCGGGATAAAAGCATTTTGCTTCGTTCAGTGTTTATTAATCTGGTCAATCAACGGTCTTAAGAGAAGACTGGTTTTTCGAAAGTTACGGGATAAGTTGGGTTGGGATATATGAAAAGTTTTGCTCTCAAAATTGTCGTAAAAGAAAAACTCGCCAAATTAAAAATGTCAGGGTCGTTAAAGTGAGATAAAAGGGAAAAAATAGAAGTGATCAAGAGCGAGGTAAAAATTTGTTATTGTTGTTATAAAGAATCAATCCCCGATGGGCAGACTTATCTGGCACGAGAGAGAGGAGCCTACTAAATTGGAAATAACAAAGTAGGAGACATTAGAATATAGAGAAAGAAAGATGATAGAGATGAAGTAAAAGTCAGAGTATTTGGAGAAAGAAAATAAATACCTTAAATTGTTGAACTCAAATGGAGGTTTCATTGCGATTGTTTTAAAATCAAAGAAATCGTCGTCGAAAACAGTTGCACAAAAGCAGCAAGTATCAAAAAAACAAAGAAAGAGATGATAGAAGGACAGACAAAAATTGAGCAAAATCTACTTCAGAAAACCAAACAGATTTGAAAATCGAACAAATCAGTCTGATATCTTCTCTATAGTAATTGCAAATGGACGACGTTAATCAGAAAGTGAAGGCCTTTTAAGTGGCCTTATAACATGAAACTAAGAATCCTGAGAGAGCGTTTGAGACAACGAAAAATAGGAACCTGGTAAGTGTAGATTAGCCATACTTAAGGAAAGAAAATAATGACAAGTGCCTGAAGAGGATGAAGAAGGTTATTTGATGCCTGCTTAGAGTCCTTCATTTAATTTAAATTAAGAAAATTAGTCCAGAGAAAATACAGACGCCGGAAGGGGTAAAAAAAGAAAAAGGTTGCTTAGATTTCTCGTTTGTCAAGTTGTTGTCCCGTTGATTTCAGCAAGAAACCCACCATTCAACATTAATTTGGCTCGAATTTAGAGAAATCCAAATCTTTCTTGCGAAAATTTGAGAAAAACTATACCCCAAATAAAGAGAGGCTCTCAATAGAGACGAGGAATTGTTTTTAGAATGCTGCAGTTTACTGAAAAGTAGCTCGAAGGTGTCTAGCTATTCCAAGAGGTCTTCTAAGAACATGACCAATAACTTTGAAATGAAGCCCATAGACGAACCTGATTGGTTGGAACAAAAATCTTTCTCCGCCAAAAACCAAGAGTTTAGAAACGACGCTTTCTCGGATTCTTGTCCGAATACGCCTCTGGGTGACGGATTCGGAAATGAGTATTCCAACATTAATTCTAACACAATAGCTAGTGATTGGAACAGCAAACAAAAAGATCAACAACAACAGCAGCAGACCATCGCAGTGAAAAATCCGATTTTTGAAGATATTTCTTTGGATAATAGCAAAGAGAGCGGCTGAATAACGAACAGAATAGTGAAGGTCAGGCGGAATATAATGAGAATCACTTCAGAATATTTGCAAGCGAAAAATACGCGCCGGAGAAAATACAGACCGCAGAAAATTCATGCAGCGAGATTATTGATGAAGAGGAAAAAGCCAAAGATGTTGATTAAGGAAGAAAATGGTATTGAGGTTCGGTGGATTGATGGCTAAGGCGTTCAAGAATTCCTTGCAGGCTGTGAAAAAGTCTAAACAGTACAAGTAAGTCTTTATTAATAATACAAATAATTACGATAATTTGCTTGAAACATTTTTTCATGTTTTTATCCAAATTTCTGTGGAGTTTTGAAGGAATATTGATACTTCTAGACACCTTCTGACCAAAATAAGTATTAAATAAACTATTTACCTTGTCAATTCAAGTTAGCTAATTACTTCACCACCTGATTGTACTGGGCAAAGTAATTACTGACTTATTTTTTTGGTATAGAAAAAAGCAGCTTGGCGAAAACACTCAAACGTCAATAACGGACTACGTAGTACCCCTCGGCTCGAGTAAGGCAGAATCCGATCTGAACGACAACAAGAAAATTCTGACCAAAGGTGCAATGAAGGTCTTCGAAGGTTTGAAGGTGTCGATTCCAACGGATGAACTCGATATAAAGGAGCTTCTCAACGGTACCTTCGGCCCGAAGAAATCCGTCGAAGAAACTTCGGAATCTTCGAAACAATTGGAAACAGAATCCGTTTCAAGCAAGGCGATGAAAATCAGCATGAAATTCGGAAACAAACTGGGGTTGAAAGTAACAAAGAAAAAGCATACCCCCAAATTGAGAAAATTCCCTTCTCCAAAATGCGACAATCTCGATGATAATGAGTCCAGTAAGAAGGCACATGACGTGTACGACTTTGAAGAAACCCAAGATAACATGGACATCTTCAGCAAATCGAATTTGACTAATTTAACGGCGTTTAGGAATCAAATAATCGAAAAGAAAAACGCCACTAGTAAGCCTGACTTGGAGGAAATCATTATCGAGACCGACAGCGAAAGCAACAAGCAACTACTAGATTCTTTTGACTTTGATGCTCAATCAGTTTCGAGTTTCTCAACTGAATCGAACATGTCCGTAAAAAAAACCATTACGAAAAAGAAGTGCATGACCGTGGATAGAATATTCAAGAACGCCTTCAAGTCGAAAATCGAAGATGATATCAAGGACAGGCCGTTAGACCTTAGATAATCCGAGGATCCACGTACCTATATACATAATTAGCACTCCTTCAGACTGCATAAATCCTCTTTCCTGAATGGCCAACATGGTAAATGTAGATTAGCCAATAAGTGTTCATTTATTCCATAATATAGTCATTTACGTATAGTAAACATTTCGACAATTTCATAAGAAAACAGAATCATGGAGCGGACTGCACAAAGCGTATGAGGCCACGTTTTAGCCCTGCTCTAAAATATCAAACACTTTGTTGGAAGGAAAGAACTAAATTAGTATGGCCATGATATAAAAACATTAAATGCGGTCAAAACTAAAAGAAATATATAAGGCAAGACATACAGCGCCAAACAGAAGAGAAATGGACAAGAAAGAAAAGGTTCTACATAAGGAAAGAAAATAATGACAAGTATCTGAAGGGGATGAAGAGAGTTATTTGATGCCTGCTTAGAGTCCTTCATTTAATTTAAATTAAGAAAATTAGTCCAGAGAAAATACAGACGCTGGAAGGAGTAAAAAAAAGGTTGCTTAGATTTCTGGTTTATCAAGTTGTTGCCCCGTTGATTTCAGCAAGGAATCCTAAATTATCAATTTCATTTTTAGATTCCTAAAATTCAACCAATCAAGATATCTACCATTCAACATTAATTTGGCTTGAATTTAGAGAAATCTAAATCTTTCTTACGAAAATTTGAGAAAAACTTTGAGTGTAATTTTCGGGAATGTTGAGAGGATGTCTTTTCCCCTTCTACAAATTTATTTATTTTTACAATTATTAGTGTTTTTTTATACAAGCTTGGAAATCAGTAAAATGTTGAGTTGACTTGAAGATATGAGGAGAAGAATTTGAAATGTAAATTAAATAGGTTCTTATTTGATATTATTATTATCTTATTGATATTAACCTTGTCAATTATTCCAGATAATCAAGTCCTTTTTTTTACAGAAGAGAACATCTGCCTTTTTAAATGAATTTGATTTGTATCTGGTGAAACTCAAATTCAAGTTTCTCCTACGAAATTTTGAAAAAAACTTTCTAAAAAACCGGGCTGCATGGGTGATACCATTTCATCTTTTACAAGTCTGTAAATTTATCATTCTTTTGGTACCTAAGTGTCAATATTTTTTATGAATGAAATTGTGTGTTCTTGAAACTTTTTAGGTAATGTAACATTGAACAAAATTAAAACAATAGCCTGTCTACAAGGTTTAGTTCAAGAATAATGTCGAGTCGAACCGCGCGGAAGGGAAAAAGCGTTTTGTCTTTCTAAAAATCGCCAGCGCAAAATTTCGTATTTGCCGGTCGTAATTAGTACCTCGCTTTCACAGTCACGCGAGCGCAATATAATTTTACGTAACTTTTATTTTAATAAAGCGCCGATTGATTTGCTGGTTAGCAAAATAATAAAATAGAAATTGCACCCCGCCTCCCCTTTACGTAACCGGCACGGCGGCGTAACAATGACATTTTACCAAATTGTTATTTGTCGGTCGTTGGCGAGATGGCTTCTTGCAATGCCGTTCCGTGATCATGCAATAAATAAATACGCCGGATGACTGGCATCGTATGCGCGCAAAGTGAAAGTCAACCTGATAACTATGTGTGTGTGTATTTGCGTTTCAATAAACCAAGATTTTCTATGACATCACAGCTTCCAAGAAGTATGTGAAGAATGAAGAGATTACTTTTTAAATGAAATTTGCTCGTTGGTACCTAAGAGGCTTGTCACTGCACTAACCGTAACAATATTTTAAAAAGCTGATAATGGACTACAAGTATATAGTGGAGTGAAACGTCAGCATTTTAATTGATTTTAAAAGCTGTCTGACAAAAATTATTTTAGGAAACAGTGAGAAACATGCAATTGGAGAAGATTGAAAATTGGGTCGGAATAAGAACCATGAAAAACTAACTAGTATGTTCTGTTCTTTCCAAAATATTTTCCCGTAATTCTCGATTTTAATTTGTGTAAACTTACTTCCTTTGTGTTTCTTAAAGAAGAAACAATGTTATTTACCATCAATTTGAAATGGTTTATAAGAAATAAAGTTTGTGTGTTTAGGCCAGCATTCTCTTCGGCCAACATCTACATGTACCTTTCGAATGTGTTTTCGATTAAGTTTGGAACATTATTTCAGTATAATTTTCTTTCCCAACAGAACTATTTTGGGAACATAAAGATACATTTTTTCAGAGATATTTAGCAAACAGTGTTCCCAAGTGCACACTAGACTTTTGTGTCTCGGATAGCGAGATATTTCTTGGAAATTTACCATGTGTTCCTAAGTCTTTAGAGCTAAGCATGTACGCTCTAAAACCTTGCGAACATTGTTAAAGCCTAGCACGCACTTATTTCCAAGTGCATACTTAAGGTTCTGAAACCTGATACGTAGTTGTTATCTAAGGTTTAGTTCGCACTTTTATTTATACATTTATAGTTACAGTTTAAATTAGATCAAGCTGCAATGTATGAACAGAAACAACAAAAAGCAGTTTCCAAAAATAGGCCCGCGAATTCTTTTAAACGAAATTTGCACTTTATGTATAGCTTGTGACATTTTCTAATAGAAATAAGCTTGAGACTAAAATCTACTATTACATGTTCCCGAGGCTTTAGAAGCTTTCCTTGAAAAGATGTAGTTGTAGACTTTAAAATCTGTTCTTAAGCTTTTAGATCCTAGTGTGCACTTGGGGACATGTAGTTGTAAACTCAGAGGCTGTGGAAACACTGTTAGGCTCTAAAGCCTTAAGTGCGTCTTCTAAGCCTGACGCGTACTTGTTCCTATGTGTTCCCAAGCCTTTAGAATCTAGTATGTTCTGGGAAACATGAAATAGTAGTCTTTAAAACCTTGGGAACATTGTTAGATTCTAAAACCTAATAATCACTTATTTTCAGGTGCATTGTAGAAACTTTAAAGCATTTGTTCTCGATGTTCTAAAGCCTGGTTTGAACTTAAGAACATAATTAGTATTTATCTTTTTGGTTTTGAGCATTTCTCCATCATATGTGTAGCTTGTGACATTTTTTAATAGAAACAAGTTTGAGACTAAAGTTTACTATTACATGTTCCCAAGGTTTTAAAAGCATTCCTTGAAAAGACGTAGTAGTAGACTTTAAAATGTGTTCTTAAGCTTTTAGAACCTAGGGGGACATGTAGTTGTAAACTCAGAAGCTGTGGGAACACTGTTAGGCTCTAAAGCTTTAAGTGCGTCTTCTAAGCCTGACGCGTACTCGTTCCTATGTGTTCCCAAGCCTTTAGAATCTAGTAATTACTGGGAAACATGAAATAGTAGTCTTTGAAACCTTGGGAACATTGTTAGATTCTAAAACCTAATGATCACTTATTTTCAGGTGCATTGTAGAAGCTTTAGAACATTTGTTGCTAAGGTTCTAAAGCCTAGTGTGGACTTAAGAATATGTTTTTGGTTTTGAGTATATCTCCAACATAATATTGCAAATGCTGTAGATTTTCTTCTTCTTTAAATCCTAATAGGCACTTGTTCGCGAGGTTCTAAAGCCTAGTATGCACTTAAGAACATATTCGTATTTTTTTTTTGTTTTGAGCATTTCACCATTCTAATAAGTTGTTTTGCCGTAAGTGTTCTTGGTTTCATTGATGGTGCACTTGTTTTGATTCTATTTGGGGTCTCGTCACTAGAAGAATAGCTTCAATTCGTATAAAGTTCAACTTTTTAAATTTTGGTTCAATTTGAAGGTCTTTTATGCAGGTACGACAGAGTTATTCTTCGGTAGGTAGTTTAAATTTGCTTCTCTTAATCTTTTCTTGACTTTGTCATCAATTTTTCTAAGTCTGAATCTAACGGAAATAAATTTCTTATTATTCCGTTTCATTACAATTTTGTGTTAAAATATTCAAAGCAAATTCATGTCGTTCAAAGGCATTTTAATAGATTTTTTTAACTCTTGCAATTTTTTTGATAGCCCTCATTGTTTCTATTTAAAAAACATTTCCCAAATTTTATTTTCAGTACCTTAATCGAGTTAGGATCAAAGCGGAATATTTCTAAATCAAACTTAGGTAATTTATTAGTCCTTAAAAAAATCTTTAAAGTTTTGGCGTCTTATTCATAATCAAAGAACCATTGAATAAAAAAATCGCTAGCAATGATTACAAAAGGCCACATTTTTGCTATCCTCTTGAACTTTAGGTACCCTCATTGAAGTAAAACCTTGGCGATCGCTTTTTATATATTAAAAAAAAAAGATCATTTCAAACTCCAAGTGCAACTAGTTTATAATTTCTAAGTCGACATATTTCTAAAGTTACACCATTCGTCTCCGTCATTTTTATTTTAGAAAATGTGCATTTCATTTGACTAATTTCAAGTTAGTAATTACATAATTTTCAATTCGTTAACATCAACAATTATTCATAGAAGGTTTTTACTAACATGATGGATAGAGACGAAATACGTGATCAAAAAAGGACTATATAATGGCTATTTGATTACATAATGTTCAAAATAATAATTGAGCTATTTCATGGTTTTCCCGCTCGCGTACACAAATCTGGCTCGAGTACCGACGATGCCCCCGGGGCCCAAGTCGTACAAACAACCAGTTCAACGCGGTGTTGCTCGCCTAACTGTTTCTGTCGCAGCCTTGACGCGTTGCTGCGAAATCAACGGTTCGTTGGAACGTAAAAATCGCCGAGAAAACCTTGGTTTGCCTTTGCTGGAACGTGCCCTGTCGTTTTCGACTTTTGCAGCTGCTTTTGAATGAAATCAATAAAACCATCTTAAGTGAAAAGGGATGATCGATTTGCAAAACTAAAGAAAGATTTGCCACAAAAATGGTTTTTCGAGTACATGCAGAATAGAATTCCATTTACTTTTGGTGCTTGCAAATGGTCGTAGCTACAATTCTATAGACCCATGTTTCTCCAGTCTTCACTCTTAGACCTCGTTGATTATGTTATTCCATCTACCTCTTGTTAACCTTCTGTTCTAGAGTTTACGATTTGATGAAAACCCCAAATCTAGAGGAAAAATAAAAGAACGTCCCATCCCAGGACGTTTAAATAATTTGGAAAAGTTTTAAGAATTAAAGAAAAAGGTTCAGAAAGAAATTACCTTAAGCTACGTTAACAGGTGAAGTTAACGCATGTGATCGTTTACACAAAAACAAAATTAATAAAGCTTGAAAATAAAAAATTTATAAACAGATTAACAACACTAACAAACCTCAAAGCTTTCATAGAGAGTGAAGTTTCATGAACTTCACAGAAACAAGCCATGTTAACAATTACGTTAATGAATTTGAGCCCTGTCACATAAAAATGAAGGCGTTTGAGGACATACTAAGGATGATTCTAATAAATCTCTTTTCTTTCAAGCATTACTTAAATTGAAACCTCTGGGATAAAGTTTCAGAATGAAATGTCACAGAAAAATAAGCTATATTAAGGATGACGAGTTTCTTTCTAAAAATATAGTTAAAGAAAGCTTCAATAAGAAGGTGTTTAAGGGCAAATTAACAGCAATTAACGCATCTCGTAGCCTTCGGACTTAAGTTAAATTTAAAACGCTAGAAAGTTATAAGTTTGCATTTAAAATGAAATGTCTACAAAAGCAAATCATATTAACAAAGCTTTCACACTTAAACACATCTGAAGTGACAGTCGAAGACACCTTAGCGATAGATCTGCAATTTAAAGCTATATTAGAAGCTTTAGAATAAAATTTTGCGATGAAATGTTAAACAAAAATAAGCTATGTTCATGATGACGTTAATAAATTTGAACGGAAGTTAAATTCGAAATATTAGAATTCAGGTTGAAGCTATTCATTTAAGTTCAACTTTACAATAAAATGTTTTAAAATAAAGTTTTACGAAATTTTATAAATAAAGCTATTAATTAAATTTATCCACATTTCACATTGAAATTAAAACATATCATTATAACAAAACAAGAAGAATGAAAACAAAATTTAAACTCATAGCTTCAGAACGAAGTTCATAATGATATTTACCAGAAATAAATCGAAGCTATCACACTGAAATGAAACTGAAGAGCACAAAATAGAATTTAAAGGCCTAATAACGATGTCTTGAAATAATTAAGAGCTTCAGGATTAAGTATTATAATGAATAAATCATATATGAATCTAAAACTATCGCATTGAAATGAAACTAAAGAAACCCAAAGTGCCAAATCGACAAGATTAACAAATGCTTTCAGTCGGAACTTAAAAGTTTCAGAATCAATTATATTTCACGCAGGAATAATAATATCCAAGTCCTCACATCGAATTGAAGCTCAAAAAGCAACAAAATGAAGGTATTTAATGACAATGTTAAAGACTTTTAAGGCCTTCAGATATACATCACAAATAAACGAAATTTCACACATGAAATTAAAAAAAGTTCGAGATGAAATTTGTGAATTAAAAGCAAAGATTAATTTACTCTAATTTAACATACAATGTCAGTACTGGGCGGAATTTTATATTTTATTTCAGCTTCCCCACCAAATATCATTTGTGCTTCGTGAAGCCGATAAACGTGAGCGGAGGGTTGCAATTATATTAATATCCAGTATTATTTCGATAATCGGCGAAGTATTCTTTATTTTATTTATTATTCTCATTAACATTATTATTATTTATTTTCTTTCGACATAATTGCATATTATTCCAAACGGGCTGCACATGACGCCGCTGAATCCTGTTGTTTTAAAACTATAAAAAGTGAACCAGCTAGATATTGGAACCACCCTCGCTTTATGAAAACGTAACCTCAGTTGGTCGACTTAATGTCTAGTCCGTACGCGCATCTATTGAAGCGCTTGCAGTTTAAATTCGTTAATTGCGTGCGATACACACCGTAAACGTTTACCGCCTCGCTTGAAGAAAATATTCGATTCCGCTCAGTGATTATCAGCCTCCAATTTCAACTACCTGGAAAGGCTGGAAATACATCCTAACTATCTGGCTGTTATCTCTTAGATAACAAAAAAACAACGTATCGTCTAAGAAGACATTGCATCCTGGACTTACCTAACAAATAAATTTAGATTAAGTTAAATACCTATGTCATAATATTAAACTCTAAGTTTAAGGTAGTTATTAGTTAGGACTTTAATGTAAATCTTCTTATTATCCAAAAATACGTTATCTGAATAAGGATAAGAAAATTAAAAAAAAAGACAACATACCTTGAGTTTGAATTGCAAAGTAAAAAGAAAGTTCAAAGATTAAGAAAAAAACAACCAAATCTAAAATTATTTCTTCTTTTTAAAAGGGGCTCAATGGGGAATTTCTGCTTGAGATTTCTCGAAACTTGTCTCACAAATAAGTCCAAGTTTAAACAAACTGAAGGTGGTGTGTACAACTTTTAAATTCTAGAAAAATCAAGGGTCGAGATTTCTTGAAATGCTTCACAAAGAGGGCAACGTTTGAACAAATTTAAGATGTTGCAAACATTAGGAAGGTGAAGAGCGAGCTTTAATAACCATTTCTTGTAATGAAAGAAAGGGGATGAAGATTAATTAAATTGCAGAATTCGACGTCTTTGTATTTGGAAAAGCTTCAAATGAAATTTCATTTCACATTACTCAGGAAGTTACCGTTTCTGGAACGAAACGAGAAAAATTGAAAAATGAGAGACTGACGATGACACCAACAAATTTCAAAAAGACTCAAAAAGAAATGTCAAGACAAAAAGTTATTTGAGTATGAGCTCTAATGCGTTGTCACTTTATTCTCCATCCTTTTTTTTCAAAGTTATCTATTTCAATGTTCATGCATGTTATTATCAGTGCTGATACATACAGGGTGTACCTAAAAATACAAATAGGGTTTCCTGAATCTAAAACTGCAAATAACATTTCCTTTGGTATCGCACTTTTCTTGCATATGCGAACCCTCCACTTTTAACAGGAAACTGTGAAGCAAACTGCTAAGTAAAAACATTATTCTAGCTGAAAGTCAACACGGTTTTCGTCCTAAAAGATCAACTCTTACCGCAATCAGCACCTTTTACGATAAAATCATCGATTTCCTGGACAGTCCGATCGGGGTATTTTGTGATCTTAGTCGAGCCTTTCATTGGGAAAATCACAACATGCTCATCGATAAGTTAAACATCATCGGAATAAGAGATGTAGTTTCTAACTGGTTCCATTTTTACTTGTCAAACCGGAAACAGTTTGTTGAAATCATGCATTCTGAGGTTGGTGGAGTAAAAAAAAGTATAAATCTAGTCTAGCTTCTATTGAAACGGGTGTTCCTCAGGGCTCAATTCCCTTTTTCTGCTATTCGTTAACGATCTTCCAAACTATCTTTCCGAGTATGATTTAACAATTTATGCCGATGATACTTCGGTTCTTATTTCAGAAAAACCTCTTGGAAATAGAGTTAATTCCTTACTGCACAAATTAACCTCTTGGTTTTCTCTAATAATCTTTACTTAAACATCTCAAAAACATGTTATCTTCGGTTTCATACTAGATAAAACCACTTTTTATCACACTTATATATAAATATTAACAATAAGCCTGTAACTCATGCTAGAGACACAAGTTTTCTTGGAATATATTTTGAAAAAACCCTACATTGGAATGCCCACTGCTCAAAATTACAATCTCTTTTGAATATGGTCTGCTTTCAGGTAAGATTCCTAAAAAAAGTTCTCTCGAGGCAACATCTGTCTATAGTTTATCATGCCCAGTTTTACTCTTATGGGATTATCCTATGGGGAGCCTCCCAAGCTGCAAATCGTATATTCCTAACACAAAAAAGGATAGTGGGGCTAATTGCTGTGGTCTCATTTCTGGAATCCTGGCGCAATTTATTTAAAGAACTAGAAATTCTAACGCTTACTTGTGTTTATATGTTGTAAATTTGTTCGTTTATCTATCAAAACAAAGCAAAATCTACCAAAGATAATTCTCTACACGATTACAACACCAGATATAATCAAAACTTCCATTTACCTGTACCACGTACAGATATCTCCAAGAATCGGTGACCTTCACTGACTTAAAAATTTTCAATAAATTACCTTAGAATATCAAAGGTCAAAATACACTTAATAGATTTAAGTCGTCTCTTAAAATTTTTCTAATTAATCATCCATTTTATAATTTAAATGAATTTTTTTAATTTTAATCTATTGATTGTCTCATTTGTTGTTGTTTGTATCTTCTAGTTGTACAGCCATATATTTAATTTGTATATTTGGCAACCGGGCGCGGACAACTTCTACTAATTTTAGTGCTAAATATTTTATGCTTTAAATTTTTTGTACCTGATGATGATATTTTTGTATCTTATGTATTGACGATCCTATACATGTATTATGTCTTCTGGAGAAAGAAACTAAACTAAAACGAAATTGTTATGAAATCACTAAGATTGCTTTTTGGGATACTGTTAAAAATAGCGACATAGATTACTATAAAATAAATATTTAATTAAGGCGTTGCATTTGCATCAAAAAAATAAAAAAATATTTCGTTTAAAGTCCTTATGTAAATCGAATTAACTATATACATAAACAACACTGCCAAGTTTAAAAATCTACTTGCCTCGATGCTGAAACTATCAAACTTAGAAAATTAATTTTTGCAATTTTGGAACCATTAAGAATCGTAGAAAAGAAATACTGAAGCTTTATATAGACTTATGCGACATCCTGTATGCAGACGTATGAAGAAGGGTGTCTTGTATAAGCTTGAGCCTAGAGCTTGTTTAATATTTAACTTTAGAATTAAAATCCACATTAAAGTGAACTGCGTTTGGTTTAAAACCTTCGTACAGATAGGTCTGTCTAGTGCAGGAGATGATAGTTTAACTATCGAAATATGTATCCCTTTAGTACAGGGTGAACAAAAAGTTTAACAATTGATTCTTGTTTCGTATGCCGAAACTATCAAACTTAGAGATTTAATTTTTGCGAATTTGGTACCCTTATGAATTGCAGAAAATAAATACCAAAAATTTCATATACATTTCTGGGACATTTTTACGCGGACGTGTGAGAGGGGTGTTTTGTGTAAGCTCGTTTAATCAATTTTAGAAGTAAAGTTCACATTGAAATGGACTGTTTTTATATTTAAACCTAAATAAGTAAAAAGTAAGAAACACAGATGCTAGAGCCGTTATTACAAGAGTTACAGAAAAAGTTTCAAGCAAAAATTAAATGCCACAGTTTGATACAAACTGATGGTTTTTCTTTTCTTCTTTTGATGTTATAATGTTGTACTGCGACATTATTCGAACATCTTTTATAATCAATTACTGTTAATATTATGTGTATTTGTTTCATTGAATAATTTTTTAGGCGTTTAAAATTCTCAGACTCGCTAAAATATTATTATACAGGGGGTCATACAAAAAACGCCTCAAGTCATAACTCCATTTACGTAACAATTTTATTATGATGAAATTATTCCAAAAATACTATAAACTGTATTTAGTTTCGATTTTTTGGAAATTGACTTCAAGGTCAAGCTGCTGCCAAACTGTTTTTAAATGCTTTTATATTTTTGTTATTGTTTCTGGTAGAGCTTTTTTTTTTCTAAATCCAACAATGTGCAACACCTCAAGTTTTGACCAGCAAATAAAGCAGAAAACATTAAAGAAATAATTAATTTTAAGTCTATAAATGTGTAAGTTGCTATAGGAATAAAATTGAAAATCGATCTTTAAGAGAAGAACTTGACAGCTTGAAGCAACTATGAAAAATAACGCATAGAGTAATAGACTACTTTATTTAATCCTTTTTTGTTATTAAAAATATTCAAAAAACATTTAAAGTATTGCACATTATTGAATTAAAAAAAAAACTCTACCAAATACAATAATACAAAATATGCAGAGTCATTTGAAAAATATAAGTTGAGTGGCATTTGACCTTGAAGATAATTTTGAAAAATGAAACTAGACTCACTTTATAGCATTTTTAGTCTCATTTCATTTGCTCTGCCTTTTTGTCTTTTAAAATTAGTTTATAAATAACGGAGTTATGGCTTGGGGCGCTTTCGTAAGACACGCCGTATCGTATTTGTTTTTGTTTTTCTTAAAAAAAAAATAATAAAATCCTTTATTTGTCAGTTAAGGGTTCATTGCAATTTCGAAATTCATTTAAAATTTCTCTCTGCCTCTGGGTCTACTTCCTTCATTCGTTACTCCTCGTTTTGTTTTTGTATCTTTGTCGATCGTCTTTTGTTTCTGCATTTCTGATTTCGTTTGTTTCGAAAGTTTCAGGATATCAATTTGTATTTTAATAGCTACTTTATTCTATCATGTTTTATTTTTAGGTCTTATTTGATCGTCTCTTGTTTTTCAAGTCTTTACCAATTTTTCTGTGTCTGTTTTGTTGTTCTTTCAAGATAAAAATAAAAAAAACCTTCGTTAGTTAAAAGTTCGTTAGAATTTCGATATTCTTTTAAAGTTTCATTTTCCTTTCGATTTTTTTTAATTATGCTACCTTGCTGTTTCTGTTTCGAAAGCGTCAAAATATTAATTTATTTTTGATTGTGTACTTCATTTTAGCATATGATTTGTTTTTAGATCTTAAATGATCGTCTTTTGTTTTACAGTTTTCTACTCTTTCTGTCTTTCTAAAAAAAAGTGAAAAAGAGATTTTATTCGTCAGTTAAGGGTCCGTTACAATTTTGAAATTACATATTTTAAAATTCCTCTCTTTCTCTGGGCCTACTTAATTCATTACTTCGCGTTTTGTTTTCCGATTTTTATCGATTGCCTTTTGTTTCTGCATTTATGATTTTGTTCCTCTTTATTTCTATTTTAAGATTTTTTGTAATGATGTAAACCGCCATCTTGCCGTTTCTGTTTCGAGAACTTCAGCATATCAGTTTTATTTTTGAATAATATGTACTTTATTCTAACACGTGTTTTGTTTTTGGACCTTAACTGATCATCTTTTGTTTTACAATTCTCTACTTTTTTTGTCTTTCAAAAAAAGTAATAAAAAAACTTTCCTCGTCAGTTAAGGGTCCGGTACAATTTTGAAATTATTTTAAAATTCGTCTATTTCTCTGGACCTACTTAATTCGTTATTTCACGTTTTGTTTTCAGGTTTTCATCGATTGTGTTTTGTTTCTGCATCTATGATTTTGTGCCTTTTTCTTTCGATTTGAGATTTTTTTTAATAACCACCATCTTGCTGTTTCAGTTTCGAAAGCTTCAGGATATCAATTTTATTTTTATTCTAGCATGTGTTTTGATTTTAGATCTTAATCGATCGTCTTTTGTTTTTCAGTTCTTTACCAATTTTTCCTTCGACTTTAAGATTTTCATTATGTAAATCTTGGTGTTTCTGTTTCGAAAGCTTCATCCTGAAACTTTCGAAAAAAAATTATTTTATAGCATGCGTTTTGTTTTTAGATTTTAATTGATCGTCTTGTATTTTTCAGTTCTCTGCTGCTTTCTGTCTTTCAAAAAAAATAAATAAAAAAGAAACTTTACTAATCAGTTAAGGGTGAGTTTCAATTTTGAAATTGTTTTATCTTCGCCTACTTAATTCGTTACTCCACGTTTTGTTTTCCGATTTTAATCGATTGTCTTTTGTATCTACATTTGTGATTTTGTTGCCTTTTTTTATATTTTAAGATTCTTTTTTGAAATTATGTAAACCGCCATCTAGTTTCTGCTTCGAAAGTTTCAGAATATTAGTTTTATTCCTGAATCCCTATTTTATTCTGACACTGTTTTGTTTTTAGATCTTAACTGATCTTCTTTTGTTTTTTAGCTCTACTACTTTTTCTAGTTTTATTGTTTTTACACAAAATAATAATAATAAGAATGACGATATTAACATATCTCAACAGCCTTCAGATAGAACTGAAATCTAAGGAGAAACGTCATATAAAAAAGACAGAATAAAATTTCAAGAGAATATAATCTGTATATATTTTTTATATTTAAAATATATTTTATAATATTAAAATATAAAGAAGAACTAGAAATGGAAGATTATACAATGCGTAGAAGCATTCGGAAAATTTAAAGAATTGAAATTACCGAATCGTTTTCAAAAAGTGCAATTGAAATTGGCATCAATCAATTTCACTCCACATGCATCACAAGGACGAACCCGACCTCCAATTAACCAGTTTCGACAATCCTTTAATCAGTTCACTTCAAATGAGTGCGAGTTTCATAACGAGGTTACCTGCCAGAAATATTTCCGAACGCCTTCCAAGGTTCGTCGCCGAATTTTTTGGGAAAAACTTCTAACAATCTCGGAACGACTTACATTTGCATTCCAAGCACGCTCTTTTCGGCGGTGCCACAATAAATTCAAGGCGACTAAATTATTCATTATCAGCGTGAAACTCTAAGATTGTGACTAGATATTAAAAAGTGCGAGGCAAGGACGTCGCAAGGAATATGTGAAGAAAAAATAATTTCCTCTTTCTGTCAAGGAAATTAACTATATATTTGGTTCGGTTTAAACTAGTTATTGCAAAAATGGTTTATTTTTAAACTGAGTATAAAAAGAAAGTGTCCGCAAATCAATTTTGTGAATCAAATGCTCATTTTAAAATTCTATGAAACATCCCCCCTCTATTAATTTAATTTAAAACGCTTTCTTAAATACGAATTTCAGAAAACTTATCAAAACAAAATATTTTTATCTTGAAGAATCTGTAAACATACAGCGAAACGTTATGTTTAAATTGATTAGCACAAGCCGTTCTTGTAATTGTGCGATAAATTTCAACAAACAAGAAAGTGCTTTAATTAAAAAAAAATATATAATTTCGAAGGACACCTCTGTTAGTACAAATGAAATTATGACGACATAAATACAGGGTGCTACGTCATCGTTTGCAAAAGAATTTTTTCGTCTTAATTAAACACCGTCCGTCTTTAAGTGCGGTTATAATTTAAAAGCAATTAGATTTTTCTTCCTGGTTTTCAAGTTATAATACAACATTTCCTCGAGCAGTTGACACACTTTTCGTTATCGACGAAAAACAGGTTGCACCAAATTAATTCGATACGATCGGCTTCAACATTTTGACACGAAATAGTTTCTCCAAACAGAAACAAAAAAGAATAATATCAGGCCCGGCTTTGGACGCTCAGCCAACGTAACGAAATTAACATTACGCGCACGCACTGCCCATTGTGTTCAAATCAGGAAGCCAACGACGCATTTCCTGCTGCATTTACACGTTTCAAGCCACACACTTTTTACTACGGACGGAATTTTGTTTGGTCTTTAACGTCCCAAGGCGAAACATTTCTCTTTGCTCCTTACAAGAACCGAAGAAGAAACAACTTCATTTAACACACTCTAATTTAATCCGCCTTAAAAAAAAAATTGTGAACGTGTTGTAAGGAAAGTTTGGAATTTCACCACCGCTTACCCCAGTTTTGGGGCCGTGCTCTACTAAAAGAAAAAAGAAGTGCGGGCCAAAAATCACAAAAAAAGGACTTACGTGATTTTCAGTTTCATGTCGTTTTCCGGGGATGTACGAGTGCGGCGAAGAGTTACAGTTCACTAGGATCCGCTGCAAGCTCGGACCCATATTTATAAATTCTTGGTTGACTTTTCCCTTCACTTTACAGTCGATCAAGTCGTTCGAAAGTGGCGGTTCGTGGACCCGAAGGAGCGCGCCTCTTTCACGACGGCTTTGAGCGGATGCCTCGCTGAAATTCCACGTTTTTTAATTCATTTTTCATTCTTTTTTTGCTTCGGTCGATAAAGCACGGCTGCATCGTTGTTGATTCGCGCTCATTCCTTGACAATGACTCGTTAAACCCAATTTTTGGGACCTGCCATGAAGAAAATACTCTCACAATCTACCTAAATGTATGCAACCAAAATTGCAAAGAATAACAATAATTAATAACAGCACAAACACAGTGGCAGAACTTCATATTTTTGGCCCCTCCGCAAAATATTCAAGTTCCTACCACGTGACGTTGAAATGACTCAAAAAATATGAGACGATGCTCTTTACTATTTTCGTGGTGCATTTAATTTTTATTGTTTTATGTTGATAATTAAAAAAAAGATTAAAAAAATGCAGTCAAAGAGGATTTGGGCCCTCCTGCATCGCGGAATCCGGCGTACTGTAGTTCTGCCAGTGCACAAACAATAGCTGCTTGTTAAGATAATTATAAAATTACTTTTTTCAAGTAAATGAAACCAAAAAAGACTTCACCTTAAATTAATATTCAGGAAGCGAATTCGAATTGAACAAAAATTGGCGCTCAACGTTTTGGGCACGCCTGTTTCGACGTTATAATAATATCTATTAAATAAACAATATAAGGATTAAATTTTTCAACATATCCTATAATGCCCCAATGTGTGTTTAATAATACGAAATCACGCATTTAATATTTTCAAGAATTAAAAATGACACTTTCTTAGTAACGTCAAAATTATGCTTTCATAGTTAATTTCGATTTCCAATTAAAATTGTAGCAATATATAGTGTGTTTACTAAATTTAGGTAAATTCCGGTTTGATTGAATCGGGGCATTCGCAAGTTACATTTTCATACGTTGTCAAAATATAATATAAACAAAAAATAAATACGAATTATTAACAGTAGCATTTGAAAATTTAGAAATTCGTTGCAAATCGGTTTTGATTGGACAGGTCGGTGAGATTGCATAAGAGTTCTTGAGCTACTCTTCTGCTATCAAGCTTCCAAATACTGCCGAAAGAGCTGTCCAGAGAAAAATAAGAATGCATCAAGTAGTAACAAAATATGTTTTATAGAAAAACTCAAGGATAAAGTTGTGTGTAAATTCTGGAAATAATTCTCTTTACTATCTTCAAAGTCACAATAGTTTTGGCGACGAGGTGCAATAATAGACGCAACACAATTTTCACAGTTACTGGAAATATTCAATTGGAGTCAATAACAATTACTACAACAAACAAATATATAACTTACCAGCAGAAAATTTCGTCCTAAGTAAAGAAAGTTTCAAATTTTATCGACAACGATGTGAAAATTGCTTGAATATGAAAGACGTGTTCAACGATAAGGTCCTATGCAGGGCAATGATACTGAATTCAATCGGCTCGGTGCATTTCAAGTTACTCGTTTCATTTGTTTCTCTCAGCAATCCTGCAGAAATGTCCTATGGAGACACAACAAAGGTCCTTGAAAAACATTTATGTCCAAAGAAGAATCAATCGATTCCTGATTACGTCGCCAGTCTCCGACGTGATATTAATGACTGCAAATTTATTTCGTCCTGTCAGTATAAAATCAACATTGCAGATATGTTTCTTCGTGTACAGTTTATACGGAGACTGCATGAAAATTCAATAAGAGAGCAGATATTAGAATCTGAAGCCACCGATTTTGAAAATATTCTTCAGAAAGCATTAGCAATGGAAGTGTCTGAGGTTGACAGCTGCGAACTCATTGATAAATCTATAAATAAACAGGAAAATAATCCTGGGCAGGAAATAAACAATTTCAGCATGATAAATCAAAACTACCAAAGAAATGTGAAACCAACAACATTATCGACCCCGTTCTAAATCACGCATCATTATCGACGTTTAGGAACTCACAATATATGTATTCGTTGCGGTCGAAGTAACCATAAGGCAAATAAATGTCGCACCGATCCTAGATCGCTTCACTGCAAATCTTGTAGTCGAAAAGGACATGTCGCAAAGGTGTGTATAAAAACTCTACTAAATACATTGAAATCATCGATTAGACATAAAATCAATCGAATCAAATAATTACAATGACCTAGGCATGAACAGAATTGTAGATATTTATTACCACCAAAAGGATGTGACTAATGACATGTTTGACACTGAAAATTTTCTAATAACCGTCAATATCGAAGGTCGTCTTCAAGAGTTTGGAGTTGACATGAAAGCAGAATTTACGTTGCTTCCAGAAAAAGAATACCACAGTCTGAATATTGGAAAGAATTTCGAATCAACAGACTTTGCGTTTCGGTCATACACAAAGAACGTCTTCTTGCGTCTAGGAAAAGTTCAAGTCTGTGTTGAATATCAAGGAAAAATATCTACAGAAGAATTATATGTAGTACCGGATGGACATACTCCTCTTCTAGGAAGACTCCTCTTCTAGGAAGAATATGCACTAGACATTTAAAAATTAACCTACATGATATAGATAACAATAATAATTCGAAAATTGAGGACGAAAACATCTTATCAATTTCGTCTGCTGATATTCAAAGTGCTTTTCCAGAAATTTGCAAGCAAAAAGTAGGATGTGTACCAAAATTCATCATCAAACTTCAACTACGTGGAGGAGTAAAACTTAGCTACACTCTGGAAAGAAGTAGTTGAAGAAGAATTAGATAATCTTGAAGCTGCCGGAATCATATCGAAGTTAACAACAAGTGACCAGGGTTCACCTCTAGTCGTTATTCCAAAAGGTGGTGGTTCTGTTCGACTTTGTGTAGATTATAAGGTTGGTGTAAATGATCTAATTATCAATACTAATTTTCCAATTAAGAAAATCGACGAAATTCTTAATAGCCTTCGAAATTCCAAATATTTTTGCCGATTAGACTTATTCAAGGCCTATCTACATTTAAGAACAGACGAAGAAAGTAGCATCATCCAGACTATCTCTACATGTCGAGGAACGTATTGAATGAATAGATTAAGCTTTGGAATAAAATCGCCAACCGGGTAATGGATCAAATCTTGTACAGACTGCAGAAAACCATTGCGTATTTCGATGATATTCTTGTCCATGGAATAACAAAAGAAGAATGCAAGAAAAATCTTTTTGCTTGTCTTCAAAGATTACGTAAATATGACTTGCACCTTAATAAAACTAAATTTACATATTTTCAGACAAAGATTGAATACCTAGGGTACACGGTCCGACATAATAAAATATCTAAATCCTCATTAAAAGTTGAAGCCATTATTAATATGTCTCGCCCGAAAAACGTACCAGAATTACGCTGATTCTTGGGAAGGGTAACATATTATTCTCGTTTCTTACCCAACGTTTCAGCCATTACGGCACTATTACGTGCTTTACTTACTTTTATCAAACTCAAAAATGAAATTACTAGTGATAGAATAGTAATGCCTTTTAATCCAAGACTACCTGTTGGCAACAGACGCAAATCCACGGGAATTGCGGCAGTACTATCGCATACCATCAATGATAACCGATTACTTTTGCTTCTCGTTCCCTAACCAGTACTGAGCAAAATTATTCACAACTCGACCGCGAAACTCTAGCCATTGTATTTGGAACAGATCATTTTTTGGACATCACTTCACATTAATAAGCCATTAATGAGCCATTGACAAAAATATTTCATCCAAAAGCCAAGTCACCAAAAACGACCTCAGCTCGTCTTTTACGGTATGCCTCTTTTCTAGTTGGGTCCAATTATAGTGTCAAATTCAAGAAGGGTGGACTGCTTGTTCTTGCTAAGAGCTCCCATCAAACAAGACAAATTTTCTTCGGACATAGCGATCAACGAAGAAGTTCATCGAATCTGTTCATCTACTATATTTGAAATATGCACAAAGGACTTGACCCTCAACCGTATCATACAGGAAGCGGAAAAAGATGAAGAACTGTCAAATATTTAGCAAGAAATACAATCAAAATCAATAGATAGTGATTACATTTTGAATGGCGGAATTTTATTCAAGAACAATCGAATCGTGATTCCGAAAATCCTCTAATCTGAAATATTAAAGGAGCTCCATTTAACACATATTGGTATTACAAAAATGAAACAAGTAGCACGTCGTTACTGCACCTGGAAAAATAGTGAGAAGGATATAAAAACGCTGGTGAAATGTTGTCCAAATTGTTCATCAATAAAACACAACCCAGCAAAGGCACCTGTTCATCAAAGGGATATTCTTTTGGAACCGGGTTCACATCGACTGTGCTGGACCTTTTCAAGGATTCTATTTTTTTCTTCTAATCGATGCTAAATCTCGTTGGGCAGAAATTGGAATACTCCGCGAAGCACCGATCACAACAAAAACCATTATCTTACTCAACAGGATGTTTGCAACTCATGGATTTTCTCTTGTTATGGTGTCGGATTAATGCATCTATTTTTACAAGTGAACTATTTAAAAATTATTGTCTCAAGTGTAGCATAAAACAAAAATTCATTGCTCCAGGACATCCAGCAACAAATGGTCTTGCCGAAAGAAATGTCCATACTCTAAAGTCTAAAGAAACGCTTAAAATGACAACCGAAGTCCTACCAATAGACCTGAAGATTCAAAAAATTCTGTTCCACTGTAGGACAACTCCTTTGACACGTGGGAAGTCACCAGTAGAGTTGTATTTAAATCGACAAATTCGAATCAAGCTTGATGCAATGCGGCCTTACCATGATCAAAAGTCTAACCAAGAAATCATACCTCGTACGAGATCTCTGCAAGTGGGGGAGAGAGTACAAGCAAGATATTTCATGCACAATAAATCGAAATGAAAGCTTGGTAATATCAAATAGAAACTTGGGAATCTTCATTATATTGTAGGTACTCCTAGATGAAGGAAAAGCTGTTAAGCGTCATATTAATCAACTTCAAAAATCCAGCGTAAAAAAGAAAGAAGTCACATTCAATGATCCAGTAACATCAGATGCAGTCAAACAACCATCAACTGAATACGACGCGCTATGTTATTTTTTTTTTTAATTTCTAACAATAACCGTGAAGGTAACTCTAGATCCAAACTGCAAATTGAAGAAAAAACACAGGACGACCATCTAACAGATGCTTCCTCAGAACTTCAAGAGGAACATTTCTCAAGTGCAACAGCAGTACTTCGAAGATCAAACCGAAAACGCCGACCCCCATTTATTTAAAACTATAATGTCATATTTTCTTTACTTTCGTTTACTTTGCTTAATTCTTCAGTTTAGTGAGGGAGAATTGTGATACTTACAATGAAAACGCGTTGCTTTTACATATGTCAAGTAGTAACAACATATGTTTTATAGAAAAACTCAAGAATAAAGTTGTGTGCAAATTCTAGAAATATTTCTCTCTACTTCTTCAAAGTCACAACAATTACTAAACGTCAAAAGTATTAAAGTAAGGTATTTCTGTAATGAACGGACACTGAAAATGGCACTAATACTCAACGTTTCACTATCGCTTGATAGCTTCGTCAGGAATGAAAATAAATTTATTGACCATTAGTGCCATTTTCAGTGACCGTTTGGTATAATTCATTACACAATTTCACCGGACAAGAATCTACCTTAATTATTGATTTTATTGTGCGCTATTGTACTTGTTTATAGAGTTTTCAAAAAGACAGTGTAAAACTAGTCCTCAACACCTCTTTCGCGTATATTTTAACATACAGCCGTGAGCAATAAATTTTGGTCGTTATTGATTGTCAAAAATTAGTACCTGCCTTGTATTTTATTAAAAATAAGATGTTTCATCCTGGGAATGATTTCTTAACAATTTATTTTCGACATTTTTCTGGTAATAAAAGCGTGTATACTTGGCTGAAGTTTTTGCAATTAAAACTGACGTTTTGATGACAGTAGTGACCAAAATTTAATGCTCGCGTCTGTACATATGACACTGCTTGCCAACAAAATGATTTCTTCCTGCACCAAAAATTTTTGAGAATTAATTCGTCAAATATCAAAATATGTATCTGGTTTTACCGCCAAAAAGTGTGCTATTAATGTTTTTCTGCTGTACATTTGGTCTCAATTTCTTTCTTTACCTTTTCAATTTATACTATGGAATAAATATAGCAGATATTTTTAATTAGCTCTTAACGACAGTGTAATTTTAAATGACTGAAGATGGTTTTGAATTTACCGCTATATTCAGTGTTACAAACTATAGGGAAATTCCTCTTTTTTCGGGAAATTTTAATCTCATTTATTTGGAGACAAAGAAAATTTTTAGAAATTCTAGGGAAATTTATTTAAAAAACATTTAATAATAAAAACCTAGACTTAAAAATAAATGTTTCTACATATAAAAGGTTTGATATAAGTGAGTTATGAGTTATGAGTTACTTATGTTTCATGTATTGACATTGCTAATTAGACTTTAATTATTATTTAATTATGTTTCAATTGCTTGAAATATTACTTAGAACCTTATGGTTCTCAGGTCACGAATTATTCTAAAAAGATCAAAAATAGTCAAAAAGTAGTACAAGAGAAAACTAACAAAAATATAGAAACCTGCTGGTATAAGGTAGTATGTCAACCAGTAGGAATTTTTCATTTTTATGGAGTCTTTTGATATTACGTCGGAAAAAGGAAATTTTCTGAAAATAAATACGTTCATTTTGTAAATTTAAATAAAAAATGTGAAAAACATTTGTTTCTTGTTTTTAAGATTACATTTTTTTATATTATTTACTGAAAGCATTCTTGCTAATTTTAATAAAAACTAATTATTTATATTTAAAGTAAATTCTTGTCCGATGAAATAATAATTTATTATATGATTATTTATAGTTTTATTTCCCCTATTAAAATTAAATTCCATTTCACAAAAGGGAACTTTTTCCCGACTTATAAGGAATTTTGGACTCTGAAGGTTAGCAACACTGACCATACTAAATTGTTCATATGTTGGCAATAATCAAAGCAAATTTAATATGGAACAATGAGAAATTGGCAATATTTGCCATTATTTTCATAGTTGGTTATTTTCATTCGATTACTTACGCTTTAGGGTTGGCGTTTGTTATAGAATTACCGATATTGTAGATATTTGTAAAGATAAAAAGTTCAGATAAAATAATAAACCATGTTAATTAAAACTTTAATTTATTTCTTTTTGAATTTGATAATAGATGATTTTATTTGAATTTGACAATTCAACATAAACTTTGAATTTGAAAATCCAATATACCAACATATTCTTTGAAAAGTGCTGCTCATCTAATAAAATAAATCTCAATAGTTTATAACCACTTGGTATAAGAATAGTAATTGTAAAATAAAAAGAAGCAAAATAAAAAAATATGCCTGCGAAAAACTAAATAAAGGAAATCAAACAAAATAATGCGTCAGATTTAATAATAAATAGTCAATATTTGTTCATCGTAGTCACATTTAAAACGTGAAATAACACTAAAGACTGCGGCTTCAAACTCAATGTATTCGCAATCATTAACATCACACTGTATAAATATAAAATCATAATTCAAATTTATACAAGTATCGCTAAATTATATGAACATGTCTTAACCACAGGTTCTTGGGCTTAAAATAAGACGATTGAGCCCAACATATCTATATCCAAAAGTGGTTCATTAAGCTAATATACTGTTTCAAAATCTTTGAAAAAAAAAGTAATTTTTCTAATAACAAAAAAACGTTTCAACTAATTTGAATGATATTTGGTATGAGGACCTACAAGTCGGCAAATCACATAATTCTTACAGTTTAGTCACAAAAGGATAATCTAAGTGCTTATTGAAAAAAGTAGAAAATGCATGAACAAATTACTCTTACGTACATAACTAATTTATTTTAGAAAGAGTCATTCCTTAGTAAACTTTTCTATGTCTGCAAATTTTGATACCTATTATAGTTTAATCAAAAAGCTGTTAGCAAAAAACACTCCACAGTCATTTAAATTTGTCTGTTTTTTAACTAAACCCTAACAAGTACGAAGACCCGAAAAAGTTTCCTAATGAATGCTCCTTTCTAAAAACTTATTAATTATAATTATTTTCTTAACTTCAAAAAAGATATTGCAAAATCTGTGTTGTGGTGACCCTGTTTCTCGCACTAGCTGTTCACTTCAAATTACTAAAACTCTCTGGAAAAGTGACTTGTCTTCCTGTGAGTCCCCATAACAAATTGATTCAAGCGTTCTTTTATTATTAGAAAAATTCCTTTTTTTTTTCAAGAATTCTGAAGCAGAATAGTGGCTTAACGAAGCACTTTTGAATATAGATATGTTGGGTTCAATCGTCTTATTTTGAGCCCAGAAATCTGTAGTTAAGCTATGTCCACATAATATAGCAACGCCCTGTATAAAAAAAGAATTTCCCCGCTGTGAACATGCGAACTTCGACGTTGCCATGTTTCAAAAATTTTCTGTTATTTTTTGTGGATTTAATTCAATTTCCTTTTGGTTCTTAACCTTCGGAAGCATTTTACTCGATCCTGTTAATTTGTCTCCTTATCTTCTTTAAAAACGTTTACGTTTTAAACATGAAATTCAAATTCAAAGATATTTAAAATAAAGAAAAATTGGCGCGCTAAGTTTGCGCATGCGCACTTTGACATTGCCACATCTTAAAATTCCGCCGCTATAATTTGTCGTTTGAATTCATTTTTTGTTTCTTAATACTCGCAAGGGCTTTACTTGCGCTTGTCAATTTCTCTCTCATTTATCTTTCTTTTAATAAAAATAGAATACAATAATTTGTATTACGTTTTAAATACGAAACCAAAATTCAAAGATGTTAAAGTTAAAAATCGGAGCGCTATGTTTACGCATGCGCACTTCGACGTTGCCGCATCTCAAAATTCCGCTGCTGTCATTCGTCGTTTGAACTTTGAATTCAGTTTTTTTTTTGTTCTTAATTACCACGAGCATTTGAGGTTATGATGTTAATTACTAATTCAGATCAATTAATGTGGTGCGTTTAATAACCGAAAATATGTGGCAAACGAGGCGCGCCTTCTTCCTGCTAAACAGAACCGGACAGATTCCCTAAGCAATCTTGGCAGGTGCGCGGTCATCGACCTCGCGTCATAAACATTGATCTGTGCATCAACACGAGTCGTCGCCCTTTACCCTGTGCTCGCCCCGTGCCAAGGGTAGCTGGCGAAGGATGGCGTGAACACGGCGATGAAAATGCTGAAGAAAGAGGAGAGTTTCGATCAGAAACGGCTGGAGCTCGAGACATGGCTCCAGAGGATGGAGAAGAGGCTGGGGGCTATGCTCCCCGTGGGGCACACCGCTGACGTACTAGAAGTGCAATTAAGAGAACAGAAGGGACTACATGCTGAGCTACACCAATTCAAAGCGCAAATTGAGGGGTTCCAACAGCTCACGCAAAGACTGATCACGATGCATCAACACGAAGACACTAGTCAGTACAAGAAGGTAAACCAAACGCCTCATCCTCATCAATATGCAAGTAAAATCTAATACTGATTTAGGCAGCCGAGTATATCAAGCAGCACTACGATCGATTGGATGCATGTGTGATAAACCGCGGGAAACTTCTGCATGCAGCTCTCAGTTCCCTCCAAAATCTAGACCGGTCCATGGATAAATTCCTAGCTTGGTTAAGCGAGGCAGAATCTGTGTTGGAGACGCTCGAGGGAGACGGCGAATCTCGAAGGGCTGCCCATCAACTGAAAGAGTTGCAAGCTGATATCGACAGGCAGGGCCCTACTCATACTGCCTTGAGGAATTCCAGCTTGGCACTTTTGGGGTCATTGACACCTGAAGATGCTCTCATGTTACAGTTGAGGGGAGATGAAATGGAACGAAGGTGGCAGGTTCGTACTTACCATGTAAAAAGCTTATTTGTATTTGTCCTTATGTAAAGACATTTCTTGCAATAAATTTGTTACGAAGTGGTAGCTTATCTATCTCACTTTGTAACAAGTTTAAATTTGTCAAATTTAATATGACAATAAGATAACATAAAGGCGAATGAACTTTAATTATTGAGAAATAAGTTTGTGCTTTTAATATGATTTAAGTGAAAGAAGTTTGAATAATTTAAAAGGATTTTTTCTTTTTATTGCAATATTTTATTGTCACTTGGCACTTTTATTTTAGCAAGAAATTTAAGATGTTAATTGAAAAAAAGTATAAAAGTTTGACGTATTATAATACACCGCTCCAAGAAATTAACGCACTATGCAAAAAAGGAAGAAATTTTCTTGTTCTTAATTTAAAGTTTATAGCGGTTGGCATTGGTTTGAAACTGCTAATTGTATGATGTTCATTTGTCAAATATTTATTGATATTTGGTTGTCATTTAAAGATGATTACGTAAAATTAAATCATGTGAGATTCGTTATACAAAAAATCAATTTCAGTTTTAATTTTTAAGTCCTAGTTTCTATTGTTATTGTTTTTTTGTTTCTTCTCATTATGCAACATGAATCTCGAAATTTGACCAGTGAAGAATGTGCTCAAGCAGTGGTATTGTCAAAAGAAGGCTGGAGCTATCGCCGAATAAGAGAATGGTTTGGTGTGTCCCATACTTCGCTGTCCCGAATGGTGAACAGATATAGACATACTGGTAATTATTCTCGAAGACCTGGGCAAGGTAGACATCGTACAGCAACCCATGTTCAGGATAATTTTTTGAGACTTTCTGCTTTAAGGCAGACATTTGTTACAAGCAGAAGTTTACAATTGCAACTGCGGGATGTGCATGGTATTCAAATTAGCATCGAAACAGTTCATAAATGTCTTAAGGAAGCTAATTTGCTATGTTGAGTGCCTGCCCGAGACCCAGCCTTATCCGTAGATCATCGAAGAGTTTGCTAGACTTCATGTGGATTGGTTGCAGGACGACTGGGGTCGAGTTCTCATTACAGATGAATCCAGATTTTGTCTGTATAACTGTGATAGACGCATTCGTGCATACCGATGACCAAATGAGCGGTATGCTCAGTGTAACACTCTGAATACAACATTGTTTGGCGAAGCTTCTGTTATGGTATATAGAGGGATTTCTTTGATAGCTCACATGGACTTAGTGGTGTTGCATAATGGAAATCTCAATGCTTATGGGTACATAACGGACATTCTGCAAGATAATGTTGTGCCCTTTGTGCCCTATATCAGACAAAAATTTTTATTAATGCAAGATAATGCTTGGCCCCACACTGCTCGGATAGTTTAAAGTTAACTCGGAGAGATTGGTATCGACACTATGGCTTGGCCAGTAAGAAGTCCAGACCTCAATCCTATTGAGCACATCTGGGACATGCTTGGTAGGTGCTTGAGAGAATATCTGGACCATGCCAACAACTTGCAAAACCTGGGACGTCGGCTTGTGGAAATATGGAATGGATTGAATCAGAATGAGATATCTTCACTTATTTTGAGTATGGGTCATCAATGTCAATCAGTTATTCAAAATAGAGGTGGAAATACCCAATATTGTGGCTTTTTTCAAAAATGTTCCACAAATTTTTTCGACTTTTTAGAGTTATTGGTTTTCACTGTTTTTTTTTTACTTGTAAAGGATAATTTTATGAAACATTGTTATTAAACTGTTTTAAATCAACGTCAACCGCTATAAATTTTAAATAAAGAAAACGAATATTTCTTATTTTATTGTGTGGTACGTTAATTTCTTGGAGCAGTGTACATATAGTGAAGTATAAAATAGGTAAGTACAGGAAGTTTGGTTCTTTTTGCTGGATCGATTGCTATGACTTATTTCCAAAAAATTATTCATTCACATGTTTACCACTGAAATTTAAATATATGCTCTGCACAGCGTGGTCAAGGTTATTTGGGATAAAATTAGAAACTCATAAATAAATACCAAAGAAAGAAAATACATTAATAAATACATATATTTGTACTCTTTCCTTTTTGTATATTTTCTTGAAATATGACTCTTATTAGAAGTTGTAACTGTGCAAGTTATCTCGAAAACCATAAGCTTTAGACCAATGCGTTTTACATATATTAGAAATATAAGGATTTTGACGAGTTATTCAAATATGTGAAAATATACGGGCGCCTATTTAAATGTTTTAAGAAAATTTAACTTTTAAGTTTCAATTGCATCTGTGCACCGCGCAAATGGAAAATGTTACTATTACTCATAGAGATTATTCTACTAGATATTTATAATTAATTAAGCACAGCAAAAATAATTATTTTAACTGCTAATTATGAATTAATTACTTCCACAGGCTATTAGAATTATTAATTTTCATCTGATTAGTATTGCTCAATTACAAGTCACATGATATGCCATTTACCACCAGATGTATCTCCACTAAATTGTTTATGAGGCTAAAAGGTCTGAGTTAAATAAATTTAATGGGCGTCGAAAAAAAATGTAAAAGAAAGATGGAGATTTACCCATGACTCTATAATTTCTGATTTCTACTCTGTTTGAGCAGTATAAAGTAATTAAAATATAAATTAATTTGCTTCAGATGAAATTTCAGTAAATTTTTGCTTACATGTACTTTATCATGAGCTGCCATTGAATTCCAATTTCTAGTAAATCTGCCTAAACTGATACATATTTCTATTACCAAAGGTAAAATTGTTGTCTAAGTCTCTTTATACATAAATGAAAATCAGTCTTTTTGTAAAGCATTAATAAAACCTGTAGTAAGAATAAGAAATATGTAAAAACCTAAATACAAGATTATCATGAGCAGATAAATTAGGATGTGTCTGACCTGAAGTGTCAAGGATTCCTTGAGATATTTCGGCTTCGTCGAAAGGTATTTGTGGTCTCCCACATCTAGGTCCTAGTTGTGGTTGCAAGGAAGTAAAATCTTCTTTTTGAGCTTCTAACTATATTCTATACTAAAAATTTGAATGTCTTGTTCAACTAATGTTGATGCCATTGCAATAGATACTTTTGGTTACGTTACTTAAATATAACTAACCCTTAGAAATAATTGTTGCTATGGTTTTAACAAATGTATTACAAATGTGTTACATACATATACATTTGTTAAAACTGTAGCAACAATTATTTCTAAGGGCTGGTTATATTTAAGTACAGGCATTAGTGGGACAAGATGATAATTTTTGTGTAAAATTTATTACAAGCTGAGAGATAGACAGACTGCCACAGTGAATGTTTTTTTGGTTGATTTGGTACTTCTCTCTCAGTTTTTACCAAATTTTACATAAAAATTAACACAGACGTCTATTTCGAAAAGTTTCTCTTCGCCGTCTTCTATAAACTCTTCCTCTCTACCACTTTTCTTTATTTTATCTTTCTTTTAGAAGATTGCATAATATTTTTTAATAGAACTTTTTGGGAATGCTTCCATATTTTAGTTTGAGGCTAAAAATCTGAATTTGAACATTTATTATTATTTAACTGTCTTGTGTGTCTCTATTTCTACAAATGATATTATTAATAAATTATTCAGAAATATCACTAATTGTTTAAAGAAAGCACATTCAGTATAAAAAAAAATTAAAATCACTGTTTTAAAAGTTTTATTTTCTTCTCTAAGAAGTTCAAACCGTCCATTTACATATATGTATATATCATCTATTATGAAGTTTACCATTTTTATACACTTTACGTGGTGTCTTAAATCTTTAATACTAAAATCAATCATTGAAGAGCTTCTTACATGGATGACTGCTACAATTTTTTTAAATATTACGAACTTTAACTTATACAGGATGACTGACTGATACAGAAAAAATGGTGAAAGGTAGACATCACAGAACATGTTGAAAAATGTTACAAAGTATTTTAGTTTTTCAAAAATAACTAATGAAAAAATCTCCAAAATGACGATACGTCCCTGGTTAAGAAAGAGCAGCAGATGAACGAAACAAATACAGTCATAAAAGTACTTTATAGTTTTATAATTATTACAGCGTGGCGATGAGCGTGAACTTGACTTTTAAACGGAATTGATCAGCTGAATATTTATTTGAAAAATGCATGCAAATTACCCGAAATAAATTAGTCTATACCAATTGCATAAAATAAAGACAACAACGTCCCCATTTTGAATACCTGCTCTGACAGATAAACAAATAAATCACTACAACACGAAAACAATTCAAATCTCCGTGTTTATTAAACCCCTTTCTCGGTTTAGTTTAATCTTACATAGTTTTTTTTTTAAATGTTTTCTTGCATTAGATGCACATTGTTAATATTGAATATTTTTCTGGATAAAAACAATTATCATTTAATTATTTTTTAGTTTATTTATTAATTGACCTTAGTATCTGGAAGTTTCCCAAAATATCCGCAAAAAGTATTTTGTTTTATCTCAGAATCAGTCTGATCGAGATTAAGCAAGCGGCAAATATTGAACTGAAATACTGACAGTTTGAAAAACATTGGACTTAAATTTATGTGTTTGCATGGTGCCTAATCCTTTAATTTAAAGCAAAACCCTAATAAATCAGTTTTAAACACCTAGTTTATTAAACATCCAGTCGAAAATAAATAGTTCTAAGAATACGACTTTGTTTATCTTACCTGTATTCGCAACCCAAAATATTTCCCAAATTCCTTGTGAGAATGATTTTCAAAAATTTCAGGAAACCAAGCCAGAATCACCCGGTAGAACCCCCAAGATACCAATACGTAAATGTGGTTTGTTTTTGTAAATTGTTTATTCCATTGTGAAATGGCCTTATTTTTTCCAGGCACTTCGCACTCATACCTTGGACCTTCGCAACCGATTGGAGCACAACACCGACTATTGGAATGCTCTGCTCTTATCTTTACGTGAGTTAACCGAGTGGGTTATCAGGAAAGACACTGAGTTGGGCTTGGCCGCCCGCCAGGACGACCATAGGGCTTTCAGGCAGCAACTTGAAGACAAGCGACCCTTGGTGGAGGCGAGTCTTCGCAGTGCACGCCAGTTTGTCTCGGGGGAACCATCCGGTGATTTGGCACGTAACTTAAGAAGAGAATTGGTCAAGTTGTCCGATAAATGGAATGCTCTTATCGACAGATCTGATCAACTTGCAACTAGATTCGAGCAGAATGCTCTTGTAAGTATTATTAAATTTATTTAATTTTAAACATTGATGATTTTATTTTAATTGTAGAAACTCAAACAATTGACCGTTAACTTGGAAGAATGCGTGGGAGCCGTTGGCAAATTAGAGCGGGCCACTTTAAGCTGGAGTGGCCCCCGCAGTGCCGCAGAGGCCAGAGAATTACTGTCGAGTTTGAGGAATTTGGAACAGCAATTACCTCCGCTTCAACGCACACTTGAAGAAGTTCGAGCGCAAGCAGCCGTGCTCGGATCCGCATTACCTCAAAATTCTGCTACACAACTTGAAGATTGCACTGCGAGATACCGTGCTTTGCAAGCGGCCATCAGAGAAAGAAGGGAAGTACTTACCAGTAGTAGTCAAGGTAACTTTTACCGTTGTTATGCGCAAAGTATGAAAGTGAATGTTGCCAGGTGAGATTTCCCCGGGGCCTCCAAGTGTTCAGCCCCCATGGGAAAGAGCCACCACTCCTAATAAGGTGCCGTATTATATAAACCACAGCATGGAAACTACTCATTGGGACCATCCGCAAATGCTGGAGTTAGCTGCATGTTTATTGCAGTTGAACGAGGTCCGCTTTTCTGCCTATCGTACTTCTTTGAAGCTGCGTGCGATTCAGAAGAAGCTCTGCCTGGATTTGATTAGCCTGTCATCTGCGTCTGAGGCTTTTGATTTGCATGGGTTGAGGGGACAGAATGATAAGTTGTTGGACGTAGCCGATATGATGTTGGTTCTGCGAGCGATTTACAACGGGGCTGCTGTGCAACATCCTACGTTAGTTGATGTACCACTGTGTGTAGATTTAGCTTTGAATTGGTTGTTGAACGTATATGATAGTCAACGTACTGGACAATTACGTGTATTAAGTTTTAAGGTGACGATCAATATTAATAATTTTTTTTGGACATAATTCAAACACTGATTATTGCAGGTAGGTTTAACCATTCTATCAAAAGGCCACCTCGAAGATAAATACCGGTACCTGTTCCGCTTAATCGCTGACCCCCAACAGAAAGCAGACCAGCGTAAACTTGGCTTATTGTTACATGACGTCCTGCAAATTCCAAGACAACTAGGGGAAGTCGCTGCATTTGGTGGTTCTAACATAGAACCAAGCGTTCGCAGTTGCCTAGGTGATCGTGAGGACCTCGAAGTGGCTCATTTCTTAGCCTGGCTGAAACAAGAGCCCCAATCATTGGTTTGGCTTCCAGTTTTACATCGATTAGCCGCTGCAGAAACTGCCAAGCATCAGGCGAAATGCAACTCGTGCAAGCAATACCCAATAGTCGGACTACGTTACAGATGCCTCAAGTGTTTCAACTTTGACATGTGCCAGGCCTGCTTTTTCGCAGGGAGATTAACAAAAGGCCATAAGCTATCACACCCCATGCACGAGTACTGTGCAGCGACCACATCAGCCGAAGACGTCAGGGATTTCACGCGTGCTTTGAAGAACAAGTTCAAGAGCAAGCGTTACTTCACGAAACACCCACGTGTCGGGTATTTACCGGTACGTTCCGTGCTTGAAGGTGACGAATTAGAGAGTCCAGTGGCTTCACCTCAACACAACGACATGCACTCAAGGTTAGAAATATACGCCAGTCGATTGGCTGAGGTTGAACTGAGGGCGGCGTCTCCGGAGGACGAGCATCGCCTCATTGCTGATCTCTGTCACTCCTTAGAAGGTGCCCCAGCTAGCCCTGGGCAATTAATGTTAGTGATAGACGAAGAACAACGCGCAGAGTTACAAGAAATGATCCGCGAATTGGAAGTCGAAAACGCAGCTTTGAGGCAAGAATACGAACAGTTGCAAAGAGGCAGTGCTCCACATCCTCTTCCCTCTCAGCATGACGTTGTTGCCGAAGCTAGGCTATTAAGGCAACACAAAGGGCGTTTAGAAGCACGGATGCAGATCTTGGAAGACCACAACAGACAGTTGGAGGCCCAGCTGCAGAGACTGAGGCAGTTATTGGACGAACCGACGACGTCTACGCTTCAAACTAGAAGCGTAACTGCTTCGCAACTGAATCAGGACACACCGGGGCGAGTATCTCAGCCTCCTCCTCCAAATGACCTCCGCTAACCATATCGTTTAGTCATACGCTTACTTATGTGTCATATCAGTACATCATATCATTAATAAATATTTAAACAAAATGTACATGAAGGAAATTAACTTGACAATTTGAGGTAAGTCAACTCCTTTCCTGTAAAATTGGTTCCTCTAGAAATGTAGCGTATTTGAGGCTATAGAAGATGCAAAATAAAAATATTACTGAGGGTCATAAGGAAGAGACAATTGGTCTTTTTTTTTTTTTTTTTTCTCGTTTGTCTTGTTGGTGTTCGAGTAGAAAAACTCCTTTCATACACCAGTCACTATATGTATTAATGTGCCTTGTGGTTTACATAAAAAAAAACATGTAGGTACTCTTCTCGAGCCGGAGCCTCAGCGACTCTAAACACATCCGAAAGAGGCCTCGGAATAGAAGAACCCAGGAAATAAATAGAGGGAGTGGTTTAAAGATTGAGTTTAGATCTGCAAAGGAAAGAAAATAAACATTTATATACTTTAAAATCTAAATTGCTTAGTAATGGTACTATTGAGTAGGGGGGGAAGTGATGTAATCTGATTAGATCTTCAATGAGACTGTTTATCAAGGGATTGTTATTGCATCCAAAGAAAATATGATTAACATCTTCTTTCTCTCCACACTCACACAAGTTGGAATTTAAAACATTGATTCTAGCTAAGTGGTTCCTGCAAGAACAGTGTCCTATTCTAATTCTACTAAAAGTAGTGACAAACTTTCTACTTACAAAAGGAAATTTGGCAAACCAAGGAGACCTGTCTATTTTCTCGTTAATGGTGAATAGCTGTTTCCCTTTTTTTTGGCTGGAAGCTATCCAATATTCCTTCCAACATTTAAAAGTGGCATCTCTGATGTTTGGTATTAGGTCCATTCCGTTTATTTTGACTGGACTGATTTCCAAATGTTTACCTTGTTTTGCTAAGTAATCAGCGATTTCATTTCCTTTGATTCCCTTGTGAGAAGGAATCCAGCAGAACTCAACATTAATTTGTAAGCCTTCGAGAAGCATTAGGGTATTTCTAATCTCTGTGATCAAGTGATGTCTCCTCTTTGAATAACCTAGGTTTGATAGAGCTTCTAATGCGCTTAGCGAATCAGTAAATATAACTACTTTTTTGAGCTTTTTCTCAAAAATGATTTGTACAGCTGATATTAACCCAAAAAGTTCGCACGTGAATATTGAAGCATGAGAATTAACACGGCCGGCGACGTGAACATCCTCTTCAGGGATATAAATTCCGAAAGAAGAATATTCCGAATCCATACCCTTAGACCCATCCGTAAAAATGTATGTATAATCCTTCCATCTTTTTTTGCTAATATCCTCGAAAATGTTATTAATGTTACAATTTACTCCAGATGTTCGGTCTAAAAATCTTCCCATGTCCGTGTTGATGTTAGGTGTATGAAATAATAGTTCGTATTTATACTCAAAGACGTCTTGCTTATCTGCTACATGTATAATTTTTTTGAGTTCTTCAAAAAATAAAAATGCTTCATTTAATATTACTTCTTGATTCCTTCTGGGTCCTTTGAAGTTTTTATATGCGGACGATAGTTCGGATAAAGCTGCTGTGACAGGATTATTGTTTTGGGTAATATTTTTAAGTATGAATTTCTTGGCTAAAAATAAACGTCGGATTGCTAATGGCATCACTCCAGCCTCGACTTCTAACGCATTTGATGGGGATGATCTCATTGCTCCTATGGCTATTCGTATTGATTGATATTGTATACTTTTAATCTTGTTAAAGCAGCTTACGGATATTGGTGCCAGTAAAAAGCTTCCATAGTCTATTTTCGATCTTATAAAGGCCTTGTAAAAAAGAAGCATAATTTTCGGGTCTGCTCCCCACCAAGTTCGCGTGATGGATCTTAAAATATTAATGCCGTGGCCGCAAGATTTCTGTAATTTATTCACTTGAGATTTCCATGTGAGTTTTGAATCAAATTGAATACCTAGATATGATGTCTCTGTTACAATTGGAAGTACTACATCGTTTACCTTTATGTCTAATCCATTTAAGTTTCTCCTTCTATGGAAAGGGACTACTTTGCATTTCGTAATGGATAAATCTAAACCGTGATCTTTTAACCATTTGTCCAATTCCCCCAGTGCAATGTTTAAAATGTTTGTGATCTGTCTAGCATCTCTCCCTGCAAGATAGATAACTATATCGTCTGCGTACTGTAGAATCTCAGCCTGTGGTTTGATTACTGACTCAAGATCTGAAGTATATAGGTTATAAAGGATAGGACTTAGAACGCTCCCTTGAGGCAGTCCTTTATATGCAGTCCTTATACCAATGTCAAGTGGATCATTTCTTAAATTAATTTGTTTTTCACTAACTAGATTAATAATTAAATTGGTAATACTAACCGGGATCCGCAACTTTAATAGTTTTCTCTTGAGAATAGAAATATTAACATTGTCATATGCCCCCATGATGTCCAAGAATACTCCCACTACCATTTGATTATTATGGAATGCTTTTAATATATATGAGGTAAAAATCACCAGATTGTCAACTGTTGATTTTCCTTTCCTGAATCCAAATTGAGATTGGGCAAATAAAGCTTGATTTTCACACCACCAATTTAGTCTTCCCTTAATGAGTCGTTCCAAAGTTTTCTTAAAACAAGAGGCCAGAGCAATTGGTCTGTAACTATCTACCATATTTGGATTTTTATTAGGTTTCGGGACAGGGCAAATCACAATTCTTTTCCAGCTTTCTGGGATTTGTTGATTCTTGATCATATTGTTATAGATGTTAATTAAAATAACTTTGCTTGATACAGGGAGCTTATTTATCATAATATACGAGACCTGATCTACTCCAGGAGCAGAGGAACTAACCTCCTTTAATATGTGATTAAATTCATGAAGGTTGAAAGGTTTCTCAAGGAAGTGATCCAGATATACAACTGGTGCCATTGGTAACTCTTCTTGAGATGGAACCCATGGAGGTGAAAATTTCATTAGAAATTGTTCCGTCCAATCGTAATTATTAGAGTTGGGAAAATGTTGAACCGCAAAGCTGCGCCTAAATCTTCTGATAGTTGTCCATATATCACGCACTGAGGAATTACGATTGAGAGATTGGCAAAATTTAACAAAGCTTTCCTTCTTCTTAGCTCTTATTGTTCGTTTGGCCATAGCTATGTATCTTTTTGCAATAATAAAAGATTCAAAAGATTTGTCCATTTTAAATTTCTTGATGAGGTTCTTTTTTAACCATATGATTCTACTGCATTCTGAATCCCACCAAGGGTATGGAATATAATTAACTTTTACTTCGCCTTTTAAAGGGATAGATTTTCTTGCAGCTTTTATAACAACATCAAAGAAATTATCGTAGTTAATTGTTTCATATCCTTGTAAATTTTCTTCCATAAAATTTTCATATTTGACCCAGTCAGCTCTATTGAAATTAAATTTCTTGTTTCCTCCTGTTTGTCTTTGGATCTTGTGTGGAACATTTAAATCTATTGTCGTAAGAATTGGAAAATGGTCACTCCCTAATGTATCATCCAACGTTTGACTGATGCAGAGTGAAGCGATATCATCTGAAGCTATAACAAGGTCTAAACAGCTTTTATTATGGTTAGGGGCGGAAAGAAGGGTTGGCTTACCATCGTTAAGAATAATTAAATCATATTCCTGAATTATATCATAAAGGTATCTTCCCTTACGGTTAGACTGACATGAACCCCATGCATAATGGTGAGCATTGAAGTCTCCTAAAATGATATATGGTTTTTGTACCTTTGCCAATAGCTCTCTCCATGAATTGGCAGTCATCTCAACATTTGGGGGAATATAACATGATACAAAAGTGATATCATTTAATTTGCAAATTTGGAATTGTGCATTATTTTCATGGTTGAAAATTGGGATACTGCTGGTAAATGACATACTTCTCTTTAACAGAATAGAAATTCCACCTTTTCCATCTCGTCGTTTGTGATGAATCTGCATGTATCCTGGTGTGGATAGCCAAGTATCGGAGTTAAGCCATGTTTCACATAGAAACATTGCATCTACATCTAATTCGTAGGCTAATCGCAATAGTTCTGATTTATTTTTCCCCAAGCTTCTGATGTTTGATTGGAGAACTTTTATATTAATTAGTTGATTTAAACTTTTAGCCATTGTAAAGTGTGGAGCTTATCAGATGGGAGAACTTGTTTTAGTATGTGTAATAAATTAGCTGGGTCTGATTGAAAAACCTTCTTCAGAGAATCAATTAATATGATCTCTTCTTTTAGGTTGGTATAACTGCTTGAGGACGAATCTTGATTGTGGTTGTAACATAATTTCTTTTCCTGTGAACTCATCTGTCGACCATTAGGATTAAATAACAAATCTTCATTGTAAAAGTTATTCTTTCGTTTACCACCTTCATGATTTTTTTTTGTACTTGTATCATGAAATGATTTAGATTTACTCGTTATGTCTGCGAAAGAAGGATTAGAACGACTTGGTGATTTTAAAATTGTCATTCCACTTTGTGTCTCCATTTCAGATGATCTAAGGGATGGAAAATCCTTGTTAGCTGATAAATTAGGTATTTTATTCCCCTCACCTTTAGTTTTGGCAGCTGCTTCAAAATATGAAAAATTATAGAATGCCATTAATTCCTTTATTTTCTTTTGTCTGGTAAATTCTGGGCAAATTCTTTGAGATAAGGGTGTTCCAACTTCAGTTGAAAAATGAGAACCTTCACAAAACACACACTTTGGTGAAATTTTCGTTCCACATTGATCAAGGTCATGATCTTTACTACATGCTGGGCAACGTATCTTGCTTTTACATTGATTGCGAGTGTGACCATACCTGCAGCAATTAAAGCATTGAGTGACTGGAAGTTTATATGTTTCTGGAATCCTTACGTTGTAAAATATGGTAACATAATCGGGAAGTTTTTTCCCTCTGAAAGTAATTATGACAGAGGAGGTGTTAACATATGAAGTGGATCCTTCATTCTGAACTTTTCGTTTTATTCTTCGAACACCTAGGATTGCTTTATTGTTACTAGTTTTGATATTCCTCATTAAAGTATCATCTGTGAATGAGGTATCAACCTGCCTGATAACCCCTTTACATGAAATCAAATGGTTAGGAATAAATGCGATCAATTTGTGTTTAACCAAAAAATTATGTTGTAGAAAGGAATTAGCTTTTTTAAGGTTATCAAAATCGATTGACACTCTATTTTTCCCTCTTTGATCAATCTTTGTAACTCCTGAAACTTCTGATTTTAAGAGCCAGCTTCCTAAAACCATTGATCTTACCTGGCCAATTTGAGATTCATTTTCTCGAGATTCTACAAATACTGTGTAAGGAGGTTGGTCATAAATGTCATAGAATTGAACCAATTCATTGTAATTCATGGGACTTTGACCCACTGATGAAGCCTTAGCAAATTGCGACGTGTTGTTTACTCCATTGCTTGATGATGACAGACAAAAACCGGTTTTGACAGTGTCATTTACTTCATTTAAAAGGGATGGGGAAACTACAAACTGAGATAAAAAATCTCGATCATTAACTGACTTAATATTGGTTTCTAATAATTGTATGAGAGGGATGCCTGAGGGGGATTCATCCATACCCGATGAACCCGAAGCTTCTTCATCGTCCATATTTATTGCCGGTGATGTTAATGGGGGAGATATAATATCTCCCCCGGATAATTCACTCATCAATATTGACAACTACGTTAGTGTTTTAAAAAAGTAGTGAGGATCGTGCAAGGATTAGGATAGAAAAACTGACCACAAGGCACTTACCGCAATTTTAGGATTCAACTAGTAATAACATCTACTCACTATCACAGCTGAATCGAAACTGAGACAATTGGTCTGTTAGCCAAGAAACAAGTTTATATAATCGACTAATCTGTGTCAACAGAATTGCCAACGTAAATAATTTGGACAACGTTATGCAATCTTTAAATTAATATTTGCAAGTTTTAAATGAATAATGTTTCCACCACAAAAAACAAATGGGTTTGTTACTAATGTAATTGTAAATCTTTTACGAATTAGGAAAATGAATCAGTCTCTCCAATCTGCAGTAACTAAAATCCCTAAATTGGCGCTACTTTTAAAATTATTTTGTTTAACAGCCATCTGGAAATGTTTATATAAAATTGGGTTTTAAAACTTTGCGAAACGAACAGTGAAACTATTCAGTTACATTTTACTTGACACAATAAAACGGAATATCCAAAGATTCTGCGACTTTCTTTTTGAGAATATCACTTAAAACCGTGTACATAAATTCGTTCGTTTACCATAGAGACACCGTTATCTCGTAACGGTGTAATAAGAAAAAAAAGTAAAAGCGAAACCACGTGAAAGCTGCATTCCATTCACTGATCACGCGTGCATCGCTGGATAATCGGGCAGATCCAAGTCGAAGATGATCGTTTGTGGTTTACATTAGATTGTTATTTATAGGTAAGTTTGTAGTAACTGATAATAAACATTTTATGTAACACTTTAGGCGGACGTACGCAAGTCACGAAATCAGTTCCGCGCGGTTTACTTTAACACGAGTAGGTATGTTAATACCAGTTCTAGCTCGAGGTAAAAGTTTTTCAAAAAATCCCAAAATGGCAATCGTATTTTAAAAAATAAAAAACAAAGAAAATCAACAAATTTTACTTGACTCTCAGCTTTTTTTAAAAATACAAAAATCGTTTATTTCAAAATTTTAGAAATTTACAATACATTTGCAAAACTAGTAACATCTATGGCGACTTGTTTTTATTTCGATAGTTACCAACCTAGTGACGTAATACAGCAATTTTTTTTTTATATATATTTTTAAAGTCGAGAAAGTGGAAGCATTATTGTAAAAAAATAAAAGCAAGAATCATGATCTTTAACCAACTTTGTGTCTTTTAAGCTATAGGTAGCTTTAAGATAACCGAGCAAGGTTGCCGAATTGAGCGAAATTTCGCCATTTAGATCACATTCTAAACACATTTTTGTGCTTAGAAATCTTATTTGGCGATGGGTTCCTAATTTGGTCTACCTCCTCCCTTCACACAATGAACATTCAACAAAATCCATCTCTAGTTATCCATAGAATCAAAAGTGTACTATCAAACGAAAATTTGAAATGACATTTGTTTTTGATATTTTAATTTTTTTGTTATTGGAAGTTTTTTTGATCTTTTTACTTCAATTTTTGTTTTAAATATATGTATAGGGGAATTTTTCTTTTTCTTTTAGTTTTTCATTTGCCTTTAATCTTTCATTTGATTTTGTTTTCATTCTAATTTTCTCCTTGTTATTTATTTTCAATAAAAAAATAATGACATACATCAACAATAGTAGTTGAAAGAGTCACTTGTTCTTTACAGGTTTTCTTTTCATTCCAACGTTTCTTTTTCAATTACTTTTCGTTTCTCTTTTCTACTCGTCACTTACATATTTTCATTTTTCATTTGTTTTGTTTTCTCTTTAAATTTTGTTTTTCATTTTCTTTTCATTTTTTTGTTTTTTTTTCAAATTTTTCCTTTCGATTTAGTTTTTCGTTTGCCTTTAGTCTTTCATTAGATTTTTCTTTTTAATTTTCTCCTTGCTTTTCACTTTTCTCTCGTTTTATTTAATAATTGCTTTGTTTTTCATGTTTTTTTTCTTAAAAATTTTTGCTTTACTTTTAGTTTTTCATATCCCTTTAATTTTTTTTTATTTTAATTTTTCACTTGTTTCGCTACATTATTTGCGTTCTGTTTTGTTTTTTGATATAATTTCTTCAATTTTGTTTTTCCTTTCAATTTGCTTTCATTTTTAGTTCATTTCATTTTTTATTTGCCTTTTACTTTTCATCTTGTATCATTTTTGGTTTTTATTTTTGATTTGTCTGTGTCAAAATACTTAGGAAAATTTTTTTCTATGAAACGTTCAACTTTAAACCGTTGTTTCATGTTTATCTTCACAACTTACGGGTATTTAAGTACAGGGAGATCGAAATCGATTGTCCTGATCCACTACTTTCCACGAGCCACGAGCTTGATATCGATATTTACATCCAATTATTAAAATGAAGTTAGCAACATAACGAGATCTAGGGAAGTTACTAGATTTACTAAGATTTTGTTGACAGTTCATTCACGAAAAATGGTTTATTTCATTGTCATAGCAATCTGATTAAACAATAATTATGTTCTCTATTAATTAGGTTAGGTTTGGATGTAGCTTTCATGCATGGCACAAGTCGGCACTGCTTTTCGTTCTAACCTTCATGTGATTGATAATTATTGATATCAAGCTCACGGAAAGTAGTGTAGCATCAGGACAATCGATTTCGATCTCCCTGTAGTTACTTACACTAGTAATGTAATGTACACTGTAATCAACAATGATTGAGGTTTGCTTTGCGATATTTCTGAAATATTATGAATCTTTCATTCCACAACAGATTTTTCATTATTTATAAGAATATTAATAATCCGTGTGGTCAATAAGTAGTATGTTAAAGAACAGGCTTCATTATAGGACACCTTAGGAAACGTGTATTTTATAATATTTTCTATTTTGGTTTTTAAATATAAAAGAAAAATTCAAAAGAATGGAGTTTTTTGGTAAATAAAATATTACCTGAAATGAAGTCAATATAAAATTCAAAAATATTTTTCCGAAAAAGGAATTACAATTTTACGTCACTAGGTTGGTAACAAGCGAAATAAAAATTAACCACGACAGATGTCACTAGTCTTGTAAATTTCTGACATTTCGAAACAAACCGTGCAAAAAACAACTTGTTTTGTGTAAATTACGCGATACCATCTCCTAAAAGTAGTTTACTTTTGATTAAATTTTATCAAAAAAAAAATAGCCTAGCGGGTGAAGTTACGTTTTGAAACATTTGGATTTGCGATTCGTAATCGTATTCAAGTCGGCGACATGCGCATTCCGGGCGTCAGTCGCATGTAAGTTGTCGCGTTCTTAGCGAAAAACGAGCGGGTAAAGCATGTAAAATAGTGACTTCGACAAAATACGACGATAGAAAGGCGAATATGGCGTCCTCGCTTTACGTAACGTATCTTGAGAAAGAAGGGCCGTACATTAAAGTATGGGGGCAGACGAACAGGAGCCTCCCCATGTCCATAGAAAAGGCGCTTCAGCAAATGACGCCGCAGTTCGAAGAAGGGTTGTATCTACCCAGCGTAGAGTATTTTCAAGTCGGGCCGTTGTGCTGCGCTAAATTCAAAGACGGATCTTACTACAGAGCAAGAATAACCAATATCAGTTACCTAATACAAGGCCTAGTCGAGGTCCTCTTTATAGACTACGGAAACAAAGACGTTATACCATGTGTTAACATCAGAACGATGAACAATTTATCTCCGGGGTTAATCTCGATACCACCCCAAGCAAGGTCATTTATTTTGGCTAACGTAACCTTACCTGGATGGAATCCCAACATGGAATTGATTAGTAATGAACTGCGTTACCTTGAATTTCAAATGATTCCGATAGCAGAAATTGGCCCCTACGTTCTAGTCAGCCTTTTCCTAGAAAAACAGGACATTACTACGAATTTACTAGCGCACGGATTGGTTACCCCGACCCCACTACACATGCAACAAGTTGTAATACAGTCCTTAATTGAGCGCAATTCACCTCCAGGTATCCCGGTCAATTTGGCTCCAACGACGGTTCCGATTCAGCCTAAGTTACCACCTGGAATTCCTCATCCAGCTGTGACAATGACTGCCCCTGTAACAATGGTCGCCCCTGTGACAATGGCTGCTCCTGTGCCAACACCTATGCCAACGATTCTTACATATAAGGCAATGCCGTTAGATCACGACTGTGATTACGAGGTATATGTGTCATACGTCTCCGATGGACCCTGTTTGTTTTCTGTTCAATTGAAAAAAATGGAGGATCAACTCAAGAGACTCATGACTGAGATTAATTCTATGGATATGCAGCAGTTGGAGGAATATCCTTTACCAGGAACTGTTTGTTTGGCACAAAGCACTGAGGATAATTACATTTGTCGGGCAGTCGTGACAAGCATGGTCGATGGACTTTATAAGGTGAGTAAACAGATGTTGAATGTTCGCTACTTTTCAATCGAGAAATTCGATTTATAGCCTTTGCCATAGCCCTAAAGCATAGCTATCAAAAAACCACATATGTTATTCTGGATACAGCCGTCTGATTAATGTGGCCCTTAAGATTGGATAGCTCTGCTCTAGAGCCATTCATTCACAGAGTATTTTCATCTCATGTAAATGAAAAGGGAGATATGTTGCCATATGGAAAAAATTGAAATCACCAGATTTATAACAAAAATGTTGCCAGTTTTTCTCCAGAGAGTTTAAATTTTCTCTAAAAAACAATATCGTTTTCAGTTACATATAAGGAAAAAGGAAAAATAATGATGCATGACAAAGTGAAAAACAATTTATTGTTCAATGAAAATATTGAAGTATCAAAAAACATATTTGACTAAAAGTAACAAACATGATTTGGGCATTCAAACTTTCAAGAAAATATTAATTTACTCTTACTGAATTGGTTAAATAATTATAAACACTTTATGTACTACTGTTTGAGGATCAAGTGTTATGTCTTTATATAAAAAAATACACAGAATGTTACAATTAAAGAAATCCTGTTGCATGCTGCCACTATTTTACGGAACACTATATAATTTTAGGTTGTAGTGCTCAATAAATAGAATCTTGTGAAACAAAAAAAATGTTTACCTCGTTCTATAAATGATCTATGCAAGATGGCGCACTTAGTGACTCACCCTGTATACTTAAGTAGAATATTGAAATTTATTCAGAAACATTACGGTCGCTATTAGCGCACTGCGTAAAATTTTAGGAATTTGGAAGAAACGTTCTTATTTATAATTTCATTTATTTTAGGTATTTTATGTACAGGGTGGAATTCTATAAGTATCTCAGTCAATAATAAAAATAGAAAAAAAGTGAGCAAGCATAATTGGGTCAATTTTTCAAGCTGGTTTCAGTAACCCAACCAAAAAATAGATGCTGTTTTCGTGGCATAGTCCACAAAAGGAAAAGGAAAAACGGTAAATTTTTCAAATTAAAACATTTTCTTGTTTTTGAAGTTACCAAAAAATGTTAATTTAAAAACTACTTGAGCCTAGTTACAGACCAAACATATATTTTTTTTAAATAAAAGTCACTGCCGTCATTAAAAAGAGCGGTTTTTTTTAAATTTTTAGTTGGACTATTGAGATACTATCATGGACATAGAAAACTATCCAATTTGGGATACCCTGTATATAGTCAGTTTTGTTCTTGTTTGAATACCTACCTTGATAATGTTCATATTGTTATTGAATAAAAAAATATATTCATATTAGTTTCATTACTAATAGCTTTATAGTTTTAACCAGTTTCTAATTAATTCTAAACAAATTGTGGGGATTGTGCGCTATTCGGCGATGGTATGATGGCGATGCCCTACTCACTCTTCTTAATTTCATACTCAAAGATATTTACAAACTTTGCGATTCTTTATCAACACTACCCGCCAGAGTTCAAAGAATCAACTGTTCTGAGAAAAAAATGCGTTTTATGTTACAAAAAGTACAGCTTTAAAAAATAATAAATCGACGGTTGCACGATAAAAGGGCCTAAGCGCCATTCACCATATTTCTTAGGAAAAATAAAAAACTGATTAATTATCAAACTTATGTATTTACGTTGATAATTTTTTTTGTCATTCTTGCAATCCAAAATATTAATTTCAGCATTTTCTAACCAAGGTTTACGATAGCGTTGCGATCAGGGGTGCCAGGGCATACCTGGTTCAGTTTATAAATTAAGAAGGCGCCATACTTCAACTACAAATACCTAGTTACATCTATGCCCATAAAAACAAAGTACATTTTGTTCAAAACTGACTGAAATGCCACAGAAAAATATTTTTATTTTATTTTGAAACTTTTAATCACGTCCACGAATAGTAGCATAACTACGGAAAGCACTTTGTTTAAGGCTGTGCCTGGGCCTAGTATTCGTTAAATCTGTACTTAGTCTACTTACTACAGAGAGGTTGCATTTACTTTTACTTAAATCTGCAGTCATTGGCGTTACTGGCAAAGTTGTTAATAGCATAAAATTGTTCAAAATTTAATGACATTTTACCTACAATTCTTTCTGAATGAAATTTTGTAAATTTCAATCCAGATTCCCAAAACCAATTAAAATGTGACAGATTTGGAGGATTAAAACATCATTTGATACCTTCATTTGTGGCTGATTAAATGACTATTTACCTTTTTATTTGCTTCAAAAAAATTACGAAGTCTTACTTGAGCTCCAACAAAATTGGAACCATAATCTGAATCATTTCATACGTGCTGAAGTGAGATCATTCAATTCAAGGTGAATGGTCTTTGTTGCATAACAAATAAAAAGTGCGACATAACAAATTAGCAGGCAAATTACTTATTATGGGTTTATTATAAATAATATTTTTTTGCTGATTTTTTTCCACCAATGGACCAGTATGTATTTTGTATTAAATCTATTAACATTTGAGATCCACAATGGAACGCAAAATTTGAAATAAATTATCTAATGTTCATGAGCTATTAATATTTGAACATACATTTGATTGAACCAATAGAATATTGTCTAACCCCGATCTTTCCAACTGTTAATAAGGTTGTGAATAAAATTTTTTTTGTTAATAAGTTGTAGAGATGTCTTTCCACATACCAATATTCTTTATTATGAAAATAAGTTGCCTTATTTGTCTAATAAGTTATTAGGAAGTCAAAGTTTCCAATATTGCGCTCGAGTTCCTAATAAATGTCCGCGCATAAGCGAGAACATACGAATATTTAAATTTTAAATTTTGAAAGAGGGCGGTGGCGAATATTTATTTCAAATTTCGTTACTCAAAACACACGAACGATTTGTAAAATGGTTGTGTTTGAAGATTTTGAAGATATTGATAACCGGGAAATAATAGATTTAATTGATGTTGTCAATCCAGAACGTCATCCACAATAAGAGAAAGAAGAAACCATTTAAACTATTGAATAAAATAACACAACTGGAGAAGAAAATTAACATGTTAGAAGTTGTTAATGCTAAATTACGAAGAAGAATTAAGAATGTTTTTCCCAATGAGAAGAAAATCAGCCCTGTAACAAAAATAAATCAAATCAAGAAAACTCAAAATACGCAAGAAACAAATAATTATGAACACAGTGCAGTAAGTCAAAATTATTCTACAGTAAATCATAAGTTACTTGAAAATAAAATAACAGAAAATGGTAATCGTATTGTGAAACAATTTGAAAATGCAGTAGTGGGCGGTAAGAAAAAAATCCTCATATTGGCTGATAGTCATGGAAGAGACTGTTCTCAGATAATAAGGTTAAGACTTGAAACTAGGGATTATGAAGTCACTTCGATAATTAAATCAAATGCGCTGCTTGAAAATGTAATTGAAGACATTAACAAGAAAATAGACAAGTTTACTCATGATGACTATTTGATAGTTATGGGCGGCACAAAAAATGCGATGAAACTGGAGAACATTAAAAAGGAGACAGTCTTTAATCTAAAAAACTGTAGTAATAAAACTAATGTAATTGTTTTATCAATCCCTTACTGTTACCAAAAACCTGAGAAGAATAGATTTATATTTGGTATGAACTTGTATCTTGACAAAAATTTTAACAAAACTAATTTAGGCTTCATAAGCTTTCAAGACATTAATAAGCTTGTTGTTGGAAAGGATTTCAACAAATATGGACTTCATTTAACATTCCAGGGCAAGATAAAATTTTTTCAAGAATTGCCTCGAGTATTATATCCAACAGTTACAAGGAAAGAAACAATCTCATCTATATAACACCCCTGCATGTTGCAAAGGGAGGAAGTTGTAATGAAGGTCATCCGGTCTTGGATATACGTTCAGTGTCTCCTCTTACGCAACAGTATCTTAATTCCTCAAATTTTCCGGTAGCAACATTAAAACGAATAGACAAATAAGTGATTGTAATGAAAGCGTCCAGAACAATGTTTCTGTCAAAATCGTACAGTGTATTGACAAGATTTTTAGGTGCGCGCATATAAATGTCCAATGCATAAAGAATAAAATGGAACAAATTGCAGGGTTGCTCTATAATGAAAAGCTGGATATCTTAAACATAAGTGAGCATTGGTGTACTAATATAGAACTAGAGGCTCTTAATTTTGAAGGTTTCATTACACACGGTTTCTGTAGATCCCGTTTTAAATATGGAGGGGTGCTTAGTCTTGTCAAGAAGGAACTACAACATACTAATTTACTGGACATTTTTTCCTTGTCTATAGAGAAGGATTGTGAAATTATTGCTGTCCAAATAAAAAAAGCTAACACTGATTATATAGATCCTCCAACGGGAATTTCGATAGATTTGTTGAAATATATTCTAAATTACTTGATGTATTGATGTCAAAAAATTGTAACATAATTATTAACGGCGATTTTAATGTAAAATTCAATGTAAGTAATGATCATAATTTTGACGCATTTGTAAAGAACTGGCATATAGCTGATCACTTAGGTATAATTATTGACTTTAGATGTGTTGTTGAGAAAAACAAACCTGCTGAGAAGGTAAGTGTTCGACCTACAACTAAACATGGTTTGTGTACTTTTTTTAAGCATCTTGAGAATATTGATTGGTGTTTTATAGATGATTTTAATGATATTAATCATAAATTTGAAAATTTTTTGAACATCTTGCATAATGGAGTCCTATCTGCCTTTCCTGTCTCAACTAGGACGAGAATTAATAAAAACAAAAATATTACACCGCGTGATAAAAATGTCAAAAAAGAACGCGAATTTTTAGATTTTCTTTATAATATTAAGAAACAACATCCAAAGAATGTATTATGTAAAGAAATGTATAACAGATGCAGAAAGGCTTATAGAACTTCACTCGAGAAACCCAAGAAAGCTCAAAATGATGACTTCATTCGAAATCATCATAACAAACAGAAAGCAATATGGGATATAATCAACCAAAAAAGACAACTTCAAACTTCTTCGTCATGTAATTATTTTTCAGCAGAAACTTTTAATTCATATTTTTCAAGTATTGCAAATGATATTGTTGCAGAAATACGTGATACACACGTTAACCCGTTATCTTTCTTACCGACTATTAATAAAAATAATAATACCATATTTTACTTTAGATAAGTAAGTTTCCTAGAAGTTCGTGACATTTAACACTTTAAAAAATGCTTAAATACGTGAAAAACATGATTACAGTTCCAATAACTAAACTAATAAATAAAGCTACTAGGACAAACACTTCCCGATATACTAAAAATTAGTCGTGTGGTGCCCATTCCTAAGGGTGGATCGGCGGAGTCCCTGAAAGATTTCAGGCCGATATCTTTAATTCCAGCAGTTGGTAAAATCTATCAAATTGTTCTAAAAAATTAAATTGTTGACTTTTGTGAAAGAAATAATATTTTCTCTAACTCGCATTTTGGGTTTCGAAAGGGAAAAAACGGATGCAATTATAGATCTCACAAAATTCCTAAATAATAATTTTGAAAGCAAGAAACAATGCGGTGCTTTGCTATGTGACCTGTCAAAAGCATTTGACTGTGTTTCTCACGATTTGCTTTTAAATAAATTGAAGTTATATAATTTTAACCCTGATAGTCTCTCGTTAATTAAATCTTACCTAACAAATCGGAAACAATTCGTTGATTTCAATCAAAAGCAATCATCACTGCGAAGTGTTAACATTGGCGTGCCGTAGGGATCTGTACTGGGCCCGGTTTTATTCATTGTATTTGTGAATGATTTGAGTTGCGCGGAGCCCGGTGCAGTTTTCGTGCAGTACGCTGATGACACAAATATTCTCTTAGGTGAACCAAATATTGATCTTTTAAGCGATGCATTGATGAATTCACGTTTGAATATAATATTATGGAGTGGTTTAATGCAAATAAATTTTCCCTAAATGAAAATAAGACAGCCACGATTGTCTTTTCCCGAAACCATTTAAATAGAACAATCTCTACAGATAAAACGTTCTTGGGAGTTCGCCTGGATCCTGCTCTGGCTTGGAAAAACCATACAGACGCCCTAGCAAAAAAAAAAATAAGTAAAAACATCTTTCTTCTAAGAACTTTAAAACCAATTATAAATTTGGATACACTTAGAATATATTATTTTTCTTTAATATTTTCGCTGATGTCTTATGCTCTTCTCTGTTGGGGTCACTGTTCCTCGATGAATCGCAATTTTGGTTTGCAACGTCGTGCTGTCAGAATATTAGGCAATTTATCTTATCAAAGTAACTGTAAAGAAGTTTTTATAAATTTCAAATTACTGACACTACCTTGTTTGTATATACGGGAATGCCTTATATATATCCGGAAAAACCTCCATAATTTTAAATACTTCGAACATAATTATGAAAGTAGAGGTTGTAATTACATAAAATTAGCCTTTTTAAGATTGACTCATAGTAGGGATGCAGTAAGTTTTTATTCTAAGTTATATAATCTTTTACCAACTGAGGTGAAGACGTTGCTTTTAAAACAATTCAAACATAAAATAACTAATTACCTTCTCAGCAAAGGTTTAGACTCTGTTGACGATTGTGTTAGTGATAATTTTTCATTACTTACAGTATAAAATGTATACATATTATTATCAATAATAATATATGACACGTGTATTATTTATATGTATGTATCATATGTATGTATATGTAAATCTATTACACTAAATATATACTTATACTATACTATACAATATCTCCTCAAAATCAGTTGCTGTTGACATTAAAATTTCTGGCTAGTGACTGTTTTTATATAGTTGCAGGGGATTTCTTAGGAATAATTAAATCTACTGCACCCAAGATTGTTCCTCGCGTCACAAAAACAATTTTGGAATTACGTGCAAGGTAGATTAAATTTCCCCAGTATCTCGAGGAAAAGCAAGAATCAGTTAGGCAATTTGCTTTGTTTGCAAGATTTCTCCGAACAATTGGTGCCATAGATTGCATCCATATAATACTGTTGTCACCAAGTCTAGATAATTTGTTTCTCTTGCTGTAAATAAATATAATGATATCCCAATTTGTAGGAGGAGAAAATGCAGAAGCTTTCAGAAGTAGAAAGGGTTTCATGTCATTAAATATGTGACGCAAAAACTAAAATTGTGGATATAGTAGCCAGATGGCCAGGTTCAGCACATGATAGCCATATCTTTTCAACAATGAAAATAGAAATATGTACAACTTTTTGTTAATATGTGACAGTGGTTACCCAGTGAAGCCTTATTTAATGACCTCATTGGGAAACCACGAACTGCTACAGAAAATCTATAATGAATCCTTAATAAGAACATGCAATGTGATTGAAAGAACTTTTGGTATTTCGTAACTCCGATTTCCGATTTTGTCAACAGGGCTACGCTGCAAACTTCAGTTGACGCAACAAATAGTTACAGCCACTGCTATGTTACATAATATTACAGTAACACAACATGATGAATTTGAAGACCCACCTATTAATAGATTTTCCTTTCAACCACAAGCAGACCAAGAAAATATCGTTCGGCACTCTATTATAAGTTATTTTCAAACACTACTGTAAAATCTATGTAGTTATGAAAACCAATATTTTTTCTACAAATATGTATTACAAAGAAGTTAATGAAATTATTCACAATACATTTTTACTTCTAAATATTTAAGTAACTTTTTACTTGCATTTCTAATAACTCTGCTTTCAGTTTTTTATTTTCGCTGTAACATCTCTTGTTTCAACTGTAATTCTCTGGATCATAGCTCTTGCTCAGCAATAACATTTTCTATTTGTTTATTTATGAGATTTAGTTTTTCTGCATGTTCTTTCTTCTTCAGCTTTTCATATTTCTAAGTATTTCTACTTGTAGAAGTAGAAGCTCTTGCCTACGATCTGTAATGTAATCTTTCATTTAGAACATCCTTCTTGATGGACTTTGTCGCCAATGTTGTATGTTTGGTCTGCTTTAGCTTGGAACTATCCCATTTTGACCAACTGGACAATTTTGGAGTGTTATTACAATTATTTATTACAGTTATTACTATTTTCTTGAGATTTTTCATTCAATTGATTCTGTATCACTTATACTTTGTTTTTAGTTAGCTTCTCTATCTCATATGTATTACTTAGATTTGCTTCTTTCACTTCATCGACGTCTATACTTGCACTTTCAGTTAAACCAGATTGATGAATTAAAGTAGCAATAATAGGATGGTTTCTTACTGCACTTGTATCTGCTGAATTTTCTTGTGCTTGTTGACTGTCTGGAGGCAATACGATAGTGTTATCGTATAATGAAACGTGATACATAACATTTTCTCCTCGTAATCACTAAATGTTTTTAGTTCTGCAGGTCCACCTCCTGTTTTGTAATGCATTTCGAACTTATTATGAGTTTATGTTTTCTTCATATTTCTTTTAACACAAGCACTTTTAAGGCGTAGGAACTATTTCTAAATTCTAAAATTGCAAAGTTAATTAATAAAACAAGGAAGTTCATAATTTTTTTACCTAAACGTCCATCTCTGTTTCGATATAAACACAAGGTGATATGAAGATTTTTAAATCTTGCCAACTGTTTGAAGCAGTATTATTTTGTCTAATAACTATTCACTTTTTAAATTACAATGGAAAGATACTTCAATATCGTTCGCCTAATAACCAAGCTTAATAATTGTATCTGATGAATAGTTATTTGTTTTATTATTAACAGATGGAAAACCGGCCCCTAACACATATAAGGATGGAAAATGAATCCCTTTGTATAGTAGGTTGTACTATCAAAATATCATTTGTTACTTTAAATTGAATGAAAAACAAATAGAGAAGTTTTTAAAGTTCTTGTTAGCATCTTGTACTTGAAGGTGGTGTGCCTTTGATAATTTTTGATTTCAGATAATTAACACTTTTGCCCAAAAGAACAATACATAAAAATTAACAAATCACTTCAATTTTTACAGAATGTGTTTAGAGTGCAGACATATAAAATATTTTTACAAATATTACTTTTATAAGATTGTCCTATCTATCATTTTTATAAAAGTGTCTTCTCTATCATATCATTTCAATTCTATGGGGAATTTTTTTGATTACTCTGTGTAATTGAACTTTTTATATTTAAAGTTCACTTCAAGCTAAATAAAAATTTAATTATTTCATGAGGCCCGGTATTATAAAGGCAAGTCAGTTTTACTTATCGATTATTGCGAAGGTAACAATTGTGAACACAGCAATAAAGTTAACCTGCATTTATAATACCAGACCTAAGTTTAATGTAAACTTAATAAACTTTTTCTTTTAAAAAGGCTCTAAGATTGAATTAAGTATTTTTGTTTCTGTTTCTCAACTTAAGAAATCTTAACCCAGTATTAAATTAATTGACACATTTTGCAAAACAAAATCACTTTTACTTTTTAGAAGACAAAAAGACACATTCTCTAATCTGTTTATTATTTTTCCTTTTAGGTTTTCTACGTAGACTTCGGCAACACTGAGCTCCTCTCTTTCGACAAACTCTTCCAAATTCCTTTCAAGTACGTCATCCCGAAAGTGATGGCCACCAGATTCGCTTTGGCTGGAATTGAACAATCAACCATCTCCATCGAAATGAAGTGTGCTTTCAAAGACTTTGTAAACAACAAACTTCTTTTCATGCGAGTGAAACCAGCCACGGCCAAATCTGCCTTATCCCTGTGTGACTTGTGGGATGACAAAAACCGAAAGGCCTTGGACATGATTAGGCAAGTTGCTTTGCAATCATATGCCGAGCCAGTTTCAGTCTCACGAGGCTTCAGCCAGGACGTCAAAGTTAGCTACGTGTACAGTTGCAGTCGGTTTTACGTACAGCTAAAATCGAAGGAGGCCGAGCTGTCGCAGTTAATGGATATGCTGCAGGAGGTGTGTTTGTCATCGTCTCCTTTGAGTCCTACCCAAACGAAAGACAGTTGTCCCTGCTTTGCTTTATTCGAGAGCGATGGACTGTGGTATCGTGCTCAAATCCTCGCAGTTGAAAACAGCTTGTGTAAAGTACGCTACGTCGATTATGGCAATGAGGAATTGGTTGCAATTGAAAACTTGCGCGAGCCACACTCAGAGTTGATTCTGGCTTTACGACCACAAGCCATCGAGTGTTGCTTGAATGGGTACCAAAATATGGAAGCGAACGAGCAGAGAGACTCGTTGCTGGAAGAATTGATTCTTGAGCAGGAATTTAGTATGAAGGTGGTGGAAGTACAGGAAGGACGTGCTTTGGTTGATTTATCTGATAGTGCTCACTATAATGTTGCTTCATTATTGTTGGATAAAATCGCCAGTGTTACGTCGCAAATTAGCCCTCTGTTGGTGCAGGATGATTATCGAATTGAACACAGGAAGAGGACCAGTCCACAACCAAATTTTCAGAAGGAACGCGAGGTTAGGGAGAGGAAACCATCGAGGTAAGCAAATATACTTCATAGGGCTAATCACAGTTACCATTTACCAACCTCAATCCATTTACTAATTTTTTTATTTGCAGAGAATTTAACGACAGAAATCGAGAAGCCAAACAAGAAAACTGGAGGCAAAATAAATTCTCAAGGTTAGTTGACTTTCTAACTCTATCAAATTCAAACTATCGTCTCGTGTTGCAGAAACGAAGACCAAAAGAACGACACGAACGCTTTCGACAAACGAGATGCATTCCGCCGGACCATGAGCAGGTGAGTGTGGGGCAGGGCTTGCCCAAACAGGTCCCCGAAACCACATCTTCCTTGCGAACACACAGCCGAGAGATTTCTCTTTTTTTATTTTTTGTAGTAATGACGATCAGTGGGAGACCGAAACCAATAATTTCGAGAAGCAAAATTCTTTCCAGCAAACAGAGAGCAGGTTTTTAAATTCATTTTTACTTGGGTCTCATTGGCGATTGATTAATTCTTCTAATTATGGGATTTTCGCTTAATTTCCTCCGTGAAATTGGTTTTTATTTTGTTTTACAATGCAAACTCAATAACTGCATGTTTAGTTTTGATATTTTAATTTCTTTGACGCGAATACAATTTTGTTTGTCTGTACAGAAATGATGAGGACCAATGGGATGTTGACAGCAAGCCCAATCGAACCGGTGGAAGACGTGAGGCACATCAACACATGGAAATGAGGTATATTTTCAATCTTCCATTTTCCAAAGAATTTATGATTTGTAATTCACAGAAATGGCGACCACCAATTCGAGAAACCAAAAACCTACGAAAAAAGAGATCGTTATAGTAGGGATAGGTATTTAAAAACAGTATTTTTTTTTATTAAATTTAATGAAGTAATAATTTAGAGGTGACAACCAGCAACAAAGAGGTCGGTTTAATCAACAAGAAAGGCAGAGTAACTACAGGTAAAAAAAACGTTAAATTAGTTCCTTGAAAACGCAGAGTTTTAACTGGAAAATTTTAGAAGCCAGGATTCGGAGAGACCAAGGCGTTATGAGGAGAATTTCCAACAGAAAAACTCGGGCAGATACAACAGGTAAAAATTCACGTTTTTACATAGTCAAGTTACATATTGTTTCCTTCAAATAGAATAGTTAATAAATGTCTTATTTTCAATATTCTTCTTTGTGAATTAACAGAAACTTTAATGAGCACGATGGAAGTGGTGATGGTTTCAGACAAAGCCGTAAAAACGACTTCAAACGGTGAGAGATCACGCACACACGAGTCCACTCCTTTAATTAATTTTTACAATTATTAATAATAGAGAAGGAAGTGAGAAGAGTTTCTCTGACAGCTCTGAGAAGAGCTGGAAGAAGGGCCCTCCGAAGAGCTACAACAAGATAAATAACGGTTCTGGCTTTTCTGGAAGATCGTCGAATTTCTCAAAGGTGGCTCCAGTTGTAAGTGCAACTGAAGATGAGTGGGGCATCTCAACTCCGGCTGAGACGTTGGATTTGGCTTTAGAAACCGCCCAATTCACACGCGCAGATAATTTGGTTGGGTGTAATGAGTCTGTTTGTATAAGTTGGTTTTACAATCCAACTAATTTCTTTTGTCAACTTATGAAATTTAAGGTCAGTAAATGACAAGTGCAATCTGCAACAGTTACCTGATACTAAAACTACTTTTATTTATATTAAATCACTGTTCAAGGGTGATTTCAAAATTATGATGGAGGAAATTCAAGAGAAATACAGCACTCGTAAGACAATCAAGCCAACCATCGGACAACCAGTGATCGCTAAATTTGATGATGACGGGGTTCTGTATCGGGCCATCATTTTATCTGCGGACTTCAACAGCTACAAAGTGAATTACGTCGATTATGGTAATTCAGCGAAAGCTAACTCTGTGTATGCGATCGAAACAAAATACATGAACATGCCTGCGCAGGCCATCAACTGTGGCTTGCAGAGCATCGGACCCACTGGAACAGACTGGCCTAATCCAGATGCTTACTCCTCGTATTTTAACAAAGAGACTTTCGAGTGCCAATTCATTTACGAAGCAGATGGGACGTAAGTTTTGGCGCTAATTTTGATTCAATTTGCTGAACCTAATACTTGCTGCAGATATTTCATTGAGTTAAGCGATGAGAGCGTCAGAATTTCAACCTTGTTGTTAGAAGCAAACCTTGCAGCCTCCTTACAACCGGTCATAGAACCCGACATCTCCCTTTTGCCCGGCCAACAAATGATCGTCGTGCTAAAGCACGTAACCTCATTGTCCGAAATAACCATTGATTTAGAACCTAATATAAGCGTGCAGGCCTCCATGCACAACCTAGATGGGGCCACTGAGACTTTTGAAGATACCCTCCGACAGCATATCGGCCATTTCGTCATCATGTATGTTGACAACGTCACTGAAAAAGGGTAAATAAAATACGTGGCCTCGTTCATTTCTTGTTTTTTTAATTCATATGATTTCCAGATTGGAAATTACGTTGTACGATCTCACCGGCCAGAAATTGAATATCGTAAACCCTGATGAAGGTGCTTATGAGACAGTCGACCCCCTCTGTGCTCTTCCAATTTATACGGACACCCTTCAAGGTTGGGTGTCACATGCAACTGCAAACGCCCTCTACTTACAGCCATCAAGGTTTGCTGAAGTCCTTCAACAGACCCTCGACTTTCTTTACACTCATTATGAAACTGTGGCCTATGAAGAGAATTTGACGCCTGAAATTGGCACTCTATACGCAGTCCATTCCGCTGATACGAATTGGTATCGGGGTAGAATCACAGATTTAAACGACAAAGAAGTCGTTGTGACTTACATCGATTATGGCAACTCAGAGTCTCTGCCTGTCACAGAGCTGCGGATGTTACATCCGAGGTTCTACCAGCCTCACATGTTAGCGGTGGAAGTTTTTATCAATGGTGTCGACTGTGAGGGCTTCATAGGCCAAGAAGTGACAGTCTCTGTGAGTTATGGAGAGAACGAATGGATTGGGCAGATGATATCTCCCGCAATTGTGGCAAGTAATGTGGAAGAAGTGAATAAGAATGAAGAAGTGGTACAGGAGGCTGCTCCTGAAACCGTGCCAAGTGAGCCCCTAATCGGAGTGCCGGTTGTCTTGAGTCACATGGACAGTCCCAGTGAGTTTTATTTGCAGCTTGTCGAAGCAATCGAAGCCATTGAGTTCCTTCAGGAGAGCTTGCAAGAACAAATTCCTAATTTAACCAACTTGGAAAATCCAACTCCGGGAGTTTTATGCGCCGCACCCTATTCAATTAACCAACAATGGTACAGGGCTCAAATTTTGGATGCGGATGATGATATAACCACGGTTCGCTTCATTGATTTTGGCAACACTGACGTGCTAGGCAACACCTCGACTTCCATCAAGACCTTACCAAGTGAACTATTAAGTGTGGAGCAACATGCAAGGCTGTGTAGTTTGTTTGTGAAACCCATTGGGACAGAAGAGTGGAGTAGTGAAGCCTTCAGGAAGTTCGAGGAGTATGTAAATTCAGAATTTCTATCGGCTGAGATTATGCATCAGGATGAAAAGACGACGTATGTGGAGTTGTATGTGAATGGGAAAAATGTTGGTGAAATGTTGAAGAATGATGGCTTCGCTGTTGACCTACAAATGGAAGCAGAAAACAATTCGACTGGGTTTATCAGCCATTTAAATTCGCCTTCAGAGTTCTGGATTCAACTCGAGAATTCCGTGCCGGATTTAGAATGGGTTGCTGAGCAATTGTCTTCAGCTGGGAATTACCCTGTGCTAGACGAAGTTGCACCTGGGGCTCTTTGCGCTGCTGTTTTCCCTGGAGATGACTCTTGGTATCGAGCAAGAATATTGTCCAATACAGTTGCAGGTATCCATAATTTTGCACCTCTAAGGTTGGGTTGAAGGTATCTAAAATTTATTTTGTTTGTTTAGGGTTGGAAGTAAATTTCATTGATTATGGAAATTCATGCTCGTGCATGAGCGTAAGAGAACTACCAGAAGACTTAATAATGCTACCCCCTCTAGCACACAAATCCAGTTTGCAAAAACCAGCTGGAATTTTGCAGTGGTCTCAATCAGCCAGTGATAAATTCCGGGAAATCTCAGCGGATGGTGCCACGGTCTTCAACGTGAATATTTTGACCTCCGGGGAAAAATCCGTAGTGCAATTGACCCTTGATGGTGAAGATGTAAGCTTACAATTATTGCCTGACGTAAAAGACTGTATTGTAAGTCAGATCGATTCCCTCGATAGTATTTGGATTGTTATGAACGAGAACACTAAAAAATTGGAGGAGTTAACAGAGATTTTATATCAAGCTGAAGCATGGCCTGAAGTGTCAGAGGTGAAAGAAGGCGATTTAGTGGCTGCACTCTATGAAGACGGACTGTGGTACAGGGCGAAAGTCTTGAGTCAAACCGAAGAGGGCTGGGAAGTTCTCTTCGTGGATTACGGGAATTCGACGTTAACGAAATTCGTTAGGGAACTTACGGAAGCTTGTGATACACTACCTCCATTAGCTGTTAATTGTAGTCTCGATGTTCTACCTCAAACTAGATGGGCCGAGGATTCTCTGAGCAAATTCACTGAGCTAAGTGCTGAAGGTACTTCCTGGTTTCCTCTTGCGAGTTTTGTAAAAGTATAAAGTGATTTTGTTGCAGGCAATACCGTCCTCCAGATGGAGTTGGTTTCAGAAAATGTGATACGTTTATACTTAAATGGAAGGGACATCAGATTGGAAATTGGGACAATTAAGAACTCGCCGTCCACATCAAGACAGAACACACCACAGAAAACTTCTAGCACGTCACAAAATGGAAACATCTTGAAGCAAGAGGTGGTTGATGAAGTTCTTCTTGTCTCGACCATTCAATCAAAACCTGTCATAAATCTAGATGATGAAGAAACCCAGGTAAAAGTTCCTAAGGCAGAACCAGTTGAAATGGAGATTGTTGAAGAAGACTTTGAACCAATAGCTGTTAGTGATAATGTGGAATGTAAAAATGAGATTGGAGACATGGAAGACAGTAAACATAAACAAGAACACCTAGTCACAAATGCAGGAGAACAAATTTTAATAAATCCAGAAACTCTAGAAAAGCCGCTCATAGATGACTCTGTAATTACAACCCTAAAGATTCAAGATGAAACAAAAGAAGTCATGGAAAGCAATTTAGAGAAACTCATTACAGATAACTCCACAATTAAAAACCCTAAAGAAATCAAGGATGATCTAATTAGTGCAGAGATAGAGGACAATTTAGAAAGGTCCGCCACAGATGACTCTGCAGTTGCCAGTCTGAAGTCTGAGGCTGAAACAAAAGAAGACACAAAAAGCAATTTAGAGAAGGTTACCGCAGATGACTCTACACATAAAAGTCTAAAAATTGAAGAAGAAACAAAAGAAATCAAGAATGATCCAAACAGTGTAGAGGCGGAAGATAATTTAGAAAAGTCGGCAATAGATGGCTCTGCAATTGCAAGCCTAAGAATTGAAGATAAAATAAAAAAAAGTCCAGCCGACGTTAATGTGACAAAGGAAGACCCAAAAACGAAAGAAACTGAACACGTTGATATCGATGCGATTCAAGCGACTCAAAGAAGTTTAGAAAAACCCAACTCTGCAGTTACAGAAGACGAAACAAAAGAAGTTAAGCTTACTGTAAAAGACGTTGAAGTGAATAAAGACTATACAATTAAAAACCCAAAAATTGCAAGTCCAAAAACCAAAGACAAAACAAAAGAAGTTAGCCAGGTCCCAGTTGTCGATACGACGAAAGATAGTTCAGAAACTGACTCAGAAATTACAAGCCCAGAAACCAAGGGAAAAACAAAAGAAGTTAGTCAGGCTCCAGTTGAAGTCGATGTGACAAAAGCAAAAGAAGTCTCAGAAATTACAACCCCAAAAACTAAGGATAAAACAAAAGAAGTTAGTCAGACCCCCCCAGTTGATGTTGATGCAGCAAAAGCAAGAAAAGACAGTGAAATAGAGATATTGCAAAGTCCAGTCACAGATGTAAGTTCCGATGAGTTTGTGGACGCTAAAGATGAGAGCATCCTCGAGCCTAAAAGCGACAGTGGAATGGAAACTTCACCTCAAGAACTTAATACTTTAAAGACTGATGAACTTCATGCAAAAGCTTCGGTTGTTAGACCCGGCCAAGTCTCAAGCCCTTCCAATCCAGACAAGGAAAGTGACGAAGAACATTCCGGTGCAGGGGGTCACTAAAGTACAGTGTAAATAAAGTTGTTAAATTAGGTGACGATGCTGTGATTGGAGGTGAAAGAACACGCGACTATTTTTGATATTTTTATATAAGAATTTTGTTTCGTTATTTGTTTCCTTGCGGCAACCAGTGAGAATTTGTGCCTTTTTGTTCAGTTTCAATTAACGATTAGTTTTTACAGTTACGAGGAAGAGAAAAATGCTTTCGTTTTGTTAGGATATTGCAACGTTACTTGTTTCAATTTAATGTTTGTTAATCGATATTAAAGATCATAAAAAGCTTCTGATTTCACTCTTTAATAATGAGCAATAAAACCAAGCCTTATCAATAAAAAATATAGTTTATTCATAAAAGCATAGCATTTGTACTAAGGTGAAATAAAAAATATATTTTAATAATTTTATTAATTCGGTTGCTGTAAGCAAAAGTGCACAAGAGATTGTCAGTGATGTTTCGGTCTAATTCGGAAAGAAAGAAAGAAAAATTTGGTCCTCAAAGTTTTGTATGTTTCTAAATTTAATAAAATTATTAAAATATGTTTAAATAATCTAAGCTGATACTTCTCTTAAATAGTAGCTTTAAAATATGAAAAATAATTTCACAGTACATAGATAGATGAATGATAGGAATTTTCTGTTTAATCAATCCTTTAGTGTTTACCTTTCTAATTATTTTATCACAATAGTATCACAACTAATAAATTTGTAATTATACAAAAAACAAATAAATGTGAATGACTCATCAGTTATTGATCCTAATACTAAACTACATTGTTTTTGTTAGCCTATGTTGCATAAACTAACAAAAAAGTTTTAGAACTTTAAGGTCCAGTCCTACAATTCCAGTTTATCTTTAAGCCAAAGCTTAAACAAATGTTGAAATAATTGTTATGGGTTTAAGGCATTGTATAACTGGGCCTAAGTGACACAATAACAGATGAGTTTTTCATATAAAAATTGTAAATGTAGAGGAAATTAGGAAAAAAGAGTGAAGTAGAATTACCTTAGGAATTCCCAAGTGAATTCATATCACTTCCTAATCAGTAGAAATGACATGGCTTGTCACATTACAAATTAAAGACCTGAGGAAAACATTAACATGAACAAACTACATAAAAATCTAAATTAAAATGGAGAAAAATGAAGGCAAGAAAAATTGGGAACCCCAATCAAATCCATACCACATGCCCCAATCACTGGAATGAACATAAACAAAAAAATATAGGTGTTTTAAACAACTCCAAATCCATATCATCAACAGTTTTTTGGTCTTGCTCTTGCAGGGGACGGAGGTACCGTGTTATACCTTCAACATTGCAATTAATTAAAAAAAATATATTGAATGCCACACGTACATACCCTCGGTCTATTGGTATTTCTCCATGCTCCTCCAGGAACTTATTTATATCGATGTGCTTCAACACCTTCAATTTAAGACACCCAATTATTTTTGATTACTTTATTTTCGAATAGATATACCTTGGAAGGGTGTAGAAACCTCTGTGGAATGCGAGATACCTTATTGTTAGAAACTGGGGGACCAAATCCTAGGCCTAGAAGGACGGCCTCGGGGTCAGGACGTCTAAGCTCCAGCACAGATTCCACACTAGAGCAGTGACTGCTTCCATCATCTGATTGCAGGGAGAGGTCCCTGCCTAATAGGCGCAAGCTTGGCTTCGATGGAGAGGAACTCGTGGTTGTGACCGGAGCGTTCGGTGTCATGGGGTTCTGAGGCAAGGCGTTCACCCACTGTTGGACGGTTATGGGCGATTTTCTCATTACTGTAAGCGCAATTACTTCGTCTAAATTGAAAGTGAACAGTAGATAGCGTTCGTATGTAAATTACTTACGTTATTTGCGTTGGCTGCGGGATATGTGATTACGTGGTTAGGCTTACATTATCGCGTTTACGTAGAAAACTGCGTGACTCGGAATTTATTTATTTATATTTTATTGCTCTGTGGCAATTTGCGCTAATTACAATTGCAAAAGGATGAGTTGTATACATAACCGCTATTACAAGCAGTGCTGCCAACTCATTAGAGTCATAGACTTCAAGCAGGGTTGCCAGATGTTTTGTAGGCAGTATCGTCAACCTATTCATAAAATACCAACAAAATGTGCTGTTACTTTACGAGCATCATTTGACATTTCAAATTCAAATTAAAACGCTAAATTTTATTCACATAACTTACGATCTTGTCGCTGTTGATGTCAAATAAATCAACAAAACGTTATGTGGTTGCAGTGTTGCAAACAGCCGAATAAAAAATGCCCTTAACTGTATTGCCAACTCTAACAGTTTATTCTTGACCGTTTTACATTTAGTATATTCTTTTCCAAAAGAAAGCAAATTTTGTATATATGTTAATTTTAAAACAAAGACAAATATTAAATGGATAAATGATATGCAACAGGCAAATATACAATGAAGACGAAGTACTTAACTAAAAATGAAAGCAAATTGAAAGGAAAAACAAAACTTAAGACAAGAAAGAGAAAACCAAATAAGCAAATAAAGAATTAAAAGAGACAACTTGAAAAAAATTGAAATGAAAAACCAAAGAGAAATGAAAAACAAAGGGAAAGGAAAATTTTGAAAAAAGAACAAAAACAAAACGTAAACAAAATTTAAAATAGAAAATGAAATGAAAATTTTTTTCTATCGTAAAATTTACGATCGTTATTTTTTTTAAATTATCGTTTCCTTCCTTCACTATGCCGATTACGTTTTTCCAATAATTAAAAATGTTTCTCTTTTTTGTTCTTATTTGTTATCTTTGTTATCTGAAATTTGACTTGACGATTTTGTGCAGTTCGACCATTAACTCGACCTATATGATCAAAAATCTTCTGCGTTCCTCGTTCTTTCGAGAATATTACGTTCGTTTTTTGTTTGACTGCTTTCTTCAGAAATTTTTTCCCATTTCGATTTCTCAATCGTCAAAAGAATTCTTAATTTCCTTGGTTCTTAATTTCTTTCTTTAATTTAATTTCTGTCGTAAATGATGCGACTGGGATTTGTTTTCCATTTTCTTTTTTTTTATGAATTGGAATTAGACGTTCACTAATTATTTTTTTGAGTTTTAATTCTTTCTTTTGATTGTCATTTGTCATTGTCACTTGACTCTCCCGTATCAGGAGAGGTGTTATCAGAATCATATAAGCGAGAGGAGGTATCGAGTGACTTGAATTACGCACAGAAAAATTTCAATAAATTTTTTTTTTGCTTTGTATCAGGACACGTGCTGTCAGGGTTACATAAACATGATGAGGTATTTATACAATAAATTGTATCGGGTGTAGGACAATTCCTTCTAATTTTTGCTTTGTATCGGGAGACTTCCTACGAGGATCACATAAATGCGAGGAGGTATCAGGCACAAGAAAGGATCAACCAATTTTCATTTGAATCCTTTGAATTAGGTGACTTGTTATCAGGATGATACAAATCCGAGGAGATATCAGAATCCGTAAAATATTGACCAATTTTACTTGATTTTGCATGGTTTGCTTTATATCAGGAGACTTGAATGTTTTAGATTAGGACACTTGCTATCAGGATCACATAAATGCGAATAGGTGTTCACAGAGTTGCATTGGATGCAGCAATTTTTTCCAGTTGTTGCTTGAGTGCTTTGAATCCGGAAAGTTGCTACCAGGATCACATCAAAACGAGGAGGTAACATGAGTGGAAACATGTCAACTAATTTTCTATTGTTTTGACTTAGATCATTTGCTACCAGGATCACATGAATGGGAAGAGATATTCGATGAATTGTATCGAACGCAGACATTTCCTTCTAATTTTTGCTTGATTGCTTTGTATCAGGACATTTGCCACAGCATTTACTGAAAGCTCGGTGCATCCACCATATTTTTCTCGAAAAATTGCGATATCTCGGGAACGAAGAGAGATAAAACCGATTTCACTATTCAATGACCCATAAAGAATGCCATCATTCTGTGCTAAAACAAATTATTTATTATGCAAGGATAATTTTTGATTTAAATAAAACTTCGTAGTTTTTAGATTATGCAATTATTCCAGAAGCTACTATTGTCATCGTGTACAGCTCGTCGAGAGTTAGACAACAGTGAAAACCGCATCGTCTTAGCTGCAATAGTTCCGGAGATATTAGCAATTTACTGAAAGCTCGGCGCATCCACCATATTTTTCTCGAAAAATTGCGATATCTCGGGAACGAAGAGAGATAGCATAAAACCGTTTTCACTATTCAATGACCCATAAAGAATGCCATCATTCTGTGCTAAAACAAATTATTTATTATGCAAGGATAATTTTTGATTTAAATAAAACTTCGTAGTTTTTAGAATATGCAATTATTCCAGAAGCTACTATTGTCATCGTGTACAGATCGTCGAGAGTTAGACAACAGTGAAAACCGCATCGTCTTAGCTGCAATAGTTCCGGAGATATTAGCAATTTACTGAAAGCTCGGCGCATCCACCATATTTTTCTCGAAAAATTGCGATATCTCGGGAACGAAGAGAGATAGCATAAAACCGTTTTCACTATTGAATGCCCCATAAAGAATGCCATCATTCTGTGCTAAAACAATTTATTTATTATGCAAGGATAATTTTTGATTTAAATAAAACTTCGTAGTTTCTAGATTATGCAATTATTCCAGAAACTACTATTGCCATCGTCTACAGCTCGTTGAGAGTTAGACAACAGTGAAAACCGCATCGTCTTAGCTGCAATAGTTCCGGAGATATTAACAATTTACTGAAAGCTCGGCGCATCCACCATATTTTTCTCGAAAAATTGCGATATCTCGGGAACGAAGAGAGATAGCATAAAACCGTTTTCACTATTCAATGACCCATAAAGAATGCCATCATTCTGTGCTAAAACAAATTATTTATTATGCAAGGATAATTTTTGATTTAAATAAAACTTCGTAGTTTTTAGAATATGCAATTATTCCAGAAGCTACTATTGTCATCGTGTACAGATCGTCGAGAGTTAGACAACAGTGAAAACCGCATCGTCTTAGCTGCAATAGTTCCGGAGATATTAGCAATTTACTGAAAGCTCGGCGCATCCACCATATTTTTCTCGAAAAATTGCGATATCTCGGGAACGAAGAGAGATAGCATAAAACCGTTTTCACTATTGAATGCCCCATAAAGAATGCCATCATTCTGTGCTAAAACAATTTATTTATTATGCAAGGATAATTTTTGATTTAAATAAAACTTCGTAGTTTCTAGATTATGCAATTATTCCAGAAACTACTATTGCCATCGTCTACAGCTCGTTGAGAGTTAGACAACAGTGAAAACCGCATCGTCTTAGCTGCAATAGTTCCGGAGATATTAACAATTTACTGAAAGCTCGGCGCATCCACCATATTTTTCTCGAAAAATTGCGATATCTCGGGAACGAAGAGAGATAGCATAAAACCGTTTTCACTATTCAATGACCCATAAAGAATGCCATCATTCTGTGCTAAAACAAATTATTTATTATGCAAGGATAATTTTTGATTTAAATAAAACTTCGTAGTTTTTAGAATATGCAATTATTCCAGAAGCTACTATTGTCATCGTGTACAGATCGTCGAGAGTTAGACAACAGTGAAAACCGCATCGTCTTAGCTGCAATAGTTCCGGAGATATTAGCAATTTACTGAAAGCTCGGCGCATCCACCATATTTTTCTCGAAAAATTGCGATATCTCGGGAACGAAGAGAGATAGCATAAAACCGTTTTCACTATTCAATGACCCATAAAGAATGCCAGCATTCTGTGCTAAAACAATTTATTTATTATGCAAGGATAATTTTTGATTTAAATAAAACTTCGTAGTTTTTAGATTATGCAATTATTCCAGAAGCTACTATTGTCATCGTGTACAGCTCGTCGAGAGTTAGACAACAGTGAAAACCGCATCGTCTTAGCTGCAATAGTTCCGGAGATATTAGCAATTTACTGAAAGCTCGGCGCATCCACCATATTTTTCTCGAAAAATTGCGATATCTCGGGAACGAAGAGAGATAGAATAAAACCGTTTTCACTATTCAATGACCCATAAAGAATGCCATCATTCTGTGCTAAAACAAATTATTTATTATGCAAGTATAATTTTTGATTTAAATAAAACTTCGTAGTTTTTAGATTATGCAATTATTCCAGAAGCTACTATTGTCATCGTGTACAGATCGTCGAGAGTTAGACAACAGTGAAAACCGCATCGTCTTAGCTGCAATAGTTCCGGAGATATTAACAATTTACTGAAAGCTCGGCGCATCCACCATATTTTTCTCGAAAAATTGCGATATCTCGGGAACGAAGAGAGATAGCATAAAACCGTTTTCACTATTCAATGACCCATAAAGAATGCCATCATTCTGTGCTAAAACAAATTATTTATTATGCAAGGATAATTTTTGATTTAAATAAAACTTCGTAGTTTTTAGAATATGCAATTATTCCAGAAGCTACTATTGTCATCGTGTACAGCTCGTCGAGAGTTAGACAACAGTGAAAACCGCATCGTCTTAGCTGCAATAGTTCCGGAGATATTAGCAATTTACTGAAAGCTCGGCGCATCCACCATATTTTTCTCGAAAAATTGCGATATCTCGGGAACGAAGAGAGATAGCATAAAACCGTTTTCACTATTGAATGCCCCATAAAGAATGCCATCATTCTGTGCTAAAACAATTTATTTATTATGCAAGGATAATTTTTGATTTAAATAAAACTTCGTAGTTTCTAGATTATGCAATTATTCCAGAAACTACTATTGCCATCGTCTACAGCTCGTTGAGAGTTAGACAACAGTGAAAACCGCATCGTCTTAGCTGCAATAGTTCCGGAGATATTAGCAATTTACTGAAAGCTCGGCGCATCCACCATATTTTTCTCGAAAAATTGCGATATCTCGGGAACGAAGAGAGATAGAATAAAACCGTTTTCACTATTCAATGATCCATAAAGAATGCCATCATTCTGTGCTAAAACAAATTATTTATTATGCAAGTATAATTTTTGATTTAAATAAAACTTCGTAGTTTTTAGATTATGCAATTATTCCAGAAGCTACTATTGTCATCGTGTACAGATCGTCGAGAGTTAGACAACAGTGAAAACCGCATCGTCTTAGCTGCAATAGTTCCGGAGATATTAACAATTTACTGAAAGCTCGGCGCATCCACCATATTTTTCTCGAAAAACTGCGATATCTCGGGAACGAAGAGAGATAGCATAAAACCGTTTTCACTATTCAATGACCCATAAAGAATGCCATCATTCTGTGCTAAAACAAATTATTTATTATGCAAGGATAATTTTTGATTTAAATAAAACTTCGTAGTTTCTAGATTATGCAATTATTCCAGAAACTACTATTGCCATCGTCTACAGCTCGTCGAGAGTTAGACAACAGTGAAAACCGCATCGTCTTAGCTGCAATAGTTCCGGAGATATTAGCAATTTACTGAAAGCTCGGCGCATCCACCATATTTTTCTCGAAAAATTGCGATATCTCGGGAACGAAGAGAGATAGCATAAAACCGTTTTCACTATTGAATGCCCCATAAAGAATGCCATCATTCTGTGCTAAAACAATTTATTTATTATGCAAGGATAATTTTTGATTTAAATAAAACTTCGTAGTTTCTAGATTATGCAATTATTCCAGAAACTACTATTGCCATCGTCTACAGCTCGTTGAGAGTTAGACAACAGTGAAAACCGCATCGTCTTAGCTGCAATAGTTCCGGAGATATTAACAATTTACTGAAAGCTCGGCGCATCCACCATATTTTTCTCGAAAAATTGCGATATCTCGGGAACGAAGAGAGATAGCATAAAACCGTTTTCACTATTCAATGACCCATAAAGAATGCCAGCATTCTGTGCTAAAACAATTTATTTATTATGCAAGGATAATTTTTGATTTAAATAAAACTTCGTAGTTTTTAGATTATGCAATTATTCCAGAAGCTACTATTGTCATCGTGTACAGCTCGTCGAGAGTTAGACAACAGTGAAAACCGCATCGTCTTAGCTGCAATAGTTCCGGAGATATTAGCAATTTACTGAAAGCTCGGCGCATCCACCATATTTTTCTCGAAAAATTGCGATATCTCGGGAACGAAGAGAGATAGAATAAAACCGTTTTCACTATTCAATGACCCATAAAGAATGCCATCATTCTGTGCTAAAACAAATTATTTATTATGCAAGTATAATTTTTGATTTAAATAAAACTTCGTAGTTTTTAGATTATGCAATTATTCCAGAAGCTACTATTGTCATCGTGTACAGATCGTCGAGAGTTAGACAACAGTGAAAACCGCATCGTCTTAGCTGCAATAGTTCCGGAGATATTAACAATTTACTGAAAGCTCGGCGCATCCACCATATTTTTCTCGAAAAATTGCGATATCTCGGGAACGAAGAGAGATAGCATAAAACCGTTTTCACTATTCAATGACCCATAAAGAATGCCATCATTCTGTGCTAAAACAAATTATTTATTATGCAAGGATAATTTTTGATTTAAATAAAACTTCGTAGTTTTTAGAATATGCAATTATTCCAGAAGCTACTATTGTCATCGTGTACAGCTCGTCGAGAGTTAGACAACAGTGAAAACCGCATCGTCTTAGCTGCAATAGTTCCGGAGATATTAGCAATTTACTGAAAGCTCGGCGCATCCACCATATTTTTCTCGAAAAATTGCGATATCTCGGGAACGAAGAGAGATAGCATAAAACCGTTTTCACTATTGAATGCCCCATAAAGAATGCCATCATTCTGTGCTAAAACAATTTATTTATTATGCAAGGATAATTTTTGATTTAAATAAAACTTCGTAGTTTCTAGATTATGCAATTATTCCAGAAACTACTATTGCCATCGTCTACAGCTCGTTGAGAGTTAGACAACAGTGAAAACCGCATCGTCTTAGCTGCAATAGTTCCGGAGATATTAGCAATTTACTGAAAGCTCGGCGCATCCACCATATTTTTCTCGAAAAATTGCGATATCTCGGGAACGAAGAGAGATAGAATAAAACCGTTTTCACTATTCAATGACCCATAAAGAATGCCATCATTCTGTGCTAAAACAAATTATTTATTATGCAAGTATAATTTTTGATTTGAATAAAACTTCGTAGTTTTTAGATTATGCAATTATTCCAGAAGCTACTATTGTCATCGTGTACAGATCGTCGAGAGTTAGACAACAGTGAAAACCGCATCGTCTTAGCTGCAATAGTTCCGGAGATATTAACAATTTACTGAAAGCTCGGCGCATCCACCATATTTTTCTCGAAAAACTGCGATATCTCGGGAACGAAGAGAGATAGCATAAAACCGTTTTCACTATTCAATGACCCATAAAGAATGCCATCATTCTGTGCTAAAACAAATTATTTATTATGCAAGGATAATTTTTGATTTAAATAAAACTTCGTAGTTTTTAGATTATGCAATTATTCCAGAAGCTACTATTGTCATCGTGTACAGCTCGTCGAGAGTTAGACAACAGTGAAAACCGCATCGTCTTAGCTGCAATAGTTCCGGAGATATTAGCAATTTACTGAAAGCTCGGCGCATCCACCATATTTTTCTCGAAAAATTGCGATATCTCGGGAACGAAGAGAGATAGCATAAAACCGTTTTCACTATTCAATGACCCATAAAGAATGCCATCATTCTGTGCTAAAACAAATTATTTATTATGCAAGGATAATTTTTGATTTAAATAAAACTTCGTAGTTTTTAGATTATGCAATTATTCCAGAAGCTACTATTGTCATCGTGTACAGCTCGTCGAGAGTTAGACAACAGTGAAAACCGCATCGTCTTAGCTGCAATAGTTCCGGAGATATTAACAATTTACTGAAAGCTCGGCGCATCCACCATATTTTTCTCGAAAAATTGCGATATCTCGGGAACGAAGAGAGATAGCATAAAACCGTTTTCACTATTCAATGACCCATAAAGAATGCCATCATTCTGTGCTAAAACAAATTATTTATTATGCAAGGATAATTTTTGATTTAAATAAAACTTCGTAGTTTTTAGAATATGCAATTATTCCAGAAGCTACTATTGTCATCGTGTACAGCTCGTCGAGAGTTAGACAACAGTGAAAACCGCATCGTCTTAGCTGCAATAGTTCCGGAGATATTAGCAATTTACTGAAAGCTCGGCGCATCCACCATATTTTTCTCGAAAAATTGCGATATCTCGGGAACGAAGAGAGATAGCATAAAACCGTTTTCACTATTGAATGCCCCATAAAGAATGCCATCATTCTGTGCTAAAACAATTTATTTATTATGCAAGGATAATTTTTGATTTAAATAAAACTTCGTAGTTTCTAGATTATGCAATTATTCCAGAAACTACTATTGCCATCGTCTACAGCTCGTTGAGAGTTAGACAACAGTGAAAACCGCATCGTCTTAGCTGCAATAGTTCCGGAGATATTAGCAATTTACTGAAAGCTCGGCGCATCCACCATATTTTTCTCGAAAAATTGCGATATCTCGGGAACGAAGAGAGATAGAATAAAACCGTTTTCACTATTCAATGACCCATAAAGAATGCCATCATTCTGTGCTAAAACAAATTATTTATTATGCAAGTATAATTTTTGATTTGAATAAAACTTCGTAGTTTTTAGATTATGCAATTATTCCAGAAGCTACTATTGTCATCGTGTACAGATCGTCGAGAGTTAGACAACAGTGAAAACCGCATCGTCTTAGCTGCAATAGTTCCGGAGATATTAACAATTTACTGAAAGCTCGGCGCATCCACCATATTTTTCTCGAAAAACTGCGATATCTCGGGAACGAAGAGAGATAGCATAAAACCGTTTTCACTATTCAATGACCCATAAAGAATGCCATCATTCTGTGCTAAAACAAATTATTTATTATGCAAGGATAATTTTTGATTTAAATAAAACTTCGTAGTTTTTAGATTATGCAATTATTCCAGAAGCTACTATTGTCATCGTGTACAGCTCGTCGAGAGTTAGACAACAGTGAAAACCGCATCGTCTTAGCTGCAATAGTTCCGGAGATATTAGCAATTTACTGAAAGCTCGGCGCATCCACCATATTTTTCTCGAAAAATTGCGATATCTCGGGAACGAAGAGAGATAGCATAAAACCGTTTTCACTATTCAATGACCCATAAAGAATGCCATCATTCTGTGCTAAAACAAATTATTTATTATGCAAGGATAATTTTTGATTTAAATAAAACTTCGTAGTTTTTAGATTATGCAATTATTCCAGAAGCTACTATTGTCATCGTGTACAGCTCGTCGAGAGTTAGACAACAGTGAAAACCGCATCGTCTTAGCTGCAATAGTTCCGGAGATATTAGCAATTTACTGAAAGCTCGGCGCATCCACCATATTTTTCTCGAAAAATTGCGATATCTCGGGAACGAAGAGAGATAGCATAAAACCGTTTTCACTATTCAATGACCCATAAAGAATGCCAGCATTCTGTGCTAAAACAATTTATTTATTATGCAAGGATAATTTTTGATTTAAATAAAACTTCGTAGTTTTTAGATTATGCAATTATTCCAGAAGCTACTATTGTCATCGTGTACAGCTCGTCGAGAGTTAGACAACAGTGAAAACCGCATCGTCTTAGCTGCAATAGTTCCGGAGATATTAGCAATTTACTGAAAGCTCGGCGCATCCACCATATTTTTCTCGAAAAATTGCGATATCTCGGGAACGAAGAGAGATAGAATAAAACCGTTTTCACTATTCAATGACCCATAAAGAATGCCATCATTCTGAGCTAAAATAATTTATTTATTATGCAAGGATAATTTTTGATTTAAATAAAACTTCGTAGTTTCTAGATTATGCAATTATTCCAGAAGTTACTATTGCCGTCGTGTACAGCTCGTTGAGAGTTAGACAACAGTGAAAACCGCATCGACTTAGCTGCAATAGTTCCGGAGATATAAACGATTTTTCTCGTAAAATTTCTCAATCGTCAAAAGAATTCTTAATTTTTTTGGTTTTTAATTTCTTTCTTTAATTTAATTTCTTTCGTAAATGATGCGACTGTGATTTGTTTCCATTCTCTTTTTTTTACGAATTAGACGTTCACTAACTATTATTTTGAGTTTTAATTCTTTCTATTGATTGTCATTTGTCATTCTCACTTGACCCTCTCGTATCAGGAGAAGGTGTTATCAGAATCGTATAAGCGAGAGGAGTGACTTGAATTACGCACAGAAAAATTTCATTAAATTTTTTTTATTGCTTTGTATCAGGACACGTGCTGTGAGGATCACGTAAACATGATGAGGTATCCAATAAATTGTGTGTCGGGCGCAGACAATTCCTTCTAATTTTTGTTTTGTATCGAGGGACTTTCTACGAGGCTCACATAAATGCGAGGAGGTATCAGGCGCAGAAAAGACCAACCAATTTTCACTTGATTCCTTTGAATTAGGAGACTTGTTATCAGGATTACATAAACCCGAGGAAGTATCAGGCTCCGTAAAATATTGACCAATTTCACTTGATTGTGTTTGGTTTGCTTTATGTCAGGAGACTTGACTCTTTTAAATTACGATACTTGCTATCAGGATCACATAAACGCGAAGAGGTTTTCATTTTCAAGAGTTTCATTGGATGCAGCAATTCCTTCTAGTTGTTGCTTGAGTGCTTTACATCCGGAAACTTGTTACCAGGGTCACATAAATACGAGGAGGTAACAGGAGCAGAGACATGCCAACTAATTTTCTATTGTTTTGACTTAGGTCGTATGCTACCAGGATCTCATAAACGGAAGAGATATCCGACAATTATGGAGCGCAGACATTTCCTTCTAATTTTTGCTTGATTGCTCTTTAACAGGACATTTGCTCAGGATTAAATAAACTCGAAGAGATATCCGATGTGTTGTATCGAGCGCAGACAATAACCTTCTAATTTCTGTCTGATTAGTTTGTATTAGCAAGCTTGTTATCAGGACCACATAAATGCGAGGAGATGCTCAAAAAGTTGCATTGGATGCAGCAATTCCTTCTAATTGTTGGTCGAGTACTTTGCATCTGGAAACTTGCTACCAGGATCACATAAATACGAAGAGGGAACAGGAGCGGAAACATATCAACTAATTTTCTATTGTTTTGACTTAGGTCATTTGTTATCAGGATCACATAAACGAAAAGAGGTGTTCACAAAGAGTTGCATTGTATGCAGTAATTCCTTCTAATTTTTGTTTGATTGCTTTGCATCCGAGAAGTTGCTGCCAGGATCACATAAATGCGAGGAAGTATGAGGTGCAGAAAAACACCAACCAATTTTCTCTTCATTGTTTTGAATTAGAAGGCTTCTTACCAAGATTACATAAACTTGAGGTAACAAACCTCGAAAAATGCCGATCAATTTTTATATCAGGACTACCACTGCTGCTACTAGGAGCACATAATCGCGAAGAGATGTCCAATGAATTGTATTGGGGGAGCAGCAATTCCTTCTAATTTTTGTTTAATTGCTTTGTGCCAGGGCCACGTAATTGCGAGGAAAAACAAGGCGCCAAAAAATACCAACAAATTTTGGCTGATTAATCTTCGAGAGTTGGTGAGCTTTGGTTAAATCAATAAAACAAATTCTATACAAATTACAAACTTTATTATTATCCTTTATGGCAGTACTTTTGTTCTGGACAACTAACAAATAAAATTAAACATCTTGAGAGAGGCCAACGAAAAAGAAAAAAAAAAGAAATTTACTCCAAATTGCACATTTACGTTTTAATCAATATATATATATGTATATATAAAAAAAGCGAAACGTCCCTATAAAACTGAACACAGCTGGTTATATTCGAACGTTCCCCCGATCGGTGTCCAATTCGGCGATCGCGTTTTCTTCTTCAAGTCAGTGTACAGATCTTAGAGATAGGCAGAGGAATCTTAAATAAATTCAAGCCGCTACAGAGCTATTTACAAGTTAATACATATTTACAAGAGCAAACTTAATAAATACATTCTCGAGTTCTTATTTAAAAACAAAAGAAAATTCGTTAGTTCGTGATATTATTGCTCGTAGCACATCAGCATCGAAACTACCGAGACTCTTCGTACTTAATTTATAAGTAATAACACAGTTTTGTATAGTCACTGATTTTATTGTTTCGGAGGTTCTTTATCGACGCGCATGTCGTCGATTTTTGCCACGATTTTCAGGGCCGGGCCCAGCTTCATCGCCATCGCGGTCATCAAGTGGTCTTCCTTGAGTAACATTAGGGCTTGACCATCGATTTCTTGGATGAGAAAATCTTCGGCGTAGTCGGAACAGCCAGGTAAGTTACGAATAAAATCGGAAACCTCTTGAACCTAAATTGCAACGATGTTAATTAATTTAAAATATTTGCAATAGTTTTTGTTGCTTACAGTCCATTTGAGGGGGTCGATTTTAGGTGTGTTGTCCTCTTCTGGGTCTGCCGCAGATGCTTCGTTTGGACTGAGACTACTCTCGGCTCCGGAAGCTCCGGATTCGATGTCTACTTCCATGTTTTCATCTTTGCCCCACTTGCCTTTCTTGCCTTCTTTTTTGTACTTTTGACTGAAATAAAAGGAGAAATTTCCAATCAGCTATTTCGCAGAATGATCTGTTTCAAAAATAAAATTCGAATGCACGGGAGTAGTACAACTTTGAAAACAGAATTCTCGTGAAAATTAAAAGTTAAAATCTAAAGGAAAACAAAATGAAAATTGATCAAGTCGGATGGCAGTTTACTTTTGCTTACCAACTCTCCGACGCATCCACCAAAATTTAGAAAATGGAAACGAAACAACACAAAACTTTGAATAAAATAAAAAAAGTAACTTACTTTTTTGAACATGTAACTGAACAGAATCGGTAGTTCTTCTTGAATTTCGAGCGTAGATCGACGGTACCGCAGTTTTCGCATTTGGCAAATTCACCCTTGGCGGACATTCCAACGATGTTGCCAGCCGGAGAGCCTGCATGTTTTTTTCCTAAAACAAAGCAAAAGAAAAAACAATATAAAATTTTGTTACTATTCTAATTTCTAGGTCTGTAAAGCAAGAATAAATAATGCTATAAAATATTCAGCATAGATATTCAAACTTGAATTACTGAAATAATCATGATGTGGCATTGATGGTTATGTTGAATGAAAATTAATGCATTCCTCGCCTGTGTCTAATAAAGTTTTATGTCATAGAATGGGTCTTTACATCTATTCATTCGTTAATTAAAGTAAAAAATTTCTCAGCGATGGATTGTAGGTAAAACGAAGTATTTCACATTTTCGGAAGAAACTGACATGTTTAATCGATAACTGTAATCGTCGCATTCTGTGGTGATTACCAAAATATCGCCATCAATTTAAATTTAAACATCACGATCTCTAATATATTTAATAGTTTATTTTAATCCTCAGTTTCCACGTAAACGAGTTCATACTAACTTAAAAAATTGTTTAATTACTTAACTTATTTAAGTAAAACTTAATTTAACAACAAAATAAATAATGAATCGCACTCAAGGCGATCTCACTATTTTAGTTACGTATTTTGAAGCGGTTCTGTTCTATTTATTATCATCACTCTCGTTGATCTCCTAGCGGATACAAGTCGTGTAAAAAATATCAATTTTATTCTTCTGGACATAGGAATAATAATAATAATAAAATTTTATTGCAGTTTTACCGCTTTATTTATAATTATTATTATACATTTTATATTTCTTTAAGGGAAAGTCGTTATTAAAATACATTAATGAGATATTTATGAAGGATTGAAAAGCTGAGTTCATATCATATTGAATGCATCAAAATTAAAAGGAAAAAAAATTCATATCGACATCCGGCAATTTCTTGTAAAATGTTTAGAATCGCTAGACGCAACGGACGGTGACCTTCACTCACAATATGTTTTCGAAGTTCTCCCCCTGCGCGAGACGTAAACATAGGTCGGCTTGACGAAGCAGGGATTCACATGCGTTACGGAATTGATTCTGTTGTCGGATATTTTGCACTGCTGCGTTAATGCATGCGTTGAGTTCGTCTATTGTATTTACTTCTTCGGCGTACAATAGATTTTCTAAATGTCCTCACAGATAAAAATCTAATGGATTAAGGTCAGGCGAACGTGCTGGCCATCTGGTTGGCCCATTGCGGCCAATCCATCTTCGTCTAGATGTGTCCGTACGCGTCGATGAAAATGTGGTGGAGCGCCGTCATGCATGAACCACATACTTCTAATATTTCAATTTACATCCTCTAGGAGTTCCGGCAAATTAGTTTGCAAGAAACGTAAATGCACCATTTCGTCCAAGCGATTAGGTAAAACAAATGGACTGATTAAAGTTCGTTTAATATACCTGTCCAAGATTTACCGAGAAGCGTTGTTGAAAACTATAGCGCCGCATTGCATGAGGATTTTCTTCTGCCCACACATGCATGTTATGAAAATTAAACATACCATCCCTTGTAAACATTTATTCGTCGGTGCGGAGAATGTTATTAACAAAGTTCGGATTGTCCGTCTGTTTCCGGAGTAACCACTGACAAAATCCCATGCGTTGGAGGTAACCCGCGGGCATCAGAGCTTGCACTCTTTGAAAATGGAACGGGTAAGTATAATTGTCTCTCGCGAATAATTCGCCAAACAACTGTTAGTGACATAGCAATTGGCGGGCAATATTCCGCACATTCATCGAAGGATTTTTTTCTACAAGTTCTAAAATCTCTTCTACCCTGTTCATAATTCGATGCGGGCGCTGTCGTCCACCACCGTGTCTGCGGCGCGCACTCAAATTTCCCGTTTTCCTTGCTCGCTGCACAACTGACACAAAGGGTCTGCTATTTGGCAAAGGACGATCTGGGTAACACTGTGCATACAAATATCTTGCAGCCAACGCATTTTGACCACATTCGTCGTAAATTAAAATCATGTCCACAAGAACAGTAATGGAAAATTCGGCCATGTTTTTTACGCTGTTATCTGCGACGAGGTGCAGTTGAGAACCCACTTAAACAGCCAATGCTGACATCAGCAAATTTCTCCGAGTACGTAATTACGTAATAAAAATAAACCAGGGACTATCAAACTGTTTCATCGTTCCCCAAAAACATTTATTATCTCTAATATTTATTAATCAATTGTTATACAAAAACTGCTTCATTCTATCATTTTTAATGTAAACTTTTACTGGTTTCATTTTTTGTATCGAATTAAAAAACAGCCTGTATAAGTGATTGCCCAAACAGTGAAGATTCTTTCATTTTCTGGATAATAATAATTCCTTTAGGTATACAAAGTACTACTCAGCAGTTAAGTCTCTCTTTTCCTGGATAATATTAACTCCTTGAAAGATAGAAATAACTACCGCAAGAATTAAAATGCCACTTTTGAAGACAGTATTAACACTTTCTAAAGTTAAGCGTGCTAACTCCGTTTATTTTAACATCAGAAACTGTGTATTCCAATCTTGATTTTATACTGGACTCTTAAAGCTATTAATGGCAGTAGAAGAGAACTTTCTTTTAAATTTATCTACACTGAAAAATTTTAAAAAGAAAACAAAAAGATGCTTTCATCAGATATATGAGAGGTAACTTAGTTTGCTTCTTTGGATTTACGATAACTTTAAATTTTTTTCTGGCTGAATAAACTAAAAGCTATTTCTAAATAATAATAACTAATATATATATATACACAGGTGAGTTTCTTTCGATATTTAGTATTGGGGATCTTGGAAACTAGTAGAGCTAGAGAAACGGATTTTTCGAAATATCTAGCCATTTAAGAAAAAAAGAAAAGCTGCATTAAACTGGGCTTCTAAAACTACAAATCTTTCCTAATTTAAGCGTCTCTCTAGCTTTGCTAGTTTCCGAGATCCCCATCGAAAAAAACTCACCCTGTATATATAAATAATGAGTGTTCAACAAAATTCTACCTCGAGTCACCTTTGAAAACAAAAGTAGAACCCTACAGGTGTTGTGAATGTTGCAATTCAAACTTTAGAATTTATTTTAATATATTCTTTTAAGAACAAATATATTACTTTCAAACATCTTTTTGCATTGGCTACCTCCACCAACGAATATGTGTCATCAACAACCGAAATTAACGAGTAAAAAGTAGATCTTATCCACATAAGAACAATTTAAAGTTAATCAAGTTTTTTGATATATAAGAAATGAAATATGTAAACTACGACATACAATCTTTTCTCAAGGTCAGCTCGAGGTATTTTTTTGTTGAACACTTGTTATACATTATGATTCAAAATTATTGGGTTTATTTGTTCCTAAAAATATAAAGAAATTTTTTCTACCAGCTTTCTTTACGTAGATATAGACCTTGGAAAGTACGAATTTGATGTCGATTTTGTATTAATCAGATAATGTAGTTTTATGTTTTTTATTAATGAGAGACGTAGGTACCCAACACAACTCATGTAAAATTTTCCTTGTTATTAAACATGAATCGCATTAAAAGGAAAAATCTTAGGAAATATTAACATTGTCTTAGATGTAAGGTGTAAGGTCGGCACCAAACATGTGGTATCACTATGGTTACCATAGAATGGGACAATAAGTGAGCGTTATGATCTTATAATATGTTCACATTTTTTATCGCAAATCGGTTTTGATTGCAGTGGATACCTCAAGCATCTTTTGTACAGGTGTTTCGGCCCTACTTGGAGCTCGTCAGTAGAAGCATAGCTCGAGACTTTCACTGCAAACCAAGCCGACCTGTCCCAGGTTATTCGCATTTGCGACGTAATAATAATGAATAGCTTGAATCGCGATATCCTGCGATCATAGCAAACTGGCTGCAATTTGTCATTCTTAATGCATTGTTGTGTCAAAAAGTGATCGTAGGATGTCGCGATTCAAGTTATTTATAATCTGTTCGTTTACTTCTTTTAATTTCAATTTCAAATTAGCATGAAACATGCTGGTAGCCAGTACTTATAAACGTAGCTCTTTGGGAAGCGCCCTCATTTACTGTTTTACAGAGTGATTGTTGGTGTAATAAGCTATTATGGCGGATTATAATATAAATTTTGCAAGAGGCTGTAATGCAGAAGCTTTGAGGGATATACATAATTCTGATTTTGAGGTAATAAACAACGAAAGTGATGGTAGTGATGCAGAGGAAGACTACGGAAGGTTAGCTAGACGAAGAAAATGCAGCAAATCTGTATAATTCAGTTAGATAAATAGATATTGATGATGGGAATGAGGAAGTGTGAGTTAGCAAAGATGACGCAATACCGTGGAGTACTATGGAACCAGCACGTAAAAAGACCCAATCTAAAAATATTATAAAACAAGTATCTGGTATATCAAAACATTTAAATTTGCCTCTTTTAGTGTGTTTATGACGAACGATATCGTGGACAAAATTTACTTGCATACTAATGAAAAGGCAAATGAACAAAGATACAAGCCAAGCCTAAAAAATTGGAAGGAATTACTATGTACTGAATTTTTGGATTTTTCGGTCTAAGCTTGCTCTATGGCATTCAGAAGGGTAACGGAAAAGATCTAAAAGAATTTTGGTCAGAAAAGTATGGTTATCCAATTTTTAGAGCTGCAATGTCCTAGACATACAATATACAAGCATACTTAGTTGTTTACGATTTGATAACAAGCTAGGAAAGAAGCAGCCAAGAACAAGATCAAACCCAAAGCTGAAATAACAAATATGTTCGTTAGTCAGTGCAAAAATGTTTTTATACCAGGCCAAACGTTACTGTGGATGAACACCTCTGCACTTTTAGAGGAAGATGTGGTTTTAAGGTGTACATTCCTTCAAAGTCGGGAAAGTATGATACAAAAATATGGATGGCTGTGACTCTCGATACATTACAAACCTCCAAATATATTATGGAAAAATTGGAAACACAAAAGAACAGGAACAAGGATAACGGGTGGTGTTAGATTTAGTATCGCACCTGAAAGGCTCTAATCTCAAAATTACTACTGATAACTTCTTTACTAGCTACAGTCTTGGGCAGGAGATATTAACTTTCGTCCGTAAAAATCGTAACAGGCTTCCTTCCTGTATGTTGCCGTCAAAATGTCGGAAAGAGAAATCGTCTGCTTTTGCTTATGCCAACAATCCTTTTAGTTTCTTATGTTCCTCAAAAACGAAATGCTGTAGTTTTGATGTCTACTCAGCACGATAGATTTGACCTTTCCAACAAAGAACACCAGGAAACCGGAAGTAATACTAAGTTATAATTCCACTAAATTCAGCGTTGATACGATAGACCAAATGGCCCGTAGCTGCTCAACATAAAGAGCGACAAGAAGATGGCCACTTGTAATATCTTTTGGTTTTATCGATTTTGCTGGAATTAACGCTTACGTACTATTTTCTGAACTTGACAAAACGTACAAAAATAGAACTGGAAGGCTCGTTTCTTACTAGAACTAGGTGAGGAACTAGTAAAACTAGAAATAGAAAAAATAATTCAGTATCCTCAAGTTCAGACAAGGAAAATTCGTAAAGCTGTTGAAAATGATGAATTTTCGAATTTATTTCAGCAGTGCAAACAGTCTGACCAACCACACAATAAACGAGGAAGATGCAGCATGTATGGGAAGATTTATTAAATAGCAAACTAGCTGCAATTTGTCATTTCCTATACGAACTCGTGTCATAAAGTGATCGCAGGATGTCGCGATTCAAACTACTGATTATAATCAGTAATAATTATTATTACATCGCATTTGCATTTGGATAGGTCGGTTTGGTTTGCAGTGGAAGTCTCGAGCTACGCTTCTGTTGACGAGGCCCCAAATAGGACCGAAGCAGCTGTATAGAGGGATGTATCGAGGGATTCACTACAGCTGTATCGAGGGATTCACTACAATCAAAACCGATTTGCAACAAATTTTTTACAGTTTATCATATATAAATTTATCAATAAATAATTTTAAAATATTAAAAATACGTTCTTTTGAAGATTTGGGTCAAAAGTGACCCCAGACGGGTAGTATGCGATTTTAAAAGAGTCGGGCGGCGAGGGCTAAAGCGAAACTCTTCAATCTGTATACGGTTTTCTGTCTTCTCCGCTATTTTCGGTGAAACCGCGTGTTCTTTTGTCGATATTTCGTTCGGAACAGCGGCAGAAGAACGAAACGTCGGCAAAAGAATTAAGAACAAAACAAACTGGAAGTCATAGGAAAAAAATTATAAGGTGACCCAAGTAAAGCGACCCAAGTGAAGAGACATCTCTAATTTGACCAATCTTTTACTTCAAGATCTCGAGATTCGATTGGATTTATGTAAGCGTTTTTTTTAATGCGACATCAAAAACAAAAAAAAAAAAACTTACGCGCAGGTTCATCTCCCTGTTCTTTGTCCCCTGAAGGTGTTGGTTTGAGATCACTCAAAAGTGTGTTCCTCACCACCGGGAAGGGTTCAGAAGATTCCTGTATGACGAAGTCCTCGATGACATGGGTCAGTACCTGGGGTTTGACCATGGCCTTCGGAGGACATCGTTCTTTTACTTCTTCGGCCGTGGTTGCGACGGGCAGGCCATTTTCGGGGGTGATATTGGTGGGTTGCGAGGGCACAGTTCCCGGGATTGGGGCCGGTTGGATACCCGTCAGGGTCGACGTGTCTATGATGTTCGGCTTGATGTCGAGGGGTTGTTCTTTTACGTCCGTCGCTTGCGGAGAGGCTGGAAAAGTCGTGGTGCGGTTAGCACGCTGAAGTCGATTGAGCGCGAATTTGTTTGAACGCTCTCGGTCGGGTGTGACTCATTTTTCCCACGATTTAAATCAGCGAAATCGTAATCGATGGTTGACACATCGTAAATTTCCATTACACGAATTTCCTTATCAATCAATATACAATATGCTTAACAAATGTCGAGTGATAAGTTATCACTAGTGATAATTGCGGAAAATGATGTCGAAGATCAATGGTGACAATGTAACATTCGAATACGTCTTGTTTTGCGATTTTCGTTTATCTTTTAAACGTAATTTCCTAAAAATAACAAAAAGGATAAAATAAGCAAACGAAATTTTGGCGAAGAACAAACTGACAAAATCGAGAATAAATTTTGAAAAATTCAAATGAAAAATAATAGTAATGTTATTTTGAACGTAACGTTATTTTTATGGTAACGTTAATTTTAACGTAACGTAATTTCTTTTTGGTAAAATAAAATTCTGAATAGAAAATCAGAAAATAGACGATTTTTGTGTGTTTTCTTTAATAAACATGCAGTACGAAAAAGTACAAAAAAATATACAAAAACAAATTCTATTAACAAAAAATTGTAAAATAAAAGCATAAAAATAAAAGCATAAAAATAAAACAGGAATTTCGGAGACGTATGGTGAAAAAACAATATATATACGATAGACTTAAAAACAGAAAGTCAATAGAAATTAATCTTCAAAAATAAATTGACAAATAGAAATCCAAAATGAAAAGACGAAATAAATAATTAAAAAAATAACAAACAACAAAAGAACATCTCGTATTTAAAAAGGGTAAAACAAATGAAAGCGAACATCAAGTCGCGTGTGTGGAAAAACGAAAGACGATCGACATAATTTAGATGGTATTTCTTAGTTTAAGTCTAAATCAAAGATGACAAAAAAAATAAAATTTAGATAAACTATAAATTGTTAAAATAAAACAAAGGAACGTCTTCGTGCTGAAAAAAAGAAGAAAATGAAAATGAAATCCGGAAAACAAAGAAACATGAACCTTAGGTATGTATCGTGAAATAAAAGAAGGTTTACCTTAACCCAAAATTTAAGCTAAAAAAATGTTAAAAAACTAAAGAAAAAAGAGATAGTGAAATTAGGCCAGAAAATGAAACAAAAATTCTAGTGACCCGTGAAAAACAAAATACAATCGGCACTTTGACAATTTGAATTGAATTAATAACTAACAAGTGAACGTTCACAAAAAAACAAATTTATATTGAGAAAAACAGAATGAAGTCACAAGTAAAAATAAGTATTCAAAAAATAAGACATAATCTTAAAAAAAAAAGTAAAAAAAAGGAGACGACTGTTAATTTGACTTTCATCAAATTAACATTTCTCCACGTCTGTTAATCTGACGATTATTACGTCTATTATTGATCATTTTTACGTTTCTTGACGTCTGTCAACTTGACGTTTGCTGATATGTCGTCATGATATGATTTGTTGGTCACTAAGCAGCGTGGGATCCCTCACATTTCTCAACGCCTCATTCTGACGTTTCTTACGTCTGTCATTTTAACATTGATCAATTTTACGTTTCTCGACGTCTGTCAATCTAACGATTATTACGTCTACTACTGGTCGTTTTGACGTTTCTTGACGTCTGTCTACTTGACGTTTGCTGTTAATTGTCGTCATGATGATTTGTTGGTTACTAAGCAACGTGGGATCCCTTACGTTTCTCAACGTCTATCATTCTGACGTTTCTTACGTCTGACATTTTGACATTGGTCAATTTGACGTTTCTCGACGTCTGTCAATCTGACGATTATTACGTCTATTATTGGTCATTTTGACGTTTCTTGACGTCTGTCAACTTGACGTTTGCTGTTATTTGTCGTCATGATGATTTGTTGGTTACTAAGCAACGTTGGATCCCTCAGGTTTCTCAAGATCTATCATTCTGATGTTTCTTACCTGTCATTTTGACATTAGTTAATTTGACGTTTCTCGACGTCTGTCAATCTGACGTTTCTCACGTCTGTTATTTTGACGTGTATCATTTTGACGCTTCTTGAAGACTGTCGTTTTGACGTTTCTTGACGTCTATCATTTTGACTTTTCTTGACGTATGTTTTTCTGACGTATTTTGTTGAGACAGTTCTAACATTGATTTGAGTAAAATATAACAATGAAATAAAAATAAAGAAAAATGAAAATGAAAAGAAACGCAAAATATTAAAAAGAAAAAATGTATTAAAAAATAAAAAAATATAATATCCAAGCAAAAATAACGATGCGAAAAATAACGATGACGATCAATTTTGAACAAAAAATCAGTTGCAGTTAAAGAAGTAAAACCAGAGTAAAAAAGAAAACAAAAGACGATCGGAAATGGCACAAAATAAAAAAATTAAAAACCTGGACAAAATGAAAGAAAAGAAGAAGTACAAAATATGCTTAAAAAAAAAAAACTAAAAACAAACGACGACGAATTACTTTAAAACAAATTTAACTTGTACCTAAGGAAGTATAAAATCAGAGTAAAAAAAAGAAAAAGTAGGAAGGCAAACACAAAAAAAACAAATAAAAAAATGATTCGTTTCAAAATTGATACTGGACCACAATCAAAACTTAAAAATAAATTAAAAACCGGAAAGCAATGGAGAAAATAAAGAAAAACCGAAATATACACAAAGAAAAAAATGCAAAAAAGTAAAAAAAATGTAAAATTCTGGCAAAATATGAAAAAACAAAAACAAGCAACAAAAATGTTGACCCTAGTGCCATGTTAAAAATAAATTAACAATTGAAAACATAAAATTCGGCTTTTGTTTTATTCGCATTGTTAACCAACTGTTTCAAAAGCCTATTATTAATGTCATCTACACCCGTAACCGGCATAAATGAAGGCTCGTCATCAAATCGATGAAGCTAGGAAAGACACACTACTTTGTATACGCGCAACTGCTTGCTATACATAAGACAGAGATAAAAATTTATTTATTCTTCTACAACAAATTAAACCATAGGCGTGTGATTTACGATGAGCCTTCATCTCTGCTGGTTACGGGTATAAGTACGCCGCTGTTTTTTTTTTATTGTTTTAATTGTTTAAGCTAATTTTAGCTTCTTTTTTTTTCAAGTTCATTGTTGATTTTATTTATCAATTCGATTTCTGAAGGAAATTGTGAATGTAAAGTCGAATTAAAGAATAAATCACCAAGGAAGGTGTATTGAACAAAAATGAAACCGATGAAGTTTGAAAAAGGTAAAACATGAAACAATAATTCCACAGAATCGTATGAAAAAACAAAAGACGGTCGGACTACTTAAAACAAACATTTGGGCCATATTTCTATGTTAAAAATAAATTAATAATTGAAAACCTGAAGTTAATATAAACTAGAAAATTCCTTTTTTCGTATGTTTTTTTCTTAACTGAATTAGTTTTGCTTTGCCATATTTTATTTCAGTCAGTTATTCTACTGACATTAAGAACAAACTGTACATGACACTACAGATGTGCAATATTGAAGGCGAAAGAAAAATGCAAACGTTCACTAACGCGGGCGAAACAGAAGGAAACAACGTTTTGGTTTGTCTTGTGTTTTATCGCTTTTATCAACCAGCTGTTTCAAAAGCCCCTAATTAATGCCAACTAAGAATGCAGTTGGCTTTCTGAGTGTTTTAATTTTTTAACAAAATTAAAGCTTCTTCAGTTATTATTTCAATCATTTTGTCTTTTGTTCTTTTTTTTTCAAGTTCGTTTTGTTTATCTGTCCGATTCTGAATGAAAGTAAAGTCGAGTTAAAGAATGTAGGTGAAATGAACCAAAATGAAAGCGATGAAGTTTGAAATTTACTTTTTCGTTAATGCAAAATTTTGAAACATTTTTCAATGTAAGAAATAGCATTAGTTCCTTCTGGTATGCACTTAATAGTTAAATCTCATCTTATTCTTTAATTTTTTCGATTTCTCTCAAGCGTTTTTGAAAATGAAATATTATCGTCAGTGAATGTGAAGAAAAGATGAATGAGATTTTTATTGACGTGAACGAAATTTTATCCGAACTTGTCAGTGAATGTGAGGTGTTTACTGACGTGCACCGATTTTTATCCGAACTATAGATGGGATTTACGTCGGGCAAAAAACCGATCGAACATCAATACGGTTTCCAAGTAGCCTACAGCTTGTATACATACCTGGAAACTTGGACACGAAACGAAATGCGACGGCAGTGCTCATCGATTTGGCGAGCGCATTCGAAACTGTGAACATAGAGAAAGTTTTCTAGAAAGACAACGCATGGAAAGAGGCAAGATCAAACGTGCAGGCCAAACAAAAGACTGATTGCGATCATCACCGGCGCAAAATTTTTTTTCGCCGTCGCGATGCCGTCGTCACACCAAACAGCGAGAAGCAAGTGGCGTTGTTATTGACTGCCCGCCTGCCACAAAGTGACGATATTACATGTAATAATCCGATTGGCACATCGCGACGGACGCGTCGAGTTCTATTTTCATCGCGGAATCGCTGACGATAGAAAAACACGTCAAGAGTAATTCGTCGAAGACGTCGTAGCTAACATACGTCTATCGAAATGCATTTCACGCGAATCGGTTCTTAGATAACCATAAAAAGAGCCACTGGCATTTAGAACGGACTGTATACGTCAATGCAAATTACTGATACTTTAAACAAGAAATAACGAAATAGGCACAACATAATTCGAGGTTACCACGAACCATTGCTAACGAAGTTATTCTACTGACATTAAGAACAAACTGTATATGACACTAAAGATGTTCAATATTGAAGGCGAAAGAACAATGCAAGCGTTCACTACCGCGGACGAAAGAGAAGGAAACAACGTTTTGGTTCGCAATTTAAAAAGAATTTCAGAAATAAATTGGAAAAAAAGTAAATCCCAAAGATTCGGTAAAGAACAAGAGACAATCATAAATATGTAACACTTGGCAACATTTGTATTGGTTGTAGTTTCTTACGTCAATGCAAATTATAGATACCTTAAGCGAGAGAGATCGAAATAGTTACATTGTGAATAACATAATTCGAAGTTATTATGATGGTTATCATCGTTAAAGAAATTATTATGAAGATGGTCACTTCGGCGAAACGTAGTCATGGAAGTCTACTGACACTTAGAACGGACTGTATATGATAGTATGTTCAAAATCGAAAGTGAAAGAACAACGCAAACATTGAATACCATTGAGAGAGAGAGAAGGAAGGAAGGAAGGAAGTACTGTCGAGAAATAACTTAAATAATACAATAAATAATTTAAAAAAATAAACAAGCTCTTAAGTTAGTTGAAAACAAGAGACGATTGTAATATGTAAGTACCTAATGGTAAAGGTAAGAAGCCACTGACCGTTAGAACGCACTGTATGTATTAATGTAAACCCTAGATACCTTAGGCGAGAAAGAATAAAATAGCTGGGGTTTACTTTGTCACTTTTTCAAAGATGTCATGTCATGGAAATTTATAACGAAATTATTATACATATCCTCGCACTACAAGTTCTGGATACTCTAGAAGAAAAGTTGGAAGTAGGGTTTTAACAACCTACTAGGTAACTTAGATACCTCAGACAAGAAAGAAAAAGATAGATGTAGTTGACTTTGTCACTTTTTTATAGTAGTGATGGAAACAAATTTATGGTTAACAAAGTTGGGGCTTTACATTCTACTGGTAGTGTTTCCAAGAAATAACGTTCTGATGAAACAAACAAATAACAATTACTTCAATAAACGTTAAAAAGTCCAAGGACACTGATTTGTTTGCCAGCAAGAAGAGTGCAATAAATAGTTCGTAATAAAAAAGACGAAGAGAGATTATGACATTCAGAGAAGAGAGAAATTGAATAGAAAATAAAATATAGTGAAAAAAGTCACAAGATAATTGTTTTTTCTTTTAATTTTGAGGAATGATAGAATCGTTTCGAACGAAAAGTACATTTAACTGCAACTTAGAAAAAAAGAGAAAAGAGAAAGCAGGGACGTGTCTAGAATTTGAAGAACAAGTGATTTCTTTTTAAATATTGCACTAAATGAAGCTGCGAATCAAAAATTAAATAAAACCTCATAGAATTGAATGGTTTTCATTTTCAGTAAGCTTTCGAAAAATGTTCCTTGCCTGTACCTCTCAGGATATACTCAAATAATACTCGGGTGAGAATCGAAGAACGAATTTCGAAAAACGGAAAACAAAAGGCTTTGAAGAAGAGAACGTTGTTGTTTTTTGAAATAATTATAATAAGCTTGGATAATATTCAAGTGATAAAAAAAATATAAACAAAACTCGATTGTTTTCAAAGAAGAAAGGGGGGAGGGGAATGAAAAATTCGAAATGAAGTTGAAGATATATCGAATATTTTTGTGTTTTTCGTAAGTTTCTTTCTTTATCAAAAGGAAAGAATCGGTTCAAAGGAAGAATTTAGAAACAATGAACGGACGATGAAAAAGATAAAAACAAAAGGCGATCGACTGTCAAAAAAAGGGAAAATGAAGGATTCAAAATAAAGTTGAAGATTTATTGAATGTTTTTGTGTCTTGTGTAAGTTTATTTTTTAATAAGATCAACAGAGAAAGAGAGAATCGTTTCAATGAAAGAACAAATCTACACAGAAATGAACACAGACAAATATATTCAAGCACGATTAAAAAGTTAAAAACAAAAGACGGTCGACTCTGGAAAAAAAAAAGGAGAAATGAAGGATCCGAAATGAAGTTGAAGATTTATCGAATGTTCTTGTTTCTTGCAATATTATTATTATCCTTTAAATAAAAGAAAGAGACACATTTAGAAAGAACACAGGCGACAGTATTATTCGAGCGATGAAAAAGATAAAAACAAAAGACGATAGACTTTTAAACAAGTTTAGAAACAAATGAACGCGGACGACAGTAAATTTTGAGCGATGAAAAGGATAAAAACAAAAGACGGTCGACTTAAAAAAAAGAAGTAAAATAAGATTTGAAGATTTATCCAATGTTCTTCTTATAAGCATTTTTTTTATGAACGAGAGATAATCGTTTCGAGGGAAGGACGAATTTAGAAAAAATAAATGAATACGGGCGTCGGAGTAAGCGACTTAAAAAGGCGGGCGGGAAATAAAGAAGTGAAAAAGCTTCTTAGTTTTTTTTTATTTAAAAGAGAGAAAGAGAGAGAGAGAGAAATTCGTTTCCATGGAAGAACAAATTTGGAAACAAATGAACACGGACGACAATGAGTGATGAAAAAGATAAAAATAAAAGACGATCGACTTTAATAAGAGTAATATAATAAAAAAATGGAAGAATCTATTACTTAAAAAAAATAATACGGAATATTCGAGAGAAAGTGTAAAAACAAATTTGAAAGAGAAAAACAAAGGACTATTTACTCAAAAAAAAAATTGAATTTGAATTTAAATATAAAGTTAAAGATCCATTGAACATGTTTTTTCTTGCAAATAAAATATATAAAAAGTTTCGAAAAAGTGATGGAAACAAATTTGGACGAAAAAAATAAAAACGATCCAAAATTTTTTTAGAACAATCTTATATGAACTAAAAAAATAAAAAAACGTTTCAACGAAAAACTAAATCAAAAAAAGAAACGAACGAAAACGAACGTAAACGATTCAGATAGATTTGAACCCAAATTAACACAAAAGACTCTCGACTCGAAAACAAAATCAGGTAAATAAAGGTTTACTGAATTTTTTTTTGTAGATACTGTAGATAGCTGAATTTATTCAGAATAAAAAACAAGGTTAATATCTTCTAGGATTTTATTTTAAATATGCTTGAATTAATTTCTTTCAGCAATGATACACTTGACTGTTCTTTCTTTCTGTTGTTCAAAAGCTCCCAACCAATCATCTATCAGAATACCTTCAAAATAAGCACTGCAGCATCAATCTCTTCTTCTGACGAAAACCTTCTACCCGCAAATTCCTTTTAAGCCCAAAAAATAGCCAAAAATTGCCAAATCAGGTGAATAAGGCGGATGTTCTATTACTTTTATATTTTTTTCAACCAAAAACTGGAGAATTAAAGCTGTTGTATGGGATGATACTTTATCATGGTGCAACGTAATTCTCTTCTCTGGAATTCTACTGAACATTTCAGGCAAACATTTTTCAGTGTGCTATTTAGCTGTAACTGTCTTTTGTGCATCTAGCTTAATTGCTTTTACTAGGCCCGTACTTCTGAAGAATACCGCATAAGATAAGGATTAGTGAGAAAAGAATTATTAGGGTTAATCTGTTAAGAGGAGCTATTTGAGGGATTAAAGATTACTGCAGAGTAATTATAATTTGACAAATTATTATTATTTAACTAAACCTTTCATTAGAAGTAGACGTTAATTTACTATTGAATGGTTTATTGCTCGCTGCTTGGTCATTATTATCATCTTCGTGAATCCATACACGACTCTCTTCGCGGGTAGGTACGTCGAAAAAGGTAACGTAAGTTTCGTCACCTGTCACTATTTTGGGAAAAAAGTTGGTGCCCGCCATTATTTAAGAAATGGAAAGTTTCATGGCAAATTCTTATACGCTCTGCTTTTTGGAAGTCAGAAAGGTGATGCGGCACAAAAGGACTAACCACTTTTTTTTAAATGCAGGTGATCGTGTATGATTCTTCTGACAGCTGAGGATCCAATCTTGAGTTGATGCTTTATTACTGCATAAGTGGTTTTATTGTCCTTTTCAATTAATTTTTTAGCAGCAGCAATGTTTTGTCGGTAACAGCCGTAGGAGGACTCCTTGCTCCTTTTTGATGCTGAACAGAATTCCTTTCGCCTTCAATTTCCTTATACCATGGGTAAATTGTAGCTAATGAAAGTGCTTGTCCACTAAAAGCCGAATCTATACTCCTTTTGCACTCATAAGCGCTTAAACCTTTTTTTAAAATCATGATGAATCATGATTCGAAAATGCTCTCTGGTTAATTCCATTTTTTTTTTAAATTGTAATATCACTTTAAAAAATTAGTAACTTAGGTTCTAATGAACGTAACTTCAACTACTAAACTTTAAATGAAGAGTTGATTTTAAATAACACTGTATGTTTTATTTTTCCGACCTACTAGATTTTCTTATTCTCAATAAATTCAGCTTTACCCTCGTACATACTTTGAAAATAAAAAAAAGCGTCATAGAAAAAGTGCAGGAAAAAAACGAACAGCAACGGTTGTAACGTATGAGAGAATATATAGAAAAATAAAAGAGAAGGAAGAGGGAATTTGAGATAAAGTTCAACTTATTAAAAAGATTAAAAATTATTTTGTGAAGTGACAAAAAGTCAGCTGACATCAATAACGGAGTGTAGTCGCCGATTACCTTTTACAAGTTCAATTACATTTTTAGGAATTAGCATTTAAAAACGATTTATGAAAAAAGTTGGATATCACAGCCCAAAAAGGATTACTTACAATTAGCCATTAGGTAACTATTTAAAATAGCAAAAGGCGGTGTACGCCTTGGATTTATTGATTGGATAATAGAGATGAGAGTAGTTGGAAGTCACTTTCATCCATTTTTTGACACATGACATGGCTACCGCATTGACATGGAAACGCGATTCAATTGTATTACATAAAAAAATAAAGAAGTAGTTACTTAACGTTAGCGTTAAATAAGAATGTAAATAAATAGTTTCGGAAAAAACACCACCTTGAAAGAGAGAATAGAAATATAAGAAATGTTCATGTTCATTCATTTTCAGATAAAATTAAGTGAACAAAGATGACGAAAGATGTCGAAAGTACCTGGATAGCTTGGACAACAAAAAAAAGAAAATAGTGTAATTCACTTGTATCTCTTTTCCACACCTTGCCATAGTACTCACTGAATAAATCAAGTTATATAAAAAGACAAAAAGAGACATCAAGAAACACTTTTGCAGATTGAATAAATCAGGTTATATAAAAAGACAAAGAGACATTAAGAAACGCTTTTGCAGAATGCTTCAATGACGTTAAATGAGACCAATTAAAAGTGTTAAATAAAAAGAAACAAATTGTGAATTATTTTATTTTTTCTTCGCGAATCAATTTCTTCCGAATACTTTAAATAACAAAAAACAAATCAGAATTCACTCGATTTTCTATGAATTCTGCGATAAGTCCGCTGTAACGTAACGCACTAACAGTAAAAAAGTGAAACAGAAATTAATAACACGCGTTCACAAACTCCCATGTTTAGAACTGGCCAAGACTTGAGATAGCAAGAAACACGGTATGTCTTTACCTAAATTAAAACGTTAAATAAAATAACTGAAGTCAGCAGGTTATGACTACACCAACTCCAAACGTGGAAGTTTATGAACGCATCATATTTTATAATCGCCGCGGAAAGAATGTTGTGATCAAATAACTTGCGAACCAATCACGTTAGACCTGTCACCATTTCAGGCTAAAATTCCATTCGGTTTTCAAAAATGCTATAATATACAAGGTGTTCTTTTAAAAACGTTATAAACCGACAATCGTTTGATAGGCCTCAAGTTAATTCATATTAAAGGAGATAAGTTTACGTTACCTTCAACTCCGTTTTCTTTGGACGTTTCGATCGAAGCCGCGACATTCTGCGTGACATTATCCACGATCAACGTACTTTCAGCATTCGCTTCCTCCTTCACGGACAGGACGGCAGAGGGCAAGGGAATTTGCTGAGGGGTCGTCGCCAATGTGATGGTTTGCTGTCCGTTTTGTTGTAGCTGCTGAATCTGCGAAGGGCTAGCGGTGACTTGTGGGATAGCCGTCTGATTTCCCGTTGTCTGAATCTGTCCGATTATCGTGCCGGACTGGGTCATTTGAGTAAGTTGCTGAATGGTGAATAAAAAATTTACCTTAGGGGTTTCTAGTTGTTAATCGCTTGCAATCGTTAGGAATGAGAACTGTCGCCTTATCTCATTTAATAGTTCTTAAAACCTTTAAGTTTTAAAGGCGACCATCTTTAAAATTACAACTGTAATATAGAAAAACTTACCGGATGGATTTGTTGCACTCCCATCTGCATTTGTTGAGTTACGGCCAGATTCGGTTGCAGCGGAAGACTTTGAGGAACAGCTCCTTGGATGGTAGATTGCATGGCCTGTTGAACTTGTTGGGTGCCTGGTTGGGCGGACATTGAAACCACCGGCATTATGGGCCTGTCACCAGTTAGTATTTGTTGTTGGGAAATGCCTTGAAGTGTCTGCATTGCTGTTGAAGACGTTCATCGTTTAGTTGGCACCACAACAAAAAAATTGGGAAAAGGAACTTACTCATCACAGGTTTTGGTTGTATATGTTGCGGCTGCTGCGCCTGTTGTTGTTGTTGTTGTTGTTGGAACTGCATCTGCTGCATGGCCTGTTGTTGTTGTTGAATCGCCTGGTTGTGCATCAAAACCGCCTGTTGCTGTTGCTGCTGTTGTTGTTGCTGCTGCTGTTGTTGCTGTTGTTGTTGAACTTGCTGGTTCTGTTGAACTTTATTACTATTAGCGATTTGCTGGGCCTTCTCCGCCGATAGGGGGGATCCAGGAGTCATGGCCATATTTGGCGCAGCGTTCATCACCAACATCCTGTAAGAAACTCCCTGAATTACCACCCACCAAAAAACTTGAGCGATTTTCGCTTACTTATTCGAGACTATGTGGTGCGGTTGTAAATTGGTGTAGGGTTTAATCTGCGTCTGATTGGCCGCGTCTGCCTTAGGGGCGGGGGAGGTTCTGATCCCTGGAGTTTTGGTTCGGACTTTCGTACCTGGCTTATTCCCCAGTCCCACCTTATGACATAGCAATCGATGATATAGGAACTTACTATAGGAAAGCAAATCTTACCTGAGCTTGCGCTCCTATGGTCTGTGTCGAAACTGAACTTGCAGGTCTGATATTAGCAGCGTTGGACGGTAGAATGTTGAGAGGTCTGCTGGTCGGTTGTTTCGGCTGGATATTCTCGTTCGGGGGCCGAGGTTTTCCTAACTGTTGCATCGTGCCTTGTGTCGCTAGGGTTGCTAAGAAAAGAAAACAAAAAAAAATAAACAATGTCTCAACGATAAATATGCAAACTTACAATTCTGTTGGGTTTGAATTGTGGTTGCCTGGGGGCTCTGTTGAATAAACATTCCGGGACCTGGAGTCCCGTCTGGTTGGGTTCCTCGAATGAAAATGGGATTCGGCGCGAGTAGAGCTGACGACTGAATTCCGTTTGCCGTCCACACTTGAGGAATACTATTCGTGAATTGCCAAGGAGCGGCGAATTGCATTTGACCAGTTGGCTAAAGACAAAATTATAACTAAATGTTTATGTCCATTAAATAGATTCGTTATTTTCATAGAACTGATGAATGTTAAGTTTAGGATTTGCCCAAAAATTTAAGTCTTTGAATTGAACTGATTACTGTTTATGTTAGAAATTGAAAGGAATCGATGTCCAAAAGTTTGAAGTCTTTGAATTAGTTGAACACAGAATATAAGGGAAAAGACTTCCAAGTCACTAATGACTGAAAAGTTGATTTATGTTAGAGGTTGAGAAGAGGTGGATTCAATAGGAATTGACAACCTAAAGACTTAAACCTTAAATTTTTAAGTGTAAAAGTTAATAGATGAATTAGAACACTGATCTCCTAAAAGTTGTAGTGAAAACTTAAGCTCGAAAGGAACAAACTCATAAGGTTTAGATTCCAAGGAATTGATGGCCCAATAATCCAGAAAAACAATAAAACTCCAGAAGTCAGAATTGATGGCAAAAGAACTAGGTTTCATACGTCTTAATCAGTTTTAAATTTTCAAAGCATCAGTACTACGCCATATTCTCTTGAGAAGTGCTCTAGCAATGAAGAGGTTTGAAAATTTAAAGCAGACGAGATTCTAGCTTGAGAGGAAGTGTACATACTTGCAAAGGGCTTATGATTTGGGCCGTCGGTTGAGTCCCTATCATCGCCTGTGAGACTTGAACGCACTGACCCTGCTGCTGCGGGGCTACGGCTACAGCCCCTCCATTGCTAGTCACTTTTTGCATCACTTTCTGACCTCCCATCACCTAGAAACACCAAATAGCTCCTCATCTATCCTCCTCCCTTCCTGTTATGTCTTACCTTATGCATCTCCTGCGGCTTTTGTTGGGCGATCGCCGTTCCAGGTGCCGAGTGCGTGGGAATTATGTTCGGCTGAGAACTGATGACCCCCAATTGGCTGAAGACGAGCGTCTGTTGATTTTGCGTTGTCGGAATGGTAGGAATCGTGGTATAACCCGGAAAAGTTGCTGCAATTTTTAATTAGTTAACCAAGAATTACGGCGGCGTTATGGATTTATGTGATTACCTGCTTGGCTTCCTTGCAAAACTTGTTTACCCTGAGCCGTGGTCAACATGTGAGGAGCCAACTGGTTTCCTTGGAATGGCTTCGTTATCACCTATACAAGCAATTACTTTTAATTCATCGCCCTGCGTCTTCTTTGATTGTAATTACCTGTATCTGTTGTGGATTAATTCCTGGATGCAAGGCAATATTACTCGGCATCAAGAGCTGACCTTGTGCGTTGTATAATTGTTGTAGGTAGGTCGGGTTTTGGAGGGGTTGCTGGATCACTTGGACCTGGGAAAAATCAACGACCTATTAGTGCAGTGTGGAATTCGTTGAGTTGGTAATCCTACCCGTCCATGTCCCCAATCGGTGCTTATCTGCTGGGGATGCGTGGTTGCTTGTCCCTGTTGAAGTGGTGACATGGTCGTTATGGTCGTGTTATTGCTTTGAGCTGTGGTGAGGACTTGACCCCCTTGGGCCTGAAGTACTTGACCACCCTGTGCCACTTGCTGGTGCAGGGATACCGTGTGTTGAGGCGGGCCCATTGAGGTGTTCGCTTGGATACATTGCGCGCCTGAAAGGAAACGAGAAACACCTGCAAACTCACTGTGAGTCTAGTGATCAATTTTTTTAAACTTTTACAAGAAAATCAAAATCAACTTTTATTACAATCAAAGTACAACAGTATTTAACAAGGGCATTATAATATTATTGAATCATTTGGGATAAACGAAAATGAAACTTTGGTGACTCTGTACGATTAATTGATTACTTTTTATCGTTAAAGATTTACAATTTATTGGTGGGTGTCTGAAAAAAAAAGAAAAAGAAAAACAGAGTTTGATAATGCCGCCATCTTTTTGACGTGTGTCTTAAAAAAAAAGAGAAAAAATGCCAACCATAGTGGTATCGACCTTGAATTACAATAATAACAAAAATCAAATCAGACGATTCTGGTGTTTGATTTTCTTCTTCGAACCACTATTTTTTTAATTATTGCCATCACTTTATTTTTTTTTAATCAACTAACGATGATATTTCTTTTTTTCGAAAAATATTTTGAATATTATAAGCAAAACTGGAATTTTGGGTTTTACTTTCTTCTTGACTTTTGTTCTTTAGTTCTCTTTATTTTTCACTGTTTTATTCTAATATTTTTTTTGTTAATTAAAAACAACACCTACGTTAATCACGTTGTACAGTTACTTTTCAAATACATCATTTTTTTTGTTTCTTTCATCAAGCCATTAACTTATTGTACTTTCCATTTGCTTAAATAAACGATTTAGTTAATGTTTTGCTAAGTCCATGTTTTTTTCATTTTGAAATTCGATTTATTTTCATTAGCTAATTGTTTTTTGTTTTTTTATTTGTCAAAGTTTTCTCTTTTTCAACAAAGAATAGTGCTTATTTTCATTAAAAATAATGCATATAGAATCATATTCTACATTTATTTTTCTGTAAAACTTATTCTGTGCATTGTTGCTTTTTCCATTAAGGCAACTTGTTTGTTTTATTCTCTGTTTGCTTAAATGCACGATTAATGAAAGTTTTGTTTTAGAATTTTTGCAATGGAAATACTTCTTGTCAGTTCTGTTGCTTTTCTGGTGAACTTTTAAATTGTCATTCACAGCTCAACTTTATTCTTTTTTAATTTTAAAAATTCCTGTGATTAAGACATTTTTCCTTTCCTTTTTTTGCCTTTTTTGTATTTTTTTTAAATCTAAATTTTTCAAATTTCAAACAATTAATCCTTGCAATTTCCTTTTGTTTTTTTTTTCGTCAGTGCACCCTTCTTTCATTATTCGCTTTCCACCATCATTACAATACAACATAAAACTTCTAGTGGTTTTTCCATCATGGTAATTTGCTTTATTTTCCTTAGAAGTTCTTTTTACAATTTATTGTTTGCTTTTCATTTCTTTTCTATTTCTTTATTTATTACACGGTTTACTTTTGGTTTTCTATTTTTTATTTTATGTTTTACAGGCACTGTGCCTCGATTTTGATTTTTTTGTCAAACTGAAGTTTTATTTTTATTCTCGCTGGATTTGGAATAATTTCCCTAAATAAAAAAATACAAAGAACACAAATTTTTTTCCTAGATAATTGACTATTCAAATTATAGTTAATGAAAACTTCATCTCCTTGGGTGTCATCATAATTCTATTCATCATAATTATTTTTCTTCTATTAATTAATGTAATTTTCGTATTTTCTCTTGTTTACACTGATCATATATTTTTTATTTTAATGTTTAGAATTTCTTTAATTATCAAACCAACGTCGGTTTTTCCTTCGAAGTTTTTTGCTTTTATGTTTCTTAGAAATTTCTTCATCAATTCTTTGTTTGTTCTTCATTTATTTCTCTTTTTATTCATTGTATATTTTTCATTCATTTCTTTTTTGGTTAACTTTTGCTTTTTATTTACTTCTTGCAAATAAACTGAGTTTTGCTTTTTTCGTTTTTCTCTTCCTTTAATACATAGATTTTTTTGTATTTTTTCTTTATGTTACATTGATCGTTTATTTTTACTTTAATGCTCTCGTCATCACTCGGAACATGTCTGGAGAACTTCGGTTCTTAAGTTGCTTATAAAGTCATCCTTAGAAGACCGTAGAATTGAAACTCACGTCTTAACTAGGTTCACATACTGTAAAATATTGTAATCTCCAAGTTGTCTGCAAATAGTTAAGACATGATTTTTAATTCCATAACCTTTTGAGGATGACTTTAAATTGGATATACCAGATGTTCCAAATTTAGTCTACCAGCTAATATCTTAAACGGCAAGATTATACAGATTTTGCAGTTCTCCACAGAGAGTCCTTAAACAACAACTCTTCGGAAACTACCCCCAACATCATTTTTTCAAATAGCACCCCTGTAGTTTCCTCATTCTCCAATAAAATATTTTAAATCCTGAATGCAACAGTACAAGCAATATTAATTTTCTTTTAAATTTTAACTGATTACTTATTTAGCTACGAATTTTCTTTATTTTTTCAGCAAATTCAAATGATTTCGGAATTGAAACTACATAAAAAATTTCATCAGATCTGCAACAAAACGATAGAACTTCCTTCTATAAAATATTGTTTGTTTTCCATTTATTTCGTTTTCATTTCTTTATTTATTACATGGTTTACTTTTGTTTTTTTTATTTATTTACTTAAATTAAGTGTGTCTTGTTTTTTCTCATTTTTATTCTCCTATTAATTCATGGAATTTTCATATTTTCTCTCTTTTACAGTGATCGTTTATTTTTTATTTTAATGTTTATATTTTCTTTAATTGTCGAAGTAACGTCGGCTTTTCGTCCAAGGCCTTTTGCTTTTGTTCTTTTTAGAAATTTCTTCATCAATTCATTGTTAGTTCTTCATTATTTTCTTTTTTTTAGTTCTTTCTTTATTCTTCATTCATTTCTTTTTTGTTTTTTCATCGATTTTTTTCTTTTTTAATGTTTGTGTGTCTATTTTTATTTACTTTTTGAATAATCTGTGTTTTGCTTTTTTACCGTTAATCCATTGTGTTTTGTCTTTGTTGTACGTCATCGATGATTCAAGCAGTCAATAAATTTCGCAATTTTAATTATTTTCTTGAACGACTGATTTTGATTGTTCTTCAATTTTTAGTTCTTTGTTTTGGTCATCAATCGTGGTTTGTTCTTCATTCATTTCCTTGTTGTTTAAATCATTGTTTGTTTTCCATTGTTCTTTTTTTAATTTCTTTCCTTATTGCGTGGTTTATATTTGTTTTTTAATTTTGCGTTTTTAATTACTTCTCTTGATAATATGTGTTTTGCTGTTTTTCATTTTTCTTTTCCATTAATTTATAGAAGACAACGAAGGTTCTTTTCCCCGCGTAATTTGCTTTTGTTTTCCTTATCAGTTCATCGTGTTTTCTCTTTGTTAATTTAACTGATCGTTAGGTTTTTTACTTCACTGTTTATTTTTTTTTATTATCGAAGACAACATCAAAGATTCAAGAATTCAATCAATTTTGCTATTTGAATTATTTTCTTATTAAACGATTTATTGTTCTTCGTTAAGTTCGTCATTCCGCGTTAATCTACTTTTTCTTTCTCCAACCGATTGTCTTTCGTTTATTCCATTATTATTATTAAACTTTTTCTGCGCCTTGTTTTCAAATGATTACTTTTAACTTTTTTTATTATTTACTCTTTTCATAAGTTGTTTTCTTATCATCGTTATAACTTCCAATTGTTATTCGCATTTTTTTTTCTTTCACCAGTCGATTATCTTTCGTTTATTCCATCACGTTTCTTCTACTATTTGTTTTCAAATTATTAGTTTTAACTTTTTTTTATCTGTTTTTTTTTTCAAGCGAGAGATTTTATTATGTCCTTCAACTTTCGTCATTAATAGTTTTATATTTTCGAGCGTTTCTTTAATTTATTAAAAATGTCGAAAATAAAGTTTGTATTGTTTTTAGACTTTCCCCATCCATGTTTTGAATTTTTTTTATTCAGCCTAATTGCAACACGTACTTGGTTGTTTTGTGACTCCACACAAGGCCACTAATATTAATTTTGAGTTATTTAAAGCAAACAAATGAAGCTCACCTGAAGATGCGACTTGCACTTGTTGCAAATGTTGAGGATTCTGCGTCGGAACCAAAGCCTGCTGCTCTGTCTGTTGCAATGCGACCTGCTGTAGGGCCTGTTGCTGTTGAACAACCTGTGCCTGAGCCTGCGCCTGAGCTTGGGCCTGAGCTTGTGCCTGGGCTTGAGCTTGAGCCTGTGCTTGAGCCTGAGCCTGAGCCTGAGCTTGGACGTTCGCGTCTACGATCTGCTGGTTCTTAATCTCGCTCATGCTTTCGTCGTTCCTGTACTCCTGCTTAACCAAATTATCGTGCCCCCTATCCAAGTTCAGCAAAGTATTGGCTATATCATATTTGCAGTCGTCGACCGACAGGTCGTGTATGCCTGCTTTTTGGGCCAATGTTTCTAGGCACTGTAGCGATCTGCTCCCCTGTTGCTGTTGCTGATGGTTTTTATTATTGCTATCATTGGGGTCTTGTTGAGTCGATTCGGGCTCTTGATTATTGCGCTGGTCCTCCTCGTTATTGTTCAGCTTCTGCTGTTTTTGTAGGGCGTTTGTGTTGGTTGTGTCTTTTAACGGTTGCTTCTGCTGCTGACTGTCGGCCGCCTGTTGAAGGCTGTCGTAATGCTGTGACCTAGAACAAGGAGAGAAAAATCATTAATTTTATTACTAAAAAAGGCACAAAAGAAATAAGTAGATTGCCAACATAATAGAACACATTAATATTCATTTTAGTACATGAAGATGCAATCATATACGGGCTGTATATAATGTTGCAGTAGTGTCTCTGCAATTTGATATTCAATTATTTCTTTCTGTTTAAAAAAAGTACTTAATCTTTTCTGCATTTGTGCTAATTAAATGATAAGGATCTTATAACATGCAAGGAGGTGGGAAGGTCTTGCGTTGTCAATGTCATAATCGAAAATTGTGACAACTTATATTATTCCATTTACGATCGTCTTAGACTTTAGAGGGTCATGCTTCTTTTTGTTAAGTTTCGTGCGAGTATTTTGATAGAACTCAAAATGTGACATTTTAATGTCAGTACCATGGATTATATATATCAGACAAGTTGACAATTCTTAAGTGTTATTGCGATGTGGAAAGGGTAGTTTTACACGATTACATTCTGTATCATGTGATCACTTAATTATTTGAAAGGGTTGCGTTAAGTTAACCGTCAACTTACACAAAATCGTCAATTCAGATTAATTTTTCCAATTAGTTGAATGATAACGTGGTTTAATCTGACCGTTGGCTTGGGGATTTCGTGAAAGTTCTGAGTGCTCACTTAACGCAGCCAAGTAGTGGCTGTGGTAAACAAATGCAACATCAGCCAGTTTGACAGGTGTCAAGTATGTAGTTAAAAACATGACTTCCACTTGAACACAATGTGTGTTCTACGTTCTCACTATAAAACGAAATGATTATTGAAAAAAAAAATGGATCTGCCGAATTAAATAGCTATAGTAATAATGACATTTATAATTGTTTCGAAATGTTTGAGTTGGAACATAAGACATTAATAGTGAATAATAATGTACAGGGTGCACGATTAGTATGTAACTCCTTAGCTAATTTAATAATTGTAAAATTAATATCTTGGACAAAAGTCAACGTCCATAACAAGTTCTGTATGACTGTATTACTTTCGTATATACTGGGTGTTTCTTAACTTCATACAAAAAATGAAACCAGTGAAAGTTTACATTTCTCTGTTGTGAACGTCGCGGTTCGCGTCATCACTCAGAACATATCTATAGAACTTCAGTTCTTAAGTTGCTTATAAAGTCATCCTTAGAACGCCATGGAATTGAAACTCATGTCTTAACTAGATTCATAATACGTAAATATCTAAATATTCTAATTTCTAAATTGTCTGAATCTAGCTAAGGTTTGATTTTTAATTCCAGGGGATATACCAGGTGTTCCAAATTTAGTGTTACAGGCAATATCCTCTTTAAACGACAAGATAGAGATTTGTGATGAGTTGCAATGTTCCATATCCAGTACTTAAGCACCAACCCTGTATTTTTTTTATCCTTCAATAAAGTATTTTAGATTCTGAGTACAATAGTATAAGCAAATTTTAATTGATTACTTATTTAACTACAAATTTTCTTTATTTTCATTAAATTCAAATGTTTCCGGATGACGTCAAGAATTGAAATCGGTTGAGAGCCATACATAAAAAATGTTCATCAGATCTGCAAAAAAACGACAGAAATTGTCTCGTATCATCCTGTATAAGCTCAACATATTCACAGGTTCATCGGTTTTATACGGAAATACTAGCGATGAGGAGTGAATGAAATAAACAGTGTGCTTCGTTCTTTACATTCACATGGAAAATGCGGCCCTGAAAATACTAGCTAAAAAAAACGCCTCTTTTATGTAAATCGCCGGTATTTATTGTGCAGCTCGGGCGAAGACTTCTCCAAGGGACAATTTCCGTTGTCAGGCGTTAAGCCGGATGCTATAAAGTTTCATGTGGGTGCGAAGACGTGTACGAGCCTATTATTACTTCGGACTGATAGTCAATGTTATCTGCTGGTAGTTATCTTCAAGAATAATAATGAAAGAAATGTCGGTGACGGTATCTAGTGCGACTTCCTTGAGTACCTTCGAATGAATTATTTCAAACGTACGCAGAGAATTTTCTCGAACCTATTGGCATATGGTCCCTCTTAATCCGTCTCTGGCTTTCGATGGACGTCGCGTGATTTTCCCGACTACTGCGCTTGTCGAAAGTACCCGCGGGGATTTCCTGTTGTGCCGCGAACAAAGTCGCACGGAATGAGTTTCGCCGGAGCAAAAAACGCGAAGGAAATTAATCGTGCGCTCGAAGTCTCAGCGGCGCGGCGGAAGAACATAAAAAAAAGAGATTTCGCAGCGTGGAAACCTAAAGTGCGAATTTGTTTATTATTTAGTTTAACGCGATTCCAAGAAGTCAGGTCGTAACATGCGATGCGAACGCGAATATAACTCGCGAGATCCTATCTCATTATGGGGTTCGATGAGCAATTCGCGAAGTCTTTTACGGCTCGCTGGTTTTAGCAAATTGTGAATTCACGGAAGGGCCGTATTTATAAACGCACATACAAGACGGTAGCATCAAAAGACCCAGGTCGGGCGTCAATACAACTTCATTTTATATTGCGTTAGAAACGCGTTCTTCTTCCTCATTTTGGAATAGTAACTATTTTTTTGTCCGCTTGAGACAATTTTCGCCGCTAGAAATGTTTGCAACATTTTTTTCTATTAATCCTATGGAAGAGATGGTTCTGCTCCATAACTTCGTCTTACATCTCCACCTATTCACTGTCCATCGCCGCCCATCAAAAGCTTTTTGCCGCCGCAAAACTCCTTCTCGCCGGTTTCCAACGCAATTACCGGAACTTCTTCGTGGCGTTTCATAAGCTCTTCGTAATTAATGGTTCTCCGAACGGATTTGCCACGGAGAACGAGATCTCGCCGTAGAAGGCGATTTAAAATGATTAGCTCGGACCTGTTGCTTGCTGCGCTGACTGTTCCGCATCGCCCATGTCTGCTTGCTCTGTATGTGTGTGAGTGTGTTGGATTACGTCGAGCGCGGTTTCAGGCGTTGCCCTCCACCAGATTTATGTGTTATAAATGAGATTTTGATTACACGTCGAAGAGGGCATGACTGGATAACTGTGCTCGATGATGGAATGAATGGGGAAGCGCGGCGGTGGTATTGATCTCGTGGAGCTGGAGGCAGTTTCATCCATTTAATCCCTTCTTGGATGGCAATTGTTTAGAAAGTTGAATTCTTATTTATAAATAACCGAATGAAAAAATCAGATTAAGCAAGTTGAAGAAGTGAGATAAAGAAAAGGGGTTGAACAAAAAAAGGGTTTATAAAGAAGAGATCCGTCTACAACTACATAATATTATAAAGGTTAAGAATGTATTAGATTCTATCGATATTAAAAGAAGTAAGCACGTTAAAATTGAAAAGTTTCGTAAAGCCGTGTCTACACTAAATGAACTAACATCGAATGCGAGCGAATGCATTGAAGCAATTCATTCATTCGCTCGCGCACTGAGTGACTTTTTATTACACACAATTTCTATTGTTTTTGGGATTTTTAAGTAGTTTACTCAATGTATACACGGCTTAATAGTCCAACATGTCATATTACAATAACTTTCTTGAACTTGGAGATAATTAAAATTACCTAAACGAAACAGAAAAGGACATTTCCAGCTCAATGTTGTGTGAATTGAGACCCGAATCTTAATAGCTGAGTATTCAGTCCATGGTTTTCAAATCATCTATCTAATTCTTCTCTGGATTCGCAGATAATTACAGATTCAGACATTTATTAAAATGGACAATGGTTATTAAAAACTTTTGAGTTTTCATATAAAAAAAGGAAGTGTGAATAAATTAAATGAAAATTGTAATATAATTAACAAGACGCCTTCATAGAAGTACTAAAACAAAATCGAGGCATTGGGGCTTGTTGTTTGTGAGCTCTTGAAATTCTTTTTGTAACTGTGGACACCATTCTGAATTCTGGATTGGTGAGGGGAGTGAATAAGAATTCACATGCACTTAGGCCACAATTGGGCCCCCATGTTCAGCACTGTTTGACTGTCAGCGTTCTTCGAGCAATCCCACTCTTTCGATGAAGCCAAGAGCGTCCGACAGAGGGGCACTGCGAGGCCCTAATATGGGACCTCTGAACGAGGCGAGTGTAGAGCAATCACAGAGGATACGCTCAGCTATTTCTTCCTTTAAGTTACAACCTCTACAAATTGGGCTGTCTGCTAAACCAATGCGATGCGTATGTTTGTTTAGTTTGCAATGTCCTGAAAGTATTCCTACGAGTAGACGTAGTCTTTTTCTAGGTAGTTGCATACAGAATCATGTCAGTTTGAGCGAGGAGGCCGTTATAGCCTTTTTCGTTTGGTGACTCTTGTCTAGATATACCCATCTGTCGATATGTTGGTCCTGGGTTCTTTGTTTCAATAAGGCATTAAACAGACTTATTGACGGTACTATGGCCGGTTCGGGGCCCCAAAAGGGCCGCCCGAGCCTGTCTGGCCAGTTCGTCTGCCTGTTCGTTACCAAATCTTCCAACGTGTCCTTTAACCCAAATGAGTTGCAGGGTGCTGTATTTAGTCACTTGTTCTAATGTGCCATGACATTGGAGTGTTCTTCCTGAACACCCCGATCCAGAATTGCTCTCGCATCTTCTATAATGGCAACAGTTGTCAGTTATGCTCATGTGAAAGTTCAGGTCGTCGGAGAAAATTCCTGTGCCTGTTCCTTCCAAAGTCAGTGAAGATTGATATATTGGTTTTGGAGGCATCTTCAGCGTTCAAGGAAACGTTGAAGTGTTTCTTGAATATATATGTAGGTGTGAGGGAGTCGACCACCGTCCCAAAAAGAGGAGTTTCTTGTAGAGTCTCCTCCAGGATGAGGTGGTGTCTACCTCCGAGACCTTTAGTATTCCACACCTTTTTTGCCCGCAGCCTAAGGGCCGATTATGAGGATAAAACTCAAGATCTGAAGTTCAAATCCATGGTTTCCAGATCACACAATTTTATTTTGAATCTGACAAGGCCAAATGGTTTTGTAAAATTACGAAAACGAAATTGGGGGTTTGAGGATTAAATTCAAAACACTTGAGATTTTTCTTGAGAAGTGGTTATTTAAATTGGGCCAAAAACATGCCTAAAATTGAGCATTAAGTCCATAATTCACTTTTTTTCTAAGCAAATTGAAAGGTTAAGCAAAAAAAGGGTGTCTACCTAAAACTATTTAATATTCTAAAAGTCCAAGGATGCAATAGATTTTTATGATTTTAAAAGTCTTTTAAAGCCGTGTATACACTAGAAAAGTCCTATAGTTATATTTGTTGTTCATTCGTTCACTCACCTATACATCGTGAACTGGAAGTGTTCTCTTTAATATGAACATCACTTTCCATTGTTCAAATATGAATTTCGTTTTCGGTGTTCGATTCCTCGAAATATGCAATGCATGGTTATCATATATTCTCTCCTTAAATTCGAATTTTTAAAACGAAACCCATAGTATTAAATTTAATGTTGTGAGCTCTTGCGTAAAGTTGAAGCCAAAAAAACAAGATGTGAACGTTCAAAATCTATGGTTGTTAGATCATCCAATTCTTCTCTGAATTCTCAGATAATTACCGATTCGTATGCTTATTATAATGAATGATGGTTCTGAATGTTACTATTAAAAGCCCTGGACATTTTTATATTTTTAAAACACTTCCGGTTATACCGGAAGTCGTCATTTATTTTAAATTTCATTTCATGTTTGTATAACATTCGCCGCAGTCCATTGAAGAAAATCTTCTTTAATTTTTGTTAGCATTTGAACATATCTCAGGGAGGAATTGTTCTTTCATCTTTTTGTGAAACATAATTTCGCACCTAGACTTAACTTCAACGGCTTGGAATTTTCATGTAAATATCCTCTGTCCCAGGAAGCTTCTTCGTGTGTTAAAAGAAAGTCTTACTGTAAGAAAAACAATGAGATAATTTTACTTCGAGGAAGCTGTTTATCTTCATCTTCAAGATCCAAAAAAGGAGTTCGCCACTTACTTTGTCATGAGATATATATTTACATGTACACTATCATCAGGAGCAAGCGTTAGTTTCTTTTCATTTCTCTTAATAAGTGAAGATGACCCGAGTGCTTTTGCACTTCCTCAAGTAACCCATCTTTCTTCCAGAAAACGTTTTTCTTCTTCCGATGATAAATCAAACTGACAATGAGAAGAGAGGGATAAGTGATATCTAGCAAGATCCTTTTTCTTGTCGTAATTCTTCTCCTCTCGTACTTTCGCTCCTCATAATTACTTCACAGGTCTTTTTAACCTCATCTACTGTTAACCCATTATACGAGTTGATTTATTGTTTGAAAGTTTCTCTTTAGCAATTGCTTTTATCTTGCAGTAAAAGACACAGAAGCTCTTGATCCGTGAGGTTGACCGATCGGATACTGGATCGACCAAGAGTGTCTCGGCACCGTCTAGCCGAAGACTAGAACTTTTATTTAGAACTTTTCTTGTATCCAGTATATTAAGCTGAAAATATTAGTTCTGACTTTCTTTTTGTTGCGTGATATCCTCTGCTCTAAAATTTCAGTTACGTAACTGTACATCGACATAATCAAAGTTCGAAACAAAAATTCAGTCGCTTATCGTCCTCAACTTGTCTCGAGTCGGAAACTTTCGCGTGTGAGCGAAATTTCGACGATAAAACTCTATACATCTCTTCCCCCTTGCTGTTCCCCCAAGCATCGTCCTGCGGACGAGGACCTAACGGTGTCGTTATCTCCAAAATCTGTATTCACGAGACGAGAGCCACCTCCTCCTTGTCCCGAGCACAGCGACGTCGGGGCAGACGCAATTATGCCGTACTGCCTCCGGACGCCGCTTCTTTTTATTTTTTGGGGAAAGCCCCCCGGGCCGTGCGTGAGTTAGTTACACTTATTAGATTTGTTGTGGTCGCGGCCACGGTGCATGTATATTGCCTGTTTTATTTTAAATCACGACGAGGATGTATCTTGTATCGCTGCTGGTCCACAATGCAGGCGGTGAGGTGGATGAGGAAGAAGGGCGAAAGAAGAAGTACGCAAAAATACACAGGGATAATGAACTAATTTTTGCAGCAAATTGAAAAATAATAAGATTAAGAAAAAGTTGTATATCGTATATAATTTTCGTAATTAATTCTGACAGTTAATAGAGTTTAGAACAGTTTTAGGTGATTAGCTGATAAAGAAATAAAAATAAAGCTCGCTGATGGCCAAGTTCGTTTGATTTATGAGCTTTTCTTGGAATGCTTTGGCAGGTTAAAAGGGCCTATTTTATTACGTAATGGGCCACGTCGGCTAGACGAGTATCGGTTGGTATTATTAAAACCTAATGAACATAAACTGCGTCTTTAAAATAGTAAATAATAAAAAAAACAACAATAATTTAAAGATCCATCAAAATAAAAAATTGTCTGATTTTATGATTAGTTCAGGTGCTGTCTAATAGATGGTGGTCCTATCTGTCTCCTCAACGTATTAAAAAAATAATACGTTTGAAGGCATATCGCTTAGGAAAAAGTTCTTGTTTCTAGTGAATAGGTGGCGTTGGAGTACCATCTTTCGAAAATTTCGAAATACCTATTTCGTATAAATTAAATTTTTATGATTGGCAATCAATGTATTCCTCGTTTCTGAACGGAAAGTGAAGTTATGTACGCGCATTTCCAATTTAGCTTCTTCTTTATAGATACGCCTCTTCTTGTTTAATATTTTATTAATTGATTCTTGGTTAGTGTTTTCTTTTGGTTAAACATTTGAAAAGAAAAAAATTAAAAGGAGGGGAAATGACAACCTTTGGTGAAGACTTATTTTCTGTTAAGAATAGACATCGAAAATGAAAGAAATTAATGGTTGGTGAGAAGTCAGCTAAGAAGGCAATCCCAAGCCTTGATGAAGATCATCAAGAGATGAAAGGTAAGATAACGGCTAAGAAGAAAATAATACGACAACAACAAGTCTTTCTGTAACGAACGACGAAACGTCGACAAAAGAAGAATTAATGACAATGTGCAATCGGAGTACAGAAGAACACTTATTTGCTGTTCAAAACTGGAATCAGAGGTGAAAAAAAATTAATACCCGGTAAGAAGCGGGGTTAACAGATAAGAAGGAAAAGACCAGCAGCGAAAACAGCTGAAATTCTTGTACTCAATGAAGAAACTTCGGCAAAGGAATTAGTGCCATGGTTTCCCCCAAAGCCTTGATGAAGATCATCAATAAAAGATATCAGAGATGAAAGGTAAGTTAACGGCTAAGAAGAAAATAGAATGGAGAAGACTAGCAATGACAACAGTCTTTTTGTAACGAACGAAAGGAAAAGACCAGCAGCGAAAACAGCTCAAGTTCTTGTACCTAAGGAATAAACGTCGGCAAAAGAATTGGTGACATGGTTCAACCGGAAGCTACGGTGAAGAGTTACTTTCTGTTAAAAACAGACATAAGAGAAGAAAAAAATTAATGATTGGTGAGAAGTAGTGGCAGCAGCTAAGAAGGAAACAAAAAGGAGAATATTAGCAAGTAGCAACGACAATAGCAAGTTTTTCTGTAACGAACGACGAAACATCAGTAAAATATGGATTGGTCGTGCGATTCAACCGTCAGTAAAAGAAGAATTAATGACAATGTGCAATCGGAATACAGAAGAACACTTATTTGCTGTTAAAAACAGGAATCAGAGGTGAAAAAATTAATGCCTGGTAAGAACAGTTAAGAAGGAATGGAAAGGACAAGATCACCAGTGACAGGAGCTGAAGTTCTTTTGTACCGAAGGCGAAACGTCGGCAAAAGAATTAGAGACATGGTTTAATCCCAAGCCTTGATGAAGATTATCAAGAAAAGACATCAGAGATGTAAGATAACGGCTAAGAAGAAAATAAAATGGAGAAGACTAGCAACGATAACAGCAAGTCTTTCTGTAACGAACGACGAAACGTCGGCAAAAGAAGAATTAGTGACAATGTGCAATCGGAGTACAGAAGAACACTTATTTGCTGTTCAAAACTGGAATCAGAGGTGAAAAAAATTTAATGCCTGGTAAGAAGCGGGGTTAACAGTTAAGAAGGAAGAGACCAGCATCGAAAACAGCTGAAATTCTTGTACTCAATGAAGAAACGTCGGCAAAAGAATTAGTGCCATGGTTTCACCCAAAGCCTTGATGAAGATCATCAAGAAAAGATATCAGAGATGAAAGGTAAGTTAACGGCTAAGAAGAAAATAGAATGGAGAAGACTAGCAATGACAGTGGTAGCAGCTAAGAAGGAAACAAAAAGAAAAAGTGTAACAGCGACAGCAGCTTGAAGTTTTTTCGAAGGTTGTACGAATTGTAAGAAACAAAAGAATTAATCGCACGGTTGGTTCATCGGAAGCCTTGATGTAAATCTGGGTTAACAATTAAGAAGAAAATAAAAAGGAGAATATTAGCAAGTAGCAACGACAATAGCAAGCTTTTCTATAACGAACGACGAAACGTCAGTAAAAACCTTCAGCTTTTTTTAGTGAGAAAGACGTCACAGATAAAAGAAATAACTAGTGAGAAGCTGAGCTGACAGCTAATACTGAAATGGAAAAAACACTCAAGCACGTCAACGTCAACGTCAAGTTAAGGTCCTGCGACTATTTGCTACAGAGGGGTCTATGTTCAAAATGTGCAGATATGGTTGCCTAACTAACTTGAACAGAAAAGCAAGAGATTGGCGTTCACAAGCTCGCTTGATCGATTACTGATACGAAGGTGTTCGTGCCAGTTAGTTAGGCAACCATACTTACACATTTGGAACATCGATTCCTGTGTAAAATTAAATTTTAAACTGGCGCGCAATCCCCATAGATTTATTTACTCACCTACACAGGAAATGTTTGTATGTAACATTGATATCAATTTCGACTTCTTATTAATGTTGAGGAAGGGTGCTTTGATGTTGACCTGGATGATTGCTAAAATACTAGCAACTACATTTGTTATGTTGACGGACATCCACTACATGACGAAACTTTGGATTTTAGAATATAATTCCTAAAGTCAAATCAATATCAAAACTCGAAGTTTCTTAAATTCCATGTTCATTGTGAAGATGAAATCGCTACCGCCATATTTGAACATCTTCATGAGAAGACTGTGAGATTTAGCTTTGCTGAGTATGTAACCGATTTTATTCGCGACAACGAAGAATGTCATGAAATCCAGAACGATGTGATCATGTGACATTATTTTCGGTTACGATTGTATAAAATAAAAGAAGCTGAGGAAAACCATACCAAATCTACATAAGTCTCTAGTTACTTACCACATACCGCCCCAACGTGCCTCAGAATCGTCATCAACCTAGCGAAAGGGTCTCTATAATTTCCGGCCCGGACTCTCAGCTAATTAACTAACGCCTTCCAGTCTACCTCATCGCAATTAACAACGCCAAACGTTTTAAGCGATATTCATTTCGGTCCGGCCCTTCGAACTCACTTTGGATTTAGAAACCCGCCTTTAACGACTTTCCAGAGGGCCGTAATTTTTACAGCGGTTTTAATTTTGGGCGCCCGAAAATGTTTATGCCTCGCCGGTAGTAAAAATAGAGTTTTATTAGTAGAAATGGTGGTGTGTACCTGAGCCAGATCTCTTATATTTGTGTTCGAAAAACTGTTCTAGGTACTGATATTGTAAAAAAAAAATTAAAAAGCTTGACGTTAATAAGTCAAATAAAACATTCACACGCTCGAATGAATTCTCGTTAGTTTCCAAATTAACGAGATCCTTTTTTGATGATAGATAAGGGATAAATCGCAGGTGCTCTTTTTATGATCGACAGATACGAGAGGGATCGGAGAATTTAAAAATCACCCCAAAACGATGCCGATGCGTTCCAGTTATTCACGCGCAGAGAAAGACAGAAGGCAAAGAAACCAGTTCGATTTCCATACAATTCCGAAGGTCCTTGCATATTTGAGAGGGCCCCGCCTCTTACGCAGAAAATCCGCTGACCTGACGAGCTCGAATTCGCAAATCTGCGAGTTTGTTTCTCGTCTGGAAACTTCCAAGTTTCGGGTCCCTTTTCTCTCTCTCAGACGAGGGAACCTAAGTATATGAATAAAGGGGAGAGTTTTATGGCGGTGTAAATCTGTCGAGGACGGGTGGAAGTGACCGCTTATTTTAAGGATTCATTACTTTTCCGTTCAGCAACAAACGCTTTAAAATAAAGTCAAGAAATAAACGCACACATTTCATTTGGTTCGTGTAATAAGTTGATTGGACTCGCTGGCGTTGCGAATCAAATTAGAATGGAAATAGAAATATATTTATAAAATGAGAAAATTTAATTACTACCAAAAATATGAAAAGAAAACTGAAAACAAATGTATGAAATAAATTTGTGATAATTATTCTAAGGATGACTTTTATAACGCCATAATGTCTCTCTGTGCGTTGAGTCTTCTCAAGATCGTCTATGTGTAGTGAAATGTCAATATTCGAAAAGTTGTCCTGAGAATAATAATTATAAATTCATTGTCAAGAGACTATGTTAATTATGAGAAAAATAAATATAAAAGGGATAATAAAAATGAACAAAGCTTATTTTAATTTAATTGCAAGCAGTACTAACAAAGCAACGTCATTTAAAAACTTTAAAATAAAATGAAGCCCAAAAAAACTGAAATATAGAAGATAAGCCCAAATAACAAAAATAATTAAAATTTAGAAAATAATGCTGAACTTCTTCTGGTTTCCGGACTTATCGAGTCAAACTTCTTTTTTCTGTTTAGTGGAAACAGTGAACAATGAACAGCGTCGTAGCAGTAAGTAACTCTGAGAAAGTCCATTAACAAAAAGGACGAAACGTCGACAAGAAAGAAAAATTGTCACGAGGTACATCCGGAAGCTAGATGAAATAGATCGGTCGCGGAAGTTCTTTAAATTATTCTAATAAGGCTGAATGTTAACAAAATTAATCAAAATGAAAATTGTATAAAAATAATCAGCGGGAAAATAAAAACTCAGAAGATAATAAAATAAGAAAAAAAAATATATAATATAAAAAGTAAAATAAATTTAATTGTTTTATTGAGAATTTTCTTAAAAAGATAAGAAACCACAATTGGGCTCTTTTAAAATGACAGCAAAAAAACTGCAAACAATAAAACTACTAACAAAAAATTTTAAAAAATATGTTTTTTTTTTTTAAATAAGAAACTTATCAATCCAAGGCGACCCAACCCGAGGCCAACTAGCTCAAGGAGAATCAACACAAAACAATACATTTTTTTAATAAAATGAACAAATTTTATACAAGAACTAAAATTTTAAAAACAGAAACACAGACATAAACAATTTACAAAATTTAAGATCTAGAAATTTGTTTGTTAGATTTAAATTAAAAAATAAAAAAAAAGGTATTTTACCTAAAATCCAGTCTCTACTTATATGTATTAAACATTATACAATGGATACAATACAAAGAGAGTATTTTATCAATACTTATTTTCTTTTCTCGTAATGCCTCTCAATACACCGAAACGTATCTAACGTATCATTATTTCCAAAGCTCTCCAGTGCCTAGCAAAGTTTCTCCTTTATTTCGCCTTTAATTGTGTTGGTCAAATTTTCCTCTTCTTCTAACCTTTTATCTTTTTGCTTCCATCATTTGTTTAGTGACCTCATTAATTGCCCTTTCATTAAAGTTTCATACCTCACAAATATTATACAAATTGGAAACCGATTTGTGTTACGTAACAGTTTGCATAATGATCGAGACAAAGAAGAAATTGCATTGGAGTGTATTTAGCAAAGACTAAGACCGCAATAACAAAGTGTACTCATTCTACTAACACTACAACATTCCTTTCAGGCATTCCAATCTCTAGCAATCTTTTCTTTTTGTTTCATTAGATTGGTATTTATTGTGTTTTAAATCTTTTCGATTGGGTTCAATTCGGGTTTTACAGCTCTTCCCTTCCTTCTAATTTTTTATCCTTTCGCTTCCAACACTTTCCTCCTCAATTAATCGATCCATTAATTAATCTGTTAATCAGTTTTTAATCTTACAATACCATACAACTTGAAAACCTTGGGTGTTACTCAACAGTTTGAATAAGGGTTAGAACAAAGTATACGTGGTAAAGGCAAGGATTGCAATAACAAAGTGTGGAGATATGCGACGCGCGAGTCAAGCTCATTCTATTAAAACTGTAATATTCCTTACAGATTTTCTAATCTCTAGCAATCTTTTCCATTTGTTACATTAATTTGCCTTTTCTTGTGTTTATCTCCTCGATTTTATCCACTTCAGGTCTTATAGGTCTTCCCTCTTGCTTCCATCATTTGCCTCCTTCATCAATAAATTTGTTAATCAGTTTTTAACTTTACAAACCATGCAACTTGGAAACCATTTGTATTAAAAATTTGCTTAATGGTCTGAACAAACGAAGTACACGTGGTTACGAGAAGGATTGCAAAAACAAAGTGTGGGAACGTGCGACACACGAGTCATTCCCACTCTATTAGAACTCGCTCTACTATTGCAGCCTAGTTAGATCTATTTTGTATTACTTCTTCAAGATTGATGATAAGTGACCTTACAGATTAAAATAAACTTGAAACACCTGAAGGCTGTTGTCTATCGGCACTTCTTAACTTCCCCGGAAACTTGCTAATCTCTAGCGACGCGACGTTTTGTTTTCGAATGGAAGGAACATTTTCAGAAAGACTTACTGAAGAGTTGATATGGCCCAAATTTTGTCTTGATAGCCATGAAACCCTTGAATATTAAAAGGAATTGAATACTACTATTCGCCTTGGTACTTAATTGCAGCCTAATTGTGTCGATGAAGCTTTTGTATGCGCGTATGTACACGCACGTATTTGCTTGGGTAAACAGTCGGGGTGAGTGACTGGCGCGTTTAGCAATACACGAACGCGGTGGCATAACAGACAGCTGTTTCCGGACGTAATTGCCGGCGAAGAAGTGGTCTCTGCATGCCTTTTTAAACAACAAACCAGGCTCCTTTACGTGCCAATTATAATGCGACCGGGAATCGCACGCGGAATAACGATTTAGCGCGCGCCCGAGACGGACGCCGACTTTCTGACAGGCCTGTTTGTGAGAAACTCGATGCATTTTGTTTCAGTAAAACTTCAACGTACTACGCAAAATAAAAGAAATTCAAAAATAAATATTGTGTACGCTAAAGCAAAAATGGACCAGACATTTTTTCCTGGAGTACGGTATCCATGGGTCCAATTAGAGCCAACAGTTTTGGAAACTTAAAAAAATTGGAATAAGTTTTCAAATAGTTACTGACTTTGCAGTCGGCCTGTTTGTGCGAATGTCGGCGTGGTTCAATTAACGCTGACTTTCATATGCATAGAAGCACATGATACAAGTAGTTCAGGATGATAATGATTCTGAAGTAAACCAGGGATGAATTTTTTCTGATTCCGGGCGAAATCCATCTACCCGTCCTCCCTTTTATTGTTCTATTTTCATGATGGGTTAGTTGGTTCGCAATGGTTTCTTGCCATTTGTCTGGTCTAGTCGATTTTTGCAGAAGAGAAACACGTTTGTTCTTAGTATTTTGCAAACACTCACGTCGTTCAGGTTCCGAACCATTAATTGGGTTTCAAGGGAGTTCAGATGCTCGATTCGTTGGCATAAATAATCTTATCCAAGCCAACTTGTACAAGTAAATCGTTAAATAGAACTTGACGTTTGCACAAGCTTAACGAATTACAGCTTTCATCATAAGATTCCTGTAGTGAGTCAACACCTGTAGATATTTTGCACAACAAGAAACCTGTTTTTTCAAAAAATTGACCGTTGATGGCCTCAGATCATTTTGATTATCTAAAATGACGGAAGCATAATCTAAGTTAACGGAAACTGTACTTAGATTTCTACCAAAATGTTCTCATGATGAATTTTTCTCCACCAGTAACACGTTAAGTAGATGACCTGGTAGAAAGTTCATAGTCTTCACACTCATACTTTTCAGTTCATTAGTTTTTATATAATCTCAATTGGTTTCAATCTTACGTATTTGCTCCTGTGAGAGGATCAACAAGATGTTAGTCATGGTTGACCGCACTGTAGATATTGTAATTAAACAAAAGTCAGGCGGAAATATCTGCAATCTTTCAAAAAGCAGAAAAACCACATAACATCTCTTCATCGATGTGCACATACATTTAAAAATTTGATTTCCTTATTATTTCCAAATGTGCTTTAAGCTAAGAGGAAATTTCCAGTCTGGTTATTACCTAGGAGTATTTCTTCACAAGAAATCATACGAGACAAGTAGTTTTGGACACAACCAACTACACAAACTAAACCATAAAATTCAAGCTCGTAAGTAATTGTCATTCTGATAAAACCGAATACGTAGCCTTCTTGGAAAATTGATAAGAAATCATTTTGAAACCCAACTCAACATGTGGAATGATCCAGAATATTTTTAACTAAGAGGCAATTATATGTTCATTAAACGTGGAACATGGACTTGTCAGATGTGGAATAGGCGCAAATCTTGTGTTCCATCTAATCTTTTTCCAATGAAGACCAAAAGTATATCATATGGTTGCCATAATCTTGATTGGCTGTTCCCCTACAACAAACGACCTCGGTTGTTGTTTTTGGGGTTTCCAATAGGGATTACAGTTTTTTAAGATTCACAGCGCTACACCGCGCTATTTTGGCGAAAAACAAAATGCTATCCTGAACCTATCAATTTGCTCATTTACTACCATGGAGCAACGTATTCAAATCGTGAAATTTTTTTCGAGACAGGCTCTACATTCTGCACATTGCGAGATTCGTTCGGCCGATAGAGCAGGCAATTCGAAAAAGTCAGGTCAGTAGTGGACCAAAGACCTCCCGCTCGTTCTGTTTGGTCAACCGAAAATATTGCTACTGTCAGTGAGAGTGTGGGTCAGGATACCACTTTTATATTCCTCGTCAGTGCCAGCAGTTAGGCCTCTCTCAAACCACAACATTTTGAGGAAGGATTTGGCTCCCCTCCCGAATCAGTTCATTCTTGAATGGGTGTTAACGCAGGTGGATACAGATCCCAATTTCCATCAACAAATCATGCTCAGCGATTCTTGTGGTGCTACGTGAAGGAAAAGGTCGACTCAAACGGGAAATCCATCGCGTCTTCGTCGAACTTCCGACTGAAGTATACGAAGATGTCATACAGAATTTCATCAAGCCTGCCAAGATTGTTTCACGGGTGATTGGAGCATTCCAACTTCTTAAATGCAACAAGAAATTTTTAATTTTCATGAATGATTGAATTGGCTTCCGATTGGAACCGCGTTACGTTGATGTCTGCTACTTAATGGCATTAGAAGACACCAACTTAACGCGGTTCTAACCAGAAGCCAATTCAATTACGGACGACGGCCTTCAAGTTAAATTAATTTTCATGAATATTTTGAGTTTTATTAACAGAAAATTGAAGGCAACCCTTATTGGAACATTCATTATTTTCGAAGATCTCACATCAGTCTTTCATAGGTTTGGACACCTCGCCCACATATTCTGTGCCTTGAATTATACCTCATGTAAATAGTTATGCTGGTTTATGATTGTGTGCCATCCCAATACTTGTCGTAAGGTTTCTTTTGCCTTAGAGATAAATGATGGTCAAATCAATCTTAGTTGAAATTTTTGATCTTGATTACGGTCCATCTGGTTGTGGTTGAATTTGGTTTACAGATAGAAGATCACGGTTCTTGGCAAGTTCTTCAATTAACATTAATGTGCTGAGTTGCCTCTTTAATACGTATAATCAGTGCAGTAACGAATTTGCAATTTTTTTGGGTGAAAATCTAAACTGCTTGCTTTTCGTTTTGTTTATTTGCAATCTCCTTTTGTACGTCGTCTCTATAATTCTTCTTGAAACTCAAGAACAAGAAGCCACCCAGTAAAAGACTGTCTAAACGATAGATGAACTTATGAACAACTTAGAGGCAAGAAAAGAGAAATATTGATGATATCAGATTTTGCAGTGTTTGGTCTAAATGAAAAAAGAAGAAATTTCGAAAACTATAAAAAAGACCTGCGAAAAACCTAAAGACTTTTCCGGTTTCCGAGCAATTAGGAAATATGTTATTTGATTAAGTGCAGAAGGGAGGCTTTACTTGAAATGTCTTGGAAAAAACTTTTTACCTTTCAAGTCATTTTGAGAGAAGAAAACAATTATGGTGTTACATCCAACAAGGTTTCCCCTAAATGACATGCAAGAAAAAATTCGAAATTTACAAAAGAAAACTTGCAAAAAAGTCTAAAGACTAGACGTTTGGACTCCGGGTTTAAGGCTACTAGAAGAAAGTACGTCCCAAGAGAACGCAAACAATGATGATGTTACATCTAGCGAGGTTTACCCTAAATGAAAAATTACAAAAGAAAACTTCCAAAAAACCTAAAGACTGAAGGGCATTTGGACTTTATGAAGTTTTGAGGGTTTTTTTACCAAATGTAAGAGGCTCTTTTAACCTCGATTAATTAACAACTGCATTCAAACTTAAACGCTATTCATTTCTTCATATTTGATGACTATTTTTAATGCAACGCATCTCAGACGGAATTAAAAGTTGCAACGCCCCCTCTGTTCATTTTTAGTACTCACCTAATGTAATTATACTTTATAATTGTAACTAATATCTTCCTCTTAACTGTGTTTATAACTAATTACAGAGAAAGACCTAAAGAATACTCCTAAATACATCATGCTATTTCGAACCCATATTTCAACGTTTATTTGAATCGAGCTCTCTTTTTGGGAATTGGGAGATCGGGGAGTTCCCTTCATTAAATGAGGCCCATAAATATGCATATACAAATACGGGCAGTACATGCGTATATGGCAGGGTAAAAAAAAATAAAAATATATTCTTCCCGTAGGTGAGACGAGAGCCGTTATTGCCCGAATGAAACGGCGAATTCGACAGATGATCCCGGCCCTGGTGCCGGGGGTGGTTTACACCCCTGCGATAACCGCCCTGGGATTTCGGGCGCACCGGGTGCGACCGACAGGAAAATAACGAGGGTCGGCTAGAGGGGAGCGCGGAATTTCTGCCTTTGTCCGAGAGAGAACGAACGCACAGAGCAAAACGTGTCATTTCTTTAATTAAAGATCGCCGAATTTTATTTTCTTCTTCTACAAGCAGAGCAGGACTCAATATTTTCGGTCAAACCAAAAAAAAAAACAATTTCAAGTACTTACTCTATATTGTTCTGAGATGACAATTTCAATATTTACGAAGTGATTAATTATTTCTGAAACCTCAAGTATCTGCATTAGGACCTTATCAGTTTTTTTTTTTATTAATTCTAAAATAATTAGATTTGAGATAACAAAAAGAATTCGGCAACTTGTTATATTAGTCTTTTGAAGATTTTTTAAGAAGGTATAGCGCGCGGAGTATGAACGGCGCGAGTTTTTAGAAATTTTGGCCATTGTGGGAAGGGCGATGACCCACGACGTGTTACCGGTTTCTTTTCCTGTCTAGTCATTTACGAAAAAATGGGGGCACGCACGCCGACCTGCTCGTTCGCAAGATGGTCTAAATTTTGAACAAGACGCTCACGAAATTCGAGATCGGCTACCGCAGCGCACGCACGCACAGGTGTTTTGTTTTGGGGGTTCCAAAAAAATTCAAACTATTCAACGCAAAAGCTAATATACACGAAAAGAACGTACTATATTTCCCCCCCCCCCTCTGAGGGCAGTTCTTTTAGGATTTGCTTGAGAGTCTTCTGCCATGCGCCTAAACATCAGGAAGTTGCTGCCAGTAATACTTAATTTTTCTTCCATGAAGAGTGCAAAATTTTTACTGATCAGAAATTACAGAGATCATCAGAGTAACTGACATTCACAACTTAAGTATTTTTTTAAAAACTTTAATAAAAAGAAGAAACGTGCAACTAACTAGGTGTCTTTTAAACACTATAAAAAGTGACAATTACAGGATTAGAATTTCCTTATGCTTGCAGTACATCAAATCCAATCAATGTAGCTTAAGAAATAAACATGCAACTAATGAAATAAATAATTTTTTTCAGGCAATGATGAATTTATAAATAGAAGTTGTATAAGAACTTGCTCGTTGACTTTCGTACACATAGCTAACACAACGCCTACAATTGTCAATTAATTTTTAAATATTTATTATTTATTATTGTTGGAACAAGTGATGTAAAATTACAGGTAATTTAAAATCTGAAAATAGATATACTCGGTAATGTTATCGGTAACATGGTAGCAGCAGGTAATTTGCAGTTCTTAAAAAATATAGTAAAATAGATTTTTTTAAAATCTTTTATATTAATTTAATTTTTAAAAAATATAAAAACAAAATGACTCATATCTGAAGTTATGATGAAGCTACTTTTATATCGAATTATTAATTTTAAATACGAAAAAAGCAAAGAATTTTCACTTTGTCCTTCCTCTACTTGTTCTTAGAATTAGTTTCTATTCGCTTAATTTTACTTTCATCATTTCCTTTTTCTCTTTTTTAATGTGATATATTACCGGGTAAAATACCGTATTTTACTGGTAAATTACCGGGCTACGTTACTACTAATTTTTTAGAATTTTAATAATATCAAAATTAATATGAATAGAGTAAAATGGGGTAAGTACACTCGTATAGAGGGGTAAGTATTATCTTTGATTTTGTAACCTACATTCATCGACATTTTAGCACACTCATTCCTAGTAACCTCAACCATTCTCCATCTCTACAACTTTTGGAAGTATCTCCTCAGTTATTCGCTCCGTCCCACCGCTCGTTTCAGTACTATTCCCCACCCTTACATCAATAAATAGAGCAAATGATGTGCACTACCCCATTTTCTATGAACCAAAACAGGCAAAAAGCAGCAGTGACAATCTTAAAGTTCTTTTGTAATGAAGCACGAAAAGTTGGCAATTAGTGATGCTGTCCAACCTAGAAACGTTAGTGAAGGTGTAACGTAAATATAAAAATTAGCAGAAATGTACACTTATCCCCAATTTCCTCTGTGTATCAAACACAAACGTTAACACGGAAAGGACGATACGTTATCCCCTATATTACTTATATAAAATTTACTTTCTTTTTTCCTTATTAATTAGAACGCATTTTTATTTGAAACTTCTGCATTCTTAAATATTATAACGACAAGTAAATTGTAGATGAGTAAAGATACAGAGAACATGAGGGTGTTTTCTTACTGAATGGGCTACCAAAATAAAAAAAAAGCGATTGGAGCCGAAGCTAATTGAAGACAGATGAAGATGGAAATAACTCATAAGAATAAGGACACGTTGAATTACGGTCTTTCAGAGGAAAATGCTGAAAAGTTCTCAGAACTACGTAGAGAGAAGTGACAAAGTGAGATTTTTTTCTTGATTCAGATATATGTCTTTCAATCTCTACCTTAGAAGAGTTTACATTTGTTAGTACCAAAATTATTGTTGTAACGTGGATTGTTCGAAACTCGATAAATAAAAGAAACTCCGTTGCTAAATAGAATTTAATTACACCAATTAACTAAATTATATATAAAAAAAACAGGATGATCGTTATACGTGTCTAAGTAATAGGCCAGTTAGTCAAGAACTACTACTTGCTAAAAATCGTGGTTGCCTTTCTACCCTTCGAGGGAGGGGTGTATTGAACATCGCGCTACATTGTTCCATTTTGGAATAAAAAGTTCCATACTAATTTGACTTTTGTACTACAATAAATTCTCGTAATTGTAAAGGTAAAGTTTCAACACTTTATGGTATAAAATTCTACATCTTATGTAAAAATTTACTATAACAGACTATGAAGATTTTATTTTCACATTTTGTTGTACAAAATTCTATACATTGTGTGAATAATAGAATCACAACGAAAAATATTCTGCAATTTGAAAATGATTAAATTATTAACTGGTTACACAAGATTACCATTGGATATGTTGACATCTTATGCAAATTGTAGAATAGCATTGAAGTCAGGTGTAATCACGTGATTATTTGGGTGTTCTTATTGGTCATTTAATGTGGATGACGATTACGTAACTCTGCGAATACACAAGATATGTTTCTGTTTGACTGTCGTCTGTTCATTTATACTGAATGAATTTGTGAAAAATAAACCTCTGAATGTGAATTCAGTACAGTGCTGAAGAAATTATTTAAAGGTAAATACGAATGTTTCTAAATTAAATATTCCTTTATCTCATTTTTAACTTCTATAGATGACCTAAGCCGGAACTTGTCGAGCAAGTATCAGAATGAATTTTGCCGTATTCCAGCCTGTGAATTTCTTCATAAGATCTGCATGTATGAAGACAAGGTTGAACCCAAATCGTTAGTTGCCCGATTAGAGTCAAAATACGTTATCAGAGACTCCGAGCACTCGGCTCTGATCTTTTTTTTTAGACTCTATATATATTATAATTGGGTAACAATTTACTATCCTTTACTGCAATAGTTTCCAAACACTGTGTTAAATAGTACTATATATTTGTCAATTTTTACTAAATAAATGGAAAAGTCTTTAATATGAAATAATATTTAATTCAACAATTCCCAACATGTTTACATTTTGCCTATAAAATTAATTTACACAATTTATGGTAACATTTGTGTTACACGATTTTCTTAAAAATGTGTAATATCGTCGACCATCGCGTCGCGAGGACGAGAGAAATCGTACCGGGTCCGCTGCGATAACATTTTTGGCGCCCAACGCGGAGCCAAAAATGTTAAGGATAAGGATTAGAGATGGTCGATTTTCTATAATTAAGTCCAACATGAAGGAATGAATGAAGGAAATTTATGAAATTAAATAAAAACAAAAAAATTCTCATTCAATAATCAAAATTGGCTCGACTTTGTGTAGTAATTAAAATATTTTTCAGACGTTTGACAAAATTCTGCAATTTTTGATGTAAAGTAAAACAAAAGACGATCGTAAAATAAAGAAAATTTATAAAATTTAAAAAAATAACATAAAAATTAAAAACATTCTCATTCAATAAACAAAGTGAGGTCGACTTTCTATAACTAAGATATGCATAGTTTAAGACATTTGACAATTGTGCAATTTTTGACGTAAAGCAAAACAAAAGACGATCCTGAGATAAAAAAAATTATAAAATTAAATAAAAATAAAAAAATTTTCATCAAATAATAAAAACTGGGTCGACTGTAGTAATTAAGATATATTTTGAGATATTTGACCGTTGTGCAATTTTTGACGTAAAGCAAAACAAAAGACGATCGTGAAGTAAAGAAAATTTATTAAATAAAAAAATAACATAGAAATTAAAAAATTCTCATTCAATAAACAAAACTGGAACGACTTTTTATAATTAAGCTATGTATATTTTAAGACATTTGACAATTGTGCAATTTTTGACATTAAGCAAAACAAAAGGCAATCGTGAAATAAAGAAAATTTATAAAATTAAAGAATAACATAAAAGTAGTCGATAATAGCCGACTTATACTTTTAGTCGAGTTACGCTTTGTCGTCGTCATGGTATTTTTGCATGCGTAGTAAACTAATAATATTTATGTTATCCTGGTCTAATCGTGGGAAGAGTAGTGCAGACAGACTTATTTTTGTTAATCTTTTTCATTAATTAGGGTGTAGGTACTTTTTTTTGCTACATTTCATAAATAAGTACAGATTTTAAATTTAAACGCATTTTAATTATAAAGTTAGTTTAATTGTTTTACACGTGTAACGCCTCAAAAAATATATACAAAAAAATGAAATGTGTGTGTTAAGAGTAAAATATGCAAAAGTTAAAATATATTTTTAACTAAACAATCTTTTATTATGCATCTATACTATGTTAGTGTAGAATCAAAATAATTTCATTTTACTTTAAATATTTGCTTGCGCATTTTAATAAAAAACACATTTAAATGTTTATAAAAATTTTATATTAACGAATCAATTGACTAAATAATCGACTATTTGTTCGACTTTCACTGCTAATTGTTTTAATCGAAGTTAATCGACTTTGCATTGATAAATTCGATCTGCAAGTTGACTTGTATAAAATCGTTTAGTCGCCCATCTCTAATAAGGTTCAGAGATTAACAGGTTTGGCATTTTTAAATCACAGAAATTGTTGCATCTTCATAAAATATGTTCACCTTGATCATACATTTTGTACATTTTTGTATTCGAAATCTCATGTAATCAGGGGTTCAAAAAAAATTACTCGTTGACAAAATTTTAAAATAATAATAAACAATAACATCAAATAATTAAAAACAGAAATTAATTTAATACATTTGTTACTTATATACTTCCGTGGCAAAGCCGGATACAAATACGTATATACCGAGTGATTTTTTTAATTTTTTATCAACTTTTGCCATGAAATCTGGACGGCATGAGTTTAGGTGAAGTAAGTCGTTCCGTAGCAAGAGTTTAAAAGATCTATCGATATTAATCAAGGTTGAAGGAATTTTGATCATTTATGCAGATATAAAAATGTGTGTGTTTTAAAAATGTCAAATCAGTCAATCTCTGTTCCTTATCGAATATTATAACGTTTTAAACTAACTAAAACAATGTATGATTAAGATAACAGATAACGGTGCTTTTATCATATTTAAATTTTTTTCTAGAAAACTACGTGAGATGTTAAAAATTTGTTTGTTTTTAAAAATCCTAATCAATGATATCCAACTCGATATACTATGTGCCTGTTTAAAATTTCGAAGTTGGCATTATTGTTCCTGTTTCCATTGGCCTTGAAAGATAATTATATGTATACACCATCAAATGCGTCATGTACCCTTTTGTTATTAAAATTAAAAAGAACTTCCTGCTACTTTACATTTTCGAGAAAGGGGGCCGAGACGGGTGGTCTGAAACACCGGGTATATAAACGATTACAAAGAATAACAACCAATGGAAGAGTTGTTAAGAAGAAGAAGAATTAAGTGTTACGCATTTCTAATTTTTAAATTACGAATATTTTTAATGAAGGCATTCTGTTTTGTTTTTGCTAATAAATAGAGACTTTTTAGTTGCTACCTACTTCGTATACATCTAGGATCCTTTTGACAGTATGTTTTGGCAATAATGATAACGCAAGGAAGGATTTTACTGGAAAAAGTTTTTGATTTTGAATTTTGAACTTACAGTTACAAAAAATAGGACATAAGAAACTAATATAAATATAAATTTTGTACGAAAAATAGGCCTTAAAAGAGAGAAGAAAAAAGTGCCTTTAAATTCAGTAGATATAGCAAACGTATTTGAAAAATTTAAATTAAATTTGTTAAAATATAGTGTGATATTTTAAAAGTGATTGCTCTGGCCAGTATTTGTATAAAGAAAATCAAGAAGAATTTACTTTTCAACATTTTTATCAATTTCGACTTTATTGTTGAATATAAAACAGCAGCCAGTAAAGAAATGTTTCTTTTCTATGACTGAATTTGACTTTATTAATTTAGAACACATTCGATTTGAAACAACCTGTATATTATCTTAATCGCTTAATTTGGTGACGGATTTTTTTTATTAAGGCCGTGCATACACTCGATCGTTTTAAACAAAACAAAGCAAAATTACGTCATATATCGCTGGGTATATTTACGTCACGATCGCGTTGTTAGTTTTACGGAAGTGCGAATTAGGGTCGAACTTTCCTCGTAAAACTGAAGCGGCGGTTCTCCGGCAGATGTCCACGGCGTCGATTTATGCTTGGGACTGACTACCGCCGCGGCATTATTTCGAAAGCGTCCGTCATTGCCAAGCGCGTCCGGTAGAAGCGGCAACGCCGCCGACTGAAACACGGGCGCCGTTTAAAGGGGAACTATCCGAGCGAGTCTGTCCGCTTTATAAAGTTGCTTCGACCGCTCCGTCGTTTCACATGATCGGATGACGTGCATGACGTGCGGGCGTCCCGTCGAGCCGGTCGCAGACGGACGCGGCTTGGTTATTATTTCAGCGGAAAAAATTTCGGGGCCAAAAACAAAAAAAAAAATTGGCGAGATAACAGCTGTGTTCGCATGCGACGAGGAAGGACAAACAACTCGGAACGCATGCAGTCGCCATTTTAACACACAGTACAACATGAAAGGAGAGATAACAACGTACCATTTAAATTAGGCGACGGACGTTGAAACAATCGCCAATCGAAACGCGAAAACCCAAGAACCACCAAAGAAATTAAATAATAGAATCAAAAAGAAACAAATGAAATGAGAAAAGAAGGAAAAAAAATTAAAACAAAAGAAACGAACCTCTTAGTAAAAAAACCAAAAGATCTGCGTTCCATTTCCCGTGCACTTTTTTCCCGCACTGTTTTCCACGGCCGAAAGTTTTTCGCGATTGTGCCGTTAGCCAAAACTACATCTCAACTCAACACCGTTCGAATCGCGACTGCGCATTGAAAAAACGCCGCCGAAACCGGTCGTCCTTCGCTTTGTCCAATGGGGTGAACCTCTCCCACCCTGATACCCTATTGGTTGGGAGCAGGCCGTTCGAAAATGACGCTCCAAGACGAGCGAGGGAAGCCGATACCCGTAAATGAAAAACTTTCAAATCCGGCAGATTGACGGCCGTCCATGTTATTTCGAGAAACTCTCACGGTCCGCTCTAATCATGGCGCCTTGCATTCGCGTTTGGCATGGCCACCGGTGATTTCAACAGAAACAAATGGGAATTCCGATGCCTGACCGGTCGCTCTCTTGTGCGAATCCAAGAATCGCCATCGCGCCATTTCGCCCGCACAAGGCCGCATTTTTTTACAAAACGGAAACTCGAAGCGAGTACGCTTGTGCCCAACGGGCATTTTCATGCAAATTTGGGAATTTACGTCGGCGTCACCACCACAACAAAATGACGAAGCAATTTGGATTACATGAAAACCGACTCTACGCTAAACACCACAAATACGCAAAAGGGGTTGAAATTAATTCAATCGCATTTAGGATAAACAACATGAAAAAAAAATATTAAGAAAGTAACAATCAAATGGTCAGGAAGATCAGAAAGTGAAGGGTTGATACTAAAATTGTGAAATTTCGGAATTTACGACGTGTTTCTTATATCAACTATGATTCCATGTTAAACACTAACCAAAAGAGTTTGAGTTAAATCAGTCGTAGATTAGGGAAAATAGCATAGAAATACGGATGATAGGCATTGTAGAGGGTTGAGAGTTGAATTGTAAACATTTAGGAAATTACGCCCTCTCACTAGCTCTTTCGCAGCGTATACCACTTCTATCAAAGTTAACGTAACAGTTACAAAAAAAGGAAAACTATGGGATGGCTAACACAGTGGGGGGTGCTAGTAAAAGCTAGAGCTGTTAAAATATAAGATTTATGTTCACGTTACCAATCCAAAATTTCACTTATAACTTCCCCCAATATTAAACATCGACCAGAAAGAGAGAGGGGGGAGGTGAATTATATAAATCATATTTAGAACAAATACCATAGAAATATGGATGATAGCACTGCCTGTCTAGGGTTGAGGGTTAGGTTGAAAAATTTCGCTCAAAGTTGACGTAAAAATTAAACCGAGTAACCAAACAGTGAAGGGTGCGAGCTTAAGATATAAAAGAAATGCGTAGCGTTACCATTGCATAATTTCGCTTACAACTTTCCCCCGGGAGGGGTTGAAATTGAATCAATCGCATTCGAGATTAATAGCGCAGAATCATCGAAAAAACTTCGAATGGCTACCGCAGAATGAAGGGTTGGTAATTACAGAGAACCTTTTTAATTTGCTAAAGTTGAAAGATTGTAATTAACTCGAGACTTTCGGACTTACATTGAGACTATTATTAGGCAATACAAAGTACTAAAGCTACAGCATTATACATTGAGGCACTACAGAGTGGCAATATAAAAATGGACGCAAGAAATATTTCTTTGAGGAAATAAAAATGTGACAGCCAAAGTTGGGAATTGAGAGCCAAGAAAGTCAACTCGACATGAGTTATGAACTCAAAGGATGGCCTTCATCAGGGATCAGGTACTGATGGGTTCAAATGTAGAATTTACGGAATTTGCCTATTTAACGTCTACTAATCGTGACGTTATTAAAACGAATTACACTAAACAGCGACAGTACTCAAATTACTTCTGTTGGAAACAGAAAATATGGAGAAACCATTGACTGGTTAGTAATTAATAAAGAAGGGTGAAACTTGAACCTCAAATTGCTGACGTTTAAGAGTTTACGTCAATTCGAAGTTGAGCTAAACCATCCAAGTTGGAGACATAACATGGAATCATAAAATAACTACCAGAGGGTTAACAGAAGGAAGGTTTGAAGATTGAACTTAGAATCGAGAGATTAAAAAAAATTACGTCGTATTGGCATCGCTTACGCCACCAGCAAAGAGCTAAACGCACCAAGTCGTGACAAAGTGCGATTTCCATTCTAGAATTTATTTTATTAAATAGAAAAGGATGAAAAGTATTTTTTACATCAATTTTCTCTATTAATCAAAAAATTTAAACAAATAATAATAAATAATTGTAATTATAATTGGTACCCACTGAAGAAGTGTCAGCAGCCATGTCTTGATTGCACCAGACAGTCACAATGCAGGCGTTTACTGAAAAACTCTTAGACGATTAACAAAGTAGAACTTGAAATTGTTGAATTTCAAGAATTTACGTGAAATCTTACCTGAGAAGACGAAACAGTTGGGGTTGCAAAAATATGAAACGGTGACAAAAAGGGGATTCGTGTTCTATTACACGAGTTCGAAACAGATAACACAGGCAATCACAGTGGGTGAAGGACCAAAGACTGAGCCTGGGATTGTAAAAATTAAAAGTAAAATTACATCGTTTGTCACCACTTTCAGCAAACATGACGCGCTTGTATAAAACTAAATGCACCTAACAGTGACTTTGCAGGCAACTAAACTACGATCGTGGGAGAAACTCTTGGATGATTAACAAAGTAGAAGTTGAAACTGTTAAAATTTCAGAATTTACGTCGCGTTTACCACCGTAAAACCTCACCTGAGATGGCGAAACAGTTGGGGATTTCTTCTTAATTCCACGAGTTCGAAACAAATAGCATGAAACGAGCTAAGGCAAAACCTGGGATTGCAAAAATTACAAAAAATGTGTCTTGTGTTCTTGTCATTTTCAACAATCATGACGTGCTTGCATGAAACTAAACAGACTAAACCGCGATATTGGAATTAAGTAACCTGGGATTTTATTGAATGATTAGTACGGTTGAATCTGGAAATCTTTGAATTTAGGAATTTACGTCGCGTTACCAACATAAAATTACTTCTGTAAAGTTGTAATAATTAGGATTGCAAAAACTAGGATTGCTAAACACTGAGTAGAAAGGAATTGAGTTAAATCAGTCGAATGAGAAACCAAGTCATATAAAATGACTGAGGAAGGGATTCAGGGTCGAACTTAACTTAAGTTAACTGAGACTGTACTAAGTAGGGGTTAATTAGGGGTTACTTATTATTAATTAAATCAAATTTTGACAAAAAACGATTACAATGAAAGAGGAGGTGCCCGACTAATTTGGAATCGACAATCAAAGAAGAAATCTGTTGATCCTGGTTTTCTAAGTTTCCCCTTTCATTATGGTTTTTAAGTAAAATTTATTGGGTTATTATTATTGGGTTATTGTATAAATTGATTTCACATTGGTGTAGGACCTATGTAATATAGTTAAGTCCGTTCGACTTTTAAAGTTTGGCACTAAAAATACTGAGAAGCAGAGTGGACTGAAGACTGAAGGTTGGATCTATTGTTAAGATTTGGAACTTGTAATCCACATTGTAACAGAAAAATTCCACTTACATTCATATAAACAAAAACATAATTAATAGAGTATAAACATATTTCCTAAAAAAATCATGTTTTGACTTCATTTTTGCAGAAAACTTAGACCATGAGGTGATTACAATTTTTTGGGGTAGTTGTTTTATTAGATCAAACAAATAGCATTCAGAGAAAACCGTAAATCAAATTTGAAAATTTTGACTTACACCGCTGTGGAGATATCAGCATCCTATATACAGGGTGACGCTCTATTACGTGGACATAGCTTAACCACAGACTCCTAGGCTTATAATAAGACTATTGAACCCAACATATCTATATCCTAAAGTGCTTCGTTAAGCCAATATTCTGCTTCAAAATTCTTGAAGAAAATGTTTCTCTAATAACAAAAGTACGCTTGAATCAATTTGAATGATATTTGGTATGATGACCTAACGTCAGGCAATTCATCTTTCCAGATGGTTTCAGTAATTTGAAGAGAACAGCTAGTGCAGAAGTGCAGAGTTACCACAACGCAGATTTTGAGATAACTTTCTTGAGGTTAAGAAAATAAGTATAATTAATAAGTTTTTAGAAAGGAGCATTTATTAGGAAAGTTTTTCCTGTCTTTGTAATTGTTGATTTAGTCAGAAACTAGGAACATCTAAGTGCTTATCGCCTTCCTGTAAGTCCTCATACCAAATATTATCCAAATTGGTTTAAGTGTTCTTGTGTTATTAGAAAAATTACTTTTTTTTTCAAGAATTTTGAAGCAGAATTTAACGAAGCACGTTTGTATATAAACATAGGTTCAATCGTTTTATTTTGAGCCCACGAATCTGTGGTTCACCCATGTCCACGTAATTTAGAGACATCCTGTAGAACTAAAACTGCGTAACCAAAAAAGTGTTGGCATTAGGAAATTATTTGGAAACCATCGAACGTTAAGAGATATACTAATATACTGCTAGAGACTTTAACACTTACAAACTCTCCACGATTTCTTCTCCTCACAAGAGAGTATTTTTGTCAGGTTTCCTGCCTGTATTTTGACAGACGTTGGAATATGATATGAAAAATCATTAAATTTACATTACGTTATATTAACTGTATTGGGAATTTGGCTGTGGTGATACAAGTGGACGTTAAACATTCTCATTTCTAAATTCTTCAGTGGTACCACCTCACTGTCGCACATTTTAAGAACTCAAGCATGAACTAACAAAAGTATTCAGCTTGGAATTTGTGACTAGCGACCCTGAAGTATTGTGAAGGCATAAAATGGTCAACAGTGTGAAGAATCCAGGTCTGAAAGTAGAAACATACTTTGATGCATGTTTTATGTATGTACGTAATAAAACAAATTTTCAAACGGGTCACTTTTGCCAGACATCAATAAAACTTGAAGTCATTATTAAAAAAAAGTGTCGTATTCAATCCGCTTTTCTTCTTTAATTAATAAGACAGCTGATTTGACCCACCATTTGGTGTATAATATTTCTAACGCATGGATCTTTTTTTTATATCCTTCCTGTATTACTCCATTTCTTTTTTTTTATTGGGAGAAACAATTCGCTTTCGCCTCATTCCTTCTCTTCTTTGCTTCTTCTGGTTAGTCTTGCTTTACGGTTTTAATTTGTTTTCTTTGGATTCATTTTTCGTGCCTCATACCTATTTCTTTTATATTCTTCAGTAGGACTTTCTTTAGGTAGCCCCAAATGAACAACCTAAGGTATGTCCTAATTGTTTCCATTTAAGATTTATTTCTTTTCTCTTTTCTTGGTATCATTCTCTAATATCATAATTTCTCAATTCAAGAAGAATACGGTTGATTTTATCCAGCGATTTGTGGCTACCGATGGGTTTTGGATTCATCACCAAACTTCAGAGTCAAAATAACAATCAAAGCAATAGCCACACAAAAAAGCAATATCACTTTTATCCGCTAGAAAAGTTATGATTTCAATTGTTTGGATACAAAAGGGATGGATACTGTTCATTAATGACCTTCCAAGAGAGAGTATTATGCTAAACACTTGGAGTGACCTGATTAATCAAATCGTGAGAAAAGAAGAAAATCATTTTCCAAACAAGTGTTGTATCCATAGCAAAGAAAGCTGAACGATTTACTATCTCACCTGACTTAATCTCCAGGTTTGTCCCCTCAGGCTTCCGTCTGTTCCCAAAACTAAAAAAAAAATCTCATTGGTAAGTGGTTTTCATCAAATGAAGAACTGATGGCAACAGTGCATCACTATTTTGAAGATCCTCAAGAGAATGATTTCCGGGATTCCAAACAATTACTGAAACGTCACTGGAAGAAGTTCATTGAAATTCAGGGGGCCATATTGAAAAATAAGAGTAATTTAAAAATACGAGTTATATTCTTTCATGGCTGGGCCATGAACTTCTCAATTTCAACTTCGTGAAGAACTAATTACAGACAAATGTTTCAAATAAAAGTCCTTTGATCACCCTATTGCCCAAAATATATTTATCTTTTGAAATTTCTACGATCAACCATCAATAGCTACTTTCTTTTTACCACAAATCTCACCTTATATCAGATGAGATTAGCATTATTAGTAAGTTTGAACGGTTATTTCGAGCTACCAACTAATGGCAGCGCTCGAGTTGCAAGGTGGGAGGTTGAAATGTGAAGTCAAACTCACTAGTTCCTGTTAATTTCACCTGATGTGAGGTGAGATTTGTGGCAAAAGGAAAGCACCTAATGTTTCACACTCCATTGACCATATGAGACATCTTTGGTTATTCTCATCATTAGCCATAAATTTCTTCATCTTTCTTCCACCCCTCACTCTTCCGTTACAGTCAAAAGAAAATTAAGTTAAACTGAATATAAATTTGAAACTACTTTGACTCATACGTTTACCGGAGGGTGAAACGTTGATGATTGACATTTTGGGATATAGGATAATCAAAGGACTTCGAAATGTGATATGGGATTTGGGAAAAAATTGGGAACTTTTTTCTTGTTATTGGACAACATTCATTCTGAAGAAGAATTACTCACAGGCTCTTCATTTGACCGCTAAATTAATCTCTTTCGTTCATTCTGCTTCATTTTACTGCACCTTAGACATTGCATGTTGTGTACATCTACACACTGTGCTGACCTCTTGGCGTAACTCCAATAATTTTTTAAGGCAAAACATCTTTTCTGCTCTTTGTTTATTTTTTTCTACATACTTGTTGCGTCAGATGTATTAAGACGTTCTATTCCTCATGGCTTTCGATGACTGGTTTATTGTTTTGAGAGATGTAATAAAGTCAAAAAAATTGTTAGAAAGTTTTAAGACTGTCTAGTGAAATAAAAAAAAAAACTCATAAAAGCGAGAATTGTTAAGAAAGTGTCAAATTGTAGACAGAATGGAGAGTTGATAGTTGAAAGGAAAAAATTAATATCTTTCGGGAGTTGTTTCATTTAGAAGTTTTATTTTAATTAATTCTACTGACGTTCCATTTGAGGGTTTACTAAAGAGTAATAAAAGTGTTGATTAAAAATTTTACCTTCCCTAGATACAGGTTGGCCAGAAAATGTGAAACATCTTTTGAGAAAAAGACAATAGAAATAAGAAAGGAGATGTTGCAGAATTTTTTTTTAATACCATCATAATCTTGTAACCATTTTTCGTTTGAATGAAGCTTCCATTTTTTTCAAGTAAGTATACAGGGTACATATATGCACAAGAGGTTTTGAATTTCATGCAAAATATAGACTCAGATTTGCCAAGTTTTATGTTTTCTTTTTTTACAGTTTTCTTAATACGATGGTACTAATGGCACTAAAAAATCACCGTCAATATGACTTCAGCAAAGCAGAAGGTTTAAAAATTAAAAAATAACACTTCACTTTTACTTGTTTCTCAAGTTCGAACACGATGTCAATATAGCAAAAAAAAAAAAATTAGAATCAATTAAGGCTTCTGAAATCAGGATTTTTATGAAAAAAAAAATGCAAGGACTGGCCAACCCCGATCTGAACTTATGCGTATATTAATCCTTGGAGGAAATAGCTTGCGTTCTTTGTGGATTTCTTATTTTCCACCACAACATTGAAAATCATATATGCACAAGAGAAAACAGATTTATAACAAAAGAGAAAAAGGAAGAGGGTGTTTTTGAAATTTCGACGAACTGAAATCTGTACAGGATGGGGCAAAAATAAACTACCAACATGTTGGTGGATCAGTGTCATAAAAAAGACACCGACGTGTAAGGTGGTTAACAGAAAAGGTTCTTTTGGACCAAAGAATTGCTCCTGAAGTAAGTGAACTTTTTTTATCGGTGATTCAAATGTTTACTAATACAAAACGTGTGTATATTATTGATTGCAACTATTCCATATATTTTACTCATGGATTTATACTTACACCCTCAATCGCGGACTGGCAAGGGTGTCAGTTTACCCTATAGTACGTGGGCTCCTAGTTTCCCTGATTAAGTGGGCTCTTAAACATTAGAAAACATGTTAAAAATAAGAGCCCTATAGTTGTGGGTAAGACTCCTTTACCCCCAACCACTATGATATTTTTAGATTCAGTCCATTACTGCACGGTCTTTAAAAAATTAAAAGCCACTTAAATATTGGCGGCCATATTTTCCAATGTCTCTTAAGCACACGCTATATTTCAGTGGCGAAATCGTTAGTAATTTTTTTCCTTGGCCTGCCTTTTGCTTATGGAATGCTATTACCTAACCTGTCACACTATGTTGTCTGTTTTGACACGCCAAGACATACGAATAGCGTCAAATTTAAATCATCACAATTTTTCTGCCCCCCCCTGTAGAATAAACAAGTTTTCTAACTAAACATTGGAAGAGCGAAGACAAGCAAACGTTGTTAGCTTCTTAGAATGAAGACAAACGATTTTTTTAGAAACCTAGATTAATTTTCTTTTGGGTTTAAGATTAATTTTCTTTTAGGCTCTTGAATGAATGAAATAAAAAAATCTTCATATTTTCAGTTTCGATCACCCCTGTATATTGAATTTCACATAAAAAAAATGGAGGAGGATGCGCGGGGCAATTACACTAGCCCTGCGCTATCCTCAAAACAAAAAAAAAACAATATAAAAAAATTATAAGAAAAACTTGCTTACATTGTTCCAAAAGTTTTTTGTAAGCATTAACAATAAACATTTAACTGTAGGCGCCAAGAAAAGATGTCATGTTAAATTATGCGTGAAACAAAATCCATAGTTTCTATTTGAATGTCTTTCACTCCGAGAGGATTGTATTTCAAGAATGCTTACAATAGGGCTAATTGGGGAAAGTTACAAGAAAAAATATTTACAGTTTTGTATTCCGGGAGTCTAGTGTAAAACTTTACTACCCTCAATTTGTTTTATGGATCGCTTAATTATTTTAGTGGTATTAACCACTTCGGCCATGTCGAAATAAACCTTCTCTCGTGTCGGTCAGATTTAAATTCTCCTTGTCCTTCTGCAACATAATGCAAACTCTGACTGACGAGCACCATTTGGCATGTGGACTTCAAATGAATATTAATAGGAGCTGCTTTCTTATGTAAATCAGCCGCTCAGCGTGGGTCCTCTTCAGCGAAAAGCCGGATTTGCGAGCCGTTGTCGTCGGCGCAGATTAAGAGGTCCCAGAAAACTCCTCCACAATCGCTGGGATTACGGCACAGGTGAGAACGAGCACTGCAAACATTTACGATTGCCATTAGCAGATTCGCTGGAATGACGCGTTGGTGTTGGTAATATGGTGATGCACCGCACGTCATTCAGCGATCAGAGCAGGCCGAGGTCCTAATGGAGCGCATAACATCATTAGCAGCGGCATCAATCACGTTCGCTCCGCCTCCTGGTAGTAACACGGAATGTTCTGGGGACAAAGGACCGAGGAAGGTTTTCCAGGAAGCGAGTAGGTACTTTGCCCTCTTAATAAATGAGTAATTTCTCTTAGAAAATGTTAATCCTTACTGCCAAAAAAAGACATACTTGAACTGACCTCGATTAGCAAAGATTGTTAAAGTTTTCCTGGTTTGTTTGGAGTCTCTCTTATTAAGAGTCTCGAAGTACCAAATTTAAGTCCTTCAATTTGTTTTTTTTTTAACGTACGTATGTGCAGGTCGACCTTGAAATCACAACGAAATTAAACGTATTTACACTTTTAATTCTAATTTAATCCAATGACGAAGATTAGTTTCTTAAATTCGTGGTTGGAACGGCCTGAGCAATTAGGAAAGACCTACAACTTAGCTTCATGACGGAAACAAAGGAAATATAAGATTCCAATAGAACTGTAACATCATCAGAAAAAAGGATTACGTGAGAAGAAGACAGAAGAAAAAATTTAGAGCAAGATAAACTATGTAATTTTAAATCCTGAAAAGGTCAATGAGAGAAAGCAACAGGATGTGCTGTCTCTTAAAGACAAGAATAAATTTTTAAAAGTGTAGCTATAAGGAGATGTTTCAGAAGGAAAACCAACATTCACAAAGGTTACCATCTCACATTCGCAAAGATTACCATCTCTTTGGTTTGTGGCAAGTACATCAGGAAGTAGAGGTCTGGTCTGAGGACACTCACACACAGTTTTGTGGTACTCCAGACTAGATACCGTACAATACTGTTTCAACTTCATCTTTTCTGTCTCGGAAACCGACCTTCTAAATGAAAGAAGAAACGTCAGGAAGTAGAGGATTGGTTTGAGGATACAGTCTTGTGGTACTCCCGATTAGACATCGTATCGTACTGTTTTAACTTCTTCGTTTCTGTCTCGGAAACGCCTCCTTTCAAATGAAAGAAGAAGAAATAACTAAAAAATTTTCGCTGAGAAAGAACCAAAAGGAAAACCAATTCAAGAAATGGAAAATGCAAACTGAAACAGGAGATAGATTGATACATAGAAGAAGAAAAAAGGCAATGCTCAGAATGTCCTTGGTTTGTGCGGATTGTGTATGTTGAATGGAGTGGACTGGTCCGAGTACACTGCCTTGAAGTATTTCTGACTGGATTTCATGTACGCTGTATTGTTTTGGACGAAGAAACATTTCTTGAGATCGAACTAAAACAAAAAAGAAATGGAAAAGAATTTCATAGAATTTCAAACTTCAAGAGAAGTTGGACGAAATCTGGGAAGAAACAAGAAGCAGATCTCGATTCCAGAAAAAAGCTCTTGTTATTGAATGGTGTAATTTAGGAAGAGAAAAATGTAAACTGAAGCTTCGTGATAGAGATAAAACGTTGGCAAGAAAAAGTAAAAGATAAACAAATAAATCAATTATTTCGAAATGTCATGATTATGGTTACCTTAATTTTATGTTTAATTAAAAAATAAAATCAAAATATTTTTAAACAAATTTTCACTTTAAATAAATGTAACGATTATAAATATTAATAGGAGCCGCTTTTAAATAAAAAAAATTCACTTTAAGTAAACGTAATAATTACGGTAATGAATGATCAATCAATTGAGCAATTATAATTCTACATGTAATCTGTCGATAATAAAAAGTGATAATGGATAATAATCGAAATTAGTTTTAAATAACTTTCTAAACAATGAATGACAAAAAAGTACCAATAAAAATAGATTAAGGAATCAACCTGATGAGTCAATTCAGAGAACGGATGAAATAAGTAATCAAATGAATTAGTTGAAAACGAATAATAAAATAATACAATAATCATGATTGAATAATTGGTAATCCACTGATACATACAACAAATGGATTTTGCCCGGACCTGATTAAGTCCCAAAACTTCTTACTTAAAGAGATGAGAGCACAGAGATAAGAAAAATTGAATCTGAGGATGCATGATGAAACACCGTCAGTAAATATCTAGAAGATAAGGGATAAGTTTGTTCGCCCTCTTATTTTACTTATTTATTCTACTTCTGCAGAAAAAAAATTTAGTGTTGTTCGGCTAAATGATCATTTTTAAAACGTTATTCAATTATTCTTTTTTTTTTTCATTCGACTCTGATTGACAAACTAAAAATCACAGACGAGAAGGGTTAGTTAAAGAATAGAAAAATTATAAACTTTTACTTAAACGCAGTCATGAAGTATGAGATTAAATTTTGTTTCTTCTTCTTATACTTTTTAATTTTCATCTAAAATTATTCATTTTATTTAAAATTTTGGTCTAAAATTACTCAATCATTTTAAATAATCGTCAAGCAATAAAAGGTAGAAAACAACTTTAATTAATTTATAATATGATTGAATCGATGAATTAACTTTCCGTTTACTCCCATTAAAATCCACGATACCATACCATTTCAGTTGGAAAATCAACGAAAAACAGTTGGAAATTGGGAGAAGTAATCAAGAGAAAAATAGGATTAAAAAGATAAAGAAATGTGTATGAAAGAAGTCCAATACAATGCAGGCAGACGTAGACGTAGTTTTCTCTTTTTCATTTCTTTTCCTCCTTCATTATCATATCATCATTTTTGGTGTATCTTTTTCTACTTTGTTTAAAAAATTCCTTTGAAATGACCTCTTATAAGGACGGTTAGGGGTACGTCTTTCTTGCAATGTTTTGATATAACACTATTCAAAATTTAACTTTCGAATTTGATTTGCGTGGAACTTTCTATAACAAATTGATCTCATCTACTTCTGGCGTCGTAATTTTGAAATCGGTATCCTTGAAACTATTATTTTTCACTTGAACCGAATTCGCTCCAGTTTCTTCGCCCAAACTACCACCACTATTAATCAAACCCTAATCTTCCAGACTAATTTACTTCTTGTTAGGTTTTCTTCATTTAATTTTAAGATTGTCATAGTGTTTCTTGTTGAGTCAAGTTCCTCCGTATAAACTATCACCATAAGCATGTTACCGCATTCAAATTCAATTTACCTGAAGCTATCAGTAAAGATCTGATTCCAACGTTTTAATTCCATATCGGCGGCATACTTCAAGGTGTGATCTTCCATTTGGGCCAAAATCGCACCAATGCCTTCGACTAAACTATCGCATCTCTTGGGTCAAATCCACTACACTTTCTTCGCCCAAACCTCTACCAACGCTATTAACAAAATTTAACTTTCAAACATAATTTGCTTGAAACTTTCTGCTAAGTCTTCATCTAATTTCAACGTTATTATCTCCACGTCGGAAACATAGTTCAAAGTATGGACTTTAATTTGGGCGAAAATCGTTTGAATTGCTTCCACTAAGCTATCACATCTCTTGGGTCAAATCCACCACAGTTTCTTCGCCCAAACTACTATCAACACCATTAACAAAATTTAACTTTCAAACATAATTTGCTTGAAACTCTCTGCTAAATCTTCATCCAATTCCAACGCTATTATCTCCACATCGGAAATTTAGTTCAAAGTATGGATTTTCATTTGGGCGAAAATCGTTTGAATTCCTTCCACTAAGCTATCACATCTCTTGAGTCAAATCCACTACAGTTTCTTCGAGCAAATCACTACCACCACTAACAAAATTTAACATTCAAACTTAATTTGGATCAAACTATCTGCCAAGTCTTCATCTGACTCCAACGTTAATATCTCCTCTGTCACCAAAATCAAAACGTAATTTTTAATTCAATTATTTAAAATTTTTAAAACCTAAAAATTTCTTCATCTCATTTCAACGTAGTTTCTTCTACATCGTGTAGTCTTCAGTTTTGGCCAAATCCGCTAGAAAACCGTTACTACTCACTTAGGCCAAATCCACTTCTGTCTTCTTGCCCAAATCACTATCACCTTACACAAAATTTTCCTTTAAAACTTAATTTTCTCGACACTTTCCGCTAATGAGTCCAGCGTTATTGTTTCCTCATCGGCAGCTTTTAAGTCAAATTTATTCCACTTAACCCGTTCGAAACACCACCACCAACAACTATTTCGTGTGAAACTCTTGCATAGGGCTTTGCGTGTATTTATTTAGTGTAAACTAAAATAACCGCACTGTTGATCTAAAAGTGAACAAAATTACTCAATGTACATGTACAATGTTCATCTCCTTCATTGTAGTCCCCTTGCCGATTCCTACGCGCCGTTCCATATGAATCTTCTACTATAGGAAGCAATGTTGTAGGTCCTTTTCTGAAAGGCTATTTTCATGAGCTTCGTCGCTTTTTTCTTTACAACCTCAACGAACTCAAATCTAGTTTCTTTTGGCGCAGTTATGATCTTCGGGTACAGAAAAAAGTAATATAGGCCTAGATCAGGTGAGTAGGGCGGACTCCCAAGCTTCGCCAAAAACACTTGGATAGTAGGGGTTTGTGTGCTGGCGCGTTGTCCTGATAAAGAATCCAATAGCGTTTACCCCACATTACAGACCATTTTTAAATTAAGGCAGAGTTCAGACTATGGTTGTACTGAACATTACACAATCTTAAAATTTAGACAGTAGAGGAAGAAATGAAGACAATCCTGTTAGTTGTTGTCAAAATCCCAGGCAAGGGGCAAAGAATCAATCTGGTATTTTATTGCCACACCTTGTATATCAAGGGGTAGTTGCAGATTTAGTGAGCAATGGATTGGACCCCGTGTTAACGAGGGCGAACTTCAAAATATTTTGCTTAAAAATTGAAGCTATTCCTTCAGAAGAGCAATTATCTTTTTGCTTGAAACATCCCAGTTCTTCAGTTGCACGTTTGAAATTCTCCACGACTTACAATTTTAATCCAAATAGATCTTACTTTCTAAGTTGTGAGTATCTAAGATAAGGCGACCAACTTTAATGGATAACTCCAATACAAGCAAAGTAGCTTTGTGTTCAATATAGTTCACAAATTCCTCATGGAAAGTGGAACTTGCCATCAAATATCGAATTGTGGCATCTCATCATTGGTGTTACCGATTTTAGCTTCGCCAATAGACTTTTAATATTAGTCGATTAATTTTACTTTCTGTTTTATCTTATTGCCTTTTCTCCTGTCATTCTTTGTATGCACGTGGGAATTCCATGAATTCTCATCCAATCTGTTGTGTGAATGAAGTTGCAGTCTTCTCTCACATTTTCAATTTCGATATTTCTTGCTACATATATTTCAGTCATTATGAAAATAAGTTTAATACTGCATTAGTATTCTTTTTGCAATCTGTGATTTGTTTATTGTCATTGTTTTGTTGATTCTGGTCCATCGAATTACCGAGGCTACCAGAGGATTTTCGTCGATTGTCCGCAAAAGGTCGTTATGCAGTACAAGGGCACAAAACAAAAAAAGACCTTAATCCACTTCAGCGGATCAATTTTTCAGTTTTAAGAGACAGGTTGTCGGCGCAACCTATCACCGCTCGTTCCATGACACCTGTCCGAAGGCATTTACACTCCATCATCGTCCCAACGTAGCCCCGAGGCCCGGCAAGACCGCCGGGCGCGAGGGTCGGATCCCTATGAAGCCCCTATTGTGTTTCGGGCCCTCATTCCGTATGCGTTTCTGCGACTTGAGCCGCGTATTATTTATTTTGGCAATTGCCGGCGACGTCACCCTCGCAGTCGGTCCTCAGCTGCTTCAGGTAGAAAGAGGCTTACATGGACGTAATTTGCTGTTTTCGGTTGGAAATGCGGTTGTCATTTGCATGAAGACCTGCAATTATTATATCTAGCGTAAGGGCAATTGCAGTGTGGAAGCCGGAATTATCTGCTACATTTAACAGCGAGTATGTTATTGTAAGCGTCACCAGCAGAAATAATGGAAAAGGGAAAGGGTACAAAACGAATATCTTTTTTTAAACATGTTCTAATATTAGACGATTAATAAATTGAAAATGTGACAGATTGTTTTGTCAAACAATTATACATTTTAGCAGATTTGATCAACAACTTAAAGTATAAGGTGGCCCCCTTGTAATTGTCGTAATTCCTATAAGTTTAGAGAAAGAAAAACAAAAGGCTCATCATAATCATATTTCAAAGCACTAATCAAAAGGAAAATCAAATAAACAAAAAACGAAAAGAAAGAAAATAAAAGAAACAAAAAACAAAGGAGTAGAAATTAGGTTGGGTTAGAAGCTTGGACATTTGTCAAAGATTAGATTTATTCTAAATTTGCTTCGTTTGTGTATTTGTTGATTAGATCGATAATTTTGGCAAGTTTTTATATTCGAAATTGCGTAGTTCGAAAATTTTTATACACTTTTTCAAAATCACTTATAACCAGAGCTTGGAATAACATGCATTTTATAAAATAATTTCTAAGTATAACTAAAGATCGGAACGACGTACACGCTGGTGCAAGTAAGTGTTAAGACATTCTTTTTCGATATTGTTAAGTGCCTGTACAGTGTAGATCTTTTTTACCTAGGCCGAGCTCTTTACTAGTCCGTGTAGAAGAGCACATAGTACACGGAGCTCTCAGGTGATTGCAATTTGAAATCCTAGTTTAAACGCGTTTGTTCAGTTCACCAGTTTTAGGAACATGTATTTTCTTGATCAGCCAAATAGGTCTGCTTTAGTGGTACTTTCTGTTTAAATGAAGGTCATGAAAGTAAAAACGATGTAATGGGTGATATTTGAGCAAAGAGAAAGAGTTAAATGAACCAACTGTATGAAGGATCATTTATAATTTAAATTAGAATGTATAGAGCAAACTTGATGCAATTGCCTTAGGGAAATGGAGAAGTTTAGTAGTTTTACTTATTTTTTTAAGAAATTGATTTTTCAAATATACTGACAAAAGTAAAAGAACACCAAGAAGTAATCAATCAATTGATCTGATAAGTGGTCAAAATAAGTAAAAAATCAACTTTTTAAACAAAGCAAAAGAACAATACAGAAGTTATTATTAATAATGCGTCGCCCCGCAGTGGTACTCTATGCATTCCCTAACATGTCGTGGCATTGAGTTGATGAGGTTATCAACTTCCTCCATGCCACCTGTATTTGGTGTCAGAGCTCTTCCAGAGTCTGTGGAGGACGAAGTAAATGGCCCAGTTATCTGCCGATAATATTCTAAACATGTTCTATAGGAGATAGGTCAGGAGATCTTGGAAGCCCAGGAAGAAGGGTGACTTCAGCTTCTTCAAAACAAGCCATAGTTACCCTGGTAACATGCGGTCGGGCATTATCTTGCTGAAAAACTGGGTTTGGTAAGGTGTGAAGATACGGAAGAAGATCAGGCTCTATAATATCCGCAACTTATCATTGAGCATTCATGGTACTCCTAACGAACACCAAGGGTGATTTACTACCATACCCAATTGCCCCCCACACCATAACTCCAACAGTTTGGTTTACAAGGCGTTCCACGAAAAGCTGTTGATGTCTCCGTTCTCCACGTCGTCTCCTGACCCTTATCTGATCATCGCTCATACCCAAGCAAAACCGGGATTCGTCACTAAAGACCACCTGATCCCATTCTTCATCCCACTGTAACTTTTCTCGGCACTACACTAACCGTTGCCTTTTGTGATCAGCGGTGAGTGGTAACACAAAGTGCGGCCGGTAAGACATGAGCCCAAAAGATCTTATTCGCCTGAAGATGGTTCTAGTGATTACCCTTCTGCCTTCTTCTCCAAACCATTGGTCTGCAATCGAACGGGTAGTCGAAAAACAGTCCCTCACAGCCAGCAGTCTTAGGCGACGGTCTTGACGTGCTGTTGTTTGTCGGGTCTGCCGTGGACGTCTAGCTCGTTGTTCTCGTCCTTCCCCAGACCAAACATGATAACAGTTCGCTACAGCTGACGTCGTTCTGTTTAAACGGGCTGCAATTTGGTAAAAAATAAATCACCTTCTCGAAGGCCCACTACTCGATTGCGCTCAAAATCACTTAATTGTCTAAAATTGGGACGCCGACGAATTCTGGGCATTTTAAACAATACGCCAAACACGTCAAAGTGATATAAATCATCAACTGACTACCCTCGACATATTGCGCCAACTTATTCTTCAGCATAAAAGATAAAAAAAATGTTGCTGGACTACTGAAGAAATAGAGATAACTTTAATCAATCAATTATTTTGGTCACCCACAACACTTATGCAAAATTTGGTTGAAAAATAATAATTTATTCTTGGTGTTCTTTACTTTTGGCAGTCAGTATATCTTAAAAAAATGACCGAATTATAAGAGATCAAAATTGCGTTTTCTGACAATAGTTTCCGAGCGCCGTGACGTCATTTCTTCTATACGGCAAATTATCACTGTGACCTCTTACAAATCCTATTTCCATTTTAATGCAAATACATAGATAATAAACAACAAATAATGTAAAATTCGTGTCAAATTGAATGAATGTTAATTTTACGTAGCTGTGGGAAAAAGTGACGCCACAAGCCAGTCGTTCCTGTTTAAAACATGATAACTTTAAAAACCTATTTCTCCGTTATTTATCTATAAATTAAAAAAAAGTCACCAGTCACTTTTGGTCTATATTTCATTGTTATTAAAAAAAATTCTATTTCGAAGATGAATAAACTTCTCCATTCTATCTATTCTACTCCTTAGGGAGTAGTCTACCTTTGCTCTATGTTGATTAAATTCATTTGCAGTGTAAACACACGATAGAGTGGTTTAGTTTGAGAAAACTAAGTCTGTTACATGTACAAGTGTTTCGTACGAGTGCAATACATCAGGGTACATTTTATTAATTGTATCAACAATAGAATCTCTTTCCGTTTTGAAAAGATAAGAACTGCATGGCTTTAATTTGTTGCTGGTTTTCTTTAATGTTTAAGCAACAAAAGCACTTTTCATCAAAATTTGAATAGTAACGGTTGCATATATTTTTTTGCAATTTGATAAAATCGATGCTGCAGAGAACTCGGATATTTATTACACGATTCTATTTCTTTACATACAGGCTGTACAAATATAAGTAACGCATACATATAGGCAAAAACAAGCGGTACTCCGATTACGTAATATCAAAGCCACCTGAGAATTCTTTTTTGGAAATCCCTCTATAATAGATACACAGGCGCTATTTACAAAAAAAGTCACACTATTTTGTAGTCTATGAAAATATGTAGAAATATCTCATGTATCTACATTCAACCCTAACTATTTAAAATGAAAAATTCCCAAAATTTGGCTAAATTTTTTTAAATTTATTTATTAAGATATCACCATACTTCGGTATTTTTCTTTTTAATTCACTCTAATACAGTCAAAATAAATAGGTTCGGTATTGATATTTAAAAATATCTTTTCGTAATTCAACCGCTCCCGAATCTATTTCAGTTTAAGAGATCCCCATAGTGTCCCTCTAAATAAGTATCATTCTGTATAGATTGTTGTAATAAAAATAAAGTCATCCTATATAAGCTGTTCCAAAAAAATTAAGCTAATTTTGATTGACATATTAGACAAGCGTCCATCAAATGTCTTTCAACATTTTTTTTATTGCTGACTTGAATGTACAACACGATATAATTATTTAGTTTTCTGTGTTGCTTTCTTCTATACTGCTTTCAAAAGCCCAGTAAAATTACTACAAACATCATATTTTTTTCTAAACTACGAAGAAAACAGGATGAAAAATGCCAATGTTTAATAAATAAAAAATTGCATTAAAAACTGTCAAGTGTTCAATTGAAATGTTCATCACGTTGAATTTTTCATAACTTTCTGAAACAGGTCACATTAGGTTACACTATAACAGTTTGACAACTGTCGATCGTTAAACATCAATCGATTCAGGAAGTCATCCCTTTTTCGTTTTTTCTTCTTTCATCAATAAATCAAAATCAAGTTGATGAACTTTTCATGGATAGTTGATAGAGGTTTAAGTTTGTCGTTTGAAAGTAGAGATGGCGTCAAGCGAAGGAGGAAAGTATGGATAATAAATAACTTGATAACATAATACAATTTTTAAAAAAGATTTAAAATATTTGGGGTCCTCGGTAAGCACTACTACTTCAGTTGTTTTATTTAATTTGCAAACACCCCGTACACGTCACATAAAAGAAAGTTTGCAGAAAAAAATTCGTGCATGTACAGGGTGAAAAATTTCTTTGTATATTTTTATTTAGTTTAGTATAAATTCTATGGTTAGGTTCATCACGAGAACGCAGCGTTGGTAACAGTAACCATTCGAAGTTGAGTCCTTCGTTGTTGCTCACTATGACGCTCGATGTCGCTTTTACTTAACAAAATGACATTTTTAATTCTTTGCCAGTTTTAAGAAAATAATTATTTCTGGAATGTCGAAAACCTATAGGATGTCATAGTCTCTATTGTCAGTCTGGCAAACCTGTGCTGTTTTCTCCATTTAAAATGTTTGGCGCACTCGGATTCTCGGAATGAATTGCATTCTACAGAGCGTTCCACTCTTAATTTGGCAATACAGGACTTATGGGAAAGATAAGTGACAAGTATAGCCCATAAGGATAAGAACTTCTATTGCTAATTAAGAGTGGAACCAAAGTATTAGAATTATTCAAATTTAACAATGAAAAAACAAACAGCCGTCAGAATTATTTTTGACATGGCCCTCCTAAGTTATGTTTTTGTAAAATTTCTGCAATTTAGAGTTAATTACGCCACTAAATTGTATTTGAAAAAGTGTTCCAATAATAAGGCACCAGTTTTTAACAAAAATTTGAAAATGGAAATTTGTTATTCGAAAATTTTGGAAAATTACTTGGGAATTTTCCAGGATTTTCGAAAATCATCAAATCAAAAAAAAATTCTTTGTATATTCCTAATAATTCTACTGACGAAGCCACAGTAGGGTAAACAGCTGTACAGACGACGCTCGAGGAATCAATTACAATCAAAACCGACTTACAATAACATAAATAATAATAAAAAAATATAGTACATACAATAAAAAATCAGCCATCCTGTGTAACATAATAATAGTAATATTTTTTTAAAACTACATATTTACTGATTCTATAAAGTATACGTTATACTATGACACTTCACCCTTCTCTTCCCTTTCCTATCGATTTTTTGAATTTCGAAAAACTTTACGTTATTTCTTAAACAATAATCGACTGATGAATTTTGGATATGCCAGCCAGAGTTATATTACTTATATAGGGACAGCCTGTATGTGCGGATGCAGAATCACGTTATAAATATCACACCAGCTGTTCTTTATTTTCGCGTTTCTCCCTCCCTCAACATTTCAGTTTCAAATTTTGAAAAACAATTCAAGGACGAAATTTGAGTTTCTCGTAAAGCGCAACAAAAATGAATTCACCCTGTACATGTATAATAAAAGAAATATAATAGTGGTTTGGTATTGTTCTTTTGAGAATTGAAACATGTCAGTCAACTTTCTAATGAACCACATTCGAAAATTCTGGAGAATGATTTTGAAATTTGCACTTAATACACTTTTTTCAAAATCAAAAAGGAAGATATAGGATCTAATCACAAAACCGTGAAAACCGTGAAAGAAAAAAAATTCTTTGCGTTTCTGAATTTATTTATACATATACAGGGTGTAACTTGAAGAAAACGTTTACTTTGTCTTTGTATTAAATCTCTAGAATTCGTATTGAAACGACTTGTGAAAAAAAGCATTATCAGCGGCCCTAATCGATATAGTCATCATCGTAAATCAAACCCTTACTTATCTGAATACAGGCACGCATCAGGGCGCGCGCGTTAGGGTAAGAAGCCGCGAGGGCCGTACGTTTTCAGCACCGCCGATATATTCTCAGCAGGGAGCTTTCCCCACGGCCGACTGAAATCCCTTTTTCAAATAGCGGACATTTTCTCCCTCGCAGCGTGCCTGGATATTACATTCCGACCCTACAGACGCGCGTTATCGATCCTCCGAAGGGCCCCCGTCGTCCAATCAGCGCGCTCCGCGAGGGTAGGGGGGTGTAATTACACGTTGCCCGACGCGTAATTTCGTTTGTCTCATTTTTGTCGCCACCATGCGAGAGGCCCTTCTTGCATACGGGGGTTATTAGCTGGCGAACGCACGCCGTCGAGAGGAGAGTTATATGCTTCCCTACCACGACGAATTTAACCCAGATTTCGCCACGTGACGAATCAAAACAAACACTGCGGTTCTCCCTCTTCATCTTCGGGTGCGCGACTCGCCGGAGAAAGTTGTGTTATTAACGAGAATCAACAACAGAGCAAACTCCTTTTATGAGCTCGACTTAACAATGGCTCGTTTGCCTCGTCGGCGTCGCTTCGAGAAAGTTTTGAGAAAAACGGACACGTTAATTTTGTTTTTTTTTGCTTTTCCTAAAAGTTCATGAATACGTATGGGGGATGTTTAAAAGAATATCAAGGGCAGATTAAATAAAAATTTGAGGTTGGGGGGCGGGGGATTTACAGGTTTAAAAAACAATTTATGAGAAATATTTGGATTGCTAGTTAAAACACGCAGCAGTTTTCTTTTTAAGCATTTTCAGTTTGTTTTTCCAAAAACTCAGAAAACTCATCAGTCAAAAAAATTTCCTTTTCATTTTTCCTAAAAGGCAAATTTTGTTTGGAGACTAACATCCCGTCAAAAGCAATTTTTTTTCCCAAAAAGGTGTTAGTAAGGGGAACCTACAAAGTTATCGAGAGATGTTTCCCTCAAGCTCAAAATATTGTAAAGCACAATGACTTCATACCGCTTTAATCAATTAATCAAATGCTAAAGCGAAAAACATGAGTTTTCAAAATTTTTTCATAATTTCTTCTTAACCAGAATTGGGTTAACGAAGGTCTTCAGAAGCAGTAAAATACTTCTGCCATAAAACTTATAAGTTTATTCTCCAAACATTTGCCATTTCACAGATAGATGTACAGGCTGTCGCTAAATTTCGTGGACATGGGGTAACCACAGATTCCTGAGATCAAAATAAGACGATGGAATCCAACATATCTATATCCAAAGGAGAATCGTTAAGATAGTATTCAAAATTCTTTAAAATAAAAGTAAATTTTCCAATAACAAAAAACTGCTTGTACCAATTTGGATGTATTTTGATATGAGGACGACAGGAAGACAGATGGTTCTAGTAATCTGACTGACTTTCAGCTATCTAATGAGATTTTCCTTACTTTTGAAACTCATTTAACTAAAAATGGAGGGGAAATTCTTTCAGTGTGAAAAACAGGGTTACCACAACACAGGTTTTTCAATAAGTTTTTTGAAGTTAAGAAAATAACTATAATTAATAAGTTTTTTGAAAGGAGCGTTCATTAGGAAACTTTTTCTTGTCTTTGTAATTGTTGATAATTCTTACAGTTAGTCACATGCATAACTAAGTTATTTCTAGAAAGAGTCATTCCTTAGTAATATTTTCTGTGTTCTTGCAAATTTTTATACCCGTTATAGTCTACTCAAAAAACAGAAAAATTTAAATGGCTTTAGAGTGTTTTTTTGAAAACAATTTCTTGATTAAACCATAACAGATATCAAAATTTGCAAGAACACAGAAAAGTTTACCAGTAATAACTCTTTCTAAAAATAACTTAGGTGTGCATGTAGGAGGCATTTGTTCTTCATGTATTTCCTACTTTTTCCAATGAGGATTTAGAATTTCCTATTTTGTGACTAGCGTCTAAGAATTATCAGCAATTACAAAGACACGAAAAAGTTTCCAATGAATGCTCCTTTCTCAAAACTTATTAATTATTTACCTCAGAAAGTTATGGTAACCCTGTTTTTCACACTAGTTGTTCACTTGACTTGGCTTCCTGTGAATTCTCATACCAAATTCATCCAAATTGGTTTAAGCGTTCTTTTGTTATTAGAAAATTTACTTTTTTTTTCGAAGCAGAATACTGGCTTGACGAAGCAGTTTTGAATATAGATAAGTTGGGTACAAACGTCTTATTTTGAAGCCAGGAATCTGTGGTTAAGCCATGTCCCCGTAATTTAGCGACACCCTGTAGAATGCCACCAGACACGTTGAGATTTTTTGACAAAAATTCAATTTTCAATCAAAATTCAAATTTATTTAAAAAAAAAAATTAATATCGACATTTTCCTTTTTGAGAATCATCGGTTTCCAAAACTTTACTAAATAGTAATCATCAAAAACTGACGTCATTTAGTCAGGAAAGTCAAGAAACTTTTGCCACTTGTCAACAGGTAGCATGACGAACTTCATTTATAGCCATCGTCGCATAAATAAAGTCAATATCTGACGAGGTCAGAAACTGTTGCCCTTAATATAAAGCAAACAGCATAGCTTTTATAAACGAGCCTACCCTCTTATCAGCTTCTTTTCCTTTTGCCCTTGTATGGAAAATTTTGACGACCGTAAGCCAAAATTAAATTAAATCAAGAAACTTTTACCATTACTTAAAAGATGGCGCTTAAAATTTTTTTGTGATCATGATTAAACCTTTTTAGGGAATTTTCGACAAGACCAGAACTAGGATATTTAATAGAAAACTAGCAAGTAATACAATTTTTAAAATTAGTTCTCACCACTTCACTCGATATAAATATATTTGTCTTTTCAAAATAAACTGCCTTTAACTCTCCCCTCCCCGCGCTCTCTCCTCTCTGTCAAAAAATATATTCGTGACATAACTGAGAGAATTTTTATTTCTCTTATATTTGTCGTTTGTGAATAAACTTTCTTTAACATCCCATCTTTCTCCCGCTAAAGAAAACATCTGATAACCTACTCTACCTGAACCAGTTTTCGCTCTTTCTTCCTATCTCTCTCTGTTTTAGAAAAACATATGTACATAACGAGCGTCAAAAATTCATACGAAATACACAGTGATCAAAATTTTTTTTATCAACTCTTGCCGTGAAATCTGGACGGCATAGGTGAAAACTAAGTCATCGCACGCTTTGATACTATTTTAGAGTAAGACTAAGATATGCCAACCAAATTCCATGGCAAGAGTTGATAAAATTTTTAAAAATCATTCGGTATATGCTGCGTGACATAATCGAATGGTTTTTTATCTCTCTCATATTTGTCCCCCTGTCTCCCGCCAAAAAAAAAAATCTGATAACAATGATAAGGTGTACCAGAATCAGTTATTTTTTAATTTAAACATAAAAATGACTTCCCACAACAAACGTCAAAAGTTTATGCAAAATATTATACCACGCAACAATACTGGAGGAGTTTTTTTCTATATCTCGACTTGACAGCCTTTTGTTTTGTTTGTTTATTCGTTCCTTTTCCTGTTTTTGCATAACTTTCTACTCTCGCAACCAGGAAAGATGAAGGCTCGTTAGCAAAACAATGAACTAATTTGCCTACGCACAACTGTTTATTATACATTGGACATCAGAGATAAAAACAAATTTTGATTGACGTGTAGTAGGGCTACATTCCCATATGTCACCCATGCGAGTACAGTAAAGATAATCTTATGACTTAAGAATGAAATAAACTGAGACTGACGTCATTCACATGCGCCAAAAAATTAGTTTCACGTGGCCAAAAAATTGATTTAATTTAAATAAAGGATATTCATTTTTGAATGTAACCAAAACGCCTGACAGCAGAAAATGATAAACACAACCTTACTTTCAAATGTCATATTTGCCTCCAACTTAACACATATTTATAATTGCTGATTTGATTATACAGTATGTACCGTCGTCTGCATAGAAATCTGGTACACTCAGTTTTACACTAATTGCTTTGGGCTGCAACATGACAACTTCGAATGAACTCCCGTCATTATGACTGTTATTTTCTAATTTCAAGCTGAACGAAACTCAAAAAGCTATCATTCAAACGAGACTGCACGTTATAGTTAGCATAATTCTTCGTGAATAAAATTATTGTCTCAATTTTCAATATAATATCAGCAAGCTCTACTGACACTGCACTTAAGAAGCAAACCCTTACTAGTTGCTTAGTAACAACACTATTTACAGCACTAAAATTTTCAAAAATTTGGGTTACTGCGTTTTTTTACTGTTTTCTATGCAGCCAAAACGAATAAAAAGTTGGCAGTACATTTTTAGTGCCTTTTCTATTTTGTAGATTAAGCAGATTAGAATGACATGCGTCAAGCATTGACAATTAATTATTTACAAAATGTCAGCGGCATTCAAATAATTCTTTGTGTCTTCGGTGTTATTCAAGGTTATACTACTGGAATCAGTGCTACCAATTATTTAATTTATTTTGGCGCTCGTAGAATTTTTAAGCTTAAACCAAAGGCGTGTGATATATGACGAGTCTTCAACTTTCCTGGTTACGAGTGTAGGTATATTTATACGCAGGACATAGCAGTCCTTTGTTCTTTCAATTGTTTTCCTCGTTGGACATCAACATGACTACTTTTTGTTTTTTTTTTCCTTCCTCTTCGTTCAGATTTTATGATTTAACTGAACGGATTTATATATTTTTTTGAATTTACACTGGTCTGCGTGTTGGTTTCTTGTTTCGTTTTTTCCTTCAAACACTTTCCCGTTCGGACTTCAACCTGACAAGTCTTTTGTTTCGTTTGCTTACTGGAAAGCTTTTTAGACTTTATAATTTATATCTCTTTTTGAATTTACATTTCTTTCTTTTATTCTATGTGCTAGTATTTTATTTGATTTTTTTCTTTTAAACACTTTCCCGTTCGGACTTCAACCTGACAAGTCTTTTGTTTTGTTTCTTTACTGGAAAGCTTTTTAGACTTTATAATTTATATCTTTTTTTTGAATTTATATTTCTTTCTTTTATTTTGTGTGCTAGTATTTTATTTGATTTTTTTCCTTCAAACACTTTCCCGTTCGGATTTCAACCTGACAAGTCTTTTGTTTCGTTTCTTTATTGGAAAGCTTTTTAGACTTTATAATTTAATTGAAGGATTTTATATCTTTTTTTGAATTTATATTTCTTTCTTTTGTTCTGGGAGATAGTATTTTTTCCTTCAAACACTTTCTCCTTCCGACATCGAAGTGACAAGACTTTTCTGACTTCATGATTTAATTGAAGAATTTTTATCTTTTTTTAAATTTACACTTTTTTCTTTTGTTCGACTTGATGATGCTTTGCTTGTTTTTTTTTATACGCTTTCTTCTTCAGACTTTATGAATGTGTTTTTCAATTTTACTGAGAATGATTTAGATTAAGCACGAAACTTTTTAGCTGATTATTAGTAAACATCACCATCAATAGTTTCAATTGTTTTTTATGTGTTTGTCACAGTCTTTTGTTTTTTTTTTTGAAACCTTTTTCTTTACCGTAATAGCCTCGAACAAGGAAAAGTTAGAAGAAAAAAGAAGTTAAAAGGCAACACGATTTAATCGAAAGAGCTTCCTGTCTTGTCCGAAGCACTATTTTTTTTTCCCGTGCGGTTGATAATATTTTGTTTTTTGTTCCCGAAAGTGTCTTTTCCCTTGGAATTGCTTCAAGCAAAACGGGGAAAAACGAGAAGGTGAAAGAAGAGGCAAAAAGGAATAAAAAGCTGCATAACCATGCGAATTAAGAATTCCTAACTTCAAGATTTATCTTTTGTTTATATTTTCAGAAACTTTCTTCTCCTTAAGAATTACTTTGGACAGAAGAAAAAGAAGTAAATCGCTTATCTGGAAAATATCCTTGATAAGATAATAATAAATATGAAACAATCAAAAGCGTCTTGGTTGGAGTTAGTCTTGAATTAGGTCCGCGCGTAAATCTTAAGTATCAATAAACAAAGTAGGCGGTGCAAGCGTAAACTAATTGAAGTACTTTCTGATATGAATTTTGCAACAGGACCGGCTTTAACTACTACAAAACGTATCAAAGTATTAAATACGGCACACACACGATTGATAAATTAGAGCTGCCCGAGACCAAGAGGGTCGCCCTCCCCATCCACGCAGTCCTCTTCAATCGATACGTCCTTCTTTGTTGTTAAAGTTTTATCGCGGTGCTTCTTCTGGTTATTATTATTAACAAGTACAAGTAAAATAATAATTTTCCCTCGGATCTGTTCCCCGCTTATTAGACGTAATTACCGTCGTTTTAAAGACATGAATTAAATACTCTGGAAACGCACGCCTCTGGCCCGCGACTTCCTTCTCGTTCTTTCACCGTCCGCGTACACAGCGAGCCATTAAAGTTTTGCAGCGAAACTTTTAACGAGAAAACGCAAAACTTAAAATTGGATTACTGGATTAGGAATTCCATTGTTCGGGCCCCTCGGCATCGCCGTCTTCCTTTGCTTGCCTGCGACCAGCCGTGTTCTGTCCCTGTCGCGCCGGATCGCATGTCAAAAACCCAATAACCGAAGCAACATATGACTTATTTCCCTAGGGCAGGTTTACCTCTTGCATGCCAATGTCTCGTGGCTTCTATCCTTGATTGGTATCGTATTATCCGCGCGTTCTTTCGATGGACGACGAGAATTACATTGAGAATTTACTTGAAAGAAGTAACTAATAATGTTTTTTTTATCGCACAGAGATATAAAGAGGAATATGATGAAATATGAAGGGGCAATCCAAGACGTATACAAGGCTTCTCGATTTAATTAAACTTTTGGTGCGGTTGCTTCACCCCCAAATTCTCATTGCAAGAGGAAGAGAAATCTAGAAGGCTTACGCCCAAATAACATTTGTTTCTTTCCACAAAGAAAATTTAGTTAGTGGATTGGACCAAATTTTTGGTTTATTGGCAAATCAGGGCCAAATTTTTTAATTGTCTTTTTACTCGTCAAATCAAGTTTTGTTTGCTTTTGGTCTCTGCTACTAAAGCCAAAAAATGGCATTCCACTTCTATCTTGGATTTGATTTTTCACATTTTACAGAAAAAATTATCAGTATCACCATTTCTTAAAGTTTGACCTTGTATATTGAGAGGTATACATAATACCAATATAATTTTCAAGAACTACTAGACTTACACCAAGAAGCTTTTACCATCAGCCAAAAATGGCGCACTAAATTCTTTTTAATAAAAATATGTTTTGGGCTTTGCTTCTACATCTGAATGATGGCATTCCAATCTAATCAGCAATTGTCTGAAACACTGAGCTTGATTTTTTACAATATTTTGAGGAAAGCTACAATGTCAAACTACTTTCAACAAAAATTCGATGAATCAACTGGAAAGGTAGCCTCAAAATGTTGCTTGGTATTTCTTGATGTTTTTTAAATTTGACTTGAATATTATTCCCATTATTTCTTTCTTACTGAGAGGAATACACGTTACCAACACAATTTTGAAGAAGTAATAAAATAACACCTAGAAGTGTGTGCAATCAGTCAAAAGATTGATGATCTGATCTCAAAATATTGTTTTTGTCTTTTGATACTAAAGCCGGCCAAAAGGTTGGTTCAATCTTACATTGATAGTTTTTGGCGTCTTTGAAGTTGGACCTTGAATATTAGTTTCGTTTTTCTTTCCTATTGAGAGGTATGCACATTACCAACACAATTTTCAAAAAATTGTGCGATCAGTCAAAAGATGGCGCTCTAATCTAATAGATTGTTTCGATGGCATTCTAATCATATCAGTAAATCAGTTTTTGTAGTTTCTCGATGAAAACTTAGCAATATCAAACCAAATTCAACCAAAAAATTTTTAAGTGAACCGACACGTAGCCTTCCGAATGTTATTTGATGTGGAGTCCTTAACAGAGAGAGTAAAGCCGCGATGTAGCAGATTCGAAGATTAATGGTGGAATAAACAGCTGGCCAAGCAAATAAAGTAAATCCATTTATAAAGAGATCAATTCGTTTTTGATTGGTCAGCTGTTTAGTCCACCATTAATCTTCTTCCAAACTACCACTTCAAGTCTTTGCTTTCTTCATAAAGGACTCTAATTTGATACTTTTTGCACATCTTTGAAGTTCTACCTTGAATTCTGCAATTCATTCTCGCCAGTCCTTTCTGTATTGAGAGGTACGTACACATTAACCAACACAATTTTCAAGAACTGACAAAATAATATCAACAAGCAGCTTTTACCTTCGATTAAGAGATGGCATTCTCAATTTATTTTCTTACTTCCCTCTCTTCGAAGGTCACTATTAGGATTTCGAGTAGGTACCCGATTCGTTCTGTATTTAGTGCTTGGGTTTACTTAGATTACCAACTAATGGCAGCTCTACATGTAGTTTGGAAAATTATTATGGAGATTCCTTTTCAACCACGGACTATAAAGCAAGGATTAGAAATCTTAAAAGGGAAATCCTTTTTAGTCAGGAACATAAAGGCAATGTTTAATACGAAGTCTGGGAGAACTTCAAAGTTTAAAGAGGGAAAAAAAAACCTTTGAGCTTTGGGTGCAGTCCTCGCAAACGAACCCATGCAGAATATTTCTACGCAAAACACAAAATTTCGAAATTAAAAAGTTGCTGGATTGAACCACGTCAGATGTACTCTGCCATATTGGACTTAACTTAGCATTGGATTTAGGTGAATTTCATATTCCAATTAGTGGCGGAATCTACAGTTTAATAATAATGATAATCTTTTCTCGACCAATTGTATCGATGGATGCAGCGTGATCCTCTGAGGTTCAACAAAGTCAATAAAGACCTTAAGACTTAAGGTAATGACGAAGTATTAATTCGCCAAACTGTGTTTGATCAAAAAAATATTCACTTCATCCTTGACCTAAATATAAATTTCAAAGGCAACTTGATGAAAATGGCAAGAAGCTTGAGAACCTCACATTTGAGAGGTCCAACTTATCAAAGAAATATTACTCAAGAAGCCAATACCCAATAACAAGAAATGGTTTTGACCTAAGCATAATGTTTAAGATCTCGCCTAGTCCTAACTTGATTTTTGATGCATTTCTTCTAGAAGTTTAGTCTTTTAAAGATTGGAAGCTCCTGACTTGGTTATTTCGTCAAATATTTTTTATTCGAGAATAAATGTTTTTTTTTGTCCTTAGTCCAAACTTAAACTGCAAAGGTAATTTGGATAAAAGCATCGGATTTAAGTTTATTTGGTCCCTCAATTAGTAGAGGAATCTACAATTTCGGGATCCTGGAGCTTCAATTATAATGAAAATCTCTTCTTGAGCAATGCTAACGATAAAGAACACAGAGTGAAGCCCAGAAGTACCCCCAATAGCTTGGGCCTATCCGAAATTAAAGGTCTTGAATATTTTATTGCTTTACAGTACAGTCTCAATTTTAAAATCAAAATCCGAAGAGGATTTCTCAATTTACAATAAAAAATCCTGTTTTTGGTTTCTTTTCACTAATTGAGTCACTGATTGACCTGTTGGTAAACCATATTTAAGTTAGGTTTTGACCTAAGTATAACTTTCAAGAACTCATCTAATTCAAACTTGATTTCTGATGCAGCATTTTTCATAGTTTACCTATTGAAGACTGGAAGCTCATGACGTCAAATTGTCTTTGTTGAAGATAAATGTTCCTTAGCCCAAAACATAAACTTCATAGGTAATTTGATAAAAGCATCTATAATTTTAGAACTGAAGCTTCAATTATAATGAAAATTTCTTTTCATCACTGATTGAGTGAAGTTTTGGGCCGTTTTCTTTACTGATTGGGTCACAAATCGGGTTTACTTGACCTCAGATGAGAGCCCCAAACCAAGCCTACTGGTAAATCCTATCCCAATTAGACTCACTGATTTATGCAACGAATGAAGTGCCTTACTTAAAAGACAGAAGTGAAGTTGGTGGTATCACTTTTTCATACTTGTCATTATTATAAACAGGTTTTCGTTATTTAATCAAAATTTCTGTTGTTATGATTCTATGAATATGTTTAGATTAAATTAATATTGTTTGAAAAAAGAAGATGTAGCGGTTGTTAATTTTGATCGCCCAACTGCAGTTAGCGAAACTGGCGCATGGCCAAATTTTGTCCTAGTTTCCTTTTTAACTCGATTGTATCGGCGAAGTTTTTTTCTACTTATTTTAAAATAAATTGTAACGTAGTATGGTAATTACAAGCGATTACGAAGGGAACAGTGCCGGGCATTGATTTTAAAGCAGAAACTCGCCGCCTAAACGGCTAATTACCAGAGCCATAAACACGTGCGTTCGGAACTGAAAATTCATTTCGCTGACGAGTAAGTAAGCAAGCAAGCACGCAGCGTCGCCTTTTTTAAATATTTACTCTCCAGAAAGAGAGGTAAAGAAATCTTATCTCTTGTTTGAAGAAGAAGAAGAGCGACGTCGCGCCAGAAAGAGACGGAACCGTCGATTCTTTGTGGTGTTAACAAAATGAAGCCCGCAGTCGGCCATTTTTAATGATCGATGCTCAGCGACCGTGACAAGGGATCCGAAATGATTAGTATGTGTTACCCACCCCGGTGGGACTCCTGCCGTTCGTCGCAGGCGAGTTTCACTTCTATGGCCTCTGTTTTTTCAAGTCACGTCGCCCCCGGCGTGCTTATTTTTCAGTTCGGAATGCAATTTGAGATGTTTTTGTGAAAGGAGGTCTTTGGGGCCATATGTCATTCGGAATTGTTTAGTCATGATGGGCCGTCTAGGGTCTCTTATTGTGTAGGTTATGGTGCGATTTGCAAAATTGGTTATGCCGAAGGACTTCAATAACGACCTCGACTGCACATCATTATGGAAAGCTCTCTCTTCTGTTCAGATGTACTGAGAGGGTGGATTTTATTTCCCCTTTTTTCTTACTTTCGCACTCTGTACCAATTATATTACAACTTTCGAGAAGAAAAAAACTACGAAAACACACGCCCTTAAATTTTGGTAAACCTCGATGGTAACAGCACACATTTAAAGGCCCCAGCAAGAAAAATAATATATATTGTTAATATTCACCAAAATTTAATTAAAAAAAAGTTCATGTCAAGAATTCATTGAAAATTTTGTTGAACATTAGTAAATTCTTAAATGGTTTAACTTGTTTTTGAAGTAAACAACATATGTAGATGGATCAGAATCTGCGTAAAAGTTATAATCATAACGTGACCTATCCAAGTTCGAAAAGATTTGGAATGACTCAAAGTCTATAATTTTTCGGTAACTTGACCTCGTAACTTGGACTTTAAGGCTGCGTTGTATAAAACATTTAAGCCAGGATTAAATTTAATTCTAAATTAGAATATGCCACACCTTCTGACTCATAACATTCTAACTTAGGCTTAAATTTAATTCTGGCTTGAAACTTTCATGCAACGCAACCTAAGACTTACAGCAGTGACGAAGTATCAACGCGTGAAATCGTCTCTGATCAAGAAAAATATCATATTATCATTGACCTAAACATAAATTGCAAAGGCAATTGACGAGAAGGTTGAAAACCTCAGTTCTTTCTGCTGCTCTGTACTCGAGTAGTCAAACTCGTCTAAGAAGACAATACCAAGGAGAAATTTAGGTTTTAATTTACGTATCAAAATCACTTCTAGATCTTAAACTTGACATCCCATGCGTAGTTTTTTTACAAGCTTGGCCTCATGAATACCAGAGGCTCAAATGATCTTTATTCAAGAATAAATACACCTTTTCCAGACATAAAACTTCAAAGGTAATTTGATAAAAATAGATTTCCCTTCAGTGCACTGATTTCAAACTTATTGAAGGAGTGCTCGTAAGAAGGCAACGCCACTGAGAAAGTTAATCCTCCTCAGCTCAAGTTTCCAAGTCACTGCTGACTCGAATTTACCTTCTGATGCTACAAGCTTGGTGTTTTGAGAACTGGAAGCTCACGACCACTTCATTAATTCCGGCAAATTGATTTTGTTTAAGAAAAAGTACTATTTCATTGACCTAAATATTTATTGCAAGGAGATTTGTTAAAGGAGATTGTTAATCCCAAGTACTAAGCCGTTCTGAACTCAAACAATCAAGCAAGGGCAGTTAGGTCTTAACTTAAACTTAAGATTGATGTCACAGATGTGACATAACTCCCTCCCTTTCTTCTACAAGTCTAACGTCATGAGTTTTAGGACGACCAAATTTCATCATAAGGCCCCTTATCCAAATATAGGGTTCAAAAGCTTATTCAAAGCTTATTGAAGAAATACTGCTTAAGAAGATAGTTAGCTTAAGAATCGATGTCACAGATGTAACAGAACTTCCTCAATAACATCGTTTCTTCTGTAAACCTGACCTCATGAATTTAGGGCAATCAAATTTCAACTAATTGTTTTTGCTCAAGGTCCCAGATATAAATATAAGTTTCAAATTGGCTATGTTCAAGGTCCCTGATCCAAATATAAGGCTCAAAGTCATATTTGGACATATTGTCCTCAAAAACTTCATTGTCCGTCATCCAGAAATTGTTTTCGAGTAAGGAACATCCAAATCATTGAATTTGATTTGTTCAGTAAATATTGCGAGGTCACATTTAGACCTGATTTTCTCCATAATTTTGATCAATATATATCCAGATTTTTTTACAGTTTTCTTAAGAACCTTAAGCTCCTTCCGTGACCTTCAAATCGCGACGGATTATATTAAGTTCATTTAAGTTAAGAACTGGAGAAACTCTCAGATATCAAATTTTGATTATCAACTTTATATGTGAGTCAAGATTAGACTTGATTTTATCGAAAATTTTGATCGATATTTCAGATTCAAGAACCTCAATCTTCCGTGGCCTTGATATGAGTTTTTGACCATCAACTTTAGAAGTGAATCAAGTTACTTAAAAGATAAATCTTCGCCGTAATCTTAAAAGATAAACTTTCATCCATCCATATTGATTATGTGAAGGGTCTAAAAATTTTCTTACGTTCTCGTCTGCGTTTTTCGTATTTCATTTATTATTATTTCTGAACAGGTTCTGAAGAAGCTATAGATAGCGAAATGTTGACTCTTAAAGTAAGTCAGTAAAATCAAGTAAACAGGGAGATTCGTAAGAACTGATTGAGATCATCATCTTTACATTTCAATCGAAATTATTTAAGTCATTGGCGTTGATTTAAGTTTCATATTTTCATCAACATGATTGATTACGATTTTCGTAAGTTCTGAATTGCTTCGAAGATCTTTGAAGTCAAAAGAATCAAAAATACAAAGAGGTTAAATTGACATCATCAACTTCAGTCAAGGTCACGTAAGTGCTTTCATCGCGGACTTTAAGATCTAAGATTCTTATCTTATTCGTGGTTTTAAAAATTGCAAAGAACGCGAGGAAGTTCTCACAGGTATAAACCTTGATCATCGATTATACATTTATCAAAGGAAAGGTGTCCTTTTTCGGGATTAAAAGAGTCTCGCTTTTGTCCATTGCATAGATTAAGTTTTTTAGAATATAATATCGAAGGAATTTTACAACGATTCTATTTTTCGAGACTGTGTTTACTAAGGTCTTCACTATTGACTTTAACTATCATAAGTGCCCCTTCATTTAAAGTCAAAATTATCTTCATTTTTTTTAGAGTTTAGGATTTAATGACTTTAAGGACAGAAACACTAAAACAATTTCTGATGAAAATTAAAAAAAAAGATAAAGAATAAAGCAAGTAATCCTTGATATTTCTTTTTAAAGAATTCGATGCAAGTAGGCCACAATGATGAACATGGTAATTTAATTTAAAGTTTTTTAAACTGTCCAGGAGCAAAATGTTAAATTAAAATACATTTTTAAACATCATCATCAGTGAATCCGGAGCTGATTGGAGTTACTTAATTTAAATCAATGAACCTTGAATCTTACGTCAATTATTTTTAAATCATGGATCAAACGAGTTAGTCTTTTTGAAATTTCTATTCTAATCTAGAAAAACATGAAACCGCAATTCGTTGTTACATATTTTGAAAATTTAAAAATGCCTCTTTATTACGAAATAAAACGTACATCAACAGAGAATCCGTTTTACATCGATGGGAAAAAAAGAGCACAACTTTGATCGACTTACGAAAATAAACTCCGAAGTCATTAATTTAATTTTAATTTTCCACTTTCATGACTCGCTATTTTTATTGTTCCACGCACGTGATTCTCTCTTCTTCTCGTATACACGAAACGATTTGATTATTTTTCGTCCTCAGTTTTTTTGCTGGAGTTAAATTTTTCGAGAGCGTTTGGTTGAAACGCAGGGCGAAGTGAGGGACGGAGAACAAAACCGCCTTGTGCGACTGTACCAGGTGCATGCATAGCTGGCATATTTCCGAAAGAAAGGGTTCTATTTGGCACGGATTTGGGATTAGAACTGTTTACGAATCGGCCGTTCCCAAATAAATATCGGCGTTCCGAAGTTTCGAGGTCTTTGTGCGCGGTTGGGAAAATGATAACAATAATAACAATAACAGCGACTCGCAGGCTGGATTGTCTTTTCAGGAAATTCTAAAGTTAAATAAATGGCAAGTTTTAAAGCGTCTATCAATATTGTATTGCGTTGAGTATTTCACTTTTTAAAGTGTGTCTCATTTCATCTGACTTCACATGTTATCATTGATGTAGAAATGTTGCTACAATTTCAAGTTATAACTACATTAACTTAAAATGTTTATACGAAATTATTTAAACATTTTTCTGTTTTTTTTATTAATCCTCTTCCATACAATCGCAGCATAACACAAAAAGTGCAGTGCAAGGAACAACGTATTGAAGACGTTTCCATCAAAACAACAATGATGAACCTTCTTGTTGTCGAGCTGCATGCTTCTTAGAAAAAAGCTGCCAATTGTTGCCAAATCATGTTTCTTCAAGTGAAAATAAAATTACTGCGTGTTTCCGTTTAAAACATGTTTAATCAAAAGACAAAATTCGAGAAAATTTGATTATAAATCTAACTGCAAATTTTTGTTGCTTTGATTGGAGTCAGTCACCATTTCTGTTCTATTTTGAATAAACAAAATGGTAATCGGTAAAATTAATTAATTTGTAATAAGAGGTTTGAAAGTATTACTGAAGTGCCGAAATACTATTTACGAAGATGATTCTATCGTAGATCAAGTTGAAGGGAATTCAAAAGTAGTAGAATGTATATTTTTAAAAAGTCCAATAGGACATAAAATATAGAATACAAAGTTTAAGTGATTATTTTTTTTTAGAAATTTTAGGGTCTTACCCTTCTGTAAAAGTTATTGTAGTAAGTAAAGCATGGATTTAGTAATAAGAATGTGCCAATTTTTAGGCTTTATAGTTATTACTGTAAAGTATTTTTTAATCTTATTTAATTTGAGTTCATTATTTAGGTTCAAAACAACTGTACTAGACATGGCTCTATCTAAATCATTAATCATTCCTAGTACCTATTTATGAATTATTTAGATTGCTACGTTTTCGTGCCTCTATAGTTTCAGTAATGTTCCGAAATCAAATGATTATTGTTATTGTTAATGCGATTGTGATACCACTTAAATAACTGATCTTACTATGTTGGATGAAACCTGTTTTTTGAAAGCAATTTGCAAAAGAAGCAATAAGAAGCAAGACTCAATTGTTGACGAGACAATGAACGTAAGTCTGCGGTTAATGTATGCTTTAAGAGCGTTTGGAAAATAATAATTTCATTTTTGTTTCATTTAAGTGAGTTTGTACGATTAATTCCCCTACGTATTCCTAAAGTATTTTAAATTATGTAACAGTAGGTAGGCGCAAATCTACTAATTAAGTAAATTAACTAAAGTCTCTTTATTAAATCCATAATCTTCTTTAATTAAGTGTGTGTTGTCTTTTATTTCCTTAGTGAATCCGTTAAGGTACACGTTTAATCAACTACACTTTTATACAGAGCGTTCATGAATAATTGAAAGGGATTTGAATTTAGCGTATTATTAAGAAACAACTCTTATCTACGGTTTTTTCTCGGGGGTAGGTTAAAACATAGAGGTCACCAAATTTGAGTAATTATTTATGATTGTTTTTTTTAATATGCCTTAGTGAGAACGTCTCCATATTTGAGATTTACGAAACGCTGTTATAGAAAGTCTTAACGCAGCGTTACATACAAAGTTTATTTTTGTGTTAAATGCTGATCGATCGATTGATAAGATTGTCCTATTCTTAGGAAAACCGAATAAATATTGTAATGTATTACTAATAAAATATATTACATAATCTGAAGCCCTTTTCTACTTTTTGGTCACCAGGTCAAGTGCGAACGTTCTTAAATAACTTTTAATTTAATTTATTTTAGACACTTTTTGGTAAAGGATAGGATATTTATGTAAAACATTGTAATTTCTGGAATTAAAACTGACGTTTTCATTGACAGTGATGACCAAAATATACGGCTCGCGACTGTACTTTTGGGAAATATAATTTATTTATACAACGCTGCCTTTCTACCGAGAGTAATAAAAACTACGATATTGTAACTTTTGAAACTTTGTTTGTGAATTTGACAGGTTTAGTGTGTACGATTTTTTTTTTTGCAAGCCAGTGTATGTCAAGATATTTTGTATTGTCCTTGCACGTTGAAATTTTTGACCATTTGAGTGTTTTCTTTTGTAGTTGGTAAATATAACGTCGAGGCTAGATTGATGTTTGGTTTTATCGTGTAAAGTTTTAATCAATATTACATACCATATACAATAACATAGTAATACTGCAGTTTCATTTGTGAAGCTGTGCATTTGTCACATTGTCTAAGTGTCCTTAGTATATAACATAGGCCCCAGAACACTACCTTGACATACTTCGCATAATAAATATACTCATTTCCCTGCCCTTTGTAAAACTATTCTCAGTTTTAATTGCTTACAACTTCTCTTAAAAAAGTAACCAGGTATGTATTTGTTTGTTATAATGTTTAGATGATAATGATATCGAATAGGCGTCTGCACATATTTACGTTCTTTCTGTTTGGTAATATTTCCTATCTGTACAAACTATGCCCTTCAGATAGCTCCACGACAAATCAAGGTAATTTAAATTAGGTAATCATACCAAATTAACAAAAACGTTATGCATTTACCTACAAAGAAATCAATCCGCTTCACATTTTTGACTTTGACTATTTTTTGTGAAACAAGATATAAAAAACGAGCGACGTTGTTTGAAAGATCATTCAATAACCTTTAACATGAAGCCAAATTTGTTAAGGTTTCTTTCGTTTTCTAAAGCGGATAGGAAAAAAAAACAGTCGATTTCTGGGCACGTAAAGCTGCATCCACACATGTGTCGTATCCACGCACTCGATCGTGATCGTGTATCATGATCAACCAAGTGTGGACGTGTTGCCGAGACGTATCCGCGTATCGTGTCTTTGTATAATTTGAAACACTAGGGATTCGGTTTTGCGCCGAAACATCAATCCTAGGAGACACGTTACGGTTACAGACGTGGACGAATTTCCAAATTACCATGATCTTATGCGGTGTGCAATGTAATGTGGCTGCGACTGCTCAAGTCAGTTACTTATGTCGATATTTAGTCACGTACAGTCGTGAAGCTTATGTTCAGAGGTTTCATAGAGTGACCAAAAGTTATTTGTATCATTAGGCCACAAACTGTCATTTTGCAAGTGAGAGCACTTGCAAAGCAGTTTCGGGCCGACAATTTTAAATTGTCTCAAAAGTTGAAAAAAATTCAAATTGTTTGTGTTAGGAAAATTACCTAGATTCAGGTTGGCAACGCGATGTCCAACGCGATGATTTCGGACTTGAAATTAAAAATCAAGTTACTTACAGTTTTTACTTTTTTGACATTTAATAAAGTCATGCTCACGTTTGATAAAACAAGCTGGAAGGGTATAATATATATATAAATGTTCAGCTAAACTTAACTCCAAATTAAAAAAAAATTCAATATCAAACCCCTTGTTATTTATGAAATGTTAACCACAGATGTCAACGAGTAATCAATATTGCCAACATTTGGTAATCTTTTTGATGGCCTAGTACATCAATAGGGCTATTTCCGGACGATTTTGACCAAAGTGTGCAACATCAACATTTCTGTGCAGAGGACCAAAAATTTATTTAATTGCGTAATGTAAAAAAAATGTAGGTAGCAGCAGTTAACTTCACAGTGACAGACTTGTAAGTCGAACAGACGATAAAGTTGTATCAAATGGAAAAGCAGTTGCATGGACGGATACAAGAAGCGGATACGAGTGTGTGTGTGTGTATCATATCCGATCTTCTGAATATGATCGGATACGATACATGTATGGACGCAGCTTAAGTGTATATCATATGTTTCGTTTTGACATAGCGTGACTTTAGCGAGCAAGCAAACCCTCGCGCTTAAAATACTTTCTTTTTATAACACACAAAGACCGCGTGGAAAATGCAAATCACGCTCTGGTAGACCCTTAGATCATGCAGTACTAGATTAAGTATGCTTGGAATTTGTTTACAACTAACAGGTTGGGGTAAGGGAATGTAAGCAAAAGTCGTTCTAAGAGGATTCCGCAGAATCCGTGATTTTCTTTGGTTAGTTTGCCATTACCCACTAATAAGTGACTTTTCGATTTACTTTGACAATGGTGGCAATTGTTAACGGTGTTTAAAATTCATTTTTATCTCTATGCCGGTCGTAAAGATTTGAGTTAAGAAAATATAAAAAATAAAAGACATGACATAACAGAAACCGCAAGTTGTTTCACGAAAGTTAGAAGGAGATAACTAGATAAAAGTTCTTTGACTTATCGATCGATTTTCTTTTACGAAATTCCTAAATTGATGTTAATTTCGTAAAAATACAAAATTTGTCATAGTGTTGTATTAAAGCAATATTTTAAGTTTTTATAGGTTGAATATTTCCTTCATAAAAAGTTGTTACTTTGGAAGATAGAACTACAATTGAAAGCGTTCATTTTAGTTAAAATTTGTCCTTAATGGCACTCCGCCATTGTCAAGGTTCTTTTGTAAACAGTGAGATTCTTACTTTTCCACCTTTGACGTTGGTATGATTTTGTTCCACACTTCGAGTGACATACTCAGTACAATTGTTTATGGTCTAAGGGTAGATCATCCACTTCATCCGATGAGCAACACATCGCTCAAGTCAGATTCGGTACTCAATGATAGTTGTTTGACAATTAGGGACATGACTGAACATATTCTGGTATCATTTGGGTCTTGTCGTAGAATACGTCCCGATTTGTTTGATTTAGCTTATGGACTTTACACCACGGTAATGCACCTGCATACAATTCGTAATTTTGGTCAAGAATTAATAAATACGGTTCCACAATCTACGTGTTCACCTGACATGTTTCCTGGACTTCGTTTGTTAAATGAATACCACGAATCAATCTAATCTGTAGCGTTTTGTTGAACCATTCCAGATATTTAGATTAGCACTGCAGACCTAGAAGAACCATGGGCTTAGACTTCCTGTTCTATCTCGTTAATCGCTTTTCCCTTCCAGTTAGCAACATCACTCTACTTTAAGTCTTCTTTTCAATTTGTCTTAGGTCTTCTTCTCTTTCTTTTCGCTCTTATGGTACTTTCCAATACTTTCTTCGATACTCTTAATATGCAGAACTAAACCATCTCAATCCTTGTCCATTTATCACTCCAACGATGCTGTTGTGATAAAATAACGAATAAATTCGATATTTTTAAGACGACCAACTTTTTCAACAGCTCTTCGGATTCGTCAATTTATTTTATTTGTTGTCTTCTTCGGGAAATATTTTTTATACTACACCGATATCTCCAAAGCGATGGGCAAGTGTTAGCTTGCATTTTCAAATGGAACCCCTACAACGTTTTTATATATTTCGGGTCTGCTCAAGATTTTACAAAATTTTCATACAAATTTGATATTTGACGTATACTGTTTTCGAAATTTGACGCTTGAAACTTGATAAACTGTAAAATGAAGAAGTATTAACTCGAAATGAAATTACGAAGCAGAGTCAAATGAAAACCTTAAATACGTTGCTAAACAAAGCAATGTCAGCAACAAGTATTACATTTTTCACCGTAGTCCCCCTTACGTGCTATGCATCTCCTCCGCCGTTTTGGAAATGCTTGGATACCCGAAGAAAAAAATTCCTCTGGTCGTATCCACCAATTCATCATTACTCTAAAATTTCTTCCCACCTAATGCCTTTTTAAGAGGACCAAAGACATGATAATCGCTTGGGACGAGGTCAGGGGAATCAGGAGGATGTTCTTTCACTAAGGTTTCAACTATCACAACACGATATGCTTGACCAGGTCGGTGAGAATCAGCTACGGAAATCACCCCGTTTTTGAATTCGTTGTTCCATTCATACACTTGCTGGAGTGACAAGCATGAATTTCCATATTGCAACTTCATTCTACGATGAATATCAACGGATTTCACTCCTTCACTGTGCAAGAAACGAATAACAGAATGCTGTTCCTCCCTAGTGGAGTTGCCATTTTTAAACTGTCACTGTGTCAATTGTTCCTACGATATGTCATTATCAAGGCATTCTACATTTTAAAAATAACTTTTCTGACAATTTGTAAGAAAAGGTTCGGTTCGGTGCATTTTCTAGGGCACTTTTAAGGTTTTCATTTGACTCTGCCTCGTATCTCTACTTTTCCTTCTTAGTTTCTCATAACAATTCCTTTAAATAATAGTTAATTTATTATTTATGAAAGTATGAAACAAAGAAAATCAACTGTGGGGTTTTATTATCGAACAACTCGCGAACTTCATTTATATGTGTTCTTGTCTTATCCCCACATCTGACCCCTATTAGACTATCTATGTATATTCTCGGCTTCTTGGTTAAACGCTTAATAAAAATTTTAATTGAAACATCTATGCTGGGTTTCATAAAAATCAATTAAATCATTCGTATACCTTCAGCATGTGTAACCGTAGCAACGTTTACTTTTAACGGACGATTAAATTTAATTGACTTTTATGAAATGCACCATTAGAATTTTAAAACTAATGACATTTTAATTTATTTCTTGACAATACTACAATTGATTTCTTAAATATTTTTCACAGCCTACCAAATTGGAAAATTAACAGCTTTCAAGCGTCAATATCAGTATTTTGTTCTTCTGTTCTTGAGTACGACTTTCGCTTATCAATTTTATAATAGACTTGCAAATTTTCAGTTTGAGATTTTTAGAGAGCTTTTACTTTCTTTAAATCGTGGACACATCGATTACCATTATTATTAGTGTTTTTGAACCTGCTTTGTGATCTCTAGTTTTCTGTGTACTTCTGTGCCCAAATACGTCAAATAATGTACTTTTTCAAACTTATAATGTTATTCCTTGACTTGTGATTAATCCTAATTCACTTTGTGTACCGAATTCCATGCCTATCCAGGATAAAATTTATTTTCACTTGTGATGAAGCTCTGAAACGTTGAAGTCAACTAAGATACCTATGTAGATAGGCTACAGGCTATTTTCTTTATTTTTTATTTAAGTTTTAATACTGGTTATTTACTTTTGTCTCGCCTAGTTTCATATCATACTTATTTTTTGTTGCTTTAGTTCTAATATGAACTTAGAAAATCATACTTGAGATAAATTTTCTCAACGCAAAACTAACGGCTATTGTATAACTTATTTTATCAAATAAAATTATAAAAAATGTAAAATTTACTTAAAAAATGAATAGTAAGAAAATCATTATTGGTTTTTAAGGAAATTTTACAATTTTATTTTTATAGTATCTATAAAAGAGTTGCTAATATGTTGGTATTTTCTCTATCTAGACATTGATGATTTAAGAAGTAATCAAAGCCATAAAATTATTTCTTAAAGACATAGATTTATACGAAGCAGTAACTGATGACTCATAAACTTACTAAATGAGCCTTTTGTTGTTGTAACGTCTACAGGGAGAAATGATACGTTCATCTAATCATTACTGGAACTTGAAGTCTTCCTCTATTTTCTTGTTCAACTTCCCCTTCTCGTGTGCCCTTCCTAAACGCATAAAGTCTCCTCTTATTTCTGAATTTCTTTAACACAAAACCCAGACGTCTACCTAACTGATAGTGATAACTCATACACTGCCAAGACAAAACCCGAATTCTTCCGCTTTTTCTAACCACGCAGGGGGGAAATGACATGTTCATCATCGAAACTGACGTCTTCCTTTTTCACGCATCAAGCATCCGCTTTTCGTCTCTTGTCTCGTTCATATCGTTGATTGTTCTATCTTGGTTCTAACGTCTAACTTGTTTACTATGCGACGTCTTTCTTTTTCACGTTCAGCGTCCCGCTTTTCGTCTCTTTTTTTTCTTTCATATCGTTGATTGTCCGTGGTTCTATCGTCGGTGTCGCTTGCTTACCAGGAGAGTAAACGAATGCATAACATACAACTCTGGCTTGGAAAGTGCGACAGCGCAGCTAAAAATTAAAGGGCGGCCCCGTCTGAAACGAACGGTTCCGGAGACCGTCGGGCCCGAACGTAAATGGGTCAGTGGCCCCGATCAGCTGATCGATTATACTAGCTGAACGGAAATGTTTACACGACCCGTCTACGATGCGATCGTCGCCGTTTGTTTCGAAGCCTATGTCCACCAAGTTTCAAAAAGTTTAGCTCCTATGGAAATATTTCAGAAAATTATTCCCTAGTCTGATGCTTTAGCTCCTAATTCCTCGGAAATTTTCTAAATTAATAACCTGAAGAAAATCTTATGAGAAAAAACGACTTCTTAATTGTTGCAAGTTGTAACGCTCTGCTTATGTACTCCTGTTGCTATTTTTCATAGATTTTGACCAAAAAAGAATGATACAATATAAATAAATATAAATTCTTTTGTAGCAATATTCTACTTCTATTCCAAGTTGATAATTTTACAGATATTTTGAGAAAGAAGCGAATGTCCACAATATAATAAGCCCTACTTGTTCGTTATTTTCTTTTTATCGCTCGATATTTTAATTAAATTCTTTTGCAATTTCATGTAAATTAATGGCAACTCTCGTTTTTTCTTCTAAACTTCGTTTTATGTTTTTCTAATTGGTCTTGTTACTACTTCTGCCAAAAATCGAATGAATTAATTTTTTTAGGTGCATTTCTGATTTTGATTCCACGGTGTTTTGGTTCAATCTAGTTGTATCAGAATATTCAAATTATTTTTTATTTAATAACCGAAAAGCATTTTTTCTCCTTGTTGTCCTGTTTCCAGTATATTTTATCTATTGCAATATTTTGGGCAAAAAAAATCTTATGCTCTTGTCATACCTTCAAAATCGATCGTCCGTGTAGACAAGGCAAAAAGCAAGCAGAAGAAATTCAGAAATCTTTCTTTAATTTTTTCACTTTCTTTTAGCCCTTGGAATTTTTTTAACAAAAAAATCCTTTTGGATATACCTTATCTTTCGTTCTGTTGCTTTTGATTTGGCTTTTTTCCGGTTTACGCGTTTCTTTGCAGAATTTTTTTTTATAAATCTTAAGTAATTTTGAGATAACCAATTTTTCCTGCGTCATCATCATGCTGCTGGATTTTAGAAGATTAAGAACTTGTATTACAAATCAACTGGATTTTACGAAAAGACCAAAAGACAATTTGAAAACGAACAGTTAAGTACTCAGCTTTTTCTCTTTTAATAATTTGGAGACAATTATGCATTATGCATTACCGTTGTAATCTTTACTTTTCTTTACGACCTACACAAATTAGATTTGTATATTTCTTCTTCGTTTTCTTTCTTATATCTATTTTTTCTTTGTTTATCCTTAAACATTTCTTTGACATATTTCTGGCAAGCAAGATTTTCTTCTTTGCAACCTCTTTTATATTTGCAACCTCTTTTATATTTGCAACCTCTCCTCATTTTCGAAATTCCTTGTTTCTGTAGACACTAGAACTTTTTCACTCGGACTTAATGACGTAATAACTCACTTTAAAAAAATCGTAAAGGTTCCTCTGCTGATTAAGTGATTTTTTGGACGTCTTTTTCTTGATTTCTTTAAGAAATAATAAATTGGAATGCTCAAGTTGTTTGAATTTTTCAAGCGCACGGCTCTCACATTTCTTTACCATCAGGAAAGTTCTTCCAAAACAGAAAGATTTTATTCATGTTTTGCTTTCAGCTCAGTATGAGTAGCCAACGCAATAAAGTTGTTTCCTTTGCATGAATGAACATCAAAGTTTTACTCGGCACAATGCAATGAAAAAAGTTTTATACAATTTTTGGAAGTACATCAGAGTACCTATGTATTGTGTCATTACAAAAATGTTAAGAAATGAGGAGTCTCAGATTCTTTATACACTTCTGGACAAAATTAAGGGACCACCACTAAAATTCAAAATAAATTTAAAACAAGATAACGAAATTTAATGAAACGAATAATATATAAATCTAAGAGTTTCCTTACAGTTTAGTTGATTTAAGGGCTATTAAATTTAACAAACTTTAAAATACTTTAAATCTTTAAAATACCATTGGTTTTCTCATGAACTTATATCCTAATTTGTAACAAGTTAACAAAATTAAAATTATTAATAGCGTGTATGCCCTCCTCTTGCAACAACACACGCTGCTAATCTTCTTGGCATGCTTGAGATTAAGTTTCGTATACTTTCTTGAGGTGTCTGTTCCCATTCCTGAACAAGCATGTTAGAGAGCTCATCAAGTGTTACTGTTACTGGTTAATTTTGTTACCCAACTAATCCCAGAGATCCTCAATAGGATTGGCAGGCCACTCCAAACTTTGGATATTTGCATCTCTCAACGTAGCTGTGAGAATGTTAGCTGTCTGAGGTTTGGCATTGTCTTGCATAAAAATGAATCCATTGCCGAAATTTTCGGCAAATGGTTGAACATGAGGTACAATAATCTCGTTTTTATATCTTCTTGCTGTTAGCGACCCATTTCGTATCAAAACCAATTCTATAAGACCATTAAATTGTCTGTCACCCCAAACCATTACAGACCCCCACCAAATTTGTCAAATTCTCGAATGGTACATGGTGCAAATCGCTCGCCTGGTCTTCGTATGACAAGAGCATGGCGATCATTCCTGCTTAGAAGGAATCTGGACTCGTCCGAAAACAAAATGGAGTTCCACTGCCCCTTGTCCCAACCTTGATGATTTTGACAAAAGTTTAAGCGATTTCTTTTGTGCGTAGCTATGAGAGTTGGACCAGTTGCTGGTTTTCTAGCAAACAAATTGACTTCTTTTAGTCTTCTTCTTACTGTTTTGGTAGAAATTTCTTTTCCAGTGGCTAATCGAAGATCTTTTTTTAATTCACGAGATGTTACAAACCGCTTTCTTAAAGTCTGAAGTTCGATAAAGCGGTCTTCTCTGCGTGTTGTTTTTTTTTAGCACCTTGTCCTCGTCTTTTTTTGAAACTTACAGTGTTTTTGAACCGTGCTGCGGCCCTCTATCCACAGATTTGTTGGTATTTAGACTTCCAGCAACTTTTCTCTGTGAATATCCTTCACGAAGAAGAATAATCATTTGGAATACTTCTTCTGGTCTACAATGGCGTCTAGACATATTTAATTAACGTAATGGAAACAAATTCACTAATTTTCGAAACAAAAAGCACGCTTTATTAATTAAATGTCTTAAAAAGGTGTCAACAATTAGGCCTTTTTGTTGACTTTTTGTTTCCTGGCAGAGAATGTCTTGCTATTGTTGATTGTTTCATGGCACACTATTTGAATTGTGTTTAATAAACGTCAATTTATGACATGTGAAAAGTCTATTAAAAAAAACTTGTAAATTGGAAAAGTTATTTCAAGTTTATTTGGTGGTCCCGTAATTTTGTCCAGAAGTGTATTTGATCGAGTTTTGCAAAAGGTTAAGGTTGTTGATTTGATAACCTAAAAAATATCATTTTTCTGAAAACGGTTTGATTGGTATGTCGTCGAGTTCCAAAATAAATCTTTCTCTTTGGTGTTTCGGCGAAATGTTTTAAGGAGGGGATTATAATAGTTGTCGGATTACTTCCATAAAAGTATCCTCCAAAATTCCTCCTTAAAGGAAAAATATTAGTAAGCGAAGCTGAAACAGGTTGAAACCCCCTTTCCCTTGCCCTGTAACGTAATCCGTAAAGCATTATTTACAACAAGTAATTACTTGAAGCCATTAAAATTTTATTTATAAATAACAAAAAAAATTAGGAAAATCCAGGCAAGCCTGTTAACCTCTAGTAATAGTTTAAAAAAACTTGACGATGTTTTTGCAAATATAGAAGCTTTCCTTCATTACACTTTCTCAAAGCGTAAAAATTGTCTTAATGCAGTGCTTTAATTCAGTTGTTTTGTTTGTAATTATTTATCTAATTAACAGAAGAGAAGAAAGGATTCAAAATTACAACAATTATTGCAAGTTTTTCAGAAATTTACTGTCTGTGTAAATAGGGAAAGTATAAAATTAAAAATGATAGTAAATAATGGAATAATAGCAAGTAGAACCTGTCAAGTTCACATTCCTCTTTTAGTTTTGCAAACAAATCTCCTTTTCCCGTATTCCTTGAAATAAACACTCGGTGCTGAACTCTAATTGGCAAGGCAGAACACGTAACGCGCAAATCCTTGCTCGCAAGCCACACACATTCATAAATAATAATATTTGCAATTCGTTTCAGGGCACTTTTGAATGTTACACCTGTGATTTATGTGTTAATAATAATTGCAAGGCTTTTCTAGAGTTCCATTAATTAAAAAACTGAAAGTTAATCGAGAAATTCTAAACGGGAACGCAAAAAGCTTTTTGCTTAAGATTAATTTTATCATTTATATTTTTAGTAATCGTGTTACTTTACCGATGAAATGTCCAATTTCGATTTCAACATTCAATTTATTTCATATGTTTTAGAATCATACAATTCTCAAAAATCAACTGAGCAACGAACATAAGAAAAAGGGGCGACAACAGCAGCAGAGAAGATCTGAGGAAGTTTCTTGCAAAAATTGATGACATCTGGTAAGCAAGCACTAAATACATCATTCAGCACCAACCCCGAAAGATAATTGCAATAATAAAATGAAATGAAAAATTCTGCAGATAGAATATTAAAATAAAGCAGGCGAGTTAATTTATATTATAACTAAGCATCTTTTAGAAAATAAAAAGCGTGATTATAGAACTCCCAGGTGCATAAAGTTGGGATAAACGTAAACTGAAACGTAATGAACTTCACCGATCAAGGATTTGTGGGTTGCAATTTCACACTACTTTTTTGGGGGGCATGGGCGTTATTATAAAGTAGAGCGAAAAGGACGAATGCGTGTACTACTGCATTAACATTTTCATAAAAATTCTGCTTCGCCGATCATTAATCAGGACGAAGGAGAAACGCCCGGAGCAAATCGCGCGAGAAAAAATACGAGAGAACGCGGCGAGATAAAAAAAGGCACATTAACATTAGTCATTACCGTCCCCGTGGAAAATTTCCAGAAAGTAACGAACCGGGGAAAAGAAACGTAGGAGCGTACTGTGACGAAGTGCATTAATTGGATAAAAATCTAAAATTCTCTACTGTACTGTACGTGTATAAGCTCATGAATTATTTTATTATTAAATTAATCGAAAGCGTACAAATTACATCAATACATAAAAGGTACGATAATAGTTTATTTATTAACGTTCAGGAATTTTAAAATTTAGTGCAAATTATTGTGAACTATTTTAGAAAACAGTTTTGAATGATTTTATTTATTTTAGGTTGATAAATCACGAACGTATGTGTACACTATTACTCTTAAGTATTGACCCCCCTTAATTTTGATTCATAATTTGGACAAGTATCTTTTTTTTCCTGGAATGAAAACAATCATATATTAAACATGACCTGACAACGACCTGCTGGGTGGCGAGCTTAAAAAAATAAGAAGATTCATTATTCACTTACAGATGGCTCTGTATATGTTTGGCGGTATTTCTGATAGGGATTTCTCGTTTAAAAGTTGTTAAAAGTTAAGGTGATTTGTATTGATGATACAAAAATTTGATTATTTTGCCCTTAAAGTGTACAGTGTTCTGGAGAATGCAGATTTTTTTTTAGGTGTTTTACTTTCCTATCAAAGAATCTTTTACATTTTCTTTAGTGTTTTTTACGATACGATAGATAAATACTTAGGAACGATGTTACTTTCTATCATGAGGGTAAATTGATAGCTTATGAATTCAGTCGTTTAATTAATTTAAAAGCGCTTTAATGCCAACAATCGCTTAGCACAATAAGAACACAAGAATCGCTTTCGGAATAATAACAGAATCAACTAGCGCGACTATTCCCGCTAATGTAGTAGAGATCCTTTCCTTCTCGAATTTTCCAGTAAACATCTGGAACCACCTGCCCTTAAACTCGAAACTCGGTGGAATAATAGAGAAGATAGATGGCGTCACCAGGTTAAAATTGAATAGTCTGCGGCTCAGAAGTAACAACAATTAAAAAAAAAACTACTGCGAACTAATATTTAAATTTCAATAAGTGGAATAAAACAAAAGTCATTTTATGGGCCCTTTTAGCAACGCTGTTCAACACCTGTATGAGTGTGCGTGTTCATATTCGTTACAGCCACACAGCTTTAAATTAAATGTCACCAATCAAATGTTGTTACTGCGTTTGTAGTACTCTTACCCTAACATATCGGGACTTTATGTGAATTAAAATTTATTTACTCCTGTTTACGGGTATGTCATCGTACTGTCATATCATTATCACAAATAAGGATTATTTCAAGAACTGTTAATGATTTTGTGAAGTACCAAAAGAAGGTACTCACCTTTGACACCATAAACAATGAACTTCTATTAGTTCTATTGCATTATGTTGGCCTCTAAGAAAATGCAATTCGTTTCTTCCGATCACATCCTTATGATCGTGTTCAGAAAGTTATCAAACAAAGCAAAGAATCTCTCGAGGCGTACTGCAAGGATCTATTCTGGGATCCTTGCTCTACACTATTTATACTTGTAACATTTTCAGCTCCATATGTACGCCGAAGACGCTCAATTATCGTATTCATTCGTTTCAGTGAAAAATGAACTTAACTACTTTCATCTTAATGATGACAATGTTCAGATAGAATTTGTTAACGAAATTAGAATTTAGGTCTAATCTTCAATTCTCACTAACAATTTAAATCACATATATCCAAATGCGATCGTTCGGCAGGTGCAGGATTCAAACTCATCTTATGCTAACATATTTATCAAAGGAAGTTAACGCCATGCTATGTAATAGCTTAGTTCTCTTGCATCAACTTCTGTGATGTGGTGTATGGTCTTTGCATTGATATCTCTACTCAGAATAGAATACAAGGCATTCAGAATTCATGTCATATATTTTAAGACTCTCTAACTGGATTAATATAGCCGCATGTTGCCCTTTTCATAAAATCATAAGGTATAAGTGTCCTATTTATTTATTTCGCTCTGATGTTCATCATATTAATTTGAGATTTAGAGGTATGTTAACACCACGCTCTCATAGAACCTGCTTTTTCGAAAGGAGTTTCACTTATAATGCTGTGAAAATCCTCCACCTACAGATTTTTGTTTAGGATTTTATTATTACTTTTATAATAATTATTAACATTGTATATTGTGAAAATAAAGTTATTATTACATAATAAATTCTCATAACCTCATATACACTCAAACATAAGGTTAGTGCTCTTATTGTGGCTACCGTGGGGTATAGGATAAATAAAAAAAAACACTGAAGAAAGCCAAAACAATCCAGAAGACGTAGATGGTGGGTTAGGCACTTTATATCTCGAAGGAATAAAGATAGTAGGTAGGTCTATAGACATGTTCAAAATCGATTCGATTCATCATTTGCAAAGAATCAATTTTGAATTGAATCGATTCTTATGACTTCACGTAAAAGATTTTTACAAAATATAATATATAATTTTTATGAAAACTTGTAGATATACGTGATCGGTTTTACCGGTTTCACAAATTTAAAGAAGTACGCGCTTTCTGAATCGGTTTGATTTATAGTTGAATAGATTCTTTGCAAGCGATGCACCGAGAGAATCGAATCGATTCAGGAAACGTGTACTTATTTCAATTTGTGAAACCGTAAAAAACTAATCACGTATACTGGTTTTCTTAAAAATTATAGAAACTGTTAGATTTTATGGAAATGTTTTACGTGACGTCGTTTATATAAAAACGTCGGCTGTCACACTGTAAAAGTAGTTTTATAAAAACTTTTCTTTCAAATATTTTGTAGAATATTTACAGTAGCATGAGGGCTTTAGGTTTTATTCGAATATCAAAAAGAATTTGATATTAACCCAATGAACGAATTGTAAGTGGAATCACTCTACAATGCAGAGTTCCCACTTCTCTAATTGCATTGCAATGAGTAAGGAGCGGAGAATTTAGTCGCGTGGAATAAAGCAAGGTCGCCCAACTGATTATGAGCTTAACTAAATTAGGAGAAATATTATTCACACGTAAGTGATCGACCGTAGTTCTATGACTAACAATTGCAGTGGACCAATTTCATATTAATTATATTTTTGCATGTATACATTATTGCGGCCGAAAAAAAGGAAACACCAAGATAAATCCAATTTAGTTGAATTAACAAATTTTATTGGAATTATGTACTTTTTGCATATAGCACTTTACAATTTCGAAATAAACTCTTGTCCATGTGAAATTTACTCGTATTTGTTTGACTCGAAAAACAAAAGTTACAAAGAACAAAAATAGGTGTTTCCATTTTTTTCGGTCGCAATAGTACGTCATCTTTTAGTTATATAATGTGCCAATCGATTTTTATGACATAGTATGATAATGAGCAAGGCAAAGGAGGAAAGGCAAAGACTGCAATAGAGTGTATTGGCTCAGGTATTGGGTATCGCCACATCTGTCCGTCTTTCGACGTTTATTCCAATAAATTTCCTTTTCTAAATGGAGCACATAAATTTGTTTACACATTGTATGTACTGTTACAATGAATGCATGGTTAAGTAAAAGTAACGACAATTTCACGAAAAAACAAAAAAGTACATATTCGTACAGGAATTGAAATAGAGACGGGGAAAAAATATCAAAATACTACACACTAAACAAGGAAAGGGCAGAAAATAGGGAAGCAAACAAAATAGAAACTATACAAATCAATTTGCACCTATGGATGTGAATCTTGCGCGATGACATAACAAGAAAGAAGCAAAATTCAAGTGAGGGAAATGAAACACCCAAAAAGAAATGATCACTTAAGAGAAGGATTTCAAATCTGTAGAAAACTTTACTGAAGAAAGGTAAAAATCATAGTTGAAGACTTCTACATAAGTTGAAGGATAACGTTGCTCTTAAGTAAGAGATTGCACATACCCAAAAGGTTAGTAATTACGATGGCTCCCCATTTCAGTAGAAGGATGTGGGGAACCAAAACACTGCTGAAAAAGAAGAAAAAAAAAACTACTAGGATCTGGGATAGAGTAATTACTGAATTTCCTCTCTGAATTTTCCTCTCTGGGTCCTTCTCTCCTCATTTCTCAATATTATGTTGGCTTATCCAAATTTTCGTAGAATAAAGAAAAGGTAGTGCAGTTTGTAACTAGTTTGGAACCGTCAGAATCAGTCCCCCATCAAAGTAACGATCAATTCCGACAGTTACGTTAAATGTAAAACGTTCATTGTTGCATATAAACCAGTTGGAATTGGTCTGCGATTAGACCAAATCACAATGAACAGTAAGATCCGGAAAAATTGTGAAAGGATGACAAGGCAATATGACGTCTTTACACCAAGCGGATAAGAAAGGAATTCACTTTAGAAGAAGTGATTACTATATCCTCTTCAAACTTTTCTTATCTCTAAACCCCCATAAAATGACTCTGACTTTTCTTTGAGCAGGAAACGTCTATGGAAGGGCTGTTTCAACTCGAAAGAAAAGGTGGATGTACTATTTTCTTAATTCTCTTTTTGATACCCACTTATTTAGGTATTTTCTATGAAATTATTTGACACACTGTCATGTACATTTAATCAAGGCTACGTTAAATAAGATTTGAGTTGCAAAAAAAAAGGACAAGGCAAAATTTTTCCTTGAGCTTAACGCATGTCGGTGAGGCGTATTCTGGTTGGTTATTCATACTACCGGCTGAGGCTGCGACCTTTTTACTATTGTTATTTTCTCCTTCGCCATTCGCCTTATAAATTGAGAAAACGCAAAAAATTTGAATTTCAATTTGAATCATCGTCGACTGAATATCAAAATGTTTCTTGTCACTTATTGGTTGATCCATCTGTCGTTTTGATCATCATCGTCATCAGTTCGTTTTCAAACGTAAAAAGTGCTAACGATTCGCCAATTTAAACTTACATAAGTGATGGAAGTAGAGTGTACCGAACCCTACTTTGTCTTTGCCCGCCTTTGACATACATAAACGCATTTAATTTTACTGTTTAACATTAACGAAGGGAAAGGGCAAAGCAAAATGATAAACGGTAAAACTCGATGGCAGTCGTTTCACTTGTTGGTTTGAATTTTGTGTCTTGATTTCGACGGCGCCCACTGCAGTATCGATTCGGGTCAGTCGGCGATGTGAACCACACGGCCATTTTCCATTCAGACGGCCCTGCATCTCGCCGAAGGTGTGGGAGAGCGCGGGCCCCCGAAAAATGCACGGAGCGAGCACACGCCCATCGCGAAACTTCGGAAGTGGCAATCATCGAATTTTACTTCCAAATCAGGTTGACCTCGTTAACAAGACAGTAAAAGCTAAATACACACTTAAGGTTTGCCATAGATGAGCATACATGCTTGCACAGATGAATTACATTTAGCGTATATCAAAACCTACATGCAGATTGGTTCCTTAAAATATGAAAACAAGACGAAGTGGTTATACTTTTCACATACGTTTGCACATTCAAATGAAACAAACTTGTCACGGATGGTCTTGTATGCTCATGCAGAAAGATTACATTCATGTCCATGCATATGGCATGTGGTATAGATCATATGTATCTCTTCTTGTATTTCTATTTGTACTTATGTATTAGTTTGAAAATAAATTGTGCATGACTTTTGCACACATATACGTATGCACATAGTGTGAGTATAATGTTAAACAAATTTATGTGATATAACTGTTTGGTCAACAAAAAGGAGCAAATGTATTGGAGTGAACGTGGTAAAGACAAATATTGCAATAGTCAGCTGTGAGTATTTGTAACGCGTAAGCCGACCCCTTTCTATCCCAGTCTTTATCATTAATACACCCAATAAAACGTTTCCTTGCCCATTCTCAAATCACTTGACAGATCGTGTATAAAAAATACTTCAATTTACGATCATGTAACCTATCTTCACTTACGCTTACTGGAGGATTGGAATTGATAAGCAACTAGAAAAGCGATTATGCCTTAAAAAATTCAAATATGGTTTCCCTTACTCCATAAGTATGCGGCTTCGAAACGAGACGCCCATGGAATCCTTCCTTTCATGCAGTGACAAAAACTGAATAAACTTGACCCACTATCTGATTTAAATAAACGGATTTGATGGTTTATAAATTCCTTCTAAAATGTACACTGAGAATAAAAACTAACGTGCCTTCTATAAATTTTAAATTTTGGCCTAATCCCATAGACCGCTACAATATGTAGAGGGCAAGCAGGGAAACAAATGTAAAATAAAAACATGAAATAAAATACTTGACCTTTTAGATTTTTATTATGAGACATTATTTTTAACGCTCAGTGTACCTTGTGCTTGAATTTGTAAGATATATAGTGCTCCTTGAACCCCTTCAAACTTGCCACTTAAAAAAATTACATTAAAATAGGATATATAATGTTCGAAGTAGTCAAATTGGCGATAAGCGGGAATTATTGACCGCCATCTATAAACAGTAACTGGTTAAATTTAAATATTAAAATTTTTAACAATAAAATTTGAAAGTCGAGATTCATTTACATATATAACACAAACTAAACACATTTTTTCTTCTCTCTCTTATTTCCTGTAGGGTTTCATATTTTTTTCATTTAATTAAATTGTTTAGGCTCCATTTATAAATAATTTTGAAGATATATTGTTTTTGAAATGTAGTTAAAATGTAATTAAATTGAAACGAAATGCGTCATTTTTTATCGCTCTAGATTTTTTTTCTTTGTTCATACTACCTATATTCATAATTTTTCTTTTGGATTGGAAGAGCGCAATACTCACTACATTTAGTTTTGTTCTTTTTAGTTTGTTTGTTCTTGGGGCCCAAAATGCCTTTATTTCTTGAAACGGTTTTCGTTTTCTTCTTTCGTAACTAATTTAATTCAGTTTTATAGAAGTTTTCTTCGATTCCAAATTAAATTTTCGTCATGTTATGTCTGTTCCTACTTTATCATTTTTTTGATTTTTTTTACTTAGTAACAACTTTCCCTTCATCATAACTTCATAATTCAGTTATTAAAGAAGCCTTCATTAGTTTAATCACCAAATCTATTTAGTTTCATATTATGTTATTCTTCTTTATTTGTTTCTTCGGATTCTAGAAATAGAATGATTGTATGCCTTTCTGTTTATTTATTTTGTTTTTTTTTATATATAATTTCCAAAAAAATCTGCTTTCTTCTTTTTTTTTGTCTTGTAATTTCTCTGAGTTTTGAAAAAGTTCTTCCTCAATTTAATTGAAAAAAAGTCATGGTTTGTCTGCCCTTTATTTTTTTTATTCTTCTTTGGATATTTCTCTCCGATTAGAGAAGCAGAATGCCACTAGGTATGTGTTTTTTCGTTTGCTAGTATTGTTTCTTCTTCTCTAATTCCGTTTCTTTAAAACAAATCTTCAATTCACTTAATTATTCTTTTTGTCTTGCTTTTGTTTATTCTTCTCAATTCTCTTTTAGGTTCCTTTTTTGGATTGAAGAAATAGATACATTTATTTTGTTTTTTTGTTTTGTTTTCTAGAAATATTTCTACTTTTTTCTTCATTTTTCTCTTGTACTTCTTTAATTTTTCTTCCATTTACTTAAGAAACAAAAACATTTCTTCTTTTTTATCTTTTTCTCATAACTTGACCAATTCAGTTACTTTAAACAATATATTCAATTTAGTTAATTATTTTTCATGTTTTGCTTGTTCTTTATTCTTCTCGATTCTGTTTTACATTCTTTTTTTGAATAAAAGTTGTTGGCTGGGAGAATTATGTCGAATTATGACGTGAAACGTTTACTGTTGAATCAATTTAATAAAGGCTGTTGATTGATGAAAACAATTTTTTTTTAAATTGGAGAAATATATTTGTTAATTTTTTTCTATTATGTGCTTGCTAAGAAGATTTCTTTTTCTTTCTTTATTTTTTCTTGTAACTTATTTAATTTACTTTTTAAAGAATTTTTCTATAAGATACTCACGTTTTGGCTGTTTTTTACTCTTTAGTTTTTTTTTAATGGAGTAATATAATGCCACTTTGTCTTTTTGTTGCTTCTAATGGAATTTTATTGTATCGATTATCTTTTTTTTCTGATTTTATTTTTATTTCCCACAGCAACTTAAGTTAGGGTATCCTTCATTTTAGTTAAAAATCAAGATTTTCTTAGTGTTTTGTCTGGTTTTATTGTTCTTTGGTTTTTTTTGTTTTTTTTTTTTAATTGGATTGATTAAGATTTCTTGTTAAGCACTTTCCAAAGATGGAATCGCATTCAATCAATTATCGCTCTGCGTTTGCATTTTTCTTTTTTTTTTCGTTTTCCTTTCGTACTTACTTTCATTCAGAATTTAAAGTTTGAAATTTTTTTTTTCAGTTTAGGCAGGAAAATCCACATCTGCAAATATAAGCAAAACAGGACTTCTTCGATCAACAGTTGTTTTTTCTGGGTGGTTTCGTTACAATTGTAAGCAATCGTTCTTTCTTCGCCTTTGCAACTTTTAGTTTCTTTTTGAAGAAATTAGCATTTTAAAAGATTAAATTTTTTTTATAATTTTGAAATCTAAGTTAATTGATCTTCATCAATATAGTACGTATGATTAAAATTAAAATGAAAATCACTCTTCTTTTGTTTTATCTTCTTTCTTCTTTTAAATTAAAATACTTAGTTCTTCAACCTATACTTTAGGTAAATTCCAATTCTCAAACCAGTGAAAATAAAAAAAAATTGAAAGCCGTATCCTCAATGATTTCATATACAATGGAACTAGCCGCAAACTCGCAATGTTTGGATGAAAAAAATTTCCGCGTCCTTGCGGAGCTAAGTTAATATTTAGCGTTTCTTCTTAAATGATAGTTCTTGATCAGACATTTCCATTGAGAAAATCCTTTTCACTTGTCCCATATTTCGCATTTTTAATCCCATTTACGTTCAAAGCATATTATATAACTTGTATTTGTAAGGTGAATATTTTCAGCCCGGCTAGTACCTCGTAGATTGTCCTTCAACTTGAAATGTGAGAGAGCCTTCCTTCCCCCCTGCCGGCCGGCTCCCTTAATAAAGGCTGGCCCAAAGTACCGGGTCTGGTATGGATTTTACAGATGCTCAGCTGTTCTGTTCTCTCCCTTCCCCGCGTCCTCCTCGTCGTGTCGGCACAAAGCTCTTATCCTCGCCGGCATCACCCTAGCAACAGAACAATCGTTCGAGCAGCGCCAGAAGAGTTCGACCGAAACCTTTTAGCAGATTATGCTTGGGAATTATTTAGGCGTTTTTAGAAAAGTTTTTTTTTTGCTTCTTCTTGCTTGGCGTGTGCGTGTGAGTGCGTGCGTGGTTCCCTAATCGACGCCCTGGTGATTGAATTCGCTGTGATTGTGCAAAGTTGGGGAAGTGGCGGTGGTTTTCCGCAACGGTGAGGATGTTGATGATCGTTCAGTGAGTGTATGTGGTTCAATTTTCTGTTACTCGTGTGCTTAAACGAAAGTCGAAGCGAGGTAAAACAAACATGGAAAAAGTTGCTGTTTTCGGAGAATTTTCATGTGGCTTGATATTAGAATTCATTTAGAATTCGTTCAAATTCTCGAGATAATAAAAGAAGAGTAAGGCAACCAAATTAAAAAAGTTCTGAGAAAAGTTAATTAAAGTTTTTTAAAGTTTCCCTTTCAAAGTATATGATAAAAAATTAGCAGAAGTAAAATTGATTTTAAAGATTGACTTGTTCACAAATAAGTAAAAATTCTAAGAATCTAGAAGAAAAACTAGTGCGAGGCTAGTAGAATTAGTAGGTTGCGACAAGCAACAAACTAAAGCGTAAACAAAACAAATTAACAAAAATTTAAAATTTCATCAATTAGGAAAAAAAAACATAATTATAATATAATAAAAATGTTTGAAATTGTCTAAATTTCTTAACAAACTAAATTGCTAAAGTAAGTGTAGGGAAGCCTGACTTATCACGCTGCTAAAGGACTTTTATTTCAAACCAATCAAAAATTCTGAGAGGATTATTGGATAAAAATTTGTCCGAAATTCTGGAAACTCTTAATAGTTAGAAAAATATTAGGAACATTAAGAAGAAAAACTCTCATAAATGTATAAAGTAAACAATTATAGATCGTTTAAATAACTAGAGTCAGACAATTTTGAAGTTCCCCAAATAACTAAAAAGTTTAAAACATACCATGAAGAGAAAAATCACAGAAATTTGACCTAGGTTTCTTAATAAAGTAATTAAAATTTTCCTTCACATAATAAGATTGAGAATTTATTTTAGCAATCAATTATTAATAATTACTTACAAATAAATCGAATAAACAATTTTAAAAAAGCTCCGATTGATATTAGAAATAATTTCAAGTTTACTCAAAATGTACACCGAGAATCACAAGTAATGTGTCCACTATAAATGTTAACTTGCAGCCTAATCACATAATAATTACAAGGAGCAAGCAAACGAACAAGAATAATAAAAACACGAAATAAAATTCTTGACCTTTTACATGATGACTGGGAAGACATTATTTTTAAAGCTCAGTATACTTTGTACTTGAATTTACAAGATTGCCGATAAAATGTTGTGTCACTTTTGTCAAAACTCTTTTTATAGAGCTCCTTGAACTCCTTCATACTTGTCACATAAAAAAAATACATTAAAATAGGACATGATCTCAGAAGTACTCTAATCTACAGTAGCCACTACAATTTAGTTGCAGCGGGAATTATTGACCGCCATCTATGAACGGTATCTGACTGAATTTAAATAATATATACAATTTTTCTTTTCTCACTCGTTATCATTTTCTGTAAGGGCGGTTCGATTTTTTTCATTTAATTTAATGATTAAGAACATTAAGAGAAGAGCCACAAAAATGTGGCCTAAGTTTCTTAATAAAGACACTTTAAAAATACTATTAAAATATATTTTTTTCTTCATATAATATGATTGAGAGTTTATATTAGTCATCAATTATTAATTATTTACAAATAAATGGAATTAACATTTTGAAACAAGTACGAAGCCACAAGAAACAAAAATGTACAATATTTTTAATTAAATTGTTTTTATAACTGATATGCGAAATCTAAATTTAATTTTTTTTCCAAAATATTGAGGTTTTCGATACGCTTCTCTTTCTTCTGTTCATAAATTCCTGTGTCCAATCGCACATCAGAGTTACTACGTTCAAGAAATAAAATAAAGAAAATAAAAAAGAATTGCGTTGTCAGTAATTAAAATTTTTGTCCAAAATTTCGAAGTTTTTCAAAATACACTTCCTCTTTTTCTGTATTTTTTTATAAACTCCAATTGTTCATCAGATGTCACTAAGCTCAAGTGAAATGAAAAGTAATGTAACGTATTTTAATGCTAATTCTGTTATTAATCATCCGATTTCAGTAATTCAAAAAACACATAAATACTACGAAAGGGTATCATTTTTGATTTTTTTTAGTATGACATTTTTGTCACGCAACAGGCATCATTTTTTCTTCAAATAGCAACACCTTTTTTGTTCAATCATTTTGATAGATTCTTTTCTGAATTCAACGATCAATTTGAACTTGATTTTTTTGGAATACCAGGGAAGTATGGGCCACCAGGTAATAAAGTGTATTCAACAAGGCAGGAGACATTTTGAGCAATATTTATAAAAAGTAGTTAAATTTTGTCTATTTTATACTGTTTTATTTTAGTATGTAATAAAATTTTCTATTTTCTTGTATTCCATCGCATCCTTCACTTCTACTTAAAAAATGAAATTATTTTCTTGCAGTATTTTAAAAAATTAAGTTGAAATAGACCGTTGAATTCAGAAAAAAATTTAAAAAAAGTTGATTGTCGATTGATAAAAGTGTCATATTAAAAAAATTAAAAATTGTACTCTTTTGTAGTATTTATAAGTCAGTTTCATATGATTTTTGAATTGCTGAAAACGGATGGAAGAAACAAAACACAAATGTATTGGTACTGCAACGTTGCCATTTTAAATTATTCTGTTAGGATACGAGATTTTTAGGACATTTTCTCTAGATTTGAAAAGTAGTTACCAAATTTACAAATTTTAAATTGTATTTTATTAATATATTTTTTTTTAATACGGGACTTCATCGGCTCTTTTATGAATTTAAACGTTTGTTTTAAAACACTTTCCTGCCAAAATAATATTAATTTTCAAAACCTAATAAATTAAATGGTTTTGTTTCGTTAATTTGTCTACGGCAGGGGGATATAATTGCGCAAACTAATTTTCAATAATAAGAACTAAAATGATATCGCGACTGCGAACTTAAGGAACAGTGTGTCAGTTCTAGCTGCAATCCTGCTAGAACTGACACCTTTCTAGTTGCAATCCTGCTAGGATTGACGCACCGTTCAATAATAAGAACTCTCCAAATTAATAACCCAGGAGGAGGTGGAGGAGGATTAGCAATTTTAAACATAAAAATTTGAAGTTTCCGAATTTAAAAAAAAATCCACACTGACAGATTTTGTTTGGTTCAAAAAAAAATAAAAATAAATTTACCGAAACGCAGTGCTGCCAGTTAAAAAAAATTTTAGGATTAGAGACTTTTTTGAAACGCTAAGGCAAGCAGTCTAACAATTTTAGAAAATCGCTTCTGTAGGTTTGTAATCATAAAAAAAATTAGAAAAGTAAATGCAAAGATTTTTTCGTAACACAGATCATATTTCTTTCAATGGGGGGGCTTTATCGTCCTTTCACTTTCAAGATTTGTTTGAAACATACAAAATATCAAAAACATATGAAAATTGGGGCAAGCAACTTTGTTAGGTTGTCAAAAATGTTCCCCACTAACCTACATCGTCGCTTTAGATTTAGATTCTGCTGTTATTATTTAAGTTACATGTCCCATATTATGGTATCAGATCAAGTCCATTGATGCACGTGTTCATCAAAATTTATTTCGCCCCTAACTAAGGCATGTACGAGTAGAACTTGTAACCAGTGCCCTTAATTCACTAGACTTATTTGGCACAGTCTATAACGAATTTGTGAAACTTGCTGGAAATACTTTTTATTATTGTTAATGGTCTCATATACAGTATGGTTCAAAAGGCGCTCCATCACTTGGGTGATGTTTAGAACCATTGATTTGTTCTTAAAAATGCAAAGAAAATTTTTCTACCAGCTTTCTTGACGTAGATGTAGACCTTGAAAGATACCAATTTGATGTCGATTTTGTATTAATCAGATAATGTAATTTTATGTTTGTATTAATGAGAGACGTAGACACACTCTTGATATTAAACATAATTAATGTTAAGTAATAAACCGGGAAAAATCTTTGGAAATATTAACATTATTTTAGATGTAAGGTCACCATATCATAGACTGACATAATTTAAATTTGCAAGTGTCTTTTGGCAAGTACGCTTCGACCTACTCCTTCATCAAATTTTTATTTAAGAAACTTAAGCTTAGTTGAATACAATAAGTTATTAAGAAGTTGCAATTATTATTGTGTCAAATTAGATTTCCAGACAATTCAGTGCATATTCAGTTATCAACACAAACCTACAAACCCACAGAACCTTTGAGTTCTATGGTTTAAAATTAGTAAGTGCATCTACAAGGTGCAGCGTTCCTCTTTGTAATAACTTTAAACATTAATATCTAGAAAACCACGTGTCGAAAAAGTGTATGTGTTCTAAAAGTATATACATGCGCTTATTACGTTCTCTATCACTATAATCAGAAACTGCTATTAGAACAAACCCTAATTAAAATTGTAATGCATTGTAACGTTGCCAAATCTATAAAAAATTTCTTTAAAGTAGTGCACGGCGTAGATTGTAATGAATTAAGGAGCGAAAAGTCACAGGAAAATTCCGTTCGTTTGCAAGAGTTTCTTGTAAAGTGGTTAAAAATTGTAGGTTTTGAATTCTAAAAAAAAAAAAACATTTTCTTTATTATTAAAATAGCTTCAAAGATCACCTAATTATTCATAAATAAATTTAGCGAACAGTTATGAAGACAAACACCCATATTTGGCGTTAAAATAATTTTGGAGATTTTCAAGATGTTAAGAAATGGTAACAACTTGTAATAACTTTATGCCTTATTAAGGAAATTTATAAAAATTTGAAAAATTTAAGATTAGAGAATTAAAAAAAATCAATTGTCTAAGAATTTTGAGGAATTGGGAATATAGATTATTCAAAATTAACAGGTATAGTACATTTCGTTTTGATTTGTAAATTTACGTGTGTATCGTGTGAGCACTTCTGTTAAATCCTTTTTATTTTATTTTTGTTTTAACGCCACCTTTTTTCAAGTTCCAATGAAACAATCTATATGTGTTCGTTATGCCTCGTTATTATAAGGTTCGTCTTCAAACCCTAACTTTCTTTATCGCAGACAGGAATCCGGTAATACTTAAAATAAATAATTCAATCGTGAATTCCTGTGAATTTTGGAAAACCTTCATAATTTTTTATGTACTTTTATGTATATCGGTTCGTCTTAGAACTTATTTTAAATTCTAAAAAAAGTGGACGTTTAAACAAGTATTATAAAATATCTCTATTTGAGACCCTCGCCGCCAACAACAGTAAAATCAAATTTCTTTGGTCTTTAATAATAATATTAATAATCACCTACTTTATTCTGTAGTTTATTGAACCTCGAAAGCAAAAACGTTTCAGAGGATTTCAAGATTGAAGATCTTGTCTCTATACCACGGAACAAGTTCCTAAAATATGGATTTTCCTCTTTCATTTTGAAAATTAAGTGAGCCCGCTCGAACTTAACAATAAATCGTTTATGTCGACAGTAAAACGCGCCGTCGTAAACCAAGTAAGTTCGATTTATATTTATTATAATAGTAGTAGTAACAATATCGTCCGTTCCCGGACGAGCGATGGACGGCGGCTTATATACACGAAAGCTCCGGTCGTAACCGCCGCGATGGCAATAAAAAGCGAAATTTCAGATAAAAATATCGCGCCGTCGTAAAACGCGTCAGAAAATAAAACCCGTTTATCAGGTCCGGCCGAAACACGAATAGATAACAGCAGATGCAATCCATCGTCGAGCCGGTTACTTATTTATTTATGGAAGGCCTAATGCACTATAGCCACCCAATTCAGTTCCGATTGCATTTTGATTAATAATGAACCAGTTAGGGAAGCGGATGCAATTGTATTAATTACAGTAAGTAATAATCAATAAGAACCGAAACGTTAAAAAAATCTATCAATCTTTATGCAGGCTGTTAGGGATAAGGCAAGCCAGTTCTAAACCCAAGCTCTTTCCGTTTTACATGAAAATAGGACCTAAAATGCAAGGCCCTGACTTAAATTTGCTTGATTTATTTGAGGGCCATTCAAAGGTGTTTGCGTACTTAGTATCTATTGACAATTGTTGCAAAAAATACAAACTGGAAACTTCAGGAACGTTTGAACGTGACCGACACATGCTAATTCTAATTTTAAGGAAAACTTTTCTACTTAGGGAATGTTGCAGTATCATTAGCTCTGCAATTCTCTTTCTCGTAACCGTTGCCAACAAAAGAACAGAAAAGAACTTGCTTGATCAATGGTAATTTGAAAAATATTTTTGCATTTGTCTAAATTTTAGAAAAACCTCTTCAATCTGGCAACATTGCAATATCTTTTCGTTTTAGTTGCGTATCTTCTCAGGGGTGTTAATTGGCGCTGCTAATAGAAGAAGCAAATAATGAGTGAGATTCTTTAACTTTCTGTTAACCACATAATTTCCTCATAACTTCAGGAAAAATATTTCTAATATGGCAAGGGTGTTTTATGTTTACAGTTTTTACATCTTATACTCATTAATTCATGTTGATAAGAAAACTAAAAAATAAAAATTGCCTAATTGAAAAGCCGGTTGCTTTTTGAAAAATTTTAATTCCCTGTACTTGACCCTTTCAATTTCCTTGATAATTTTAAGCAAAATTCTTGTAATCTGGCAATGTTGTAATATTTTGTTTTGTCCACATTTTTCTCAGGTAGGTCCTGATTAATAAAAACAAACAATTTTAGAAAACAACATAAATCTGACAAAGTTGCAATATCTTTCCCTCTGCACCGTGATCACGTGTCTTCTCAGAGTTGTTGAGTTAGTGCTAAAGAAAGAAAGAAAGACATTTGCTCGATGACAAGCAGCAAAATTAGATTTTTTTTAGTTTCAATTACTAGATCTTTTTCTAATCTTTTAAACCTAACAACGTTGCAATACGTTATCTCTGTTTTATGATCACGTTTCTACGGTGCGGAGAGTGTAGGCTATATTTCTGAATGTAGTGAACATTTTGAATACCTTCAAATACGCAAACAATTTGAAAAAAAATTCTTGTATTCTGGCAACGTTGTAGTATTTGACCTCTACGATTTAGCTAACATTTTCTCAGGGTACTAATTTAAAAAAAAAACAAAGAAAGATATTTGCTTGGTTGACGGTAACCAATTCTAGAAAACGGATCATAAATCTGGCAACGTTGCAGTATATTTCCCTCTGCGCCACGATCATGTACCTTCTCAGAGTTGTTAATTGGTGTTAAATAAAGAAAGACATTTGCTCGATTGAGGACAGACAACAAAATCAGATTTTTTTTTAAATTTTCGGTTACTCGGTCCTCTTTCTAATTCTAGGAAAAATCCCTTAAATCTGACAACATTGCATTACCTCTACAATACGGTGCAGAGAGTTCTGAATGTGGCGTACATTTTGAATGTAAGGTGTTTATGTTTACTAGATAAGTGGTATTCAATAATTATTCAATTAATTATCTCTGTAAATAAGCTAGGCTTAGACATATTTTGAGTGCTTCATTCATGTGAATCCACTTCGAGAAGAATTTGAACCCATATAACTAATTCTCCTTCTCCGAAGCAGCCTATATGTTTATCACCTAGGCTTTCTTAAAAAAGAAACAGAAAAGAGAGTTCAAAAAAAACCTTCCTTAATTAATCTATAAGTTGGAAGACTTTTAACAAAATGAAATTCTCTTTTTCACTTGAAATATCATTCCCTTTTCTCTCAGGCGCGTTATAAATTTAAAAATATAGTCCGTCTAGAAAGTATCCGGAAAAAAGAAAATAACACTGCCACTTTAAGTTTTTGACTTTATGAACGAAACAAGTACAATAGAGGAAAACAAATCTAGTTATTTGTTTAGCTATGTATTTTCTATTTAATCCTGAGAATTATATTTAAACGATCAGAAATCCTTGAATCCTCAAATTAATTGCATGTAAAATGAATACCATTATTTATTTTTTCCATTTTTTGGTTGAAATAACTTTACAAATCCCTTTTCTTTAATTATGAACTCCTCTGTTGAAAATATATTCCATCAGTTTTCTCTTTTCTTAAATTTGACAAAGTGACTCAAATTTTTCTGTTTATGTAAAATTGTTAACATTCAACATTCTTTGAAAAATATGCGATATTGTTAAAAATACTGCGATCCTAAGGTATCGAAAATATAATATAATATGTATAATAGCAACATATTGACAGAAATTTCAAAATTCCGGATACTTTCTAGACAGTCTATAATATAAAAATGTAATGAATGCGTTTTTAACAATTTTTTTTAGCGTTCCTAAGCTATGAAGTAAGAGCTTATTATCAGGGCAACCGGTCTGTTGTATTTCTTTAATTAAGATAAATTTCGAATTCTATTGCGAATTTACGTTTCATAAATTTAGGACTTTTGCGTTGTACATAAAAAGAAATGTTTGATATTTCTTTCAATTGTTAAATCATATTTAGCGAGTATTTTTTTCTTAAGGTGCGTACACACCGAAAAACTAATAACAGGAAAATTTTTAACAGCAAAAATGCCATTAAGAGTAGGTAACAATTTGCTTACTTACGTTGCCATTAATAAAAATATTAATATTAATATTAGGGGTGTATAAGCTGTATAGTATAACACCTTGTTACGAACAATGCTACGCACTGAGACAAATAAATAGAAATTTGTGTTAGAATTGTAGAGCTACATGCTTCAATTTGCGTTTAAAATGGCTTCAGAAACAATTTGTAGAAGAAGCACTCTAGGTTTGTGGGAATATGTTTGACAAACTTTTCATCAGTTCTTGTTTATTACGTTAATAAACTTGCTAATAGACTCAGTGCAAGCGTTATTAGAAACTATCATCACCTTATATCTTGAACGGTCTAAAGTGTCGTTGAGAGGTTTGAAATCTCATGGCTTCGTAACATTGCATTAAAACTTAGGTGAGAAATTGACACGATTTATATTCCACACGCTTACAATTTTATTTGAAAGAGTTTTGTCATTTATATGCATTACTGCAAGACACGTTTGCTATAGTCATTGGTTGGTGATTCCATTTCTAATAATTTATTACCTGAAATTGCTCAATTAATTGCAACTTTGTTGTATGTTTTTTTTGTTATTTGCATATTAATAACTATTAATGCGATAAACATGGGCATGGGTAAATATTTTAGTCATAAATTGTAAAAATTCCTGCAAAAATAATACAAATTATGATACCTTGCGGTATTTAATAATTTGTTCCACATGTGTGTTATTTAGCCTAAAAATTCATTTATAAAAAAATAGTATGATGAAGGATAACAAATTATACGAGAGTTTACCACATTTTGTAAACAATAATGTTACATTTTAATTACCACAACCTGTTTGTGTGGTTTTTAACAAATTACTTTTCTCAGTGTTGCTGATATCGCTACCAAGAGAATGTTAATGAAAAGCAATAACATGGTAATTATGGATACTTGTCAACTACAAGTGCATCTAATTCCAGTCGCAAAATTAAGGGGATGTTATTAACGTCTTTAGCTGTTAACATTCTGAATTTGCACCGTCTCCAAACCGATCGCAAAATACTACTAACAAAATTACCAACATATTTTGAACAAGTTATCAAGAGAATAATAGCATATATTATAAGCAACAATTACAAGCAGAAAGATTTTTTGAAAGATTCTAATATATTAATCGCAAATGTTAATATTCCAACATTAGAAAATTTGTTAACAACTGTACTATTAGTGAAAATTAATTAAAATTGTGTAACTGGCAATATAGAAAGTGTTAGGAAAGAGTTTATACATGTATTTCGGCCTTATTGGGCCTCATTCTCAATAAACCAAAATTTTCTTAAGGTACAGAGTTCTGATGAGGCCCAACAAGGCCGAAACACATGTATAAACTCTTTCCTAACACTTTCTATATTGCCAGTTACACAATTTTAATTAATTTTCATAATTTTCATCTGTCAAGAAAACTTGATTCTGTACTATTAGTAGTGAAGTTAACAATATTATAGGTTATAGGCATCGCTGATACGAAAGATGCAAGCCCAAGAACTTTATTTCAAACTACGAAAAGGGGAACGTAATAAAATATAGGAGATAGAGGTTCATAATACACATATTCATATAAAAGACGTCCTACATTTTATATTCTACAAAAAGAAAATGTTATGGTTTTATATTATGCCTTCTCGATAGAAATAACTAGACTTTTATTTCTTATTTAAAAGAAACCTCTGTGTTATTGGACACATTTCAATCGAATGCAAATCGACCTCTTCCAGTTTGTCATGTCATGGATCTGATGTCAAGATTCTTATATTTTTGCCATACAAGAAATATTTATTTATGGTATTTAAAAAAAAAACAATCAATGTTTGTAAACAAGAAATAAATCTCCTTCCTTCTCTGTTTATGACATTTTGGAATTTATAAAAAAAAATCAACAGTTCCATTTTCAGGTAATTAACTACAGTTGCATTTTTTCTTGTTTTTAGTTTTTAAATTGGACAACCTGTATATTACTGAATTTTTGAATTGTATATACAATTTGTGATTTTTGTGTAATGGATCAGCGTCATTACACAAAAATGGAACATCTTTCCCACTTTTATTTTGTATTAAATATAAAATTCAAGATAATTACTTCTGTCTTTCGGATGACATGTACAAAGTGTTCATTATTATTTACTTAGATACTTAATATTTGGACATATCTACCTTAATGGGTTCAAAATGTAAAACAAAATATTTAAAGTTTAAAATTAAACTAGACTCTTGTACAGCTGCGGAATCATAAAGCGGGACAAGTCCTATAGCAAAATTTTGTATTATTTCGGTAGTGTTTAATTTTTTTCTTATTTATACGATAAGATTTTTACCATTTTATATTATTTAATTATATTATGAACCACAAAGGTTTCTAAGTTACCATATAGTTACCAGAATTAAGAAGTAACATTTAAACTGACATTATACTGTACCGCTCTTTATGATTCCGCAGCTGTACCTACGATAGAAATTTGTATAATAATTTGTTTTATATTTTATCATAAAGGAGTTGTAAACCACTAGCGAATCGTAGATAAGTTTACGAGCTCAAAGATGGCTGTGTTAAAGTTTATAAAAATTTAAATAAACTTGAGACGTCATAGAAGCGTCATTCTTTTAAAAAGGAAGAAGTTTCTTTCATTCATTAAAGTCATCATAAGAATTACGCCCTTCATCTAGGATATCGAAATTTATTTGATAAATATAGATCACTAAAGTTTTGTCAGATCATTAAGAGAGAGAAAACGCATTTTCCTACTTAACTTATTTTAGGAAACACTTTCTGGACAAGGAAAGGAAATGCTAGTGTATGTAGAGAGAAATTTGTAAAATCTGGTGAAAAAAAACAAGCTTTAAAGTTCTTAACTTACCTTTTTCTATTGGAATCTAACAAAAAATATCTGATAATTAAGTGCTGCTGATTAGTTGAATGTTGAATACTAGGTAGAAAATAATCGAATTTGAATTGTGAATCAGAGTTGCACTTTCTCCACAGGAACTTCCTGCATATTAATTATATAATTTTTCTGAATTGTAAGCGACGATTAATTATAAAAGCAAGAAAACGTATATGTCACTAATTGTCTCTTTTTATAATTATCAAATGAATGACGCAACTATATTAAACAACAAATATTATTTATTACTCTTCTATTGGCCGTTGAACTGATTTTCTTTAATTTCCGTTTACCATTCAGTTTCACTTTTTCTTTTGTTAAGTAATAAATGAATATTTTCATTTAACTCAACTGTTTGTTTGAGGAACAAATCAAAATAAAACTTAGAAAATACTATTTTATTGTTTTTTTTTTTAATTTAGTACCTACATACGTTTAGAAAAGCCGTAAACATTTCGAAGATTAATCTTGAACGAATCAGAACGTTTTGAAAAAGATCCATTTTTATATAAAAGACCGATTCCTTGTTCAGTGTCAAAAAAAATCGTTAGTCTATCGTTTGTTTTTAATGTTATATATTAAAAATTGTAAGTACCTACTAGAAAACGGTCGTGAGTTAACATAATTCACGGACTTGAAAGGTTTGAACTAATTGAGTACAGAATCGATACTTTCCCAGTCCTTTCAAAGGCCTGATCCTCTGTGGTAATCAAACTTTTTCTTTAAGTTAATATTAGCGCTTTTTTTTAAATATTTTATTAGGAAACGTCTTATAATACACAAAAGTACTTTGCAGTTGGGGTAAATAATAAAGAAGTCATTGTTGACAATCATCCCATCGGGAGGATTTTGAAGTAATTTAAATTCTTCAGAAAAATTTAAGTGTCATAAAGATATGTTAAATTTTTGCAAATGCAGTCTACTTATTCAGGGAAGTCCTGCAAATTGTAAAACAGAGAATGGATTATTATAATCTCGGGCACCAATGAGCGCCTAGCGCAGCTGTCTTTCATTCCCTCCGTTCAAGCGGCTCTCAATGTTCGAGGGGACATTTCTGTAAGACAAAAGCCCACGTTAAACTTCCATTGATTCCCAGGAATAGCTACATCATTTATTTTACAACTTAGAGGACTTCCCTGAATAAATCAACTATACTTAAAAATATATACAATATTGTGGTGTTTCTGTTTCAGTTTTGATCATACATCTATCTTGAATTAGTAAAAACCTACTGATCAAGTGTAATTGGAAATTCTAAATTGAATCCACTATGCCTCGGGGCAAATTTAGTTTTTCTTTCTAAAGCAAACATTAAATTGCTCTGCATGATCATCAAACATTAATTTCCTGTCTTTGTTTGCCCGGCCAGAGTTAATAACCACACCGCAGCACGTCTTAATCAACCCTCTCCCCTCAGATATTAATCCACAATCGGTGATACCACACACACGTATACACACATCCAAACTGAATCGATGGAGCGGCAAAGTCCGTTGGATTCAGCGGTGCGTAAACCACACTCGCGCTTCCGCCATTTTGAGACAATCAGGCCTCCATTATTCATCCGACAGAGAATCCGAGACCATTTCTAAAACCACCTTATCAGCGACGCAGCTGACGCACACCATTATCGCAATGAACTAGGGGCGAACCACCCCACATCTGCTCGGTCGGGTACGACGACGACGACGACGGCGGTGGCGGCAACACCCCTCTCTCTGAATTTTTGCTAACAATAAATGAATTTGTTGCAGTGGTGAGAGGGTGAACGCAGGAAACTCTTGCTTGTTTTTATTAGTTGGTCTTCGAGAACTGGCGTGGAGTTCGGGGTGAATTATGGAGTTGGTAAGGTACATAAATCTGAAAAATGTCGAAGATTTCTGTTCCGAGGGGTGGAAGTAAATTAAGAGGAAAGGAAGCGAGGGTTTTGAATTTTTTTATCAGACATTCAGATTATTCATTTTCGCCGTAAATAAAAAGGTACGTCACAGAAACTGCTCTGTCTTATAATTAACGCGTAAATTAAATAAAGAATGTAACAGGAGAAGGAAATTAATTAATTAAATTAAACCTAAAATAAAGGGCAGAAGAAGTCAATAAGTGCGACTGTGTTAATCAAGGAAAAAGACAAAAAAGTAAATATTACAAATTACACAAACAAATGAAAACAAATCAAATCAAACTTGAATTCTTTACAAATTTAAGTTTATCTACTACTCGTAAGATAGTGTTATAAAGTTTAAGATAGTACTTGGATTCAAGAAAAACAGAATTCAGTTGATTTTTCAAATAGTCATAACAATAGGATTTATTTTTGCAATTTAATACAAAATTTTATACACAATTTCGTTCTCCCTTTTCCTCAATAGATGGAGCTAGAAAATTTATACAAATTTACGCTAAAATTAAGAAATAAAAGGGACTCAAATCAAGACAATTTGCAATCCCTACGGAGCTATGGCAGCGCGAAGATTAACAAAGACATCAGCAAGAACTGCAGTAAAGATCTTGAGGAAATTCATTTCTAACAAAGGACGAAACTTTGGCAAGAGAAGAATAGTGACGCGGTTCTACCAGAAGCTCTGTGAAGAAGGACACGGATTCTTTTTAAAGTTGATATTTTAAGAATATATCTATAGATATTTGACTTAATTTAACTTGCAGGCTAGGACGGCCGTTATCCATAATTGAATTGGCTTTCGGTTGAAACCGCGTTACGACTGCTTCTACTGTCGACATTTCGTTCTCTATTGCAGAAAAACTTACTCAGGGCTGCTCCTGTTGCCTCATTGACTAACAAGGGATGTTGCTGCTACTAACGAGAAGTAACAACAACACCACCAGCAGCAGCAATACCTCTAGCAGCAGCAGCAGCCCCGAGGAAGTTCTTCTGCAAAGGAGAACGAAACGTCGGCAATAGAAGCAGTCGTGACGCGGTTCCAATCGTGAGCCAATTCAATAATAGTTATTATTATTTGTAACATTTCAGACCAATTAGATGCCTCTCTAAATTTTAATCATACGTTCATTACAAAAAAATAAAATTAAAGTTCATTATAACATGAGATTAAAATAAAAGAAATTAATCGAAAACGCTGATACTTTCGGTGAGCAAGATTCTAATCTGTTGATTCAATAGATGGCGCCTCGATTTTTAACATGATTTTTAGGACCCAGAAAAGAATTGCACACAGTGAAAAAATCAGAATAGTTTACAAACAAATACAAAATGAAGAGCGAAAAGAAAAAGTTAATGAGCCATAAATAATTAGGTTGTAGTTTGGTTCCTGTCCTATAGAGGGCGCCGTGATGATTATCATATATTGAAACGGCAACATCGCGCCGAATTAATGAAAACAATAAATAATAAAGTAAATAAAATAAAACAGAGGTTCACTTAAATAATTACTTACATACAATGCAAAGGAATGACAGCATTTTATATTGCGAAAAGTAATAAATTCAGCTTAATCATTGACCAACAGAGGGCGCCTTAAGAATCTCGTTACCATTTTCGCTATAATTGTAATCTTTAAGAGCTGGCGCTCGATTGCTTGAGACATAATCAAATCAAGGACGGACGAAGAGTTGTTAAATCCGTGCAGAAAAGGCTTTTACTTCCTGTTGTCTTTTTTGTTATAATTACTCTTTAAAGATGGCGTACTGTCACTTAAAATAAAGGTAAGGGCACAAAGTTTTTGAATTCGAATAAAGAAAAAAATATTTAGCCATTGACACTTACTCTTACTGTTACAACTGCTTCTCAAGAGATGGAGTTCTTGTTGTTACAATTGCCCATTCATCAAGAGATGGCTGGCGTTCTTACTGTCACAGGTGTTTCTCAAAAGATGGCGCTCTGTCGCTCACGACAAAGTTAACAGCACAGAGTTAAGCGGAGATTTAAGCCCATCTTATTTATGAGAGGGCGCTCTATTGTCTATATGTTTATTTTTATCCATCAGAGGGCTCTCTCTTTATTTGATTTAAAAACAGTTATTGTTAGGAGTTAAAATTTCAATAAAATTTGAGTAAAATCTGAAGGAACAAGAATATTTTTTCAATATTTTCTCACACATTGGTAAGTATTATTGTGCTTTATTTATTTATTTTTTTTTTGTTTGACGCCCATATTTATCAAATTCGAAAGATATTTTGAGTGCATGTTTTGAAACAATTTAATAAATATTCTTGTATCCATATTTGCAACTATCACTTTCTTTTTCTAGGAAAAAAAGAAACATTTGTGTTTGATAGAAGCCGTAAATTTTAACTTTTAGGTTTAAAAAATTCTTAAATTTCAAACTCGATCACCAGATTTCCTCCTGATTTTAGAGAAAACCTTTCTAACAAGGCAACGTTGCAACACCTTTACCTCTAAACATTTCGGTTTTCCATGGTTGCTATTGGTGCTCATAAGAAATGGAAAGTAAACAAGTTGCCTGCTTTATGACTTCATCACTTTTCCTTAATTTTAGGGAAAAGATCTCTTAAACCTCGCAACATTGCGATGTGTTTTTGAGATATTTGTCTTTTTGTGTCTGTTGATTGGAGTCGCTGACAGGAAAAGCAAGGAACGGATCGGATTTTTGAAAACTTTTAATTTTCTGTTACTTCAAACTTAATAAACTTAAAAAATAATTCCTTACTTTCTTCCTAATTTGAAGAAAAGGTCCCGTAATCTGGCAACGTTTTAACACCTTTACCTTTGTATTTTAGCCACGTATCTTCTCAGGGTCTTTAATTGGTGCTGATAAAAAAAAAACAAAGAAGGAAGCGGTTAATGATAAGTACCAAAATTAATGTCTTTGAAATTTCAATTCCATATTACTAGAGTTTCGCAATTTCTACATAACTTTAGTAAAAATCTCTTAAATCTTTTTTTATTTCAGATATGTATATTTTATGACCGTTGATTGGCGTTCCTGACGGGAAAGGCAAGGAACGAAGCAGATTTTTGGAAATTTCTATAACCTCTACGGGCGTTCATTGGCATTGAAAGAAACTTGCCTGATTAAAAGCAAACTGACTTTTGGAAAATTTTAATTTCTTTTTGCTTGACCCCATTAATTTCTTCCTTCCGAAGAAAAGGTCTTTAAATCTGGCAACGTTGAAATATCTACTCCTCTGCATTTTAGTTACGAAGCTTCTCTGGGTCGTTAATTGGTCCTGCTAAAAACCAGAGAAGGAAGCGATTGATGATAGGCACCAAAATTAATTTCTTTCCCTATTACTCGACTTTTGCAATTTATGTCTAATATGAGTGAGTGGGTAACTTGCTCGAATGATAACAGGCATCAAAATCAGGTTTTTCCAATATTTCTATTCCTTTGTACACGGCCCTCATAATTTCTTCCTAATTTTAGGAAAGATCCTCCAAATCTGGCGACGTTGTAACGTCATTACTTCTGCATTACGCATCTTCTCGTGGTCGTTAATTGGCGCTGTTAAAAAAACAAAGAAGGGAGCAATTGATGATAGGCTTCAAAACTAATTTCTTTAAAATTTCGATTTCCCTACTCGACTTTTGCAAATTCTGCCTAACTTAAAAAAATCTGATAATAATCTTTACCGCTACCGAAAAGGACTGTGAATGGGGGTTGATTAAAAAATAAAGTAATTTGCTGAAACGATCACGTTTTTTTCTCGCGGTCATTAATTGGTGCTGATAAAAAAAAAACAAATGAACACCTGTCGAACTAAAAAAATTATTTAACAGCTTTTTGATAATGGTTAGGGGATCAGCGAAAATGTCAACATAGTTAGCTTTATACTCTATAAGGTATTTGGTTAATACGATCGTGTCTCCCCTTCCACACTACAGAACTAAGCATAGGTATGACCTTAGCAGACGTCCGCATACTATATACAAAATTAATAGTTTTTTGAAATATTTGTATTCGGTTTTATAAGCCTGACTAGACAGATAAATGCATGTATTTCTAGAACTACAAAATAATTCATTTTTTTGGGACGGTGAAATAAAGAAAGTAAGTAAACGCTCGACAACTGGCGACGTCACCTCCTAATTGATGTTGACAGTTTTTTTTCCTTCCATTCATGATTATAGCGATTTTTTTAAATTAATTTTGTGAGGGTCAAAACTTATATTCTGTTGATAAGAGCTTCCCAGGAGTAAATGACTTTCAAACTATTTTATAACACATCAGCTACGAGCCTTCTCTGCGAATGCATCATAGCAGTCCTGTTTAGCATCTCGTCAGGAATGTTCAACCATGCTGCAAGCATCCAATTATGCGTGCAGAAGTTGAGGATACTCATTGAGGATTCTGACCAAAACCGTAGCTCTACTTCCAACCAAACACACACACACACAGCAACTTTAACGTTGATAAAAAAATAAGAAGGAAGTGATTGATGATAGGCAGGCACTAAAATTAATATCTTTGAAATTTCAATTCTGCCTAATTTCAGAAAAAAAATCTACATTACGATAAGGACTATGAGTGGGTGTTGATTAAAAAAAATAATAAAGTAACTTGCTGGAATGATGACCGGCATTAAAATCAGGTTTTTCCAAAATTTTAATTCCTTTGTATAATTTCTTCCTAATTTTAAGAAGAACCTTTAAATCTGCACTGTCATTACCTCTGTATTACGATCACATACTTTCTCGCGGCCGGTAAGCACAGTAAAAGAATGATGATTCAAAAAAACCTAAAGTGAATTTCTGGAATGATGACAGGCATTAAACTCAGGTTTTTTTTCCAAAATTTGATGCCCGCCATAATTTCTTCCTAATTCTAGGAAAAATCCTCTAAATTTGGCAACGTTGCAATATCATTATCTCTGTATTACGGTCACGTATCTTCTCGGGGTCGTTAATTGGTGCTGATAAGAAAAGCAAACGTTGCAACTAGGAACTTTCCTCGATCCTTGCCAAGTCGCGTTCACCTTTCTAAATTTAGGCGCGTCCACAACGGGACGCCCAAATAAAACAAACGCCTTTCGCTCGCTCTCATTCTCGCCCGAAGCTATCGCCGTCAAGACGCGATAACATTGACCCACTATCTCGCTAATGAGATAAAGCGGCAATCAAGGTCCGAGGAGCGCGAAATACGTGCGCCGTCGCCGTCGTCTCCGCAAGGTCACGACTTGAAAATGCACTTGTGACTTACGCAATCCACGTTTGACAAAATTGTTGGCAGAGCTACGTTAACAACCGGAAGCGATAAACGCGGTGCGTGTGTGGTCCGTGCTCGACGAAAGAGAGAGAGAGAAAGCAAACAGAGTAAACAAAAAAAGGGTGAGTTTCCAATGCTGTTGCTTACCTACGAGCGGATTTTAGCGACCTCTTGCCAATTGCCCCGTCGAAACCGATGACATTCACGAACCTGAAACGAAAACATCGAGTTAGTCTTGCAAACCCAAACACGTGTGCGAGTGTGTGTATGTGTGAATTACAAAGACTGATGTGTCGTTCCTAACTAGGTGGGTGTACGAGTGAGACTATGCGAGTTGTAATCGGAGCTTCGTGTAACACACGTAGGCGAAGCACACGGGGCCAATGCCATTTCACTTCGTGTTACCATACTCCGCGGAGTCGTTACTTTACAGGCGCATCCCGTATACAAAGCAAATTCCGCGCGTTTGGAAATTAACGCACTTTCACTAATTAAGATGATTTACGAGGCAGTGTGCTAATTGCAAAATACGATCGCCCACGCGTTGAAAATTTTCCGAGCCCATCCCTGGTTGACATTATTTATTTACGCTTTAGCAATAACGTGGCGGCAAGAATAATAACCAGCCAATAAGCGTACAGCTGTTGTTTGTATTTATTGCGCGTTTATCATTATTTTTTTTAAGTAGTCCCTTTATATTGGAGGGGGGGGGATTCCTAAAAGGGAATTTTATCGTATGGGATAAATTTTGAAGAATCACTTTTTTATTGAGTTTATACGCAAATTTCAATTTTAAAATAATGTGTGTTTAAATTTACTTCAAAACGCCTGGTTACAGTTCAAAAATGTAAAATAAGACTACATTCTGTAGTCTCCGAAGTGATCACGTGCTAATTTATTTCTTCAATTTTCGCAGTTTTATGTTATTTTGTTATTACTGACTATCAGCGCAACCCATTAGTTAACTCGTTTCAATATATGCTGGCGTAAAACTATTCGCACACGCATCAAAATGTAACACGTGCACGTGTACTATTTATTTTTCAACTAATTCCAAGTGATATGAGATTTCAAATCAAATTGTACTAAAAGCACTGACATTGTACTATGGCACACATATGACTGTGGCCTAGTCTCGAAGAGTCTAAAAGTCTGAACATTTAACCTAAATAATAACAAAATGTCACTAGAAGCAGAAAATTTTACTAAAAGCAAATGCCAAGTAAATAAAATTATGTTTTCACTTTTTTGAATACTTTAACTATTCTATTTACGTGTATTAGAATTGGCAACACTGGCCTAATCATACAATTTCAAAAGAAAACGTGATTTGATGTTTTTTGTTAAAAACATAAACAAAAGACGATCGATCATCATCAATGCAAAGAATAAAAATTTGATCGACGATTTGGATATAAGAAAAACTTTCGTTTTTACTTCTGCGTCAGAAAAAAAATCGACTTTCTTCTTTATAGAAAAATAACAAAACAAAAGACGATCGATAGAAATCGATACAAATGCAAGAAACAAAAGTTGTTTGGTCGACGAAAAGGATGTAATAGAAAACCGAGCAATGACAAAATCGAATTTCGACTTTTTTCAAATCACAATCAACTGTGAAGTAAATTTAGAATATTGGCGTTTTCTTCCTCGGAAAGATATAGTCACAAAAAATAAATAAAGAAATAAAACACACTTCTGGACAAAATTAAGGGACCACCAGTAAAATTCAAAATAAATTTAAAACAATATAACGAAATTTAATGAAGCCAATAAATATATAAATCTAAGCGTTTCCTTACAGTTTAGTTGATTTAAGGGCCATTAAATTTAACCAACTTTAAAATACTTTAAATTTTTAAAATACCATTGGTCTTCTCATGAACTTATATCCTAATTTGTAACAGGTTAACAAAACTAAAATTATTTATAGCGTGTATGCCCTCCTCTTGCAGCAATACACGCAGCTAATCTTGTTGGCATGCTTGAGTTTAAGTTTCGTATACTTTCTTGAGGTGTTTGTTCCCATTCTTGAACAAGCATGTTAGAGAGCTCGTGGTGCGTTTTTAATTTTGTTGCCCAGTTGATACCAGAAATGCTCAATAGGATTGAGATCAGGGCTTTTGGGCAGGCCACTCCAAACTTTGGATATTTGCATCTCTCAACGTAGCTGTGAGAATGTTAGCTGTATGAGGTTTGGCATTCTCTTGTATAAAAATGAATCCATTGCCGAAATTTTCGGCAAATGGTTGAACATGGGGTATAATAATCTCGTCTCTGGATCTTCTTGCTGTTAGCGACCCATTTCGTATCAAAACAACCAATTCTGTACGACCATTAAATTGTATGCCACCCCAAACTAAAACAGACCCCCCACCAAATTTGTCAAATTCTCGAATGGTACATGGTGCAAATCGCTCGCCTGGTCTTCGTATGACAAGAACACGTCGATCATTCCTGCTTAGAAGACTCTGGACTCGTCCGAAAACAAAACGGAGTTCCACTGCCCCTCGTCCCAACCTTGATGATTTTGACAAAAGTTTAAGCAATTTTTGTACGTTGCTGGTTTTCTAGCAGACAAATTGACTTCTTTTAGTCTTCTTCTTATTGTTTTGGTATAAATTTCTTTTCTAGTGGCTAATCGAAGATAATTTTTTAATTCGTGAGATGTTACAAACGGCTTTCTTAAACTCTGAAGTTCGATAAACCGATCTTCTCTGCGTATTGTTTTTCGTTTAGCACCTTGTCTGCGTCTTCTTTTGAAACTGCCAGTGTTTCTGAACCGTGCTGCGGCCCTCGGCCTTCTGTACCATAGATTTGTTGGTATTTAGAATTCCAGCAACTTTTCTCTGTGAATGTCCTTGACGAAGAAGAATAATAATTTGGGATACTTCTTCTACTCTACAACAGCGTCTAGACGTATCTAATTAACTTAATACAAACAAATTCACTAATTTTCGAAACAAAAGGCACGTTTTATTAATTAAGTGACTTAAAGAGGTGTCAATAATTTGGCCTTTTTGTTGACTTTTCGTTTCCTAGCAGAGAATGCCTTGCTATTGTTAATTGTTTCATGGCACACTATTTGAATTGTGTTTAATAAACGTCAATTTATGACAGATGAAAAGTCTATTAAAAATAGTAAATTGGAAAAGTTATTTCAAGTTTACTTGGTGGTCACTTGATTTTGTCCAGAAGTGTAGATCGATGGTAAAAAGAGAAAAGCTTCGATATTGTTTTTTTTTCTTGTCCAAAAAAGGGCAGGAATCGTCATTCAATTGTTCTTTGTTTTTTACAAATTGACAAAAACAGTGTCTTTTAATTGCTAATTATTTTATGATAGGTGTCACCACAAAATGACAATTATTTGTCACTAAACCGGTCATGAAATTACTAAATTTTCGAGAGGTGTGAACTGAAATTGTCTGAAATTTCAATAGAAAGTCACAAAAATTAGTGACAAAATCGCCAAATTAGTAACATTGGCCCTAACGAAACATTAGTTAAATTAATTTGTCAATTTTTTTTATAAAAATCCTGAAAGTGGCCGAATGTACTCCACCCATTTTGGTTGGTCGACATGAGCCAAAAAAAAGAAAGAAATTTACGTCTTTTATTAATGGTTCTGACATAGAGCTATTTGTAAATAAAATTATGAATCTTTTAATATGATTTTTATTTTACTGCATTTTAAACGAACTATTGATATAATTTTTAAGCGATAATTTATTAACAAGGCATCGAAATGGTAGTTGAATCTATAAAAGAAAGCCGTATGGGCTCTACCAGAACCTACATAAATGTGACGTAAGTTCGACAATAACATTGGAAAATAAAACATATTAGAAATGTCTTTTCCCTTTAGAAGTTTCACGACAAATTATGATTGATATTTAAAAGTTAAATTTAAAAAAATTTGGCGTGATTATTTGCAATGGCAATTGCCTGAAAATTCGCCCTAGCTAAATGTCCCCCGTTCTCTCCTAAGTACAATACCGAGCTATTAAGATAAGGAAAGATATAACTTTTACATCAAGAAGAGCTATACCTTTTTCAAGCATAATTCAGAAAGTAACAGATTAATTTTAGAGAGTGCCAGATGTTTTTTAGATGTAAAAAATTAATTTTAGAAAGTATCAATTGTATTTCAGAAAAACAAAATGTATTTCAGAATGTGTTTAAAAAAGGTGAATTGTATTTCAGAAAATATCATTTGTATTTCAGGAAATAATAATTATTTATACATCGTTCATCAGCATAAATAAGACTTACAATATCTCAGCAGTAAAATATACATATATATATATATATATAAAAAAATACAGTCTCCGCTTATTACCATGCAAGTACTTACATATTTACAAAAAAAGTTAATTATAAATGATTCCTGATCTACAAATAATGTTTTCTAATTTACAAAAGTTATTGTCTAATTTATAAATGATATTTTCTGAATTTCTTGTGATGTTTTCTGAAATAAAATTTACCGATCGGAATTACAATTACTACTTTCTGAAATACAATTTACTAATTTGAACAATAATTGACGATTTTTTAAATACAATTTATTACTCAGAAATGCAACTGAAATTATCTGAAATACAATTGGAAAAGGTGTAGATACGGCGGATTATTAGCCTAGAGTCTCTCCCATAAACAAAATCGAAAAAGTATGTTGCTTGACAAAAAGCTGCTCTAATTTGGATTTTAAAAAGTTGAGCTAATTCTCACTTTTAATAAAATTGTCTATCGGTTGGTGATAAAAAAAGAACTGTCCGGCAAGTAAATTTACAGTAAAAGTCGGATAGAACTGGGCTCCAAGAGACCACAGTTACTGCTCATTATATGCAAGTGATTGTTATGAAAGAAAAAATATAAGTACGAAAATGGGACTTTTCAATTTCCTCGTTATATCCGAGTTCTCGTTACAAACAGTGCTCGTTATAAGCAAGTTTCACTGTATGCGGATATGGTTGCTACATTGAAGGATAATTTTCCTTCATAAAGAAATGGGTTGCAAAATTAAAGAAGGGGTAAAAGATGAGCACCGTGCTAGAAGATCCGTTTCAATATCCACTGCAGAAAATTTGATGCCGCGCATGACGTAGTTTTGAAGGATCGAAGAATTGGGTTTATACGTAGACATTTCCTACGAATGTATGTTTCACATAGTATATCAAATTTTGGGCATGAGAAAAAATTGCTAAATGGACCCCCAAAAGTCTGAATACAGATTAAAAACAACATCACAGAGTGCCATCCTCGACATCGCCTGGCCTTGGTTTTGAAGACGATTGTTCTAATTTTTCTGATCGAATTGTAATCATGGACGAAATATGGATCCATCATTACGATCTAAAAACAAAACAACAAACAAAAGATTTGTTTGTCCCGCCCAAAAAAAATTGACCAAAAATCAGCAGGCACAGTCCTCGCATCAGGTTTTTTGAACTAGGACGGAATAATTATGATGGACTACTTAGAACAGGGTACAAGTGTAAAAAAACGTATTATCTTATCTTATTACCAAAGCCATATACCATGGAAAATTTTCCAAAAGTGTGCTTTTCTTGTCCCCGCTCACAAGTCCCTAATTGTAATGCAAAAAATTGATGAACTTGGCTTCGAATTAATTGATCACCTCCCTATTCAGCAGACTATCACCTATTTTCGCAATTAAAAACAAAAAAAAATAAAATAAAAGGAAAGAAGTTCTCATCGATTGAAGCAGTAATAAGTACTGTAGAGGAGTGATTTATAGATCAAGATAAATAAGGCATAGAGAGTTAAAAGCAGAGTAAGTTAATTCTTTTTTTGAAATACACTAACGTTTGCTGCGTTAGGCTAACAATTTAGCAATACCTCCTGGTACATCAAAGAAAATTCTACATGAAAACCAATCTCTTGTTTCATATAGGATATAGAAACCGACAAAAAGGTGAGTTTAATATCAAATACAAAACAGGGAGACGAAAGGCAAGAGAGAAAGTGTTATCTATAATCAGGAAATCTATAGGACATTGGAAAATACAGAGAGAGGGAAAAGTGCAAAACAAGAGCATTTTAAGAGGAAGAAAGGACAATACAAAGGAGTCAAAAAATATCCACCAGACGATAAAAAATTCAAAACGGCAAAGACAAAGATATAAAACTAAACGGAGGTGATAAAGAAGTGATAAAAGCATGGAAGGTGTTTTTGAGGAAACCTTAATAATAAAACAGAAGGATGAAGAAGTCCTGCACGAACTAGACACTTGAACTAGATATCCGCAGCAATGAAAGGGGAGGCTTTTGAAACAACAAAACAAATAAAAAATGGAAAAAGTTCAGTGAAGATGGATAGCGTAAAAAGTAATTAAATGTGGAGGAGAGAAAGTGATAGAACACAGAAGCACTTAAGCACTAGAAGCAGAACATTCAGAGTTAGTTATAAATGCAGAACACAATAAGTATGTATATAAATATATAGGCCAACGAAACAGGAAAACAGGTAAAAAGGTCTAAAGGATAAAAATAGAGGGAAAATACAAAACTTTACATATCTATATAACGAAGGATGGAAACAGCACAACGGAAAGAAAAGATCGAGAATAATCAAAGGGGATAGATGAGTGCAAGCTCACTAAATAAATTAATTAAATCAAAAGATAGATCAAAAGGGACAAAGTAAAAAATATCTTAGAAACTAATAATAGCTTAAATAAATATATAAATCCAGGAAGTCACCTCTAAATTGAGAGAAAATTAAATTAACAAATTTTTGCATTATTAAAATTTTCATTTTTAAATAGTTTAAGTCAAAAGCTATGTTGTTATAAAAAAAATGCCGTGCAGTTTCCTTTGCTACAGTATTTATAAACTTTATTTGAAATAAACGCGCAATTTCCCTTATTGAGTGTAGGTGGTGGTAATGTATTTGTTTTTTTCATGTAAATAAATGTCCATAACTGAGAAGTTTTAAATTAATTAGACAACAAATTAGAATAAAATAATTCAATATCATTTAAGGAAACAAAATAACATAAATATTAAGAGAAATTGTAAAGAAACGACGAGTGGGCCACCCAACAGTTATACCTGTTGAAATTCGCCATGGGATTCCGCTAAATATTTTTGTATACTTGTTTGCAATTTATTGTTTCGTACAGATTTTATCGCAGGTTTACTTATATTTTCTTCAATGTTTCTACTCTTTCTACTGTGTTGCGTTCTATTATTTTTATGTTCTAGGTATTCAGTGTACTCATTTGAATGACTTTTTTTCAAATGTTTAACAAAATCTGTTGTAATTACAACTGATCCCTTAATAATTTTTGTTTTTGGTAAACAACTTTTGCGTGTTGCTTCTATACGACTGCAATCTTTTATTTTAGTCACCTAAAAACATAAATATAGAAGTTTACTTGTAGAAATCTACACAATTTTAATGCAATTTAACCCTCTTCAAAATCTCACTCAACGTTTCACTATCGATTGATAGCTTCAATCAATCGATAGTGAAACGTTGAATGCTCTTTCCTATTTTTACAGTGTCCGATTTTAAGTTTAAAAACTAAAAACTTACCATTTTCGTCGGACAAGATTCGCCTTCAATTATTGATGTTATAGTTAATTTGAAAACATTTTTTAATCATTGCTCGAAAATTTTGGACAATTTGTGTGATCCTATAACGTTCATATAATTAAAATAATTGTTAAACGTAGCTTTGAAACCAGAAGCAGAGGATTTGTGAAAACATTGAATTTCCAGTTGACGGTGCTTTTCAGGACCACCTTATAGTTATAAAAAATATTCATTTTTTTTTATATCAAGTGAATAGAGTAACTCTAGAAATGCAGGAGCAGGGTTTTATTGAGAAAGCTAGGCGCTACTCGGTGGTCTTGTTCTGTACTAACAATTGGGGAGGATGGGAGGAATCAGACGGCAATACTCGTGAAAAGTATTCGTACGGTACGAATAAACCGTACGAGTAAATTTTTATTTTAGCCACGAATACAAGTACTAAGTAAAACTGTAAAATAGTAATCGTAAGTACTTCAAAACGAGTACTTTTTTTACTCGAGTAAAAAATACGAGTAAAGTATTCGTTATTCGGCACAGCTCTGTATATGCGTTATTTTGCCAATATTAGTATGTAATGAAATTTGACTATTTCCTTATCGGAATATTTTTTAGGGAGGTACTTATTAATTATTTTATCTGCTAAATTATATTGGCAATTGCTAACATCTATATATACTGATTTTACGGCAATAAACGATAACATAACATAACCTGCTCCTCTCGTACAAACAAATGCAAATAAAATAATTATACGAGAGGGTCGTCTAAGCCACCGCTCCTTCCACACTACAGAATGAAGTTCAGGTTATGACCTTAGCAGCGATTCGCAATCTGTATACAGGGCCATTCACGTAACATGAAACAGTCAATATTATTATTTCCATTGAAGAAAAATTAAAATTTTAAAAATATTGTAGTTACTATCAGTTCCATTTAATTATCGATTGTACTAAACTTGTGTTGCCTCTATTTGTGAGCGATTTAGAAGCGATTTCAACTTTGTGTTGGTTTGAAATAAAAAAAAATTTCGACGTTTATATGTATTCGAATAAAAGTAACCATCAGGAAGTATGTGACTTAAGACAAATTATTCTCTAACCACCAGATTTATTTTCAGGATTAGATCAGCTTTTTCTTTTTGAAATTGAAATAATTTCAGTAACAAATCAATTTTCTAGTAAACTGTTAATTTACAGAAAACCAACAACATATTTAACAATTTGCTAAAGTCAATCATTATTTCCCTAAGCATGTAGTTAAGTACACCTTCCAGGAAGTATAATACATTTTCGAAAGTGTAATGATTTAAATGTGAACGAACCAACGAACTTTATTTATTGTTATGATTTTAAAGAGAGTTAATTGCACAAAATTAGAAATATGTAATAATTATATACAATTAAATACTTATTAATAATTATATATAATTATTAAATTATATATAATTAAATATTTCAAACTCAACTGGATTATTTTCAGTTGCTCTCCAATTTAGAAAAGTCTAATAAAATTTATTTATTTCATTGTGGCAGTAAATTTATTATATTTTGATTTTTTTGTGCGAGATTCTGATTATAATTTTACGAACCAATGCACACCATAAACGTTGTTAATAAAAAGCGTTAAAATATGCTTCCAGTTCTCATCCTAGCGCAAAAATGTTTCGTGCTATTATTTCTTTATATTTTAACGACTGCTTACATAATTAGCAACAATTAAAGAGATTGCCTTTCGTATATTCCTTTTTAACGTCTTCTAGCCACATATGCGGCAAATTAAAAAAAAAACTATTTTTCGTACGCGAATATATTCGAAAAATCCAAAGACATTGTCTTTCCCGAATTTTTCACTGTAAAATCCTGAAAAGTAGACTTCTCAGAACCATTCGATAAAAAATTCAGACAATAACATTAACAGGATAAAAAATTTGGTTGCAAATCGGTTTTGATTGCAGTGGATCCTTCGAGCATCCTCTGTACAGCTGTTTCGGTCCCATTTTGGGGTCTCGTCAGCAGAAGCAGGATGTCGCGATTCAAACTATTTAACCGGATAGTTCAAAGGAGAAATGATTAAACAGTGATTTTTTTTCTAGTTTCATAATCACAATCATCTCATATTTGGCAAAGTTACTTTTCCGTTGGTACTTGAACTACAAACTTTGATTCGAATCAGATTGTCTTCGTTTTCCTTAATGAAGAGGAATTTTGTTACATCCTGATGGATAGGCCACCCACAAAACAGAGAAAAATGGGTTGTTAATAATTGCCACCACATTTCAAAAAACATCAAGCGTGTTCTCACAGATCCTCGTCAACTTTCGAAATAATCTAGACAAAGGGATTAATAAAAGCAGGAATGAACGCATTTCTATCCGAACTTAAGTGTGTGAACAGCGCAGTATAATTTCAACTTTTTATAAAAGTGGTAGAAATTGAACTTAGCCTTCGAATTTCTTCTTACTCAAAGCAAATTTGGCTCTTGGAAAGCTCATCTTTTTATAAAAGAAACTAAAACAAGGTCACTTTTAATCAGAATCAATTTCCTTTGGAACTAAAGGCTCGTCTTGTTTCACTTTGGGGTGTTATTTTCGCCAATGAAATGGGCGTAAGCAGACCGGATTTTCCCGGGAAAACATGGCTGCGTCGTTTCTTACCGGAACCGAGATGAGCGCCGATTTTTCCGGTACGTTCGATCGCCCAATCAACTCCGCGCTTTAATTCTTGCTCGGGGGCGCAATTATCGGGACAAAGCGGGTGCAAATTGGTTCGTTCCCGTCGATGCGTGCGCTTACGAAAACAAGCGGCGGAAAATGAACGAAAACACAAAAAAAAATCCAATCAACAACCGAAGCGGACAGTTCGTAAACCGTGCTGATTACGATGTCATCCGATTGAATGAATTGTTAATGCTAGCTTTAATCAAAGAAGCCTTTAATTCAAGGAACCATGAATTTTTCATCGTACGCACGCACGCATGGAGTTGTAAATAATCAATGCCTCTTCCTCCTCCTCCTCTTCTTCCACCGTTTCGTTCACACGGAGTGCTCGACCACAATTATGTAAAGTGACGGATTTAACTGGAAGACGTTAAAATAGGGCCGACGTAATTGGAGAGCCTGCAGTTCCCATTCGGGGCATTAGAAACGCAATTATAATTGCTAAGCCCCCCCCCCCTCTCCGATTCACTAAGACCGAGAGGAACAACAAAATAATTTAAATTGGTCCGCTCGAGTTGCTTAAGCGAGAGCGAAACAGTTCTTTAATTAATAATGTCTTCAAGGTGGATTCCTCTTCTCCTTTTTTTTTTCATTAGTCCGAGAGCGTTTCCTTTGCATTTACTCTCGCTAGGCCCCTCATGAAAATTAATCACCTCATTAATTTAGTTTGTTTCTTTTGCGCTTTCCATTTGCAAATTCTTTAATTTTAATTTTAAGTGAACGCCGGAGTTGGCTTTGAATCAATGAATCCTTTGCAAATGAAAAGGTTTTCATTGCCCACGGAGGAGTTAGGGGATAAAAGTTAAAAGAAAAAAAGTAATAAAATGTGAATGATATTAAATTGAATTTGACACGAAGAGAAGTCGAATAATGTGAAACAAGAAGATGACTTCTCTTTTTTCTTATTAAACAGGTCGAAACTATAACTTCTAAATAAAAGAAAGCAGTTCCCAGTAGCCTATGACTTAGGTTAATAAGAAAGACTAGAGTTTCTTGATATGTAAGAGAAAATTCCTAACGAGTGTGTTCCGTTCCATTTACATACTTTCTTGGTGTTAAATGGTCGTAGTTTCTTCAAACTACTGAATTCCTCGTAAAGGGCGTTAAATTAAGAAGTCTTCCTTCCAATTCTAACAGCTGAGGGTGCCCCAATTTATCCTCAAATTAAACGGAAACTAACTGAAGATAGCATGGCAGTCTGTGATCCTTGTTCGCATCAGATCAAGTGTCGAGAGGACGTGAAATTGCGTGTATCTGTCAAGGGGAAAGTTTGCCACTAAGTTTGTGGCGGCCTCAAACTTAGGCAGTTTCCTCGGAAGTGTAAAATATGCCCGGCAAGGGCCCTGATAATCCGGGAGATTACACGTCGCCTGTGTGAATAAGAGATTAGAGACGCTCGCGACCGGAAACGCCGGAGTCCGGATCCCCGCGCGCTCGGTAATGAGCGGGGGGTTGTTAAACGGTCAAATATTGGGCGGCCCAAATATTTGACTTTCGGGTCGTGCGCGTGTTTGACTTCACGCTCGAGATTTTTTCCGAGCGAGATTTTTTTGCCGGAATTAACGCGTTCCAGCGATGGTGGAATCGATTAAATAGGGAAATTCGATGTTGCCGAGTTTCCATCATGTTTAAACAACGCAGAAAAAAATAAATAAAAAATTAATGAAATAAATTCTCTTTTTAATTTTATACAGGATCTTCATGATTGATTGTATCCCACGTGATCAACTGGTGCCTGATGAGTTAGGCAACAACAATACAAATGGTTGGTAGAATTGGGGAAATTAGTTACAGTTTTTCACAGATCGAGGTTTTTTTGGGGTGTCACTTTGGTTACTGTACATATTACCTATGTCCTAGGTCACGTGAAATACAAGATTAAGTGAAGAACCGGTATTTTTAATCACGTTAATGTTTAGAAGATAATAGGTTTTTCTCAATATGAAATGCTGTAATAATCTGCAACCTGATTTAATATGCACCTGAAATTCGCATTTTCCTGTTTACAAAAGCAACAATGTTCATGTCGACGAAACGAGAAGATAATGTGAAAAGGGAGGGGGGCTTCATACATCATAGGGGCACATTGTAATTTCACATAACGGCGTTAGATATTGCATGAATTTGGCCGCGGGTCGTGCCGGGTCGAATCGAGCGTCGGAGGGGGTGACGGGGGTTAGGCCCCGTAATGAGGGGTTAGACGTGCATTATAATCAAAGTATAATACGAGACTGATACCAACACCGTAATTTGGCCGCGCTAACTATAATGTTGCATTAATGTGTATAATCAAAGGTCGTTCGGAGCACTCGCGTTTTTTTTGCCGATAATCCGGCGGGGAAGGGCTGCCTTTTCCCCGGCGATATTTCACCGTTTTCTGACCTTTTTTTAATTAAAAATTCGATCGCTGAGTTATGACCCGCATTGGTAATTCATTGCGGAAATGCCCAATTTTTTTTTCAAACTAATTCACTAGGTCGAAAAGAGAGGGCTTCAATCCCCCTACTCTTGCCTTAAAGCAGTTTTGTTAAAAAAAAAACTTTATAAAAGGTAGCGGTAAAGTACGTTTTAAACGCAGGTGTTTAAGGTGAGGGGTTTAGCCGCAAGGAACATTTAGATATAGTGGTGAATTTTTGGGAAGGGGTAAGAATGATTGTTTCGATCGTTCCAGCCCTTGATACCGCACCTGTTTTATCTTAGCATTCCACAAAAGCATTTTGGAAAACAAGAGCTATGTCAGGACGCTATAGTAATCGTTGAAATATGTGAATCTCAAAATGTTGCATTTGAAAAAAAGAAAAACATTTTCCTGCATTAAAACATGCAGAAATCGAACGTGTTTATTTTTGTAAAATTGTATTTCAACCTTGTATTCCAATATATAATATAGTACCTTTGAGAATGAGAAATAAAATTAAGAAAAAAAGTTCTTAATGTTTAGTCCGACGTATTGAAGATTCATTTTGGGCTCAAAAGAAAAAGAACGCAAAAAGAAAAGTATGGACATACTTTTGCTTTTCATGAGATTTTGTACTTCCTAATTTCTATTGAAAAAATTCGAAGGCGAAATGTATTTATTTTTCTCCGAATTCTTTAAATTTCAAATGAAAACATTAAAATGCGAGAGCTGAAGAATTCCTCGAGAGATAGTCGCGTGTCCTTCGGCGGCGAGTCCGTAAAATATTCACTTCGATTCCGAACAGGATCCGCCATGGTCTGCCTCCCGATGGAGTCGTAAAAACGAATTCACGACAGACGGCCTCAGCGTGGGGCACGGCAAAAAACCGGAAAAAAAGCACAGAAAGAAAATGGCGTGTCTGTGGTGCTGCGAGGACTCGGAGGGCGGGACGAAAAAGGCGTTTGTATTATTTTCGTTCGGAATTAATCGCCCGCGCGCGGAAAATGAAGAAATGGGCTCTTGCGATGATATGATGTATGTGGTGTGTATGTGTGTTTGTCTTTATTTTTTCGACGGGACCAAGTTTTATACGGCGCGGCGGTAAAGTGAGCCAGCGCAACACCGGACCAGAAGGATCAATAACGAGCTGAATCGCTGGCTGGCGCAGAACAGGAACACGCGAGCACAGGATTGATGGAAACGATGAGTCTTTCTTGCTTTTGCTTGCTTGCGATTTTCTTTTGTATGAACATCGCCGAAGATTGATGTGTCTTTACAATTCAGAAAAATTATTGAGATTACCCGTTATACTATACGTCCAAATAAATTTTTGATAAAGATAGGCCATGGAAGACAAAACGTTTGTCTCCAATTACTACAGTAATGTATTTGGTTACTTGACAGTTTATGATTTGACGACTTGCTATCCAATTACAATTACAGTAACTTTCTCTATTAAATTATAATTTATTATCTACATTCAAATGTTGTAAATGTAAAATCCAAGTTTAATTTGCCACATTTTACACCTTGACGTGCACTAACGTCAAAAACTACTTGGTTATGACATACGTTTACACTTCCATGACCTGCCTTTATCAAAAATTTATTTCGACATATGGTATTACTTTATAGGTATACTAAATAACAGTATGTACAAGTTTAAATAACAAAAATTAAACAAGCCTCAAATCAATCAATCGTATTTTATATATTGTTTAAAAATACTATAAAATAATCACGTATAAAAAGTACTAAGAATACTTAAATGGAAAATGAGAAAAAAAGAAACGTTTTAGTTCTCTAATGTAATTTTAAAATGTTACTACGATGTTTTTTTTTCTACTTACAGTGTCCCCTGTTTTATATAAATGTTTCTCACATTTAATTGTTTTGATCTAACTGTAACACGTGTATACCTGTCAGTTTAATCGTTATCCAAGTATTTTCTTCACTTTTTCTCTTTCTTTCCAGAAAAAAAGCATTAATGTAAAAGCTGTAATCCTGTGATTGCGGCACGGAGTAACTCGTTTCATGGAATAACATAAAACGAGTTATTCCGTGCCTCTTTAATTGGCAAAAATTGTAAGACTGAAAACATGAAAAGTTTTTGATGACAAATGGATTAATAACATGCGTAAAAAAAGTTTTCCCATCTGGTGTCTTGCTCTCATTTTTTCGCATATTCATGTATGTTCCTTACTTGGTCCGCACCCTAAACAGGCAAGTGAACTAACATAACTTAAAAGAAATTGTTTTATTGATTTGATTTTATAATGGTTTTCACATTGGAAGACAAATCTTTTACGGTTGAATCTTACTTTCGAAACGCCCAAAAAATCAATGACGAATGAACCATTCTATTCCTGATTGCAGAATTTCAGGAAAAATTTTCAAACTGCATTTCTGTACCACGATTTTGTTAATCAAGTACTTTAGTACTCTGTAGGACTATTCAGAGAAATTGCCAGTGTGGCTAGAAAACAGGTATCAGATAGGCCTAAAGTAAGAACTGATGAGGTATTTGAAAATGTAAGACAAATTATGACTGATGCTCCTCGCACTTCCACCTGTCACAAGTTGATCTTTCTGTCGGAGCCTGCAGAACTATTCTAAGAAAGGACTTGCATTTGCAAGTATTCCCTTATCCATTGACTGCCGTGCATGAATTGCTTCCAGTAGATTTTGAACCAAGGCGAATATTGGTTTTTAAACAATACTGACAATGACGATTTGTTGGACAAAACTTTCTTTTCCGATGAGGTCTGGTTCCAATTAACAGAATACATTAATTTTCAAAATATGAGGATATGGAGTACAGAAAACCCTCATATTTTCAGGGATAGGTTTAAGTCGGAGAAGATTGATAGGTCGAATATTTTTTTAATGGCGCACTAACGACACTTAGATATCGAGAAGAGATTTTGCATCCATTTATTAATAACTGAATGACGAGTTGCAATTTGGATATTTCCAGCAGGATGATGCAATGGCCCATGCTGCTGGAGATACTTTAAATTTCCTTCGAGAGTTTTTTGGAAATCGGATAATTAGCAGAAATTTGGCAAACATATGGCCTCCGCGATCTTGCGATCTAACTCCTTTGGATTTCTTTGCTTGGCCCTACTTGAGAATTTCCATTTCCCGTTAATGATATAATCATCTAAAAATGTGATGAAATAAACAATTCTTCCCATATTTTGCAAAATGTTATTAATGGATGTCGTAGAAGAGTTAGAAAATGCCTCGAAGAAGACGTAATACGTAATAAATCGTAATTATTGGTTATGATTTTCTGTTGACATTACGTCAAGATTAAATGTCAATTTGGCGTTTACAGATCAAGTAAGGAACATACGTGAACATGCGAAAAATGAGAGCAACACACTAGATGGGAAAACTTTCTGTACACTTGTTAAAAGACCTTTAGAAACAGTGAATCGTTTGCTAAAAATTCTAAAAATCACTTTGACACTTCACTTTGACATTCCAAAAAAAATTATAACGAACATAAAATAAGAAAAATGATTAATGAAAGTCTCCTGCAACATTGAAATCTTTTGCCAAAAATGTTTAAAAATTTCTTTGATGCTTCACTAAGAATTTGTCCGTTTACTTACTTTCATAGAACATTTTACAATATTTGAAACTCATAAAATATTTAACGTGCTATCATGGTCATAGACAGATGGTGTTTCGTAACAGTAACTTTACAAGCAATTGTATGAGTTTCAAAACATAATTTTCGAAAAAAATGACAAAATTGAGTAAAGAAAGTCAAAAAGATTTTGCTACTAGTCAAAAGATGGCGTTTAAGTCAATTATAATGATTACTGTTGCTGTAAATGTGTGGTAAACTCATATTTTTAACAATATCAAAGCTGGTGTCTTCAATAAAAAATTTTAATTTATTTGCATTCCTGCAAAAGCAAGATATACCATTTTTTTAGCTAAAAATTTATTTTGCGTCATATTAAACGTTTGCCATTTGATAATCAGAAATTTAGCTAAATTTTTTTCAAAATTTGGGAAAAAAAGATAAAATTAGGTCAAGATATTTTTGCTGTAATACCTACTGTAATAAACGTCAAAAAAAACTTCAAATCAAATTTATTCTTGGTCGTAATTGTGCGTAATCAAACTGTAATCAAGAGTCGTAAAGTGTTGCTGTTGTTTCTTGTTCGTAATTGTTGTAAAGTTTTGTCGTTTTTCTTGTTCGTAATTCTTTTAAAAAGTTGTTTCCGTTTCAAATTGTTGTTGCTCCTTGTTCCAAAAATGCCAAGATATTGTTATCTATGTTTACAATCTAAGAGATAAGCAAAATTTAACTTTATTTGCTGCACCCAAGGTAAATTTCTTTCCAAATCCTTCTTTTTAACTTAAAAATTGGGTCATTTCAGAGTAAAAAAGAACGTGAAGCATGGGGAATCTTTTTTGGAAAACCATTTGCAGCGACCGGTTTTGTCTGAAATATGTTTATTTCAGACAAAACCAAAACAAAAAAACAAAAAAATATTTGAAAAAAATTCAACTAGATCACTTCTTTATAAATCTTTCACAAGCGACTGGTAAGTTTTACCACCATTTCAAAAGTCAAAGTCGTCAAACGTCAATATGTGTCAAATAAAATGATCCCAAAAAAGGACAAAACGTGTGCAGGTCTTTATTCTTTAGTTTTCCATCTAGCGGAGAGTCTTCGAACTAGTCCATGAACTTCTGTTGCTTCTGTAATGATTTTGCGTGTAAAATATTGGGAGTGGAGACACCATACTTTCCTAACTCACCAGCTACCCTAACATATTATCTCTAATTCCTGGTGTATACAGCTTAGGACCAGTCTTTACGTATTACCGTTAAAGTTATCCAGCGGATTCAGAATGGTTGATTGATTTTTATATGAATTGTAACCATGTCAGTCAGTTTATCAGGAGATGAAAAGATCGGCCCTTAAGAAAGCAATGTAACAAATTTCTTAAACAGAAACTACGCGAGAAGTATTTAGTCGAAATTCATGAAAATTTTATTATTTAGCATGTGCTTAATACGGATTGGTTAAGTTGGATGGTTGGCAAGTCTATACGATCGCTTCGCGACTTGCATAGTTTCTGCTTAAGTAAAATCAACTGTAGATACTATAATTGGTTTCTAAACTTCATAAATCATCTGACAGACTCTTCACAAAGCTGTATCTATTTGCAGATTTGCAGATAGGTGGATACCCACGATGAGCCCACGTGATGACACCTACTACATTTTTGTGCGAATAGTTACTGATTCTATTGCACTCCCACAATAAAATTTTTGAGACCATGTTCACTATTTGCTTTATCTGAGGGCGCCCACCCACATTTATTTATTATATTTATTACTTTTAACACTTTTGTTCATAGTATTATTCAAACTAACGCATAATTGTTTACAAATCGTTGATTTTTTTTAACCGCATGTTTTCGATATTTTAGATTGATTTATTAACATTTAATTAAAAAAAATGAGTTCATCTAGTTTACTCTCTATGATGTTTACAACGTTTCCAAATTGATATAATAGAATCTCATCAACAAATAAATGGAATTGCTTATTTTTAATGGCATTCGATAGTGCTTAGTCCGACAGCCATTAAAAATAAGCAATTTCATTTATTTTACTAATGATACGCCTTTTGTTAGATAGTATGAACAGTGAAGGTCCCAGTACGCCTCCATATGGCACCCCTCATCTTGTCAACATACTCTGTGATTTAGATATTTTTTTCACATACGTTCGTTTTTAATATTTTGATTAATTTTTGTAACAAAGTCGTTTTATTAACCCATGGTTTCAAAAAATTTGGAAGTTTTGATTATGAAGCAGTTTTTGTTTATATAAAAACATTTTTCGAAATATTTTGTCGTAAAATTCCATAAACGTCAAAAATGACGATTAAATTTTTAATAAAGAGATGAGGTACTTCAAGAGCAACATTTACATTTCCCCAATTAGATCAATGTCATACAGGGTGAATAAAAAGTAAAGAAGGTCGATGGTAGAACTGTTTTACAAAGAAAGTTTCTGTTTTGTTTGCAAACTACTTCGAGAATCGGAGTTGTTCTGATATCGTTGAATGTAACAAATAATAAAACACAGGCCGTTCTTCAACTTGATGCAAAAAAAATTAATGACGTATGTGGTAAGAGATATTCTCACGAATGCATCAAAATTAAAAGGAAAAAAAATAAAAAAATTCATACCGACATCCGGCAATTCCCTGTGAAATATTTAGAACCGCTGGACGCAACGGACGATGACCTTCACTCACAATAAGTGTTAGAAGTTCCCCCCCTACGTGAGACGGCTCGACGAAGCTGAGATTCCGTTGTCGGATATTTTCCATTGCATGCGTTGAGTTCATCTATTGTATTTACTTCTTCGGCGTACAGTAGATTTTTTAAATGTCCCCACAGATAAAAATCTAATGGATTAAGGTCTCATATTTTGTAATATTTAAATTTACATCCTCTAGGAGTTCTGGCAAATTAGTTTGCAAGAAACGTAAATATACTATTTCGTCCAAGCGATTAGGTAAAATAAATAGACCGATTAAAGTGCCGTTTAACATACCTGTACACAGATTGACCAAAGAGCGTTGTTGCAAACTGCGGCGCCGCATTGCATGAGGATTTTTTTCTGCCCACACTGCATGCCACTGATTCGTCGTAACGCTGTGCATACAAACGTTTTGCAGTCAATGCATTTTAACCACATTCGCCGTAAATTAAAATCACGTCTACAAGAACAGAATTGGAAAATTCGGCCATGTTTTCCACGCGACAAAGTTCAGCTGACAACTGACCCACTTAAAGAACCGATGCTGACATCAGCAAATTTCTCAGAGTACGTAATTACGTCATAAAAATAAACCAGGGACTATCAAATTGTTTCATCGTTCGCCAAAACATTTATTATCTCTAATATTTATTAATCAAAAACTGCTTCATTCTATTACTTTTAATGTAAACTTTCACTGGTTTCATTTTTTGTATGAAGTTAAAAAAAAACTCAGTATAATGTAAATCCTCTTAACTGATCTGATCCGGTGACGCTGCATCTCGAGGTATGACAGAAGAAAAATTGAAACGTGTCAATTTGTGTTTTGAAATGAAGTAAACTAATTTAAAGACACCTCGAAAGGCCATGAAATTCAAAACTCTATGTTTTTCTTCCACTTTTTGTTGTTATTCATTTTACTTATTCCGTTTCTTTTATTTGTTGTTCTTGAGGTTTTAATGCTTATTTAGTTGCTTCTTCTATTTGTTCTTTGAACTTCCACGACATAGTTTTATATCTCTTAGTATTTATGTTTACTGCAATAATTTATTTATTATAATCTGGTTAATTTGTTTTTTTTTACGCTTGTTTTGTTGTTTTTCAAACTATGAGGCATCGACTACCAGCATCGTTAGCGTCTGATTCTTTAAGAAGTGTGACATGGAAGAATTTATTCTATTCGAACAACCAGAGTACTATTTAATAAACAATCTGTTCCCCACCACGCATACAAAATAATATAGATAAAAAACTCCCCTTTTTCATACTTATCTCAATTTCTTCTCTTATCTATCTTTTCTTTAAATTTTTCTGTTTATATACCCATTGTGAACGCCTCCTAAGGTCAGCAAGCGATTATCCGATTGCACACGAACAATGCTAATCACGGCGTGTCGTAGGCAATCCGCGAAAATGTGAAGAAGCCTACACTTGATGACGAGTCGTATATGTCGTCTCCTTCTAGCTGTATACCACTTATTTCATATTATTCTAATTTATGCATATTTTCTTTTGACTTTATTCTCATTTCATCATTTTTTCCTACCGCTTTTCCATGTAATCCTTCCGTAAAGCTTGCTCTCATAAAGTGCATATTCCGTTTCTCTATTTCTGGTTTTTGAGATTCCAAATTGGAGATTTCTTGATTCTTTCTTTTATGTCTTCGCCTTTTAATTAGCTTATCATCATCTCTGTACATTCCATTTCTTCTTACGCCTTACCTAATCAAATAATTGCTGCCTATGTTTGGAGACATGACACTTTTATCGTTTGGCTTTAAAGACGGTGTAGGTGAAACTACAGGACATAACATTACCTTTGGTTGTACGTACACGAATGAAATATCGATTGTGAATGAATGTATCAATTAATCATATTGTAAAATTTAATTCTCTCATTCGTTTAATTAAGCGATTATTTCAAAAAAGAACATCGCCAAATCGATAATCGAATTTCCACCCACCCTTGGATTCATAGTAAACGTGATACCCAGCACGCACGCAAAAGAACGACGACTTCGTTACACGCCCTCCTGGTTCCAGATTGTCCTCAGGTTACGTGTTTCCAAGGAGATTGAGTGGCTTCGTTAGGGCGCAGTGACAAATTTCAACGACCCCCAGGTACCCACCGTAATCCTTCGCCCTTAATTTTAGTAGTACATACAATGCCACCCTCGTGAATTTGATTACGTTATCGTTTTAATTTTTGCGAAACAACATTTTTACGTGTGGATCTCACGTCGTCTTATTCATATGTATTCCGGGACGGTCTCGAAGCGGAAGAATCCCCCACGTGAAAGTAATAAGCCACGAAATCGAGAGTATCCTCAGATCTGGATCCTTTGTCTGGTGGAGTCGGTTTTACGAGCCCTTCGGTGATTCGTTGGGGGCGGTGGAGTGTTGAAACTTGTCGTTTTGCTTACTGTGCGCATATTTCAAACTCTATTACCTCGTCCTACATTGGGATGGACCCGTTTCTGGAGTCTGCTTAGTATTCTATTTGAATTGTTACTGACGAGACTGTAGCATGCAGACATTGTACACTTCAACATTCTTCGATCATTTATAGCATTCTTTACTCGTTCTATTTGTAAATTAATTTGAAAAGAAAAATTGAATTATTCCTGCGTCCTTTTTGAAAAAACGTAAGGATGAAAAGCCAAATTCAGAAGTGGTTTCGGTCAGGTTCGATTTTATCAGCTTAGCCTAACTAAAATGAGGCCACTCTTATTATATACGTTCTTATTTCTGCATAACTTGGCTTTCCATATTTTCAACTCAGCAAAATAGTGACGCGTTTCAACTTGCTTGTATCTAACAGTTTTAATTTCTGCTAACTAATGTTTTGCAGAAAGTCACGGTGTTGCCTAACTTATTAACATTAATGAATAATTTTCTTCATAACTCTCTCCATATCTTCGTTAAAATATTCAGCCCCTAAGAAACAATTTGCGCTGCTAAACAATGGAGGCCACAAATTCCGACTTCGTCGCACACATAATCCGCCTAATTAAAATCTTATTTAACAAGTCAAGAATCCGCATCTCGCCTTAATTAAACGATCTCCAGGTCCGCACGGTTCGCAATTCATAAACTAAACTTCCGGATCTTAATAAAACGTCTTCGAGATGATCGAGGGCCGGAGATTTATTAAAGTTTCATAGACCCGTCCGTCGAGGAGCACACAAAGAACTCGGCGGAAAGAAACTAATAACGAGGGCTTATTGCGTCCTCGAAACTCTTCGTCTGGATAGTTTTCCGGTAAACAATGCACAAGATGGAGTCTTCGGTGTAAAGTTCGCGTGCTCTCAGTGCATTAAAAATGGATGGCGGGCGCCGAAGTAACTCTATAAGGCAGCATTAAGAATTCGCGAGCCAAAGAGCTTCTAAAAGTGAAAATGTCAATTCAAAAGGCGTGACGGGTCGAGGGAGGAATGGGGGCCAGTCTCTGCAACCCCTAGAGACGATGCTTCATCTTTTATAAGAGATTTTCCACTGCAAGTACTGTGACATTTTAGATATCGTCATTTTTGTAAAAAGCAATGTCCTAAATAAAATATTGTTACGATCTTGGGGTTCGCGGGAAAATCGTCGTTTAGTTTAAAATCACTTTAAAGTCTATACAATAAAAGCACAGGAATAACACTTGTCTAACAAATAACCACTTCTATAACGTAAAAGTTCTACTATTTACACTTATCGCCCTCAGAATAATAACTAATTCAAATGGGTCGCCGGGTTCTGTCTTTATAGTAGAAATTCTTTCTCACTTGAATTTTCTAGCAAACGTCTGAGACCATCTAGCGTTCATTTCGAAACTTACTGGAATAATCACACCAGTTACCATGACCAGTATTGGATACTTTCAAATAAAACTTCCTTTCTCGGCCCAATGTTTGTATTTCAGATATAACGTTTTGGCCAGGTTCTTTCTCAGTGTTTAATTTTGAGTTTCCTATCGCCGAATGTCCGGAAAAGATTCGATCTTTATTTTTTTTTTTTAGTCTTTTCCCGACAAGAGGAGACCCAAAGTGAAACACTGAGGAAGAACCTGGCCAGGTTCGAAAAAGTTATGTTTGCTATAAAAACATTGGACCGAGATTCAGGAAGTTCTATTTTAAAATACATTTTCAAAATTAATACGTTCAGAAAAGCCATTTATTCTACCATGGCAAGATCGAATTAAGAAAAAATCTACAATATTTTTTAGTAAATTGTATGGAAAATTTAAAATAGTGAATAATATTAATAATAGTTTTCTTTTTAAGAGACACGATGGTTTGACGATAACGTCCTCTGGTGGAGTTATCTTGTACATAAATAAATATAAAAGCGCGAAAAATTGCAACCAAATTTAATATTGAGACCCAAATTGTGAAGCATTATTCACACTCAACTCACACTCAAACTTGACGTTTGACAAAATTCAGAAATGCTTTTATATTTACTCGTACGATCAAGTTTATGGTCAGTTTAATCATCAGTGATTTACGATAGTCAAAATATCATTAAAATGAAAATTGAGGATGTCCTAAGTTTCAAATTGTCATCAAACTATCCATTTGAGTGTGAGTTGAGTATGAGCGATATTTCAGAATGTGGCCTTTAATCATCCATCCACTCTCACAGTATTAAAATATAATATTTTCAAGGAATCTTTTAATAACTTTATCTTAGTAAGGGTACATTTTCGTTTATTAGAATTAATTGCCATTTTCTTTTTAAATAAGGAATACACTATAATTTTGGCACATGTAATAGGAATAGCTTGTATAAAAATAAGGAAAAAAATTGAAATAAGCAAACTGGAAAAATCTCGCTTTAAGTGGTAGGAGCCCCCTGAAGTGCTTTTTCAAGAAATTTGACTAATCCAGCAGCATAATTTTGTCGATTTCTTAAAAAGATTCCTTAGCTTTCTTCCCACACACTTTTCTATTTGGAATTCATTGAAAGAAATAAGGAAAGATCGAAAATATCACCAAAAAGTCTAAATTTGATATTTTTCTCTGAGAAATATTTTTTGAGGAGAATGCTCTAGAGTCTAGAGCAGTCATTCGGAAACGCTTTTAGTTTTTGAAACACATATTCAAATTTAAAAAAATTCAGTGGTATAGGGGGCGTACCATCTTAAGAAAGTATTTTTGGAATTTGCTTTTTTGAAGTTTTCTTTTTTAATTTTACACAAGAAGAAACACTTTGACTGCCAATATTTGGAAGACCATGTATAGACAATGCATAGAGACGCTTAAATCTTCTTTACATAAGGGCGTTAGATATTCCTACGCTGGCCTTGACTAAATATTTTAAAACATTTTCTGCATTTTTTTGAATATTTGGTTCTCTTCAACGTTATCAATGACATCTTGCCATTTCTGTTTGTTCATTTTCTTATTTTTATATATTGTGACGAACTAAGGCAACAAATGAGTCATACACGGCGGCTGCTCGTCTTATCTGGACCGGTTCGAGATAATTCCACCGTCGAAATACTCTAGGGGAGAAGCTGCTGGAAAAGCCTCTCCGGTTTAAATACACGCGCACGGGGAACTTTAGTTCGACGTAGAGTTTAGTTACTGTTTAATCGCTCGGCCTGTGAAAATAAATTATTCATAGTCTGTTAAGTTTTCTTAATAAATTAGTTATTAGTCTCATCGAATATTTTATTTATTATCAAAACGAACCCAAAATTCACTACAATATTTATGTTAACATACATATAATCTGTAGTTTTGATTATTGAATATATAACAATAACACCTAGACTCAATAAAATACTACTCCTACATTATTGCTTAATTTTTGCTCAGAAAACAATTGATATTCTTTTCTTCTCCCATTTGCTTGCAAATTCTAATAAACGGCAAAGATTTTAATAATTTAATTTTATATTTCATAAATTTTAGAGTAATAATATTAGTAACATTTTTTATCTTGAACATTACTTAAATATTTCACATTTTCTGCAACAAAGTGGCTAACTTTAATGGTCTGCTGTTTCAAAGATAAAGCAGACTGGGCACTAATTTTTTAGATTTTGGCATTTTTCTGGGTCAATACAGTGTGGTGAACTTGCAGTGCAACATATCACTTACACCCTGTACAGTTTTTTAATTTCAAAGTAAAAGTCTCTTGATGTGATACCAAAAATATAATGTTGATGAATGTTATAATTAAATTTCATGAAAGATCTAAACCCTGGGTAAATCAAAAAGAAAGGAAAAAGTTTACATGAACATCATTGCTATTTTTAATCAAATCTGTTCTCTTGCTCTTTCCTTATAATTGTTGCAAAATGGATTTCCAAGAGGGCATTTGGAGAATATTCCTCAGATGATACAGCAAAGAATATTTTATGAACAAGGCGAGACCTGGTCACATAAGTACGCACTTTCGCAAATCGTATTTCAAGTCTTGAAGCCGTTTGTATATTCTACTATATCGATTTGGCTACGTAAAAACCTATAGACACATTTCTGTATAGAAACGACAAATTTACAAAACATACATACAACTTATATGGCTGTGATACAACGCTGTAAACAAAGAAATGAAACTAGATAATGCTAGTAATAGAGATCTAAAATGAGTGATAGGAATCAAAACAAGGAACGAAAGTGATATCCCAACAAAAAGAAAAATTAGAAAGTGCCTGAACAATTTTTTAGTTGCATCAATTCTATTGAAGATTGTATGTTGCTACAAACAAACATAGATAAAGTTAATCGGTGGTGTAATAATAATAATAATCTACAACTAAACACACAGAAATGTAAAGTTATGACTTATTCCAGATGTAAAAAGAATTTTTCTTTTGAGTATTCCGTGGAAGAGGTTCCTTTAACTCGGGTTACAACTGTTAAGAATTTGGGTGTATTATTTGACTCAGAATTTAATTTCGCGCAACATTTGCTCACATTGGTCCAATCATCTAATAAAATTTTAGGATTCATTATTAGAAATTCTAAACCATTTGATAATGTTAATGCTTTAAAAGCTCTTTACTTTTCATTACTATGTTCTAGAATGGAATATTCCACTCTTATTTGATATCCAATTTACAACAGTTATTCTGCAATTCTGTTGGAAAAGATTCAAAGAAAGTTTCTAAAATACTTGTGGTATAAAACTCACGGCACATATCCTGATAGAGGCTTTTCTCACGACGTTTTATTAAGTAGTTTCGGGTTATGCCCCTAACGTTAGAAGAAATCGCGTAGTTTTCACCTTTGTGTATAAACTTTTAATAAATAACCAGGTGAATTGCCCATTTCTGTTAAATAAATTAATTAAAATTTCAGTTCCCAGACTTGCTGCTAGAGAATCTCCAATATTTTACCTTTCTTCTCCTCGAACTAATTTGCTAGTAAGGTCACCAGTTCATGTAATGTATACAATTTATAACAACATTTGTAACACAAGTGATATATTTTATGAATCTCTTACCTCACTTCTTATTACCATAAATAATTATTAATGTTTTCTTAGATTACTGTTGATAAGTTTCGCATTGATTTTTGAAATAGTAAACTTTGTTCACCATTTTATTGGTACTTTTTAAATACGTTAGTTACAATTGTTAGTAGTTGTACAACCTAATTGTTGCCTTGTAATTGGATTTTGTTTCTGTTGGGCAAATAAATATTATTATTATTATTATAAAACGTATTTTAAAAATGAATGAAGGAACGTTACAACTTAAATCACTTAAAAACACGCACACAGAAAGAGACCTCAGAGCTCAGAGATGACGCCAGTTATACAGAAAAAATAAATATCGATAATTAAAAAAATAAGTAAAATTTATTGCAAATCGTTTTTGATTGCAGTGGATCCCTCGAGCATCTTCTGTACAGCTGTTTCGGACCTATTTGATGTCTCGTCAGCAGAAGCGTAGCTCGAGACTTCCATTGCAAACCAAACCGACTTCTCAAAGCTTATTCGCAAATGGGATGTAATAATAATGAATAGTTTGAATCGTGACATCCAGCGACACAAATGCTCGAGGGAACCACTGCAATCAAAATCGATTTGCAACAAATTTTTTTAAATACTTTCAATATGCTTTGACAGCACGCTTGGCCGCCTTGACTTATTAAGTAGCAAACTAGCTGCAATTTGTCATTTCCTATACAAAGTTGTGTTAAAAACTGATCGTAGGATGTCGCGATTCAAACTATTCAAAAAAAATTAAGGTAGTCAAAGAACAAATATTTTTCTAACGTGAAAATACCTGAAAGACCTTCTACAAGTAGTTTGTTGAATAATGTCTACTGAACATTTTGCAATGTTTTTAAGTTTAAAGTTCGAGAGAATATCCAATAAGTGGCATTCAAACTGCGTCTTTATGCGAATACAGTTTTTAATACTTTAATACTTCTGGTAAACGTTTTATATTTTGAAAGCTGCACGTTAGTTCAATGAGAAAGATTGTTCCTTTGAACAGCGAATTTCACAGAAGAAGCAGCAACTAGTAAGTCAGTCCCAGCCGCCGCGGGCAACAAATGATAAGTAGTCGAATGCGCCTCTTCGTCAAGCTTATAAAGTTTGTGCCTTCGGAACACTGTGTGAGAATATGCGATTTATTCTTTTTAAACAAAATTTCTATTTATTTTTAAAATTCATGGAGGTTAAACAACAAATGAAATAACATTCCTAGATATAAAAGCACCGCAGTTTTAATATCCTTTTTGACTGACGGCAAATTTCGTAATTGGCTAACAACTTGCTTCTACATTAGGTATTTATTATACAGTGATCTACAAAGACATGGAAACATCTAAATATTTTTTAAGTTAGTTTTTTTTTTTCGTATAACAAATTATTTCTATCTTTAACGACACTTTAAAAATCTCACAATCGCTCAACGTTTCACTATTAGTTGATAGCTTTGTCAGGAGTGACGAAACTAAAAAGAATTTATTATGCGTTCTCTTTTAAATGTTCGCGATTAAACCTAATTAATTAACTAATTAATCGATTTTTTTTTTTTACCTTTTAGACAACTTTGGATTAAGTTTGGCCTTTTGCTGTTAGTATACTTGAACGTTAAAAATTTGAGTCTTATTAATAATGTTTCTGTTTCTCAATCAGCAGTTATTCAAATCAAATAATCCTAAAACAACAAATGTGTGAGAACTTTGAAAAATATAACTTGTTCAGTTCCGCACAATTTGGTTTTAGACTAGAAAAGATAAAGTATATCTTTAGCCATTTAAAGTTTGATGGACAAAGAAGTTGAAGGTTTGGAAAAGGGTGAATACGTAATGTGACCTATCCAAAGCTTTTTTTGGGTGTCCCACAAAAAAATGTTAGCTAAATTCAATTGGTATTACTTTGATAATACTAGTAAAAAATGAATAGATTGATATCTCTATAATAGGAAATAGATTGTCGGTTTTGAAGATCAACAATAAAAAATTTGTGACATTATGCATGGAGTACCGCAGGGTTCTGTACTAGGACCTGCACTATTTATAATTTTTATAAAAGATTAATTTCCTGAAGAACGCACTGAAGATAGGTGTGGTGTTCTGTATAGGTGACACAACATTGGTTAGAACTACAAATGATGTAGACCATCTGACGCTAAGAGCTTTGTATTGATTCTATAGTAATGATTTATTTTTAAATGCCGTGGCAGAAGGAAATGAAGTATTTTTCAACGAGTGAAGAAAATTTAACCTAATTTTTAATACAAATCCCGATTAATAATTATTTGGAATAGCACTATCCAACCAACTTCAACCCAACGAGTTAGCTTAAAACTACTTTAAATGACCTTTCTTCTTCATAAATCTGCCCAGAATATTAAAAATTAATATTTTGACGATTGTACTAAGACCACCAGGAGCAGCAGGAAAAAGATCCCTGATCTTGACGTGCTTCCAAAAAATATTTTTTGGCGTAGCAACTGAATTTTTCTTACAAATCGAATCCTCTAAAGCTTAAAGCTATTTTGCCCTTTAATTTTATAGAAACGAACTTGAATTAGTAACCACCTTTTATTACAAAAAAATTTCAACTTTATTTTCTGATTACCCACTACGATTTCTTTGAACAAAAGAAAGCTCAACCTAATTAGGTTTATGCGCCATGAATTTTTGGCATGGCAATTGTAGTTTGTTCAAAGTGAATTTCAAGGTTGTGTTTGGTTTGCTCAGACTATATGTGCTTCCTATTTTTTTTTCTTCTGCATATTGGGGTCAAGGGAAAGTTCGACCTAATTCTCGGCACACACCTCAGATAATAATTTCTTGGCGCAGCGTCTGCATTTTCAGTTTCAGGCGCATGAAAATAACCTGAAGCCCCTGTCCAAAGCCAAATGCACACATTTCACTGTCGAGCACGGACGAAGTCGTACGCAAGCCGATCGCTCCCTTCGTCCCCTGCGGAAGGGTCGCGGGGGGCTCGGGGGCGTTTATTGATCGTGCAGACGCGTCTCGCGCTCGCCTCCTCGTGGCCGGTTTGCCGTCATGCGATCGCAGGCAAAGCTTGTTTAGATTACGGCGTGTTTTCATGTGTTGTGCGAAAGAGGATGAACGGAGGCGACACGTTTCGGCGGATTTAACTCCGTTTTCAGGTAATAAGTAAATTGAATTGTGAAAGAGATTTTTGGGCATTTCTTTTTTCGTTATTGCGCTGACGCGACGGCCACAAATTATTTTGAGTTTGCTGTAAAATGCCCAAAATATAAGCTGTGAATCATAAATTACAAAAGAAAACTTTCTGCCAAGAGTCACCGATTAGTTTCATAAGAAGTATCTTGCTCATCGATGAATTAAAAAAAATTGCCGCAACGAGAAGCAGGATGGTTTTCAATTTCAACGCCTTCCTTTCTATTATATATTTTTTTTCAAGTTTGTATTAGCAGTACAAAGTTCGACGCTTTTTAAAATAGATTATTTTCTCTTGTTTGACTGCTTTTTTGATTATTTGGCAAGAATGATAAGATTTAGCTTTCGAGGATCCACTCAATGAAAAATTATCAATAAAATTCGAAACTTGTTTTTAACGTTCGAGTATCACAGAAGATTATTCTGTTTGGTTTAGTTTAGAATCTCCAAAATCCAGGAAAAGAATAAAAAAAAAAACTGAATTCAGTTCAAAATCTTCCGCAAGAAAAATATTTCGATTATTTAAAAGCCCTCCTCAGATCATGGTGCCATTTAAATGCACAGTTTGAAGCAGATTAAAGCGCCTCTCCAAAACATATCATATTGATTGAACATGTTAATTATCAACTGAATTCTTCGTTTGGCATAAATTGGTCTGAAGATGGTTATGTCAGACTGAGCCAAGGTTTAAATTTAGTCTGAATGGGGTTTACATTCAAATATTCCAATGGCCTTTCTTAATATAGAGGGCGCCTTTATCTTCTTCTAAATAACGAAAATGGTAAGGCTTTTAGACTTCTTGTTCCAATTAACCTTTACCTATCAGAAATTTTAAAAACAAAACAAAATGAAATTTTGTTTCTAAAATAAATAAAATAAAATCTCCTTATATGTATAGATGGCGACACTGTTGTTTATAATGTATTAATAAAGGGGGAACTCGAGGAAGAAAAATATTTTAACTTCAGCTACGAGAAGACTCATGCGAATTCTGCTTTAATAGAAGTTTGAAAATTGGGTTTCAAAATAAATCGCGCTTTTTAAAATAGATGTCGCTACTATAGCATGCGATAAACGTATACTAAGACACAGAGGATTTTTGATTTTTTCAGCGATCTTAGTGTGAACCGGATTTCTGAAAGATTTTAAATATGCTCTAAAATGAAAACGTTCTTTCTAATACAGATGGCGTTACCGCGATTAAGAGATCATTGAATAAAAATTTTGGGCGGACTTCAACTTAATTGCCATCAAAATGACTCAAGTATCTCACAGTAGAGGACGCCGCACTGTTACTGTAATGATATTATTGAGAAATATCCCCAAAAAAATATTGTTTCCTCTCAGTACTTCGTTTACATTCGCTTTACTATGCTTCAGTTTCATCAAAAACAAAATAAATTGCTCTCCAAAGGAACAACGTCTCTTATAATAGGGGACGCCACTGCTATTATCTTTAGATGTAGATTTTTCTATTTTAATTTAATTTTTATTTTAAAATCGATTCATTAATTTAATTTAGATCTAAGCTTTGCGTGAAGGTCAGGACCGGAATCGACGTGAATGCCACAAGTTTAATCAAGACGAAATAATCAACTGAAAAGACACAAGGTCAGAACCGGAATCGACGTGAATGTCTCAACTTTAATTAAAACGTGAAATCAGAGTCGAAAAAAATATTTTCTCATTTTACTATTTTACCATAGATGGCGGTATTGCTACTGTCACTGTAATTAGTGTGGAAATTCTCTCTTATCTTAATTTTCGTTTTGAAATTCATTAATTAATTTAATCTTTATCTACGTTTTGTGTTGGTCATGTATATAATCAGGATCATGTATGCTTCTAGATCAATTAAAAAACGAAATAATCAAACGAAGTCGAAGGAAAAAAAATACTTCCTTACGGAATTTGTATCAAAACGTTTTTCTATTCTCCAATAGATGGGGCCACTGCTACCGTCCCTCATCCTAATTTCGGTTTGAAAATTCATGTATTTATTTAATTATCTTCTAAGTTTTGTGTCAATCATGTTCGAGGTCAGGACCTGAATCGACGTAGATGTCTCAAGTTTAATTAAAACGAAATAATCAAACGCAAAAAGATCATTTCTAATTCAGCACCGGAATGACGTGAAGATCTCAAATTTAATTTTTAATTAAAAAAAATTTGCTCTCGACATTTTTATCAAAATGTTTTTCTATTCTACAATAGATGGCGCCACCGCTACTGTCACTGTAATTAATGGGAAAAGTTCTCTCTTAACTTAATTTTGGTTCTAATACACATTCATTAATTTAATTTTGTTCTAAAATTAGCGTGAATCATGCTCGAGGTCAGGACCGGAATGCCTCAAGTTTAATTAAAACGAAATACTCAATCGGAGTCGAATTTAAAAAAGAAATCCTTTATTTAATTTTGATTTAAGCTTTACGTCAATCATGTTCGAAGTCAGGACCGGCATCCCCCTAAATGTTCCCGAGTTTTACTTAATTCGAGTCGGACGTCATTTCTTGTTAGCAATTTTATCAAAATATTTTACTGTTCTACAATAGATGGCACCACTTCTACCATTAATGAAATAATTACTGTGAGAAGTTCTTGATTAATTGAATTTTTTCAATTTGAGTTCTAAATGCGTAGTCATTTTTTGCTTCTAATTTTGATCTAGGCATTGGACCAATCGCGTCTAGGATCAGGGCCGGAATCGACGTGATTGACCCAAGTTTAAGTGCACACTTAATCAGAACTAAATGAAAGAAAAACAATTTCCTTTCAGTGATTCGTTTAATTCGACTTCAATATTATAAAATAATTGAATATTATCAAACTGGCGCCATATATTGATTCGCACCGATATGATTTAAATACACTGTCATTGACTTTTCAGAAAACACAACGAAAACATAAATTAATTAATAAAACAAATCAATATAAATAGTTAAGATTTGATACATCTCCTTCACAATAATTCTGATATAAGTCAATCGCATTTGAAACCAGGGCCGGAATCAACGTGAATTTCTCGAGTTTAATCACAAAAACGAGATAGTCAATCAGCGAAAATATTTTGCCCTCTCAATTAGTCTGTTCGGGTACACACTTTTTTACAAAATAAGATTTAATGAAGCCTAAATTCTTTGGTAATGCGTCGGTACGAAGCATACTCGTTCATACTAACGTACCACATAAATGTTTCAGGTTGCGTTAAAGCGTGAAAAAGTATGCATTGGTGTATACCAATCTAGAATAACGAACATACCTACTGTTTCGTTTGCATTGGTCTTAAATATTATCAAAATTTGCTTTCAAAATGAGTCACGCCTCCTACAATAGATGGCGCCACTGAAATTCGCCTCGTTATTTAATTTTTTAAGTTTTCGGATTTTCAAATTTGCAGTCATTTTTTTTTTATTTAGTTGGATTAATCGCATTCGGGATTAGGACCGGAAACGACGTGAATGTTTCGACTTTAATTGCAAAACGAGACACTCAATCAGGTTGATTTAATCGGCGAAACAACTTCATTACAGAGGACACATGATTAATTATACTCGTCATCATGCGGCGATTGGTTGATCGATTAATCGATGTCATGCGGGATTAATTCAATTTTTGTTCGATTTTCATAATGACTTTCCGTTTTTGACTTAATAAGTTGACGTTCCTGGTTTCAAATTATCTATATTATGCATGTGCTGGCTAATCGATTATTCTGATCGAATATTTTCGCCGACTGCATCTTGGATAAGTTGAAAATAATCTACGAAGCCTATAGAATCCATATTTTATGGGCAGATACATTGTATGTAAACGAAGCCTTGTTATCAGACGAAATCCTTCGGACGTTGTTTACAAGCGACGAGCGCGATCGAAAAACGCCCGGCATTATCTGTCTTCCTCGCCTCAGGCCTGACAAGTTTATTTAGGATCGAAATGGGTCAGAAGTTGAGGCCCGCTGACCTTCAGATACCGCCCGTCCAAGTGCAAAGTCGACTCTTCGTCAAAGGATATTGACCCTCGCCGGCGGCTCATTTGCATATGAAAGCTGACGTTTCGCGCAAGTAACCGTACTTACTACAAACTTTACAGTTGGGTTTCATCGCAGCCGCTGAATTACGGCAGACTTTCACTTTCTCGAAGAACAAACACGTTATCACACATACCGGCGAACGATTTCGAATAGTTCAAGGAAGACGGAGAGATATTGAAAGTGTTAGATTTTTAGAGAGAAAATAAAAAAGTCTTGTGCTTTCATGACTGATTGACTTCGTATTTTTCAAAATTCTTTTAAATTATATTTTTATTTTTAGAAGTATTTGTCCCTTTATGTCAAGGATAATTTTAAATAGATCTCTTTTTTATTCCTTGACATTATTGTTGTATGGAGGATTTAGATTTCGGATTCTTGAAAAAAAAGTAGGATTCACCCCACCATCTAGTCTATATTTGGTTCGGAACGTCTAAGTAAACACTCAAAATGTGATTTATCAATTAATAAATAGTTTGTAATAAAAACAAATGTTAAACCGATGTTAGGAAATTGAAATGTTAATGGTATAAGAAACGCATGAAGCAAGAAGTATAAATAAATTTAAAAAAAGAGAAAATTTTAATTCGTTGCTTGTACAGGGTGAGGCGCGATAAACTAACTCGTATCACGTATTCTGTGATAGCGTACGTACTACATTGCATTTGTCGGTTTCAAGTATTTGTAACACTCTAATAAATCAACTCATGTACTATACTCCTCCTTCTCAATAATATTTCTTCAGAAGATTTTTAAATGAAGTATGCCTTACATAAATTTACTTAAACATAAACAACATTTATTCATTCTGTTCTTATATTTATAAATAAAATATGTGAAATTTGTCGAGTACAATATGCAATAAACAATATAGTGGGATGTATAACGTTCATAAGAACATAATAAAAACAATAAACTACAAAAATAGTGTATCATGCGAAACAAACACGTTAAAATAAATGTGAATTTGAAACCAAGACTTCGTACGCATATTACATATTTAAAAACTCGTTCAGAGTATAACAGGCAATAGATGTCAATCAGTCAATCAATCAACGCAAACTGCAAAATGTAACAATATTAAATAGAACTAGAGCTTCAGAGAAATTGCTCGTCAACAAAGTCAATAAGATATCCATCCTGACATAAAGTCGTAAGTTATTTATAAATAGCAGGAAAATAGTGGGTCTATTGTTGATCCCTAAGCAATACCCAGTTTAATATTATAAGTGCTCGTTGCAACATCCTCGATATCAACAAAAAACGTTCCAGAAAAGACATAATTAAGGCCAAGATATTGCCTCGTATTCCCACTGCACGTAGTTTGTCTTTCAAAATGTTTCAATCTGTACGAGTAGTGTCAATGGCGAGTGAGAAGTCGAAGAATATTACTGGTTTGCTTCCACCTTTTTACGTATTGTTTCAATTGAGTTAAATGTTGCTGTTTCCGGAGATCTATATTCACTAAAGCCATGTTGACGCTGTTCTATAATTTCAGGATTTTTGGATAGATTCCTTCACTCACAGCCTTGTTCATGTTAGCAATTGTTTTAATGTTTTTTTAATATTGACGGATTTAGGAATGCTGTTATCCTACATACATAATCTAACAATTTTTCAATTCCTTTTCGGCGTTCCCTTGCGTCCATGCATTTCTGGTGTTAAAATAAACTATTTAGGATATTTAACTTTAAAAAGTGTCAATGTTGACTTCAAAAGTGGCATTTAATTCTTGCGGTAGCAGTTTCGATGTTTCAAGGAGTTAATATTATCCAAGAAAATAAAGAGACTTAAGTTCTGAAGTCGCAGTTTGTATCGCTAATGGCCAGTTGCACCAAACGCTTAAGCACTGCTTAACTTTAAGCATCATTTAGAATATGAATTAGACTACGTCGTCTAACTTCATTTGTCACATTATAAACATCTCTTAAATTTAAACTCGGTTTAAGCGTTTGGTGCAACTAGCCGTAAAGGAATAGGTATTATTCAGAAAGTGTCAAGCATTTCTATGCTTAAAGGAATTAGTCTTATCCAGAAAACGAAAGAATATTTACTGTTTGGGCAGTTAGTTGTGTCTTAGCTTCTACTTTAACTACTCCAAAGAGGGGAATGCACATTTTTTAGTATTGCATCTTTTATCCCTTGTTCTTTTGTGTGAAAATAATTGAATTCCTTATTGCACTAGAATATTAAATTTATCTGGCGGAAGATTTTCATAAGGCTTTGCCAATTTTCCCCGGTAAATAAAGCTTATATCATCTTTGGTGTCAGTTATTATAATATCTTTATCTTTTAGCCACTTTTTTGTTGTTATATTTAATGCGCAAATAAAATGATGGTTTCACTCTAAAGCGAGCATTCACCGCAGTTGGTAGACATATAATAGTCATAACTAGTAATGAGAAGGTCATCCCTCATACAGAATTTACCAATAGACGAAAAGTAAATAAATGTGAACTAACAGCTTTAGGCCAGTTTTTACTTTTTTGGATTAAATGAAATGATGACTTTCACCAATGAAGATAGTATATTTTACTATTTAGTGTAGTTTATCTCCTACTCATTGAATAAAAAAATTATGGCTATTTTTACTATACGGTGTTAAACAGGGGTTGAGCTTATCCTTGTTGGATTAAAATTATTTAACCTTCTTTTGAACATTTATTTTTAATTTTTAGATGCATTTTAATGGGAAAGAGATAACGATACCATTAAATTTGTTAAGCATTACAACTTTTCAGGTAAAACTTTCTTTATCCATATTGTAACACCGATTAGGAGGAGGATAACTATTTGACCCAAATTTTTTTAAATAATTTGTTCATCTTGTTTTCCTGTGATCGAGATTCACGAACTTTCGGAGAACAAACTATGAATAAAGGTCGTTGAGTGTCACACCTTCTTAATCGATGGATGTATCATACAATACAGGAAAACAATTCGAAAGTGTTCTTCCAAATAAAATAGTTCTAAGTGAAACCCAAAGATTATTTAAATGAAATTAATAGTATTTGATATTGATAAACTAATTTTCATATTTTGGGCCAGGATATGGACATACTCACGTGCACTGCAGGTCATATCAATATCTTCTGCATTGGTGATTTAAAATTTCTTATTTGATTTTCTTAATACATAAAAACGGCTTATATTAAAGGGTTAGTTTTACGTGACCACTCTATACATCGTGTACCAAAACTCGCGCCCCAGAGAGCAAGGGCTCGTGCATACAGCAATGGAGATAGTAAATCCGAAAACTAAAAAAATTGTCTATGTTAAACTGTATTCGAATGCAGACGAAAAACGATAGCCAATACCGATAGCTCTCACGTAGGTAAAACATAGGACCTTTAAATATTGCTAGGAAACGGTCGAACATTGTTTATCTATAAAACTTTTAAAAATATTTTGGTTCACTGTAATGTCAATGCGACCGTATTCTCTGAAAAGTAAATGAAGTTCTAATAGGAACACCGAATTAGTTGAAATGAGGTATTAAAATTAAAAATCAAGAACAAAAAGTTAAAGTAAATGCTCGAATTGTCCGCCATTCATTTGTAAACACAGCCGTGCTCTTCTCAATAGACTAGATTTAGAATTGGTAACCATTTGAGGAGTAATCTCCGCAAAAGCATCTTGGATTCGGTTCCTGAGCTGCTCCTTAGTCTCAATTGGTACACGATATACAATGCTTTTAACATGTCCCCAAAGAAAAAAATCCAAAGGATTTAAATCCGGTGATCGAGCAGGCCAATTTCGTGGACCACCTCGTCCAATCCATCGGTCAGGATATTGTTGATCCAAGACTTGCCGAATTTCGTAGCTAAAATGTGGTGGTGTTCCATCGTGTTGGAAATACTCGTTAATTCGAAAAATCAGTAGTACAACGTCTAATAAATTTGGCAGTTCTGTATTTAAGAACTCTGCATAAATTTGGCCTGTTAAACGTGCAGGAAATTCAAAAGGTCCAACCTGTAGGATAATAGTCAAATTAGAATCTAAAGAAAAAAATAATTATTCGATGACATACTACGCGATCTCCTAATACACCTGCCCACAAATTAATCGAAAATCGGTTTTGAAATCCCCGTTCGAAAAGAGCATGTGGATTTGCATTTGCCCATACATGCAAATTATGCGCATTGAAGCATCCTTATCGACCAAAAAGAGACTCATTCGAAAACATAATTCTGGTGACAAAATTGGGATCGAGTTCTTTTTGGTCTAACAACCACTGACAGACTTCCATTCTAGCGAGATAATCTACAGATTGCAAATGTTGCACTCGCGTGAAATGAAAAGGGTGTTGGTGATCATCTTTCATAACCCGCTGAATCGAAGTGTGGGAAACACCTAGTTCCCGCGCAACTTCTCTAATGCTTCTCTACCATCTTCCTCAAATGCATGTAATATGGCCTCTTCATTTGCAACAGTTCGAATTCTTCTAGGAGCAACACCAATTTCTTTACGAGTCGGAACAACTTGACAGGTCTCTTTCATTCGTGCGACAGCCCTGAGGATTACTTTATGGTCTACGGGACTGTTGGGAATACGCTGGAAAAAAATTCGTGCTGTTTCCCTGGCGTTGCGTCCACACTCCCCATAAATGACGATCATTTCGGTATAATCAGCGGCGGAAAGCATATTCAAATTTTAAACTTAAACCTTTTAAGTGACAGTCACAATGACAGCAGTGTCAGAATAAAGTGGACCAGTTTTTTCACATTTTTTTTATATCAACAATGCATTTCTACGTATCCTAGCAATTTAACGAAAGCCTACACAATACCTATGGCCATCTACTGTTCTGCTTTTGGGATTGGCTATTGTTTTTTTTCTTAACTTAGTTATCCTTTACGTTAAACAATTTTAGTTTTTGAATATGTGTTCCGTATTGCCACTGACATTTGCCATTGCTCTCTGGGTCGTGAGTTCTAGTACACGGTGTATGTATAAACTTGCTTGTTTAGTTGCGATCTAGAATTTTATGGTCCTTTCTGTCAGCGTCAAAAGAGCGTGATTACCATTTCGATGATCTCGATTTACGTGATCACGACTATACTAACTATTGATGATCATTTCATTTTTTAATCTAATTTAATAGAGTTCGTTTCTTGTGACCCACTATACAGGATGTTTCGCAACTTCGTGAAAAAAAAATAATGAGGTGTTGGATATGAGATGTGTGCATAAATGTTTCTAAATGAAAAACGTAAATAAAAACAAAATAAAACTTATCCTCAACTGATAACGCATTGACAAATGTTTAGAATCTCTGGCTCAGTGCCGCCTGAATCACAGTAAGTGTTCAAAATTCCTTCCCTCGACCGCTCGTTAACACAAATCTGTCCGGCGAAGTAATGATTCACAAGCGTTATGAAACATGTTTTGTTGTCAAACAGAGAGAAATGCGGCGTTAATACGATCGTTCGCTTCTTGGAACGTGTTGATTTCTTCCTCGTACACCAACGCTTTTACGTGTTCCCACAGATAATAATCTAGTGGATTTAGATCAGGTAAACGTGCAGGCCACCTGATCGGCCCGTTTCTTACAATCCATCTACCAGGAAAAATTTCGTCGAGGTGAGCACATACTTCTCGTCGAAAATGAGGTGGAGTCCCATCATGCATAAACCACATCGTTGCTCAAAGATTTAAGTTCACATTCTCGAGAAGTTCCGGTAGATTAGTTCGTAGAAAATTTAAATACTGGAGACCATCTAAACGGTTCGGGAAGACGAACGGGACAATTAAATTGCCGTTTAGAATACCTGTCCACACGTTAACAGAAAACCGTTGTTGGAAATGGCCGCGACGAATTGCGCGGAGGTTTTCCTCAGCCCACATATGCATGTTGCGAAAATTGCACACTCCATCTCTGGTAAAAATAGCTTCGGTAAACAGGATATTGTGAAAAAAATTCGCATTTGCCTGTTGTTTATGCAGTAACCAACGACAAAATCGTATGCGGAGAGCATAGTCGGCTAGTAGCAAAGCCTGGACTCTTTGAATATGGTACGGATGTAATTGTTGTTCGCGAAGAATGCGCCAAACAACGAAGGATGATAAACGCGTTTGTCTTGAGACATCAGGTACACTTAGCGAAGGATGTTCCTCGATAAGTTGTAGTATTTCTTCTTCTCTGTTTAGGATGCGTCCTCCACCTCTTCCGCGACATGCCTTTAAAGTTCCAATATCCCTCGCTCTTTGCATAATAGAGAGAAATGTGGCACTGGTTGGCAAATGTCGGTTTGGAAAATGCTATACATACATACGCCTTGCCACTAATGCGTTTTGCCCACTTTCACCGTACACTAAAATCATGTCAACAATCTCACTATTTGTACATTCTGCCATTTTTTTCAGTAAATTTCCGTGCGACCACCTCAACGTACACCTTCAAACTACCCGGCCCGGCCGGCAATGACTAACAATAAATTACATCACTCATATTCTTCGTAAACATCATAAACTTAAACCAGAGACGTTCAAACGGTTGACCCGTTCGACAAAATTATTTATTTCCTCGAAAATTGAATAACACTTTATTCAACAAAAAATGGTTCATTCTATTCATCTTCATGGAAATTTTCATTGTTCAATTTATTTTACGAAACACGCTGTATATAAAATACAAAAATAAATCTGTTTGCATTACTACAGGAAACTTCCAATATCTTCTGTAACGGTGTGTTTTAAATCTTTTATTTGTTTTTCACGTAGATGCAGCGTACGTCAAGATGGTTTCACGACCCACTTTGTATAGACTTGCATAAATCAGCTTGCACTGCTTGTAAATCGTTTCTAATACCTTCTACAACGCTAATTTAAAAATGTTCACTTCATTTATGTAGTATATACATAGAAACTGTATACCTACGTCGTAAAAGGCTTGTTTTTTCATGACCCGCTCTATATAAAATGTATAAATCTTGTGTAACGCATTTTACATATATTTAAGTTGTATTTCAGGCGCGTTGGTTTTTTGTGGTTCACCCTATATAAACGCAATTGTGTGACTTTTTGATAAGTTCCGATTCAACAATGTTTCCCCTTATCTTTTAAGAATTCATTTTTTTAACATTTACTTAACCCAATTCGACTCAGAGGAAATTAGAGAAGTAAGTAAGATTGATCTTTCTAATTTTTAAATTCTGGACTTGCATGCAGATGTACTGGTACGAACAAAATTTCCATCAACATAGCGGTGTCAAACAGTCTTTACAAACAAGTAACCTAACTGTTGGCCCGTCATTTTCTCAGCGACAGCAATAATAAAAATCACAGAATATTAATGCCTGTGATTCGGTGCACAGATAATTTTTGTCGATCTCTATATTCATTTGGATAATTAAATAGTGCCTCTTTAAACAGCAATTATAATTTTAACTTTATTAAAATATAATACATTCGAAGCAGCATCACAGAAAATACACTTCAAAATTTAATTTCTAACTGTCAATCAAAATGACAATAAAGGAATGTCGTCACTTTTACGCCAGTAGGATGACAATGTCGTCTCTAACGATGATTTCAATCTTGTCACTTATTTTCTCGTACGTAACAGTACTTACAACTGCAAGCTTCTGTGACTCACCCTATACTCAAAAGGTAAAATCAGAACTACCGTGCGGCTTTTAACGAGTGCGAGTAAAATGTACTGCGATTTTCTCGATGTAGAACAGAGTTGGATTTAACAGCGATGTTGTGACAATTCCTGCGCCGTTTTTCCTCTTCCAACACGATGCTTTTACTCATTTTTGAGTACGTGCTTACGTTTGCAGATTATGCATTCTTTCAATCACTTTCATCTTTATCTGTAAAGGCAGTAAGATATTTAAAAGGTATGAAAATGTGATTTCTCAATCTATCGATGTGCTTTTTTTGTACACAGAAACAACGTATGTAAAGCGTGACCTACACTATACAAACTCCTTCTTATCATACCATCTTTTTGCTTTTATTTTTTCTAACTTTTCTCGTTCGTTGTGTGCCAATTTTACTCTTTTTTCTTGATTCTTAATGCCCCATCTTTCTTTTTTGTTCTTTCAATTTTGTTTATCGCTTTGGTTTTCTGAATTTTAAATCGATTCATTTTTCCCCCTTTTTTTTCTTAATTTTTGTCTTTCCTATAAATAATAATAAGCATTCTAATTGAACACATTTCCTCTGGTTCTCGACACTTTATTTTTCACTTGCTCTTTGTAGCTTTTGTTTCCCTAATTTCTTTTACCTTTTCTTATGTGTTTGACAGTAACTTCAATTCTTTTTCTAGTTTGTTACTTAGTTGCATATTTTTGGTTTATTTTCTTGCCTTGTGCGCATTTTATATTTTATGTTTATACCTGTTTACAATGTCAGTGCCAACTAGATGGAGATTAAATTCCAAAAACCTTACATAAACAAGCAGTTACAAGGACGTCATAATAAAACGTGTTACGTTATTGCATTTCCTGTGGTTCGCTTAGTAACAGAGATGTACACAATATAAACGAAGTGGGCTCATTGTGTGTTAATTACGGTACTGCGCAATAGAAAGTCTAATTTGCAATTTATGGGTTAATTCATGCGTTCAATGTAGTTACTGAAATCAACAAATAAAAAAAAAGCAAAAATTCTTAACAACAATAATTAACAAAGTATGGACAGAGATGTCGCTGTTTTATAATCAATTTCATGACTAAGTCCGATAATGTCTATTATGTATGGAAAAAGAGAATTTGTTTTTAGCTTCCGGTTTCAGTCGTTAATTTGATCTGAAGATTCTAAAAAATATTTTTTAATTACATACACGAAGGCGTAATCTAAAAACTTTTAGAATTTAAATCTTTCTGGAACCCCCCCAACAGAGACGGACGGACGTGTCCGGCGGTTATGCGCGCGAAGCTTGTTCTTCGTATTAGACTTAATTTATTTTTGAATCAAGTACAAGGTCAAAGAACCATAACAATGCGTCCCTGCCCCTACCCGTCGAGGGCCCGGCGCAGGTACAAAACTTGCCTGGTAGCCGGCGGCGAAGAGTTTCGGTCCCTGCAATCGGTTCCGCGTAAGTTCTCTTTTTTTTGTTTTTTTTCTCGAATTGTTGGATCTCCGATTACTTCAGGCAGAACAACTTCGTTTCGTGTATACACAAATAACTTGGAAAATCCTTCGAAATCTACTAGCATTTTCAGTTTTAGAAACTCGTTTCTGATTGTCTGTGCAGAATGTAGAAAGGATAACAGCACTATCCAAAATTCGCATGAATTGCGAATTTTTGGCTCCAATCTCGAGTTGAAATTTTCACGGCGAAAAAAAAACGAAGGCGAACCTGGACGGCCCTGACGAGCAATTTTAGAAAAAAAAATCCTTAAAATAAAATAGCTATTGTTTACTTTGGCTTGTCCTTCCAAAAAAGACAATCCAGTGATATCCTTTTGCAAATGAGAAAATTGTTAGTAATTTTCGCAAAGGCGGTTTTCATTTTTTCCCTCTCGTTTCCCCTTTCATACAAAATTTGATATGCAAACGGATTTTTCTGTAAAAATACTCGATGAAAGAAATAGCTCCGAATTTTAGGAATTCCGGAATTCCAGATGAATAGACACGAGCGTATTGAATCTCATTTTATGCAGGACGACAAACTTGAAAGCCACACACGAATTTTCGGAGTGAATAGGTCGACTATTTTACGTATATATTTTTTATTACTTCAGGAGAAATGTTAAGTACATGAAAAAATTTGAAAATAATATAGATATAGCAAAAATAAGGGTCGTTTTTAATTTTGCGCATTTCTAATCTATTAACTTCCAAAAAGGTGGCGTTGCATGCTAACAATTTACACGAGAAATTTCCTGACGTGGGAAAATATTTGAACTTCCACTTTAGATAAAAAAATAGTTTTTAAATTATTTGCGATTGACAAGAACACCTACTTTTGGGAATATCAAATCGACGGTTAGCATTTTGGAAGCAAACGGTGATATTTGTGACTAATTTTATGATTTATTTTTATTTTATTCAAAAAAAAAAAGAAAACAAGAGTCAATCTGTGTCTTCAACAAAAGCAAAAAATTGTGAATGAAGTATTTTACCCACTCCTCATTAAAAGAAGGGAAAAAGAATAAAACACTAAACATAATCGTATTAAGTATTCTTTAAAAGAAAATCAAAAGAATGATTTTTTTATTGTTCATTCAGTAAGGCCCGTTTACACAATGATTATACTCTCATGAAAGTACTATCACGAAGGTGATTGTGATAGTTCCGATAAAGGCTGATTTCACGATCATAGTTTCCGTGATGAAAGCAACTATCATAGAAACTATCAACGCGTAAATAACTTAACGGTCGTTGCCGTGCAGAGAATTAACTCTTATTGGAACTATCACACTCACTTTCGTGATAGTACTTACATGAGAGTACTATTATCATGAAAATGAGCCTTAAGAGTTATTAATTGCCTGGACGGAAACAATTGTCAAGTTATTTACACGATGATGGTTGTTTTCAGGATAACAACCATTACATAAACTATCATCATGAAAACCATCCTTAAAACTATCACATCAACTATCAGCCTCAAAAGCTGGTTTCCACGATGATAGTTTATGCGATAGTTGCTCAAGAAAACAGCTACCATCGTGTAAATAACTTGTAAATAAGTCGTTTCCGTGCTGACAATTAATTCTTAATCAGAACCATCATACCCACTTTCGTGATAGTACTATCATGAGAGTACTAATTATCATAGTGAAAACCAGTTCAGAAAAATGGACGGGTCGATTGTTTCCATTTCTCTTCGTCCTCAAATAAAAGACGATAAATTTCGTATACCAAATAGAAGAGTTATACCAAGACAAGTCCTTAAAATTTGTAAACCGGGGGGGGGGAGAGATTTTATCTCTTGCCCAGAAACCAAACTTTACTGGTTCAGTTACACCTTGGGGAGGATACTTTCCCTAGTCACACTCTACTCCACAAGATTAAAATAACTATGCGTTTTTCTTGTCTTCATTAAAACCATAAAGAATAGATGTCAGACAAATTTTGTTTTTGCATCGAGAAAAATTAAAAATAAAACAAAACCACAAAAAAGACTCAATACTTGATAGGACCCCTTTCAATATTTATCCTTTTGTTTAAAGAAGATTGAACGAATCGATTTTGTTTTGTATTTCTCTGTGTTTGTGCTCAAACAGGTTTTGGCGGATTTCTTTTTTCTCTACACCAAGAAAACTAAAACAAGAGACAATCGAAGTTTTAATCATATTCTGGAGACGAGTATAAAATTTGAATATGAACGGCAGGGGAAAGCAGATTTTATCTCTTGCCCGGAAAAATATAAGCACATATACAATGCGATACTTTAATTTATAGGTACAATATGCCACCTTCTAATAATGGAGGGCAGATTTATTTTAAATTACGATATATATTTTTAATGTAAAACAGTCTTTAAAACAGATGATTGGTTTAAAATAACTTTGTATAGTAACGAAGTAAATATACTAGTACATATAAAAAATATCGCTAGCGAATGCCAAATTAAGCTAAGGAAAACAAAATTCACTAAATTTACCTATAATTCCCCAAACTCTAACTTCAGGTTACACAGTTGACGTAACTCAGATCTAAATGTTGACATAATTCCCTTGGAAAGTAGATTTTTTTTCAGACACTGATCATAACGTATTTCGGTTCCATTTTGCCGCGATGATTCCACTCTGTAGATATAATGCTGGGCATTTTAATGTTTTGAAACACTATACTTTCAGTGCGAGCAAAAATGACTGATATGTGTGAAGTTTCAGCTTAGTTAATTTATATCAAAGATATAATCCGCTTGCCAATATTTACTTCCAAGTCTACAAACATACGACACACACTACTTGGCAACATTGACTTTGATAATTCTTAGAAGCAGATTGCATTTCGGACATCAATTAACTGAGCTGCAACTTCACACATATCAATCATTCTTGGTCGCATTGTATTTTCCTCGTTTTTATTAATGAAAGTGTACATTTTTCAGCAATGCCAGATCACAGTGAAATTATATGAGTCTGAATCACCTACCCTCCCTCTCGTTCCACGACTGTTTAAAATTTTAAAATCTGTTTTTCGAATTTCCAATAATTAACTATAATGTTTAATTTTTTAATAATAGAACCCCACCCCTTACTTTCGGCTCTTCTAAACCCACAATCCCTGATCGTTTATTATAAAATGTCAAATTGATTTTGACTGATTTTCAATACAAAAACGATAAAAGCTCTCTTTTACGACTAAAACTTTCATTGTCTTTTGTTTTGTTTTTTTTCCTTGTTTAGAAAGCATCGAATTCGCCGGGAACTATTTGAAAAGAGCCCAGAAGAACAACAAAAAAATAATTCTTCCAGTTGTTTCAGACACAACAAAATTCTAAATTCCCTTATAAACGATCGATCGTCCTTTGTTTATAGTTTCGTTTTTTAATATTCCTCCTAAGTGACTTTTCCGTTTTTGCTTTTCTTTTGACCAAGAGAAAAACGCATCGACTTCCTTACTTTCTTTAACCTTGTTTTAAATCTCATTGCACTGTTCGCTTATGCTGTTACTTTTTTATTCCATTATATTCTGATTGGTTTCGGCTTTTACCGTCTTCAGTTATTTTTGACAAAAAAAAATTAAACATAATTAATAGAAACAGGAAATAGCGTGCATAAAATCTAATACATAATTTAATGGAAAATCAATCTTTTTTTACTCTAATTTGCGGGATAAATCAACGGTGATATTTTAACAATCTAGAATCTGTTACAACAGCGACATCTGTAGCCCAAAATACGTATAAATTTGAAATTCCTTTTAGACCAAAAAAATTCATATATAATGCATAGAAAATGATTTATTAAGAGCAATTTTTTATTAATTTCTATTGAAAACAAATTTTCTTTTAATTTTGATTCCTTATCGTCACAATCATTTACAAAAATTTAAAGCAAAACCGGAAGTATAACAACCGAAAATCACTTCACCACCAATTATAACCCGATAAACTCGCCCAAAATCCAACCGTGCACGTCGCATTTACATTCGTAATTTCCAGCGACGATCCATCACGTCTTCGCTTGTAAACACCTTCAGAATTTATTACGAAAAGAACTTTTTTCTCTGGAAACTTCCGCCGTTCGATTGTTTCTGCGCATCGCTTCCTGCGATTGTGAGGTGTACGTGTCGCGCAAATATGAGTTATTTTTCCTTTCAGCGAGTGCTCGTTCTATTTTCGACGGCGAACAGAGTACGGACCTGAGTTTGTGGCCCGCAAAAAGGAGGTTCGTTTGCGGGGGAAACGAGGCGACGCTTGGCGGCCTGGGCGACGGCGGAGACCGTCAGAGAAAGCGCCACGATCCCCCACTCGCACTTTCTATTTTACGAGTTGTATTATCGACGGAAACAAATGACTGTTGACTTATTTTGTTTTAAATCGGTATTTGAGTATAAATGAGAAGCTATTTAGGGAATATTTTGCATTTTAAGTTGGATGCAACTCATAGAAATAATCCAGTTTTAAGAACGTGATCAAAATTACTGAATTGCTTGCTGAATTTAGTTCAAGTTAGTTAGGGGCCAATATTACTATTTCAAACATTACTTTCGTTTTTTCGAATCATAATCGGTCATTTACTAGGTCCAGTTGATTTAAAAAAAAAACGAGTAATTACGCCGGGTTTATTTATTTGTGCGCAGTCACTCTTGCTGTCAATGTGACAGACAAATGACAAAGTTCTAGTTGTTTCTAAATTGTAGAGGAAAGTTGAACAATAAGGACTATGATCTAGCGTAAGGAATTTGGCTAAAAGCACATATTAGAAAAGAAACAGAATTTTGATTATTTTTTAATGCTCTGAAGTTTTGAATTGACACCTACTGTCAAATATAATCTGTTCGAAAAATAAGAGACATATTTACATTACACACACGTTTGTTTAATGAGAATACAAAATTGAATTTTGAAAGTACATTCCACCCAAAAGAATGATGTTTCTTCGTTACAGCTTGAAAATAATTCACAATTACTTGCTGAAGAACAAATTGCGAAAGAAAATATTTTGCTAACTAAACGCAAATTCAAAAGTCTCGCTTTCGTTAATTTTTATAAGACGTATATTTTTTCGATTTGAGTCCCATCTATAAAGAAATAATTTAGATTTTTCGGAAGTATCTCCAAATGTGACATTTTTCTTTTATCTCGGAAAAGCCCCTAAATTTCAAAAGTCTTGCCAATATTCTGACTGCGGCTGACTTACTAGAAGTCACCTTCTTCACCGGCATTCATCTTGGAGCTCAAGAAAATGCAAGAAATTTAGTTAAAAAGAACCAGTATGAATCTGAAAGGGTTCCATATATTAGGAAATCTATAACTAACATAGAACTCACACATACTAAGAAGAAATCGAACCTACTACACAAATGAATGTTTAACCAAGGCTCAGGGTGCTTGCCAAGGTATCCAACCAACTGCCTAACCATTCGGTAACTAAAAAGACTTTTCAGATGCAAAATAGGAAAGCTCTTATTTCTACAAGCGACAAGTAAATTATTTATCTACCTCTCATCCTTCTTTACAAATCCGAAAAAAAAATCAAACCCATTTCTCCAACTTTCTCGAAAATGACCAAGTATAGTGAAGTAATAAAAAAACGTCTCCCCCATAGAATGTTAATAATAATAATTTATTAAGCTTTTTCCACTCGATGGTCCGCTCGTGCGGCATAGTGCTGTCGCACTTCATGAGGTGGCATTTTTTTTATTTCCTGACTTTACATCTATATTCTGGAGATGCTAATATGTATTGCCTTCCAACTGCATTAAGGCACAAAAGTAAAGCCATGGTCTTAAGAAATACTTCTAGAAGGTTCATTTTCATCCTGTTATTATAAATAATACGAATTTATTTTTTGGTTCTCGAGAAGATGCGAAAGAATTGTTGCTGAAGGAAGTGAACTTCTTTTAATTATTTTTTTGATCGAATGAGTCTGCAACCGGACTTTTCGAGTTTAAAATTATCGGCACGACATTTTGCCAAAATTGAAAATCCAGAGAATACAACAAATTTATAGATATGCAAAAAAGGGCCAAATTTCTTGCACCTCGTTTCTTTTACAATTCAGAGAAAATCCGGGGAAACGAACAATTTCAGTTTCAATGGAGACAAATATTTTAATTCTTCAATCTCTAAAACGTTTTATGACTTAGACCTTTTCTTCTGATTATGAACAGTGGATGGCACAGTTTTGTTTTCTTTTCCTTAGTTTTTAAGGCGCTGGATTTTTTTTTCCAAATGAATTCACAATGAAGGAAATTAACTCAGTTTCTTTTTAAGGAGACCCCAGCGTAAAAATGAGATAAGTCCAAGTAACTAGGTATGTAGTCTTTTTCCTTAATGGACTTGAAAATAGAAACATCGGCAAGAGCTTTTTCTAAAAATCCAGAAAACATTCCATGGCCAAATTTGTTTTAAAAAATTCTAGGAAAAAGTATTCTCAAAATGATTCTAACACATTTCAATAATATGCCTACAATTTGTGGATACGTTTGGACGGGTTTTTTTTTAATTTTCCAGGAAAAATTTGACAGACATATTTCAGAAAAATGTTACTTACCTACATACAGGCATTTTTTCGCGACAAATATTTCTGAACTTAAAAATTTGCATTTTCGCGTCACATTTATAAATGTCATAGCGAAAATTTCTAAATAATTTGTAAGGAATATTCGTTAGAGGTTGTCACCTGTGGGTTATCAAAAGTAAAGTCTGCTGCACATTTGCGCATGAAAAACCTCTAATGTAGGGATCTCAGAAGATTAATAAGAAATTAAAATAAATGGCAAAAACTCAATATAATTTTAACTATAGATATAATTGCTTTTATCAACTTTTACGCAGGTACTACGGCACCTTTGGAAAATTATTTTTTGATGTTGTATACGTCATTTTCTAGTACATTTTCTCCTAAAAATATTAATATATTCTTTAGATTCATTGTGCAACATAAAGAAATAAATCAAACCATTCTTAATTCATTTTTCATTAACTTAATTATTCAACCGCTTGATGACCTTTGCGGACGAAAAAGGATCTTAAGATTTTGAATATTTCCAGATTGTTGTGTTATGAATTTCTGACAGTTACACGAATATGCAAACAAATATTCGCCAAGAAATAACGCTTAGGCCCAGTTGTACAATTCCAGCTTAACTTTAAGCTAAAGCTTAAACCCTTGGCAACTATGATTTTATCAATGGTTGCTAAGGGTTTAAGCTCTAGCTTAAAGTTAAGCTGGAATTGTACAACTGGGCCTTAATGTCTTTAGGAAAAAGTATATTTAACTATAAGAGGTTACTTCCATTTTTTTATATAAATTTTTTTAGCACACTTCAAGGAAACTCCAAAATCCTAAATAATTTTAGCCTCTATTTACTTTTTCCAAAAATTCAAGACAATTTTTTAGAATAATTTTTTTTTAATAATTTCTCCAAAATGACCTCGCGAATTGCACTACATTATTTTCCAAAATGTTAACAAAAATATCTGAAAACTCTAGAAAGTTTCAACTCAAAAATTAGCCAGTTCTTGAGCTTTATGTAACTTCGTATTTTTGTGGTAAAATAAAGAGATATCCTCATCTTTATTTCTCTCCTCTACAAGGTGATTCTTTCTCAAAGCGCGATAGATGTTTAACATCAGTTTTTTTAATGTTTTTCTCAAACTTGGTAAACGGAAAATCATAACATAAAACATGTTTTTGCAAACTTGTTGATTTTCGCTTTCTGTCGGGTCACGGTTCTCGTAGCGAGGTAGTCAGGAAACTTGAATGCGCGCGAAATATGCGCAGACGTTTTCAACTCGAAACAGAACGAACGGTATCGATTTTTTTTACTTTTCTCTTTCCTAAGATTTCTAAAAGTTCTAAAAAAAATGCTGTTACTTGAGAATCATTAAATATATTTGCCTGACTTACTTGTACTTAAGTTCAACTCAATATCTGAGCAACGGTTAATTCTTAACGTAATAAAACTGCTATTTTCACGAAATTGCGAAGAAAAATCTGATATTACGAATAGTAGGTTTATCGTAAAATTTTATGGAATTATTGTTACTGATGATTCGTTGTCGGTTTACAATTTTTATGAATGAAAAATGAAATGCATATCATGTTATCCAATGAAACGATGTGGTTTTTTTTTTTCATTCAAAAGAATATGAAAAATAAATAATGTTGAATTTTTTCTCCTGTCAATATTTCGCCTTTAACCAAACAGACATTGTCAGAGCTAATGTTGCGCTACTCTAGTACTGATGCTTTCCCATGTGATCGAGGCGGAAACGTATGAGTAATCTTTTTTTTTTCTGTCAATATTTCGTCCTTAACCACAGAGACTTACATCATCAGCTCAGTTACTGCTCTGGAGCTAATAATGCCCTGTGTAATCGAGAATGATAGATAGAAAGAAAATGCCAAGAAGCATTACTGCATGGCAGCGAACTTATGCAAACTTTCCTAATCTTTTGCATTCACTAGTCGGAAATCCTATTTTTTTTTCTTAAAAAATCAAAGCAAACTTCTTAATTCTGAAAAAGCTCTTAGCACAAAAGTATGAATGTATGTCAGATATGTGAATTGCACTCTTATTCAAGACTTTAGACTCAGCTTACACAGTGTAATGGATAACTCAAAACTGAGGTGATGAACTAATCCTTCCTAATCTATTCATAATTTGAAAAAACATATGAACTTATAATCCTCAATAAGACATTTATAATATAATCTGAACTAAAGATACGCCCTGAATATAATCCTCCTTTTCAAGTGAATTGCCCCAAAGCGAAGAAGAAGAGAAAGAAAGATGCCAGCTTTTGGCAACTTAAAGTTTTTTTTTTATTTCAAACAAACAAAACGGTGACTCACTCCATTTTACAGATTATTTTCGAAAAGCATGACAACGAAAAAAAGTGAAAGAATTTTAGGGCTCGTATGATTTATTTCGCCCATATATTGGGGGAATCCCTGGAATTTGTGCAACTTCTTTTTCTATACGAATTTTGAAATCTGAAATGATTTCTCGTTTATTCATTTAAGTATATGGTTTGTACTAAAGGAAATTTTTTAGAAGATTTTTAGAAGACCTATTTCTCTCGGGACTTTATGTGAAGCAAAGTCTTTCTCAAGTTCAGACCAAACAAAACCGTTCTTTATTAAGGACAAACGAAGCTTTGATGACTAATACAAGGATAACGCTTTTAGTTTGTCCGAAATTAGTAATATTGAAGAAGAAAGTGATTTTTTTAGAAGACCTACATTTCTCTTGGGTTAAATACAAGGCTAAAGTTTAGGCCACACAAAGGCATTCTTCAAAGACAATCGGAATTTTGAATGTGTGTTTTTTCCCCCGAAATAAGTAATAATTCCTTGAGGTTCTATACGAAGCTAAATTCTTTTGCGGGTTGAAGCCAAATAAAGCAGTTTCGTGTGTAAAAAAGTATATTACCCGAAATTCAGACGACCTAAATTTCTCTTGGGGTTTTATACGAAGCCCAGGGTCATTCTTTAAAGTCAAACGAATTTTGAAATTTGAAAAATAAGGATAAGGCTCTCTCGTGTGTTGCTTTGGCCCTAAATTTAGAAAATTTTGAATTTCTCTTGGGGCTTCATACGAAGCCGGAGTCTTTCTCAAGTTCAGGCCAAACAAAGCCGTGTCCCAGTTCTTTGTATGCAAGCGGTCTATTGTGCGCCGAAACTTTCTAAAACTGGTTCTCGCATGCAGGCGTTTTTTAAGATCCAAGGCGACCGGGCGAAAAGTCGATTACATCACGTAGGCCTAATTTTGCGCAGCGTGCGTGCGTACGCATTCAACTGTTAACGGTGCGATTGTGCAGCGTAGGCAGAACGCGAAGGCCAGGCCAGGCGACGGCGAAACAAAAAAAAAACGTCAGCCATACTTGTCAGGCGATATCAAACTACTTCTGCGTACCGCCGATAGCAGAGTAATCTGCGAGCAGGGCGCAAGCGATTCGCGCCCCAATGAAGCCTTTCTTTTAGAATGCGCGCGTCGTTTTCGTCGGCTAATCAAAAAACCTCCGTTTACAAAATGGATTCTTGAATTCGCGACCGCATTAATCGCGAAAATACCACCAATAATTATGCAAGCCTAGTCCATCGTATAAATTAAAATAATCCATTGTAAAAAGCAGGCTGACGCCGTCTAGACGTGGGCTTTCCACTCTGAGAATGGGATTGGTTTGATCCGAGGGCAATCAAAAGCCTCACAGTCTAAGGCCAGGACGGTAACGTTTGTAGGTTTCGCTTCTACCGTCCTCACCCGTTTGTCCAGTTCAGAACGAGATGGACTCGCCCAAGAATAACACAACCCATTTCCGTTCATGGCTGGCTGTCTCTGGTGCGTATTAAAAACTTACCCGGCTCAGTCCAGGAAGACCCTCGAGGAAATCCCAGAAAGTGACTTGCCACGGGCACTTGTTTTTGCAACGTTGTGCAAAACACACTTTTAACGGAATAGAAAGCGCGAAGCGTATTTTTTGAAGTCCGATTGTCTCTAGGTAGGTAGGCTACGCGACTGGGAGCTTCCCCTGTAAAAAGGGCCCTCGCGACGAAGAGAAATCAAGTCCTTCCATTGGAGGAAGCTGTAACCAGTAGAAAGCTGCGAGTGGGGAGTGGCTTTCGGGTCGTTCGCTTCGCGGGTGGGGGTCCGAGAGGGGGCGCACCGGCCGACATTAATCCACATTTTTCGCACGTAACGCTAAGTTTAATGATTCCGTCGCACTGCTTTTGTTTCGCTATTATTATGTAAAGTGGAAAGTATTGGCCTGTGTCGGAATTCTTTCTGGACGTAGTGGGGGTCCACTACCAATAGTTACACGGGTGCGCTTTATAGATCTATTGTATAACTGAGCATGGCCGTAATAAAACCGGCGCGTGCGCCCTCTCTCTTGCCCGGACTGATTGGTGTTTGCATTAAAACCGTCGCATACGTGTTCTCTCTCCTTGAGCTAATGGCTGATTGGGCGGACGTCGGACGCCCAAATGTCGCAAATTACCCCTCGAATATTCACACCCCACCTGACCCCCCCTGATTTTGCGACTCATCTGCCTGTCACGGCCGTTATTTACGATGGGTGTGTCTTGCGTGTTACATAATCGAACACATAAACAAATTGCCGGTGTCTCGGCTCGCCCCTCGAAACTAGGCAAAGAAATCGCCGTTCGTTTGTTCATTGACGTGGCTGAGGCCATTGGCCCATTTATTTATGCACTTACGGTTAACTCCCAGACAAAAAATAGCTGCAAACTATCTCGCTTTCTCTGTGCGAACGAACATATGCAACCAAGCAATCAGACTGACGATTGTGAAACATCGTCGACTGGCTTCGCTGTTATCTCAAACGAAATGTTTAATTTGACTGTGACGGTGAAGTTCGTATTTTGCTTTGTATAAGTCGATAAATATCTGGAAAATTAAATCACAGTTTGCCTTTGGCAAACACAACGTGTAAAACATTGGGAAAGTTTTGGAAATAATTTGCATTTTGGGGCAATGGGGTTTGGCTTGATTGCATTTTTCTTAGCTAGGGGTCGAATTTTTTTTAGTGATTGATTCGTTCATTTCTATGAAATGAAATTGCCTAGGCAAGATTTGGCAAACGTGAATTGACTGGATATGTAAATGGGAAAACAAGCACATGAAAAATTTGTTTCACAGCTTACCTTTGCGACAGAAAAATGTCGTGGGAAAACTCAATCCCAATCATCACAGAACTCTAAACTTGATCAAAAAAGTGATTAATAGATTTCAAGATAAATTTCTGGTAATATGCAATTAATATTAATTAGTTTTTTCTATATTTTACTTTTGCTGTTATTATGAAGTTAAGACGTAAAGAATATTTATTTTAAATAAGGAAAGCAAGTAAACATGTGTTAATTTCTTCCAAAAGCTAATATACAGGGTGTTGAAAGAGGGCCGACAAATAGTAGTAAGTTTGTTTATTTATGGCGTTTTCGAATGGCTACTTTAGAGCACTCTCAGAATATCTCCATCCCTTATTAGGTATTAGATGAAGTTAAAATAAGATAAACATTCTCTGAGAGTACTTATAGAATTGACTAGTTCTGTTTTTTTTTTTAATTTTCCTTGTTTTACATTATCATGACTTTAAAAAGCTACTTCTATTTTAAATTTTGATTCCCGAAATAAACATTTTAATGTGAGACTAGCTTTATCTACGTGGTTTGCCAAACGAAATTTGCAATTCTTCGAGAATGTGATACATACGTACTGCAAGTAGATTTTGAGTTTTTTAAGAAGAGAAATACACAAGTATTTGGACCTTCAAATTTCTTTTACATTTTCAAAAATAAAATCAAGCTATATAAATGCATAAAAAATATCCGAGCCGGTGGGTGTTGTCTTGCAGGAAATCGTTGTGCATAAAGGGCAGCAGCTTGGTTAGCATTCTGATGACATTAAGAGCATATCTGTTAATTCTTCATTGCTTTATTTCGCCATGGTAATCTTAAAACGCATTGATTTCAATAAATTTCCGTCAATTGCCAATACAAATTAAGCGCACTAACACGAACTAATTTGCACTGACAAAATCATAATTGTACCCAATGTATGTCGTAGAAAATGTGATTCATTTCTTCCGTCTGCACCACAAGTTCGATGTCCGCAATAAATGAACTGCCCGTTATAAATTCTTTCCGCATAAATAAAATCATAAATAAAATGTTTTTAGTTTCAGTGCAGGGTGAACGCACGTGTTTCGTTTTATTTTTGCGAGAGATTATTGCTTTCGTGACGCAATACAGTTATTCCAGTGGACACCAAACAATTTACATCTGAATCTTCAACTAATTTTATCTCAAAAACTATGCATAGCACACCCCCCAATGACTATAGTTTTTTGTTTTCTTTTTTCATGTATTACCTGTGGTTAACGGGTCGGACACTTATTTTGAATCAGCCTGTACATACAATTAAAATAGTTAGGATCCTATTATATAAGAAAGCGAAATCTGAATTACACGAATCCTTGTTCGCGGTATTGCGTTCCGTTTTAACTTAGACTGTTGTGTTTCTGTGATATCCGAGTTTCTTTGTGTAATATCTGTATGTGTAGGTATTTTGTGTATATATAATATGTTATTAAAGTACTGCTAATGTGGATAACAGCAAAATGTCATCAATTCTCAATTTATTCCTCATTTACTTGAGTTTTCGATCAGTATCAGAAACACGGCTAGCCCACGCTACCTTAGATAATCGATGTTCTCTATTTTTGTTATATCTCAATGGATAAATCAATTTTTCATTCATAACATACAATAATTTCAATCAATGCAGAGAAAGAACTACTTTCAATTCATATAACAATATCTTTAACCTTATCGTTTCATGGCCCATTTAAAAATCGTACAATTTCTCAATTTTTTTTAAACTGTCTACGAAAAGAATATAAAGAAATATTTACATAAATTTTCTTCTGACGAGAGTCCAATTAAAAATTTTTGACGTTCGTGGCCAAGAAATATCTAAACCCATGTCAAAAATAATAAAAAATAACAGTAAAGCCCTTCCTCACAAAAATAGCTCTACATAGTAATGTTTTATTGCATAATTCAGACACGGTAAATTTATTTGAGAATAATTTCTTTTATCGTTCTATTCATCCGGAGACACGCTGTGTATAAATTGAAATAAGCACTTTATTTTAAAATTTACAATTAAAAATGTATTCGGTTTTTTTTACTTCAATTATATAACATTACATTTTGTTTTATTTGCATTCATAATTAAATTGCGTTTACATGCTCGCAGGGCGTCCCCCTTGGTGTTAATGTCAATGTCGTCAATAAGTCGCGTGTTCTACAATAGAAATTAAAATTATTCATCGTTTCAAAGAATTCTTCGTTATTTCATTTTTTCGAGACCGGTGTGGAACACCTTCGAGAATAGTGAAGTGTTTAAATGAGACTGTGAACCATTTTTAAATAAGATCGCCTTACGTAAGTTAAGACTTCAACCAAATGCTTAAGATGTTCTTAGAAACTTTTTTATAAATGAATGAAGACATTGCTTAGGATTTTCTTAAATATGTATTAGAACTGACGAAAACGAGTCTGAGAATTGTGGAATGCACGCATCCTAGTAGTCTTTAAAAAGAATAAAAAAAGCTCGATTTTTATAAATAAATCATAGAACATGTGTAAGTACCATTAAAAGTAAGACTGGGAAATTAAAAACTCAGAAAATGAAAGAATTTCACGAAACAAAACCTGGATAATATTGAACCTTATTGTTCAATTTTTTTTTATTGTCCTGAGCTTGGGACTGAATTATTTTATAAACTTTGTCTTTGGGTATACAAAAAACACATTCAGTTTTTTTAAGGCAGGCAAATTTCTTTAACACAGTGTAAGTTTCGTTTTGAAAATCCTGGTTTTTAAAGTTATTTCATATGGGGGTATATGTGCTTCTAAAAAATTATTTCGGTTTTCTTTTGTGGAATTATGACATGAATGACATGGAACATTTTGTTTTCCATGGCCTAACTTTATCAAAAATCCATTTGGATAGATTATATTTTATTTGCTATTACCAAAATTTAAAAATCTATCACTATCTCGATAAGAGCAAGTTTTTCTTACGTATCCTATAATGAACGGATTGGGAACGGATAGGAAATGATTAAGTTTATCGAAGATTAACTTGTTTCGTATGTCGGAAATAACATTTTCAATTTTTTTTTTAAACATTGATAATATTCGGTTGCTTTCGGCTCCTAGTTCTCTACCGCTCCTGTTAACTCGTTAGCATAGACAGCATCGACTATCTTCGGAGATTAGTCGCTTTTGTCAGTCTTATGAGCCGATGTTTACCGATTAAGCACAAATTGTAGAGCTTCACTCAAGTATAAAACGTCTCAGATTATTTGAAACTCATAAAATACAGCTGTGGTCATATGTAGTAGTCACCCCGATTTGTTTAAATTTTAAAGGATATATTGGAAATAAATGGAAACCGTCTGTATGAAAATATACTTTTAAAAGGAATCTATCAACAAACATTAGTTGTTAGCATCACCACCTTGCGCTTTTATTTATTTACTCTTACTCACTCTTCGAGGAATACTCTCCACTAGGTTTCGACACAGCATGTATATACTTTTCTTTTCATTCCTCGAACGTCTTCTTTTTTAAACATTGTTTACTAGCACACACGTACTTAGTCACCTTTTGCTTTAAAATATGCCATAAATATTAAATTGGCAACAAATCTGAGCTTTTCCAGAACTTGCAATAAATGTGAGACGTATAACAGGGTCCGTTGTCTTGATGAAAATTGAAAAACTTTACCTACCCCACTTCCTAGAAAAACAATTTGGTTTTTCTGGGTGGCTAGTACATATGGCCACAGGTGTACTTGATCTTAACTTTTATAATGGCGCCAATAGGACTACGGCTTTTAGGACACGGAATACCGATTATAAAGATATGAAAATTATAATTATTTACGGTTACGCATCGTAATTTATAATCATCATAGCACTCAAGTATGAATGAATCGAATCACCCGGTAATATTAGCTTAAAACCGCTGCGAGCTTCAGATAAGTATAAGTGGTTGCATATCTTTCATCAACAAGTTCGCAGAAATAATTAATTTGCGAATTTGGAGCCCAGTTTCAAGTTTCTTTGCAAACATTGTACGGTTTTAATCGGACAGTGACACAGCAAAATTTCCATGGAAAGAGCTATATTGCGACAAATGTGCATTGAACATGAATTGTAGAGATGTATAGGCAGTACCTATACAACTCATACGAAGGCAAAGTTTAATTATTTTTATTTTAACATAGCCTCAAAGCTGTGATACTTTGATTTATAAAAAGAATTCCGCTTTCTTACATTTACAGTGGTTTGTTATGCACTTATTTTTACAACTGCGTTTAACACGACATAGAGATCCAGAAGAATTTATACTAAACTACATAGATAATTCGCAATATTTTTGGCTGCTATGTTATCTATTTGATTTCGTTTTCGGCGCACCCTTTTCTTATGATAGGGTGGATATTTTACAATCATTTGTGGTTCTTGTGCCTTTGTGGCCCGAATTAAGTTTTATAAAATAGAGTTTGCGGAGTCCGAGCAGTGCCAACTCTGCACACCCTGAGGGCTTTGCAAAAACATATAAACAGAGTGGGTTATAGATGTTTGATTTTATAGTAAGTACCTATCTGTTGAGTATCGAGATGTTTAACCTTTCTTTCTTTCTTCATATTCTTTTGTTATTCTCAGCCATATCTTCCTGTCTCGTACCATTCATTGTTAGCTTCTTTGCTTCTATGATGTCTTCCACTGCGTTATTGTGGTCTTCCTCTGGGACTTTTACCTTTTGTTTTAGTTTTCCATATAACTCTTGTTGGTTTGTCGACTGGCTTTCTTACTAAAAAATGTCCAAATCATTATTGTTGTTTTCCTCTATTTTATTTTTCGGTGGTTTTACGTTTAAGTTTCTTCTTATAGTTTAATTTCTTAATCTGTGTTTCATTGTTTGATTTTAGTTTTTAAGAATTCCCTCCTTCCCTTAACGAGTTCTATTTCCAATCGTACTTACGTGAATTAATGTTTTCAGCAGATCTCTTTCTCATAATATACCACAGGACGACCGATTCCTATTAACGTTTCTCATTACTTATTCAAAACAGCTTTTCTCAATTTCCATTTTGAATATAAGAGAACAAATATCTTAACATCGCTAGTAATGATGTTTTACAGTAAATACACGTAATCGAAACATGAAAATTGTAGAATGCAAAACGAATTCGTTTAATTTTAATTTAATGAGTCAAAATTATGTAATAGATTTAGATTTGCTCTTGGCTATTTCTGTAGATGATTGAAAGTATAGTTCTCCAACTCCCATTCTGTTTTTAACTACAAGCGCTGATGTTTTGGTTCATAAAGATTGTTTACTTAAAGATTTCTCGGATTCGAAGCTGCCACATTGATTTGAAGACCCCAAATGTTGATTCTCGCGCAGTATTTATAACAATCGAAAGTGTTTAACTAAACGCTTAGAATTTATAACAAAGCCTTGAATATCGAAATTTTTCATTGTGAGATTCAAATTGGCTAAATTCGTTATTGGTTATTTCTATAGATGACTCAACACTCTACATGTGCAATATTTATTTCTCTGATTCTTTCTTTGACTAAGTTACGAGCTTAGCTTTATTTTAGACAACTCTTAAGATTAATAGAGTAAATGATGTTGGCTTATATCCTTTAACTTCCGTTGGTTATGTAAATGTGCTCAGAGATTCCTTTGATTTCCATTGGTTAAAATCGTGAGAGTGAAAAATTTTTTTCGGTTATTTCTCAACGATGATTCATTCGCGGGCAGGATTCGAGTCCTTCGCACCCACGCAAGCCAATGTTCGCGGGGCGCGGCGGCGCATGTGCGCGCGGCCCCGTTCCCCCGCGGAGTATCATTGGCCCCACATGAGAGTGCGCTAATCTGACGTCCGCGTGGAGGGGACGCACACGAACACTTCATTATGCAGATTATCGTAATATGAGTGCCCGTCAAGGGATCACGCGTTTTATTGGTTTGTTTGCATTGATACGTGCGTCTTCCAATGGGGGCTCCGCGCTCCGCACCGGCCCCCGGACTCGTCCGGCCTTATCGCCGGCCTTTGCACCGATTAGATTAGATTAGCTGGATGACTCATACACATTCCGATGATAATTGCTTCCAACCTTATCGTATTTGTTAATAATATAGACTCAACTTTGACGTAAATATGCGAGAAGTTAACCAGTAATCACATAAATAACTGAAATAATCAGAACGTTCTTGCATCGTTGTATCTTAAATTAAAGACGATAATTTATTATAATTTAGTTAATTAATATTAATGGTAACTCATCATTAATTTTTGCAAGAAGTAAACTAAAAAGTATGTTACATTTTGACTTCGCGATGTTACTATTCACATCTTCAAATTGGAGAGGTGATTTGATGACAATAAATTCAATTCGTTTTGTCTTTGAAACAATGAGATAGAACTTGTCACTCTTTTTTTATGTAAAAGAATAAAATTACGCTCTTTTTAATTTCATTTTGTCCTCTGCTTATGTGATACGTCATAGTACCGGCGATTGAGCAATCCTAGAGATTAAATATTTTTGAATTCGGTATAACTCTACAATTTTTTCCACCATGTGTCTCTCAATAGGTGAAATTTTATATGAACAGAAGTTTCCTTGAATAACTTTTTATATCACTTACTTCATAAAGATTGGGTATTCTAAATGATTTGCACACTTTTATCTTTAGAAAAAGTTCAATTCCACTCTTATCAAAAAATAAGGAAAAGGAAGAAGTTTCTTTTTCGTTGTTATAAACAAGGTCTTATTTTTTTGGTGAACCTCTGCATATAAACCTGGAGTATTTTTGCTTTATTAATAATAACCAGCGACTTTCGCTTGCATGTACTGTTTTAACATTAACATTTTCAATTTATTTATTTATTACATGTACTATTTTTATTTTAAACAATAAGTAATCTCAATTTTAATTTAGATATTCATTCGTTGATTTTACGTCCTAAACAATTTTCTTTTTTGCAAAAGTTACGTATTTGATAACATTATTTAATCATCTGCTATTTGAAATCATATGCCGGCTATATCTTTTAAAATATATTTAATATGCTTTAGTAAGGAAACAAATCTGTTATTGAAGTAAACATTTAAACAATGGCAACCTAACCGATGTCCAACAATTATTCTTGTCCCAGGTGGTGGTGGAATTAAACATTTTTAACTTTCAAATTGCAATGAAATATTAAAAATGTAAATAAAAATTTATTTATTGTTTGATAGACAGTATTTGAGACGGCAACTCTACGATGCAAAGTAGAATCGACATTCATGTTTGACTCCATAACCACCCAGGCCTATAATAATTGTTCGACACATGTTACACGAGGGTCAAGCTGATTTTATTGAGAATAAAAAAAAAACACCTTTAATATTTTCTAGGATTTTATTTTAAATATGCTAACTCCTTTCAGCAATGATACACTTGACCATTTTTTCTTTCCACTGTTCAAAAGCTCCCAACCAATCATCATACCTTCAAAATAAGCGTGAACTGCGGCATCAATCTCTTCTTCTGACGAAAACATTCTACCCCGCAAATTTCCTTTAAGCTCAAGAAAATAGCCAAAAGTCGCACAATGCTAAATCAGGTAAATACGGCGGATGTTCTATTACTTTTATATTTTTTTCAGACAAAAACTGGAAAGTTAAGAGCTCGCTGGTTCTTGGTCATTGTTGGAGTTTCCTCATCTTCGCGAATCCATACACGACTCTCTTGACGGGTAGGTACATCGAGAAAGGGAACGTAAGTTTCGTCACCTGTCACTATTTTGGAAAAAAATTGGTGTCCGCCATTATTTAAGAAATTTAAAGTTTCATGGCAAATTCTTACACGCTGTGCATTTTGGAAGTCAGAAAAGAGATGCGGCACAAAACGACTAATCACTTTTTCTAAATGCAGGTGATCGTGTATGATTGTTTTAATAGCTGAGGATCCAATCTTGAGGTGATGCTCTATTACTGCATAAGTAACTTTATTAACCTCTCCAATTATTTTTTTAATTTTTTTTTGTCGATAACAGCCGTAGGAGTACTCCCTGCTCCTTTTTGATGCTGAGCAGAATTCCTTTCGCGTTCAAATTCCTTATACCATCGGTAAATTGTAGCCAAGGAAGATGCTTATTCACTAAAAGCCAAATCTAAACTCTTTTTGCACTCAAAAGCGCTTAAACCTTTTTTAAAATCATAATAAATCATGATTCGAAAATACTCTCTGGTTAATTCTATTTTTTTACTTGTACTATCACTTTAAAAAATTAGTAATTTGGGTTTTAACCAACGTAACTTCAACAACTAAACTTCAAATGACAGATAAATAGTTGTTTTAAATAATACTGCATGTTTTGTTTTTCAAGGCCTACTAGATTTTCTCATTCTTAATAAATTCAGCTTTACCCTCGTAAAACCGTTGAAAAATGTTACTGTGTAAAAATTAGTAAATAACAAAATTTAGTGCTGGCGACAATTTATATTATTGTTGTCTGACTACCAAGCACAATTTAATATGGGGTAATAAGGGTGACAACTGGCAATATATAGAAAACCATAATACCTAGAGTTTCTGAAAAAAAAAAATAAATATCCAAAGCGTCCAGGAGAAATTCAAAGAATAAAAATTTTATTAATGTTTAGGCTTCAGTCTGTTTATATCATATTCTGAAACTGAGGATCGATTTTTTCATCTCTGATTACTAATGGATTAAAGATAGCCCAACGCATTGCCCTATTCTGTCAAGTTATCACTTGGCAATGTACTCAGAGATGAAAAAACCTGGCCTTAGTTAATTTTTTTTTCTGAAATTTTTTTTTGATACTTAAAAATATTTTCTTTGAATTTTCTTGATCACTTTTCTTGTAACTGTAGGTATTAGGCATTTCTATACTACCGGTCTTCATCCTTGGGTGGGTCACCCCGTATATTTGTATTTTATGTAGGTAATTGACTTTTTATAGGTTTTTGTACTCATGCGTTCTCGTTCTATATTCACGTCACTGACTAAATAAATAAATTATCAAATAAACAAAGAATGAAATTTGATTAGAATATATTTCAAATTGGGAAAAACAAAACTAAAATAATAAAGTAACTAAACTAAAGTAATAAGTAACTGTTTTATAGATTCTTTTGAATTTTTTTCTATAATCACTGTGTTTTTTTAATACTTTTGAACTTTACTGAACACTTGAATTTCTACTCGATAAATTCTTAAACTGGCTCAAATAAAAAAACAGAAATTTACTGGAAAAATATTTTCGTTTCTTCTGAAATGCAAGATACTTCTAATGTACAGCTGTTTTCGGAAGTGTGGCTGAAAAGAGAAACTTGGGTACTGGGTATATCACTTTTTTTGGCTCAAAAACAAATCTAATGTGTAATTTTTTTTGCATTCTACCCCAGTTTCGGCGACACTGGTGAATAAATTTCTTCCAATAAATTATTAGGAACAAAAACATAATATTAAAAAAAAACTCGTTATTATGGTTTTAATTTATTAAAAGCAATTGAAACGAAAAACGAATGTCACCAACTAAGAGAAAACTGTTACAATTGCCAAAATATTGAAAACCTAATAGAAATTCAAAATCAGTAGCATGTAGCAGTAGTAATTTATGAAAGTATTTTTTGTTTTAAAATGAATGCAAAAAAAGAAAAATATATCTGCTATTCTTTTAGGTTTCTTCCATAATGTATCCCTGTTCATTTTCAGCCACACTTCCAAAAACAGCCTGTATACAAAAAATAACCAAATTAATTTATTAAAAAAAAACGTGAATTCTTCATTGTACCTAAGTTAATATTTCAAGGAGTTGAACAACCCACGGAAAGAAATAAATGATGTTATCGTAAAATTGTAGAATATCAAGAGCTCAGGGAATAACGGAATAATAGCGAGACATATTAATTATGTGGGGGAAAAACTAATAAATATGAGGGTGGAGTGAATAGTTCTCGGCCTAACACATAGATGGCGGTCAGAGAATTAAATCGAGTTTATTTTCTAAAGCTACAATCTGTTCTATCATATGTCATTCATGAATGTATAATATATTCAACAAGTTTTTTTCTGAGTTAGAAGTAAATAACTTTTGAGCATTTGTTAAAATGGAAAAAGTTGAGTATCGGGCGGTAATTAAATGCTTCGTTTTGAAAGGTTTTACAACAATTGAGATGGAATCAACTCCTGGCAAAGATGGAGGTACATTGTGATTTTTAATGATTGTGGTCATTTTGAATTTAGCGCCATAGGTTTTCTTGTTATAAATGCGACTACTATAAATAAACAAGGATTATTTCAGAATTGACACGTTATTTTGCTTGGTTTTATATCTTAAATCAGAAAAAAAATAACCAAAGGTTTCTATAGAACCGGCTGTTTCCAAGGTCATAACAATTTAGTATGGCGACAGATTCAAATCATCTTCAGGCATCACATCAGACATTACACTGTACATAAGACATTAGCTTCTGTATTAAAATCAAGTTTGGAGCATTTTATTGATCATAAGAAGAAGGTGAATGATGTTGAGATTGTTACAATACAACAAATCCTGGTTGAATGAATACAAAATTTCAAAAGTTTCATTCATAGACTTTGAAAAAGCGTATAACTTTGTAAAAAGAAGTCCAGCTGTCGTATGTAGTTAAAAGCCTGAACACTACAATGGTTGATAAACTTAACTTAAATGACCCTAAGTAATAATTATAAGAGTTCAGGAAGAAACAACATAATATTTCAATAACACTGTTGTTCATCATATTAGAAAATGTAATCAGGAAAAGTAAAACTAATCCAGAAAGGAATTTAATGTGTGTAAACCATTAATAAATAATTCCCTATGCAGATAGTGTAGCCTCGTTAGCCAGGGATAAGAAAATATTAGAACTGATTGCGGAAAGACTAATGATGGCTGCGCCTACAAGTTAATGAAAAAACAATTAACTAAGTAAGGAAGGAATATCGCAATGACTCGGAAGTACTCTATTAACAAAAACCATACTAAGTAAGGATTAAGCAGCTAGGATTTGAAAGAAATTTATTAAGGTTATCTTGATTGAGACAACTTGAATGGATACTAGTGAGAAGAATTGTAAAGTTGACAGCATAGAGACCACCAGGGGGCCAGAAGTAAAAACGAAGAAGATAGAAGCAGGCGGACCTAAGGAAAAGAAATGTAGTATCTACAATGGAAAGAGATAGCAAAGAACTAAAAGCATTGGAATAAAATAATCGGATAAAGTGCCTAAAAGGACTGTTAAAGCTTTATTATATTGGATACCCATTTTAAATCGTCACCCCTGAAGATTTTAGGATAGGCATTCCATCAATCAAATCAGAGATGACTTCATGTTTTCAGAATTCATTAAGTACGGAAGTTGCTGTCAGTCTTCTAATTTTAAGGGGTCAGGGCTTAAAATATGTATTCTGTACATTTAATTTAGTCACCACTAAGAAATTTCTCGTTAAATTGCTCTTTTTCCAACGTTTTTTTCTTAGTAGAAAAACATTTTTTGCGATACCTATTATTATCGATTTCTCGTCGCATTTTTCATTTCCACAAAATGCTTTCCTTCTAGGTTCTTCTTCATTCGAGGAAATTATAAAGTAGTTCTAGGAGCTAGGTCTGAGTAGTAGGAAAAGGGAAAACAAGGTCGTTCTACGTTTCCACACGAATTTTATAGTCACATGGTTCACTATTAACTGTTCGACCAAAATTTATTACGCGGAATTTCCGGTTATCCTAATAATATACACAACCTCTTCAGTCGTTTGACTATCTTCGAGAACTGCCTAATGAACTTGTTTGGTTCGATCTGAACGAAGTTCATTTTCGAGTAGCAACTCGGTTTGAAGCGGATTTATATTTAATAAGAAGTGCTTTTTTATTTTTTATCTACCATTGTACAACGAGTGATTCCGGACATTGTACTACGATTGGGTTTTCCTCTGCAACTCAGTTCTCGCCATTTTTGGATGTCCCCGCGTATACCTATTCTCAAACGTTTAATATAACTAAAATTTTAACATACAGTTTCTCAAATCATAAAATTATTTTTTATACTTGTTATTTTGAAATTATTTTTAGGGGTGTGAAGAAATTTCGTTTCATATTTTCTCAAATTACCAAACAAATTTAAAAGTTTGGTTTTCAACCAAACAGTTACGAATATTTTTACGAAGATTAAAAGCAATTTTTTCAATATTCACAAGGAGCAAAGCTGTGCTTGTGCTTTTCCAAAAACCAAAAGCAAAATTTATTCTTGGTCTTGATGATCTTTAATGAGACGAAACCATGAACATAAAACTGAGCTGAAAGCTAAGAGAAAAAAATGAGAGGGACACATAACAAAAGTTTGATTTTCTTCGGAACTGTTCAAAAAAGAAATACTCCCAAATTTTGCCCCAATTTCCATTCCCCCTCGTTGTCAAACTCCGACCTACATACATGAAAATGTGGGTTAAGGGGATGATTAGCAGGCCGTAAAATAAGCAGGAGGGTTCGGAGTTGGTTGCGGAGGGTCAGCTCTGCGAGGGTGAGCCGAGGGTGTAAGTAACGACATCGAAAGTGCGCTTTACACACTTGTTCTCTCTGCACTCGCACGCGCCCAATTACGTAATTGCGTAATCGATTACGCCCTCGGCGTTTCTTTTGATATTTTACAACGAGAACTTAATCAAAGAAAGGAAAATATTTTTCTCTGGTATTGTTGAATTCGGAGGGGTTTTGTTTAAGACCAAAAACGCTTAAGGACTTTTTTATTAATTTGTAATTTTAGGTATTTTTTTGAAGGATTTGTTGAAGTTCTAAGGGTGAAAAATTGTAGAGTGTGATGGATTTAACTTATTTTTTTTAACTCCTGGCCAAGTAAGGATTGGAGGTGAATAAGATTTTCCTATGAATGCGGTCGTAAAGCTTGTTTCCATCAGTGGCAAAATAATAATAAATAATAGCGACCCTAATATGGAACCTTACGATACTCCGCGTTCTACTTTACAATTACTAGAAATTTCGCCGTTAATATTTACACATTGTTTTTGATCTCGAATATATTCGTTAATCAAATTAGCTGCAGCAAAAACTAAAGTTGATGTAATGTTGTATGGATAACAGTACAGCATGATTTATAGTGTCAAATGCTTTCGAGTAATCCAACAATACTAAAGCTGTATATTTACCACAATCAGTTGCCCTAAGTATATCATCTGTAACACGCAGCAATGCAGTAAGCGCATCCGCAAATTGACTCTCTGGTAAGATACCATGTGTATTCAGAAACATTCGCATTTGTATGTCAATCACTTTCTCAAATATTTTCGACAATGTTGGAAGTATACTGACAGGTCTCAGACCTACATTGGTCTGCCAACTTTAGGTGAAGGTACTACTCCTGCCACTTTCCAAGCTGTTGGAACAACACTATTTTGGATACAATAATTAGTTAGATAAGGGATTATAATAGAACTACTTAAAATAAGCATTTTTAACTAATATCATCTGTACCCGTAGCAGTAGCTTTTAGTGACGTAAGTAAACAAATGAAAATAGCTGAAATATTGAAAATTTTTTTGAAATATTCAGAGGTAATAAAATTTATTATATAAAATTTAAAACGTTTTTAAAAATGAATAATTATGATAAGTTACTTGACCTTGTTCTATCCAACATTTACGGTATTGTTGTTGATAAAGCTGAAAGTCCCTTGGTCAAAGTTGGTGTTCATCATCCACCTATTCATATACAGCTCAGTGTAAAAACGTATAGAACAACTACTCCGTTAGAAAACAAATCTATTAAGTACCGTAACTTTAGAAAAGCAGATTTACGTAAATTGTATAGTGATATGTTAATTGTTGACAGGAATTTCCTTAATGGTTTTAAGAATGTAAATGTAGTTTGTGAGGCTTTTTATAGTAAACTAAATGTTTTACTTACTGTTTACAAATATTCCAGATTTCCAAAATGGTACTCCAAGCACCTTAAGGACTTTATTACTCAGAAAGAAGTAGTTCGAAGGAAACTTAAAAAATCTAATAATGATACTAATTACCTCAATTTTAAACGTATTAAAAGTGGGATAAAGGTGCAACTTAGAATAGATTAAAATACTTTCATTGAAAGAACACAGAATTCTGTGATGGAAGATAGCAAGCATTTCTGGGCATATGTGAAATCAAAGAACAATAAAAATAATTATCCTGGTACTTTTTACTTAAATGACAAAAAAATTAATTCTTTGTGTGATGTAGCGGAATGTTTCGCTGGATTTTTAGTAAGTCATTTCAACTTTGTGATAACAGTCCTGAAACCTTTGACAAAGGTAATCAATATGCCTCTAAACCACTCTATATTTGAAATTTCTGAATTGGATGTAATCGAATCAAGAAAAAAATTAAAAAGCAATTTTACTTCGGGTTTTCCAGCATTTTTTCTTAAGTTTGTGCTTCAGTATTGCCATCCCCTTTAAGTTAATTGTTGAACTTGTCTTTAAAAACAGCAACTTTCCCGGATCTGTGGAAACATACTAAAGTGGTGCCTATTCATAAGAAAGAAAGATTGGAATGTGTCGAAAATTATAGGTCAATATCCATATTAAATAACTTCTCGAAAATATTTCAAATAAGTATTTATCACAATGTAATTGGAGCACTCAAAAATAATTTTATTAGTTTAAATCAACACGGCTTTATGAGTGGTAGATCTACTGCAACTAACTTATCTAACTTGGTACGGTTTACTCTAAATACTTTGGATAAATCGGGACAGGTCGATGTTATTTATACGGATTTTGAGAAGGCCTTTGATAGGGTGCATCACAAACTGTTACTCCATAAATTGTCTTCAATAGGTTTGTCTTCTGATTTAGTATAGTTTTTCAATTCTTATTTACGTAAAAGAGAAACCACTGTTGTCTTTCGGGGTGTCAATTCTATATCTTATTTTCCAACTTCGGGAGTACCGCAGGGGTTTAACTTGGGTCCTCTCCTGTTCTCTATTTTTATAAACGACCTGCCTAATATGTTAGATTGTGCCAATTTATTATTCGTAGACAACGTGAAGATTTTTTGTTCAATCAATGGAGTTACTGTTGTCAAAACTTACAGTATCAGTTGTATAAACTGGGGCAATGGTGTTCGAGCAATAAGTTAAATTTGAATTTCTCTAAATGCAAGATTGTCTCATTCACCAGAAAAAGGTGCCCGATTGTATTCAATTATCAGATTGAGTCTCAAGTTAATAAGAGGTTGGACATAATTAAAAGACTTAGGAATAACCTTCGATTCTCGCTTAGCGTTTGTATACCATCTTAAGGAATTCTGTGACAAAAATTTACGTATGTTAGGATTAGTTATTCGTAATAGTCGTGACTTTACCAATCTGAAAGTCATAAAAATGTTATACTTCACTTTGGTAAGGTCTGTTTTAGAATACGGTTCTATAATCTGGTTTCCTATTTATAAATATCAGAAAGACCTATTGGAAAATGTTCAAAAAAATTTGTTTAAATATCTTCATTATAGACAATTCAGTGTGTATCCTCCTAGAGCAGAGACACTGCCAGCCTCTTTATGTAATATGTTTGACATTGAGAGCCTTGAAGTACGTAGAATTATCTCTGTTGTTCACCTTTTTAAACTAGTCAATAGAACTAATGATAGCGTTATGTTGTCCCTTTGTATGCGAGGCAAAAAAACATATGTCCGAAAGCTCACTCGAACTTTATAAAGAGATCTCCTTCATATACAATGACTCATCACTTTAAACAAATAGTAGAACTAGTTGATTTAAATGTTACGACAATTTAGAGAGTATTCACTAATTTAGTAAGCGGATGCTCATGTAATTGGCTAATTAGCTGTTGAGCTTGATATGAATAATAATAATAATAATTTTTGTTTTAATGTATTTGAAGTGAGAAAAAAAATCCCAGGAATTCGATGTTGCCAAAAATCAAATGAATACAGCTGCATCCTCTCTGATAAGAGAAAAATGTGGAAAGTGGGGAAAAATTTTCAAATACTCTAATGAAATAAAAAAAATTCACCGAAATTAAAATCGCTCCTTTTTAATAAAAGCAAAGCCAAAAAAAATGAATACATACTAAACATTAATGACTAGTGTTTGCAAAATGCTGATTGGTTGTAATTATTCCCTTCCAAATAAACAAATAAATAACGACGATATTTGTCGTTTCGTCTCTTGTCAAGTGACATGCAAATAATTTTTTTGAAACAATAGAAGAATTTAAAATCTACAGAAATCAGCAAAAAGAAAATTTTATTTTAAGAGAAAAAAGAGTAAATGAATACCAACAATATCTTCCGTTTTAAACATCTACTAAACATTAACATTGAGAGGTTTTTGTTTGTTGTGATTGGTAATTTAGATAAAAGAAACGAATCAAGTCACTGGTTTATAAATGTATCAAGAATTGTGTTGTCGGAAATAAATAAACAAAAAAAAAACAAATGAATAACGAAGATATTTGAAGAAACTGAAAAATTAGCAGAAATAAAAAAAATACAAAAATGTAATCTTGATTTTAATGAAAAAAACAGTGATTTTCTGTAACATGATTGGTCGATCAGAGAAAAAAAAGTCATAAATCTTTACAAAAAATTAATTAATTAACAAACAAGGAAAGAAACAAACGAATTACGATAATATTCGTGCCTTGTTAAATGGCAGCTATGACGTCATTTTTTGAAGTCTACAAAAAAAAATTAAAATCAGTGGAAAATTAAATTAAAATCAACAGAAATTAGCAAAAATATGCAGAAATTTATTCTTTATTTTAAATGAATAACAATATATTTTCTTGGTATTTAAAACAAAAGATATCGTTATAATGATAATAATGTTTATTACTCAACAGCCATTTACAGAGTAATATCAAACTAAAATTAAATTAAAGTAGACAATAAAAATTAAGAATTAGAAACTAGAAACTAAAAACTAAAAACTAAAAAGAGCCCCCAATTAAAAATTACAACAATTCAATAATTTCTCCTTCAACTTGTTTACTTAGACCGAAAATGTCCAAGTCGAGACAATACTTATTAGCTAATGAAATCATTCCATATTATGGCGAATAAAGTAAACCATTTGTATTTGTTTAATACAACCCACAACATCGTTCAGGTACAGGTTAAACAATAGAGGACCTAACACGCTACCTTGCGGCACTGCTGTGGAACATTTTAGAATTGTAATTATTATCTGCAACAAACTGTTTGCGTTCTGTTAAGTAGCTGGAAAGTGAACGGCATAAATTCTCGGACTGATTATATGCTACTAGTTTTCTACACAACATTCTATGATTTATTCTGTCGAACGCTTTCGATAGATCTGTCTAGATAACACCTACCTGGCTCCTGTTATCCAAATGTTGCGCTATAAAATGTGTAATATAGACAAGATTACTCGTCGTAGATCTTTTGGGGATAAACCCATGTTGCTTTACTGACAAGCTTGTGCAGATATGACTGTAAATATATTTGTGAAGGGCATGCTCTAATATCTTAACGGGTACACATAACATTGCTACTGGTCTATAATTCGTAACGTCATTTCTTTGTTCTGATTTATATATGGGGCAAATTTTAGCCTGTTTCCATATTTCAGGAATTTTCGCCTGCCTGATGCACAAGTTGAAAATTGTACGTAATGGTGGAGAAAGAAATTCCACACAACCTTTAAAAATAAAAGTTGATATTAAGTCAGGTTCACTGGCATGGCTTTTAATGCGATGAATGGCAAAAGTCACATCCTCAACACTAATATTATTTAGGTTTAATTAATAGTTCATGGATGACATTCTCGTAAAATTCATAAAATTCCGTGTATTTGACATTAACATCATCTGCAAAAAATGATTCAAAGAACGAAGCAAAAGCATTGGATGTAGAAGCACCACCTGAATATTCCTGGTTATTGTAGAAAACACGATTAGATGAGTTGCAATGCTTGATGAAGGTTCAAAAGTAAGAAGGATCCTGAGATATGTGACATTCGACGTTTCTTAAGTAATCATCATAAGTTGTTTTGATCAAGTATTTTACTGTTCCTTGTGTTCGATTTGCTCAGTTTTCCTGTAATGCATCCTCAGTCTATCTTTAAGCTTGATGTTACGAATTATATTTCTTTCAAACCATACAGAATAAGTACTAGTGCTTCTGTTTCGGGGCATACATAATTCCAGTAACCGGTAAGGTTTTTTGTAGAACATATTAACACAAATGTCGACATCTTTACTCAAAGACAGTAAATGCAAATCTACATCCTTAATTAATGAATATAAACGTGTGTAATTCGCTTTTCTGAAATTATATTTAAGTTCAGTGTTAATTGGGCAGCATTTTTTAATCGTACCAGGGAGCGAAACTACAGTATGTAAGGTAGGACGATGATCATCTTCATCTAATAATGGGAAGTGTTCCTTAAAGACATTACATGATAAAGATTTAGAGAGGATTAAATCCAAAGTGACGCCATTAGCATTTAAAATCTCGTTGTGTTGATTAAGATCAAAAAATTCTTGATTCGTTTACCATGGAACGATTTACGTTTGCCTTATATTAAAATTAATATTATATTATTAAAATCACCTAAGATTAATAACTTATGCGTATACATAAAGCTGCAAGATTCCAATAAGCTAAATAATTCTAAATAATAACATCTAATGGGGTATTAGGACATATATACACTGCTAAAACATATATGATTTCCCTATTAAGGGTTATGCGTACACATTTGTTGTTATTCATTTATTTTCTTTGTTCTTTTAAAATCAAATCTAAATTCCTGCTTTTTTGCTAATTTTGGATGATTTCTTTTCCATTGATTTTACTTTTTTGAACACTTTTTGAAAATTTGTATTTCAGAAAGTGACGTCATAACAGCCATTTAACAAGGCACCAATTAATCGTTATTCGTTTTTTTCTTGCTTGTTTATTTACTTTTTTGAGATGTACAACTTGCTTTTGAATTTAGTGGTTTTCTTTGTTATGACGGATTAGAAACAAGAAAAGAATCAAGACATACATACACTTGTAAATGTATCAAAAATTGCGTTGCAAAAATAAATAAAAAAAAAAATTGAATAACGTTGATACTTGCTATTTTATCTCTTGTTTATCTCTTCTAAAGTGATAGCTCGATAAAATTATCGGAAATATTCGAAGAAATTGAAAAATCAACAGAAATAAAAAAAAATACAACAAAAATACAACACCTTAATTTTGATTTTATTTTAAAAAGGAAAACAAATGAACTGCGACAGCATCTTTTGTCATATTGATTGATTGGTCAGAGGAAAAAAAAGAAACAAGTTTAATGTAAATAAATAAATAAACAAATGAATAACGTTAATATTTGTTTGATTCGTTCCTTGTTAAAAGACACCTATGGTTACGTTGATATCACTTTCTGAAGTGAGCACTCAAAAGAATTTAAATAAATGAAAAATCAGCAACAAATTCACAGAAATATAATCTGGTCTTTATTAATATAAACATTGAGCAATTTTCAAACATTTTGCTAAATGATCACTGGTCGACAGTCGAAAGTCATTATTGAAAGAAACAAAATAAAAACAGTAAACGCATTTTTCGATAAAGTTCATCTTCAGTTTTAAAATAGATTAAATTTAGTTTGATTTGTTTAATGATTATTAAATGAATGTAATTGAAAGTATATAAAAAAAACACAAATGGACTGGACGTCCTTTGTTATGGTCGTGGTTTCCGGGGTTCCGGAAACGACCAATGCAGGCCACCTCTTTGAGTGGCAGAATATCATTAAGGGATCAACAGGTTAGTGACAGTTTCGTTTTACAAATGCGCGCACCGGCCCCGCCCACGTGCTCTTCTCTTCGTGATCGTCCTGGCGCGCCTCGTCCTTTGTTACCCCGTCCTCCTTACGTCCTCACCTCTCTCCCTTCAATTATCCTCAAATGCCGGAACGAACGCGGACGTGCGTACAGGCCGACCTGATTGATTCGAACCGTTATCTTTCGGTTGCAGGGGATCGTTCTGATTGATTTCAGTGGGGGCCCATCGTGACTTTAGTTAATCGAAAGGATCTTTAGCAATTTTGATGAATTTTTTATTCGTTTGTCACTTCAACTTAAGGCCGTTTTACGTTAACCTATTTCTATTACAAGATTTAAACAATTTAATTTGTGCAGTAAATTGCGTCAAATTTAAATTGAATTAATAAAAACCACAAATACAAGAAATGAAATATTTTCTTCGTTATTAGACGTTAGTTGGTTTTAAATATATATAGTTTTTAATTAATTTTGATAAGCTGAATTCAAAGCATTTTATTTACTTTAATAAAGTTAGCTGTGGAATTCAGTTCGATTCTAAAACGGCTTTTACGCATTATAAAAAATTAATGAAGAAACATCTTCAAATAATTCTTCCTAGTTTTAATTTATGAATAATATACCCAGTATACAAATAGCGTGTCATGAAAATAAAATTAACAATATTCTATATTCTTTTGACAAATGTAGTATAAACTGTGGGAAATGAAAAATGTAATTCCTAATTTCCTACAGTTTATACATTTTTAACTCGAGATGCACGCTTGGTTAAGTCAATTCTGGATGAAACTGTAAATTGTAAAAAAAGAAAAATCGTAATCGTAAATCACAAATGACAATGACAAAAAATAAGAAAGTGTATTCGTTATAAAATGTCTGCTTCTTTTTCATCTTACTTAGCTAATGCAGTTCTTTCACTTTCTTCTATCTTCTGTCATTCGTTTTAGTTCGCTGACTGATTCCTCCTTTTTTGGCCTAATCTTTTTTTCCATTTCTTTCTTGATGTTTCTACTCGTCTCTTCCGGTATCTTTTTGATTCTGCTACTTTTTTGGTTAAAGTATCTGGAGACGTTCTCGGGCACCATTTAAGCAGTTTTGTTTCTATTGGTTAATTAGTTTGTGTTTTATGTTTTCTCTTAGGTCATCGTTCCTATGTTCATCTCTCCTGATATTTTATTTCCGTTGCTGTTAGCCTGCTTTCTTGTTTCATTGTTAATGTACCATGGATGGTACCATAACCGCAACATAGTTTTAGTACTTGGGTTTATTTCCTGCTTATCCAATAACTTATTTAGTTGACAGTAGCCTTTCTGGTTCTACTTGAAATTACTGCATTCATTTTTTCTCATTGTAATTAATTTTTGTTTCTATGTTCTCTATCATCGAGGCTTGTTCCTGTATATCTTCTCCGCATTTAATATTTCGTTGATTTTGCGTTCCATTTCCAGTGTTTACTTCCATGCTCATTCTTTGTATTATATTATATTATCTCCCATAATTAATGTGGAATTTAATTAGGTGGAGATCTCTATAACCCATTGTAATTTTTGAACGAAAGGGGGCTCAGACTATTTCCCGTTTTGATATCTCTTTACATCACAAATTCTCGGGAGCATTAACTTTTAGACGTATTGAAAGAACAGAACAAGAACAAAAAAAATTATGTGATGAAAAAATGGAATACAATTAAGACGAAACAAGGTCTAGGATGGAAAAATTAATGAAGAGAAAAGGAAAGGTAAATTAATGGGGCTGTGAAAGAATGCAGGTCCTAGAAACGATCTAGCGAAGGATAAAGTAGGAAGGAAATAAATAGTGAATATAATCAGAAGAGCGAAGATGAAATTACCTCCACTTAAACATAACGCAAAAGCTAAACTAGAGGAGAATATTGTAAAAACAATTATGTAGACCCCTCCCCATATAAATAAAATTTATGGCTTTAAAAGAAGGAAAACTAAATTGAGATAAAAAGAAAATAAAATCAATGAGAATTTTTAGCCGTGAAAGAACGCAGGAAAGATTTAGTAAAGAACAAATCAGAATGGAAATAGATAATGAACGTAAGCAGAAAGGTGAAAGTGAAATTACGTTTGTACCAATTTGGATGATTTTTGGTATGAGGACCCACAGGAGGGCAAGTCACCTTTTCAGATGCTCTCAGTAATTTGAAGTGAACAGCTAGTGTGAAAAGCAGAGTTACCACAACAGATTTTTTAAGGCAAAGAAAAATAACTATAATTAATAACGTTTTAGAAAGCAGGAATTTTTTTCATGTTTTTGTAATTGTTGATGTTTCTTACGGTTTAATCACAAATTAGGAAAATCTAAATCGTTTTTGGAAAAAGTACGAAATACATGAAGAACAAATGCCTCTTTCTAAAAAGAAATTAGTTATGCATGTAAGAGGTAATTGTTCTTCATTATTTCCTACTTTTCCAATAAACATTTATATTTCTCTATTTTGTGACTAAATTGTAAAAATTATCAGCAATTACTAAGATACAAAAAAGTTTTCTAATGAACGCTCTTTTCACAAAACTTATTAATCATAATTAAGGCAGCATCTTGCCCGGTGAAATTGTTTGATAAATTATCTCAAACGGACACTGGAAAATGGCACAAATGCTCGACGTTTCACTATCGCTTGACAGCTTCTTCAGGAGTGAATTAATTAATTTTTAATTCACTCCTGAAGAAGCTATCAAGCGATAGTGAAACGTCGAGCATTTGTGCCATTTTCCAGTGTCCGTTTGAGATAATTTATTTATTAATCATAGTTATTTTCTTAAACTCAAAAAAGATACTGTAAAATGTGTGTTGTGATAACCCTGTTTTCACATTACTAAAACCATCTGGAAACAAGGCAAGCAAGCAAGCTATCTAACTTGCCTTGCTTTGCCAATTTGGACGATATTTGGTTTATGGACCCAAGGCAAGCAAGTAAGCTACCTAGCTTGCCTTGCTTTGGGTCCTTAAAACAAATATCGTCCAAATTGGTTCCAGCGTTCTTTGGTTGCTAGAAAAATTACTTTTTTTTTCAAGAATTTTGAAGCAGAATACTGGCTTAACGACGCACTTTTGGATATAGATAAGTTGGGTTCAAAATTCTTATTTTCTGGTTAAGTCATGTCCACGTAATTTAGCGACATCTTGTATATTTTTTAAACAATAATAATACATCCCTGATGAGGTTAACTTCTCTTTGTCTGCAAAGTCATATTTCGCATAATTTTCATGACATCAGAGTCAATTTCTCTAATGGAATGGACTTGTATCTATGGTCAAACATGAAGGAGAAAGTGCACAGAGCTTCTTTTTAAATTTATTTTCGTCCTCATCTAAAATATTCACTAAGGAAAAAATGACGTCATTGTTTGTGGTCTTTAAGATATTATTTTCTCGATTCATGACATGTAGAGTTGTAAACAAAAGTGGAGGTTGACTAAAAGTAAATCACTCCTGCTTTCACAATAAATTGGACACATTTACAGTAATTCTCATTGATAAAAACAAAATTCCAAAAGGAATTATGAAATGTCAGATATTACCAGTTCTTGTAACGACAGATCGTAATCACCAACAAAAGAAGGACTGCATAGGAAACACTTGGAGTAACCGTAACAGTGAAAGGTATCTATGGAATGCCAGGTATGGCATAAGAGACGTGAAGGAAGGTGACAAGGTATGATTCTTAGTGATAACATAAAATTCCAAAGAGATTTACCGAGTCTAATATGTACGCGTTAAGGAAGGACACGGTGCAAAGGATATAAAGGTCATGCTTAGGAGAAGCGTGGCAATGAGGTGCTGCATGGTTATATCTATGAATTGCTAGTACTACACAGACATCGAGGAAGGAGGAAGACAGTGAAAGAAAATCACTGTTAAGCACAAATCCAAAAGAATTAAGCATTGAGTTAAGTTAAGGACGTGCATGATGCAGAGGATACAAGTAAGTGTTAAGAGTAAGCACGATATGAGAAGTGCTGGAATTGGAATCATATGGCAGAACTTCGAAGGTAAAATTTTCACCGATAAACGTAAATTAAAGAAAAAAGAAATTGAAAGGTGTCGTTACGAGCCAAGAGGCCAATCAAAAGGAAATGCTTAGAACACGCAAGATAGTGTTGTTGGTATTGGCATGTGCATGATATGGCAGGTGTAATGGCGGATTCGTGATTGGTTGATTTAAAAGTTTGTTTTAAAAATAACAGCAAAATTTGAAAATAATGAATGAAAGGTCAAATTAAAGAAGCGGTACAAATGATACAAAGGAGACTGGTATTGGCATATCTAAGTAATGGCAACTATGGCACCAAGGAGTCAAGAAAGTAGATAGACTGTCCCTGATGAGCATAAAATCCTAAAAGGAATTAATTGAAGTAACAAATTTGTACGAGTTAGGAGAGATATGATCAAAGGATGTATGAAGTAAACATTTGCCAGGTGGTATACCTAAATATTGATTGATTGAGCGACGAGAATTAGAAGACCACACATTCATGATTTCCAAGGACCTAGTAAAAAACTTTTCCTATAGCTTTGGACGTATATGAATAGAGTGGAAAATGAGTTAGTTTCTTAAATACTGTTGTGACCACTACCTCCATCTTTATTTAAAATACTTCCTGCTCATGAGTATCAGGCAATAAGCGCGCAACTTTTCTTCAAGTGTTATTTTTTTTGGTCTTCTTCTAAAAGGTGCTTTGCTATGGCATTTGACTCCTTTCGTAACGATCTGCTATTTAACAAATTTAAATTATAGAAATTCAGCCCTAGCTTACAAATTGCAAACGATTTGTTAATTTTAGTCAAAATCAATCATCACTGTGAATTGGCATGCTGCAGGGTCTGGTTTTATTTATGATTTACGTCAATGATTCGAGACATGCAGTTTTCGTATAGTACGACGATAATACAAATATATAAACTTTTAGTTGAACCAAAACAATGCATTAATCGTAAAAATTAAAATGGAAAAATAAAGAATAACTGGTTAAAAGAATGGAAACAAATTACTATTATGCAAAGTAACGTTTCGCAAATTAGAAAGCAACATTTCGAAATCAAAAATACAAACTAGTTTCCAATTTAAACACAAACGAATGAGTCATAAAATTTCAATAATTAACATTTACTCAATAGATCGTTTACTTTCTTGTGGGAATCAGCAAAACAATAGCGAAATTAACTATATTTAATAATCGAGGGGGCTTGCAACTGCTCCATTGACAAAGTAACTCTCCCTTTCCAGTTTCCGCGTCCGACCGTCCGACATAATGCTGAAGGGTGTACGCAAACTGGGGGCGAGCTGGTCCGCCTCTCCAGGGAGAAACTACCCCAGACGCAGGACTTTCGCAGCGGGGTTGCCCGAGCTCACTAAGGTAGGTCATGGCTCGCCTTGTTCCGAGGCCCTTTTCTGTTTACATATGCGTAAGTGAGGGGAGTGAATACTAACCGGTTTGAAACCTACTTGAAATTTAATTCGATTTTGATTTTGTTGAAAATTCAGGAACAACAATGACGAGCTCTAATTGCTACAATTTCCTTTTTGGTTGGTTGCTTCGCCAAATTAATAATAGCTTTACTTTCTTCGCCGAATGTAACTAAAAGTGGCAAAACTTCTGTCAAGGCAGAGAAGTAAAGAGCTTTTCGGGTGGTTGTTCAATGTTCGACCCGAAAAAATGATTGCAGGATTTTTACAAGGAAGTCGTAAGAAACTTTCCCGATTTCTCGAATGTAAATCAAAGTTTTTTCATTCGTTTTGCCTCTGCGACACCTAGAAGGTAGTAATTGTTGGCTTAATGTACAACACTTAGCAATGTATGTACTACATCCATATTAGTTCCGAAAGATACTTACTATAGACGAGTTGCTCATCATTAATCTGCATTTCCGACCCCATGATTGACGAAACTAGTAATAATTGATAACTCTTTAACTTGGAGGACTTTGTGAGAGTATTTTGTTATCTCCCAGCTCCTAAATTCTATTAATGCTAAAGTTGCAGAGATTTACGACGTTTTAGTTAATGAACGAGGGAATCAGTGCTTAAAATGTAGCAGCTACTGTATAAGTGAAAAGATGACGATTAATTTTTAACTCCCCCCTGAAACTCATTGAATCAAGTGAATTTTTTACAAGGAAATTGCAAACAAATTCCTAGATTTTCTGAATTCTATTATTATTTTAAAGTAATATATTTCATAAGAATTTATAGCTGTTATAATAAATTATAACTCAATTTATTCTATTTACGAGGTGGATTAGTCTTTTATTGATCAACAACTACACTCTTCTCCGTTACTTCCTGTCAGTTAAGTTATTTGTTTCTTCCATTGGTCTACTTTTAATTATTTAATATCATCTTCTACATGGTCGTTCCATTTATTTTTTCGTCAACATTTTATACTGTAGAAAACGCATATATATCTGTAAAACTTATAAACAGATTGCGACGATCCTTTTAGCAGTCAAAACTAATAGCCACGAATATGCACAAATATAAGCAGATTTACAGAATTCTAGTGTTAACAGAAGAATCTGATGGTGTGCGTATTGGAGGAGGCAGTGAAAGCAGACAGAATTTTAAATGAGATCTAGCTTATGGTCTTCTCGGGAAAGTGATAAGATATTTTACATAAATATGGCCATGGAAAAGGTTCTGAGACACCGGCAACAGTAAGAAGACCCTGTTATTTAAATACCCCCTCATATAATGCTTTTACACCACCTGCAGCGCAGCTCTACACTATTGCCAGGCACCAAACTCCAATCCTCTTCAGAAATTCATCCCGGCCTCGAGTATTCACCAGCGAGGCGAAAATGGCCGCGAGCCCTATAATAAGACCATCCAGGGCTTGAGATCGACAGTTCTTCGGTCTGAACAAATCCGAAAAAAAAACTCCTGGCTGAACAAGCCATCCTCACGGGTTGCACAAGCCGATACACCTCTCCACCCGCTGCACAAGTAGCAAGACCCATCTAGCCACACCACTGTGCACAAGATTCTATGAAAACACAAACAAACATTCTGTCATTATTGTTTATTATCATATCTGGAGTCACATTTGTTAATAAAGAAACACTTCTTCGCTTTGTGGCACAATTGTTGACTAAGAATACACAAACAACACACCTCACCCCAAACTTTCTCAATGAAAAAAATAATTAATCATTAAACGTTTGTTCGAGACGATATTTCTTGTTTTCATGGAATACTTTGTACAGCGCTATTGAATTGGCAACATTGGCAGTGGCAGTTTTCAAAAACGTAACCACAAAATTAAAAACGAACGTCAATCAAATTTCTGACAAGTATATTTTTTTGTGGTACCAACAAAAATGTCACGCTAACATGGCCTACTCTGAATGCAAAAAGATCGTGAACAGAGTATAGTTCCTTGATTTTCGTCTTCTTTATAAAGGAATAGAAATCTCAAGATCAATCGTTAAATTAAAAGGATCTTTCACAAGGAAATTGCAAGAAATTTTCCTAATTTTCGCCACCATGTTAATCATTACTTTCGTTATTGTCGGTTTTTCCAAATTCCCAATAGTCTCGAAAGTTAGTTGATGTTCATTAATCTGCATCACCCCGTCATATGATTATCAAGATTAATAAAGACTGTTGATTTTGAGTGTATCATATTAAGTACTTAATTATAAGAATACTCAATTTATTTCTAAGAAAGCTGCGACGTTTTAATCGTATTTGCTTCGATGTGTGAACAAAGGATTTTTTGAAGCTTGGACGTTACCGGTTAGTTCTTCGATCTTCATCTTCCTTTATGAGACAGTAATCCCAAGATCCCTCACATTCACCTTTCACAAGGACACTGTAAGAAAATTTTCCAGAGTTTCTGGAACTTGTTAAGGTTATATAATTTGCATTTTCGATCAGTTTCATTACCATAGTTGCCAAGTAAGTTACACAATTTCGAGATTGCCGCAACAGTATTGCATTAAAATCAAAAGTTATTGCCTAGATGGATATCGACCCCTTGGGAGTCGATGAACACTTAAAAATGGTCTATGAACCTGTAGGGGTCCGTTAGGGGTCGATAAACTATTAGTGGTTGACCGAGTGTCGATTATTATCACCCTCTGTTACAGAAAATTTTGTAGGAAATATTTGGAAAAGTATACATGTAACAATTAAACAATAAAAAAGAAATTCAGGAACTTCTAAGGTCAAAAATACATGTGTATATCTAGCGCCCTTTGTGAATCAGTGAATGAGCTAATTTTAACATAGAAATACTTTAAAAGTGTACTGAAATAATCCGCAAAAGTCCCGAAATGTTTCAAATAATTTATTCTTTAATTGCACACAGATATGGAAATTTATAACTCTGGAATTACTCAAGTAGTTAAAAAAGAGTTCAACAAATATTGTTTTTGAATTTCTTAATTTTTTATTAATAGATGGCCTTAAAAGAATAACTTGAAAAATAATAATAGTAATTATAAATTTTGTTTAAAAAGCGTCAATAAATTTGTAACATTTCAGCAAAGAAACTCCAAGAAACTTTCCTCAAGTCTTTGAAGAAAATTTGCCAAAAAAATAAACAAAATTTTACAACTGCACGTTCCTGTTGCATCCTATAATAAATCCAATGCGTTTTTTCTTGAAAAAAAAAATTTCAATTTATTTACGCGCCCCCAACCCCAATAATAAGCCAACCCGATTAACACCGCTTGATTTCGCAGGATCGATACCCGCACGTGAAGCGAGGGGACTACGCCGCCCTCGATGCGACTCATTTGGGCTTTTTCACGGAACTGTTGGGGCAGAATCGAGTTCTGAGCGACCCCTCCGACTGCCAGGGTTACAACGTCGATTGGATTAAGAATGTCAGAGGTACGTCAAGTTTTACAAGGGAAATCTAACACTCTTCCGCACTTCAAATCCCCAAGTTCGTTACGTAAGAGACATAGTTCTTGAAATTCGTCTTTGAAGTCGTTCACCTCCATCTCAAAAGTAAATCAAAGTGGTTGATGATAACCGCATCAATTTCTCAAGTTGTATCAACATCACAACTCTATTTGAAATAAATATTTTCGACAATTAATTTCTTCATAGGATTCAGTCAATGCGTGGTCAAGCCAAAAACAACCGAAGAAGTTTCCAAAATATTGTCATATTGTAACACCCAAGGACTTGCAGTATGCCCCCAAGGAGGAAACACCGGACTAGTTGGGGGTTCGGTCCCCGTCTTTGACGAGGTAGTCCTTTCAACAGCATTGATGAACGAAATAATCAGCGTCGATGAAATTTCAGGTACGCCTTCAGGGGTTTGCTTGGGGTTCTTTACGTGTAAAGTTTTTTGATCACCGTAGGAGTACTTGTCTGCCAAGCTGGTTGTGTCTTGGAAAATTTGGACAACTATCTCTCCGAGAAAAGCCTAATGATGCCCTTGGATCTAGGTGCTAAAGGCTCTTGCCACATTGGTGGCAACGTTTCGACCAATGCTGGTGGCCTCAGGCTTTTGCGTTACGGAAATTTGCACGGAAGTGTTCTCGGATTGGAGGCAGTTAGTATTAGAATTTAGGTCACACGTCGGCGATTGCATGGGGTCAAATGAGAGTTTATGTTGCAGGTCAAGGCCGATGGGGAAGTCCTGGATCTTCTTAGCACCCTTAAAAAGGACAACACCGGCTATCATCTCAAGCATCTCTTCATCGGATCGGAAGGTACCTTGGGGGTGGTCACTAAAGTCGCCGTGCAATGTCCACCGAAACCAAAAGCAATAAACGTCGCGTTCTTGGGTAAACCAAATCAGTTTTGTTTTTTTGTTAATGTTTGAGCACATTTTTCTAAGTCAATAGAAGCCGTTTTATTCTAAACTGTAGTGTCGCATGTTCGTTTCCTCGAACTAAAGAATAGCCAATCCGAGTGCCCATCACAAAGCAATGCCCATTTTCCCTCCTTCGAATTAGAAACTAACCAATAAGGAAGTGTGTAACTTCTGCACTCAACCTCTTGGATACAGCAAAGAGCTTTTACATTTTTTTGCTCAAAACTTGATCTGCCCTTGCATAACACAACCATGGAAACCATGGATTTTAATTCTGTAGTGTAATCACTCAATACTCTTTCTGTTCTTTTTTAACGTCGAGCATTCTCCATTTCCATTCGCTTCAATGAGCTCGAAAAACAGAAATTAATTCTAAATAATAAAACGCCTACTCCCAATTTGGTGCACGTCCAATCAGAACATCTACTATTGATTCAACGACAAAGTAACGCCTACTTTCACTCCCTCGAATTTATGATTAACCAATAAAAAAAAATTGTTTCGGAGTGACCACTCAGATAACTTTTCTTCTTTTCATATCAGCTTTTGAGTCGTGATATAGTTTAACGCGAATAATTGCACAGAATCTTCCCCCATTTTCTGTCTCTTACCATTTAAAGGTATTTCGCATTTTTCACAAAAATCATAAATATTAGAAGTTTTCAAAATCTGTAATGCAATTAACTTTAAATTTTGCAACCTTGACGAAACTACAGAATTTAATTAAAATTTCGTCCAAATTCATACAATCTAATTTAAAACTGTAGCTTGATCAAAGAAAGAGTCAGGAAAACATAGTAATAATTATTTTTTGCAATAGAAATGCAATGTTTATTTCCACCCGCTTCAATGAACTCATGAAAGAAGACTTAATTCTAAATAGTAAAACAGAAGCTCCGCCCACTTTCATTGTCTCAAATTAGAAAGCGACAAATCAGAAAGCCTATTCCTGACGCGATAGTGAAACAACGCCCACTTTCCCGCCTTCGAATTTGTCATTAGCCAATAAGATAAAAAGGGAAAGTAACCACTTAATGTTTAGATAAATTTTTGTTTAGTTTGTTTATATCTAACCTTGCACCTTGCACCTTGCAAATATTTTGAAATTTATCGTTTTGGAGACATTTTGACTTCATAAAATACAAATATTAGGAATTTTCTGAATCTATAATACGCCAATTAACTTCTGAAATCTGGAGAAATTGCAGCATTTAACTACGATTTCTTAAAAATTAATAAATCTAATTTAGACAAAAAAAAACAAAAATAGAAATGTTAACTTCAATCAGGTTCAAGGAACTCAGAAAAGAGAAACTCATTCTAAACAGTAAAACAGAAGAACCGCCCACTTTCATTCTTTCAAACTAGAAAACGACCAATCAGAAAGCCGCAACGGTAAAATAACGCCCACTTTGGCTTCTTGATTCTGTAGGGAGTAGTCACTCACTTTCTACCGTTAACATCTACCCTCCCACCCTTTTACATGAGGGATTGCACAGAATTTTTTGTCTTTTGCTATTCTAAACACATACCTTTTTCGCAAATTCACACAATCCATACATTTTATGAGTTTTCGAAATACAGGTTTAGAAAATTTCAATGTAATTTCGTATTGGAACAAATGGCATTTGGATTTATAATTCTTGAAAGAGTTACCTATGAGCAAGTTTGATAATTTCAAAAGCTTCTAATGTCGTAATTGGTCTGTAAATTTCCTTAAATTTTTGAGTTTTTAGTTGCCTTACTCTTTCCCAATTACTTTTACACCAACATCTTCACAATAGAATCAAAATATCGACACCTCCTTAAATCCAGCAAACACCAATTCCATATTTTAGGCCAAGTTAAAATCAATTATTGTTTGCTTTCATCCAGGATTGGAATCGTTCGAGAAAATCCTGGAAACCTTCAGGCACGCAAAGAAAGACTTGGGTGAAATACTATCATCCTTCGAACTGATCGACGCCAAATCCCTGGACGTCGTGACAGGCTACTACAAGCTCAAATCCCCAGTAGGAAACTTCCCCTTTTACGTCCTGATCGAAACTCAAGGTAGCAATATCGAGCACGACACAGAAAAACTATCAACCTTTTTAGAAGCATCCCTGGAATCGGGTAGAATTTCCGATGGAACGGTCGTCAGCGAGGGTTCAAAAGTCAAAGTAAGCAAACCACGTTACCGTGAAGTTGGTTAAAACAGATGTGCCTAGGCAATATGGGAGTTGAGAGAAAGAATCACCGAAGGCCTCCTGCTAGATGGTTACGTCTTCAAGTACGACCTCTCAATTCCGATTAAGGAGTTTTACTCGATCGTGAAGGCCATGGAAGAGCGCGTGGGTGGAGAAGCGGTGAGGGTTTGCGGATACGGTCACGTCGGTACGTGCGTTTTTCCATTTTGTGAAATTATTAAGCGAATTTGTTTTTTGGGGATAGGAGATGGTAACATCCACCTGAATATCTCGGTGAAGGACTTTACGCAGGATGTTCTGAAAAAGATTGAGCCCTTCGTGTACGAGTTCACGTCGAATTTGAGGGGGAGCGTCAGCGCAGAGCACGGCATGGGGTTCCGAAAACCGAAGTACATTTATTACTCGAAAACGCCACCTGCCGTTAATCTCATGAAGGACATTAAGAGGCTGATGGATCCCAAGGGCATACTCAATCCATATAAGGTGCTACCCCAATAGCGCACTTTTTATTGTCTTCTTTTATATGATTTTTAAATAAGGTGGAAAATGTTTTAAAAAAATTACAAAAGATTTTTTTAAAGGTCAAATTAAGATAAATTTAAGGAAATTAAGAGGCATTTGGTTAATGAATTAATCGATTATTTAGGTATAATGAGATTCACCCTTCTGAATATATTCATATTTTTTTAATTCCTCATTGACGCCATATTTTTTATTAAATATTAATTCCAATTTTTCTCGCTTCGTATATGTATGTAACACATCTTATGTAATACAATGACATCAAAAATGATTTCAACTCACGTGTTCCGAATTAGGTTCTGTTTTTCTAAAAGTGGCAGTTTTTGTTCTGTTGTGTTTAAACAAACATTCCCAGATGCTGGTGTAAATTACGACTCCTTTATAAACACAAATAGCAGGCATTACGTCCTCACAGAGCACTGCATTGTTATCAACAAAGTACGATTTGCAAGGTCTCTTATGTTGAAATCATTTCTAATGTCCATGTATAAGTTCTTTTTTTGTAAATAGGAACTAATTGCTCAAAATATTTTTTTAAGTAATATATGTTATTCAACTCTATGTTTGTATATTATCATGAAACTGCTTGAAACCTTTCTTAGTTAATACCTCGAAATTGTTTTCAATATTCTGACAAAACTATTCCAAAAACTCTCAATTGTAAGATCTAGGATACTTTATTTAATTTTTGATTAAGAAGCTATACAAGCTAGTCCTGACCCTTTCGTTATTTCATGTCTGGCTCGCCATACAAGAGTATTTCCAATTTTCTCTTGTTTCATTCGGAATATTCACAGGGATGTACAAAAATACTTCTTCAAGATACCTGGAATTTACGCTTGCAATACATCCCTTCTTCTGTACATCCCTGTAAACTAAGCATGTGGACGGTATCTTTGCAAGTAGCTTATCTTTATTGCCTCACTTGACTCAGTATTACTATTACGTGCTATAAAACCGATACAATTCTGGGACTACTATACTCTAGAGTTTTCTTTGATTTTTTCATCATTTCTAAATCTTCAATGAAATTTCGATCTTTTCAGTTGGAAAGCGCTAGTTGGCAAAAATAAAAACTTCATACAACATATTATGTTAACATGGAGAAGAACTGTCTTCACTGAGTGTCCTAGGAAACCCCAGCTTTAAAGCTACTCCGACATTTCTACATCTTTGCAAAAATATTGTTTTGCAATTTGTAAGAAGAAAACGAAAAAAAAAATTAATGGTGATTATTATCCTCCTTCCTGAACAAAAAAAAACAAATAATAATGAAAAGTTTTCCTTTCTACCATCGATCGTATTTTGTTTTTTTATTTTTCTGTGTCTTTCCAAGAAGAAAACGCAGTTTAAACATTCGTAAGTTTATTTGGCAATTGACTGTATTTTGTTTTTTTACTACGAAGAAAAAAGTCGAAATTGGAAATCGGAAAATTGGAATTCGAACGTCTTTTGTTATCGCTTTTAATTTATTTCTAACGCAAAAGTGAAAATGAAAAATTACATTTGAACCATTGAGCATTTTTTTTTCATTTCATCTATTTGTTAAACAATTGATCGTCCTTTATTTATGTTTTTGACAAAAACTATTAACTCTAATTTTCTCTTGTAATTTTAGCGGTCTTTTAAATACTGCGACCAAAATGCTTAAGTATAAATATATAATATTTAATGTAGGTACCGTCAAATCGGGAGAATAGAAACAATGGGGTGACTAGCAACAAAACTTTAAAATAAAATGAAATGCCGCAATTTACGATCTAAATGCCAACACATTTTTTTTTTCTGCTGGTTATATTTTGCACAAATAATGGTAGTAACATTTTGTTATTTTGGCAACACTAGTATAGAGACGTGTTCATTGAGGTAACTTTTTCTGCGTACACCAAAATATTGAAGTAAATTTATTTCTATATATATCTATTCCCTACAATAGTATGGTATAGGGGCCAAATTGTTTTTTGTTTTTAATTTGTTTTCTGTAACGAATTTTTATTTGAAATGATTTTTTGGAAAATGTGGGACCAATAGAAACAGTATTTCTATTGGCCCCACATGACTTCGTTTTAAATAAAAATCCGTTACAATAAACACATTAAAAATAAAGAAGAATTATACGCATATTCATATATTGCAATGGAACCCACTATAATTGTATATATGTAAATTTACCTCAACATTGTGGAGTACAGAAAGGTTTACCAAGATGTTAAATTTCGCGCTTTTAGTATTAGAGATGTGGCACTTAAAAGATTTAAACATACCAAGTTACAAGAACATTGGTCTTATTACAAGTCTTTAAGAAACCTTAGCAGTCAAAACTGAAAAGAAAGTTATCCTTGAAAATAGTATTCCAAAGTCTAAACTTAAAAATTTTTGGAAACAATTGAAAAAATTTGGTATTCAAAATAACAATGATACACTTCCTCCGGAGAATCTTAGTGATCCTGACAACACTAATATGCACTTGTTACAAGAAGTCAATAATGCGAATCAGGATTTTTCAGATACAGCTAATTCTTATTTAAACCATTCCGAAGCGGTAACTCGCCAGTTTGAATTTTCAACGGTTACTGAAGATTCAGTTGCCAAACTTCTTTTGTCATTTACTAGTAAAGCTACTGGAGCAGATGATCTTAATATTGACTTAATTTATTTTTGTTGACCCTACTTGCTTCCTGTTTTCACTCACATTATTAATTTCTGTATTATTAATGGTGTGTTTCCTTCCAAATGGAAAGAGGTACATATTCTGCCTTTACCTAAAAACAAAAATCCAAAAGAATTCAAAGATTTACGCCCCATCAGTATACTGCCTGTTCTATCTAAGGTTTTAGAGAAGATTATTGATCGTCAACTTAGGAATTATCTTCTACTACATAATGTCATCCCTGAATTTCAATCAGGTTTTCGTCCTGGTTTTAGTTATGCGAGTGCCTTAGCAAATGTTATTGATGATATAGTTACTGATGTGGATGATAATAAGATGGTTTTACTTATTCTACTTGATTATACCAAAGCTTTCGATCTAATTAATTTTGTTAGCAATATTGAAATTTATTGGTCTTGGACCGTCTGCCTTAAATTTTTTTGAAAATTATTTCAAGAATAGATCTCGAATATTGTATAATGGTAAATTATCTAATTCTTTGAATGTGCAGTGTGGTGTTCCGCAAGGATCTATATTAGGTCCGCTCTTGTACACTATATATACTTTCAAACTTATGAAAACTCTCCGTTTTTGTAAATACCACATGTATGCGGATGACACGCAACTGTATTACTCTTTTGATTTTAAAGAAGTAGATGTTGCCTGTGGCAGAATTAATCTTGATTTAAGCAATTTGGTTAAAACTTCAAATGCACATGGTCTGAAACTAAATCCCACTAAAACTAACGTTTTACTCTTTGGCAAAAAGAAAAATAGCACTGTCCTGGTCGACCACAAAAATATTTATTTGAATGGTGCTCTGTTGCCTTTATCAAATTGTTGTAGAAATTTAGATTTATATATTGATACTGACCTGAAATTCACATTTCACGTTAATAAACTTGTACAGAGAGTGTTTGCTAGTTTAAAATTAATTTATATTAACTTTGTACCTCTATCAAACGCCTTTTGTGCGAAACGCTGGTTCTATCGCATTTCAATTTTTGCGAGACCGTATATGGTCCATGTCACAGTTGTATGCGACTTATATGCAGCACAAGACGGAGGCAGCACATATCACACAAATTAAAGGAACTCACATGGTTAAATATGAAAGATCGCAGACGTTTACATTGTATTCAGTTTTTTCATAAAATAATAATGCACAAGTGTTTTACTGATAATTCACTTGTACTTAATTTACATTTACTGCTTTTATTAGGCAGTTTGTTCCCAATTATTTGCGCGCCAGTTTAATTACTTTAATTAGTTATAAATTATTTCTTTACGGGTGTAAGGGGAAGATCAGGGGTCTTGTTTTAAGACCATCTGACCTTACACCTATTAAGCTTATATATTGTAATAATATTTATATTATTTATTATGTTACGTTTTATTTAGAATTTTGGGCTTAATAAACTTATTATTATTATTATTATTTAGAGACAGAGTTGACAAACACGTTACACTCAGTTTTAGGTAATTTTAAACGGGTTTTCGTTTATTAGTACACGACTAAGTATATAACAGTTGGCTAAAATCAATAAAATTAGTAAATCGGGAAAAATTAGTACCTAAAATTAGTGCTTCCGCCAACCTGCCAATAATATGTATTACTGGTTGCCTAACTATCAGGTAGAACTTGGTAACATGGAATACAAATTCGAAAGTGTTACATGTGTTGACTAACTTCTCATTTAGCTTTTTTTTATTGCTAAAGCAGCAACCTGTTTTATCTCATTTGGAAGCAAATTAAATAACACAAACCCCTACGAATTAGATGAATTTAAAGAGATGTTGTACTTGTTATAAGAGTTATACAGATTCATTTCTTGCCTAATGTCTTTGCAATGTACATTTTGAAACTTGAGTAAACTTATTTTGATTTACGAAAGTATATTTAGTGATTATTTAAGCCAAATGTTCAGATTTTTTGAAAAATTCTTTTGGCAACACACAGCAATCGAAATAATTCACTTTTATACAGCTTAATAATTAAATTAAGCGCAATCGCATTCGTGATAATGTTTAGATTTAGGGGCAGTCGCCAAAAATATCTTTATATAATAACATGAGCCAACAGTAAAACAGAGAAAAGCAATCGAAATAATTCACTTTTATACAGCTTTTTTTTGGGGGAGATTGCAATTCGGTGTATACATTTGCTGTTTACTTTCCACGATTAAAAAAAGGGATAATTTTTTCAAACTATTCAACATATTAGCCTCCTGTTTTTAGAATGAATGAATTTATAATAACATAGGCAACAGTAAAACTGAGAAGAACGGCCTGTTGAAAGATACCATCATACTACAGTAAATGGTGCGCGTATTCTCGTAGAATCTTAATCTGGTCTCAAACGATTCAAAACAAAGCAACTTGTTCATAAAAGCAGAAACTTAATCAATTTTTAAACAATCAGGACGCAAGTATGTGGTCTATGTAGTTTAGCAAATAGGAAACATTTTCACTTGACTTAAAAAAATGAACGTTCCCAGATAAGCCGATCTATTTATAAAAGCAGAAATGGCCGCGAACTTGAATTATTTTATTCTAAGACGGGAGAATGTGGAGCTAATATAGCGAATAGAAAACGGTGAAATATTTTAACTTGACTATTGGCAAACAGAAAAACGAAACGAATACAAAAAGTAAGGAAAAAGGGATCCGCTTATAAAAGAACGAGCTCGTAGGTGAACAACGTTTCAATGGGCAACCGAAATAATTCAATTTTATACAGCTTTTTTCGGGGCAGATTGCAATTTGGTGTAAATACTTACCGTCTATCTACTTTCCACGATTAAAAAAAGGATTCAAACTATTCAATGTATTAGCCTCCTCATTTTAGAATGAATGAATGTACTATTAGGGCCTTAAAATTTTGCACGATTTTTTATCAAGGGTCACTTTTTATGAATTTGGACACTAAAGTTATATATTGGTTATATTTTAAGAACTGCAAGGTAGTAAAGTGTTAGAATGAAATTACAGAATAAAAGTGGTGACCAGCCATCTTCTAATTTTGCAGGTGCAAAACCCTTTTCTCCTTCAGAAAGCACGTGATTTAACAATGTGATGCTACAACTTTAGCATTACGTTTTTAATCTGATGTTTCAAATGATTATTTTTGACAAGCCATATTTACAGCGGAAAATTGAATCGTCCGAAATTTTAAGGCCGCCATAGTACATATTTTTGGGTTAACATAGCAATAAAATTTCGCTTTAGCTTTACAATAATCATCCCATTCTGCTTGTTATGAATTGATGTTTTTTGTTTCCATTTAACTTATACTGTACGTTATGAAAAAAAAAATACTTACTTCTTTGGATCACACCAAGCACAAGCCGTCGTACATGTATACCTAACAAGAAATTTATTTATTTTACAAAAACATAACATGAAAAGTTGCAAATCTACTACTCACTTCATTGTGGCGAAGATCCTCTTTTATTTCTTTCAAAAGTCCGATCACAATTACCACAAACAATTTTTATTAGGTTGAAAATTTAATTTGTGCGAAAGTTTCTTTTAACATCGTCCTCGAAACCAATCAATTTTATTATATTATATCATTAAGGCTTATATGTATTTGTAGGTCAAACACAAACAAAGAGGTGACTCGAAGATACAAGTAATTTTTTTTAAATTAATTGTAGACACGTAAAAATGTTGTTATAATTATTTTTTTTATTAATTTGGCACTTTTTAAATATAAAATGTAAGACGCTCACTTCCAAAAGTAGGTTTTTATGGGGATAGCCGCAAAGAACTATATTTTTTACAATGTATTTTGAATTTATTCTTTAAAAAAAAAAGAAAAATAAATAATATTAACAGGGAGATGATGTAATAAGTTACGCCTACTTATGAGATGTGTTTACCTTTCAATTTTGATTTTTATCTGGAAACATTTTCATTCAATATCGTCGACAAAGAAACTTTAAAAATTTGCAAACGGCAAACGATTTCAAACACGATGCAAATCATAAAATCATAAAAAATCGCGATCCCGTTTTAACATAAAGTAAAACGACATGTTTAGCGCCATTTCGATTTGCGACATCACTCTCTATTATTATTTACTATTATTTATAAATGATTATTATTAGTTATTTAGGACGATTTTAAAACACTTCACTAGTGCAAGCTTGGAAAACACCGACTCATTGATATATTGATGAGCGCTGTTTTGCATAGTTACAGGGAAGGAGGCCGCGCCACTCTACAAAAACTGCTTTTTTTGATGTTTGCAAAAACGAATGGATTTTATTTAGAGTTTTTAAATCAAATCTGGAACAGCGTTGAAAAGTCATTATTTTAAAATCGTTGGTTTCTTGTATAAATCACATATGTACGTACGGAAATATGCTAAATATGTAGCTATAAGGTTGTTGTTTTTAATTGATCACTGATCAGAAATTATTACTACCGCATAAAATTCATAAATTTTATATTTTCTGGATACAGAATGCTTTCATAAAATTACAATACATAATTATTATTAATAGTTTAAAAAGCAAAGAAAAAATATTTAGTTAGAGTATGTAGACATTTCTCACTTTTGGTAAGCAGCTTTATTACGAACAAAAAACTGAAAAATATGTATTTACGTAACTTAGCTCGCCGAGAAGTTTAAAAATAAAAAAATTATTAAAAAAGCAATAAATCAAGATATAAATCGTATTTTTGGCTATGGGATGGAACTAACACGGTCCAAATGTGGGGTAAATTCTTGAATTTCCTGAATTTTTCAGTCAGCGCCTATAAAAAATCAAGAATAACGAACGAATGTTGTGAATACTTGAGTTTTCTACTGTTATGAATATTATTGAACCTTAATAAAGACACGAAAAAAAATGACGAAAATGATAGAAAACATCCTGTCTTTGCTTTTGAGAATTCAGCAGATACTAATTCCAAAAGATTTGTTTTACGTTTATTTTATTTATTATTTTCTTATAATTTTTCTATTTTAAGCATAATATCGAAGTTTGCTGAAGATCCTTTTTTCATATTCATAATCATATTACCTTGATATTCATATTCATATTTATTAATCCAAAAAAAAACGTACACGTATATGGCGTATGTAACATTACACTTAAAACATTTTCTATAAACAAACATTTCACATTACCAAAACATGACTGCCGCAATGGTAATAAGGTGGACGCAGAAAGGCAAAAATAATTAACAATCTGATTTATAATAATTGCATTCCAGAATTTATTTGAATTTGTAAAGTTGTGTGTTAATTTGATTCAAATTGAGTTTTTAGATAATCCATAATTGAATAAAAACAATGTTTAAGAATATGTGATTTTCTCACAATAATTTTTTTTTAATGATTCAGAACGTATCATGGTAGGTATATAATTATATAGATCTACATTAAATGAATTTTTTGCAGACATTGATAATCTAAATCGAGGCTTACATAATTTAATCTTTTCACAGGTATTATGTTGGTGTATATCCATATGTCTCAATTAGGGTGTGATATATAAATAAAGAAGGAAGTGGCATGACTTTCAATTTGCAAAAGGCTGGTTGGCAATATTCTCTGTAGTCCAGTCTCGCTATAATCCGTATGGCACGTTTCTGTAATTTGAAAACTTTTATAGAATAACTTGAATTTTCCCAAAATGTTATTCCATACGCTAGATGACTGTGCCGTAGCAAAGTAGGCTGGACTTAACATGTTCAGGCTTAGGGAGAGTTTAAATTGCCCCAAGGCAAACAAAGATCCAGATAATTTCTTACATTAGGTACCTATGTGACCAAAACAGTTTAATGCATCATCGATTGTTATACCTAACAGCTGACAGTATGTGCATTTGTATGCTTGTTATTAGGTACTGGATATGTAAATTATTCTCGATGATACTGTTTAATTCATCGAAATTATTATTAAAGTTTATAAAAGTGTCATCTGCATATAGAACACATTCTGATTGAAGCATGTGGCTACAGAAGTCATTAATATAAATGATAAACAAAATTGGCTCCAGTATAGATCCCTGGGGGATTCCATGTTTTACTGTTAATATATTTGATCCGGTGTTGTTCACGGTAACACACTGTATACGATTTTGCCGATAAGATTCCAATAAATTATAGGCCGTGCCCCTTACACCATAGCAATTAGGTTTTTTCAAAATTAGGCAATGGGATATACAGTCAAATGTCATCGTCAAGTCACACACAGTGAGAGCGGCGTGAGCACCCGACTTCAGGCCATCAACTATATCTCCCACAACCTTCAAAAGTGCTTTAGTGCCCCTCCGGAAGCCATATTGGGATTCACTAAAAAGTGAATTTTAAGACTTACATAACCAAATGAAAACCACGTCTTTGTCTCAACCATTACTTTTTGTTTATTGCGCGCGCGGGATGTGTTTTTATTCTCAAAAAATTTCAAAGGACACAGGATGAAGTCTGTGATAATGAAAAACCAAACAGCGAAGAAGAAGGAAGGAAGCGTTGTGTTCTGCATTCAAGAAAAGTATCGACTGTTTGTTCAATCTAGATAAGCAGTACAAGGCCAAAAAATTCATTTCCCATCAAAAGTTGAAAAAATTGGTAATTTTTGTTAAGATATATAAGCTTAGCGATTAAATTAATAACAAGAAAGTCTTCTGCATAGCATTTTAGGCTTTGATTTATTTTCAAAGAAATCTATACATATATAAAAAATTTGCGGAGTTAAAGGACACGGAGTTACAAGTTTCTTAGGAAATTTTCAGCTAATTTAGTAAAAGCCATTCCTTAAATTAGTTAAAATAACTCTTTGTATGTATTTGTATTTTATTTTTGCAGAAGTAACTGGCATCAAAGTTTGATTTACTGAAGGAGCTTGGCATCTTCCCCAACACATTGGTGTAAGCACCCGAAAAATTTTTAAATCTAAAAATTAATTCAAGTAAATTAATACATGCATCTCCTTCAGCAGTATCTAAACAAATTTCAATTTAGTCTTAACATAAACAAGTTCCCAGGCGAGTTAATCTAAACATACTTAAGAGCCATTTAGATATCGCTAAAATAAATAAATCTTTGGTCAGCAAATCTGGCGTTGAAAAACGGAGGTGACGACAACGCAGAAAAAATAAGAACGGTCGAAATTGGACCAATTTACACCTTAATGTAGGCAACTCAAGACGCCTCTCGGGAGGGGTTTGTTTACCTAAACGATCCCGCGGAAGAGAAGGATTTCGAAAAATTAGTTAATGTTCACCGGGTCGTCACCGAGTAAAGTCCAAAGTTCCTCGTAAAGAATCAATTCCGGAAGTGTAATTTGTAAAAGTCCCCAGTGAAAGTTATAAAGAAGATCCCCGGGAAAGCTGACGAATCCCAAAAAGGGCTTTAGCGAGGTTCTCTGCTGTTGAATTCTCCCCTTCTAATACCTTACGGAAAAAGGTGAGTTTGTTTTCACATATTTATTTCAATATATTAATCTTTAAGTCCTAAGCTGACTTTTATTTGGTAGAAAGAGAGTAAATTGTCCCACAAAATGCGCTTGAACAGTTCCAGCCCGAAAGAACCCTCCTCCGAAACTCAAAGTCATTGCGAAATGTAGTTCTCTAAATTTATCGAGGGACCGGAACCCTCTACCCTAATTCCGGTGGTGGCAGCGTTAACAAAAGAAAAATATAAATAAATAAATAAAAATCATACTTTTTAATTCGTACGTTATTCATCCCCATTAGTCTACATTTCACAAACTTTTGCTACCAAAGTAAGAAGGGTCAATCACGGGAAGACGTCATTCTTTCACCCCCTCGACCCTCGCTTACAAAATGGTGACCAGAGCGGTGGGATTTGTTCAAATTAATTAATTAATAAACAAGGAAACATTTTTTTGTTTAAATTTGATTTTTTTTTTTTTCTATTGGAAATCCTGTACTAATCAGTAATAATAGTAGCCAATTTAATGTTAAGGGTCTGGAATGCGTGCAAGTGCATTTCTTTTTGTGTATTTTTTGTGTTTGTTTTTATTTGTTTTAGATACGCGTTCGGTTGCGCCTAATTAATAATTTAATTCACTTCGGATATGCAAAATTGTTCCTTATTGGGAAAATTTTGTTTTGTTTAGTTTAGTTTGTTTAGTCCCTTGAACGTAAATTTCAAAAATCAAAATTTAAGGCAATTTAATCACCGCAAAAATATCAGTCTTAAACCATCGGGACGCGCGCACATAGGAGTTACGATCGCTTGGGCAATAAGTAATTTTGCATATACGAGGGTGCGTCAACAAGTCGAGCGCCGGAGGTTAGGCGTTGGCGCATCGTAGTTACAGAGTACGTCGAAAAAAATATTTACCTGATTAACCACGTTTCAATTATTTACTATTTTTTTTTAATATCATTCAAAAAGGGAAGAAGTTAATTTGTTAAAGTCGATCACATTATTCGATTCCTTTAATTTTTTTTTATCAGTGTCCTTGTTTAATTTTTATAAAAAAATATAAATATATATATTTTTTTATTCTCCGTGTAGTTTTGTTGAAGTAATTTTAATTTTTATGAAAAAAATTATGTACAGTGGTTAATTAATAATAACGCGATACCCTGACGTGTTTCAATGCGGCCGATAGAAATTAAAAAAATAATTCACTCGAACAATTTTAAACGCCCTTTCAACTCAGTTAATAAGTTTTTCAAAATTTTGCTAAATCTGAAATCAATAAATCAATAATTAATTTAAGTAATTAGAAGAAATAAATTCGTTGCACGCGAAAGTAAAATTGAAGAAATTTTAGTGAGTTAAGTGATAAGTTTTGTGATTAAAATTTGAAAAGAAATTAATTCAACATGGAAAATGAAATAAATGAAACATCAACTGCAGCTAACAACACCCTACAAGCTAATATTGTCCCCGTAAACGGCGCGGAACAACCACCTACGATGAATCTAGCGAGTCTACGGACTATCGGACAAACCCTAGTTGGCCTCCCAGAATTTTCGGGAAAACCAGGAGAAAATATAAGAGAATTTTTCCTGAAATTACGCCAACGAGCAGACATTGATGCCTGGACAGAGCAGCAAGCCCTGGCAGTTGCACGATATCAACTAAAGGGAGAAGCATTCCGATACTTGGAATTGGAATCGCAACTTTTATCACCTACGATAACATACGCCGAATTCAAAGCCGCGTTATTAAAACGCTATGAAAAGAAGACTTTACCAGGCGAAGCATATTTAATGCTCCAGAGATGTACTCAAATGATAAAGGAGAATGTCGAAGATTTTGCCGTCCGAGTAAAGAAGGCAGGAAAGAAACTCTTGGAAGAAAATCTAGCCTTAGTCGAACCCAACCAACCAGCTGAAAAGGAAGCCGTAAAGAAACGGCATCAGCGAGATTTGGGGGAACAGTTTAAAAGAGGTCTTGACCAGGAACTGATGAAAATGATAATTCTGGATTTAAACCGAAATCCTCAGATGACATTCCAAGAAGTGATCGAACTTGCTCAACAAGCCGAGATTAGTGGAAGGATGCTGAGACAAATGAGAAGATTAAACAACCTATTCATCACGAATCAGGAAATAGAAAATTTCGAAGAAGAAAGTGACGAACAAATTTTTACATGTGAAGAAAATGGACACGACCAAAAGGAATATCAACCGAAACGTACCGAAAGGACTCGCTGGGGAAATAGACCGGAAAATTTTCCAGAAAATAGGAACAATAGATTTCCTACTGGAAGAAGATCCGTAGAAAGAAACGAAGATCATTCAAGAGGAACCACAAGTGGAAACAATTACTCAAGAGGGGCAATCTTAAGAGGTGAACATTCAAGGGGAGCCATACCGAAACAAACTTTTTCGCAATATGGCAGACCGACTTCGAATTATCAGACGCAATTTACAGCAAATTATAGGGCGAGTTATCCACGAGATTACCGCAATAGAAGACCTGATTATTATCAGAGACCTGATGAAGAACGAAGTCGTGAGTTTAAGAAACAGGTGAAATGTTTCAGGTGTTCAAGAATGGGGCACTATGCACCCGAATGCAGAGAAAGAGTGAATAACCCGAGGACACCACAGAATGGGAGCATAAGAAATAATCAGAGGAAATCTTTAAACTTCAAAGGTCCTTTGCAAAGCCCCGAAGTCAAAGGACCGGAAGCGCGAAAAAATTAAAAATTACGCTCCCTCACACATACACGGTCGAAGAGGAAGGAAATAAATGTTTCATCCTACCGAAAACTTATGGACACGTAGCTTCAATGCTAGTTGACACGGGAGCCTCTTTGACCATATTAAAGGAAGAGTTCGTTCGGAGGATCGGGGCCCGAATTGAACCAGAGCCAAATGTTGTTTTCCGAGGCATTTCAGGAGACGAAGAGCCATGCTTGGGGTCAATAATTTTACCACTCCGAATAGGAAGAAGGTACTACGACACCAAATGCATGATTTGCTCAGATTCCGTCAATCTGAAAGTAGATGGACTCCTCGGAAGGGACTTTCTCAGAGCCAATGCCGCATCAGTCGACTATGGGGAAAATGTCCTCAGGCTCGGAAGAGAAAGGATCGAGTTGTTGAGCCATAATGATCTTAGCAATCTAGGACTCGACAACGCTTACCCCCTTCATCAAGAGGAAAGGTGGAGAACAGCAGCAGGAAAACGCAAACTCCGGAAACCAGATCACAGATTTACAGAATCTCAATACTGGAATCGAAGAACGGAGACAAGGAATAATGGAACTGAAAGGTTAAGGAATTATGAGAAAAACCAGTTCCAGGAAAAGAAATGTAAAGAAAGTAGATTTTCAAAGCGGATATATGCTGAAAAGACGAGAGCTTCGGAAATAAAAGAAGAATCGAGAAAGCCCAGTTACAGCGATATAGTGAAGTCAGGAAAACGAAGTTTTAAAAATGAAAATGAAGATAAATCAAGAAACGAGAAGGAACAATATCGTGAAATAAGAAAAGACGGCAGAACCCTACGAGGAAAAGGCGCGAACATAAAAGAAGTTTACGAAGATTTATTTACAGCTCCAGAAAATTATTCCCTAGCTCACTGCGTAGCAAGAGATCTTCGCATGAGTAGAGGAATCGCAGTTCAATTTAAAGAAAGATTTGGATGTTTAGGAAATTTGAAGAGACAAAATGCCCAGGTTGGGGAGATAGCAGTTTTACAGGAACACTCGCTCAACGGAAGGCAGAAATTTATTTATTACCTGGTGACAAAAGAACGAAGTCAAGATAAACCCACTTATAAATCCATAAAACAGGCCCTAGTAAGTCTACGAGACCACTGTCTACAGAACAGAGTCCAAAATGTAGCAATGCCTAGGATAGGTTGTGGTTTGGACGGCTTGCACTGGGAAAAAGTAAGGGGTATTTTAAGAAAGGTGTTCGCTAAAACGAAGGTAAATATAGTAATTTACGTCCAAGGGATAAATAAGGATAGGCAACAGATTAAGGAAAATGTGCAGCAAAATGATGCTAAGAAATGGAGACTGGACAAAGAAAAGGGAAGAAATACGAATGTGCACGAAAAGGTGGAAAAGTTAACGAAAGGCGGCAGAAAAGTTGTTGAGAATACAAAGAAGGAGACACTAGAAGGAAAAGATCGCAGATTATCACCATCACTACCAATGATGGAGGACAAGATGGTTGGTAGCTGTCTAGTCCGCGTTAAAAATGCGACCGAAATTCCTCCGAGATGTCAAATGATATGTACTGCTGTGCAGGGAATGCGCAACCCTACACAGGATATATTGTTGGAACCCGCCGAGTTGCTGATCCACGGGTTAGTAGTTGCACGAACAGTTTCCAAAGCGAAACGGGAAGTACCAGTCTGCGTCATGAACATAACAGGAGAGACGCTTCGAATACCGAAGAACACGGTAGTTGCCTATGGCGAACAAGTAGAAGTCCTTCGTGGAAGGAAAACAGGAAGAGAATATATGTCCTTGAATAAAGTGGACACTGTAAAGGAAGGATTATTGGAAAAATTTGAGCTTGATCATTTGGAGAAACAAGATAAAAATAAATTAGTAAAATTGGTTCGAGAATTTGGAGACATCTTTATGGGAAAAGATGTAAAGTTAGGGTGTACGCACGAAGTGAAACATCGAATTATCACGGAGGAAGTGCCGCCCATAACTAAAGCGCCTTATAGAGTACCGTTCAGTCAAAGGAAGGAACTCCAAAACCAGATAGGAGAGATGCTAGAGCAAGGAGTGATCAAAGAATCTTCCTCGCCCTGGAGTGCACCGATAATAATGGTGAAGAAAAAAGCCTCAGAAGGTGAGAATAAAATTCGCGTCTGCATAGACTACAGAGCGCTGAATGCCATCACCAAGCGAGACTACTTCCCTTTACCAAATCTCCAGGAAACCATCGACCAGCTAGAAAATGCTAAGTTCTTTTCCACGCTGGATCTGGCCAGCGGATATTGGCAAGTAGAGGTTGACCCGAGAGACAGGGAGAAGACAGCGTTCTCAACCCCTGATGGTCACTACGAATGCTTAAGGATGCCATTTGGATTGGCTAATGCGCCAAGCACCTTCCAAAGACTAATGTACTCCGTTATGTCGGGACTAACAGGTGACAAATGTTTAGTGTACCTAGACGACATAATTGTTTTCAGCAAAACGTTAGAAGAACATTTGGAAAGATTAAGAGAAATTTTCGAATGCTTAAGGAAAGCGAATTTAAAATTGAAGCCGTCAAAATGTAATTTTTTAGCCAGGGAGGCTATGTACTTAGGTCATATTATATCCGAAGAAGGAGTAAAACCGGACCCAGAGAAGTTAACTGCTGTAAAGGATTATCCTAGACCTAGAACAGTGAAAGACATTAGAGGTTTCCTAGGACTCGTAGGATTTTACAGGAAGTTTATCCCCGAATTTTCCCACAAGGCAATACCTCTAACAATGTTGACAAAGAAAGATGTAGAGTTGCTATGGACGCAAGAGCAAGAGGAAGCTTTCGAGTATTTAAAGCAAAAACTCTGCAGTCCACCAGTTCTGAAATATCCCAACTTCGAAGAACCGTTCATACTAGCGACAGATGCATCTGGAACAGCTATCGGCGCAGTGTTGAGCCAGAAAGAAGGAAAATTTCAAAGACCTATAGCCTACGCTAGCCGACAACTCAACAAAGCAGAGAGAAATTATGATGTGACTCAGCAAGAGTGCTTAGCAGTTGTTTGGGCGATCAAACACTTCCGGTGTTACCTTTACGGGACAAAGTTCACAATTTTCACGGATCACAGACCGTTGAAGTGGTTGTTTTCGTTAAAGGACCCAACATCAAGATTAGCCCGATGGGCGTTACTCTTGTCAGAATATGACTTCACTATAGAGTATAAGCCTGGTAGGAAAAACAACAATACTGATGCCATGAGTCGGTTGCAAAAAGTTGAAGAACAACAAGGGAAACAAGAAATTCAAGGGAAACTAGCGCAATGTCCAAGGCAAGAAAAGTTCCGGCAGACAACAGATGTCAAAGTGTTAGAAAATACTGCGAAAAGGGATAAACGTCAAAAGATACAACGAAAAAAAGATATAATGGATGAAATTGTTGAATTAGAGCAGGAAGAAATAAGAAAAGAAAACAAATCGTTTCCAGAAGAAAATTTTAAGAAAGAATACAAGAATAATAAAATGAAGGCTCTGAACTCTAATAAGGTTAACACGAAACCTAAACATGAAGAGAATAAAGTTCCAAATCCGATTGAAATCCAAGTGGAAATTAATAACCACAACGAGGATATTAGCGATGATGAACCAGGAGATCGCAAATACGAGAGGACGTTCTCGCAATTAGAACGAGAGAGAGTGCAAGGATACGAAGAATTCCAAGAATGGACACGGAAAACTAGAGAGCAAGATCGGAAAAAGAAAGTAACCCTAACAAAAATTAGCCAACCTCTCAGAGTCATTCCAAGAGAAGTCGAAACCAAGCCAATTTTAAAAAAATATCGAATTGATGCTAAGGAAACACCTATACCGTACCTGGATAAGGAGTTGATAAAGAACGAGCAGCTGAAAGATAAAGACCTGCAAAAACTTCGTCAGCAAATTCAAGACGAAGATGTGGAAGACCCCTACTACATCGATGATGATGATGTTATCTTCCGAGTAAGGAAAGGAATGACCGAATTATTATTCCGAGGAACTTGGTGCGACAATGTATTCATGACCATCATGATTTGCCGTACGCCGGACATCAAGGCGTACCCAAAACGTTAAGATTATTGCAAGAACGAATGTACTGGAAAGGAATGGAAACCGATGTTATGGATTACATCAGAAAATGTCATTCCTGTAATACGCGGAAAACGCCTACTAACAGAAGACCAGCACGATTACAACTGTTCTGTGATGTTTCTTATCCGTTCGAGCTAACAGCTATGGATATAGTGGGACCGCTAGTTACTACAGACCAAGGTAACGAGTATGTATTAACATTCCAAGACTACTTTACGAAGTATCCGGAAGCAATACCTTTACCGGACCAAAAAGCGGACACCGTAGCTCGAGCATTCGTAGAAAACATCGTTGCTAGACATGGCGTACCAAGAAAATTGCTGACCGATCAAGGAACAAATTTCGTGTCAGGATTAATGAAGGAGACCTGTAAAATATTAGGTATTCAGAAGATACAAACAACTCCCTATCATCCGCAAAGCAACGGGATGATAGAAAGGACACACCGGGTGCTAAAAGATATGCTATCTCATTATATTTCGAAGTCGCAACGCGATTGGGACAAGTGGATACCCTACGTCCTAATGGCCTACAGAGCCAGTATCCACTCTTCCATTGGCGAAACTCCATACTTTCTACTCCACGGAAGAGACATGAGGCTACCCAATGACGACAACCTCACTTCTACAAGACAGCGATACGACTACAGCGAAAACTACGCATCAGAACTAGTTGCAAGACTAAATTCCACTTTTGAAGTCGTGCGCCGGAAAATCAAGAAGTCGGCAGAGCAGCGGGAGAAGCAGTACAATAAGAAAACTAGACCTACTGAATTCCAACTAGGAGACAAAGTCTATTTGTACAACCCCGCAATAAAACCAGGCCTGTCGAAAAAATTAAGCAAGAAATGGGAAGGTCCGTATAGAATCATGGAAAGGTTAGGACCTGTGACATACAAAATCGCTAGAATGGGTAGTAGTGAAGAACAAACAGTTCATGTCAACAGACTAAAGTGGTATGATGATAGTGACAATGTGCTAAACGCACCTCAAACTCAAAGAAATGAGGGGAAGGTACCAAGACAAGAGGACTCAGAGGATCAAGGATCAGAAATCGAGTCAGAAGATGATTTTAGAATGTCGGGAAATATGGAAGAATTAGAGAGAGCATATTTTGGCGGAATGCCAGAGCAACCACAACAAGGAGAAGTCGTAAACCCTCCAGAGGAAATAGAACCCTGGATAGGGACACCAGTGTCACTGAACGAAGAACCAGTGAGACGACGAGTGATACATTTTGATCCCAATGCGTTAGAGGAAGTTCAAGAGGATGACCAAATACAAGATGAAGAACAACCTGACTTGGTGAGTGACGATAGTTTCGAGGATGTCGAGACTGATACCGAAGAACCTGCAAGAACCCAGGAAAAGGAGGAGCAGACCCCAGAGAATGAGAACAGTGAACCTTTTGAACAAGTTATAAGAAGGGGACACCATTATGGAACCAGAAGTAAAGGACCAGCAAAACCACAACCATGGGTCATGCCAAAGACCTTGGTAGTCCAAGTTGAGCAGGATAAGGAGAAATCTAGGATAAGATCCAAACTCTGCGATACCACGAATATAATATATATTATTTGTGCTTTTATTTTCCTTGGTATGGTCCAATCCTTGTAACCCGATATATCCAACATCGTAAAATTACATCAGGGATTTACCCTGACCTTTTAAAAGAATATATATTTTGTTTTCACTTTTCAAAAAAAATTAACGGGGTTAACTCAAATCAATCAGTGATTTTTAGTTATTTTTAGTCGAATCATAACTGACCTCGAGAGTTTATCGGTAAACTCCTAGGTACCGAGAATGGGTCAATAGTTGATGCTATCGACACTTGACCCTGGAACGCAAATACCATATAACATTTTTCCTTCCTTGAGTAGCAATTATAAACTATGTGTTTCCGAAAATGTTAATGTTAAAGTAAGGAAGAATGTTAAGAAAAAAAAATCAGTTTTTAATAATAGTTAAAGAAAATTATAATTCTGGTGTAAAAGTTTACACATCTTGTAAATCTATCTTATTATACGGGATGATACCCTGAAGAAAAAATGAGAGAAAGAATAGGGACATAAATATATCGCGAGAAGATCATTTTCTATAACATGAATATGCATAAGGCAACTAGAATGGGAAAGGAGATATGCTGTTGAGAAGAACCCGGAATTCACAATGGATTCCCAAGAAGAAACTTTTGTTCAGGTCTTGCTTCCTCACCATTCAAATGGAAGTGGAAATGCTATGAGGTCAAGAGGATGAAGGATGACGCCTCGCTGAAATAAGAAGAGAAACTACAGCCACCGTCATCATCAGCCTAAGACGATAAGGGATGAACCCCAACTCGTGCTGATTTCGAGGAAAACACCCAAAGTGCACCAGGGTGTATAGTGCTTGTAATGGACCATCATTCGATGGGTCTTACGAAAAGAACCGGCAACACGACGTCCTTCAGTTTGGTTCTCCTTCGAGATTACATTGAACTTTGATCTAACAAATAAGAAATCGTCATTTTCGGAGAGTGAACAGACGTTATCGCCACAATCAAGAACAGCCTGTCCGGTCCTATGCAAGTTAAACAGTGAGCTTGGACTTATGTGTACGAACTGCCGTTAAGGACAGACAGTGACTTATAAGCGACAACTTAAAGCCGTTAAGTGACCGCTAGATCCATTCAGGACTTATGTCCTCATTTATACGAGGAGAAGACGAAGAGATGTTTGAAGTAAACTCCTAACGATCCTCAAGCCGCTACTTCAAGAAACATGTCAAGATAGACCTGGACATTGATAAAAATGGTCGTGGGTATAGGGATACTACCAAAAGCATCATCTAGTTCGCCTAATGCATGTCCTAAGAAATTGAAGAAAAAAATTTTTTTTTGTATCGTTGTACCCGAATGATTGTTGACCTGGTACCTTTATTCTTTCTCGACATGTAATTAAGTATTAAGTTTTGAAATTTTTACCTTATCTTTTGTATTTTTGTGATAATATTCAACACCTAATATTAGAACCTGATACTCGTTTTGTTATATGTAACCGGGACATGGAGATATTCTGAGATGAGACACCCTCAACACACAACATAGAGCCAACCACCAAATGAAGGAATTGAGGATAGACTGTCCGAAATGGTTCCTTAACCAAACTCAACTCACTACAAAATAGATCGGAACCAATCCAGTTTAGCGTACACTGATAGTATAATCAAGCTGAACCAGTCAATACAAGAAACCCGTGAAAGGAATGGACACCTCCTCATCATCCTAGAATGAACTCCCTCACTAGTGGAAGGTTGTACTGATAAGTGTTTGAATTGAACTATGATAACATGTTGTGCCTCATGCTACTCCTCAAATTGCTCCATGTCGTAATAATTTCTAAATGTTTGTAATAGGTTAAGCTTACGATATTGTAAAGGACCAACAGTAGAGACCTCAGCAATCCTTAAAAGGTATTGACCATCGGGTCAACACTTTTTCTAAGGGGGAAGGGATGTAAGCACCCGAAAAATTTTTAAATCTAAAAATTAATTCAAGTAAATTAATACATGCATCTCCTTCAGCAGTATCTAAACAAATTTCAATTTAGTCTTAACATAAACAAGTTCCCAGGCGAGTTAATCTAAACATACTTAAGAGCCATTTAGATATCGCTAAAATAAATAAATCTTTGGTCAGCAAATCTGGCGTTGAAAAACGGAGGTGACGACAACGCAGAAAAAATAAGAACGGTCGAAATTGGACCAATTTACACCTTAATGTAGGCAACTCAAGACGCCTCTCGGGAGGGGTTTGTTTACCTAAACGATCCCGCGGAAGAGAAGGATTTCGAAAAATTAGTTAATGTTCACCGGGTCGTCACCGAGTAAAGTCCAAAGTTCCTCGTAAAGAATCAATTCCGGAAGTGTAATTTGTAAAAGTCCCCAGTGAAAGTTATAAAGAAGATCCCCGGGAAAGCTGACGAATCCCAAAAAGGGCTTTAGCGAGGTTCTCTGCTGTTGAATTCTCCCCTTCTAATACCTTACGGAAAAAGGTGAGTTTGTTTTCACATATTTATTTCAATATATTAATCTTTAAGTCCTAAGCTGACTTTTATTTGGTAGAAAGAGAGTAAATTGTCCCACAAAATGCGCTTGAACAGTTCCAGCCCGAAAGAACCCTCCTCCGAAACTCAAAGTCATTGCGAAATGTAGTTCTCTAAATTTATCGAGGGACCGGAACCCTCTACCCTAATTCCGGTGGTGGCAGCGTTAACAAAAGAAAAATATAAATAAATAAATAAAAATCATACTTTTTAATTCGTACGTTATTCATCCCCATTAGTCTACATTTCACAAACTTTTGCTACCAAAGTAAGAAGGGTCAATCACGGGAAGACGTCATTCTTTCACCCCCTCGACCCTCGCTTACATTGGAGTTAGTTGCATAAACTATGTTGGGTAAGATGCCTACCTGCAAATGACTTATGTATTTTACGTGTAGGTACTTATTTATTACAGTAAACTATGCGAACGTATGAAAAAAAATCGTCCAGAGAGCAATGGACGGAAGAGAATTTTCGAGCTGGTGCACTGGCGTTGTAGGATCAAACTAGAAATGCCAATTCCATTGCAAAAAAAATTTGGAATTCCTTTGCAAACTCTTCTTAGGAGAATGAGCAAGAATCACTTAGATAAAGGGAATTTAGGTTCCTATGTTGCCTTGGAAAAGTAAATGAAGGAAAACTAGTGACGTACATTCAGAAATTGAGAAAAGTTGGGTATTATACATTTGCTGAAAAAAATCGATAAAACACAGGTTTTCATGAAAAGACATCCCAATTTGCGAATACGCGCTACTCAAGGTCGATCTACAGCTCGTTCATTGGGAATGTGTCATGAAGGTGGACCCATATTTTAAGATCTTCTAGACATCCTAGAGAGATACATGACTTAATGGACAACCCAGGAAGATTTTCAATATGGATGAAAGGATCCAAAGATGTTCAAAGTATCACCAGTGCAGAAAAAGGTGAAACAATTAGTATTGTCGTTTGCTGTAACGAAGAAGACAATTTTCTTCCACCATAGGTGATCTTCCGTGGTAAAAACAAAAAGAAAGAGTTTGAGGACTACATGCTTCCAGGATTTGTTGTTGAGATGTTTCCTGATTTAGCCTATGTCAAAAGCAGTATTTTCTTATCATGGATAAAAGATCATTTTCTGCCCAGAAAAAACCTGATCCGGTTGTTTTGATCCTTGACGGCCATGCCTCGCATTGCAGCGAAGTGGATATTTTAGATTTCTTAGCGGACAACGACATTCACGTTATCTGTTCATCCAGTCATACTAAGCATTGGTTGCAACCCCTCCACAGGTCTTTCTTTAAACCACTCAAAACTTATTGGAATGAAGCTTATAGACATTGGATTAGGTCTCATCCTGGACGCAGAATTTCCAGATTCTACTTTGGAGGAATCTTAAACTAATCCTGAAAACAAGCTGCAACCAACCAGAATGGAGTGTCAGGGTTTGAAGTCTGTGGGATATTTTTCTACAATTCGGCGAAGATTAGAGACTACGCCTATTATGTAGCTGAATACATTGTAGGAGCTAATACCGCTGCTGAAAATGATCCCAGTACTAGTGCTGAAAAAGAATATTCTGATGTTGCTCAAGTTCGAAGAACTCTCACCTGTCCCTGTTGAACCAGGACCTAGTAAGCCGAATCCACGCAAGCAGCATGCAGAACTTATCACATCATTGGAAGTGCAGCAAAGAAAGGATCAAAAGCTACAAGAAAAACGTAAGAAACTGGAAGAAAAGGAAATAAGAAAAAGCAAAAAGAATAATAGCACTAAAAGAGATAAAACAATAATAAGTAAGCAAGCTGAAGCATCAAAGATGATTAATAAAGAACGTAGCAGTGATGAATACGAGTTAATTTCGGATCATACCTCAGATAGTATCAATAGTGATAATGACGATTATTGCTTTATTTGTAAAGGTTACCATCACGGCAAAAATGGACCCAAGGTGGATTGGATCTGCTGCATTGCCTGCAGAAAGTGTAATGAGACTTGCACCTCTTTTGAGAATACTTATGACAGTTGTGGGCATCTCGTGTGGGCAACTTTCCCACCGCCGATTTGTGGTGAAATACCATCAAAATCAAATTAAGATGCCTAACAGAATAATTATCAAGATCCCGGCAAGATCCCCAATGTAGTGAAGTAAGATGCCAAAATGCTTATTAAAAAAAAATAATATTAACTGTTTACGTTCATTTCATTGTTTTCTAATACTGTGTTCTTTAGAAAACATTTTGTTGAATTAATTCAAACATTTAATTTATTAATTGTTTTATAAATTAAATACAAAATATTTGGCTCGTCCCCCCCAATTACCTTATACAATACATACGAGTAGTTTAGTAAGCCATGATTTTACACCTTCGTGTTCAACTACTTCTGCAAATGGACGCGGGGAGGGAACTTCCAAAAAGAGTAGAAACGGTGTTAAATCTAACTCTGCATTTTCATCTACGACACAGAAAAGAGTTTGGAAACTTAACACAGTGCAATCGTTCTTGATAAAACCATAAACAAATAGCGAAATGCGTACGCAGAATAGTGTTTTTAGTGTTCAAAATTTTTGAAAATCAATAAAATGGTTCTAACCAAGAGATGACGGAACGTTCTGAAATTAAACTTAAAAATCTGAGGTCGAAGGGGTGTCGCTTAACAAACAAATAAACCAGTGATTTAGTTCGAATCATCACGACCACTCACTCATTAAATTGATAATATTTCATAAAATAACAAGAGAAAAGCGCTTTAATCACACTTGCAGTGACTGAACACTATTAAAAAAATTAAAGAAACTTTCAAGGGCTGGCGTTTTAAGTGTGTGTGGAAAAAAATGGCCAAGAGGTGACACATTCAATCGTGCAAATGAAGCACTTTAATTGTAGTTCAATAACAAGTTTAAGAAAAATCAATAAAATTGTTCGAAAAACCTTTGATTATCGACCAAGAGACGGCAAGATGCATTGAAATTTAACTTCTACTTCAGGTCGATAGGTGTCATTTAATATTTAAAGAACAAAAGGCAAAAATAACTACAAGTAAGTCGGTCACAGTCGGACACTAAATAAAAAAATTGAAGATTCAGAAATTGTTGAACTTTAACTTCTATCTCAGGTCAATAGGTGTCCCTTGACAAACATATAAGCAAGTGATTTTAAATCCAAATCACAAAACTCACAGCATTTGAAAAAAGGAAGAAAAAAACATCCAGAAAGATAAAAAACTTCCACTACACCGCGAAGCAATATGAATGGAATTCGAAGAAGGAGGATTCCTACACTCAGAGTCACTAATTACAAGAAAATGTGAGGAGGGAAAATAAGCGACAGGACGATAATTACAGTTGCACAGGAGCAGTTAATTGAATGTTAAGATCCAAATACCAAATTGAATCAAAAGAACTTAACAGACATGCTATTTTTGATGAAAACTTGTAGTGTAGAGCCGGATTGACTTGGCGAGCTTATGGGCTTGTCAAAACAACTTGACAAGTACGACATGGCAAGCCACAGCCATTGCCATAACGTTTAATTTGGCGAGCCCATGGACTCGGCTAACTTGAGAGCGTAATCGGGCAAGCCATGACCATTTACACGACGCGGGACAATTCGTGGTTCTCTCGGTAACCCAGAACAGCGAAATAGAGTAAATAGTTGAAGACGTGTCTTCAAAATGAGTCCGAGTAATAATTTGACACTACGAGGTCACTTGTTGAATTCGCAAAGCGCGTGATTGGCGAGTACACTGGCTCGGCGAACAACTTGCCGAGCACGATTCAGGAAGCCATGGCGCGGCGTGTTTGGCGAGACCACACAGCCGATACTCGTGTTGCTTTGACTCCTGTCATGTCAGACGGGAACTTCAAGCCAAGCCAATATTTCCATTCCACGGTGCGCAGCTTGTCAAGTTCCGAGCTGGACTTGTCAATATAATATAACCTAGTAGAAGCCAAGAAACATTTATAAAATACGACACCGTATAATCACGTGCAAAAAAAAATCCATTCTATATTTAGCACAACTTCAGGAATTTCCTTAATATCGCTTCGGGGATATAGACAAACAAAAAAAGTTGACCTTCCTCGTCCATTCAACGGGGAATTCATAAGCACTATACGTAACGGTAATTACAATTAAATGCGACTACTTCGGCCTTATCTGTGACGTCTGTTTATTAATGACTTTGCTGCCTGTGCATGCGTTTTAATCCTAGGCCTGCAAGCACGGCGAACGAACGCACACAAAGTGACCGCGTGATCGAGTTGGAAAATGATCCGGAGTGTTTCCAGTTGTTTCCGGGCGGTGACTTTTCTCGAAAGGACTTGTGCAAGATGTTTTTCCGGAAATCCCAATTTCACTAAGGTAAGTAGATATTGATCGGAAATTCTGCAGACTTGGTGGCGAGGTGATTTTGTGTGATGGAATCGTCGCAAAGGCTGATAAGTTTGTAATCATGAAAGTTGAGAACTATTTTTATCTGGATGTTTTTAACGCTTCTTCTGTCATTTAAACATATTTTTTTCTTGTATTTACTTTTTCCTGTTTATCAATTTACTATTTCGCGTATGAATCTGAGCGCAGTTATATTTTCTTGAATTTCTCTGACTAACTGAATTCTATCCAATTTCGAATTTTTGTTTCGATTATTTTTAATTACATTTTTCATGAGTTTTAAAGGTCTGATTGTAGTTTTTTTTCATTTTCAGATAATAATTCTTTTTAATTTTAAGTTTTGAACTTGTTTTGAATTTGAACATTTGAACACAAATGTATTTTTTATTTTTGCATTTTAAGTTTGTTTGACTTCTAATTAGGTAATTGAATAAATTGTAAGTACATATTTTTTAATTCAATTTGGATTCCGGCTTTAGATGAGTTCGATCTAATTTCGAATCTTTTTTAATTAAAATTTTATGTTTTAAAAGTCTGAATATAATTTAATTTTTTGTTTCATTGTTGAATTAATTTCTTATTTCCATTTTAATTTGATTTTAAGCACAGATCATTCTAGGGCAGCATGTGAGATTTTTTGTACTCAAATATCTAAAACAAAAATCTTTTTCTCCATTTTAAATAATTTTCTTGGTGTTTCACAATATATAATACATAATTTTTCGATATGCCCTCATATCTATGAAACTTTCAGTTCTCAGTTTTACATTTTTTTTAATTAAGTATTAATATTAAATTTGAACTCATCTTTTCCGTCTAGATAAAAAAATCAAAGATTAGGTTTTCTTTAAAAACGTTTTTTATAAGCCACCATCAATTTAGAGAGATTTGTTTAGAGTTAATAATTAATTTTGTTTTCGCCGGAAAATGGGCGATTTTAATTTGTCTATAAAATTAGAACGTTTTCAGAAAAACAGCACCGATCCTGGCGAAGGGTACATGTACAGAGTGTAATCGAATAAGTTTCACTTAATACTGTACATTTTTCATCACATAAGAGATTTAATTCTGCTAATATTAATGGTGTATCTAAAAAACTGATCTTCCACAAGAGTGCACTGTCCTGTGTTTGAAAACCTCTGCTCGTTCGTGAGATATACATGTGCATATACGATCATTGGGTCAGTTCGATAATGGAAAAAATTCTAAATACCCACTCGCGTTAATTATTAAGTTAGTAATTGACTAAATAGTGAGCTTCGCTCAGCTAGGACATTTAAATCACATCCAGTGTTTCTCAAACGTTTCTTGTAAGAAGTAAAAGCAGATTTTCTGGAGTTATTACTTATCTTTCCCGTTTGGGTTTGTCGTAACTTCACATCTGTGTATTAATAATGGTTACACGAAGTGAAACTTATTCAATTCCACCCTGTATAGCTTGCACATGAATTATCAAATCAAACAAATTTAACTTGAAGGCTTCCGCGGCCGTCGTCCATTGTTGAATCCTTGGCTTCCGGTTGGAACCGCGTGTCTCGGATTTTTTCACTGCCGACGTTTCACGTTTGTCGTTGAGACAGTCTCAACGACAAACGCGAAGCAGCAGCAAGACCAACAGCAGCAGCAGTAGCAACATCACCGCCAGCAGCAGCCCCGAAGAAGTTCTTCTGCAACGAAAAACGAAACGTCGGCAGTGAAGAAATCCGAGACACGCGGTTCCAACCGGAAGCCAAGAATTAAACAAATCAAACAAATTTGAAAAACAATTAAAATTAAAAATAATCAGTTTGATTTGTGTACACGAATTATAAAGAAATACCACAAACACTAAAAATGTAAGAAATTAGCACTGAAAAAAAAATTAAATGATCCCAAAACAGGTGAAAATAACAAATAATAAAATAAAAACAGAAAAAGATACAGAAATTTTCTTGATCTTCTCTTTACTCCCTTACTCAGCCCCTCATATATCCTCGTTTTTATCTGTAAATGTAAATGATCTCTAATCTCTTTCTTTCCATTGATTTTTAATGTTTCGTGTAGATATCTAATGTGTTTAACTTATCAACATTTTATTTTCCTGGTCCCTTATCAATTTCTGTATATGTTATAGAAGAGACATATAAAAAAAATAACGAAATTATCTTTTACTGAAACAATAAGAAGTAAATAACCAGGAAAAGTGGCGTAACAGTATGAGGTGCAATGGGTAGGCAGGCGCCAAGGGGAGCCAAAAGGCATAAGCACATGTTACAAAATTACAATAAAGACCATTTGGTTGTCAATTAAAAAAAAAAATAAAAGAATTTATATCAAAATTTGAAGAATTAGGCAATAAAAACAAAGAAACAGATGTACTATTTTTGCCAAAATTATAAACACAATAAAAATCGATAAACAATAAGAGAACTGAAATACCAAAAAACAAAATAAATGCCTAGAATAAGATAAACAAAGATAATCGATGAATCGTTCGAAAACCAAAGGATTAACATGAAAAACGTCCATTATTCCACATGAAGAAAATTTTAAAAAATATGGATGAACACAGATATATGTAACAAAAAAACAAAACTGACACAAGCAACAACATTACACAAACACAAACGAATGAATAAAAATAAACATATGAATAAAAAGAAAAAAGAAACTGTCAAAATAATCCTTCAAGTAAACTGACACAAATGACATCGGAAAGCTAACGTAATAAATGTACGAAAAACAAACGAATGTCGTCAATCCTCCGGAAGACCGTTAAAAAATCAAAAGAGTATTTTGTTACAATTTATAATTTTTATTACTAACTAGCCTTTTGAAAGTTTCCGCCCCGAAAAGGCATCTCGTCCCTTTGCATTTGTTATTTGTTTGAATTTTCTTTTATTTTTATTTTCTTTTTTTACTTCTGTTAGTTTTTTCTTACATTCATTTGGAGAAGCGTCGATCTTTTATTTTTGGATCACTTTTTTTATACTTTGCTTTAGCTTGTCTTGTTTCTTTTCGTCGAATTATTTCGTCGTATTTCATTATTTATTTTTTTGTAGTTTTTTTTTAACTAATATACATTGTTTTTAATTTATCACTTCCTCATATTTTTTTTGGTCTTTGGTTTATTATTCTAGAATTAATGTTATGTTTTAATATTCCACCACCGCACGGGAGGATTGTTGTTTTTCTTTTAATATATTATAGCATCGATATTTTCTATATCCACAGGTATGTTCGATCAGTGATGATGATTCCGAATGTTCAGTGACTTCTTTCTTTATACACAAATATATTCGGTGTAGCGATGAGTAAAAACATCAACCACATCAACAGTCATACGTGCAGCACAATCAAAATGATTCAGTAAGGTTGGATCACGAAAATTTCTGAACAAATTTTTTTAGAATTATAAATTTGATGTTCTCAAACAAACAAAGTATCCAAATACATCTCATCGTCCCGTTTTTATTTCAGAGCAACTACGAAATACAAAGAGGAAACTACAAGACATTAGACGATGGCCACATCGCATTCTTCACCGATCTCCTTGGCGAAAACAGAGTCATAATGAACCTATCCGACTTGGAAAAATACAACGTAGATTGGCTGAAACACCTACGAGGTAATAAATCATCCAAGCACCAAACGAACCCATCCATTTATAAAATAACATTCTAGGCAACAGCAGGATCGTCCTGAAACCTAAAACGACCGTCGAGGTCTCGCAAATCTTGAAATTCTGTAACGAGCACCGCCTCACCATTTGCCCCCAAGGAGGAAACACCGGAATAGTCGGCGGAGGAGTCCCTGTCTTAGATGAGATAATCGTCTCAACTGAGCTCATGAATGAGATAGTAGATTTAGACGAGTTATCAGGCGTTCTAGTGTGCCAGGCGGGGTGTATTTTGCAAACTCTCGAAGACAAACTAGCCGAGAAAGACCTGGCGATCCCCTTGGATTTGGGGGCGAAAGGTTCATGTCAAATCGGAGGAAATGTCTCAACGAACGCCGGCGGTTTAAGACTACTGAGGTACGGTAGTATGCACGCGAACGTCTTAGGTCTCGAAGTAGTGAGTTGATTCGCCAATATTCTTTGTTTACCTTCAATTTAGCCCTTATTTTAGGTGAAAGCAAACGGCGATATCCTAGACATGCTTTCCACCCTCAAGAAAGACAACACCGGCTATCACTTAAACCATCTCTTCATCGGGGCCGAAGGTACTTTGGGTTTCGTAACTAAAGTCGCCCTGCAATGTCCGAATAAGCCTCGTTCGATTAACTTGGCCTTTCTAGGTAATCCCCAGTGAGCTCTCCCTCCAAAATGCAAACACCTACTTTTACACTGCTTCAGGCTTGCAGAATTATGCAAAAGTACTTAAAACTTTCAGACAGGCTAGGCGGGATTTGGCTGAGATTCTGTCGGCCGTCGAGGTCATGGATAGTTGTACGATGAAACTCGTCGGGGAACACCTCAATTTGCAAAGTCCCATCGGGGAATACCCCTACTATCTCATGATAGAAACGTCCGGAAGCAAAGCGGAACACGATCAAGAAAAATTGAATGCGTTCTTGGAATTGTCTTTGCTGAAGCACTTCGTTCTAAATGGGATCGTCGTATCAGAACCATCAAAACTCAAAGTACGTTGCATGGGTTAATCAAAACTTCCAAATTATTTGGTAATTATAAATGAATCTCCATCCACTGTAATTTTATAATCCGTAGATACGTATTTCGGCTTTCGTATTTAAGCTGCCATCTTCAGTACACACACAAAGATGGCAGTGGAGGTCAATTTTTTTTAAACTACAATCGCACTTACTAGTTTTAAATTATTTAGGAAAACGCGATTCAGTTTATTTTTAATTGGAGATTATCTTGGAATTCTGACTAACCCACTACACAAATAAATTAAATTCATTTTGTTTTTGATTTGGCAGAAGGTGTGGGATGTGAGAGAGAGAATCGCCGAGACCTTTAGGTCCGAGGGTTACGTTTTTTGCTATGACTTCACTCTACCTTTGGAGAATTACTACACATTAGTGGCCGAGATCAGGGGATACATGGGAGCAAGAGCCAAAAGGGTCTTCGGATTTGGCCATTTAGGTTTGTTTCTATTACTGTTATCCTTTCCGAGGGGACGAAACGTCTAATAAAAATATCTCGTCCAGTCATGCTTGATGTTTTCAAGCTTGAACACGACGCGCAACGTTTCAATCACTTTATAACCATTTCAGGTCGAACGGGAATCGAATTAAATAATTTTTAATCGACGTTTCGTTTCAGTTACTCAATCTTGAAGCACTCTGAGAATCTAGTACATACAGTCTGTGTAAGTTTAAATTTTGATACATGTCATAATATCTATGACGTATAAATTTTGCGACGTTGCTAAATTGTCAGAACAAATCTATTTGATATTCCGCATGATAACCAACTATCAAATGTCTATATACGTTTACATTTGATATTTTTAACCATTTATGACGTGCAACGGAAATTATATTAATTATCTACGATACGTATTTTTGTTTCTAAGACTGACTCGAGGTAGGATTTTGTTGAACGCTCGATGCACAGGCTAAACAGTGTTTATGTTTCAAGATATAAGTAACTGAAATAAATAATACTAAACGAGACCTCTGTTGGATTGTAAAGTAATAATAAATACGTAGATAAACATAAAATAATAATAAATACGTAAATAATAATAAATACAATAAATACAAAAAAGTTGATTAAGTATCACATATTTGATGTGCAAGTAGTATATAGGGTGTTACCAAACCTCAGTCGTTTATTTTTCTACCAGTTTGCCAACCATGAAATTAATGTCACGACCGTGTGACATGTTTGTATTTAAGCGCTATCTTTGCGTAAGTCTTGTTGGTCATTGGGATTGTGATGGAGTTCTCGAGTTATTCTTCTACTGATGAGACCCCAATTAAGGCCAAAAAATCTATACAGAGGACGGTTGGGACCTCTTTACAATACAGCAGACTTGCAGCCAAAATTTTGCATAATTTAAGAAAAAATAATGCTATGTTGAAATGAACACGAATACTAATTTATTTCAACTGCGAAATGCTATTTTGTTTTAAGACCACTGGTAAGATTTAATTATACTCGAAATTAAACATGTTTTAGGTCAAAAAATGGCTAAATTAGCGGATTTAAAACGTACTTTAATCTCTTCCTGCATTTCTTCATCTCCTCCCCAGTTGAAGGAGTTGGGGACAGAACTCCAAATCGTAATAAAAGTACATTACTACAGATTAAGAAGCTAGCTATAACATGAACAAAAACTAAACTAATAATAATAGCGAGAAAAGAAGAAGTAAACTAGAAATTGATGGTGATGTAAAGAACCACAAATCTGGGGGTTGAATTTACAGGCAAACACAATATAAGAATTAAATTCAATATTTGTTTTTAAATATTGCATTTGTTCCTTATATTTCGACATAATAAGTGAAAAAAGTCGAACGCGTCAGTTCTCTTTGTCTTTTTAGGTTTATTTTAAAAATGTTTTGTACTATACTGGATGTTCGTTCTAAGAAAGCTGATCTGAGATCAACTTCTCTTTTTCTTAAATGGCAACACCTTTTTTTCTCTACATTTCAAATTCCTTGTAAGATTCCATCTGCGTAAAGTCAATTGCTTTTCGAATTATTAACATTTGAAAAATTAGAAATAAATAATAGTTTTATATTTCGAAAAAAGAAAAATAGGCGAAACACATGAATTTTACTTATTAGAAGATATTTTGAATAATGGAGGAATTTAAAAGAAAAGTTGGAGTTACAAACGTCATTTTTAAATCAAATATGATCGACTTATGGTAAACATTAATTAGAAAAGAAGTGTCATATTGTCAAATGTAAGTAATAATCAAGGATACGAATTCGGTCCACTGCTTGCGTACAGAATACGAGTACTTATTATTCAGAGGGTACACATCACCGATACACGTGAAATAGATCGAAGATCGTCGCTTGTTATATTTAGCAACTGAGACGACGATAATTTTTACAACTTCAAAAATATGAATAATATTCTACTTAATAAAGAATATTCTTGATTCTTGCCCAATACTAATGTAAAAAATGTGTGAAAAAATTAGTTATCAACCCAGTTTTTCAAGACGCCCTATATACACAAAGTATATTAAAATATACCCAGCAAAAAAAAAGAAAAGTGTGGAGTGTGAGCGATTTTTCCAAAAATTAGGTTACTTTTAAATATGTGCTTTTTCCTACACATATATTCCAAGCGATACGACTAAACAAATATATGATGATTAAGAGCAAGACCGAAATACAGGGTGATTCAAAAATGCCGTCCAAACGCTCCAGTTACTAGACACTAATTTCGTTTTCGATTGACCGCATCAGTGTGCACTCAGAGTATCTTAATCTCTTGTTAAAAGAAGCAAATACACGCTAGAAGAGAATACCAAAAAAATGTCAAAAAAATTCTAAATACAAAAATGTTTTAACCATGAGCAATTTTTGTAAGTTTATTTTTATTAAAGTCCATAATTTAATGAGTTTCTTCCTAAATTTTGTATGAAACATAATAAAAACAATTAATTTTATATAGAAGTTCATTATTCAAGCTACTCTGTGAATTCCAAAAGGTTAAAATATAAAATTTTTATCACAATTCAGTTTTGATTGCAGTGGATACGTTAAGCGTCTTCTGTACAGTTGTTTCGGCCCTGTTTGGGGCTTCGTCAGCAGTAGTGTAACTCGAGACTTCCACTGCAAACCAAACCGACGTGTACCAGGTTATTCGCATTTGCGGTGTATTAGTAATGAATAACTTGAATCGCGACATCCTGCGATCACTTTTTGACACAACATTGCATTAGGAATGACAAATTGCAGCCAGTTTGCTACTTAATAAGTTATCCCATGCAAGGTGGCCAAGCGTGCTGTCAAAACATGTTGAAAGTTTTAAACATTTTATGGCAAATCGGTTTTGATTGGAGTAGATACCTCGAGCATTTTCTGTGCAGCTGTTTCGACCCTATTTGAGGCCTCATACTGTATGAAATTTTGAGTTAAATATTTTCTTGTACTCTCTTAAGTGTCTAGAATAACGTACTGGAGAGTTTAGGCGCCATTTTAAAATCATCCCGTTTATAAATCCATGATTACACCTATAATTACATACGTAAATAAAACACACAAAGAGTGTATTAAGATAAATAATATGTCAATGAGATACATATACAGATAGATGTAGAAATAGAAAAAATTGGACAATGGTATATCATACCTAATACAGTAAAATAGACAAACAGATGAAGAAAAAGAAATATAACGAACTTGTGAAAAGGGTGAGAGTTGAAAGAGTAACGAGACACAATACTAAGAGGTAAACGAATACCGAGATGAAAACAATGGAAACAGGACATAGACGTAGTCGTTGGAAGAAGAAGAAATAGAATTTGAATGATAGAATCGATGTATAAAATGAAAAGACATTATTGACGTGTAGCAGCAACGTGACCTCAATTTATCTCATACATTTGTAGCTGAATATATATAGTGTTTACAAAACACGCAGCCAAATTACAACAAAGTAACAATTTTTTTAGAAGGCGGGAATTTTGAAAATTTATTATTTTTCATCAGTTTCACTTATAACTTTTTAATTAATCATTTTCATGCATATGTTCATTGGAACTTTTTGTCGAGGTGAGTCTCTCCAAAACGCAATTAAAATTTAACCGCATGTTTTGCATGTGCAACATTTTTATTTTGCAAAAAGATGCTGAACTAATATCCGTTCACGATCTTTTTAGATTCAGAATAGGTCGTGTTAGGGTGACATTTTTGTTAGTATCATATATCTAGTTTTACTTATCGCGACTTTAAGCATATCAATTTAAATCATTTTAATGCTGATCTAGTTACGATTTTCTGGGAAGAAATTTATTATTTGGATAATATTGATATGAAAACTGAATTCCCAATTCACAATTGTTTGACACACACACATACCCATAAAAACATCACATTTCGAAAAAATTTTGTCCTTGGTTAACAGACAACTTAAAGCTAATGATGGACTTGCGCGATAAAGCTTTACAGAAATTCAAACGAACACAACTTCAAGAGCACTGGTCGTATTATAAAACCTTAAGAAATCTAGTTACATCAACTATTAGGTCCGAAAGGAAAGCCTATCTACAACATTTGGTTAAGAATTGAGTTACTCAAAGGGTGCTAATCCAAAGAATAAAAACAATTAAGCGGGTGCAGAAAACAAATATTTTATTTGAAAAAATGTGGCTTGTCATTGTTTCACATTAAACCCTTCAATTGTAAGGCCAAAGATACTTGGAAATATCTAAAGAATTTTGGTGTTTGTAATAGCAGACAGGTTGCTATTCGGGTTAGTCTTGGTGACGCAAATACAATTAATCAACATTTTTGGAGTTCCGTCCTCTATAATGATATTGATTGCACCGAAGTAATAGAGTTTTACGTAAACAATCTGTTACAAACGAAAGTTTCACATTTTCTCCAGTCACAGAAGATGAAATTTGTAAAATTCTCTTAAACTTTACTAGTAAATCGTGTGGCTCTGATGGCCTCAGCATTGACTTACTACAGTTCTGCTGCCCATACCTCTTGCCTATTTTTAATCATATAGTTAACTATTGTATTGTTCACGGCGTTTTTCCTAGGCAGTGGAAGGAAGCGCGAATAATCCCTTTGCCGAAAAACAACCATCCAGTATCCCTGGCGGATGTACGTCCCATTAGTATACTGTCGGTACTCTCTAATGTTCTTGAAAAGGTAATTGAAAGGCAGCTAAAAGAGTTCCTTACCATTCATAAACTTATTCCCTGAAAAACAGTCGGGTTTTCGCCAGCACTTCAGTTGTTCTAGTGCTCTAACTACTATCTTGGCTGCCTTGGATGATAATAAATTTGTTCTATTAGTATTACTCGATTATTCGAAAGCGTTCGATCTCATTAGACATGATATTTTGTTAGCCATATTAAAATTCGTCCGTCTAAGTAACAATGCTATGAATTTTTTTGCTAGTTACTTGTTGAGTGGGTTGCAAAGGTGTATTTTAATGGGGAGTTATCTGATTCTCTCACAGTCAAATGTGTGGTCCCGCAGGGATCCATTTTGGGATCTTTACTGTATACGTTGTATACTTCCAGATTTCTGAGAGTAATTAAGCATTGTAATTATCATCTGTATGCTGATGATACGCAGCTTTACTATTCCTTTAGTGTTAGCGATGCTTCAACTGCCAGTGAGCATGTCAACAACTTGATGCAGATTTCTTTAAAGCATGGTTTACTGTAAAAACAACAGCTTCATTTTTCGATAGGGAAAATTCTCGCACAGATGTGGTGAAAAACTTACGTCTGGGTCATACTCCTCTGAATTTATCTAATTGCTGTAAAGATTTTCATTAAGAAAGTATTACCTGTAGGTATTCCGAAGTTATTTTTTCACAGTGATTTTGCCACATATTCAGGGTATATTTTGAAAGAGCCTCTCGCCATAAATTTGCAACCCTTTCTTTCGATAATGGTTGCGAATTTACGTACTTATCGTAGCCTTTACGTTGTCCCATGCCATCTCAATAGGATTGTATTGACAATGGTGTGGGGGCAATATAAGAACTTCATAGCCATGCTCCTTCAAAATTTCGTCAGTCGCATATCGTTTTGTTGTTCCGTCTGTTCTAAAAGGCTTAATTAAATCCCACTATAATTTTGAAACTATAAGAATTTGCTCAAAAAAGAAATTTTGGATGCAACGACGTGTTTTTATTTACATAAAATTTTGCGTCCGTCAACCATTTTGTATTTGTAACCTATAGATTTCATAGTTTTGAATAAAGTTGTTCTCTCTCCTTTAAATTCCAAAGTAACGCGAGAGTTTGTAAGTAATTTATCCAAAGTGAAATATTCATTTTTCAAATTATATTGCCAAATTAATCGTTACAAATCTTTCCGAAACGTATAATATGTCCGTATGTTTACGTCTGCCAGAAAGAGAAATTTTCAAGTTGACAGGTCCTCCTTTTAAAATTTTAATTATCGTACATCGCAAAATCTAAGTTATTAAACATTAGAAAATAAGCTGACTTAAATATGGAAAAACTTACTTCATGTATATCCACCAACTTGCTTATCATTTCTTTAATTCTTAAATCTGGGCGGTCCTTTTTGTAATAATTAAACGCCTTGCCTATTGAGCGCTTTGTTCCTCCGCTTATAATTTTTGGCATTTTGACAGGATTATAAATAAAGATGTATTTATTTTAAGTTACTTTTTATTTTAATCATGCTACCGTAGCCCACGTTATTTACGAATTGGCAACACAGCCAGTAAAGCTGACGTGACGCTGTCATTATTTTTTTCATGTCAGCCTTTGACTTCCATCAAAATATATGCACGTAACTTAACGAGAAAAAAAGCATAGCCCTCTAGAGTTTAAAAAGATCGTGAATGGAATATAACTATTGCGTAAATACACGAACAATTTTTATTTAAAATACGTAGCAAATTAATTTTTTTTTTAATTAAGAGCATATTCGGAGTAGATTGTTGACAAAGGTTAACCGAATAGCTATAGTCTCAGCGAGGCTACAGACATTTATTTGTGTAGAGATTTATCTGTTTATGAATTACAATAAATAATTAACATGTAGTTTATCTAATCATTATCTCCATATTATCACGTTAAGCTTGGTACATTCTTATTTACATTTATTTATCACTTGTGAAATAATACTCGTAACAATTGAGAATTACGCAATACACTAATTCATGTACATATTTATTTAATTACAGACATTTTACTTGCACTTTAAGTAAGATACAAAGTAAGTTCGTTACATAACAAACACCTACCCTCGTCACCCTATTGGATTTTACTTTACGAACATTCTTTCTTGTGAATCGGCAGCCTTGCCTCAATACGATTTTTTTATTATTAACAGCGCCATCCAAACAATTTTTGAAAAATCGAAAGCCAGTTAATTATTCATCAGTTATAAAATTGAGTATTTTTATCATTGAGTTCTTTAATACCTGTATATAAAAACTTGTCTCGCATTTTATTTTTATAATGTTTCGAAATACAGGTGATGGTAATCTACATCTTCAGGTATCCGTTGATAAATTCAGCACCGAAGTCAAGGATCACCTCGAGCCTTTTATTTACGACAGGGTGAAGTCACTCAAAGGAAGCATCAGCGCCGAGCATGGAATTGGTTTCTTGAAAGCCGAACACCTCAGAAATTACAAGGACGCCCATACTCTTAAACTGATGTCAGACTTGAAGAAAATCATGGACCCTAACGGCATTTTAAACCCGTACAAAACCATCCCGATTTAAGAACTGCTAAGCTTTATTAATTTCACTAAATTTGACAATAAAAGTATTTATTCAAATAAAACTTGAATTTTTTGATGGACTTGCTGCAAAACCTGCTCGATAGGTGCGTTGGCGTCTACGATTTCCACTCCAGGGGCTTTCATATTTTCATAGGCTTTGATTACGCTGAAATTTGAAGGGCCAGTCAAAATCTTGTTATAGTTTAAGTCTGTTTCAAATGCAACTGATGATCAGTTCTGATGTACCAGGACTATTGCTTCTTGACATTATCTTGCTTGTGTAATCAGTACTTACCATCCGTTGCAACTGAAACGAGTCGATATTTACTTGTTCCTGAAAGTTGGATTGTTCTTCAATTTTTGCTCTTGGCTTGTGTTTGTGGTGTTCCTCAAGGAGTGACGTCGTTGCCTTTCTTCTTCGGAAACACGCAGGAAAATGACTAAATCTGGCCGTGTCAAATCTGAAGGCCATTGATAAACTTCATCGTTAGTTGGTGGTAAGCAATTTATAAATTTATGTTCCACAGCTTGTGCTAACGCGTAAGCTGATGTTGAATGCCAATACCTGCACAAAAGTAAAGGAGCCAACAGAAAAAGCATTTGGAGGTCTTTACCTGTCCAAAATCACCGGCTTTATTGTCAGGCCCGGCCTAATTTGAGCTGACTTTATGTAATTGCCGATGGTATAAGTTGCACATCGCAGCTTTAAATCATCCTCAAACAAATCTTGCAAGTGCCTTATGGCTTTGGGTGGGGAACTATGCAAATCAGCGTCGATGACACGAGCCAAATTTTTACTAACCGTCGATTTACCTGAAGTAAATTTAAATGTCGTGGACGCCCCGAAACTTTTTTAAAACAGACCTGTTGCGTCTAAGCCTTCAATTACTATAAACGGGTGTCGTTTCTCTCCATGTTTATTTTGGGTTGCGTAATCGCATTCTTTATAGTAAATCGAAAGTAATTCATGTACACTTTTACGATCTCCGTACTACAAGAAAAACAATTTGATGTTTGAGTAAAACAATTTTGGGTTACCTTACATCATTTTTTAGTATATTTAGAGCAGAGTTCACATTTCTACACAGCACGAAATCGCACATGTTTGCCACGATAGTTATTTCTGATATCGCTGCGTCATCTAAATACATAATCGCATTTTTAATCGGGGATTTCCCTAGTCGAAGTAACATAACGTTGCTCTTCAAGGATAAATAGACGTTCAGAGGTATTTAAGTTTTATTAAAATTTTTGTATTTTACAAATACATATTGCAATATGTACAGGCAAGACCTACTTGAATAAATATTTTGTCTTCTCGATAATATGCTCGAGGATTTCTTCGACGGTACCGTCCGCGTTTATTTCTTGCACACTTGGGTTAGTCATATTTTTATAAGCTTCTGTAAGACTGGAATGATAAAAAAAGTCGTCAAAAGATATTGCACACAGAATTAAATGGGACAAAGGAATTTAAAATTGGCGCAATCCAAAAAAAAATTTAATTTCCCGCCTTGATTTTAATTGCGCGCATCGATTAATACACAAAACATTAAAAAATAATAATCCTCTATAATTCTGCTATCAATTTCGTGATTTTTGTCATTAGTTCTGGTGATTCTGTATTGAAAATCCAGACGAAGTTCAAGCCATCGCTGCCAATTTATTGATTTTGTCACTAGATCTGCTGTTGACATTTCAGATAAATTTTATTAAGTTGAGACAATTCTGAAATTTAGTGCTAAATCTCTTGATTCTTTTGCATTTAATAATTAATTTAGTTATTTCTTTTACATTTTGTAGTAACCTTTGACCTTTGTCATAAAATAATTAGTGATGTTGGGCAAGCATAAAAATTCAGTTTTACCAACTTATGCCCAATGTTGCCAATGTAGCGTTTTTGACATTAGATTGAAACGCCTTTTGGCAATTTGCAGAAATAGAAAGAAAGTAGTTGAAGAAAAAATGATTGACAATCGATACCTGTCCCTTTTCTTTGTACCTTATTATTTTTAACACAAAAGTGAAAACGAAACTTATATCCAAAATGTTGACAATAATTTTTCTTTCATGCATTTGTTAAACAATTGATCGTCTTTTGTTTATGTTTCTGACAAAGACTTTCACCTCTAGTTTTTTTTTTAATACTTTTAACTGTCTTTTAATACTGAGACCATGGTTGCCAAACCTAATAGTATGATTTTTAGTGAATTGAAGTCTGCTTCTAGTGACATTTTCGTGAAATTGGAAGTTCAGTGTTCAGACTTTTTGCAAAAGTTCATTGGCAAAACTGGTTCAGGTATCGAAAATCTCGTGATATTACGATCGGCTTAACCAAATTAGACTTCATCGTAATATTTAAAATCCCTTAATCTCTAATGATTTGAAAAAATTCCTTAAAAGAGATTTATCCCTTAAATTGGCAACACTGCTCCAAAACATTGGGCTGATTTAGCAGAATATAGCAGCAACTGCTCCCGCTCCAACAGTTGAGACTGAGCACTCATTTCTACTAAATGAGGTTCACTCATCATAACATGTTTCGCAGGTTACGGAAAGAAGTTACGCTACAAAAATGGTGAACGCTCCAACTCATCAGTTGAGTGATCACTTGTCAGAGGTCGCATTCAGCAGAAATTTTGGCCGTGTTCCCTTACCCTCACCAAGTATGCAAGTGTATAAGTGTAATGTGGTATTAGGGTGCTTGTTCCAAATGAACGATAGTGGTGCTATCTTATGATACATGATACATGATCACATGATATCTATGTGATAGATAACTGACACAAACCACAAGACATACTGACACTGACATTCACCAATAATACCAACTTACTAACTGACATGTGCTACAGTTGTTTATAAAGTTGGCAGGACGATGAAATTGGCATTCTAGTCTGCTTTGTCGTTAACTACTTTTAAGATCGTATCCAAGTATGTTTAGGATCTTTTTGTATAGGTGGGGATGGGTGGACATATGCAACTTACAATCTACATTGATCTGTCAAATGTGCATTTGGCTTTAGTCAACAGTTGCACAAGTGGTCGCCGAGTGGCTTAACGAATAGCATAGACGACTTTGAAAATTGTGTCGCTCGGCGGCGTAGGTTAGAATCCTACCATTAGCCATGGATGTTGTGCTGCCTAATGACTTAAACCCAGCTGTAACTTACATTGTAAATTGTTTGGAATGGTAAATCCCCTAAGACAATAAAGCAGCATTGCTGCGCAAAGCGAAAGGCGACAATTGCACAACTTTTGGGTCTAATATTGTTACCAATTCGTGGGAATTTTTATGCTTCAAAATTGCAAGGAAATTTTTGAAGACAAAATTACTTAAATTTTAAGACAACTCTTAACAAAAATGCATAAAAATTGCAATTTGAAGGAAAAATTGAGTTTTCGTTCCAAGGTGAGGAAAAAATCGAGTGTCAGTTGGCAACACTGGTCCACAGCGAAGTTTAGATTAACAACACTGTCACTTTGACAACAATGTGGTTATGCTCAAAGAATTTAAAATCTCTCATTTAATTAGTTAATAAAAAAAGAAACAATTGAATTCACTTAAAAATTGAAGGGAAATATAAAATGCCAGCAAATTAAGACATGTCAAAGCAGAAGGGGATGGGCTTCGTACTTAGCTCTGAAGGCATCGTTGCTTTGCAGCTCCTGCTCCTGCACAGTGTTGGTGGTATTCCGAGTAGCGTGCCTGCGTTGCCTTTCACTCTCTGACACCCACAGATACAATACAATGTCTGGTTTCAATAAATCGGAGGGCCACTCATAAATCCGTTTTCCCGGACTTGGCAGAGTCAGTGCCCCAGATTTCACAGCTTCAGCGAGGGCATACGCAGCTGTTGAATGCCAATACCTTAAAGATATTTAAGTTACTCAAAATCTGGCACTTCGAAAAATCTTCACCTGTCCACGATAACGGGTCTTGACTTGCGTGCCTGTGTGACTTGGGTCTCAGCTATGTAATTCCCGAGAGAGTAAAAGGCAGTTCGGAGATGTAAGTCATCATCGAAACTGTCTCTCATGTGCTTAACACACTGCGGGGGTGTCATTAATAACTCAGCATCCATCAGTTTTGCAAGCCGGTTAGTAAGTGTTGTTTTACCTTAAAATACAAAAGTAGGGATTGTGTGAGTTTCTCTGGAAAACTCACCGACTGCATCTAGGCCTTCTATTACAATGACAGGGTGATTTCTCCCTACCTCAGGGCTTGCGCTTTCAGCGTAATCATTGTAAATTGAAAGCAATTCCTGTATGACTTCGGCTTTACCTTGCGTGAGCTGGAAGTGCGATTTGTTTTATGTACACAGATTAAAATTGAATATTAATTTGTACTTGGAGTTGTTACCTTGGATTTTAGGACGTTTAGGACCGTGTCCAGTGAATGGTAAACCACAGGCGTTGTCATTTTCGATTTGGAAATGCTACTTATCACTCCACTTATGTCAGGAAATTTCGTGCGCAATAATCTATTAATGCGCATCTTCGAATGAATAAGAAAGGGGCTTCCCCGGCGTTATAAATTTGTTCACGAATAACGAAATGACTTTATCGTAATTATTAGATGTTAATCTTGAAACGAGTTTACATAACACTACCTGTCGTGGTATTTATAGGAATTTGTCAAAATAATTGCAGGTAATTTAATTTGACTTTACTAATTTTTTTTTTCGATTTAAAAAATGACCAATCAGCGGTTAGAGTTTATTTTTGTTTTGCAATAAAACCGCGAACACGTGGTACAGACGATACAGTGCTGCCACAAGTGCTGCTAATAGCAGGACTGCTAGATTTTTTATAGGCAATATTGCCAACTTGTTTACAAAATGTCGTCAAGCGCCACCCATTTTCTCCTAACGATAAATATGAAATAAATACTAAGGCCCAAATTCAGAAACCTCACGTGAGTGGAGAAAACGCTCCATTCATATTCAAAATTGAAATTTGCTTTTATATTTATTTATCGTATAATCAAGTTTATTATCAGTATAGATACTTTGATCAATAGTGATTTATGATAGATATATAAAAGAATTATTAAAATTAAAATTAAAGCATTTCTGAATTTCAAAATTAACATCGAACTGTCAATTCAGTGAATGGAGTATGAGTCACCGGGCGTTCACTTAAATGAGAAGCTTCATATCGTATTTGAAACTGTGCTAATAGTCGGGGACAAGTTCGTCAGATGTCGCCACTACTAAGACAATAAAAGTCCCTAGGTGAAACTTGGGACTTTATAGAGATAAGCGGACTTTAACAGTATAACAAATTGGTGTTGCTGATACTTCACGTTAGTCGATGAAGCAGTCTCGTCGACTAACGTGAAGTAACGTGAAGTCGATGAGACTGTTTTATCGACTAATGTGAAGTATCAGCAACACCAATTTGTTATATCTCCCTAATTTTAAATGAGAAACATTTAATTTGATTAAATTTTTCTCCCAAACTTAAAAGGAAGACCACTTTACCTTATACAGATTTATTTCTTCCTGTATTAATTCCACCCTCTTGAAGACTTTCGACGTCAAATTTAGTACAAATTCATTTCACACCAAGCAGACCTGAACTACAAAGCGTGAAAACTGAATTCCAAAATTTTTGCTACATTCAAACTTCAAATTTAACCAAAACCACGTGGTATCGGTATTAGATCTTAGACTATCTATTCTTTATCTATTTGTTTTCGGAGTATGCTGTGAAACTCTAATGAGAATGTAGTACTTAAGTCTATAACTAAATTTTTACAATGAATGTCATACTGATTTGGATTTTATGATTACTCCTAATTGGGCAATGTTGCAATAATTTCTTTTCGTCTTTCGTCACGAGGTGTATTGTCGATCAAATTTACATACTTGATATTTTCATTGGAAACATTGATTGATTAACGCATCGTTTTAATTTATTGTTGAAAATTATTAAACGTTTGCAACTTAAATAAACATATATAATTGTAACATATATACAGTGAGAATAAAAAGTAAGTTTTAAAATTTCGTACATTAAGGGACGGCACTTTGTTCACAAATTAACTTTAATCATTGGTTTATTCACAATAGTAGGCATAGGAATAAACCAAAGGTTAAAATTAATCGATGATCAAAGTACCGGCCCTAAATAATTTCAAACATTGGGTAAGTAAACGTGGTACGAGGATAAAGCTGATTTTATTAAGAATAAGAAAATCTAGTAGGTCATGAAAAGCAATGTGTTATTTAAAGCAACTTTTTATCTCTCATTTGAAGTTTAATTGTTGAAGTTACGTTCGTTAGAACCCAAGTTACTAATTTTTTAAAGTGATATTACAAATAAAAAATGGAATTAACCAGAGAGCATTTTCGAATCATATATGATTTATTATGATTTAAAAAAAAGTTTAAGCGCTTATGAATGCAAAAAGAGTTTAGATTCGGCTTTTAGTGAATAAGCACCTTCCTTGGCTACAATTTACAGATGGTATAACAATTTGAACGCGAAAGGAATTCTGTTCAGCGTCATTACCTACAGGTTATGCAAAAAGATCGTGAATGGATATTACGTTATTGCAACTCGACATTTAAATTCTATTGCGGACAATCTATTTTAATAAGCCGCCTCGCAGGCTTAGTTGGAAACAAGCTCTATAAATGGCGCTAATTTGATGTTAGTTCATAGCATTCATGTTGCTGTTTGTTATCTCTGGTGTGAGTAATGTTTCTGAATATGGACCTAAGACCACACTTCATTCCACAAACAAAACCAAAAATGAAAAACAAAATTTGAATATAATATAATGATTAGAAGAGGAAGTAAATAAAAAAATAAAAGAGAGACAAAGTGAAGAACAAGTGACTTTAATTTCTTGCAAAATAAAAGATGAAAATGAAATAACTAAAGGAACAACAAAATTGAAGAAAATAAATCAAAAACCAAAACATAAAGCAATTAAAGAATGAAAGGAGACAAGTAAAAAACAAAATGAAAAGCAAAAATTAAAAAATAAAACAAATAGAAAGCAAATATTAAATGAAAAGAAAGAAAAATGAAAAAAAAAAAAAACAAGAAGAAAATGAATAAAAAAATCGAATGAAACATCGAAGGCATGTGGAAAGCTCCATCAAAAAAAAAAGAACAAAAAAAAATAAAAAACAAAACTGAAATGGAAAAATAAAAATAAAATGCAAATAAAATTTAAATAGAAAATAAAACAAATGAAAAATCAAAGTAAATAATGAGTAGAAAAGGAAATCCGAAAGGCACGGAACAGAAACAAAAAAGAAGCAAATAAAAAGTGAAAAGAGAAAAACAATTTTTAAGACTGATCATAATGAATTGAAAGTTGTCTTCAAATTTTTGATCGGTAGTGTACTTTTGTTTCTACGGAGGACTAGAGCTAGAGATAGATTTATGTGAAGAGAGTAATAGCCCAAATTAGGAGCCAGTTGCCAAATACGACTTTTAAGCACGAAATGTGTTTAAAGTTAGTCCAAATGGCGGAATTTCGCCCAATCTTTCAACTCTGATTAACAGCGAGATTTCTAGGGTGTGTGTAGCGGCCAGGGTTGCTAATCTAAAACAACAATTCTCTCCACCATCTTTGATCAAAATAGAATCCAGATTATTCATAAATACCTAAATAAAGATACATTTGGTGGGGATGCGTGCAGCCGAAAAATCCATGTTTTGAATTGAATTTAAAAATGGATTCTTCATTACTTTCACCATTCCACCTTACGTATTTTTCATCTGTCAGTTAGGAGTGCAATATTTCATCAATCTTTTATAACTATTACAGACTGCAAGACGCAAAATTATAAGGATAATAAAAATATCAGTAAAATTGATGTAACAAATAAACGTTTATTTATCTTCACATAACAAAAATAAAAACTAATTACAAAATCGTACTGTTTCAGTTTGTCGGAAACAGAACATCATAGGGGAAGGCACCGTACGCCCTGTTCGAGTACTCGGTAAATACAGAGCCGATGGTGGTCGAAAGCAGGGGCTTCAGGTCATCGTAGATCAAGTCTATGTTCTGGTTGATGGCGTGATTCACCGCCTCTGTCAACTGGGGATTACTTGCGAACAAATCCCCCAAGTAAAAGTACAGTTTACCGGCGGTCACATCCATATCTTGCCTAACAATGGTTAAATGCTCTTTCTCTTTCTTCATGACCGTCCGTAGATACCAAGTACCATTCAGCTTTATTTGTGCTGAAAAGAATTTGTCCATATAGTTTAATATGGGCGTTCAAACTGTGTAGATATGGTTGCCTAATTAACTGGCATGTCTGATTAATGAGAGATAGCAGATTTCTTTTAATGAATGACAGATTATATGAAACAGATGACAGATCCTATCGGATAGCTGTTTTTGTTAGAGATAGCCAGTTAGTTAGGCAACCACACCTATACGTATGGATTGTCCATATTAAACTAAATTAGAAAATTGATTCAGAATCCCTATAGCTATTCAACTAAGAACAATTAAACAAGCATCAACTGGAGGTGCAAAGAAAAAACAGGAAGAGGAAGACCAAGTGTCACATGGAGGCAAGCAGTAAAAAAGTTTGGATTCCACGGATGTAATGCCAGGAATTTGAAATATTGGAGAGAGTCAACGAATTGAAGGTAGATTTCTAATCAAGTCAGGGGAATTGAGGTATCAAAGTCAATTACTTACCAAAATCGCCTTTTGCTTCTCCGATGCTATTAAACCTAAATAACAGAACTCGCCCCTTGGCCTTATAATTGGCGACCATGGTCAGCCTAGGGAAGAACAACTCTAAGTTGAGAATCTTTTCCTCGCCCTCTAAATTAAGGCGCGTTTTCAATACATCGAAGTTTCCACCTCCGGTAAAACGCAGCTGCGTTAGAGCGGCTTGAAAACTGACGGTCGACGAGTTACCCTCATTGAGGGTTAAACTGTTAATGATGAGGGGTTCGACTGGTGGGATGTTAAACTCCGGAATTCCATCTTTCAGGTGAGGACGGATGAGCTTGAGGGAATTCTGCCAGCACTGCGAGAGCTCCGGGTCATACCGCCTGCAGACCTTTACGTAATCCGCTGCAACATTTTTTTTAATGTTATTAGAATAATATGTAGGGCGTCAAAGAAATAAAATGAGTGAAATTACAGAATCCAGGAAACAGTGCCGCGGTTAGATAATGCCATAGTTTGGATTCCAGTCTTTCGTTTCAGCATTTGGCGTTTCTCAACGTTCGCGTGATATAACTGTCGAGTTATGATGACACAACATCAACAACAATGAGAGTCATTATGCAACAACATCTATCGCAGAGAATGGGATGGGTTTTATTTACATTTTTTTTTTAATATAAAAAAGTGTGAAACTTAATATATCCGGGTTGACCTTGAATACACTAAATCAATATTTATCACCGTCAAGGGAAAATGGTTAGCAGCATTTATTTCGAAAGGAAAGTGTTAATCAAGAGGAGGATTTGCATTTTGTAAATATTAAAAAACAAAGTTTTTTTTGCAAGTCAAGGTTTCGGTGTAAATATGCCATCATCAGTATTCAGTACACAAGTTTCAGTATGAAAATGACTTTGTGTATTTACGCGGAAATTAAACTATACAACAACAACATTTTTACAATTACGTACATTTTCAGAAACAAATATTAACAAGTGTAAGCAAGTCAAGTGACGATTAAAGGAATTACGTGCTGTTTGTTTTACTTTCAATTTTCGTTGCGTGAAGTAATTTTCACTTTTGAAAGTACACACACACACAGACGATGATTGAATTTATTGACGAATAGCCAAATTTTAATATCGATATACAGGGTGACACGTGGTTGGAGTTTGGGACTGTAAAGCTGGAATATGATATGACGTTGATCTTCGTTTGTTTTGATGTGGCCACGCCTTCTTCATTTTCTTTAATAGCAGGCAAGGAAAAACCATTGTCGATATTTCTCTGCTGTTCGAAGAAAAAATTGTTTTTAAGATTTTCAAATTAAAAATGTACCAATTGGAAATTGCTGAGAGACTGAATATCACAGGGATGTAAAGCTGGACCATCTTATGACGTTGATCTTCATTTGTTTCGAGATGGCAACGCCTTCTTCATTTTCTTTAATAGCAAGGCGAATTTTCAATGATCGTAGCAAGGAGGCTTTGTTTATATTTCTCTGCTGTTCTAAGAAAAACTGTATCTTTAGATTTTCAAATTAGAAATGTATCGACAGTTTATAGTGCGACATCTTGCAATCACTTTTTGAACTAATTTTGTACGAGGATTGACAAATTGCAGCCAGTTTGCTACTTAATAAATCATCCCATACAAGTCGGCCAAGCCTGCTGTCAAAGCATATAGAGAGTTTTTTAAAAATGTTGTTGCTAGTCGGTTTTGATTGCAATGGATTCCTCGAGCATCCTCTGTGCAGCTGTTTCGGCCCTATTTTGGGCCTCGTCAGCACTCGTCAGAGTAGATCAAGAAATCCACTGCAAACCAAACCCACCTGTCCTAGTTATTCGCAATTGCGATGTAATAGAAATGAAAAGTTTATGGTTTATTGCAACATTTTGCAATCGCTTTTCGACTTAACATTGTATGAGCTATACTTCTGCTGACGAGGCCCCAAATAGGGCCAACACAGCTATACCGACTAGTAACAACATTTTTAAAAACTATCAATTGAAGATTGTCGAATCGTGGTTGCTTCGAAAGAATTGAATATCGTCGTCATATGAGTATAAAAGATTACAATAATTGACATACAAAGCAACTGCTTTTTATAGATTTTTTATCTCTCATCACAAAGAACTTATTTGACAAATACTTTATATAATTAGGTTAGAAATTCGGAATATTTTTGAAGATCGCCGACATATGATTTCAGAAGAGTATAACCCCTTGAAGCAATTTCTCTTAAAGGTATTTTGCTATCTTTTATAATAAAAAATGTACCTATGCCCAAAGTACAGTATCATCTTATGATTAGCTTAGAAATTCGGAACAGTGCATCTTTTTTAAAAAAAATTGTTCTGTGTCATTAAAAGGAATTTATTTGTTGTATACCCTGTATACATATAGTTAAGCTAGAAATTCTTTCTTCATTCTTATGACTATAAATCGTAAATTGTATTGTATAAAACGTGACCCATGCACTGTAATAATTACTTGTTAATTTATTAATTTGTTTTTCGTGATTTTATTTCGTAGCTTCATTCTGTTAGTTTGTATTACATTTACGTATTTTTGATGGCAGGGTTACGTAACGTATGTAAACACAGATGAACTCTGATGGTGTTTCAAGTATAATGACAAAACTGCCGATTTAAAGCTCGTTTTACATGGAGCGATTTTTGCAAGCGATTTGTTGCAGCGATTGCCCGCCGCGAGTAATTGCTTCGTGTAAATGATAAATCGCTGGTGTAATTTATCGCAAATAGTAGTCGCACATGCGACTTTCGAAATTAGAACATGTTCTATCCACTTGCGATTTTTCCATGCAATCTAGTTACATTCCTAGTAATATCTTTGTGACAAGACTGACAAGGTGTACCAATATGAATATTTTGAGGTTTTTGATAGTTGTTTATGACTGTTGTTTATAAGGACAACTACGTTTTGTTAAACATAAAATCGTAAATAGTAGCATTGTATAAGTAGCAAAATGTGTTTGTAATCAATAAAATGGAAGAAAAAAATATTGCTTGGACAATAAACAACATTGAAGCATTTTTTAAACTATAGGAAAATTTCGGTTGGTACCGCGTAGGTACAATATACTGGTGTACTGATTTACCGGTTATCAGCACTGAAGTCACTTATTATCTGTGCGTATTAAATAGAGGTGATTACATGATGCGATAGAACACTGCGATAATTTTCTCGTTGCGATTTTTCGCCGCAATTGCTCGCTGCGATTAATCGCCTCGTGTAAAGCTAGCTTAATACTTGAGGGTTACCAAACGTCATACTTTGAAAGGATTTAGAAAAAAGTCCTTTAAAAAGAAGAAAAAAGAAAAAATAATACACTTTTTAAATTTCTATTTTAAACTGTTATTATTCTAAGGAAGTGGTTACCAAACTTTATTAAAGCAGGACCCCATTTTGATAAGAATTTCGTTAATGTACTTAAATTTATTCATAATAAAACAGCTCGGCTAAATGACTGGGGATATCTCAATTTTATTTGTTTGCTGCTGGCGCCATCTATAACTAAGTAACTCAATTTTGTTTGGTGCTAGTGCCATCTGTCATCAAGTAATGAGATTTATTATTTGCGCCATCTTTCACTAAGTAGCGCAATTGCTATTTTTGGTCTCCGTGTTTCCGAAACTTTCCAGAGAGTGCTAGATGGGTTTGGAGCCTTCTAGACATTTCAATTTAGCTTTATACCGGGTGTGAGATAAAAAAAAAGTCTCAAGGCATAAGTCTGTTATTTAGAGTTCGATTTGAATAAGCGAAGAATAATATAAATTGTCTTCATAGACTCATAAAGACTACAAATTGATAAGAGCTTCATTTTATTATATTGCCAACTGCCAAACCCACACTTTGGGAACCACCGTTCTAAGGCATTGGTAAAAGAACTTCTGTCTTTTTTCCAATCAAATTTTCCGAAAGGAAAATATAATAATTATTCCTCTTTTTTCCTTGGTAGTTTTTATGGGTTTTTAATTTGACGTTTCATAGTACGAATTGTCAGCTTTTTGAAGTTTTAATTAGTCAATTAATGTCGTTAATATTATGAAAATAAACTTTGCTTTCTTTTTTTTTTTTTGAAGCGTTGCAGATAGCATCATTATAAATGAAAAGCCAATACTTATAATTAAATTACGTGAAAGCGAAACGTCGATAAAAAAAAGTGCCAGAAGTTAGTTTCCGAAAAAAATAATTCCATTTTTTTTGTTCAGAAATTGTCCATATACTCTATTTACGATCTTTTTGCGTTCAGAGCAGGCCGTGTTAGGGTGACATTTTTGTTGGTACCACAATAAATATACTTGTCAGAAATTTGAATGACGTTCGTTTTTAATTTTGTGGTTAAGTTTTTGAAAACTGCCACTGTCAATGTTGCCAGTTCAATTATCCTGTGCAAAGTATTCCATGAAAACGAGAAATATCGTCTCGAACAAACGTTTAATGATTAATTATTTTTTTCATTGAGAAAGTTGAGGTGTGTTGTTTGCGTGTTCTTAGTCAACAATTGTGCCACAAAGCGAAGAAGTGTTTCTTTATTAACAAATGTGACTCCAGAAATGATAATAAACAATAATGACAATGTTTGTGTTTTCATAGAATCTTGTGCATAGTGGTGTGGCTAAATGAATCTTGCTACTTGTGCAGCGGGTAAAGAGGTGCATCGGCTTGTGCAACCCGTGAGGACGGTTTGTTCAGCCAGGAGTTTTTTTTGGGTTTGTTCAGACCGAAGAACTGTGGTTCTCAGGCCCTGGATGGTCGCAGCCATTTTCGCCTCGCTGTCGCAGAAAGGGTGAATACTCGAGGCCGGGATGAATTTCTGAAGGAGTTCGAGTTTGGTGCCTGGCGATGGTGTAGAGGTGCGCTGCAGGTAGCGCGAAAGCATTATATGAAGGGGTATTTAAATAACAGGATCTTCTTACTGTTGCCGGTGTCTCAAAACCTTCTCCATGGCCATATTTATGTAAAATATCTTATCATTTTTCCCGAGAAGACCATAAGCTAGATCTCATTTAAAATTATGTCTACTTTCACTACCTCCTTCAATACGCACACCATCAGATTCTTCTGCTAACACTACATTCTGCAAATCTGCTTATATTTGTGCATATTCGTGGCTATTTAGTTTTGACTGCTAAAAGGATCGTCGCAATCTATTTATGAGTTTTACAGATATACATGCGTTTTCTACACTATAAAATGTTGATGCCAAATTAAATGTTCTCTATTCCCCTTCCATTGATTCCATAGAATAATCTGATTCATCATCAATATCCGATTCTGAATCAGATTCTCCTAATGTAATAATGAAAGGAGGAATATTTTCAAACGAAATATTTCCCATATGTTTCGTTCGGTCTTCAGAAAACAAAAGTTTGCCACATGTCGGGGGTACATTTTGAAAGAGCCTCATGCCATAAATTTACAACCCTATCTTTCGATACTGGTTGCGAATTTATGTGCTTATTGTAAAAGCCTTTGCACTGCCCCCATACAATCTCAATAGGATTGTATTGACAATGGTATGGAGGCAATCTAAGATCTTCATAACTGTGCTCCTTCAAAATTACGACAGTCGCATATCGTTTTGTTGTTCCGTCTATTCTAAAAGGCTTAATTAATTCCCCTAATTGTTTTTTTTTTGTAATTTTGCCCTCAATTTCGACATTGTGTTTAGCCAACCACTCTTGCATTTGACTTTTTTTACAGGAAAATGTGGGTGGTTTGTCCAACTGCACCGAATGATACGGTGCATTGTCCATCACCACCATACATTTTCGTTGCAACTTGCTTAGTGCAGGAATAAGCTGTTTAACCACCCAATTTTGAAAAATTTCTGCATTCATGTTTTTATGGTAGTCTCTGTCATTGTTCGTTGAGTCAAGTAACAAGTCACACCCTTCCAAAAAGCCAAGTTTTGTTCCCGCATGCAAAATTGTAAAACGTTTCCCTTCACTTTTAATTTTGGCTGGGTTACTTTTCAAATCTGTTTCGTATATCCATCGACGAACCGCAGACCCATTTTGGTAGATCCACGTTTCATCGAGGTACACGAATATTATATTTTCACTAGAATTTTGAAACTGTAAGAATTTTCTCAAAAAAGAAATTTTTGATGGGACGACGTGTTTTTGTTCACATAAAATTTTACGTTTGTTAACCATTTTGTGTTTGTAAGCCATAGATTTCATAATTTTCAATAAAGTTGTTCTTCCCCCTTTAAATTTCAGAGCATCGCGAGCGGCGTCTGTAAGTAATTTGTCCAAAGTGAAATATTAATTTTTTAAATTATATTGCCAAATTGGTCGTTGCAAATCTTTCCGAAACATGTAATTTGTAAATATATCCGTTTTTTTACGTCTGCCAGATGAAGATGTTTCAAATTGTCAGGTCCTGGTTTCAAAATTTTAGTATTGTTCTTTGCGAAATCTAAAACATACATATACCTACATTAAAAAATGGGGCTCATTTAATTTATGTAAGCCTTACTCCATGTATGTCTATCAACCTGCTTATAATTTCAGCTTGTGTGAAATCTGGATGATCCATTTTATAATAATTGTAGGTTTCTTTATGGTTTGTTTGGTTTGCCCGCTTATAATTTTCGGCATTTTGACAGGATTAAAAAATGTAATTAAATAATTGGTTATTTGTTTTAAGTTACTTTGATCATGGCATTGTAGTTCAAGTTTATTTAACTATTGGCAATACAACTGACGTGACAATGTCATAATTTTTTTCACATCAGATTTTGACTACCTTCAAAATACATGCACGTAACATAAAAAAAAAAAACATGGCCTACTAGAATGCAACAAGATCGTGAATGGATATTAGTTTTGGTTATATTTCACATATTTAAGGAAATGGACTTTCTTATTATATAATTTGTTAACGAAACAGAAAAAAAAAACAAATATAAATAAACTACGAAGTGTAAGTCAACAATTCGGCTTTCACTTTTAAAATGTTTATTTTCAGGTGTATTAGCTGTTCACTGTTTTAATTACTTGTTAATACACTTAATTGTCTTAATTATTTTGCTTGCGCTATGTTACGGTACGGACTTAATAATGATTACATAATACGTTCCGTTTTAATTCTGTTTTTAAAATTTAGAATTTTTGATTGTAGCAAATTAAAAATTCCTAATTTTATTTTTTCTGCTCTTTCTCTTCTTTTGATTTATCATAGGACAAAAATTGAGCGCGTTGCTATTTATGTAATACAGGACCTTTTGCATCGTGCGGATAGTGAAAGCAAACAAATAAAAAAAAATTAAAAGTAGGTAATTAGTTGTTTATGATTTTGATGGAAAACTTGAGTATGTACGAATGTAGGTCGCAACTTACGTAATTTCTTGGCGTCCACATAAACGCACAGGCCGATGAGCACTGCGACGACTGCGTCCCCTTTCATCTTGGTGCGTCGACTAAGAAAATTTTTTAAGTAAAAAATTATATAATAATACGCCCGCCCCACCGGCTAGTCGGCGTGCAAACTTTACAATGAATAAATGAATAATTTGTTGGTGAATGATAGGAGTAGGTCATTTGCGCTCTTGCGACATTCTTGTTAGTAAACTATTAAATTTCTCGCAGTTCTGCGTGTTAGTTAAATTGCAATTGAAATGATGATCGTTTCTTAAACAAGAATTCGGAGTTTTACCTGAAGACCATGCTGAGGTTCGTAGTTTTTCACCGAAATACGTTGCCAATGTAGGTAAATGATTTTCTTCGCTTTAATATTCAATTATTGTCTACCTTATTTTTTGAAGGATTTTAAATTTTAGGTTTTCCTGGAACCAAACTCAATGTCCCCAAAGTTTTTCACCAGTTTTTCAGTCACTGTTGAGGTTTGAGCGTAGAATGAATAAATTACCACCTTTTTGATGACGGTGATTATAGTCCTGGAATAGTTGAGTTCAACAATGCAGAAACATCGAAGGATGGGAAATTCCGTTTTGATCTGTTTGGGTCGAGCAAGAAATTATCGCCTCTAGGATTATCTTTCAAAGATTAAACAGCTTTGACGACAGTGTTTAAAAAAATAGTTTTGAAACAGTTGGGACCAAGTCTGTCTTAATTTACGGACAAAAATTTAAGGATCTATGGATGGAAGTTGAAATTTGGTCTGCCTTGGGTCACGCTAGAAATGATTGCCTCTAGATTTTTTTTCAACATTTAAACGGGAATCCAATCGATTTGGCGACGGTGTTTAAGGATAGTCTTGAAACACTCGAGTCAGGCATAATTTAAGGACAACCGAAGGATCTGTCTTGGGAGAAGCTGGAAATGATCGACTAATTCTTTAACATTTAATGACGATATTTAAAGATCGCCCTAAAACAGTCAAGTCTAGGCTTATCCTAATTTAAGATCAATGGAAGGATCTATGGATGAAACATCAATTGCAGTCTGTCTTGGATCGAACATCGTCATCCTTGACCACAATGTTTAAGGATAATCCTAAATCATTCGAGTCCTGGAATAACCTGATTTAAGGACAACGTAAAGATCTATGGACGTAAGTCCAATTTTAGTCTGTCTTGGGTCAAGCAAAAAATTATCGCCTCTAGAAATTTTCTTCAACATTTAAATGGGGATCCAATGGCTTCTACATCTTTGACGACGATGTTTAAGGGTAGTCCTAAAACTGTCCTAAACCTAATTTAAGGATATCGGAAGGATGGAAGTTCAATTTTGGTCTGTCTTGGATCTTGATCGCCTCTATAATTTTTCTCAACATTTAATAGCTTCCACATCTTTTATGACGATATTTAAGGATAGTCTTAACCCATTTCTGTCGATCGGGTCGTTAACGACCCACGGTCACTTTGGTAACTATTCCATTGTATTCAATATACATAAGGTCTTTCTCGGTTTCAATTAGTTTTGAAATAAATTTATTGCTGACCGGCAAGGTATTAGTAAGTTGTACAAGATTTTTTTATCAATATTTGTATGCACATGATGTAGTTGAAATATGTATTTGCTGTTAGTAAAAATTAAAAAGATAGTATCTTCATAATTCCATCGAATAATGTTGGTTTCGAGACAGATGCAGATTTCGGAGATGAGGAGTGCAATGGTCCAGATAGATTGAATCCGAGGCAATTATGTTTTCAAGCCGAAAGTAATTTTCATATTAGTGAAGATAAACATGAAAATCCTAATGAAGAGGAAACTAATCCTCAAAGAAATTGTCAACCAAAGAGAAAAAAGGTTATGCCAATGGAGAAACGTCAATGGAAGAAAGGAGATCTCCAGACAGATACCACTAAGCAACAAAATGTTGATTTTGACCATTTTGACATTGAACATTGAACATTTCTCGTGTTGTTTTTTAATCGTAATGTTGTTGAATTATCTGTGAGATATACGGTTATGTACGCTAGCTAAAATTACCGATTAGAATTGGAAAATCACGAGATGTTTGCATTTATCGCAATACTGTTCGTAAGCGGATATGTCCCTATTCCAAGAAGAAGAATGTTTTGGGAAATTCGTGATGATCTTGTCGCAAACTCTATGAGACGCGATACATTTGAAAAAATATGTAGATTTATACACGTTGCGAATAATAACGACCTAGCACAAAACGACAAGAATTGTAAATTGGAAACATTGTTTGATATACTGAATAATGAAATTATCATTAGGTATGCATGAGTATGCGCCTGTGTATCAGTTACGAGTCTATGATTCCATATTTTGGGCGCAATGGATGTAAACAATTTATCCGCCGAAAACCCATTCGTTTCGGATTCCAAGCTTGGGTTCTGGCACTTCCTTCAGGATACTGTTTAAATTTTGATATACACTAAGGAAGAAAATGTCCAGATAACGACGGATGGTGAGAAAATCGGTTTAGGGCAGTCAGTGGCGCTCGAGTTTAACAAAATTTTAAAAGGATTATTCCCGGAAATGCAATCCTCTTTATTTGTTGACAATTTCTTTACAAGTGCTTCGCTCATAACAAAATTAGGTGAGATGGGTTTTCGTGGTATCAGCACTTATCGCGAGGGGTCAAGGCTACCAGATAGTAACCAAAAAGCTCAGACTCCGACCACCAGTAACGTTAAGCGTCGACGAAGTAGCGTTGCAAGTGCAGAAGCTTTTCCCCCGAAAGCCTAAAATCGATTGGCCAAATGCCAACGGCAACGAAGAGGCTGCGAGTCCAATCACGATATTGGAAATGGAAACATCTGTAAACAAGATCAAAAATGGAAAATGCCCCGGACTGGACAACATCCCCTCGGAGGCAATCAAAGCGATTGCGGGGAAGAACCTAAATACCTTTCTGCAGGTCATAAACACATGCTGGATGAACGGCAACTTCTCGTGGAAAAGCCGAAGAAAGCAGCAAACGACACGCCGACCTACAGACCGATATGCCTCCTAGACGTGGCGGCCAAACTTTTGGAAAGCCTAGTCAAACTGCGACTGACGGAGGATCTAGATGATCTCAACATCCTTCACGATCATCAATTCGGATTCAGGTCGGGCAGATCAACTGTGGACGCGGTCGCTGCGGTGAGCGACGTCGTGCAGGAAACTAAGACCAAGGCGTATCAGCACAGGGCTTCCTGTCTAATGCTCGCATTAGACATCAGGAATGCCTTCGGCTCCGCCTCGTGGCTGCACATAATAGCGGCACTCCGGAGGACTCGCATCAGCGGACACACGATTCGCATGATAGAGTCGTACCTGCGGGACCGAGTGATAATCACTCCTTCGGGGGAAGAAATTGAAGTGACATGCGGCGTTCCGCAGGGCTCGGTGCTTGGCCCGACCCTGTGGAACATACTATACAACGACATCCTGCGGCAGGATGTGGGGCAGGGCGTGACCCTGATTGCCTACGTGGACGACCTGGCAATCCTGGTAACCGCGAAAACTGCCACCATGCTAGAAGAAAGAGCGCTGCTGGCGATGTCAAGGACCAAACAGTGGCTCGAGGATCGGGATCTGGAATTGGCCACGGCCAAGACCGAGATGATGATCCTGGCGGGCCCAAGGAAGATAGGACACATAACACTAAATGTCCAGAACACAGTTATAGCTTCGAGGAACTCGATAAAGTACCTCGGAGTACATCTGGACAGAGGTCTGAGAATGACCACCTACGTGAAAAGAACATGCGAGAAAGCAGCGAGGACACAGATGGCGCTAGCGAGACTCATGCCGAACCTCGGCGGTCCCAGACCGAAAAGGCGAAGGGTTCTGGCGGGAGTGATCGCTTCGATCGTGTTATACGCCGCGCCCATTTGGGCGCCAGCCATGAAGTTCAAACACTACGAGGGGATGCTGGAAGCCATAAACAGAAGGATGGCAATCCGCATCACATCAGCCTACAAAACGGTTCCTACCACGGCGGTACTAGCGATAGCAGCCGTCCCACCTATAAAGTTGAAGGTGGAGGAAAGAGAGCAGGAATACATGGCGAAGAGAACGGGCACTCGACCGTCCACCGTTCCCCTCATAGAGAAGTGGCAGTCCGCATGGAATGCTTACGATGGTTGGGCGAAGACCTTCATAAGAGACATCGGGAGATGGTGTAATAGGAAGCACGGTGAGGTGGACTATTACATGACCCAAGCCATGACAGGACACGGAGTGTTCGTAAAATATCTACACAGGATCGGGAAGGCACCGAACAACCAGTGCTGGTACTGCGGTGAAGAAGACACAGCAAAACACACGATCTTCCTTTGCCCGAATTGACGGGACGTGAGGGCGGAGGCGGCTCTCCGGTGCGGGACAGATCTCACAAGGGAAAACATCTCGGAAGTCCTGCTCAGCGGCCCGGAGGGATGGGACGCCGCAGCTTTGATGATGAGCGGAATCATGGAAAGTAAGGCAAAGTACGAGAAGAGTAGATAAATTGCAGAACACATGGGAAATGACTTAAAAGCTCGGCCTCTGAGATACGAGAGGCCGTGCGACCACCGGAAGTGACAAACTAAAATATCGAACAGCCGCGAAGGTTTTTGCGATTTCCAGAAACCAGCGGCTGGAGAATGACTGAAGACAGTGCGAAGCTTCTAACGCCATGCCGAAAGGCGGATTTCCAGAAGTTAGCAGCTAACATGAGGATAAGGAGTTTTAGTTGGTAGGCGCTCGGCTGTAGACCTTCTGAAAGGCATCAATCCAGCGAATCCAACATTTCCTGAGCGTGGATATCCGGCACAGGAATGTCTTTTGAAGATTTCTCCAAACCTCATAAAAAAAGCACTTATCGCGAGAACAGAACAGAAAAGGGTCTAGTTGAAAGCACTGACATTGTGAAAAGAAAAATTCGCGGAGCTTATGATAGTGCAATTGACAAAAAACAATATTACGTGTATCAAGTGAAAAGACTCTAGTGTTATAACACTTTTATCTAACGACTTTCGAGTCAACTCTGTAAAAAAGGCTATTCGTTATTCTGTTAAAGAAAAATCCAAGGTAGAAATAACACAACCCAATGTTGTACACCATTACAATACATGCAAGAGAGGAGTCGATCTATTAGACAAGAAATTGCAAATTACAGGATCGGCTTTCGCGAACAAAATTGGTACATTCCTATATTATTTTGGACATTCGACGTCTGCATAAACAATGCATGGACATTGTCTAGACGATACGGAATTAAATTGGACAACTTAGAAATGCTGTTATGGACTCAATTGATCAAAATTTAGTCCTCGCCATAAATGGCTTAAAACATTTGAGCCTAGTGGTAAACCTAGTTTAAGGATAAAGGAAGGATCTATGGTTGGAAACTCAATTTTGGTCTGTCTAGGAACAAGCAAGAAATGATGGCTTCAAATTTTTTAAAAATATTTAAACTGAGATTCGATAATTTAGACATCCTTGACGACGGCGTTTAAAATAATCTTGGCCTGATTCGATTTAAGACCAACCGAAAAATTTGTGAATGGAAATTGAGTATTGGCGTGTCTTAGATCAAACAGGAAATAATCGCCTCCAGAGATTTATTTTATAGAAATTTTGTTGATTATTTAAACAAGCGTTTGATGGCTTCCACGTCCTTGATAACGATATTTAACAAAAGTTCTGAAACTATTGATTAGAGTCCGAATCCTGCTCTGACCGTGACAATTCAAATTTGGTTTGTATTTGTCCAAACAAGAAATTTTAAAAATGGCTTCCGCGCCCTTACAATGACAGGTTTATTCGATTGACTTTGGATCGTATCAAAAAGAATTGTTCTCGTTCATTCGTGCAGGATCCGTTAACTCTCACATAAGTGAAATTGATCCAAATCACTTACGGCCTGTCTTGAAATGAGACACTTTTACACTCTGCATTTAAAAGGTTTAAACCTAAACCGGCTATAACACATGTTATTTAAGCATCAGAAACGTCGATTCGTTCCAAAAGCGGCTATCTCTACAGATGTTCGTTCCAAACGCAGCTATCTTCGTTCCAGAAATGACCATCGATGGTGAAGGTGGTGCTGCAGTAAATCTGATCCACGTTTTTAGAGGTTATCAGTTTGTAAGCTTGTAATCTGTCGGTTAGTAAAAATGGATTGTAAAATTAAGCAGGTCTCTGATCCAAAATTGGCTCTAAAACGACCAAAAAATAAGGGTAATTGACAGAAGACTCGTTTAAAGGTGGAAAGGTAAGTAAAATCATTACTGTAGAAGTAAAACTTCTGAAAGATTGTATTTAAGTTCAGATTTAAAGAGTAAAAAAATGTAGAGAATGTATCAGACAGAAATGGATGACCAACTGAAGATTAAACAAGGTTTCTTTAGAAATGTTTTTAACTGCAAATTCAACATAGGATTTAGTTCATCACATACTGACGTAAGTTTGATTTGCATTTCACTTGAACAAATAAAATGGTCGTCAGACCAACCAGAAAAAATATACTGCAAATTGAAAAAAGAGTTCACTCCCTCAAGGCAAAGGCTTTCTATGATTTATTAAAACAAAGAAAACCTGATTTAATTATACAATCTTTCGATTGTCAGAAAAATCAAGTTTTACCCAAACTATCTGACCAGACAGCCTATTACAGCAGGCAACTGTGTCAGTACAACCTTACAGTTGTGATAGGAAACTCTAAGGTTCCTCAAACTAAGGACAATGTTTTTATGTACGAGTGGAATGAAAGTGAGTACTATAAAGGATCTAACGAAGTGGCATCAGCGGTTTTGGACTGTTTGTGTCGCGCAGAAATTTCTGAATATGTTACCACAATACGATTGGGAGCTGATGGATGTGGTGGACAAAACAAGAATATTAGTATGGTTGGCATGATAATGTATTGGTTAGCAAAGAAAGCACCTGCGCACATTACATTAATAGAACTGTTATTTCCTGTGGTAGGACACTCGTTTCTACCATCGGACAGAGTGTTTGCTCGGATTGAAAAATCCAGGCGATTACATAAAATTGTTTCATGAACATGGGCTAGTGATTAATATGACTCGAAACGTTTTGGATTGGAAATCATCCGTTCAACAAGTTGTTAAGAAACCGGGCACTTTCGGTTCAATCCTGCAAAACGATTTTTTATTGAAAAACACAATAGCAACATTACTGTTAAAGGGGAAGGAAGTGAACTATAGATCACATTTTGGGAATTCAAAATGTGTGTTTCAAAAGGGCAAAACAGCAAACAACATTAAACCAAAGCTCATACCTATTGGAAATGTCGTAATTAATTCTCTGAAATTAACAGATGTTGAAAACCTGTTAAAGAAACATTTTGAGCTCAAGTGGAAAGATGTTCCGTCTTTGTCTTTTTATTGTGAAGTTCTATAGAATCAAAACAACTTAAAAGGTGTTGTATTGTTTAGAAGTTTCTCCGTTTTTGTTTTTTGTTATGTTTTGTTTAATAAATATTCAGCGAAAACCTACATCTTGCACTTATTTACTTCTTTTCACTATTGACAGGCACTCAAAACAAATGAATTCTAAACGATATTTTATTCCATAACCGTCCATCTCCGTTCCAGTTGATTCCAAAAGCGGTCTAATCCAAAGTTTGTTCCAAAACAGGCCAAATCCAGGATAAAAAAATTAAAGATGCTTTGGATTCAAAATTTAGGTTATCGAATACTAAGTACTTACTAAGTACTTTTATTTTTGCTTAATCTAAAATTTGTTCATTCAACGGGTATTGCGGTAAATGTTTTTTTCTTTTCCTGAAAAAAAAAAATGCTACTTGGAGATGGCCGGTTTTGGAACTAGACGATTCAAATAAGGAATTCCTAGAAATAAGTATCTTTATTTCTATTTCTGTTTGAGTTCTTGAATTTAATTTGTAAAATGGATTCAGGAGCATATACTACTAGAATTATAACAAGTAGTTGAATCTAATAGTACTAAACAACGTAAATAACAAAGTCATTTATTTTTATCCAAATATGTGTCTCACATTCTCCGTCACTGCTTTCAACCATTGTTTCTTGAATCCACTTATTTTTCTCTTGCCTCCTTGCCTTTCCTCTGAGTGAATTTCTGTATTTTGATATGTATTTTGATACAGCTGTGACATGTCCCAACCCTTTTTATTTTAGGTTTCCATTAAGTCTCGATTTGTTCATCTTCTCCTGACTCCTCTTTTATTTCACCAAAAAAATTTCTAAATATTTTTCTCTCCTATATCTTCAATTTCTTTTCTATTCATTGTGAATCATTAGAATCCATATATGATTGATATTTAATAACGGTCTTATGAATTTTGATTTTTGCTTTTCTTGTGAATAATTTGGATTTTGCCCTTCATAAGTATTATCTGACTGTTTTCCAGAACTTGACATCTCATACACGCTCAATAAGGATTTAAATTGAGCTAGACAGTTATTTTTTTAAACTAGACATAAATGTAGTTTTATTGATTTCAAATTATAATTTTAATATTGATCACATCTAGGTCCTTTATTGTTAGAACGTGAATAGAAACTGTCGAAATACGGGTTTAAATCGTCTGCCTATTTTCGTATTAATTAAGCATTCTCTGCCTTTTTTCCATTCCTGTGCCAGTATTTAACACGATATCCTAGTATCTGAGACGGTATCCTTCACGCAGAGACTGTCCAGACTATCAACACAGATTAGCAAGGAAGAGCAAATTGCATTTATAATGAAGATTAATAAATGATAAAGTTGTGACGAGGACTGCAACATCTTTAGCACGTTTCCTCCAATATGACTGTATTGAACGCTAGTGTTACATATACCGAGTCATTGTCACTTATTCCGCTAAAAAAGAAACATGAAAGAAGTGGTATCCAAGAATATGGGAAATATGTTAAAAATATTCTATGTAGGTACTTCAGTTTTTGAGAAATAATTTATCAAAAAATATACTCAAATCGACGATACGTCACTGGATAAAAAGACCAGCAGATGAAAGTAATGATCAAAACTTGTACGGAAAATCAAGGACATTTGTGCATTAGCCGGGTTTAATAAGGTTTTATTGTTTTATTTCTCCGTGCGACCTTCTCATCGGCGAAAGTTTCTACAATCCGTTGTAAGTTTGCATGAAAGACGAGCGATGTCAGCGATGAATTGCAGGTATAAAAATGCGTTTTACATTTTTGATATGTTTAAGCGATTCCTTGGAATGTGATTGTCGTGATTTGTCATAATAATTCCTTATTATTTCTAATAATTTCAAATAAGCTTCCTAGATTTTCAAATATCCCCAGCAATTTAAACACCATTTAATTACGGGCCCAGGATCGTATTTGAATTTGGCCCATTTTACTTATTACAGAACTAAAAAGTTCTTTTTTAAAAAAAATAACTTAATTTAATTTATTGACATTTATTAATGCTGTAGTTTGTTTTTAAACTAAGAGGAGTAAGAGTTGTCGGACTGTTCTATATTGATTGACACTGTAATACTAAATCAGAAATTAATTTGGCTTGCTTAAAAGGTTTACAAAATTTTCAAATATCCAGTTTTAGCAACGGATTTGGTTACAAGTATAAAACTGACTGAAATTGTCACATGAATTATGAAAGATGTTAATGTTTAGGTTTACATTGAAGGCAAATGTAAATATAGTTGAACACTTTGAAAATTATGAGATATTAATCTGAAATACTTCTTTTGGGTTTGTAAATGAAAGTTATTTAAATCTTATTGTTAATAAAATCCTAACTGGACCAGATGATATGATCCTGGGCTCGTATATCGTGTAAAAGAAACATAACTCAGAGTTTCGTTCCCAGCTGTTAGACATGTAATAAAACGGAATCCACATGCTAGTGAAGGCCAGTAAAATAATAATCATAAAACTTTATTCTCCAATTTATAAAATGTGGCTTTGTATTTCGTGCCAACATGAATTCGCAGTACGAAAGTTTGGCTAACGTAAATGGTACCATAAGAAAACTTAACGTCAAACTTTCGTGCTATTAATTGAATGTAAATGTAGCTTTGGTTTTTAATTAATTATAAGCTATTCCGTAGAATTTTCTAAACAATTTTCCCTTAATCTATAGTATTCATTTTCTTACAGGTTTCTTTTTGGTGGAACAATTGTTTGTTAGAGACCCTGTATGGTGTGCCTAATAGGAATTTAAGATACTTAGAAAGCTGAACAAGTCCTTTAATTAGTAAAACGTCCCCCAGACGAAACAAAATACTTCATAAACGATGTTAAGTGTTTTAAAACAACATAATAATTAAAATATAAACAACTTAAAGGAAATGACCTACTTCTAAAATCACATGAATAACGTAGAACGTATATTGTTACAGAATATTTTTAAATTTATTCCGTACAGTTCTACTGAAAGGCCATAAAATTACACATATTTATGAAAGCTTTTAGAACAGAACAAAACTTATATTTTTGGGATTGAATTTGACTGCTATAAGCCGTTCTATATTTTTAAATATTCTACTTATTGAAGTCTTTTCGGAACATATAATTAATAGGCGTGGACTTTTTAGGTTGGTAAAATGTATAGTCAAAGATTGTTTATTCAACTAAACCTAAGAGCTACACAAAAAAGAACTTTACATTCTTTCTCTTTAAATCGCACTTAAACTGAAACAAATTAATTTCGTAAAATCCACAAAGTAATATCTTAATTTTTTGGGTACAAGACGTCCAGGGAAAACTCCCCATAAAACCTATTGGCGTACTGCAGTAATATTTCGTTGATGGTTTTCTTAACGAACGGCTCGAATTCCTTAAACAAAAAATCCGAATTTTCGTTTATGACTTTATTGATGTTTTCGTTTAAGTCCGGGTTTCCCTTGAACAAATCATCCATCCGCATGTAAATTTTGCCGACGTTCACTTCGATTCCTTTCGCTTCGACCTCCAGGTATTCCCTACCCTTTTTGCTGTAGGTCTTTCCAGTCCACGTCGAGTTGTAATTTACATTCGCTGTATAAAGTAGATTCTTTCAGGGTTACTCGTGCAAGGAAGTGGAAGACTTACTAAAGTTCGCGTAGAGTTTCCCTTCGCCATCGAATTCAATGGCCATAATTTTTCCTCTGGTCTTGTATTTACCAATGACTGACGAGTATGGGAGGAGAAGGGAAAAAGTGTGTGAGTAATTTTTCAGATTGACAGCTAAGTCCAAGATTTGAAGTCCGGATACTCCAATGAGCTCGACATCATTAACGACGGTATTTAAGTAGAGGTTGGAAGCGGTTGAGTCCTGACCTAGTTTAATTTCGGGCAGGAGGAAAGGGTCCAAGGAAGGCAAGTTTAATTCTGGCCTGTCTTGGGTTAGGTAAGGAATGATTGCCTCTAAAGATTCCCGCCAACATTTAGACAAGGCCGGATCTTCAGCTCTGCAGACTCTAACGTAGTTGGCTAAAACAAAACATGCATAAATTCAGTCGAAGGCCGTTATGAAACGGTACTCAAAAGAAGAGTAGAAAAAAAAGAAAGAAATGTAGCTCCAGAAGGCTATGTTAACCAGGAATTGTATGAATTTGCTTCTCCTGGAAGCAGAAGGTAGACAAGTGACGCAGTTCCAAAAGCACACGTTATGCTGGAATCGTATTAATTTGCTTTCGACTAAAGAAGAAGAAATAAAATTCCAGCTCGGAGCCAAGAATTACCAAAACATATTTTCGTTTACAAAATACAACTTACGCAGCTTCCTATTAACGGCTGGCCTTGACAAGCTCACAATTACCCATAAGATTAACGTAAGCTTCTGCATTTATCTTTTGGTGAAACAGTTTGGGTTTCTAAGATCGAGTTGGTTGACTTTTAGAACACAACCGAAAACGTATAGATTGGTTGATTTTTGGAAAGAAAAACTGAAACCTTTCGAAGTTGTTGATTTCTAGAAAACAACTGAAAAGTTGTGTTTTATTCAAATCGTAAATTATGCAGGCCTTGAATTTTGTACAGGTCAAGTAATGTGATTTTAATTGTTGCGATCGAAGACTAAAAAAGTATAATTGATGTGTTTGCTATGATTAATTCAAATCATATTTACAACTAATTGTGAAAAACAAACACCTGAGGTGTTGATTAAATAAATAAATGACAGTCAACGCTGGAAAGAACCATTACATAAAATGATTCAGTTTCATATAGCTTTAAGGATGTATCAGAAATCACGAGCTTCGTTCAGAAATAGTAATAATCAAAAATAATGTGTGCACTGCGACTAATGAGTTAAAAAGTACTTCAACTATCCAAGTTCAAAACATACGAAATAATTTGGACATTAATTTAAAAGTCTTTAGCCAAGCAGTTTGTGGTTCATCTCCCAAACCAATTTCATCCAGTTTACAGTTCCGTGCCCTCCCTCGTAACAACAAAAATAATAAACCAAAATTCACTGAAAAAAAACTTAATGAAGGTTGTGCTGAAATTTCTGATATGGAAACAAAACAAAGAAAAATTATGAACAAAATAATTCAGTTAGGAGATTTTCCAAGTGCAAACCCAGATGCAGCAATAGCATTAGAAAAGCAGCAAGAAAATAACGACAAGGACGACTTTACGCTGGTTATTAACAAAATAAACAAAGCGACAATTAATAAGGAAGAAAATGTAGCAGTTTCGGGTACTGCTGAAAATCTATTGATCCGTGAAGCATCAAGATTCGAGCATTTTCATTTCTTCGGTTTTGACGTAGCTACGTCGGTAGAGGAATTAGAAGCATATCTCCTTAGTAAAAACGTACAGAATGTCGAAGGTGAAAAACTTGCCTCAAAAAGGCCTGATGAATAACCTTCTTTCAAGATCTCAGTGCCTCAAGCTCAGGCGGAAGTATTCAAATCCCTGTGGCCAGTGCAACTAATTCATCAAAACGTTCAGTGCTTATCAACGAGCATTATTGTATTAAATGTGGTTATTAATTCGTTGAAGTTAGTTTAAATTGTGTGCTTAAGCGAGCATTGATTATCAGCTGATCAACTCTCATTAATCGCTATCAAAATTTTTCGTTTGGTATCAGCGTTCTGTAGAAGTGAATTCTGTCATGGAGACAACGCCATTAACGCTCACACTAGTCACATAAGTTAAATTCAATCATTAATCAAAGTTCACTGCAGAATGAAATCGAACACTGTGGTGCAGAAGTTGAGTTCAAAAATAAAATTACCATTCTTGCAATTTATAGATTTCCAAGTGGTGAACTGGATATATTTTTTCAAATTTTTTAAAATTCTCTCATCTCAGCAATCCTTTTACATTATTACTGGAGATTTCAACATCAATTCTCTGACTGAATTTTGAAGGAATTAACTCTTATAATTTAAAGCTGGCGATAAATTCTCCCAAATTTGGAAAACTTATTATCAACTCATTTACCTGATCATAGTGCACGAAATACAAGCGAAATCTATATAATTAAAAGTAAGGGCACGTAATTACAATGATGATAAAATCAATGATTTCACAAACGATCTAATGTTAACTACTTGGAGTATTATTGACACACACGTCGATGTCAATGACAGATGGGATAAGTTTGCGGCAGTAATAGTCGAATTCTTTAATTATCACTTTCCTTTAACAATGAAAACTAGGAATACGAAATCCAAAAAACCCATAACGACTCCTGAAATTGTAAACTGTAAAAAAGAATTTGGGCATCCTGTATATTCTAAACAAATTTGATCCTGCAGCCCTATATGCATATAAAAACATCAAAAAACAATATTTCAAATTCCTAAAGCTAGAAAGAACCAAACATTGTGACAACAAATCCAAAACTATCTGGAATATAATATTAAATAGCCTTGAGAAAAACTCTGCACAAAACCTTACTAGCGAGATATCTGCTGATGATTTTAACCGCCACTTTACATCATGGATTCAGGACTAAATTCTCAACTATTACAAAACAAATTTTATTCCTCACAACGACAGATCACTGATTCGTTATCCTGTCACAGAAGAGGAAATTCTGAAAATAGTGAATAACTTATAATAAAATATATTCGTTGATTTATCGAGCCACTAACAAAAATCATAAATTTGTCCTTAGAAACTGGAGTATTAGTTGATAGTCTTAAAATTGCCCTTATAAAACCAATACCAAAAAAGGAGATCCTGTAGACACGTCTAATTATAGACGTACTTTGAAACTTCGCAAAGATATTCCAGCGTTTAATTTATATCAGAATTTTTACTTTATCACACACTGTAACTTGTTCAATGTCAATCAGCTTCCTTAAAGGTAAAAGTATTGAAATGGCACTTTTCGACTTTACTACTAACATCTTGTACATTTGGAAACAAAGGAATTTGACCTGTGAGCTTTTCCATGACAACCAAAGCTTTGAACCACACCACAATATTCTATTTCACAAATTAGAGCATTACGGCATTCGAGGGCTAGCGTTGAGCTGGATAAAATATTTTCTCTCTCTGAGGTATCAAAAGATAGTTCTCAATGATGATAAAGAAACAGTAGAATGAAGTTTGACAGAGATTTATTCTGGGGTACCTCAGGGAAATATTTTAGGACCGTTATTTTTATTCTCTTTATGAATGATCGACATCAAGCAGAGAATATCTTTTGCAAGATTTCAAATTACGTCGACGACACTTGCGCTTTGATAAATGGTGATAATTTTATATCGATGACAGAATATGGTGGCCGTTGCGTGCAAGTGGTTTACTGAGAACAATTTAATTCTAAATGAAGCAAGAACCAAAGGAGTTTTATTTATTTATAATTCTTAGAACTTTTCATATACTTTAGCCACTAACTATATGTTTCAAAATATTCAAAGTATTATAAATTGCGCTCTTTGTCAAAAAATAAAATAGTTAGGTAAAGATATATGAATTTGTATTATCTTTCTAAACTGACGTATTTTCAAACCTGTTAATTTATAGAGTTGTTTTGGAATAAATTTTATTATTATTATTTCGTAGCATTTTTACATGAATCGCATCGACTTTTGCAATGAAATGAAAATTATCTGTCAATTGCTGCACTCAATAATAATGTCTACATTACATCACATGAGTAAAACACATTACATCACATGGGTAAAACAAATTAATAAACAAATGTGTTTTACCTAGTCTTAATAGCACTACACCCACATCAAATTTCACTTTTGCTTCAATACCTTAATTAGTTTAAAAAAATCTCTCAATAATCTAGGAGGAGTTAAAATTCTTTTTTCGAGTAATAATAACACTATCACTCAGCTAAATAAAACCAAAGATGAAGTTAATTTCATGAAAAAGTGTGGAGTTCTCACAATTGTGGTGATTGTAGTTCTGTATATATTGGCCAAACTGGTAGATGTTTATCTAGTCGTTTAGGTGAACACTTAGCGGTAGCTAAATTGGGAAATACTAACTCAAATTTTGTATTATACACTATAGAATCTGGATACAAAAATTTTGATAATCATGCCATTCAATTAATTTCCTAAAAACCTAAAACTAAATATTGCGGAAATCTTCTTTCATGAGAAGGACAAATACGTCACTCTATTGAACGATCAAATAAATTTTTTTCATCTGTGTTTTTTTGAATCTATCAGTTGGAATAAACTAGATAATCCCATTATTATTTTTTTTAATAAACCATTAGTTCATAAATTTTAACCTGTTGTCTAAATTGTTGTTCTTTTGTAACTTATAGTAGCCGAAATTAATTCGTTTTTAACAGTAGATCACTTAGAGGCGATTTGGATCAGTTTCGTTACGTTTTGCTTATGGTGAATCTTGAACGAATTGAAAGCGTAAATTCATACTACATATAGTGAGACGACAAAGACAAGGTGACTTTCTGTATAAGAAAACAAAAGACGATCGGTCTCACAATTCTATATTTTTCTTCATAAATTTTTTTTCGAAAATAAAGACAATCAATGATTGACTTTCATTGAAAGCAAAAAAAAAATAAAATAAAAAATATAATTGTTTTAACGACACCATTGACTGATTCCTTGGTAAAAGAATTTCAACTACTTATTTCATAGCAAGTCGAAGGAAAAACGGACGATCGCTTTCAAAACTCTACAAAAAAAGACGAAAAACAAAAGACTTCAACTTCTTGTACCTCGTAGTCAGACAGCAAAACAAAAACAAGACCACATTTTTCGTAAGGTGGAGAAAAATACAAACGAAGGGCTCCTGCCGTGGTCTTTAATAAAATTTGTTTAGAATCAAAAAAATTGAAACCATATTATATTTGAACAATTAACAAAAGCACCCCTAGTGGTGATTACTATAATTATGTAGCACTCGAAGCTTTAGTCTTTCCTTCTTTCGCCCCTTTCACAATTTTAAGGATTTTTATTATGAGTTTCTAAACAATTTCCATTTAACGCTTTTCATGATAGTTACTGACTTTTAAGTTGGCAATATTATCTTAATTTTGAGTTGTCACTGTTTTCACGTGTTAGTAGTTTAGAAATGGCGGTTTTCGTGTTCATCTTACAGGTTTGTAATAACTTTTTCAAGACTCTTTTAGCTTTAATTTCATAAAAATTATTTATTTTATAGATTTGAAAATGTTGCATGATTGCAAAAAAACAAATAGATTTGAAAACCTATTTTCTTAGTCACCAATATCATAGATAAGATAATCCATTAAAAAAGGTCTTATTATTGTTATATACATTAACTTGAATCGCTTGAGATTTCTTTAACTATTTCTTCTAAACTATTGTTCCCTACTGCAAGAGATATATTATGTGTTTTTAATAAACATACTTTGTAATACTTTTTACATACTTTGTAATACTTTTTAAAGTTAGTTATTAAATATAAAATAAAAATATTGTCTTCTCCTTATTCACCCAGGTTAAACAATAAGATTCACAATCACGAAGCAACTTCGGGCGTACTTCAGGGTTAGTTTTAGGACCCATTCACTTCGCAATGTACTGTAATAGTTCTTAATTCTTTGGATAAAGGATCTCCAAAGGGAAAGTCTCGTGAAATCTGTTCATGAAGGCAGTGAACAAAGATCCGATGTTTGCCTTCAGCTCCGGATAGAAATCCTTCTCTAAGATATCAGCATTTTCATTGATAGATTGATTCATCGCTTCTGTGAGATCCGGACGGTCTTTGAAGAGGTTGTCCAGGTGCATGTGAATTTTCCCGAATTTGACGTCGATGTCTTGGAGTTGCATGTTCATGAATTTAACACCTCCCTTTTCGTACTCCTTCCCCACCCAACTTCCAGCGAAATCCAAATTAGCTGCAAAGTAAATACTCGTTATGGTGGTCGTTAGTTTCAAGCGAAAAATACTTACAGATGTTCGCGTATATCTTTCCATGGCCGTCGAACTCGAATAACAGGATTTTTCCGTTTGCTTTGTAATCACCCCTCAATAACAGTTGAGGGAAATGAATGCGCAGGTGTACACGGTACGGGTTTAAGGTAACTTGAGTGTCTTGGAGTTCGAAATGTCTTCCGCCTGTGATTTCCACGTTTTTGAGGAAAGAGTCTAAGCGTAAGTCCGAAGAAACATTGTCTGTTACTAGGGTGACTTCTGACAGGTGTAAAGGATCTATGGAAGGGAGGTTCAGCTTTGGCTGGTCTTTTATTAAGAAGGGCCGAAGTGTTTCGACGGATTCGGCGAAGCATTTCGACAGGTTTGGATCCCCAGTTTTACAGGTCTTCACGAAACTGGCTGTTAACAAAATTATAATGGTTTGAAATTTTTTTCTTTATAGTTGGGCTTCAAAATACGTACGTAAAGTTTTCTCCATTGAATGACCTCTCATCACGCAGAAAATTAAAACCACTGCCAAGTTCCGCATTTTTTCAAGAAAAAGGGATGTGTTTGCAAAGAGTGTTGGTCAAACCAGAGTCGGCTCAGCTCAACATGTGATTCACACTTTTGTTTTTCTTCTGTGAATTAACTTAATGGAAAAGCGCTTTTTAATGACAGGTTAGAAAAAGTTGATTAATTTATACTCACGGAGTGGTCATTCAAGATAAGGGCCTGTCCCGTATAATATGCTAATTACTAGCAGCACATGCATAGTTAGCGACCTCTGGTTTCACCAGGTAAACGTCGTGCGTTGGCGGGTTTTTAAAAAAATAGGATGTATTTTAAAGGAAGCTTTTTTTTGGCAATTATTAAAATGTAGACTGCAGTTTCTTCTTCCTCTTTCCAGCAAAATTGGTGATGTTGAGTCTGCACTTACCGTAATCCTAGGAAATTACCCGTTTTGGTCTAACAAGCTCCCTCTCCATGGTTCCTTATTAATCTTTCACCACAATTTTAAGAAAAACACGCATTGGTTTTTTAATTTAGCCCATATCTTTGACGTTGATTAACCAATTTCATTATTCATTTTTGACTAATGATCGGTGACAATTTTTTAAACATTAGTTCAGTTAGAGCTAATGGCCATTTGCACCAAATATTTAAACTGAGCTTAAATTTAGGTGGTGTTTATAATATGACATTTTTAGGTTACACAGCATTATGTAAATCATATTCTAAGTGACGCTTAAATTAACTTGAGCTTAAATTGTTTGGTGCAAATGGCCATACGAGTTTTAGGTAATTTCAATATAGGAAGAGGAAGTTAGTATTTTTTCTTCTGTCAAATTTAAACAAACGCGACTTTTACAAACATTCTTCCGTGAAAGCGCCTCTTTCATTTTGACCTTCTACATTCTTTTGTTGAGAGTAGGGATGCAGGTATATCGAAACATCTCAATCATTGCCAAATCTACCAAATTTTCAAAGCTCAAATTCGAACTCACTGAAAATTCGTTAAATCCAGCAACTTGCGAAAACTTTTTTTAACAAAAAACTTAATCTATAATATCTTCAAGTTGTAAAAAAAATAAAATATTAGAAAAAAAAAAGAAAAACATCAGTCCTTTGGGTAAAGGACATCTATGGGAAACGTGCCGAGGAACCTATTCGAATATTCGGTCGTCACCGTCTCTAAAGTCTTCCTCACCACCGGAAGGAAGTCCTGGTAAAGCAAGTCGATGTTTTCGTTGATCGAGCGGTTTATGTTCTCGCTGATTTCGGGGTTTCCCCTGAGCAAATTGTCGAGGTGGATGGTTATCCCCCCGACTTTCACGTCGACTCCATTGGACTTGATAGAAACGTACTTCTTGCCTTTCTTCATGAATGGCGTGCCCGTCCAGGTTCCGTTAAACTCGACGTTCGCTAAAAACAAGAAACAATTTTATAAATCACTTAAACAGGAGTGGTTTTGGGTGAAATGGTTCTAGATTCTTATTAACGAAAGAAGAAATTTTCTTTTTGCGTACTTACTGAATTCCCCGGTTGCATCACCATCCCCCTCAAAATCGAACAAAAGTATCCGCCCTCTGGCCCTATACTTGCTCTTCAGTGTGAACTTGGGGAACACCAAGTGTAGCTGGGTGTAATATGGGTCCAACTTGATCTCGTCGTCAAGAAGTTGGAAATTATGACCCCCAGCAAACTCGACGTCATACAAGCTAGCATTGATGTACAGATTTCTAGTGGCTGCATCTTGGATTAAATTCACTTCCGCCAATTTCAGCGGGTCTATTTGCGGAAGATTTATTTCGGGAAGGTCCTTTGTCATGTAAGGACGCAGCGATTCGAACGTTTTTCCCCAACAGGCGGAAAGGTTGGGATCCTTCGCCTTGCAGACCTTAAGGTAACTTGCTGAAACAAATTATTTCATTAGCTTGAAGGCATTGATCGTGATATAAATTAAAGTAGGACACTGTTTAAAAATAAGAGTTTACGATCTTATCAAACTCGATGGCCTTAACGCGGACGTTCTTTCTTTCATGGAAGGTTTTTTATCTTGCCAGTTTGTTGCTTTCACTTTAGTGGACCGGTCCAAATGCAAATAACGTATTCTTGAATTCGGCTAATTAATTACTTAGATGGGAACGCGGCGACCTTAAAAGCTACTAATCTCTTTGCTGGCAATTGTTTTTAATGCGTTCGCAATGAAAACGACTACGTCGAGTATTACAAACGCGGCAGACTAGTTTCTGGAAGGTCTCTCGTCATGTACGATCGACTTTGAAGGTTTTTTCCAACAACGCAATGGAGATTCCTTTGCGCGTTTAAATCAATTAAAAATGCAAATTGTACACCTTCCGATTTGAGTTGCAAATTTCAGTATTGAACAAAAAAAATAAAATCAGAATTAATGCAAGAAACGTGTTACGTTGTTTGTTGCGTGTACTCTTGGAAAGACAATTGTCATCGGAGTTTCATAATTTATTGTAACTTCGACATTAGAATATTCGTTTAAAACCACGTGGATGACTTTGATAAGAATAAAATGCAATTAATTATTGTCTTTAATCTTATAGAATTTGCAATAAAATAAAATTTTAAAAAAGAACTGTTTCTCGAATCTAACGAAACAAAACGCAAAGATGATCAAGTGTTTATCATTTTTTTTGCCTTTCATATTTCGTTCATTTGAGATAAAAAAAAGTTATGTTCAACAGAAAACAATTCAATGTTCAATTGATGAGTCAATTGCTAAGTCATGTCAATAAATTCTCTGACATAGTCACTTTTTTATGTTTTGTTTATCACTTGTTTTCTTGACGTTCTCATTTTATTTGTATCCAGAATTTCATTTTTTTTAATTTTCAGAGGAAGCAAAAGATTCTAGATCGATGAACAGTTGATTTCATATATATTTTTTTAACTGTAACATTCTTAAATAATTCTTTTTTTTTAAGTATCCGGTTTCAGTTTAGATTCATACTACGTTCGTTCGTCTTTTGTTTTATTATTAATATATTTTTCACTTCCCAATTTGTAATTTGTACAAGACACAGTTTGTTTGATTTTACGTGGGGTTATTGTAAGAAATTCAAAAATGTGTTACATAGAAAAGTTGTTAGGATTACACACATTATTTTCAACAGTTTTTCATAATAAAAAAACAACAATGGAACGTCAATTATTGCATATACAGCAAATACATTCAGAATTTTAAATAGAATGTATCGAATATTGTTTGTTGTATGTACTGTATGAAATTTCCTTCACAACGATATATCACATCTCATAACTATCTAACAGTTAACGACATAAATCGATAATTAAATGACAACTACAGATGTTCTTTTAAAAAAAACTATAGTTTAATATAACACACTGTAGCTAGGTCAAAGTAAATGAATAATATCTTGCGTATTGTCAATTTTCATCTTAAGTAACTAAATGGAGAGTAATTAATTTTTCTAATGATGAAAAAGAATAATCCACACGAATTTTAAAATGAACGTATAACAGCTGCAGCATGCATAACTAAAGACTTCAACAAATAGTATCGACTACATAGGCGGCTTCGATGCGCGCCTGGCTTGGATCGAACTACGAAGCTGCAGGCATTATTTCTCCGATATAGCGAGAATATTTTGACCAACTTTGTCAAATTATATTTTATTATTGTCTGTATTTTTGACGATATTTTAAAAAATACTCGAAAAAATGTGTTTAGATAAAACTCATTATACTTTTATACCTTACAGCCGTAAACGGCACTGGATAATTGGGCAGTCGACCGAATGAGATTCACAGCGCATCAGAGCAAGCAGATAAGCAGACCTATTATCTGGAGTCTTTAGTTATAACTAGAGTTTGGAAACTATGCAAAATTATAATCTTCAATTTAATTTTTTTTAATCAATATAATCAAAATGATTTTTTCTTAGTCTAAAGTAGTTTTTTTTTATTTGACAGATTATTGAAAATAAAGTGTCCAACGTAACGTTTCGTTGACATTTTAACAACAACCGTAACACATAGAATCAAACACAAGGGGACTCTGTGGTTGATATCCTTACACCGAAAGGTAACGTAACTTCAAAAAGAAAAGAAAACAAAATTAATTTAAGCTTTCAAACATTTTTGCACAGAAATAAACAATTTCCACCTTTTCTCCTCCTCAACCATATCGCGATACCTTTGTTTGTACGTATCTTAATGCCCTTTTTATATGGAAAGAATTTTAACCCTTGTCCACCACTGCTATATGTATTTTTGCGATTATCGAAATTGCGCCTCTTCTCTTTTTGTACTTTTTCTATCTTACGAAGAACGTACTACGTTATAACTCCGATTTCAATAATCCAAAAATCGCTTAAGACTGATCTGACTTAATGTGGCCTTGATCTAGGCCGGATAATTGAAAAAGACAAATAATAGGAATTTTTTTTAATCCTATTAACTGTAAATAAAACAGTATGTATATTCCATTCACGATCTTTTTAGATTCTAGAGAGCTATGCTTTTTTTCGTTAAGTTACGTGCATGTATTTTGAAGGAAGTTAAAATCTGACGGTGTCACATCAGCTTTACTGGCTGTGTTGCCAATTCGTAAATAACGTGGGCTACGGTAGCATGATTAAAGTAAAAAGTAACTTAAAACAAATACATCTTTTATTTATAATCCTTCAAAATGGCAAAAATCATAAACGAAGGAACTAAGCGCTCAATAGGCAAGGCGTTTAATTATTACAAAAAGGATCGCCCAGATTTAAGAAATGAAGAAATTCTAAATGACGTTCATGATTTGGTCGGGACAAATTATAAGACAGCAAGAAAATCCTGTTATTTAAATACCTGCACGTAATACTTTCTTAATGAAAAAATAAATAATTATCATTGTTCGGGACGGAATGCTTCAGTCTTTCTTCAGTCGAACTGGCAACATTCGCAGTGATAGTTTTGGAAAATATAACCATAAAATTAAAAATGAATGTCAATCAATTTTCTGACAAATGTATTTTTTAGTGATACCAACAACTTGGCCTACTCTGAAGCTAAAAAGACCGTGAACGGATATTATGTAATATATGTATACTCAATTTTTTTTCTATAATACCTGTCAAATGTTTTTGAAGTTGGTACCTGTACCTTAATGTTAGTAAATTTCGAAAATTCCTGTCCTATAATTGAAGAGTGGAAGTTTCAAAGGTGCTAAGTGCCTTTTTTTTGTTTTTCTCTTTAATGCGATCTATGTGCCATCGCCAATGTCTCATGAAATGGTCTAAGTGCCAGACTTACAAATAATAGTTTAGATCCAGATGCAAAGATAGCGATGGAGTTATGTCCATGTTTCATTTCCCGCGTGTTAAGTGCCATTTAGCATCCATTTAGTACACAAAAAAAACAGGTGTTGTGATTCGTACATTGGGACTGTTTGTACAGGTATCTGTGATCACAATTTTGATAAAAATGGATACACAACGTCGGAAAAATGGTACTGATTCTTTTGTTGCTGAGCAGAGAAATTTAAAAACTACGGGAAAAGCTTATGTTGCTCAAAACAACAAAGAAGTGACAGGAAAATAGCAACCTAACTAGAGGTAACTTTGTATTTTTTCTATGCAAGATGAGTCCAATTTAAGTCTCTTTTTTAATAAAACTCGTTAAAGAAACATTTTTTTCACTATTAAAAAAAATAAAAATAAAAAATTTATTGATTTATAATTTATTTAAAGAAAAGGTTCAAAATGGTTGCCATTCTGATTCATACAAAATTCGACATGACTTACCCAAGAGTAAATAAATAAAATCAAAATGATCTGAATGATTTTACTTACAAAAATAATTTAATAAGCTTTCATTTTTTAATTTTTTTTAATGTTTAATCTTAGGAATCACCCTGTATAATGTCTTGCTTGTAATAAGGAATGTTTTTTAGCTTACATATAAATTTGCATGCAAATTTGAATACATTTTTTAACATTGAAGCTGCTGCTGATTCAGTTCTGAACACGAAGGAAGTACAAATAAGTAAAACTGTCCATATCAAAGTTGACTCCAGATACCCTGGAATACTTTTGTGCAAAGACAGTTTTATTGAATCAGCACAGTTTCTTAAAATCCCCATTTTTAAAAAAAGGTAAAACCTTGCAGGATGTGAAAAACATAAGACTTGAAGAACTACTACATGTAAACCACATCGGTGCAAATAAGAAAAAAACACTTAGAGTCAATGATAAACTTCTTACAACAGGAGCAGCACAAGAACTTCTACAGAGAGTTATTGCAAAATTGTCAATAGGCACTTAGTACTAGGGTCCCCTGTTCGGCACTTAGCACGTTTCCAAATTCTTTTTTCAAAATAATTGTTATATCATACATTTTTCAGTATTTATTCGTAATTTTTGAGAATTTTGTTCAGAGTAATAAAAGTAATTTCCAAGCGTTAAAACGCTGGTGTATGTTTGATAATTTTTGTTCAATAAAGTTTTTTCTAAATATCTTTGTTTCATGTTTTTGGCACCTAGCACCTTTGAAATTTTCGCTCTTCAATTAGTGATAAAGGCAACGAAAACCCTAGAATTTTAACATTGACAGTTGTTATAAAAAAGAAACAGAATATAACTGTTTAATGACTTCACATTTTTGTTGCATGGAAACCACTACGCATTTGAGTTTTTATGAAGATGGTGGAGCCATATTACATGCACATTTAACTCTTAGAAATGCACTGAAAATTTTGTGTAATTGTGTTCCCTACTGTTTTGTTACTGTCCGAGTAAAACACGATATTTACTTTCAGGAATTATGGATCGAATAACACGGTGTTATTTTTAAAAGGCCGGTTAAGACGAACGGATTCGTACGGTCGGTTAATCGAGAGTTGGTTAATCGGGAGCCCATTGTAATAATAATAATAATATGGACAAATTATTAATAATTAAAATTTTAGACAAATATAAAATTTAGATGTAATTGAAGATTAATTTAAAACGATATCATACAAAACAAACTAAAATAATTTTATAAAGAGAAGAAACGGCATTCTGTGCATTAATGACATAATAACATAACTAGATGGAAAACAAAAAAATTTTTGGTCACCAAACCATGGTACGGGATACAGAGAGAGAAACAGGGTTTTCAGAACTTGATCACACATTATTAGTTTACTCGAATGCGAATTACGCGTTCGGATTCTTCCATTAATTACGAACAAAAATCTACAGATTGGATCAAGTTGTAACTTGATGTACACGTGTTCCAGGACAGATGAGGATGTTCATGAGTCATCGCGACGCACGGATCGAGCGCTTTTCTTCATGTTATGTTTATACTTGCATTTAAAATAGACAAACAAACTGTTCAGATTATCGACTTCTTAGTCCGAATGCAGGTGTTCAAGAGTCACCTCAGTGATAGTTTTGTTCACTGCATTCTATTTAAAATAAACAAACTTTTGCACAGAATACCGGTTTCTTATATTTCCAAGCACCAAGTTATAAATTTCAAGCTATGTTTTAAAAATTGCTTTGAATGTATGCGTTTCAAAAGTCAAATGGTCATCATCAGTTTTAGGAAAAATACTCTACGTAACCTTATTCATTATGAAAGAGTCTAATGTACAGGAACCAAAAATTCTTTAAAGATAATCTCATTAGGTATTTATAACTTTCCCTGAAAGAAAAAACAAAAACGACGCTTCAGATTTTGCGTAAATACAAGGAAAATCTAAATGAGCTCTTAAGAAACGTGGAAAGAAAATAAACTTGGATAAAACCATGATATTATTGGTAGCAAGGGAACATGTGCAAGTGGAAATTATCACAGAAAAAAAAATAAGGCAAAAAAGTTGAGATATTTGGTGCCCTAATTGAAGAAGATAATAAATAAGGATATTTAATACTCTGAAACTTTTAACAAGAAAAGCAAAGGCAGGAAAGTAAGGACCTATAGATCAATTTTCATTCCTATTTTAATATACGGAAGCAAATTTTAGTACCACGTAGCTGACTTTCCAATCCCCTTAGGCCCTCCGTGGGTGCGCCACTGATAGAAATGACTAAATATAGTAAGCGGGAACGGACTGGAGAAAAATAAAAAGGCCAAAGAATACCAGTCCTAGATAGATTTTCTCATTATTACAATCACTAAAGGTCATGTAATAATAATATTTGAATGTATAGTATTTTTATTGCTTTGTTTATTTATGTAAATAAGTTCACACTTTCGTAACCCGCAACACATCTCAGTATTTGTTGACAAAATACTTTAACGGTCGTTAAATGTTGTTTACAGTTGATTGTTATTACTAAATTTGCTACATTAGTTAAACATTCTAACTAAAATGAAAATAAATATGAAAGTGCAAGAAGTTCAAATAAAAACGAAAGACAAATTACTGCAAATATAAACCAAAGAGAAATAGAAAATAAAGTAGACAAAGTATTTTTTAATTACGCCTTCTGACCATTGACCGTAAGACAAGTTTAGCTCCATTCGTTTAAGCTAACTGAGCTAGTTACAAACAAATTCCTAATTGAAAGAAATAGGAAAATTAGTAACAAAAAATAATTCTTTGTGAGAAAGATAGATTTAAAGTCACCGTCGAAGAAACCAATCACGTTTTACCTACCACTAGCTAATATTGACTACTGGGAACTCTATTATTTTTAAAATCAAGTAACCTTTGGAGAAGGAAAACACAAGTGGAACATATGGAATTTAAAGAAGGGCCTTTGCTAAAGAAGAAAGAAATCGTTTCCACGCTCACTTCTTTGAGTCTCTGGGTCAACTGTCACTTGAATACCTTTGGCAACCCACTTCCAAAAATTGCAACCTTTATATTAACAAACTGTCTACAATGTATATAGGCGTCGCGTCATAGCTATTCAATAAATTTTACCACTTAACAATAATAGGCATTTATTAACCTATAATGAAACATATCATGATTTACAATACATAAAGTAGGAATTTATACCCCACATGGAGTTAATAGGTTTTGGCTCAGATTGGTCTTAAAAAAGTTCTTTCATTTTATTTGTATTTATGATCTAAAGGCCGTTTTAGACTACCCTATTTTTGGGTTGCAAGATACTGTTTGGAGATATTTAGAACAACTTCTATTTTTCCAGCCAACTCATCAAATGAACTTGTTTCACATAATACTTACTATTTTAATTAAAATTTAAAATTTCTGTATCTTTACTTTAAATAAAGAAAACGCACGATGTCTTAAGGAACGCGTTTTATCAGTGAGAACAAAAAATAATTTTTTGAACATCACCATCGTTAACTCAGTTCTTTACTGCAACCTTTTTACAAACCAAACACACAATACACACATACATTTTTAATTCTTATTTTCGTTTTATTTAAAAAGAATATTTAAAACATTCGAACTGGTTTGGAAACGATTCTAAAAAATATTATCACAGACTTGAAACAATTATACATGTTGGTCGATTGGCACCTGCATAATTTGTTTGTTTATGTTAGTTACACTACCTTAGATAATTAAAGGTAATATTTACAATTATAATACAATTAGAACTATTGAATAGAATAAGTTTGACTTACGTAATTGTCTTGCAGTTGCACATTGCCACCAACTGGCTAAACATAATACGAACACAAAAGGACGTGGTAACATTATTAACAAAATCTTTGGAGGACTACAAGGACCACATACGAGCGTTGTTTTTATAATGATTGTCCGGTGAGTACCGGCAAGCAATAAATAAATTTCGTTGCACTCAAGGCTGATGAGTCCGCCACAAACGGGAAAGCAGATAATAAACTCCAAGGATTTTACATCACTTAGATTTAATTACTGGAAGATTATGAAAATTAGTATGCAAAGCCGGGCCCGTTAGTGCTGCTCCGTTGACCTGGAAATTAATATTTGAATTCCAGGTGACTAAACCGAAGATATTAATCGTAATGCAACTATAGATGTAACGATATAGTGGTAGAAGATAGAAGGCAAAACACATTTTTTGCAGGGATACTTGTTTGACTTCCTTGGAAATATACTAATTGATAAATTGTTAATTAGGCTCTTATTAAATTAATAACTCTGAACATTGAATGATTGAGTTAAATTAGATTGAATTATCTGCATCTCAAAACAAACAAAGTTTTTTTAGATGACAGGCAGTGGTAGTCGTCAGTATAATTAAAAAAATATATACTAATAGTCACGACTTACTAGATTGCATAGTGTGTCTTATCCAACCTGTGCAATTTATTAATTTAAATATTTCTCCGCCAGCACCACTTACCCAAAAATCTGAAGCGAATTATTTCCGGAACATCATTTTCAATTAAAGTCAAGTTCCGCGATTTGTAGCAAATACTGTTGTATTTTCTTGCTCCAATATAGTTTCCTTGTGATTTTTTCTTTCGTTATTTATATGATAACTAGAGCAAAAATGGGGAAAATTTCCGTTATGTAAAATATCGTTATGTTTTATGAAATCTAGTAGGTCGGGCAAATAGTAATAACTAATAGCATTTTCGATTGATTGCTCTAGCTAGAGTATCTGTATCCCTTCTTATTATCTCAAGTTAAAAGAAGATGAGAATACTCCGGGAGTGCTCCAGAATGGTCACTCTAAAACTGCTATTTCTTAATTCCGTTTTTGCAGGATGAATGGCATCACTGTCTTCGAGTTCTTAATCACATTGTATTATCTAATGAAAGGTAATACGTTTATGGATCGATTCTGCTCATATCTATAAGGACCGTAAGATCTGTAAGCCTGTAACTTAATTTGATGATATTACCTTAGAGACTTACAAGAAATCGTATCATACTCAGAACTTCAGAATTCCACATTTTATTAAATCGGTATCTGATTACTTACTGAACCGAGAAATCAGTTATCCGGTCTGACCATTGTATTTTCTGCCATTGCGGAGAATATTGTAATGAAATTCTCGACCGATTTCTGCATAAAAAGGGCATTGAAAACAGAACTCCGGAGCAAAATGCCATTGCAGAGAATCCTGTAATGAAATTCTCGGCCAATTTCTGGCTAAAAAGGGAATTGAGTATCAGAACTCCACATTCTATGCTCCGGAGCAAAATGGAAGGTCAGAACGAAGGAACCGATATCTATGCGAGATGGCTCCTTAAGGAATCCAACCTTCCGTCGTGTTACTGAGTCGAGATGGTGCAGACGTCCAATTATCTTCAGAATCGTTTGCCGTCAGTAACACTGAAGAAAACTCCGTATAACCTGTGGTATGGCAAGAAGCCAGATCTAAGTCACATTCGCGTTGTAGGGAGCAAGAAGTGCATCCACGTTGCAGACGGGCAACGAAGAAATTGACAAGGCAAGACTACTGAAGGCATGATTTGCCTACCAAGGGATACAGAGTGCTAGACCCATCTTCAGCTAAGGTGCGAATAGCGTCATCAAAACGTCTTATTGGAAAGGAAACAGTCTGTAGCTCAGATGTCAAATCTTCTAAGACAAGGGATAACAGTGACAGTAGTGATGAATCCGACAATGAAGGTCACTGTCAGGTACCCAAGAAATCTGAGAAAGCAGAGGTAGAGTGACTAATCGAATCAATAGTTATCGTTATTCAAGAAATGAAGTGTCGAGGTCGTCCACCAAAGAGACTCGATTTATCTGCATCAGTTTCTACGTAGCCAGAAGGGGCTTTGGGAACATCAGAACAAGCAATGTTACTGAATCCGTAGAACCAAGCAGTTGGAGAGAGATGTTGTGCTTTCCAGAAAGGGAGTGCAAGTGTTGGATCAAAACAGCCAATTAAGTAATGGAAATGATGGACAAGTACGGAGTCCCTATTCCCGACACCGTGACATTCATCCAGCAACTGTTCAGAGCCCAAAACAACTCGAAGATTTAATTCCCTTAATTGAATGTTGTTTAACATCAACTTATTTCATGATCAATATTACAAACAGGTATCGGGCACAACCATGGATTCTCCTTTCTCCCCAATAGTAGCGAACATTTTTATGGATGCATTCAAACAGATATGTTGATGATAGTTATTTTTGCACACAGTAAGGAATCTCTGAATAACTTCTTTGAAAACCTAAATTACCAACATCCCGATATTCATTTCACCTTGGAATACAAAACTGACGGTCACTTACCTTTCCTCTATATTTTGGTAAGCCGCTTTCCGAACGCTAGATTAGGACACTTTGTGTATCGCAAACCGACCCATACTGATCTTAATGCGCTCTCGCACCACCATCCTTCTCAAAAACAATTAGTTATTGACTCACTAGTTGGCCGCGCCTTTGCCCTATCAGAACTGTCTTCTTTTCAAACTGAACTGAACTACGTAACAAAAGTCCTACTCAACAACAACTACAACAAACACGACGCCAAAGATCTATTTGCAGTCATCTCGCCCCAATTCCACCATGCCCTAAACCTGATGTACCATCAGTCGCTACAGCTTATCTACCTTACATCCACACCATAACGGACCGAATTGGCAAAATTCTCAAACAGTAGAACATCATATCCGTCTGGTAACCTATGACAAAACTTTCAGACAGTCTACTCTCCATAAAAGATCATATCCCGTTACAATCCGAAGGTGTATATCAAATTGATACTGGTTTTACCTTCACAATACCTGCAAACATCTCATTAGCGATCCGTCACGCCCCAACAAACCAATCCCCGCTCACTGTTCTGATCCACTGCCCCCACCGACCACTATAAATACCATGACATCGGATGTACCTACTTAGTCTCATCGACTAATGAGAAGTAGCAGCAACACCACCAGCAACACCTCCAGCAGCAGCAGCCCTGAGAAAGTTCTTCTGCAATGGAGAACGAAATGTCGGCAGTTCCACGGTTCCAACCGGAAGCCAATTCAATTAATTACGGAGTTTTCGAGCCAGCAACATTACCAGCAGGGAAGAAAGTAATTTCTTCTAAGTGGGTTTTCAAAGCGAAACTTGACAGTTAAGGAAAAATTAACATCCACAAAGCTCGGCTTTTGGCGAGGGGCTTTACGCAATAGCATGGATTGGAATAAGACGGGACTTTTACTTCAGTCGTGAAGTTGGATCTATTGAAAAGTGGGACCCTCCTTTATCTTAATAGAGTTTTCGATTGATCGCATTAGTATGCACTCAGAGTATTTTCATCACGTGTTATTACACTACTATTTGAATTATATAGATGCAATAATTAATGATATTAGAATTCTCTTTTTAGAATAATTCTTTTGTTAACGTTTTCATGTTTTGTTCCATAAAATACTGAAGTACCATATTGGCGTACTTTTTAGAATTTTTACTTTGTCAACCTTTGTCAACTTTCATGTTTTGTTTCTTACTTAAGTGCCTAATTAAAATCAATTAGTGCCACATAATATTATTCCTTTCTAAGTTCACCCTACTTTTAAAAATCGATTACTGCTTTTAGGAAACATACTAATAGAATTTTGCATGGCAACATTTAAATTTTCCGCGTCAGTACAAGTTAGAGCGTTTTCGATTGACAGCACTAGTGCACACTAAGAGTATTTCAATCTCTTCTTATTACATGAGATTGAAATCAGCACAATTGTCACTCCGATTTTAGTACAAAACTGAAATTTGCAAGAACAATACTGTAAGTGTTCAAAAATTATCACATATTGTTTTGATGTATTAGTGTGGTTGGTGCTGGTGTTATTTAAAGCATTGAAAAAGCGCTCTCTAACAAAATTAGTCAAAAATGGTTTGTCTGAAAACCTTTTTGCTTCATCGGTCTGAACGCAGCTTTAAAACATCGTATTTACAAGTACTGCAAACGGAATTTATATGTTGAGCTCGGGTCAAAAATGGCTAAATAAAATACCTGTGTTTATAGTGTTCTAATTTCGCTCTTTCTCAATTCTACTTTTACAGGATAGATGGCGCCACTTCCTCCGAGATCTTGATCACGTCGTAGATTTAATTTGATTTTAATTTTGCAATTTTGAATTTTCGGGAAATTTAAATTTCGCGCTTCTACACTTTTGCTTTTGCGGAATAGATGGCGACACTCCCTTCGAATTATTGGTGGTAGCGAATTTTCGTGTGTTAAAATCATACATGCAATTTCTCATGAAGTGTTCACTTCGTGTTATTTAATGAATGGCAATAAGTTGTAAATGCCGTAATTGACATTGTCTTAATTTTTCACTGTTGTTTGGTTCCGCTTTCTCTCAATAAGTGACGTTCTAAAATTTCAGACGTAAATATTTCTTGTTGTCTAAACCGTAGTTATTAATGACGAGTTTTCGGTCGAAACTATAAAGTTTCATTTGAATTGCAAAGAGCTTCTAGGGAATAAACGATTTTTTATTTCCTAAGCATGACTAAACAACAGACGGTATGTCGTATTTTTCTAGTATTGTAAGCTTTTCATTTCATGCTATATAATTGGATTAATTAGTTCTGTTCTTGATCAATAGATATCTCTTCAAATATTTACTTTATCATCAGTTGGCGCTATAAATTATCTAAAATTAAGGTTACTGTATTGAAGGTAGCGCCAACTCTCTGTCTCACTCTCTTCTATCTCTTTTTATTTGGGGTTAAATTCATTAATAAACCCAGTAACAGTAACTGAAATGAATGGCGGTACCTTCTAAATACAGTAGCCTTAGCTAAAATACGACACCATAATTAATAATGGGTGAAGATGTGCCGGTTCTCCAATAATTTTTTTATTGTTTGGACGGCATTGTGTAAAAATTATTATTGATGTCCTTATACATAGACAGTAAAAAGTTGTTGCGGAACGAAAGTGTGATAATATTTCGGAAATATTTTAGATGCAAAGTTTAAATTATTGTTGATCACAGTGCAATATTTCATGTTGAATGTTCAGTTATTAATAGCGAATTTATGGTTCAAACTTAAAAAGTTTTATTTAAATTTGGCTGTATACCTAACAAGAGATTTAAAAAAAATTCATCAAAGTATGCTACGAAAAAAATTAGGTCCGTCCGAATAAAGTTTGAAAGATGGAACTATAAGAAATCTTTAAATCTAAACATCAATTTTTTTACTGTTTCTAAAATGTATTTCTAACATACAGTTTTATTGGTGATCAGTGTATACCATAACATTAAAATATGAGAGAATGTGGTATTTCAGTCATATCTATCTTTATCTATCATAGCACACGGTGATGAAAGTTTTTTTGAGTCATAAATTACATGAAAATCAGCTAATTCTTTCTTGCCAAAAAACATTTTCTGAAATCTTCTTCATTATCGATATTTAATATGTTCACTTTGGCCTGCATCAGCCACTAATTTCTTGAATTGTTTCTCGATATTGATCAAAACTGCTACGATGCTCGAGGGTATGTACCATTGCGAGATATTTGGTACAGCAGATTTTACTTATTTACATAGGACTTTCAGCCTTATGCAATTTCGTACTAAAAATATTAAAGTTCTTATAAAATTTGAAATTGTGACTGTCAAAAATCATTAAGATATCTTACACGATTCTTTCGTAGGCAGAAAAAGCAACCGCCATTGCTAAGCTGAAAGAGGAATTATCTTTGCAAAGAGTAGCAGGAAGAACGCATTGGTTGGCCCGTAATCCCGGTGCGAGTCGTAAATGGAAGACAACACATAAAAGGAGCTCGACAGCAGCGTGAAAATCTTTTCTAACAGAAGAAAATAAACTAAGAAGAATAGAGTTTGCAAATAAAGGGTTTTCCAATAGGGTCGGATCGATGTTGACAGGCTGTGGCGGCCATGTTGTTTTGGCGGCGTCTGTCAAATCTGTTGTTTATTATTCAGTCACTGATGCCAAATCACATGGCAAGTTACACGATTGAGCAGCACTTCCAAATGATAAAATTTTATTATCAAAATTTCGTTTGTGCAAACGTTGCGCCCATTTTACAGCAGACGCGGTGGCCCTTCAAAGTCGACCCTCCAACGTTTGGTGGCCAAATTCAAGACGACCGGTTCGGTAAACAATCAGCGAACACCCGTACGTCAAAGGAACTCCAGATCGGCCGAGAATATCGCCATTGTCCGTGAAAGTGTGCAGGAGAACCCGGAGGTAGTCAATTCCTCACCGTGCACAAGAACTCGGCTTTTCGGGGACTTCAACTTGGCAAATTTTGCGTCGGGACTTGAGCCTGCACCCTACAAGATCCAACTGACCCAGGAGCTAAAAGTTAATGACCATAGACAACGCCACGTTGGACACTCTGCATGAACGATTTGAGAGTATGGTTATCTCTCGTGGAGGTGACGTGAATTGGCCACCAAAATCGTGCGATTTAACCCCGCTAGACTTTTTCTTCTGGGGTTTTCTGAAGTCGCAGGTCTATACCAATAGGCCGCAATCGACCAATGACTTCAAAGTCAATATAACCTAGGCTATCGCTCAAATTCAGCCGGATCTATGCGGCAGAGTCATTGAAAATTGGACCTCTAGGATCCGTGCCATCGTGTGAAGCTGCGGCGGACATTTGAACGATGTCATATTTCATACATGATGGCATACATGAGCCTTTCAAATAAAGAAAGAATTTCGTTAATACCTCACACACAGCTTGTTTTATTCCATTTCAACATCAACCCGACCCTATCGGAAAACCCTTTATATTCTTAAATAGGAAACACGAGTTTTGGTAAACAATTGTCTTCCATCGACGAAGGGTATACTGCCTCGAAATCAACGATACAATCAAGAATACCTGCACCATAGAGAACAGAGTGGTCGGTTTTCCGTGTATGTGTGAGGTTGATTTTTTAGTGAGGGCCCTGATAGAATTCATTTTATAGATGGTTGGTCTAAATGGCCAAAAATGTTTTCAACTCTTGAACATTGTAATGCTTCCGTCTGTTAGAGAAAAAATTCATGACGGCTTTAGGTATCAACAGGTTGACATCACACGTGCTTTTTTTGAAATTTCATTGAAAATGACTAAAGGATTCTATTTTCTAGGATCATTCTCCTATGTATAAAACGAGAATCGGCAGATTATGAACTCGATATTCTTCCTTGGCCTTCAAGAAGTCCGGATATTGACCCAATTGAGAACTTTTGGGGTTACAATTAAGGTAGATTCTTGCCTGGGTTACATAATTAAAAAAAATTACAGGAATTATTTTAGGCCGCAGAATAAGGATGAACTGATTCAGGCAGTTCAACATGCAGGGGAAACTCTCACTCCCATTACACACGAACATTGGTAGAATCGATGAGCCGAAGGCTTGGTGATGTGTTGGAACAGAATGGTGGTTCATTAAAATATTAATTTTTTTCATGTTGTTTTAATTCTAATATTTAAGAGCATTTCAATATGTTAAAATTTTGAAAATCTGCGTACCGTACGATTATATATCTCGCAATAGTACTTATCCAAATTTTTTGAACTAGTTGGCACCATACCATGTTTCGTCCGTTTAGAAGTAGAATATTTTGCAACTTGTTTTTCGATATCTTTTGATCAAGTACAAATACTCTGCTCTTTCGGCAGCTATATTATTTTATTCCATGAGAATGGGTTTGCGAAAATTCAACATGGGCTTAAAAACTTGCGGAAAATCAGGATGAGCGTTCTCAAAACACGTTTCATGCTGCTTTCGTTTATTCGCAAGTACTGCAATAGATTTGGGAAATCGTAATTTCGTCCAAGTCATTTTGATTTTCGGATTCAAAGTAATTTCTTACCCTCAACACAAAATGTTTGAAATCAGCGGACTTGCGTTGTGACAGTTTTCGGTTTTCCTTTTTTTGTTTTGTTTTATTGGTGAACAACTATATTATTTGTTCGCCAGAAATTTCCGTTTTCATATGGATATATACAGTGTCTCTCAAAAAAATGTGCAACATATGAATTTTCGATTTTTATGGAACTTTATTGACTCATCAGCTTTAATAGTATTTGGGGACCGACATTCTTTTGTTTCGGATCTTAATTTTTTTTTTAAGTTTTAACTCTTATTTCAGACGATTGTGTTTTTGAAAATTTATTTTCTGCTTTTTGTGGATATTCATTGAGGACTTAGTAAATGGACACTAAAAATATTTAAAACTAGTGTTTCAGTTCAGATTCATACCCAGCTCCTTCGAACTGGGTTTTCTGCGTTTGCTTAGCTCACAGAAAGCTTGGGGATTGTATGGTGCATAAAAAATCTACTTTTTTATTCATTGAAAAAAAATCAAAAGTATTGCGAAATTTGCATCGAATAATCTATCACCAACACTTTATTTCAGAATAAATAAAAGTTAAAAGTTGCTTGATTAACTCGTCGGAAACAAAACGTCTTTAGGAAACGTAGAATAAACCCTGTTAGAGTAACTGACAATAATGGTGTCCAGAGTCTTCTTAAGAACCGGAAGGAAATCCTGGTAAAGTAAGTCAATGTTGTCATTAATCGATTGATTTACATTTTCTGTGATTTCCGGGTTATCTTTAAATATATTACTCAAATATAAGCGAATGCCTCCTACTTCCACGTCCATGCCCTTTGTTTCGAGTCTTATGTACTCCTTGCCCTTTTTGATGTTCGTCGGTCCAATCCAACTCCCGTTGTAGATAATATTAGCTAAAAATAAATATTATACTTTTTGTAGTTTGAAGTAAGAATATTCATTACTGAAATTGCCGGAGGCTTCTCCTTCACTATCAAAGTCGAACAGTAGAATCTTCCCTCGAGCCTTATACTTACTCTTCATAATGAATTCTGGAAAACGGATTCGGAGGTGAAGGAAATAAGGTTCTAACTGAACGTGGCAATCCAAAACTTCAAAATTGCTCGGCCCGGAGAACTCCGCGTCGAACAAGCTCATATTCAGAAATAAATTTCGCGTGCCTTCGTTTTGGACGAGTTGGACTTCCTTGAGGAGTAACGGATCGATTCTTGGTAGGTTTATTTCCGGTAATTCCTTCTTCAAGTACGGTCGCAGGGATTCGAAAGACTTTTTCCAGCACGTCGACAGATTCGGGTCATTCGCTTTGCAAACATGGACATAATTGGCTGGAAAAAAAAGTAAATTATAGACACTGTAAATTGTGCTCGGTAATTTGCTTCCTTTAAAAACAAATAAATCGAAAGTCATTATTCGAAAATTCACGTTTTACAATGGAAAAACAGGTGGACCAAATGAAGTGATACAACGGCCACTAGATTGATACTTACAGCTGTACTGTGAGCAGCCCTTTTTCAACAAAATATTAATTTACTCTTAATTGGTAAAATAAATATAAATATTACGTGCACTATTACATAAATGATCATATGTTACGCCTTTCTATAACAAAATAAACAGAGTGTTCCATTTATCTGCTTCATGCTACAACTATTTTTTTGTACGTGTCAAAATAATCTTAGTAAGGCACTACAAGTTTGAGTATTCTCTTCTGTCATCCTTGACCCGATAAACGCTCATAAGAAAATATAAATGTTCTGAAGTTATATAAAAGAAACAAAAAACATTGGAGAAGCAAACGTACAAAATAAAGAAATTAATAAAATTAACTTGCAATTAAAAAACTAATGATTAGCTATCTTCGCACGATCAAACTTTATAGGTTATACCTGTACAGGGTCAGTCGACCAGTAAGTGAACACAACCCAGTGAACGAACAGAGACGTATATTTTTGTGGAAAACAAGGAAAACTTATGTGAAACCGTATCTTTCTCTTGTTCTAATATTGCATGAATATTCTTTTAATATTACTCATTTACTGCCACGACTAAATATTTGTTCTGTCTATCAATGAAATCGGTCTTGTGCAAACGTGTTGACACCAGTTGCTTCCGACGCCATTTTTTATAGTGTTAAGGTAAGAACATATGCTCTGAATAACTTTTGTAATATTCACATTTTCCAAAATAATTGCAAATTGTTCTCATAATATGTTAGTACAATCATGACTTATATTTAATTAAATAAGTGATGCAAATGACAGTTTCAATAAATATAAAGGTTTTCAATTACTGGTTCGAAAATTTTGCTATAATCTTTAGAATGAACAGCGTGTTCATTAACTGGATTTGGGGCAGAAACGAGAAATAAGGGAAATTCAGCTTTAAATATGTACTGTATTAGTACCGAATATTTCCTATTACAATATTTCATCACATATTTCAGATGAACAAAAAAATACTCACGCTTTAATTACACTGAAGAAACATTAAACCAAATTAATGCTCGAATAATAACTTTAAACAAAGCGTCCTCCGAATATGGGATTCCTAAATCTACTTTGCATAACAAATTAACTGCGAAAATATCAAATATGAGAAAGATGGACCCTTCTCCCGTCTTAACGCATGTAGAGGAACAAAGATTGGCAAATTGGATCTTGGGAAAAGCTAAATTGGGATTTCCAATGCATTCGGATGAAGTTAAAGACGCCGTTCAAAAAGTGCTTAAAGGTGCTCCTAGGTCAAATAAATTCAACGATAATCGACCGGGAGATAAGTGGTTAGAATTATTTCTCCAAGGGACCCCGAAATTTCTAAGCGAAATACAGAAATTACTTCAAAATCTTGTGCTTCTGTCACCGAAGTGGCAATTTCGTCAATAGTTTCTAGAATTAACAAACTATTTGGAGAACGAAAATCTGTTAGACCGACCCTTCTCGTATTTTCAATGCGGATGAAACAGGGGTAAAAACCTCCATGAAATCGAGTTTGGTCCTTGGTCCGTCAAAAAACTTCAAAAATGTATACGAAATTGCAGGTGGAAGTGAAAAAGAGTCTATCACCGTCCTTTGCAATTATACAGCAAATGGCTCTGCAATCCCGCCAATGATCGTTTATAAAAGGATTCCCAAAGAATTATGTCTTTCTGTACCAGAAGAATGGGGTATTGGAAGATCGGATTCTGGGTGGATGACCAGTACTACTTTTTCAATACGTAGCAAATTTATTTTATCCTTGACTCATCCAAAAAAATACTATATTTCCAGTCATCCTTTTTATAAACGATCATAAATCACATTATAATTTAGAACTTTATGAATCTGCGTGGAAAAAAAAATATCCTTTACTGTTGGTACCCAAATGCAACACATATATTGCAGCCTTGCGATGTCAGCATTTTTCGGCCTCTAAAAACAATTTGTAGAATGCACAAACAGCGTACGTGTACATCAATTACCCGACATAATTTCAGTCCTCTATTTAAAGAAGCATTCGATAGAGCTTGCAAACCAAATACGATCATAAACGGCTTTACCCATTAAATCCAGCCGCAGTCGACTTCTCCAAGTGTATATCCACAAGACGAAATGATATTTTTCTAAAAGAATCTATGAATGAAATAACAACTCAAGATTATAAATCGTGTTTAAAAGTAATGGAATATTATTTTGACGAAGTTGAATTTATCAATAATGACTGACAAAACTTTAATAACAACATATACTTATTTTGGAAATTCTGTAAAAGTAATTTAGAAGAACAAAATACACTTATTGAAACTAATAACTTAGCTCCTGTATTGGAAACTAATGCCGAAAATTCAGAAATTTTCACTGACTCCTTCATAAATGATTTATCTGTGGAAATTGACAGAATTGTTTATAAACCTATTTCTGAAATTTTGACAGTAGAAAATAATTCTTTTACTGCTGAGGATAACTCTGACATGACTTGTGACATTGAGAGACAACTTGTGTGCACCGAACTTTTGGAAACAATTCTTGATAAGGTTTTTGATATAGTGGAGAACAGAATTCTGGAATCTGAATGCAATAAAAAAATCAACATTATATCAAATATTATTATAAAGGATAAATATGGAAATGATGTAAATAAACTGTGGGAGAAACACCTACATTGGCCAAAACAAGAAGACGAATTGAAAAGGAGAAAACGCAACTCTCGTATACAAATGCCATTCGCAATTACCTCGAATAAGTGGGTGGAATATCATAAAGAGCAAGTACAAAAGAAAGTAGTTAAGGAAGAGAAGATAAAGAAGCGAGAACTAGAAAAAATTCGAAAAAAGCAGTAGCTGAGAAGAAAAGTAAGGAAATTCAGAAACGAAAACAAAGACAAAACACGAGACAAGAAGTATTGCACAAGTATTTGAGGAAGTAGAAGTTGAAGTTGATGAAGTCATGGGCAGAAAAAGCAGAGATTGGAAAATAATGTAATAGTCGAAATAGAAAGTGAAGTAACTGATGCAAGTACAATTGAAGAAAACAATAAAGTTGAAAAGACGGGTAAGGCTATGTATTTCAGAACATCATGAAAATATTATTTATTATTATGTGTAGGCTTTGACGTTAGAAACTATGTATCTTATCGAAACAAAAAATATCCGGGACTGATCACAAATGTTGACTTAGAGAGTCAGGAATATGAAATCAGTGTTATGGAAAAAATAAAAGGAAATCTTTGGAGATGGCCGAAGTTCCCCGATCAAATTTGGTACAAAGGAAAGCAAGTACTGAAAAAGATATCGGATCCAATTAAATTAAAATAAAATTTCGTGTTCATTCATTTGTCTTTCTTTGTTCATTTAAAGGATTGGCTTGTTCAATTACTGGGTTTTTGAGCACTTTACGAGAAAACTGTTAAAAATAAGAAAAATTACATTGTTAAGATGGCTCATTACAATTTTCAATGTCAAAACTTTCTTATCTTATATTTTATAACTATCGCAATAATAATGTGATGTCTTGCAGTGGCCAGAAAATCAAAAATTGCCTTATTTATTCATTCACTGGCTATTTGACCCTAGTTTGAAATTAATAAAAGATGGTAATGATTACGAGGATCAAACTGAATTTATTGAGAATAAAAAACACGATTAATATTTTCTAGGATTTTATTTTAAATATGCTCGAAGAAATTCCCTTCAGTAATGATACACTTGACCATTATTTCTTTCCACTGTTCAAAAGCTCCCAACCAACTTCTTTCAGAATACCTTCAAAATAAGCGCCATCAATCTTCTTCTGACGAAAACCTTCTACGCCGAAAATTCATTTTAAGCCCAAAAAAACAGCCAAGTCGTACATTGCTAAATCAGGTGAATACGGCGGATGTTCTATTACTTTTATATTTTTTTCAGCCAAAAACTGGAGAGTTAAAGCTGTCGTGTGGGACGATATATTATCATGGTGCAGCATAATTCCCTTATCTGGAACTCTACTGAACACTTCAGGCAAATATTTTTCAGTGTACCATTTAGCTGTAACTGATTCAAAAATGCTCTCTGGTTATTCCATTTTTTACTTGTAAAATCATTTTAAAAAATGAGTAACTTGGGTTCTAACGTACGAACCTTCAACAACTAAACTTCAAATGACAGATAAAGAGTTGATAACACTGTATGTTTTGTTTTTCACGGCCTACTGGACTTTCTTATTCTCAATAAATTCAGCTTTACCCTCGTATAAACTTTTAAACCGAAAATTACAATTACATGAAAACGTGGCATATTAAATTAATTAATGTGTGTTTCAAACAGTAAACAACTAACAATAATCAGCCAATAGATAAAAATTGATTCTCAGAGCTTTACGGGCGAGCTCCACATAATAAATCTGATAAGATAAAGACAAAATGAAGCCAGCGACACAATTTTATCAGTGGTAAGACAAGGTTTTAGCAATGAGTGAAGTAAAGTAAGTAATTATTTTTAGTGTTTATTATTTCAGTATTAACGATTATAGTACATTATATTATAGGTGAGAGAAATGCAAAATTCTCACTCACTTTCAATTAGTTGACAGCAATAAATTTCGGTACAGATCACCTTGATTCTGATACTTTCTATTCTATTACAAAATAAATTTATTTATTAAGTAGGGCTTTTGTTACGTATAGTTAAGTTCAGTTTGAAGTGAAGACGGTTCCGGTAGGGTAAAGGCAGTGCCAACTAGTGAGTTAATGACTGATTGTTTTTAAGTAGGATGATGATGTGAACGTGTATTCAGATAGCGATCAGTATGGGTCGGTTTGCGATACACAGAGTGTATACAATCAATTAATATGAAATTTAAAGAGAAGCAAATCATAATCTCTAGCAAAGTAAGAAAAAATAAAAACTTGGTATGCTCTGTACAAAGTTTCAATGTGATAAAAATGAATTTGATATACAGTGAATTTTTTAAGTGTGGCCATAAAAATTTGACCTCGCGATTGTTTATGTTATGGAACAAATTTTAAATAATTTTTTATACTTAGTCATAAAACGATTTACCACAAGATGAATGTTGCTAGAATATCCTAACACGTTTTACTTAATTTTATTTATTGTGAAAAGTTGAAGAAAGTAGACACAAGAATGTAATCATCATGTAGGCTGACGTTATTAATCATTTTTCACTGTGATTACTTACAAATTAATTATTGGAACATTAATTTATAAAAAAATACTTCTTCATATCATTCAAAAATAAGAAGAAACATTTTTAACATAGTTTTAATGTCTTGCTTAATAATAGCGGACATTCTCTTTATAAATTTGCATCAGACAGACATTAACGGAACTTTTGTCCTAATGACATTTCAGCTACCTTGATTTTCTTCGGTTAATTTTATACTTATTATAACTTTTAACCAGAAAATAGTTAAATAGAACATTTACTGTTATTCTGGTGTATTTCGTAGAAAAATGTTTGATTTATTAAAAAAAATTGCTTTCTAATTTGTACGATAACTTAATGTATAATTTTTAACTTGTGGTCACGCTTAAAGATAATTCACTGGATTGGGGCATCGTATTCTAATCGAGCTCTTGACATGATCCGAGATCGAGTTTCGAATCAAACAGTATTTAAAAATATCGGCTGTTATCATGCCCTTGCCGAATTGATACTTTCTTGTAGCAGTAATCGAAGAGTACAATTTCATATCATCAGCAAACATTTATTTTTTGTATTGTACAACATCAGCAATGTCATTTATAAAAATTGAAACCAGGAAGACTCTAGATTAGAACCCTGAGAAACTCCTCAAACGTCTTTATTGAAAACAATACACCGTGTAACAGAACTCGCGCCCCAGAGAGCAATGGCAAATGTCAGTGGCAATACGGAACACATATTCAAAAACTAAAATTGTTTAACGTAAAAGATAAATAAATTAAGAATAAAAAACAATAGCCAATCCCAAAAGCAGAACAGCAGATGGCCATAGATATTGCGTAGGCTTTCGTTAAATTGCTAGGATACGTAGAAATGCATTGTTGATATAAAAAAAATGTGAAAAAACTGGTCCACTTTATTCTGACACTGCTGTCATTGTAACTGTCACTTAAAAGGTTTAAGTTTAAAATTTGAATATGTTTTCCGCCGCTGATTATACCGAAATGATCGTCATTTATGGGGAGTGTGGACGCAACGCCAGGGAAACAGAACGAATTTTTTCCCAGCGTTTTCCCAACAGTCCCCTAGACCATAAAGTAATCTTCAGGGCTATCGCACGAATTAAAGAGACCGGTCAAATTGTTCCGACTCGTAAAGAAATTGGTGGTGCTCCTAGAAGAATTCGAACTGTTGCAAATGAAGAGGCCATATTACATGCACTTGAGGAAGATGGTAGAAGTTGCGCAGGAACCAGGTGTTTCCCACACTTCGGTTCAGCGGGTTATGAAAGATGATCACCAATACCCTTTTCATTTCACGCGAGTGCAACATTTGCAACAGGTAGATTATCTCGCTAGAATGGAATTCTGTCAGTGGTTGTTAGTTCTTCAACTCGATCCCAATTTTGTCACCAGAATTATGTTTTCGAATGAGTCTCTTTTTGGTCGACAAGGATGCTTCAATGCGCATAATTTGCATGTATGGGCAAATGCAAATCCACAAGCTCTTTTCGAACGGGGATTTCAAAACCGATTTTCGATTAATTTGTGGGCTGGTGTATTAGGAAATCGCGTAGTATGTCATCGAATAATTATTTTTTTCTTTAGATTCTAATTTGACTATTATCCTACAGGTTGGACCTTTTGAATTTCCTGCACGTTTAACAGGCCAAATTTATGCAGAGTTCTTAAATACAGAACTGCCAAATTTATTAGATGCTTCAGAGAATACGGTCACATTGACATTACAGTGGACCAAAATATTTTTAAAAGTTTTATAGATAACAATGTTCGACCGTTTCCTAGCAATATTTAAAGGTCCTATGTTTTACCTACGTGAGAGCTATCGGTATTGGCTACCGTTTTTTCGTCTACATTCGAGAATAGTTTCATAGACAATTTTAGTTTTCGAATTTACTATCTCCATTGCTGTATGCACAAGCCCTTGCTCTCTGGGACGCGAGTTCTGGTACACGGTGTATATAGTTACAGTATAAATTGATTTAATTAAGACAAATTGGTCTAAAAAAAATCACAGCATTTGGTAACGACTCTACAAAATGAAAGCCTTCATCATCTTACACGTGCGTTATCTAAATTATATAAAATAATCATTAATACAGATAATACTAATTAAATCAAGGTCAATCAATATATCAATGCATGGATCTAATCACAATCAATTCCAACCATATCAGACTACAAATTAAGAATCGTCTGATTCATGTTTACGGATCGAATTCTTAATTATTATTAGGTATACTCTTTCACTGCATAATATGCAGTATGTTCATAGATTTTCTGTAATAGTCCAGTGACAGATGATTTTGATATATTTGCATTGTTTCTTTTGTTTTAAGTATTTCCTTTATTAAGAAATTAAAACACCAAATTGGCCTTAGACATTATACTTTTAAAGACATTTTAAATATGGAAAAAATATACAATATAATCTCCATCTATCATTACACGCTTTTCTACCTCTTACCTAAATTCCTTAAACACGTTTCTTAGCGTTAAAGACCAGTTTTGGACTATGTTTTTTAACTATAACGAGAATGCCAGGGTTTTTTACATGTTATCAATGGTCGTTTGTAGTAGTAATTTCTCCAATTCCATAACATTTTAATTACTTTATGAAGCCGTTGCTGCAACAGCGAGTATAGCTTTAACTAAGGATACTAATTATCGACAAAAACTCAAGGAATAAATTTGATTAATCACTTTGACAATTCCGTCTAATGCGATAATTGTGAATGTAATTTGAACTTAGACAAATTTTTGAGAGCAAGGCCCAGTTTTACAATCGTAGAACAAGAGAAGGAACTATTGTTCGGAGGATATCTTGTCCCCCAATTAATTCGTCGAACAATGGGCGTACATTTTACAAGTAGTCATTCAGGCTGGAATAGTACTGCTCAGAATGTCTTGGAAAATGTTGGTACTGAAAAAAGCTGCAAAGTAGACCTAAGTCGTGCAAGGCCAAATCCTATTTTCCGACACAAAACTTTTAGCCCGCTCATCTCATTTATTCAACCGTAAAATCCATGAATCTATAGAAATCTTCAAACACCCCAACAACCTTAACCGTGATACTTTCACAATACCTGGGAACACCTCATTAGCGATCCGTCACGCCCCAACAGACCAATCACCGCTCACCGTTCCGATCCACTGCCCTCACCGACCAGTATAAATACCACGACACCGGACATACTCAGTCTCATCGACTAACGAGAAGTAGCAGCAACACCATCAGCAGCCCTGCGAAAGTAGAAGCAGTCGTGACGCGGTTCCAACCGGAAACTAATTCAATTATGGTCAACAACCGCGGAAGCGTCCAAGTTAAACAGAGATATATTTAGTTTATCCTATCATCGTAAAACTGGCCCTAAGTAAGCATGTTTTCTGAATTTAAAGCCATAAATGAGGAAGTTCGTGAATTTTTGTAGGTTTTGAAGACTCGGTTTTACAGACATCGAATTCAGGGAAGAATAAATATTCGCCGAATATCCTTTAAAATTATGCAATATCTACGTCACGTTATTTTAAGAATACTATTATGGCCGTATTGACAATTTGATAATAATTAATTTGGTTACAAAATGAGTGAGAAAAACGATGTTGATTGGTTGAATTGGCACTTCTCACTCACTTCGTAACAAAAAATGTGATATGACGATTGTAAAACCGATTCTGATTCGTCGATTATCAAAAGAACCTCAACACGAATTTCGCTTTGTGGCGTTTTTTGAATAAGCCAAAACGCGTTATGAGTGTTGGAAGTTCCACGACACAAATTTTGCGTTATTACTGAAATTGGAAAGCCAAAACGCGTTATGATCGGTTTTCTCGCACAATGAGCGTTTTTGGTATTTGAAGCTAACATATCTACTGTTAAAGGAAATCCGAAGCAGACGATAAATTTTTCATGAGCATTGCATTTTTGGCTGGAAGACGAAGCAAGGATGATAATACAAGAGTGGGGGCTTGCATTGTAAACGGAAGAGATCAGATAGTTGGAGTTGGTTACAATGGAATGCCTGATGGTGTAAATAACAATGATGAACTCTTTACCTGGGATGAAAAACACGATCATGGTTTTTACCGAATCATATACTTTTAATTTGTTTTTATTAATATTTCATTTTAGTTTGCCACGCAGAAATGAATGCGATTTTCAATAGCTACAGTTCTGATTTGAGAGAATGCACGATATATACGTCGCTGTATCCCTGTAACGAGTGTGCCAAACTGATAATTCAGTATGGAATTACAAACGTGTTTTACTCCAAACTACCAGATGGTTTCAATAAGAAATTGAACTTTACAATTTCCTCAAAAATTTTCGACTATAACAACTCTGCACATCTGTAAAAGTATATCACTAGTATTTAATATCTTCTTTAATGTAATATATATATTACAGACGTACTCTTAGTATAGACGATAAACTAGAGATCACATTTCCAGGAGAGAATATGGACAATGTAAGTTACATAAAAGTCTAGAGTCTAATTGAAGTATTATGTGTAGACATCAGCATTGTTAGAATAAAAACACAAGTATAACGAACAAATAACACTTCTATAATTGAAACGTTCTACTATTCGCTATATTAATACATATCGCTTTCGGAATTTAAATGGTTTGTACCTACAGTGTGTTTCATTTCTCATCTACACACCCCTTCTCTTTTTTATTTATTAACGGATCGATTTTAAACTCTACTGTGTTGAAATGATTCGAATGACAGATACTGTGAAAGTTTACAATAAGGGTCAAATTTTAACGATTGTATTGCTTTAATTTCGATAGTTTTAAGCACCAGTGTACGTGCCTTTAAAGCAGACATTTTTCAATTTTAAAACCTTTTTTATTGCAAGCTATTAAAAACAAATTCGAAAAATGTAAACATATTAGACCTTGCTTAATCAAGAAAAGTTGTTTAAAATTACGAAATAACCCCAAATTTTGGTGAAAAATTTTAATTTTATTTTAAATTAGCTGAAATAATCAGTAAATAAATACGAGTTCTGTAGGAAATTTGTTAATTTCTGTTTTCTTTTTAGTTCTACGTGTTTTAGTTAGTTTCAGTGTTCTTTAAAATTATAAATCAGATTAGATTGAAATGTTCAATTGTTAACGCAATTGAAAATTAAAAATTTTCACCCAAATTTTGGAATTGGCGTTATTTCGTAATTCTCAACACCTTTTCATAATAACATTTATTTATTTATATATAATATAACGTTTTCGTATTCACAGTGAATTCCACTGTAAACAATTACAGCTGAATGTTTTCACTACCTATGGTTTAATTTTCTTTACAGAAAGAGGATAAGATCGACTGGGAACATTATTTTATGGGCCTGGCTTATTTGGCTAAAGATTTAAAAAGCCAAACCGGAACAGGAACAAAATCTGGTGCGTGCTTAGTAAATAAAGATAAACGTATAATTGGTGTTGGTTACATGAAATGCTGGGATATTAAAGTAACTGAAAATGAGCCACCTTCATGCGGTAAATATTAATTCAAAGTTTTTCCTAAGCGTTTTTAATGTATTTTCATAGTGGAGTTTCATGCAGAAATCGAAGCCATAGTAAACAGTAATTCCGTTGATTTGAATGACTGCATCCTCTACACGACGATATTTCCCTGCAAAGAATGTGCGAAAGCTATAGCTCAAAAAAGAATCAAAAAGATTATATACTCTGAAGAAGCCAAGGGGTTTGAGGAATACAAGAAGTATATGGAACGCAAAAGGTTAAAGAAACTCAGGAAGGCTAAAAAACGCAAAAAGTCCAAAAAACCCAAGCCTGAGGAACCCGAGAAGTGTGAGAAGCCCGAGGAAGATGTGGAATATGAGCCTTCTCTAGAAGTCCTGGATTTGAAGGCCGCTAATAGAACATTTCTTCTGTCAGGAATTTGCGTAAAGTAAATATATTATTTTTCTTTTGCATTTTTATAAAGAGCAAACAAAAGCAAATAACAACTTTAACTTAATTTTTCAATACAACAAGAAAACGTGATCGTATGTATAAAAAAGAAGATTTAAAAGAAGAATTGTGCCTCAATGATTTGCCCGAAATTTAATATTAATTATGTCTAAACTGTCAAGGCCTGATCAAATTTGGAGGAGTCCTTCCATGTTCGGTCAATCCATACGAAGTGATCCAATGCATTTGGTTGTTCATTCTTAAAAAAATATTTTTTGTCGAGAGTTAACTTAACATGTTGGCAGTTCGAAACCGGTATTGTTTTATTTTTACTCGCATTTATTTTAAAATGCTTGTGAAGTAAATTGATGAAATAATGCTATAATTCTGAAATTTCATTGTATTCTTGTTAGTCTTTCAAAGTTAAAGTTTGACGCTATTTCTGGTTGTACGCCAATTGCGTACGTTTTGCAATTTGTATCTAATAACTTTGACCTTACGATGTGCAATTGTTATTTGCGTAACATTTTTGGTTAATTACAGACGTTTTGAACCTAAGTACAACATAATAATTGACGGTACAACCGTCAAAGTCAAAAAAATAGACAAGAAACGGAAAAAAAATAAGAACTAAAGGACAAAAGAATTTAAGGACAGCGCTGAATTAGAATTTGTAGTAGCAATTTATGGTGGTGGTGTAGTAATGGTAATAAGTAAACTTCAAATAAATAATTGGTAATAAAATAAAATTGTTTTAATTCATTACTTCCTCCAATGTGTTCAATTAGACAAGGCCTTTCTGTAAAACCGAATTTCTGCCTATAGTATTATAAAGCTTTTCAGAATATGTATTTGGAACTCCATAAAACCAATCGTAAAGTTATTAAGCGTTACGAATCGCCATCTCTTAATGATCATCATAGTACGTTAAGTATTTCATGAGTTCCAAATATTGTGAAATTTTCTATACACAGTATTTAAGAAATATTCCTTGACGTAAAACAATGATATTTTTGCCTTTCAGAGTGTAAATATTAAGTCATAATATAATGTGGAAAATCACTCTCTTACGTTTATTTGAATTTGGAAAAAAAGATCTTACTTACTACGCTTAATGCTAATGAGTTAATTGTGGAAGGTAATAATTTCTTCCGTCAGCAATAAATTTGTTAGTTAATTGCCTGGACGTTAAATCTTAAGTTTGTTTATGCTTCTGAGAAAAAAAAATTCATCGTTAAATTAAAACAACTGGAAAACTTGTTTATATAATTAAACCATTACAGAAAAGTCTATATCTCCATGTTGCAGAGCAAGTTTGTGAAGAATAAAATTCGCTCATTAATGGTCATTTTGTAATTACCATTATGTCTTTACATACATTTGTCGAATGTAATTTATACAAAATATATAAAATATTGTTAAGTAGTACATTAAAATGCGTAATATGTAAATAAAGACAATTAAAATATTAAACAAGACAATAAGTAGAATTTCTATGTATTTCTATGAATTTCGGCTTCTGTTTTTACTATTTTGTATTAAAAATGTTGCAAATAAAGTTCTCATTATTTTATCTATTTAGCATTTTTCTTTTTCTAAAATTTAACTTTCATTTAAACTTAGTCTTTTTTTTAATTCACTAACTAAACATTAATTCTAAAATCTCTTTTTTAGTAAATCTCTAACAAAAAAGGAAATTTCAAAGAATTTTCTTTTTTAATGTAGATATGCTTGAATTTAATATCTTTGGGTTATCAAAATTAAGATATTTTCACTATTCAGACGTGTCGATTGTTTGTTTAAAAGACAATTGAACCAATTAGGTTCAATTTCATAAGCACAACTTAAATTTAACTCTGGCAATAAAGTAAGGATTAAAGTAAACTGGTAAATTGGCGTTTATGAAATTGTACACTAACGAAGAATATAATTATCGAAAGATGCACCTGAAACTGTTTGGTTCCTTTAAGACAACTTTGTAAAATTCTGATGATCGGATGAAAATATAAAGGTGAAAAGAAGAAAAGCAGCAGCAAGGAAACGAAGATTAAAGAAACCGTTTAGGAAAATTGACGCCAACATAAACAATTTCCAAAATCAAAAATGAAATACGAATGAGGAAGTAAGTGTAAGACAAGATGACTAAAAATTAAAATTAATCGTAAAACACAAATGGCACTGACAAAAAATAAGAAAGTATATACGTTATAAGATGTCTGCTTCTTTTTTATCGTACTTAGCTAATACCTTATAGCGTCCGCTGAAGTGGACGTCACCCAATTCTTTTACTTTCTTCTGTCATTGTTTAGTTCACTGATTGATTTTTCCTTTTTTGGCCTAATTCTTTTTTCCATTTCTTTCTTGGTGTTTCTACTCGTCTCTTCCGGTATCTTTTTGATTCTGCTACTTTCTTGGTTAAAGCATATAGAGACGTTCTCGGGCACCATTTAAGCGGTTTTGTTTCTATTGGTTAATTAGTTTGTGTTTTATGTTTTCTCTTAGGTCATCGTTTCTATGTTTATCTCTCCTGATATTTTATTTTCGTTGCTATTAGCCTACTTCTTATCCAATAATTTATTTAGTTGACAGTATAATTATGTAGCCTTTCTGGTTCTACTTGAAATTACTGCATCCATTTTTTCATTGTAATTAATTTAAGACTTGTTCCTGTACATCTTCTCCGCAACTAATATTTCGTTGATTTTGCATTTCATTTCCAGCGTTTATTTCCATGCCTATTCTTTGTATTTATTTCTCATAATTAATATGGAATTTGATTAGGTGCAGATATCTGTAACCCTTTATTATTTTTAGCATGTTCTTTCACAAAGTTCCAGTAATCTATACACATATATATTGAACGATGTCTCTTTACATCTCAAATTCTCGAGAGCCGTATTGAAAGAACAGAACAAAAACAAAAAAAATAATTATATGATGAAAAAGTGGAATACAGTTATGACGAAACAAGGTCTAAGATTATAAAAGAAGAAAAAATAAATGAAGAAAAGAGAAAAGGAAAATCAACGAAGATTTGGAGCTGTGAAACAATGTAAGTCCTAGAATGGATTTAGCGAAGGATAAATTAGAAATTAGATGAAATTACCTCAATTACCTTAACTTAAAGGAATTCAAAACAAAAACAATGAAGGCTAGTGTCATAAAATCAATTCTGTAGATCCCTCCCTTAATAAAGATACTTTTACTTCCTCCTTTTGATATTTTGCAAAGTAATCAACTTTATGTTATCAATATAGTAGAAAAAAAGAACCTCAATATTTTTAATAATAGAAAAGAATATTGCTCGGATAAAACCTAAAGAAAAAAGCTTAAAGTAGCTTACAATAAAGCAGATGAAGAAAGATATTTGGAATTAAAAAGAAAAACGAAAAAATGTCACTAGAAAATTCTAAGATAAGCAAGAGATATAAATGATGTAAAAGCTAATTAAGAAAAACTTAATTAAAATTAAAAAAAACTTAATTAAAAAATACTGCACAAAAACAAGATATTATATTGAAGAAAAATATTCTTCTATTTAGGTGAAATATAGAACGCGGCTCACAACAAGGTTGTGAGAAGCAAAAGGAATATAGTTTTGATAACGAAGGCATTCGAAAATAGACAAAGATGAACACAATTTAGAGCAAAGGAACAATTCAAGCAATTCTTTAGGAATTTATTCACATTCAATTTAATTATCTATCTTTAGTGAAGCTGTACTGCAACATAATAAACTTGTTTCTAGAAACAGCTCTAAAAAAGTTAAAAATTAAATTAGTTAAACCAATTAAAAAAAAGGGATAGAGATAAATTGAACGAGTTTGTTACTGACATTTAAAAAAAAAATAATCTGCAATACACTTCAAGAAAACAAATTTCAGTTGAACCCAGAGAAGTTATAGAGCAACCGCTAAATATGATTTCAAAAGAGAACAAAGTAGGCCAAGAAAAATGCTCATAGGTCAAAGAGGGCGTCCACGTAAGATATATACAGGGTGATTCTTGAATAAACCGTCAAAAAAAAAATCTGTGTTTTGTTATGAGAAAAATGATAAAAAATTCTTTTATAATTAATTTAAAATGACCCCAAAAAGCACGTTACGCTAATGTGTATGGAGTTCGTCGCAATCGTAAATTTTATGATATCGTGTTTTCGTATGTTTTATTATGTTTGTGAACCTTATTTAATAGAGGGAACGCCGTTGTAATGACCTGCTTCTAACGTTTAAATTCATCCTAGCATTTATTAATTTATTAGCACGAAGACGATGACCTGCGAATGTCACTCCGCTGGGACATTTAAATCAGATACGACTAAAATCAGTTTCAACAAAAGACAGCATTACGAGCGTATGTGTTTTATACTTATATAAATTGTGGTTGTCGTACTATGAAATAAATAAAAAATAATTGTGATAAATAATTTAAATATTCCGGTTTTACGTGTCAAAGCAGAAGCTCAAATTGAAGACCATTGCTATCAATGCAAGCTATAGCCCGTTTTCTCAAGTTTTCCCTTACACGTTAGAAAACTTTAGGTGTATTTCGAATCACTTCAGTAGCATGTTCGATGCGTCCATGCAACTCTTGTACAGTATGCACTGGGGTAGAATAGAAAAGCTGTTTGATCCACCCCCACAAAAAGAAATCACAGGGATTTAAGTCTGGAGACCACTTATTTTTGTGATTAGTGTTTAACCACTCTCTTACAATACGAGCTGCATGAGGGCGTGCTTCGTCATACAGCTAAGGACACGTCATCTAATAGTAGCTCAAGATCATTATTTAAAAATTCCAAATAATTTATGGCATTCAAATACTGCGGTAAAATATAAAGACTGATCAAACAATTAGCAACAATACCAGCCCAAATATTTGCCGAAAATTGCTGCTGATGATGGAATTCCGCTGTAGCGTGTGGATTTTCGTCACTCCATACGCGTGTGTTATGAGAGTTTCGAACACCGTCCCGAGTAAACTGAGCTTCATCGGTGAACAATACCATGTTTAAAAATTCGTTGTTTTGGTCAACTTTATTTAATATCCACTGACAAAAGCTAACACGATGATTTGTATCTCCCAGCTGTAATATTTTACTTTTTGTACACGGTATGGATGCAGTCCCTGTTGACGGAGAATTCTCCAAGGAGTTGTCTTTGGGCCACGACCATTAGCAGGACGAAAATGTCCATGATCATGCAAATGCTGCACCACCGAAATAAAAGTGCTCCTATGCGGCACTTGTCGTAAAGAAAATTTTTCCATCCACAAACGACGAGCGCGACGTGCTGGTTACATTGAATTCCGTTAAAGTCAAGTTCACCCGATTTCTCGCCGCAACAACCATAAAACGATAAAATATTTATGACTGCATTTATTTTCATTCCTTTAGCTGCTGGTTCTTAACCAGTGAAGTGTCGTGTATTTGGATAAAATTTTTGATTAATTATTTTTCGAGAACTAAAGAACGCAATATTTTTTTTACCAGTTTAACTATAATAATTCTTGTACGGATTATTATTTGGCGGTCTATTGAAAAATCACCCTGTACATGTGATATCTCAAGGAAATAAAGAACAAGCTGATTTTACTTACATGTCTGAAGTTTGGTAGATATTGCGATTGCAAAGAAAGTATTTAGAAATAATTGGAATGTTAGTTACATAACAAATTAGAATCCACACTTGTCTCGAGTGAGACTGTTTATTTAGGTTTAAGTAATCATTTCCATAACTGAATTATTTTTCTTTTAAAATATTTTAATTTATTATATTTATGTATTTTATTTTCTTATTGTTATTTCATTTTGTTTTGATTTTCTCCTTTATTTTAAATTTTGTTTTACATTTGACGCTGTCAGACCATTTATAATTAATTGTTAACAATCTACTTTGAAATAAACATTATTACTAACATCGTTATTATTATTATTTTCTTTGAAATAATTAAGTACATATTAATCACAACTAATAATTCGATTATTGTAGTTCTATAATAATTGTGTGTATAAAATTGTTGTAAATATTAGAAAATACTAGCTTATATAATTTCCCATAAAATTTTTGATAGCTCGGCAATAATATGGACGTGACATGATATGAACTGATGTGTCAACGGTGATAATGAAATTGATTAAATTAAGATCAGTCTAGTTCAAGTATTTTGTTTTCGTATTGTAATAAATAATAAATTATTATTATTAAATTCTAAGAAAAACGTTATAGTAATTGAAATTATTCAAGTTATAAAGAATATCTTTCAAACGAGGCTGTTCTAGAACAATTACCTTTATTAGTTTTTTTTTAATATGTCTATAAATTGCAGCTGCCTTTTTTTACTGTTTTTTTTTCCTGGAAATTAAATAATTTGTTTTGCTTCGTTTTATATAAATACTGAGTTTAATTTATTTTTATTCTGCCATGTTTTTTAAGACATGGTTTCAATCGTCATTGACTTTTTTTAAAGCTTAAGATTTTGCTTTCTTCTTCGTGTATTATTCGTGTAGTATTCGGTCATAATTTGGAAAAGAAACACAATTTTTAAGTGGTACTTACGTAATTTTTTGGCCTCCTCAAAGTCAAACCATAAGCTCACCATCAAGAAACCCACGATTAAGACTCTCATATTATAGGCTATTATGTCTCTGCTTAATGCAAAGCAACGTATTCTTGTTTGTTTAACGAATGATCACCTTGCTGTGAGCTCACATAATTTTATTAATTCTCTCATCAAGGTCAATGCGAACAGTGGCAGGGTGGCAAAAAAATTCCATATTTTTACCTACGGGTTAAACTGCATTCGATCATCTCAGTCCGACTTTAGGAAAATTTGATTAGCAGATAGTCCGAATGAGATGAGCAAAGATTTTATTACTTAGGCAAATAATTTTTGTTATTATTAATTTAGTTTAGCTCAAAGTTTTCGTATGACGTCTTCTGGTCCTTTTTTTCTTTGTATATTTACGTCAGGCGAGCTAATTCAGGTTTTTAAGAAGGCCGATGATGATAACCATTTTCGTCAAGTTGGATTGAACTTAACAATTCGCAAGCCAATTTCATGAACTTGAAGCCGACCTTTACTGACTTTTTTTTAAAACTAATTAAACGAAAAATGCTAATCCCACAACTAAAGAATTTCTCATAACATTAGAGCTGATTTGACTTGTAAATAACTTTTCCAGCTCCGACTGCAATCAATTAAGATTTCGGAATTTTTTATCCTAAAATTTTTACCTACAAAAGAGAGTTATCTAAAGCGAAGAAATATTTCAGATTTTTGTTTTAATTTGTAAACTTTTAGTGCGGAAATTTTCTCAGAGAAAACCACTCGTAAGCAATCAAAATAAATCTTAAGTGTTTTTTTTTAATTTTACGATTGTTTAATAAAGGAAAGAAGTTTTGATTTTACAAGGTTAAACATAAAAACAATTAACTCGCATTTTCCGTCATAAATTTCATAAAACTTAAAACCAACTTTGGATGCTGACTGCTCCCCAAAAAATAAAATTAAAACAAGAGAACAGAATAACGATTTGGTTTTAATTAATAAACAAAAGTATTTTTTTATTCCAGCTAAGATTATTATTATTAATTTTTATAGTAAATTTTACAAACTGAAACTCTATAATCTTTATTTTTCCTGAAATTATACGATAAGGAACTGCTGTTGCACCTTTCCACTTGTTCAAAAAAATTTTGAGGATTATTTGAAGAAACAAACAAAAGCTCCTCATGGAGAAGAGATGCTCTGCTACAATTATTACAACTGCCAACTAAAATTGTGTAAGTGGCAATATAGAAAGTGTTAGGAAAGAGTTTATACATGTATTTTGGCCTTATTGGGCCTCATCAGAACTCTGTACCTTAAAAAATTTGGTTTATTGAAAAATTTAGAAAAACTTACCCCTTTTTGAATTTCTAAAATCCCAAAAAATAAGAACAGGAATTAATGATAAAAACATGAAATTCTTTTGCAAAATATACAAGGAAAGCGATTGCAATCTCTAGCAAATTCACAATTGTGACATTTTTATTATTTGTTTGATGTTACTAAGACAACAAATTGACATTTTTGACATTTTTTCAAGGTACAGAGTTCTGAAGAGGCCCAACAAGGCCGAAATACATGTTAAACTCTTTCCCAACACTTTCTATACTGTCAGTTACACAATTTTAGTTAATTTTCTTAATTTTCATAATTTTCATCTGGAAAGAAAACTTTATTTTAAAAAATTTTATTTTATTTTAAAAAATTTTAAAAACAAATCGCATTTAAAAAAGTATTTATATTTCTTAATCCCTTGGATACAGTTCATCAGCACTGAACGCGTGGGTAACTCTATTCGAGTATTCTGTAACAACCGTCCCAAGCGTCTGCTTCAACAATGGAAGAAAATCATTATACAACAAATCGATGTTTTCGTTAATAGCTTCATTGACTCGATCAGTGATCTGGGGATTCCCCTTGATCAGGTCATCAAGCCTTATGTAGATCTTGCCAACCTTCACATCGACATTCTCGGGTACGACCGTGATGTAATCCTTACCCTTTTTCTTGAAGGTGTGCCCAGTCCAAGTCGCATTCAAAACAATATCAGCTGGAAGAACTTAGAGTTAAAAATTAAAAAAAAAAAAAGGAAAGCACTTACAGAACTCGCCGTAAGCTTTGCCGTCACTGTCGATTTCAAACAGCAACACCCTCCCCTTTCCCTTGTATCGACCGTTCATCACCATTTTGGGGAAATGAAGTTTCACCCAGAAGTAAATGTCGTCGTCTAATCTGAGGAAGTTATCCAAGACGGTGAAGTCCTTCCCGCCGGAGAACTCGAGGTCCTTGAGCACCGCATTGAAGAAGACGTTAGACGAGGTTGGTTGGTTGAGGGTGAGCTCGGAAATGCGCAAGGGATCGATGGGGGGTAGATTAAACTCGGGGATGCCTTTGAGTAGGTACGGACTGAGGGCCTCGAAGGATTCGCGCCAGCATTTGGAAAGGTTGGGGTCGTTGCGTTTGCAGAGTTTCACATAACTAGCTGAAAAAAGGGGAAACTTTTATGTACAGGGTGTGCAGTTGCAAGGAGAGGAAGAAGAAGAACTGTCACGAAAGGAAATGACATGACCTATTTTTTGGGGTAATTCGGTATTCGTTTTATTGACATTGTCATTATTAATTTTCTAATCCAATGAGATTTTCGAATTAATAATCAATTTAATCGAATTAATAAAGGACTTATTGAAACAGGAAACGATTACCGATTAAATAAATGTTTACGGTAAGATTTTTTTTAAACGGAATTGGAGATGGTCTCGACAAAACAAGAACACTAATACAAATTACTTAGTGGAACTTTACTTCTTGCTATTAAAAATTACACAAGTTTCAGTCAGTATTTTTCTGCATTAGAATCTCACAAATGAAAGTGAAAATATCGAGGCCAAAGCAAACGAGTTTCTCAATTTTCTTGTTTATACAAGCTGCAAAATATTTTCTCTTATTTAAAAAAAAAACTTTAAGATTGTTTGATGGCTAAGTACTTACGTATTTTCTTGGCAGCTTCGATTGTTAGTATTAGTATGAGCGTTAGAAACACAGCAACGCACTTCATGTCTTCGATTAAATAAAAAGCTAGCAGATCCTCGATGACTTTGTCTTAATTAAAAGACCCCTCCATGGTGTTTGTGACCAAAAAAACCTTGAGCGTAAGAGTGCCAAGGCTCTATTGAATTGTTCTGACTTTTTAAAATTAAATTAACTAATTAACGATTTAATAATTTGATTTGAATGCGGCTTGTTCACCTGCAATGTTTATATTTACTATTAAAATAAAATTGTTAAAACATTGATCCCGACGAGAAGAATTTGCAATCCTCCAACGTAAAATTGATGATCAAGGAAATTAAATTAGTAAATTAATTATTATAAATAATAAACACTTGCACTCAAACAGAACAGAACTGTTTACACCTAACTGGATTCCGGAACAGTTGCGAACCTGCAGAAGAAAAAGTGTTCCAGTTTCGTGTTCTAATTAATTTTTTAGTATATATGGGAAGAACTTCTGTTCGAGAAACTTTTACGATAAATGGGAGCAAAACTTCAAGTGAAAAGTAACTCGAATAATCAAAGCCTTGTAACTAGTTATAGTAAACAATTTTAAAAAAAATTTACTCTTGTCGCGATTAATATCATTAAAGAAAGACGATACATCTGCATATCTCAAAGAAGAAACTGATATCACTAAGTCAATAGAAGCTGTGCAATTGTACATTGGATTTGTGTGGGCGAACGAAGCAGAACATAAGGAATGAATAACTGCGCGCCATCTGATGGTTATTTCTACCCATTTGGAAGCCAAAGGCGAGAAAAAATATTTAAATTTAATGGTTCGGATTATGTCATAATGCCAAGCAGGACGTCGTGTTCCATCGACGATACGAAACAAGAGGCAATCAACTTTTTATTTGTTAGGGCCGAAATAGCTATACAGAGGATGCTCGGGGGCCTCTTTACAATCCAGCCGACTTGCAGAGCCAACTTTTGCAAGTTTGCGATGACACGCTATTGTCCGCACTGGCCATCTAGTCTATAGTAGGTTAGGAGGCAGCGATATTGCTGCGATTTTGCTATTCACACACAATTGTAGGTTAGAAACTAGTTGCGCGGGGTCGCGACAGTGTGGCATGTTTGCATTTACGCGCTATCGTTGCGTAAGTCTCGTTGGTCGTCGGGATAGCGATGAAGTTCTCGACCTACTCTTCTACTGATAGGGCTCCAAATAGGACCGAAATAACTTTACAGAAGATACTCGGGAGTCCCTTTACAATCCAACTGACTTGCAGAGCCAACTTTTGCAAGTTTGCGATGACACACTATTGTCCACACTGGCCATGTAGTGTGTGGTAGTTTAAGAGGCAGCGATACTGCTGGGATTTTGCTATTCACACACAATTGTAGGTCAGACGTACGATGTCGCGACGGTGTGGCATGGCATTGGAACTGTTAAATTGATTTTTTCGCTAATAGCTGTTTGTCATAATTAATTTTTTTGTCCAATGAGACTTCTGAATTAATAATGGATTTAGTCGTGCATGTTCATTTAACTTTTACTAAAATTATTTTGCAATAAAATTATTGAAAGACTTTTCGATTAAATAAATGTTTACCGTAATTTTTTTAACAGAGTGCAGATGACCTCCATGATGAATACAAATTACTTAATGGTACACTTACAGATTTAAGTTGAATTTCATGCTTTAGAAAAGAACAAGAGTATTTTTCTGCCTTGAAACTTCATCGTATATTAGAATCTGGGATGAAAGTGAAAATATCAACGCCGAAGCAAACAATTTTAGCACATTTCTTGTTTATGCAGTTTTATATCAGATACAAAACATGTTTTCTTGTTTTTAAAGAACACTATGGCATTATATGCGTGCCCAAAAAAACCTTGAGCGTAATAGAGTCAAGGCTCCATTGAATTCTTCAGGCGATTTTTTTCTTTTTCTTAATTCAGTTAACTAATTTACGGTTTAATAATTTGATTTGAATTTGTTTGTTCGCCCACAACATTTATGTTACCTAACTATTAAAATAAAATCGTTGAGGAATCACGGGCGATTCCGACGAGAGGTTGGAACACGAACGACACCTGTAGACCACATCAAACTCACGGAACTTTTGAGCTCTGCCGAAGTAAAAATTGACAAATATTTCAATATTATTTCCTTTTCAATGGTGAGCAAGAAAAGGAAAGAGTTATGCTTTATCTGTCTACAAACCGTTTATACATACTGCGATGTATTGTCGTTGATAGTGGGTTTTGTCTAAATTATTTTTAAATGTAAAATTTATCAACAAATAACAAATATTTAACACTACGACTCTTTTCTCTTTTTAATTTGTTTAAATAAACTAGTATTTCAGGGTTGCCAATTGTCTAGCTAACAAATTACGATTACGTGGTTCTGTTTTGTCTTTAATTTGTTTATAATAATTGACTAGTTTTACTTGATATTTTCGTCTCGCTACGTGAATTGCAATAAGTAAATAAAAGACAATTTTTAATCATATAAATGTTTATTAATTAAATACTTCATTTTATGATCAAATTGCGGTTGCACATTATTTTGCTTTTGTTGGCATAATAAGTTGTCGAAAGGCAAATTGTCAGACACACAAATATACAGGGAAAGTCAAATTATACATGTGTAACGTGGATTGTTCGAAACCCGATAAATAAAAGAAACTCCGTTGCTAAATAGAATTTAATTACACCAATTAACTAAATTATATAAAAAAAAACAGGATGATCGTTATCGTTATACGCGTCTAAGTAATAGGCCAGTTGGTCAAGAACTACCACTTGCTAAAATTTGTGGTTGCCTTTCTACCCTTCGGAGGCGGGGGTTTATTGACCATCGCGCTACACATGGACTTATAATCAAATATGCAATAATAGCCCTTCTTCGTACAGAAGTAACTATGGTTATGAAAATTGTTGCAATTGACAAGTTTTTCATTTTATTTTAATTGACAAACATTAATTAAATTTATTTATCAGAATTATATCATTAACATTTATGTGAATGATACAATCTATACTGCTATTTAAAGGAATTGATTAATTCAAATTTAAAATTAAACAAATTGCCACGATACAGACAAGATTATCCCTCCTGTCTAATCACAGGGAATTTGTTTAGAAATCTGTTGATAATAACGCCTTTAAATAACTTAGACAAAAATTTTTTTTGCGGCCAAAATTAAAATAATTCTTATTAGTTTTCACACAATACAAAATGTTGCCAAGCTGTTAACAGTGAAATAAATTTAATCATAAATTTTGAAGTAAATGTACTTTAAAATTCGAATTAAATTACTTACACAAATAAATTCAAATCAATTAGCATTTTTAATCAAAGTTATTTAAACAATAGGTCTTACTTCTTTCACAACTCACAACTGATTAAAGACTGGTCTGTCTTGAAGAGTTGAACATGACTTCCCAAATCAGGCAGAATTTCTCTCTTTTATAGCTAAATAAAGTAGGCAAAATTTGTGTAACCTTAAATTTAAAAAATGTAAAACCTTTAAATGAATGAATTTCAAAATTTAAAGTTTCAAATAAATTAAACATTCTCTATCTGATTCTAAATATTTGATAACATTTTAAATAAACTTAGCCTTGCGGCTCCCATTTTGAAAAATCCAAAATTATTTTGAAATTTCAGTTTTACAACTATCGGCGCCTTCCACCGCTTGTTTTTGAAGAAGTACTCTTGAAGGTTGTCCCTGATGACGTTGAAGAATGTGAACAGCTTCCCTGTGTTGCTTCATCGACCTGGATTGGTTCTTTAAAGTGTTGGGACTGTTTTTCATGACAAGATGGCTAAGCAATAAGTTCTGGTATCTTGGGAATGCAGCCCCAGAAGTTCTCCACGTCGTTGAAGACTTTGCTAAACTTCTCATGAAACCACGTCTCTGTTGTTGGTGATAGCGAGACTTCTAGTACTTCATTCGACATTTTCTAAGTAAAAACAGAAATTTAAATAAAATATTTGCAAGTAAATAAATTCATTTGAGTTCTAGAAGATCATATGGTAGTGTACATTGTTTTTAACAAAGTATAATAATAAAATAAATACAAAATATTTCTAACCTAACAATTATATATACAGGGTTCTCTTAATTTACTAAAATAACACAGCAATACGTATGGAATATAGTTGTATCGCGTATCGTACATATTGCAGTATTATTTTAGTAAAATAAGAGAACCTATAGATATATTTGTTAGGTTGTAAATATTTTGTATTTATTTTATTATTATTATTTGTTTAAAAACAATGTACATTACCTTATAATCTTCCAGAACTCAAATGAGATTTAATTACTTGCAAATATTTAATTCAAATTTCTGTTTTTACATAGCAAATGTCGTGTGAAGTATTAGAAGTCTCGCTATCACCAACAAGAGACTTGGTTTCACGAGAAGTTCAATGAAGTCTTCAATAATGTGGAGAAAAAGCCTCGAGAGTACTTCTTCAAAAAGAACGGTAGAAGGCGCCCTGTAGTTGTAAAACTGAAATTTCAAAATAAATTAAGACTTTTCAAGTTAGAAGCCGTACGGCTAAGTTTATTTAAAATGTAATCATATATTTACAATCAGATAGAGAATGTTTAATTTTTAATGTTTAACTTTAAATTTTGAAATTCATTCATTTAAAGGTTTTACATTTTTTTAAATTTAAGGTTACACGGTTTTTGCCTATTTATTTTGCTATAAAAGGGAGAAATCCTGTGTGATTTGGGAAATCATGCTCAACTCTTCAAACTTAACAGTTCGGTCTTCAATAAGTAGTGAGTTCCGAAAGAAGTAAGACCTATTGTTTAAATAACTTTGATTGAAAATGCATATTGATTTGAATTTGATTGTCTATGTAATTAATTCGAATTTTAAAGTACATTTACTTTAAAATTTATGATTAAATTTATTTCATTGTTTGTTTGTTTCACAGCTTGGCAAAATATTGTATTGTGTGAAAATTAATTAGAATTATTTTAATTTTAGCCGCATACAAAATTTTTGTCTAAGATATTTAAAGGCTATATAATTAATGGATTTCTAAACAAATACCGTGTGATTAAACCGGAGGCATAATCTTGTCTGTATCGTGGCTATTTGTTTCTTTAAACAACAATACAGATTGTATCATTCACATAAATGTTAATGATACAATTCTGATAAATAAATTTAATTAATGTTTCTTAATTAAAATAAAATCAAAAACTTGCAACAATTTTCATAACCATAGTTACTTCTGTTCGTAAGAAGGGCTATATTGCATTATAAGTGCATGTATAATTTAACTTTTCCTATATATTTATGTGTATGACAAATTGCCTTTTGATAACTTATTTTATCAACAAAAGTAAAATAATATGCAATTACAATTCGATCGTAAATGAAATATTTAATTAATAAACATTTATATGATTAAAAATTGTCTTTTACTTACCTACTACATTTCACGTAACGAGACGAAATTATCAAGTAAAACTAGTCAATTATTATAAACAAATTACAGACAAAACAGAACCACGTAATCCTAATTTGTTAGCTAGACAATTGGCAACCCTGAGATACCAGTTTATTTAAACATTTAAAAAGAGAAAACTGTTATAATGCTAAATAATTATGCGTGAACTTGTTATTTGTTGATAAATTTTACATTTGAAAATAATTTAAAACAAAACCCACTATCAACGACAATACATTGCAATATGTTGCATTCTACACGATGCTCATTATCATTATTAATCTGCTTATGATGAAGGCATCAAAACGAAAATTCGCTGCCAGTGTGACTAATCTGAAGATGACAGAAAAGAAACTAGGTACCTATAATAAATCAATGTCTGATCTCAGTATTGAGGATCCACCGCAGCTTTCAAACTTTGTACGAATAAAACCTGACGATTTCGAAAAGTTTTGTCGTTAGATTGGCCCTCTTATATCAAAGCAGGATACTAAATTCAGAAAAGCTATTAGAACGACTTGCTGTAACTTTACGGTTTTTAGCAAATAGGTAAATAGGATAGGTATTCTGCACTCAAAGTCTTGTATTTTTAAGTTTTGTTATATTGTGTGAAATTTAACATTATATTTTTATAGGTGACTCTTACACAAGTCTAAGTTATTTATTTATAATACCAAAATGCAAAATAAGTTTAAGTATGCAGGGCAATTATGTCAGCATTATAGGAAGATCACTTTCAATTTCCGTATGTATGTATGTTGCTAGGGTTTGTGTTGAATGCTGTGTATGTAGATATTATTCAAAATTGATGGATGAATCAAAATGTCCCGAAAATGAGGCAAGCAGGATGAAATAGTTGCTCTTTCTCCTCATTTATCTCCAGAATGACTTGTTGAAATTTTCTCTTAATTTTTTTATTCATAAATATTCAGAGGAGAGACTTCTCGTTTCACGTGCAACATATTTGCCAAAAATGTCACACTGATTCTCTTCTTCGTTCAAAGTGCATATAGCTTTTCATATGACTTCGATGTTTCAATTTTTTTTTTTATTGCGATTACTTTCAAGTATTTGTTTTTTGAGTGCCTTGTTATTAATAGCGTGCACTTCGTCAGATTGTTCCAATAATTGATTAATTAATCTTGATTGTCTGATAAAATTCCGTTGTCATTTGCGGTGTCCTTTACTGCAGCATAAATTTATTATGTTAGTCAAGTATAAATAGTATTGTAATAAATTTTAAAAAAAATTGATTTCTAGTGGTTTGCGTTTTGATTACAGTGGATCTCTTGAGCATCCTCTGTACAGGCTATACAGCCCTATTTGGGCCTCTTCAATAAGGTAGAACTCCAATTGCAACCAAATTGACATGCCCGAGTTACCTCGAAATCGAGTGAAAACGCTGACAACAATTTAGGCACTTCATCTTACGCCCACTTTATTGACCTAAAATTGCGTCAGGAGATAGCAACCAGTTTGTTACCAAAAATGCAATCTCGCACAATTTTAGGTAAAAAAATTGGCCGCAAGATGACGGGCCTAAACTGATGTTGTTTTAGTTCTTACAGGCACCTTCTACCACAGAAGAATGGTTAAGTGTTAGCAACAATTTTGAGCTAAAATGGAACTTCCCCAAATGCTTGGGCGTTATTGACGTTAAGCACGTGTTTATCCAAACTCCGCAGAATAGGCCAGTATAGTATTGTCTTAATGGCAATTGTTGATGCCGAATATAAATTCCTTATCGGCATAGTTAGCTGCAATGGAAGAGTGTCTGATGAGGGAGTTTTCAGAGTCAGTGAAATTACAAATTTTATTGAAACTGCAGCAAACGGTCTAGAAAAACGCTCCTCCCAGGAAGAAGATTATGTGTGCGACATGTATTTGTAGCGGACGATGCTTTCCCCTTGCAAACTCATATCATGAAACCATAACCATTTAATGGTCAGGGTTCCATGAGAATTTATAACTACAGACTTTCTAGAGCGCGGAAAATAGTTGAAAATACCTTTGGTATCATGTCCAGTGTATTTAGAGTATTGAGGAAACCGATTCCACTTGCTCTAGAACGCGTTGACTCTGTAGTTTTGGCCGTCTGTAGTTTACATAATTGGTTATTGTCTGAAAAATCTGCGAATGTATATGTTCCAGAAGGCACATTTGACCACACAAATTTAGAAGCAGGTACAACAAGAGACGTTAGCGAAATATGGAAATGCCGGTCGATAGTCTGCGACCACTGGCGCAACAAGGCAGTACTACTACTACTCTCAAAATGCTAAGGAAGTGCGACAAGAGTATCGAAAACATTTTGTTAGTGAGCAAAGAGAAGTTCCTTGACAATACAGATTAATGTAAACGATTAACCTAAAATTAAGAAATTTAGACATTATTATTTTACTTACCGTTGGTAAATTTCCTATCGCTGATTTGCACGTTGAATCTCCTTGTAGAAACAAAAGCGATTTATAGTATGGCCATTTTGAAGCGTGCAATTCATCGTTACCCTGTCCTGATTTTGTTTTTGTGTTTTTTTTTTAATTCACTGTTAAATTGATTCTTCAAGTTGTACATTTTTCTTGAAATTTCTTCTATGGTGATACAAAACGCTTCAGCTATTTCCGTCAAAGCAATGTCTCTTAACTCTATTTTTATAAAGTTCACTTAAAAAATTTTGCTGCAAATCGGTTTTGATTGCAGTGGATCCCTCGAAATAATAGGAGACAATTTAATAGCATTTATCAAAGCCCAAAGTTAATTAGTTTTATGAATGTCGGTCTAGAGAAATACGAGGGGATAAAAAAAAACAAAAAGCCGAGTCCACACAGGAGATTTTGCGGCAATTGGAAATAAAACTACAGAAAAGAAATAAAAGTAAAGACAGAATGACATGGAAGTAAAAGACGATAATAAGTTTAAACCATATGAAAGAGACGTGGAAAAATAAAATTAATTGGGAGATATCTGGAGAGAGCTTAAGAGATTAAAATTCAAATATTTCATATAGGATGAAGCATCAAAATATTTTAATGAAAATTAATGGAAGCAGACGGAAAATAGTAGAAAGACATAGTCGAAGATTAAATGGGATGATTTGTGGACTTGAATGTATCAGGTCTTTTCGATGATATACAATCTCTGGAGCCCCTAAATTAAACATGTTAAAAATTAAGTTAAAAATTTGCTTATTAGTAGAAATAGTTGGCAAAACTGTTATTTTTCTAAGCAGCTTCAAACTACGACTGTTCACAAACCTGCTACAGCGATGCAGCAGATTTATCGTAAAATTTTCTGAAATTATTGTCACTTACGATTCCTGCCCAGTTTTGTGTCAGTTTAGTTTTAAAAAAATCACATTTTTGAAATTAAATTTTGTTTTCCATAGGATGCTAAGGTTGAATATTTGTGGAACATAGAAAAATCGTAAGAGCCAAATGAATCGCAGAAGGATAGACAATCTTATTTTGAAAGTCAACGAAACCAGAAGCGTAAAACCAAAAAATCCGGATAAGTTTGAAATTACACGTCTCTAATAAAAGTATTGCTACAATTGCTACAAATATGCAATATCATGATGAACAAAGGATTTTCCTTTTACATGCTACTTGTAAAAAACATATTAAAAAATTAAAATTTAATGCCATATTTCTGAGAAACGAAACGATTTTGAACGTAGTTTATCAAAACCCATTTTTTCGAGAAGCTTTGTTGATTTCTGATTTAATTTAAAATTGATGAAGTGAACGAAACGTCTTTATCACCTGTGTTCAAGAAATTTCTTCAAAAAATTTGTATAAAAAAAGATTTATTTTAAATCAAAATCATACTGGCTATAAGTAAATTTGAGAAAATAAAAAAAGTAAATATAGGAATATCACTGCGTTGGATACAAAACATCCATGGGGAAGGCCCTATATGCCCTGTTGGTGTACTGCGTAATAATAGTTCCAAGAGTCTGCTTCAACAACGGCAGGAAATCCGCATAAAGAAGATCTATGTTATCATTGATGGCCAAATTAACGTTCTTAGATAACTGCGGATTCCCCTTGATGATGTCGTCGAAACGCAGCTGGATTTTGCCAACCTTCACGTCGACCTTGTCTTCTTTCAGCGTGATATACTCTTTCCCCTTCCTGGTAAACGTCGAGCCCGTCCACGATATAGCTACTATTACGTCAGCTAAAACAAAACGAGTTATGCAAATTCTTGAATCTCCATAGATTTCTTACTGAATTCGCCAAAAGCTTTTCCGTCGCTGTCAAAATCGAAAACCAGCACTCGTCCTTTGGCCCTGTAATCACTTTTCATAGTCAGGTGCGGAAAACGCAACTTCAAGTAGAAGGTGATCTTGTCTATGTCGACGGCGTTGTCCAAAACTTCGAAATTCTGCCCCTCGGAAAATTCCAAGTTTGTTAGGGTCGCATTGAAGTGAATTCGGTCAGTTCTGGGCTCCTGGTTGAGAGAGATCTCGGTGATAATCAAAGGGTCTATGGGCGGAATGTTGAATTCGGGGATTCCCTTGAGTAAGTACGGTTTTAGCGAGTTCAGAGAATCCCTCCAGCATTTAGTTAGGTTGGGATCGTTGCGTTTACAGATGGTTATGTAGTTAGCTGAAATTAAAATGCGATCAACATTTTATCTTCTGAAGGAAGAAGGAAAAGATTTTTTGTTGCATTTCAATGTAACCTCTAAATTTTAAGCATCGAAATTTCAAACTGGTATTTCCAAATATGTAATTAACATATATACTTATATAACTGATTCGACAGTTCACACAATTATTGTAGCTAAATGTCGACGTTTCGCTGTACGTTGACAGCTTCTTCAGGAATAGATAGTAAAAGATGTTATTCATTGATGAAGAATATTCGCAGATTCTCTTTAGAGGTTTAACTGTAAAGAAAGTTGTTTTGCTGTTGCTGAATTGAGTTTGAAAAAATATTCTGATCTTTAATAAAAAAATCCAGAATTTCGTATGTCGTACAAATTACCTTAGATGGAAGCAGGTATAGAATTCCTACACATGCATTTATCTCTTCATTATTATTTATTATCCACAACGCCATCTTCTGATCAGAAGTGTAAACTTTTTCCCGCAGTTTTCATTAGGTTTTGGCATAAATACTCGTAAAATATATTGTAGGAACTCTAGTATCGAACGATATCTTTTGCTCAACCATAGTTATTAATTTAATTTAAAAATGTTATTTATTTTGTTTTATATTTGACATATTTTTCCAGGCTCGGCTCTGTCCATTGTAGAGATTATGCAACGGCACAAGGGCGTCAAATTGTAGGTAATTATTTCAATAGATATAACTAAAAATAAATTGCTTTGAGATTAAACCATAGCAAAAATAATTATACAAAAGCATCTTGTTTGTGAACTTCATTTCAGTAGAATTCCTTTCTATCAAGGTACTATAAATAGATAAATAAGTGTATACAGGATGACTGACAAATGTTTCGCCAAAAAAGAAACCACGAATAGAAGCGATATCACAGAGTATCGAAAAAGTATTTAAAAGTCTATGTACAGGATTTTTGTTTATGTTTTGAACTGTACCTGCACATTTTGTTTTTACACATATCAATAAATGTTAAAAACAAATATTTTAGGGATGACCTGAACCACCAGAATTTACTAAAAAAATAAACGAATAACGGTCGGAAACCTAACAAATGAATATCAACTTTCTTATTTTAAATGGAAAATTCTTATTAATCACAGTAAATTAATTTTTTTATTTCAAACTTAAATGTTGAAAAAATATGAAACCAAATATAGACAAACTACATATTACACAATTAGGACAAAAATATATTTCTTAATTCGAGAGAATTTACTAAGTTTTCCATTTAAAATAAGAAAGATAATGCTCATTTCTTAGGTATCCGATCGTCATTTGTTTATTTTTTTTTATTAGTAGATTTTGATGGTTCAGGTAAATCCCTAAAAGTTTCGTATTTAACATTTGTTGATATATTGATAATAATAAAATGTATAGTTTTATGATTATTACGTCGTTGGACGTTAACTTGACTTTTAAAAGTAATTGACGTGATCTGCTAAAATACGAGCTTCAAAATATTTAGGAAATTTTGACAAACGCATGCGAATCACTTGAAGTACAATTATTGCGTACAAATTGTATAACAACGGCCGTCGCCAAGTAAACAAATAAAGCACTACAACAAGAAACAATTCAAACCTCCACGTTAGAAATTCATAGTTCTATTTTAATTTTAATTGTATTGTACTTTTTAAGTACATTTTTAATTTATTATGGAATAGTTGCTATACTGATATTCATTCTATTAGGTATTTTTTTGCGGAACAATTGTCAATCACACTGTATGTACACTGTGACAGTGAAATAAGCATGCACAATTAAATGTTTACAAATATTGGCTCTATTGTATATTTCAATAAAATGGTTAAAATTTTTAAAGGGCCCCAAAATATTCTTTGTACTAGGGCGTTCGACAGCCTAGCAGCGATCCTGTATTTTTTCAAGCAGCAACTTATTACAGAATGAAGTATGAAAATAAAAACAAAAGACAATCGATTTTCATTTTGTTTTTTTTTCTGCCGTTAATTGATCTAAAAATACCAAAGTCAAAATTTCCAAATAATTATTTACTTTGGATTTTTTTACTTTTTGGATCCATAAATCAATTAAAAATTAATCTCTGCTCACAATATGTTTTATATCCGTAGATACGTATTTCGGCAGCTAAGCTATCATCTTCAGTACACACACTACGAAGTTAAAAGCATTCATAAAGTCTAACAACCAACTAATCATATTCATAATTTGTAAATATATATATATATAATTAAATGAATAAAAATAATAAAATAATATTATCTGAAATTAGACCGCCAAAAAACAGCCTTCAAATAAAAGCAGATCAAATAATACGGAATAAGTATTGGTCCATTCTCCTGAAAAAAGTTCACATTCTACCGAATAAAGAACTTTCATAAGCATGATACTGCCTTAAATAATTAAAAATATCCCTAAAAAATGAATTGTGTTTTTAACTTGGTAGTGTGTGCAATGAAGATGGCAGCTTAGCTGCCGAAATACGTATCTATGGATATAAAAATTGTTGTGGGCGGAGATTAATTTTTAATTATTTCTTAAACCACAGTCTCCTTTACTATTTTTTAGTCCATAAATCAAGATATTTCTAGTAAAACGTATAGTTTTAATATAATTTTCTTGAGGCTCAGACAATTATAAACTCCTACTGACAGTCTAAATTAAATGACAGCGACTAAGAAACTTCGGGATGTTAAGCGCCATTTTTTGTCCATTTGCTGGCTGACTTCGAGGGATGTCATTGAAACTTTTAACTTTAACCGGATGTGTCTTCTGATCCTTGTTTTTTGTTTTTTTTTAAGAAACAAAATATTTTCTTTAGTTTTTCTTAAAAAAATATGAATGAAATTTTTAATAACTTCGATCGTTTTTCTTTTTGAATCGGCTTTTGAACAAAAGATTAAAATCGAAATATTCTGTTAACAAGGGCGACTTCTTTTATTTAATTTGTAACGCATAATTTTATTTTAATTATCTTGAGAAACATAAGATGCATACAATGACAAACTACAACAGCAGCAATTCAGCACTAGAAACTGGAATTTCTTTTACCTACGAAAAAAAGACGTGTGAACTTCGAGCGGCACCTGTTGGTCAGTTGCAGATTTTTTTAATACAATAATAAGGGCCTTCAAGAATCTTTCATTCTTCGTTAAAACAAAACCAAAAGTTTTTATTGATTTCAAGATAACTAAGCCTTTTAAGTTTCTAAAAAAATCTTGACTTCTTTAATTTCATTTCTTTTTTTGTTTTTTAAATTCAAGGTGTTTTTATTTATTTATTTATAATTGTTAAAAAAGAAAAAAAGTAACTCAGAAAAGAAAGTAATCAATATCTAATAGTTTCAAACTCATTATACAGTCTGTAATTAAAACTTAACTTAACTTCTTTCAGAAATGTCGCGCATATAAGTCTTTATGAAATCGAAAGCGAATTCCAAAATTGTGAATTTCATTTATTTTCTGCGACAGAACCAAGGATTTTTGATTTAATGAACTGTCCGTTTCACTGTTTTATTATTGTTATTAAATATTAAACTAGCGGTTTAGAAAGTTGTTCTTCACGATTCTTACGCAAACCACCGCAAAAAAATTGGAATTTACCGCCCAGAAAATGCGTCGTAATTAACAAAAATAAAACTAGTGATCGCTAATTATCTGCTTCAATACTTACGTATGACTTTGGTAGAACCACCAAAAAGACCTTCCGCGCAAAAAAATAACAAAATCAAAACGGATCTCATTTTGTTCCGCGACTGAAGCAAGAATAGGCCCAGGCCTTTTTATTGTATGCATGATCATCCCTGCCACTTTTAAGTGCACAGAGAAAAAAATTATTAAACAAAATTTGCATTCACTAATCACTTCTAAATACGTTAGGCAAATAATATTTATGTATGAGATACTCACGTAATTTTTTGGCTGCCTGTGATATCCGGAAACTCTGCAAATACACGAAGAATAAGAGCACAAAGAACTTCGTCATTTTGGATAGGTAGAGAGTGAGTTCGCGCGCTGTTTTTAAAGTCACCCCTCCGTTCAGAATCGCGACGGAAAAATTTTGAGAAAATTCAGATCTGGATCGTTTGCGCTTGCGTAAGCTTTTGTGCTTCCAGAAAATGCAAATCGGTCCGCTTATGAATGCGGTTGCGTCACTGCATTCTGATGCAAAAGTAGAAAGTGCTTCTTCCAGTTTGCCGTCAAGTTTTATGCAAACTTACGCACCTCGTTATTGGGACAGCGATTTACTAGAGCCTTGCAGTTGAAGAAAGCGAAAGGCCGGATTGCACTTTTGAAATTTTGCAATTTACTCATGCACGAATATTTATTAAGTTTCATATTTCGACTTAAAAATATTTAAAAAAAGACGAGAAACCGAAACATACACTTGCAATACGAAAATCCAAAGTTTAATTTGAATATTTAGTGCTACCAGGTTTGCTCTAATAAAATAAAAATTGGAAAAGTCCCCTGAAAAGATTAAATATTCTGGAGCGCTGTCTCTTAGAGTGTGAAGAAGTTCTTCGTGATAATTTATCTTCCTTCTCTAACATTTTAAACAAAAAAAATAAGAAATAAAATCAAGTTTTCTTGCCAGATGAAAATTATGAAAATTAATTAAAATTGTGTAACTGGCAGTAGAGAAAATGTTAGGAAAGAGTTTATACATGTATTTCGGCCTTATTGGGCTTCATCAGAACTCTGTACCTTAAATAATTTTGGTTTATTGAAAAATTTAGAAAAACTTACCCCTTTTTTGAATTTCTAAAATCCCAAAACACAAGAACAGGAATTAATGATAAAAATATGAAATTCTTTTGCAAATTATACAAGGAAGCGATTGCATTCTCTAGTAAAACCACAAAAGTGACATGTATAAACTCTTTCCTAACATTTTCTCTACTGCCAGTTACACAATTTTAATTAATTTTCAAAAAAAATAAGAAAAATAACTTCTCTTTCTATTCTCCTTTTTTCTAATATGTTATTTGTAAATATTCTAGATTTACAATGCTTCTGAAATGGCAGCCATTTTGGCTCAAAAACTAAGCGATAAATTTAAACGCTATGTTCATTGCTTATAACATGTGAGCAATAAAAAATCAGATTAGAGTAGGCGGTGCAGAGAAAACGTATGTCTGTGATTAACGCGGCGTCAGGCTGATCTCACAGTTCATGAATGTATTAGATTAATCAATTCAGTTAATCACAGACATACATTTTCTTTGTACCACCTACTCTTTCGCTTTTTATACTACTAGTTAGTCAACCGGCAGAAATTATTCCTAAGTTCTAGAGCAAGATTAATAGAGGGCGATGGACTGAAAGTGTCGTACTCTATCAGCTATTAGTAGATTTGAATCTCTACTCATAGGCTGTTTCTAGTAAATTCTACTTGGTTTGTTTGAACACGTTGTTGGTGATTGTGATAAGTGAGCTTTTTTTACATTTACGATTGACAATAACTATTATCAGTAAAACTTGTATGTTTTTGTTTGTTTCACGTATGTTCGCTGTAGTGAACATAACATCAATAATACAGGGTGACTGACAATTGTTCAATAATTTCTTTATTCTCTGAGCAAATATCATAAAATATTTATTAACACATACAGCTGTGAATTTGGCATCTTAATCTAAACGTACCTACTTTTTTGGGTAAATTTATAATTAATTTTTACAAACTATCTCACAGAATTTTTCCGTAATCTGTACTATTAATTCACATATGTTTTTTTTTTCTTGGGGAAGCGACCAAAAATTGTACGTATATCACTAGCGACGTTTAATTTACATTCCATAGGTATACCTAATAAAGTTTTATTGTCTTATGTCTTCGTACGACATCGAGGCGAAATATTTTAAAATCAGCTGTCAGATTTATTAATTACTAATTATACCGATAAATTGATCGGACGTTCATTGGTCCTTGCGATCGCTGGACTTAAATTCTTTTTTTTTGTGGGGGTGATTGAAGCAGCAGCTCCAGTAAATACTCTGCAAGAGTTAACAAACTATTCTACTACTGCATTTATAAAACGTGACGTTGTATTTCGTACGCAGTGCCGCAGCATACCGATCACAGATAATACATCTCTCTAGCTCTATTATCAGTGGTATGATAAGGCCACCATTAAAATAAAAATCTCACGTATCACAAATCTAAAGTAATTAAATTTGCAGGTTCTTCTTTTCTTACAGGTATATTCATTTATAAAGCGACGGCAGTTTTATTCATGTTCTCCACATCGACAACCAGAATTCAGTGATAGTAGATAAAAGAATAATTTTTATTTCAGCTAAATTTTAATCTGTATAAGTACATGTCGTTTGTACATGTTGTTTTAATGGCAGCACATTCGGAAGACTAGATTGACTAACTAGTAATATATAAGCAATACCTTCGATGCTTTTTTTATTTCTCTACTTGCGTGTCGATGAGGAAAGGAAAAATATTCTCTTAAAACACTACTCTTGGTTCCTAGATTCATAAAGTACAACAAATACAGCCATTTCGGCTCCAAATTTATGCAATAAGTTACTTTTCGATCGATGAGTATATTTACAATTTTCGCTTAAGTTGAAAGCACTGTATTTTTTTTTAGCAATTTTCCGTTATAGTTTCGATTTTGTTCCAAATTGTTCGTCACTAAAACGAACCTGAATATTATTTAATGTAATCCATACTTTCGATGCTCATTCGTTTCTCTAAAAAGAACGAATTTCTTTCTTTAAAAATATTGTTTATAGTCCCTAGATTTAGAAAGTTCCGCAATATCAGCCATTTTGACTACAAATTTAAATCCGAAGGTACTTCTCGATCGGTAGGTATATTAAAATTTTCGCTTCAGTTGGTGTCAATGCATTTTCTCGCAGCAATTTTCCGCCATTCTTTCAATTTTGTTTCAAATTTTCTCCTGGAAATTAATTAATACAATCAATACCGTTCAAAAGCTCCCAACCAATCATCTTTCAGAATACCTTCAAAATAAGCGTGAATTGCGGCATTAATCTCTTTAGCGATGCTTGATTTCTAAACAACTTGAAAATCAAGATGTGATTCCGGTGCTTTCTAACAGCTGTATGCCATAGCACTCCAATAATACAACGAAGCCTTCAGGATCATTTTAGAGCGAAACCGATTATTATTGAAGACATGCATATTTGATGACAACAGAATTTCGTACAAAAATAATCGATTATCATTATTATAATTATATTTGTTTATTTAAGTTGCAAACGTTTTATTAACATTATAACGTTCATCTAGTTACAGACATAAGTACCGCATATTCCGATAACAAATAGATTAAATTTAATTATGATGTGATCTCAGTTCGTTGAAAAATGACGAAGTATTTATGTTGTCAGGTGACATTTATCAAAATACTTTTAACGCCTTTGACACCTCACACATCAATCCAGAGATTACATTATAAAACCTTTATATGATGCATTACTAAATTGTCGCAGGTAGCAAAATAACGTCTTTTTGTAATGATCAACTACAACAACTTTACTATGTCGGGTGATATGAGGGTTAAACTGAATTTATTGAGAATACAAAACACGGTTCATATTTTCTAGGATTTTATTTTAAATATCCTCGAAGTAATTCCCTTCAGCAATGATACACTTGACCATTCTTTCTTTCCACGGTTCAAAAACTTCCAACCAATCATCTTTCAGAATACCTTCAAAATAAGCGTAAAGTGCAGCATTAATCTCTTTTTCTGACGAAAACCTTCTACCCCGCAAATTCCTTTTAAGCCCAAAAAATAGCCAAAATTCGTACATTGCTAAATCAGGTGAATATGGCGCATGTTCTGTTACTTTTATACTTTTTGCAGCCAAAAACTGGAGAGTTAAAACTGCCGTATGGGACGATGCATTGAAATGGTGCAGCATAATTCCCTTGTCTGGAACTCTACTGAACATTTCAGGCAAACATTTTTCAGTGTACCATTTAGCTATATTTAGCTGTTCAGCTTAATTGCTTTTACTAGACCCGTATTTCTGAACAATACGCTATACATTGTTTTCATAGCTGGTTGGTTTTTGGTCTTGAAGTTTGAAGTTGAAGTTTCCTCCTCTTCGTGAATTCATACACGACTCTCTTGGGGTGTAGGCACGTCGAAAAAGGGAATGTAAGTTTCGTCACACGTCACTACTTTGGAAAAATTTGGTGTCCGCTATTATTTAAGAAATTTAGTTTCATGGCAAATTCTTACACGCTCTGCTTTTTGGAAATCAGAAAGGTGATACGGCATAAAACGTCTAACCACTTTTTTTAAATGCAGGTGATCGTGTGTGATTATTCTAACAGCTGAGGATCCAATCCGTTACTGCATAAGTGGCTTTATTGTCCTCTTCAATTAACTTTTTAACAGCAGCGATGTGTTTGTCGGTAACAGCCGCAGGAGAACACCCTGCTCCATTTTGATGCTGAAAAGAATTCCTTTCGCGTTCAAATTCCTTATACCATCGGTAAATTTTAGCCAAGGAAGGTGCTTGTTCACTAAAAGCCGAATCTAAACTCTTTTTGCACTCATATGCGCTTAAACCTTTTTTAAAATCATAATAAATCATGATTTGAAAATGCTCTCTGGTTAATTCCATTTTTTACTTGTAATATCACTTTAAAAAACGTAACTTCAACAACAGATAAAAAGTTGCTCTAAATAACACTGTACGTTTTGTTTTTCATGGCATACTAGATTTTCTTATTCTCAATAAATTCAGCTTTACCCTCGTAATACAAAAAATCATCAGTGAATTCACTGATAGACGAAATTAAGACAAATTAAAACACAGAAGATAATGAAAATACTTTAAACTACATAAACAGTTTTTATTCAACATATTGGATGTATTGTCGTTAATAGTGGGTTTTGTTTAAATTATTTTCAAATGTAAAATTTATCAGCAAATAACAAATTCACGCATAATTATTTAGCATTAGAACTCTTTTGTCTATTTAATTGTTTAAATAAACTTGTGCCTCAGGGTTATCAATTGTATAGCTAACAATTTAGGATTACGTGGTTCTGTTTTGTCTTTAATGTGTTTATAATAATTGACTATTTTTAGTTGATAATTTCGTCTCGTTACGTGAAATGGAATAGGGAAGTAAAAGACAATTTTTAATCATATAAATGTTTATTAATTAAATATTTCATCTACGATCAAATTGTAATTGCACATTATTTTGCTTTTGTTGGCAAAATAAGTTGTCAAATGGCAATTTGTCAGACACACAAATATACAGGAAATGTATTTTTTTTAATAATTATCAAAATTAATTAAAATTGTATAACTGGCAGTATAGAAAGTGTTAGGAAAGAGTTTATACATGTATTTCGGCCTTATTGGGCTTCATCAGAACTCTGTACCTTAAAAAAATTTTGATTTATTGAAAAATTTTAGAAAAACTTACCCCTTTTTGAATTTCTAAAATCCCAAAACACAAGAACAGGAATTAATGATAAAAATATTTTGTTTTTTAAGGTACAGAGTTCTGATGAAGCCCAATAAGGCCGAAATACATGTATAAACTCTTTCCTAACACTTTCTATACTGCCAGTTATACAATTTTAATTAATTTTTATAATTTTCATCTGGCAAGAAAACTTGATTTTAATAATTATCGTTAACTATGAATTTGATAATTGGTTAATAATAATTATTTTAGTGAAATCATACGTGGATTTATAACCAAAAATGCAATAATAGCTCTTCTCACGAACAGAAGTAACTATGGTTATGAAAATTGTTACAATGGGTAAGTTTTTGATTTTATTATTAATTAAAAATATTAATTAAATTTATTTATCAGAATTGCTTCGTTATCATTTATTTAAATGAATGATACAATCTGTATTGTTGTTTAAAGGAGTAGATTAATTCAAGCTTTAAACTAAACAAATAGCCACGATATAGGCAAGATTATAAATAATCCTTCGGACTATTCACACGGTATTTGTTTAGATATCCATAGGTAGTAACGCCTTTAAATATCTTAAACAAAAATTTTGTATGAGGCCAAAATTAAAATAATTCTTATTAGTTTTCACACAATATAAAATTTTGCCAAACTGTGAACAATGAAATAAATTTAATCATAAATTTTAAAGTAAATTTACTTTAAAATTCGAATTAAATTAGACAATTCAATCAAAGTTATTAAACAATAAATCTTACTTCTTTCACTACTGACTACTTATTAAAGGCTGAAATGTTCAGCTTGACGAGTTTAGCATGACTTCTCAAATCACACAGGATTTTTTCCCTTTTATAGCAAAATAAATAGGCAAAAACTGTGTGACCTTAATTTAAAAAAATGTAAAACCTTAAATGAATGAATTTCAAAATTTAAAGTTTCAAATTATATGATTACATTTTAAATAAACCTAGCCGTACGGCTTCTATTTTTAAAAATCTTAATTTAGTTTGATTTTTCAGTTTTACTACTACACAGCGCCTTCCACCGTTCTTTTTGAAGAAGTATTCTCGAGACTTGTCCCTGATGGTATCTTCTAGTTACGTCGAAGAATGTGAACAACTTCCCTGGAATGGTTCTTTGAAGTGCTGGGACTGTTTCTCAAAACAAGGGGTCTCAGAAGTCAGTTCTGGAGTCTTGAGATTGCAGCTTCAGATGTTCTCCACATCATTGAAGACTTCGTTGAACTTCTCTCTGTGTTGTTGGTGAAAGCGGGACTTCTAGTACTTCATTCGACATTTTCTAAGTAAAACAGAAATTTAAATTAAATATTTGTGAGTAATTCAGTTTCCATTCGAGTTCTGGAGAATTATAAGGTAATGTACATTGTTTTTAACAAATAATAATAATAAAATAAATACAAAATATTATTAACCTAACAAATATATATACAGGTGTCTCTTAAATTACTAAAATAACACAGCAATATGTAAATGATTTACCAGAGGTTCAAAACAATTATAAAGCTTTCTTTGATGATGAAACATAAACCAATCACTTAGTGCCTTAGAAGAAAGATTTACTGCCAATAATCTGAAATTAAATATAGAAAAAAAAAACTAATTTTCAACTACAAGGATTAACAACATAGTATTCCCGCATAAAAATAATACACCCACCTTGTCGTACTTTTCCTTCGATTAAAAGTTGATCATGTCTCTTCTGAAAAGCAATACTTAGCGTCGAAATTGGGATCATTCAACTAGCACTGTTGTCCAAATTTGTAAATGAAGAAACTATTGTTTATGCCTATTAGGCTTATGTGAATTCTAGACTAAAGTAAGGTGTAATATTTTGGAGGAACTCTACAGATAAAGATAAAATATTCAAGCTTCAAAAGCGGAGTATCAGAAGTGTGTTTCATTTCAAATCAAGACAATCGTACCGTGAAGTGTTTAAAAACAAAAAAATACACACTTTGTGCATTGTATATTCTTGACTGCGCTATGTTCGTAAAAAAACATTACAGAGAATTTTTAGAAAAATACGAACCGAAACATTATTACAGCACACTTATCTTAGCACACCTCAAACGAAGCCCACAAAATTAAAAAAAAATTTATGTTTTAATTAATTAACACACATAATTTTATTCATTCATGAAATCAGATATTTGCATACAGTTTAAGTGCAAATTTGAAATACATTTTATTCGCTTGATGATATTTTTTTAAACAACAATTAAGTAAAAAAGTTTTGTTACATATAGTAATTTAACGACATGTACCTACCTACTTTAAACACTTATACTTGATTGATGTTTTTGACATATTTTATATACTGTACTGTATACTCATGGAACGAAATTATATTATTATTATTATGTCGTTATAATCATGGATCGCTAAAGAACACCGACAGCTGACAAGAAATCTTGAGAAAGAAATGTTGACACTAAAACTGAAAGAACAGTTGCGCGGAATTTGAATGTTATGGATGATGTCTTTTTTTCCTTCTTAGAGATGCCAGACAGATTATTTAAATACTGTGAGCTCCTGCAAGTCAGCTACTTTAAGGTAGTTCTAAGCTTAACTATTTTCCGTGTTTTAATTCTGGTCCGGATTTTTCTACAGATCGGTTTTCGTGAAAATTCAATTTTGTTCTTAGTTTGGTTTTTATTCGGTAGCGGAGAAAGAAGTTTTTCCGTTAGTGTTTTTAGTTTTGTTTTAATAAATTTAAGTAAGTCGTTAAGGAGTCGTTTTAGAAATTAAAACTGAAATATCCCAAAATTACAAAAAGAATTAAGTTATTAAATTAAATGTTATTCGGAATTCCGTTTCTTCTCTCTTCGAATTAATTGATTGTATTGCTTGTTTTTTTTTCTGAATTCTTGAATTTTCTATTCGATATTATTTTAGTTAGTTCAGTATTTTATTGAATACTAATAGCGTTTGCGACTGACTACTCTAGAGAATTCTTGTTTTAACATCATGTAATAACGGGAGATGGATATACTCTCAGAATGCTCTAGAGCAGTCAGTCGAAAACGCTGTTAAATTCTTTACCTACTTTTAAATATAAACAAAAGGGAAACATAAAAAAATAAGCGAGAAGAAACGGTGCAATTGGTCAAATTCGAAATTATGTGACGTTACGCAGGGTCGAAAATTCATTCCATATAAAAGGGCCTTGAAACCGATTCCTAGCTACCTAAAACTCAATTCAGAAACGAATAAGCAAAGGAATTGCGATTTAGGTCTTTTATAGTTTCACAAAAATTTGGTAAAAGAGTGAGAAAGAAGGAAAGAAATTAGTTTATTTTTTGCATAAAGTTTCATGTGAAATCAGAGATTTTGGGCTTCGAAATTTAAATCTATTTCTCACTCTCGTTGTGGTACCTAGAGAACAAGAAAAGTGTCTCGACGAGGCCTTATACAATTAATATCTTGAAAATATAGGTTTCTTTAATCCACTTCCTCGATCATTTACTTTTCAATTCCGTCCGGACGTTACACCTAAACTTAAGTACCACAAACTCAGGTTTTTTGGCTCCAAATTTATCGGGTAAATGCAAACCGGAAGGTACATCTCGATCCGTATATTTATTTATATATGTATTTTTTTTTTTTCAACTGATGACATTGTATTATTTTGCAGCATTTTCCGCCATTCTTTCGTATTGTTCTTCACTAAAACGAACCTGGAAATTAATTGACGCAATCAACACTTTCGATGCTCTTTTTTGCCTCTATTTTCATGACAATGAAGAATAAAAAGTTGAAATTTGTTACGCACGGGGAACGTCAAAATGCAAATTTGAAAAAGATGAACAACTTCCATTTGTTTGTTTGTCTCTTACGTAAATTAAATCTTTGTTGCACTTTAAAAACAACCAAACCTCAAGCCAAAACTTTTGCAGAAAAGAATTTCTAATTTCCGACTTTTGACGAAGGAAAAAATTCCGAAACTCAATCTACTTTTGTTGGACGAAGAAATGAAAACTGAAAATTCTCTTATACAAATCGACCTTCTTTTATTTTCTCTTTTAGAAGAAGAAAAAGCACTCTTTTTACACAATCGATCGTCCATTGGCATTTTAAAGAAGATAAATATTGAAATATGTTGCGCAAATAATCGTCATTTGCTTTTCATTCCTTTTTTGATGGAAAAGGTAAAAGACGATCGATTTTCGTTCGAAATTGTTCAACCAAGAAAAATTTGAGTATTAACAGAAACAGAACGAAACGATATTCCGGTGCCTACTTTCAGAGCGATCTCTTCGCCCACAATGAAAGTTATTTTACACAATTTTTATTTATTTAATTTTTGTATTTAATTAACGCAAAAAAGGATACAGTAATTAAGTATATTTTCAATTTCGCATATTCAGAGTGGCTTAGAAACTAATCTTTCGGATAGAGGGTGTCGATGTCGTACCTCTGGTGCACTTGAGTCAAACTCTGCGTAATAAAAATACCAATGGTGTGCGTGATGACGTATCTGATGTGGCTATACAGCAGATCCGCGTTCTCATTGATGACTCTATTGAATCTTTGAGTCAACGCCGGGTTATTATCAAATATATTATTCAGATCCATGAAGATATCATCGTAAGTCAAGCTGACATCGTGGTCAACCCATTTTATGTAAGTCTTCCCACCTTCAGTGTATTTTTCTCCCTTGGACTTTATATCGATGATGGGGTTTTCTGAAATTGAAAACATCGAAATGGTATTCACTAAAATATTAAGATATCCTACTCCAATCCATGATGATCGGAGTGAAGCCGTCCATGTTGAAGGCCAAAACAATTCCATGTAAGTCAAGAAAGGCATTCAGCAAAATCCGAGGCGTACGCAGTTTCAGAGTAAAGTTCAGCGTGTCCAAATCAATGCTATTATCAATGACCTCATACTCGCTTAACCCAGTGAATTTTATATCTGAAAATGTGGCGTTGAACGCTGAGGCTCTACCATCGTTTCTAAACATGAATAACTTCGGCACGAACAGAGGCTCGATACGGGCGATCTTCAGTTCCGGAACGCCCTTTAGAAGATAAGGGCGGAGAGATTCGAGCGATTTCTTCCAGCATGTCGATAAGTACGGATCGTTTCTACTGCAGACTTTGACAAAGCTCGCTGAAGAAGAACAAAACATCAAAATGCAAAACAAATAAGCAATTGACTAAACGCACGTAGTTTTTTCGCAGCGACCTCACTTGGTTGGTAAACCACCAAGACGCACGCACACATCACCACCCAAAGGAACATCATTTTGACTTTGGCCCCTTCGATCACCGTCGTATTTTATACTCCACATTCAAGTTAATAAATTTTGAGCGCCCAAAAAAAAAATGCCCCTTCATATGTCAGGGGCACCGGCTTCATTTGCAATACATATTACAAACGAAAATCGCTATTAGCATCTTTTATTCTCCTATTGGTTACTAGTTTCGGCGAAAAAGACGGAAGACCAAGACGCAAGTTGGATCAATGATTAATGTCTGACGCAAAATAATTTAATAAGCAATAAATTGCATGTTTTCAAGATTTATCTGCTCGAGGAAATTAGTCATTTGACACGCCTAAGTGATTTATGTTGCCAAGGCAATATTTTAATTAATTAATTAATTGATCGAAAAATTTTCAAAATAATAATTAACAATAACAAGCGTCTGTGTATTTTTGGCTGGTAATAAAAACGATGAATAGTTTCCTTCTTCGTGAACCATCATTGTACTTTCCTGCTTGATTCACCAAAACTTCTAAAGTGGAACCTATATTTTCTTTTTAGTAACGTCTTCTAAAAATGTTATCTTCAGATTTACTTTTATTGATTTTGTTTGTGTTGGACTTAGTGTTACATTTTTTTTATTCGAATGTCTTCCAATTACGATTTTTTACAATTTATTTTGCTTATTCAAACACAAGTACCAATTTCATCGAACGTTCTTTTAAGATTAGGGATATAATATTTATCAACGATGTAAGGAAGAAAAGGAAATACAAAGGAAAATAAAATGTAAAATGGGATATCTGAAATTAAAAGTGCAGGTCTGAAAATGGAACGAGGAAGAAAGTAAACAGGAAAAAAAAACAGGAAGAATAAGCAGCAGCTCAAAAAACTAAATAATGTCGTGAATGTATAAAGAAGAATGGATCTGACCTGACAACGAAATGAACTAAGAGAAATTAAATTAAATTAAACAACTAAAGGAAGACGGATTTGGCTACGGGCAAGAGTATAAATAAATATAACGGAAATCAGAACAAGAATAGGATTCTTGGTCAACAGCAGATGTAAACAATCAGTAAAAGAGTTTGAGGCAATTTCTGAAAGAATAGGGTATGGGGAAAATTTTAACATTGTTAAACGAACTTGCTCCCTCACAGAAGAAAAATATACAGAAACTGAGATTCTATAAGTAATTGGAAATACTATAAATAAATTACACAAACATTGGATAAGAAATACAATATAAAAAAAAAGTAAATGATCAAAAATAAGCAACTATATAGTGAAATTTGCCATGAAGATTTATACAGGACAGCTGTATGTTGTTAATGAAGTATTATGCTGAGCTAAGTCAATTGATCGGGGCAATCGATTGAACGATGGACGGGAAACATTCGATCGTGGGGAGATGGCTCAGCAAGGTACCCCAGGGGTAACAACTTTTGTAAAGTCTCTTTTGGGGGAAAGTGTAGTTTCTCTCAACAGCGGCGACCCTTGCTGAATATCCTACTAAACCGAGCTGGGTAAGTTACCTGAGGAAGGTGTCTTTAGTCCCAACAGATCAGCGCTCTTTATTTCTAACCTAAGTTTACCCCCGGTATTTCAAAAGCACTTTTCTTTTTTTTTACATGACTAGAACCAGTCCGCACCGGAGGTACCGCAACCATTTAGGCTTATTGTGCTCGCCCTGGTTCTCTTACCGCAGCCATTCAGTGAGGCATGTCCCCTGCACCAGCCGGTGCAGGTTTTTCACCGAATGTGTGTTGAAATCTTCGGGAACTATCATAAGATGTCCGAATATACGCTGTCTGCGACTTGTCAGCGCATCACAGCTACACAAAATTGCTGTCTCTGGTTCTCCATTGCAGAGTCTGCAGTTTAGATCCCCATTGAATTTGCCGATCCTCCACAGATGCTCCTTAACAGTCAGGTGTCCTGTTAGCAACTCCGTGGTGATCTTGAGTTGCGCCCTGCTTAAAAGCAAGATTTCTGCAGCTCTCTTTTTGCAAGGACCTCTAACGAAGGTTTTGCTATGGCGATGTCCTGGCCTGCTTAGCCAGTATCTGTTATGTTCCTCGCTTATCCATCACTAAGAAAGCCCCGAAGAGCGTTCTTGGTTATACCTAGGACAGGTTCAGAGCCAAAATATGCCATACTCGCACCCTGCCTGGCTAGTTCATCGGCCCGTTCATTGCCGATAATACCCCGATGACCTGGCACCCACACCAGCGTAACGCAATTGTATTCCGCCAGGTCATTGAGCTCACTTAAGCATTCCCACACCAGTTTGGAAGAGATCTTTGGGCTCACCAAAGCCTTCAAAGCCGTCTGGCTATCGGTTAGGATAAAGATCCGCTTATTTGTGTAAGCCCTCCTTTTGTTTTCCCGCGCACATTGTAATATACCGTTAGAGACAAGATGGAAAAAGTGTAACGGAATTTAATTAGTCTAGAATTCACAGCACAATTGTAGGTCAGAAAATGGTCGCGCCGTGTTGCGACTTGTGGTATGTTTGCGATCTTTGCGTAAATCTTGGTGATCGTTGGAATTGCGATGGACTTCTCAGGCTACTCTTCTTTTGATGAGGCCTCAATTAGAGCCGAAATAGCTATAGAGATAGTGCTCGGGTCCCCCTTACAATACAGTCGACTTGCAGTCAAAATTTCGCATTTGCGGTGACACGTTTATTGTCCGCACTGGCCATCTCATGCGGAATAACTTAAGAGACGGCGATATCGTTGCGATTTTGTTATTTACAGCACAATTATAGGTCAAAAATTGATCGCTCCGTGTCGGAATGCCCTTTAGAAGATAAGAGCTTGAGAGACTCGAATGATTTCTTCCAGCATGTCGAAAGGAATGGATCGTTTCTACTGCAGACTTTCACGAAGCTCGCTGAAGAAGGACAAAACATCAAAATGCAAAAGAAATAAGCAACTGAATAAACCAAAAGTAATGAAGACCCGATTATGATGCAAGAATTAGAGGACGCAATGACATTGATCAAGATAGGGAAAACTGTAGGTGTGGACGGGATACAGCTAGAAATGATTAAATACCTAAATGAAAAATATATATACACGGTGATTCAAAATTGTCTCCCGATATTTTCATGATGAATAGAACATCAAAAAATAAGGTCGCCTTTTTATAAATTTTTTTTTTCCACAAGTGAATAATAAGGGAGTTATAAGCTCTGAAAGAGGGGTGAAAAATATAGTTTTTTGGCAATAACTTCTGGTTCCTTTAAGCTATCAAATTAATATTTTAAACTCAAGTATAGGGCACTTAACTGCGCATTTGCAACATATTTGCCAGATCCTCCCTCCTTTTTAAGGGGTAGTTTGAGGGGGTAAGTTTCAGTATTTTATTCCTAATTTTTTATTTTGTACATTTTTCATGAAATATTTGTATAGGAAATATTCTTTAGATTATTTGACATAAAAAGGTTCTCTTGTTGCATTTCGATAAACCGTCTGGTTTTCGAGTAATTGGTAAGGTTTAAATGTAAGAATGCATCTGTTGCGTTTTGTCACTACTGTGTCCTTTAAAACATCAAGTCATCATTGATTAAAAAAATGAATTTTTTTTATTTTTACATATGTCATGAAAAAATTGTGAAAGAAGTATTCTTTAGATTATTCGTCATAAAAAGATTCTCTTGTTGCATTTCGATAAACCGCATCGTTTTCAAGTAATTGAGGTTTAAAAGTTAGCATACATCTGTTGCGTTTTGATACTGTCTTTTCAAACATTTAAAAAATTTAAAAAAAAACTAATTTTAATCAAACAACACTTATTTAATTTAATAATTCAAATTTAAGAATTAGCCTACTTCTACAGATGTTGTGGAAAAATCACCATTGGGATTACTTTATTAGTAATAACGCAGATAAACGCACGTATTTATTTTACAACATTAATTTTATTATTACAGCATACAGGGCGTTAACAAATGACAACTAGCAAACATAAATAAATAAAGAACTATTTTCTTATCACATTTCTTTTACATTTAAAAACAAGAAAGACTGCTTTATTATCATAATAACATCATACAGTTCATTCGTGCAGTTCCTGCAGAGATCAAGAAATGTAATATTAATAAATAATTTTACAAAAATTGTTCAAAATGATTTCCATTTTGTCTTATGCAGAGGTTTATTCGGTTACTCAGTGACCAATTAATGCCGATTAAACCTTCATTATTTATTAACTCTGTAAATACTTGAACAATTCTTTCTCTAAGTACTTCTACAGTATTAACTGGTGTAGCATAAACTTGAGATTTAGCCATACTCCAGATGGAAAAATCAAGGGGATTAAGATCCGGAGAACGAGCAGGCCATTTAATGGGTGCGTCTGCTCCACGACCAATCCACCTATTAGGATAGTGGTTGTGTAACCATCTTCTACATGCTTGGGCGTAATGAGGAGGCGCGCCGTCATGCATAAAAAAAATACGTCTTCTTTGATGCAACGAAATATTTTCCAGTATTTCAGGCAAAGTGTTTTCCAAAAATCTGCAGTATGTGTCTCCGTTTAAATTTCCTGGAAATATGTGAAACCCAGCAAGTTGGTTGTCTAACGTAGCTGCCCAAACATTTATTTTAAAAGTATGCTGAAAATGAGTTTCTCTCGTAGCATAAAGATTTTCTTCCGCCCAAACATGCATATTTCGACTATTAAACATCCCTTGTCGAGTAAATGTGGCTTCATCAGTGAATAAAATATTGCGCAAAAAATTAGGATTGTTCCGTTTTTTCTCAAGCAATACTTCACAAAAGTCCACCCTATTTGCCCGATCTTCTGGTAACAGTTCTTGCACTCTCCTATAATGAAACGGATGTAATAGCTGCTCACGTAGTAACCTCCAAGTAGTAGACTGAGAAACGTTTGTTCTTAAAGCTAATTTTCTCGTACTTATTTCCGGCTCATCCATTAAAACATCTAAAATTTGTTCTTCAGTTTCTGCAGTTCGTGCTATTTTCGGTCGACCACCATCCCTATTTTTTACAGCAAAAGAACCATTTTCGCGTAAGCGGCGTTCGGTACTTAAAAATGTTTTGGGATCAGGAATTCTTCTATTCGGAAACTTTTCTCGATAGCGTCTTGCAGAAGCGGCTGCATTACCAAAACATTCTCCCAAAGTTAAAATAATATCCGTTAATTCTGCGTTTGTGTAATTAACCATGTTTACTTATTAACAATTCAAGCTAAATACGTAAATACGCTTTGTAACGTTACGTTAAGTGAGTGACGTTTGATTAAAATTCATTTTTTTTAAATCAATGATGACTTGATGTTTTAAAGGACACAGTGGTGACAAAACGCAACAGATGCATTCTTACATTTAAACCTCAATTACTCGAAAACCAGACGGTTTATCGAAATGCAACAAGAGAACCTTTTTATGCCAAATAACTAAAGAATATTTCCTATACAAATATTTCATGAAAAATGTACAAAATAAAAAATTAGGAATAAAATACTGAAACTTACCCCCTCAAACTACCCCTTAAAAAGGAGGGAGGATCTGGCAAATATGTTGCAAATGCGCAGTTAAGTGCCTTATACTTGAGTTTAAAATATTAGTTTGATAACTTAAAGGAACCAGAAGATATTGCCAAAAAACTATATTTTTCACCCCTCTTAGAGCTTATAACTCCCTTATTATTCACTTGTGGAAAAAAAAATTTATAAAAAGGCGACCTTATTTTTTGATGTTCTATTCATCATGAAAATATCGGGAGACAATTTTGAATCACCGTGTATATATAAATATATATAGGAAACTGCGATTATAGTGCCACTACACAAAAAAGGAGCAAAAAGAAGATTACGGAAACTACACAGGAATCGCTCTAAGCATACCTGGGAAAGTATACGAAAGGACTCCCGAGAGTCGACTAGAAATGAGTATATAAGATAAAATGGAAGGCGAATAGTGTGGTTTTAGGGAAGGGTGAGGCACGCAGGACCAAATTTTTGTTGTCCAACAATCAATTAAAAAGGTACTGAGAAAAGATGATTCAATGTTCCTAGCTTTTATAGATATGAAACAGACTCTCGACATGCTGGGAAGATGTGAAATTTGGAGAACATTAGAAAAAAGAATGTAGACGATGGATTGGTACAAACTATAAAAAGCTTGTGCGATCATATAAGCAACCTGTCAGGGGAGAGGCACGCAGGACCAAATTTTCATTGTCCAACAATCAAATAAAAAGGTACTAAGAAAAGATGATTCAATGTTCCTAGTTTTTGTAGATATGAAACAGACTCTCGACATGCTCCCAAGATGTGAAATTTGGAGAAAAAAAAGAATATAAACGATGGCCTGATACAAGCTATAAAAAGCTTGTACGACCATACAAGCAATCTGTCAGGATTGGGAAAATTCTTTCACAAAATTTTACCACCAGAACCGGAGTCAGACAAGGAGGAGTTCTGAACCCACTATTATAGTAGTTTTGGATGAGATCATGTAGGAGATAAATACCGTTACTAAAAGTTACATTTTGGGGAATTATCAACCAGTGATGGCGGTGTCAAATCACACTCATAAGATGGAAATGTAAAACAGATGGGGAGCAGCACAAATACAGCTATAAATCGGTTCTTAGAGAACACATACGAAGCGTTAAACGAAGACGACCTGGCTTTTGGAGTCTACTGTGATACGATGAAAGCCTTCGACGGTGTAAACTTGGACCATTTACTAGAAAACGCGTATAATTACGGTATTCGGGGGTTTGCCTACGATGGTTGAAGTCGTACCTTCAGAGAAGAAGCCAGATGGTAAAAATTGAATTCGAAGAGATTACTTGTCAACGTACCGCATATTCACCACTAAAACAAGTGAAACAAGGATTCCCCCAAGGTTCCACCCTAGGAGCAAAATGTTTTATTTTATATTTAAATTATCTTCCTAGCAGCGTGGATCTACGAACCTAAAACTTTATGCAGACGATTGCTTTAATAACAAATAAATCATATAATGATATCGTTATTAATACAAACAATCTGAATTGGCAAATGAATGAGTGGTGTACAACTAACAACTTAAAGTGAAACGTTACAAAAACTGCCTTGATGTGTTTTAAAAGTAAAAACAAGAGTAGGTATAAATTGGAAACTCCTTTAATTTAGTGTAATAAAAAAAGTGTAAAACAAAATGATACAGTCAGGTTCCTTGGCTTAACTCTAACAGATACCCTATCATGGACTGATCATAAGACATTCTAAGAAAAAAACTGTATGTTATGTACTGCAGCGACTGAGACCACAAGTGTGTGACTTCACGTTAAGAAATTTATTGCTATTTTCAAGCAACATTCTTCTAATTAATTAATTAATGTTTTGGGGAAACGCACCACCATATTGCTTCTATCACACAGGTGGTAATCTTTGTTATAGAGGATACAGTTTAAATAAAAAGAGAATTGAGAGAACTGCTTTTAACTGTTTACTTTCGATTCGTTTCCGCAGAATTTTATTAACTGTTCGAAGATAGATTAAAAAGATACAAATTCAGTTTTATGAACTTTATTATATGAAACTTATAAACTTTATCATCGTAAAGTACTGTTTACAATTTTTTTTTCATAATTTAAATGTACGAGTATGATTTTAAAGTACAAAAATTGATCTTCACCTTTCTTTGTCATGCAAAATAAAATGAAGCTAGTCTGAAGCCTACAAAATTCTTATTCAGTTATTTGTTTACAGTTAAATAAAAATTTAATATAAATAAAATTACTAATTATTAAAACATTAACATTAAAAAATTATATGGCAGTATGTATAAAATATATTTACAAGGGAAAGCTGCTCATTATGTATGAATTTCTGTTTCCATTATATCACAATGCCCCCACGGTAGAGTCTCGTAAGAATTTTCAATAAGATATCGTTTATCGTCGTGAGGACTTAATGCGATTTTTTGCTGCGTAATTGTGGTGACGTTATGTTTCTTCGAACGAATCAAATTTTGTTCTAAAGATTTTTCTTTAAAATTTACTAAACATTCTAAATAATCATCAAAAATAATTTTGTTCTTGATAACACTTTTTTTAACGCCTTTAGCCTTTTTGTCTTTATCTTCGCCCTCCACCCTGTACGCATAACTTTTCGATCGCAAACCAACAAATTCCGTCATAATTTTGCCATTCAGCTCGTCTTTCATCAAGCCCGGGACTTTCATATTTACACGAGGAATGTCATACCTGTTATTATCCGGATAGCCACTGGTATCAAAGTACATATGACAGTCGCGCCGAATTACTTCATACACGTCATCGCATTCGATTTCGTAAATCAAAGAATCTGTATCCGTATAACATAGTTTAAACTTATTGCCAAACTGCGACCTCATGTAGTCATAATGAAAGTCGTAAAGTTTTGTTTTCGAGATCTCGAGTACGCACATACCAATATATATGGGCTTATTATAGAAAATTTCGGATTTTTTTAGCTCTATTGCGACTAAATTTTCGTTAAATATGGTGCAAGATTTAAATTCCGGTCTGGCAATTAATTTAGCTGCACCATACCTTCCCTCCCACTTCGTTACTAATTTAATATTGCTACGTTTCCGAATATTTTCCATTGTTTTGCCAAAAGCTGCGTTATTTAATAATTTGTATAGGTCTTTGTCGAAATCGTTGATCGCATCGGTTCTTAGACGAGTATTTAAATCGATGTACGGCTTTAACCAAGCCCGCTGTTTAAATTTCAAAGCGCGGTGAAATTTGCTTATTACTAAACCGTAATCCAAAGCTTTCTTTAAATACGTGTAGTAAATGATGTAATCCTTTTTTTTATGCAATGTAGCCATTAGTTTTTTTTCTTTGGATTTTGGTGCGCTAAGGTGTTCCGGGCAAAAGGGTAAATCTGAGTGGGCATAATGTACTTCAGCTGGATATTCTAAATCAACTTCCAAAATATATCCTACGGATTCGTCGTCTGAATTAAAATTAACATTTTCCGGATCTACCCACGCAAAGCCTCCGCAGGGCAGGGGTTGTGACATCGCATAACCATAAAGATTGTTAACATCTTCGTACAGCAAATAAGTTGATGGTTGGGTGCGATCATAATCGGTCATGTACTTATTGTTGGCTTTAACATACCGTTTCGAACATTGGCTCAATCCACCTCTGACACCTTCTTCAATAAAGAAGAGCATATCGATATCAGTTAATAATTCAAGCTCTATTTTGGTATACTTGAGCATGGCATCCCAAGTATACCCTGGAGTAGAAAAATAATGAGCTGGATCGAGTCCGTGCGATTGCAGCAACGTAGCACGAAAGTGTTCGAAAACATCAGCCAACAGTAAAACATCTGTTTTCAAGTACAAGTCCGAATACTCGCCCAAATTTTGAATTTTAAATTGTTCCCATACATGCTTAGCATGTGCGTAATCAGCATCGCTAATATCCGTATCGTTTAATTTATCGTAAAATTTGTCTATGGAAGGTAATTCAGATTCGGTAAAACGTTCGAACATATCGAAGTAGTCATACGGATATACACCCTTTCGCGTTAATAACTGAAAATTTTCCGCGGACAAATCTTGAAATTCTGATTTTAGGATGGGATAAGTTTTCAAATTTGAAGCTAATTTATCGAGACTTGCGCTCATAAAGCGAAACGAATCAATAAAGCGGAATTTTACTAAATTTTCGTCGACGTACTTTGTAAAAGAAATATATTTTTCTTTGTTTATGGGAAGTAAGTCGATGCGACCCTTAAAATCCGACGCTAAATTCTTAATTACAAAGTGTGAATCATAACCGCTTAGATTATGAAACACAACAGGTATCACGTGACTATCCTGATAATTAATATTACATCCATTGTGCGCTGCACCCCGGAACTTTCCTGTCAAATGACAGTGATCCCTAATTTTCCTGTTAACGCGATCGAACGGTTTCTCGCAAATATGACAGTGAGTTGCCTGATCGAACTTGAGCTTTTCGTCTAAAGTCATCTGGTTCATGGGTAGAGGGCAAAGAAACACAGTTTCTACATCTTCGGCAAACTGCTGCAGTTCCGCAGTAAACCATCGTATGCAATCCTCACCGCGATACGACCTATAAAAAGACAGAGAAACATCGTAGGAGCATTTAACATAATAACCGACACTGCAAGGTTCATGTTTTTGATACATATTTCGAACATTACACGATTTTAATATACATTCCAGGTCGGCATATATTATGAACGGTGCCTTAATTTTGTTTAAGAAGTTTCTGAATTTTAATATATTATGTTTTTCGTCCGGCATCTTAATTTTGTCTAGGTTTATTTGGCCACAATCTATCGTGTGTTTATCCAAACGTTCTTGACTATAAAGGTAATTGAAGCACCGATCACAAAAATACTTTTTAGTTTTATGGTTACTCAATTGCGTAGATAACAACCTGGAAAGATCTTTTATCCATACATAATGATACTTCACCGTCATTGCTTCCTCATCATCATTATCCTCATTACTATCGTCTTCATAATTGTCTTGAATTAAAAGTAGGTTCACGTGTTTCTCTTGCTTGGCGTTGGTCAGATAAAATGGTCTTACTTCAAATTCTGGTTCCTTCTTCACCTTATTCTGCTTTTTCTTGAGGAAATACCTATTAATCGAAATGGAGTTTTGCTGCTCAAAACGCCGAATCTGCTCTGTCGTCATAGGCATCGTGATATTTTCCAAATTTAAAACTGTTGAATAAGGAGGATACGACGTGGTTCGATCAGCATTCTTTGACACAGGATAAAGCGCCGATGTTACCGCCCAAGCAAAGCATGCGTCATCCTGATTCTTCACATTGATGCATGCTTTCTTATCTCGAATATATTTGGGAAGCTTAATGTAGGAGGAACAGGTTAGCTGCACGAACTCGTTGATGTTAATCATCAAGTTTAAGATGGCTCCTAGTGTCCAACCGCTCCCCCGCTCCTGGAAGTCCCCTAACTTTCCCAATATTCGTTCCGTGACGTATTTGGTAAACCATTCTTTGATGTCTGTGTCGCGATAAATCGGTTTGTTTTTGGTGTTAAAATATTTTAGTTCTTCAATTTCTCTGTCATCTCTCTTGAGAATAAATTCTCCACAGAGGATCGCGTTAGCTTTGAATGCCATTTCGTCTTTGAAGCTGTTCGAAATGCGCTGTTGGAAGAGGACAGCGGCATCTTTCAGAAACGCGATGACGTCCTTATGTTTAAGATTAATGATGACGCCGGTTCTGATACGGTTTTGAAAGGCCGACTGCATATCTTCCCACTCAACGCGATGAGAATCTTCTTGAGTGCCTGCGTCCATTGCTTTCATCAAAGCGAGATAGCTTTTGATAGAAGCAATGCTCGCCATAAAGTGATGTTTTTCGCCCAAGGACAGGTTTTTATCCTTAAGTGAGTCGTTCAAAGTGCGGAGATGTTCATCGCAGAGATTCATACTACTCGCGATCTGCGTTGCATCGGAGGAGGCAGTTTCATGTGCTGATCTTGCTTCTTCAACAAGCATGCAAGGTTTCTTATTTAAGGAAGCCATTCTGCAAGAATTAAATTAATTAATTTTTGTTGAGAGAGAGAGAGAGAGATAATGATTTTAGGATGGAGATATAATTACGAGACTCCAGTTACCTACTTAAATTTAATTGCATAAAAATTTAATTTGCGGTTTAATATTCGAACGCGCGTGCACACATAATAGAAATACACATTTTGAAAAATAAATAACTAGAGATATATGACAAATTATGTCCTAAGCTTTGGGTTACTTACCTCAATAATTGAAATTGTGAAATGATATACACACAGGCACACAGATCTTAAAGCAGGGACAGAATGAGGCACAAAATCCTTCGCTTGCAAAATTTATCTGTTTCAATAAAATTTGAATAACCAATCATATTCAAGATTTCTTGGAGATATCTCTTATCAGTTAAAGTTGTGCTACGCGATTTTCTTCACGCAAACGCCATGTTCTTATCAAATAGAATGCGCGATTCTATTTTTAATACGAGTATGCCTTATCGCTATCTGCTTCACAGTTTAAATTAGGGATACCGAGATCTGATAATTTTGTTATTCGGGTATTACCCATTATCCGGTAGATACCCGGGTACCCTGTATGTACCCGATACCCGATAACTACCTGGATAGCTACTCGATAAGTATCAAATAACAATTTGAAAATCTATCATAGAAGTATCCGAAGTAAATGATATTGTAAAACAAAGCTAACGCTCCAAACTTTTATTTTATGGTACCTAATTTAAATTTAAAAAAAATGTCACTCAATTGTCGGACATTTACCGAGTATTGGGTAATCGGGTAATATCGAGTGCTTGGGTACTTATCGGGTAACGGGTATCCATAAAGAGGAATCGGTCCTATTTAAATAAACGGGTACCCGTTGGCATCTCTAGTTTAAATCTGATAAACTGATAACCAGACCTAGGGAAATTCCGGACATTCTTAAGAAGTATATGGTTTTTAGGTAAGTTGCGGCAATTGAATGCACACGTTAATTCTAATAAAATACACGTTTGTGGTTGTATTTTTGGCGACTTTTCTGAATACTGTCATCAATTACTAGATAACGCTTGCAGATCAGCGAAAGTGATCTCCCCAAAACGAGAATTCCAACCATTCCAGCACGACCCCACACCAGCACGCCTCCACATACCGCACGAATACAAAAATACGGAATAGCTGCTATCAGACAACAAATACTGATCATCAATTTCGACGTTTAAATGCTTCAAAGAACAGTCTCATTATTCTGAGATACCTGATCAACGTTTTAATACTTGATTTGGACCTTAATAAAAAGTGACGTAACGAAACAAATGAACATCCGAATTTGCCAACCGTTTTTTTATCCACGTCACGTGTAGTTAATCAATTGATCTTCAGATAGTTTGACTTTGATAGACTTTTACTTGCGCATTTATTATAAAAAATACAAAACTTGCATTTTTTATATTTTTTATTTCATAACTTAACAAAGCTTACACAAAACACAACTAATTGTGAGCTTCATATAAAAATGTCGTGCGCCACTGTGCTTTTTTATTAAATAAATAATTCGCAAGCCACTAAAGATTTTTTAGTAAAACACGTAAGAAACGCAGTTAAAAATGAATTTGATTTTCAGTTTCTTGTCTCTCAACTTACTATTACAACAAAAAACGTACGAAACTTAAAAAAAAGTGTTGTCACTCTTCAGTGCCATCTTTTTTAAAATTGTCCAAATATCTGGCTACGTCTACATGACAAACGCCATTGGCCAGACTGTATAAGAGACACGAATCCGCCAGTAACTCGGCAGCATTTATCAAGTTTTTCTCCTTGTGCTTACCGTTCAGCGTTTCGGTAACTGTAACCATGCATTTATCTTGTTTGGTAATTTCGTCTTCATCGCGCTCATCTTGAGGTTTCGCTGAATTTTTCCCGCGCTTTCTGATCTCGTTATACTCTTTTACCTGCAGGACGTAGTCGACGACTTCCTGCAACGTTCCGTGAGTGAGCGCGGCGAACTCTTTGTTTATTCCATTATTTTCGGATTTATCCGTCTGTTTGGACTTCTGCATTTTTCTGGCGATCCTACGTTTCCTTGGGGCGGGCTTTGTAGTCTCCTTGTTTTTGGCGGGCCCTCTGCGTGGCTTGGGGATGTCAAACTTATCAATCTTTTTTGTGGTATTGTTGAAGACGGGCCTTTCGTGCATTCCATCTGCAGGCCATTCTTTGTAGTCGATGCCAGTGAGTGCGGTGGGAGGGTTGAAGATGGCACCTGTAGTTCTATTTGGTCGACGGGGGATTTCCTGAAAAGCAGAGAAAATACTTTTGTTTGAAAACCAAGGGTGGCTCAAGAATATAAATTTTTTATCAACAAAAGAATTTAATGAGGAAAATTTCTTTTTCGAAAGAGAGATACTTATGGTTTTGGCGTCAAAACCAGAGTTGAATTTTAATACTTCGAAGTTCTCTTGGAAATCTTTTTTTAAGAAAGCACTCACTGTTGAGGCTTTGACAATTTCTGCTTGCCAGGCATGAATCTATTTTCTTTAAAAAAAAAGTCTTTGCAAAATATGATTTCCAGAAACTTTCTAAATAGTAACCCTATATAAATCTCCGCATGTACTGATCATTTCAGGAAGGCGTCAAAATTGACATTTAGTACAATCTAAAAATCAATGAAACGTCGAAGAATCAATTCATTCCCCAACAGAGGTCAACGAAGCACTTTTGGAAAGAGAGAAGTCACTCACTCAAATCTATCCTCTTTCCCTTCCTCAAGAACTTACCGTGTAATAATCCTTAAAAGAGTTTCTGCTCATGCCATAATAAATATCGGAATCAGAGAGTTTCAAAGCAAGATCCGTCGAAGCCTTCAGCAGTTGAACTTGCCTCTTCGGATTTCGTCTTGGTTCGAATTGAGACCTGGTTTTCGCCGAGCTTAAGTCCAAAGGGTCATCGAACCGCCCGGAGTCTTCAACCTCCGCTTTGAACTCCTTGACGAAAATCACCTCGTCATCTGAGCTGTTTGGTACGCGATCGTCGTCATTTGTTGAGGTAACCGTGGCTGGTTTACTCTTAACTTGTCTGGTTCGTTTTAGAAAGGGCGGTACTGGGTTGTTCCTTTTTGAGGGTGCCTTGACATCTGCCCGATACAGAAAGCACTCGATGGGTACTTGTAATTTGCTAATGTCAATGTACTCGGGAGCGTCGTCTTCTTCCTTGATTTGGGGATTCCCGTCGTTGTTGGAATAAATGTATGGAATTTCGGTGGATTTTATTACTTCATTACTTTCCTGGGGGTCTTCACTGATAGTTCTGTAGTGACAGTAACCGTTGATTGGTTTTTGGCTTTTTCCCTTCAAAGCTTTCTCCAAGGGTTTCGTCAGGTCGATCACGCCGTTCTCATCGACGCGATAGTCACTTTGACCTTCGTAATTTTCCTCGGTATTCAGATAGATAGTAACGTCCGAAGCAGCCTGGCTGAAGTAGTTCATGGTTTTGTAGTTGCCTATGATAATGGGCTCTATGTTTTGCTTTGACGTATTCCTACCAGCGAGCGCTTGATTTACGCCGTCACCCCAGCCATCACCCAACACTTTTCCATCACCTTTCAAACGGTGACATCCGGCGAAGTCGGATAGATCGAACGTCGCCCCATCAACGCACACGCACGTCTCCTCAGAACATCTCGCCATTTTTTACTGCAAAAGGCAGAGGAATTAGAAGGAATGAAGCTTTGTCAATCTTTTTGCTTGGATATCGAAACAGTGAAAGGATAAATGGTTTTGGTTTACCGTAGGTTTCTGCATTTCCCAGCTCAACCTATTGATTTCCAAACGTTTTTCTCCGACTGGTCGCGTTACGCAGCCAAAATTGTTTCGGCAAATGTCACTTACTAGGAACAGGACGCATCAAGTTAGCTTGAAACATAGAGAATTCGTTCTAAATTTGACATGAACGGAATTCAATTTTTATGCTTGATACAAGGACCAATCAATAATAAAGTACCTATTTAATAAATTGTGATTTAACCTTCGCAAAACTATTTTTCAATAATGTTAAAGACGCAAAGCCGAAAGAATGATTGAAGTCCAAAATTAGGAGTCAACATAAAGCAGGTGGATAAATAAAGCTAAAATGCGACTTTTCTTCTACGTTTGTTTTTTCAAGTCAACGGAGGAAGTACAATAAATCTAGAAACTTTATTGTTTTATGTTTAACCTTTGATGAATCTGACCTAAAAACTTTTCGTGGTCAACTGATATGGTCAGAAGGAAAAGCCCTGAAAAGAATTATTTTGACAATTAAATGAGATGAATATTTTGAATCAAAATGTGATTTTTCTTTTTACAAATTATCTAAAGAGGAAATACCATCAAAAATTTTCATTAGCTTTTTAGGATTTAGGATTTCTTTGCCCATTTTCCAGCCAAGTACAACGTATTTCATATTTTAATATCACTCGATTGATACGAAAACATAAAAAATTTCTAAAGAATGGCATTATTAAAAGACTTGCAATTCCAAAAGAAAAAGGATTTTCAAATAAATTTAGAGGATCACTCAAAATCAAAAACAGTCAAAACACAAATTCTTCTTTCGAGTTTTCAAAATTCAAAATTCCTTGAAATTTGACTTTGAGTCTGTGGTGTCTAAAACCTTTTTCAAATATTTTATTTAGTTTTTGTTTCCACCAACACAATTTCAAAGAAGCCATATATTTTTATTCTTGTCTCTAAGTGCTTTTCTTTATCTCCATTTAGTTTCGATCAGGGTTTCAAGAACTACAGGGAACCCAAGGAAGGGATTAGGCCGCAATTTAATATTTCATTTCACATTATTTGTCATTCTGACTGTATACATACAGCGGGTGATCCAGTTTGGTAAACTTTTTACTTCTTTTTTTAGAAAAATGACATTTGGTGTAAATAATATAGACCTGCCAATTGTTTATTTGACAACATGAAACAATAGGTACCACTTCCTGTTTAAGCGGAAGTGGTTTTAAGTTAAGAAATTTAAATAGGACATAGGTGAGCAAAATACGTGACAAAATTGTGAGCTTAGATTATTTAGATCCGCCGGACCGGTCAATTTTGAAATACAAATGCAAGTTCCGCCGGCGGACGTTTAACCACATCGAATTTGAAATTATAATTGCCCTTAGAGTTGATTTTGAAACAATTCGCATTTTATGAGCCACATAGATTTAAAAAAAAAAAAGAGATTGACAGCCGAGTTCGATGGTGAGAAGGGCTTGATATTTGGACAAAGTGAATTCCAAAAAAAGAAGAAACCGCTAAGACATTGATAGCAAACTACGATGCGATGACGAAGGACTTGACATTTGGTTTGATTCGCAGCCAATTATGTAGGTTCCAAGTTGGCAAATAGATTTCTCATGAGTTAGTTTGTTTGAAATACAATTTTCTCATGAGTTTGTTTGGAACGCAATTTTATTTTTCCTTCAGTAAGTCGGTCACAGTCGTAACCGTCAATATTAAATAACCAGCCGAAGCTTCTGAAACTTTACATGTGGGTGGTGAGTGGTTTTTATAAATAAATTTCCCGTCACTCTTCATGTGTTCATCTTTATTTCTTCATTTATTGCCAACGGTGAAAATTTTGCTTCTTGCTTTCCAACAGTTTTCCTTTGTTGGTCGCCCTATGTCAACAGTCAAACAGTTATAAGTTATAAGACATCCCTGAACAGATGAACAGTTCAGATGAAAGCATTTCTCCTCCAATTCTTTTCGAAAAACGACCGGACTTTTTTTGTACGGCGAATTTCAAAATCATCTGGTAAGTTGGTCGCAGTCACAACAAACAACTGAAGTTCGAGAGAGTGGGAGTTGAAGCAGTTTCCAACCATCGCTTTTTCTCTGTCGATAGTTTTTTGTTCTTCTTTCTATCGACTTTGTTTTTATTTCTTCATCAAGATGAAGCTATTGCTTTTACTATCGGCCTTTCAAAACGGACAAAAAATTGTGAGTAGAACTCTTAATTAGCTGACTCAGTTTTCCTCTGTTCACCGTTTGTTTTGCTTAATTTTTTCTTGTTTTAACATCAACCAAATTTTTAAGGAAAACAAAAACAACACTCTAGAATTGATTAACCTTAACATTAGTATCTTTATCTTTTTTTTTTAATTATCAACATAATACAATAAAAATTAAATATACTGGAGTAACATTCTAGATGAAAATGGAAAATTACTCTTAATTAGCTGACTCTTGTTTTGCATCAGTTGATCGCCGTACGTTTTGTTTATTTTTTTCCTTTGTTTTCAACATCAGTCAAAATTCTTCAGTGTAAGTGGAGCCTTAGATGAGGAATTGGAGTAGTTTCATTTTCTCTGTGTTCTTTTGTTTACCTTCATGTTCTTCTTCTTCTGTCAACTTTGTCTTTATTTCAGCATCAAAAATTTTGTTTCTGCGATCGACTTTTCGAAACGATCAAAATTTTGATTTTGAGAGTAGTTTAAATTTCAAAATAAACAAGAAATATGACCCATAATTAGCTGACACTTGTTTAGCTTCAGTTTTCCTTTGTTGATCGACGTATGTTTTGCTTCTTTTTCTTCATATGGACATCAGTCAATTTTTTAAGGAAAACTAAACATTCCTAAGCAGGTGAATAGTTCCATTCAAAGCACGAATTTTTTTGCCCTTCGGAATTTCTTCCTCGTCACCAATGATAAGTTTGTTGCAATGGCTACTTCGCCAACAAACGTCTGAAGTTCGAGGCTTAGATGTGGGTATTGAAGCATTTCCTTTCTTTTAATAAATAAATCACTTTTGCTCTGACTTCTGTTTATCTCCATGTTCTTCTTTTCTTGTCGACATTGTCCTTCTTCATCAAAATGAAGTTATTGTCTTTCTAAACGGGAAAAATTTTGAGTAGTTTAAATTTCAAACTAAAAAAGGATATGATTCTTAATTAGTTCCCTTTCGTTTGCGTCAGTTTTCCTCTGTTGTTCACCTTCTGAAAACAAAATAAAACATCCCAAAGCAGATAGTTTACATCAAAGCACGAATTGTCCATTAGTATTGGATTTGTACGAAAATGTTCGAGGATAGAAGGACTTCTATAAAAACAGAACTGAGCGCGAGATTTAAATAATTTTTCCATTGAAGAGCTAAGTGTGCGATTAGCAGCGATTCGAATAATAAATAATAAAAGTGTTTTTTGATAAATAAGTGCTACAGCACGTTATTGAGTGTTTTCCATGTTACTAAGAGATTTTTAATTTAATAAACGATTATTTCTTCTTTAATTTCCGAATTCGTGACAATATGAATTTCTTCCAAAAAATGAACAAATTTGTATTCATTTCATTCTGGATGGTCAGAATATTTTTGGACAAATCGATAAAAGGAATTGCTCAGCAAACTAAGTCCAAAAAGTGACGTTCATCCCGGATGTACTAAAAGCAGCGAAACGCGTCAAGTTTCTAAACAAGCGTAACTCAAAAATAGTTGAAATTTTGCGAATAGCTCAATCATGAGTAAGATGGTAGCAAATCCTAATTTAAAAATGCACCCGAAACGCGTGACGTGGTTAAAACGTCGTCGCTCACTCGCATGCATATATATTTTTGCAAGCCGGCCAGCGTCGCGACGCCACGCGTATTAGTTGAGCTTGTAACTTGTGAGCGATATTTGCACTGTGATTGTCGAAGAAATTCTGCCAAGATGTCCGAAACGGTATGTAAGATTGCATTTCGAGTTTTCCTTTTTTCCCTTTTACGTTTTCCCCTTTACGTGCGTAAAAAGAGTTGCGGAAACTGTGCCAAATCCGCACGGTAAAAATAAACAGTTTTAATAATAAACGGAAACGGCGAGTTTTGTTTGACAACAACGCAGAAATTGAATTTTGTTTTCAAAATTCCAAAAACATAATTGGGAAACTAAGGGGATGGAAGTTTCTAGTTTTCCTTGATTCGTGACTGACTCAAATTATTTTTGCGCGATTTAAAAAATAAAACTTTTGCAAACATTATTTGAAATTAATTGAGTGCCAAAAATTTCTATAAAAAAATCTTTTTGTGAAATTTTCAGAAATTCAAAAGTTTGAAAAGAGGTCAACGCAGAGCAACTTCTTTTACACGGTACTATTAATTCTTATTGTTAGTTATGTTGAACCATTTACCCAAAATGCATGTTATGTTCATGCATAAGCCTGGAAACAAAACTTTAAATTTTAACTTTAACAACTTTAAAAGCAAGCAAAAGACGTTTATGGTGTTACGCAGAGAATCAAAGTCGTCATTAAACTTGACCGTGAACAGTTGCGCTGCTGATGATTAACGCGTCATACAAGTGTATTAACTGATTAATTAAAATCAATTCCGTTTTCAAAGGTATACAAATGTGGAATACTTACATCGAGGCGAACAATAATTTGCGACAGGTAATTTCGTCGCTTTAAAAAATAATAAATAACACACTGAATTTGTATAAATTTGTGTTAGTAATTCGTCTTTTATAATAATAGAATTTGTTTCTCATTGAACGACGCACGCAAAACAAAATTATAATAATTAACAAACCAAATCGATTACGAATGTGTCTAATGATTATAATGTTTTAAATTCTGGTTGTCATCGCCATTTCTTTCTTATTAGCAAAGTCTATTATTATTCAAACATCAACGATAAACCGAATAAGCGACATGTTTATGACGGACAAGTTGCTTAAGAGAATATAATTTTTTTCCAGTTCTGAGAAGTATCTTTCGTCAGTGTCTTCTGTCAGTCTATTCAAGAATCACCCTGTAATAATATACTTTTGACATTTGTACGAAATAAGCGGCAGCAAAATTATTCGACTTTTCGGATAACTGGATAAATTATATGTTTTTTTAATCATATTCAACAAAAATATGAGCGTATTTTTAAAGATGCAAATTCCTGGAGTTCCACACTACGTGATCAAAGAGCAAACTATGTTTATGCAAGCGAAATATTCGATGTTTAGTAATCGATTTCCGTCGTGATTTATCGATCATCGATTAAGCACATTTTTGGCACCGTATCAAGAACGCGCCATCTATTTATGGGTCCATTTCATTCACGGATGTATTAAGTACCCAAACGATGAAAGACACACTTCAAGGTGTGTTTATAAGTTCTGCAATAATTTTTTTCTTTACTGAACTTCGTATGATGACAAAGAAGTAACGAACTTTTTGCATTAACAATGCAAGGACCTAATCGGTTAAATTATAAAAAAAAAAACATACACTTGTAAATGGTTTAAATAAATTTGATGCAAGAATTATTTAATTTAACTAAATATGTTGGAATATTCTGGTTAACGCTTCTTTTTCATTTCAACCACTGCCTATTAAGGCTCGTTGCTGTCAAGAAAGCAATTATCACAGAAACTATCGTCGTGTAATTCAAGATGATGGCCTTAATCCAAGTTTGAACAAAGAACAAATCGTCGGTCTTCAGGAATGAATGAACGAACCAATTACGATGTCATTGTCGTCGTTAACGAGATTTAACGGAATCGATGACCAATCGATAATTTGCTTGACCTCTAAACTATTCCAGATAGAGTTTTATTTACTTCAAACTGACGAATGCAGTTGTAATTGTGCTTATAATCTCATTAATGTATTTTATGGAGAAATTGAGGAAAACTAAACATTGATTCTTTTAATGTTTTTGGACAAATGCATTTTAGTTAAGTTTATAAACTAAGTTAATTTTCAAAAAAACCTTTTTTTCGCCTTTCAAACACTGGGTTCGATTAACAAAAGCGTGGTAGAGCAGTAGAGACAATTTATTAGAAATAGTGATCCTTAAGGACTATACCAAAGTTCATTAAAACAATTTATTAAAATTCATCCTGTTGCGTATCTAATTTATTTAGGAATGTATCTGTGTATTCTACCTGCGATCTTTTAATGGTTACCCAATGTTGTCTTTAATTAGCACAATTATGCTAAATTTAAAGGATTCAAAAGAAAAACATGTTGGCCAACAAAATAGAGTCTTCCAGAAATACAATTAAGGAGCAGCAAATACCACTTCTAATATCAAATAATTTGTACGAAACGTCAACATGTCCTAATAAATTCATTTTCAATCGACACGTTCGTTTAATATCTTATAAGTGAACTTAAATCTGCAGTATGACTCCACAACAAGTAAATGTTAAGGCTGAGAATTTTACAAATTTTTGTATTCGAATATTCGAATATTATTGGAGTATTTGAGTATTCGAATAATATTCAAAAAATCAAATTATTTGAATGTTCTACTATTTGAATGTTGAATAATTTGAATAACTTATATTGAAATTATTCGAATTCCGAATATTCGATTATTCGACTATTCGAATTATTCGAATACGATTCGCAGCCTTAATAAATATAGTCGGGAAAGAGTTGTCCATACAGAATATCCTATTAAGGATTGACAGTCAGGCCACAAGTATACAAAATACAGGATATCACTTTTTCAAAAGTTACAATCACAATAGATATCCCTGATTTGAGCAAAAAGTTACTTTGGAAATAAAAAAAAAATGATCTAGAAAAATTTGGAGATTAATTACAATTTACAAAACTTAATAGAAGAGGAAAAAAACAAAAAATAATTGTAATTGGAATAACTCGGATGTTGCAAATTCAAAATGTGTCATCTAGCTGCCAACTGTCAAAGAAATTCAACATTAAAGCAAGAAAAATCTTAAGCTAGGCAACCCAATATACACACAAAAAGAAATCACGTGAAGTAATGTCGTTATAAAAAGTTGCGATTATAATTAGATTGGATGGATCGAAGTTCAAGAAGAAAAAAGAAAATAAGCATTTTAACAGAAAAAATAAACAAATGAATAAATATTCGACTATTTACTTTTCTTCTGAAGCTTAAAAGAAACAAAATTTCGGAAACACTGAAAGGAGAAAAGAAATTGGTAGATAACGATTTTGATTATTTTTAACAATAATGAAGCATTGCATACCTATCCAAAAAAATATATATTAACGTTGTTGGATAAGGGTCGCTTAAAAACGTCAATATACCATGAATTAAAAAAATTAAATTAGACAAAGAAATAATAGTACATTATAAACGATACTTCGACGAATGCTATTAATACTGAGAATCATTTGCACACGAATGAGCGTGGCAAACGAATTTTGCAATTATCGGAGGTAATAGTAGCCATTATAGTGAATGTATACTACATTTTGTCCACGACTACAAGTACTAACAATTTTTATTATAATTTAACAACGCTATTAAAACCATTTGGTAAGACTATATGTTAAACGAAGTGGTAGAACTTTAAACATTTGCGAATGGGCAAAACAAGTTTTAATGCATCAGTCTTTCAATATTTTGTAAATTATTTGAAGAATATTTTAAGTTCTGCTAGAATTTTACTAGAATTTACTTCATTATACAAGCTCTGTAAACTTAGCAATCCAAAGAAAAGGAATCTTTAAAAAAGGTATATCAAAATAAAGTGCTTTTTAGGTGTTATTTTAGTATGCTAAAAATAATTTTAGTGCTGAAATGATATTATAGGAAAATAAAAAATAATGCTGGATTGCTTAATTTTGATAACTTGGCGGTACACAAGTGGAAAAATAAAGTTTTCTAAAACAATTATTAATATAGAAATTAAGTGCCATTTAAGTGTTAATTACCAAAGTACAAAATAACATAAAAAATTAAAAAGAATTAAAAATTAATCTCCGCCCACAATAATTTTTATATCCATAGATACGTATTTCGGCAGCTAAGCTGCCATTTTCAGTACAGACACCACCTAGTTAAAAGCACTTCACAAAATGCAACTGGTAATTTCTCATAAAATGAAAAATATTAATATTACACAATGTAAAAAATTCAAAACCTTATTACCATCTGCACTTGTTTCAGAAAAAGAAAACATAGTTGTTAATCAATCTTCTGAACATTTCAGTGATACAGAATTAGCATTTCTAAATAGAGGTTTAAAATTTAATTTACCGTATCGTAAACCACCGACCATGGATATTGTTGTGTGTATTGAAAGCGCGATTAGTTCTTTGGATGAAATTAATAAAAACTTCACTAGAAATGCTTGCAAAAATACAACTTGAAAATAATTTAAATAATTCAATAAAAATTGTACCACATAATGAATATTATAATATCCTTGAGAGGTTAAGAAAGAAAAACTGTTTCTATTTAAAAGCCGGCGAGGGTAATAAGATTGTGCTTTTAGGAAAATTCGATTATTATAAAAACTAATAAACATCGGTCTGTACAAGAAACTACCCCGAAACCAAACCAAAGTTAATTAAAGCTGTCCACGACAGGATTAAAGAATGTCCCAATCTTATTACCAAACAAAATAAATTTAAGGTTAATGTATCTAACCCCTCTGTACCCAAATTGTACGTTCTTCCCAAAATAAACAAGGCAGGTAAATCGGTGAGACCAATCGTGTCGGTATAAACTCACCCACTTACTCTTTTTCGAAATGGTTGAATAGTGAGCTCAGTGCACTTCCCAATCTTCAAGATAATTTTTCGGTAAAAAACTCAATGGGTTTATAAATAAGATTAAAAATATTTCTTTACAAGAAAGAGAAATTCTGGTCTCTTTTGATGTGCCCATACCTGAAACACTTACTTATTTGCGGGAACTACTGACAATAATGTAGATAAAGAAAGGAATATGTGAGGTTTACATCTCTTTGCATGCCTCAAATAAATGGCGAGTTTTTTTGAACATGTTCAAAGGACCGCAATGGGAAACTGCCCTATGAGTAAATTCGAAAATAACGTAAGTGAGGATAAACAGTATTTTCCAAGAATTTGGTTGCGTTATGTTGATGACTTTTTACTATTTTTGATACCAAGAAATGTAATTTGGAAGATTTTTTAAATAAATTAAATTCAAAATTTGATAGCATTAAATTTACATACGAAAAGGAAGAAAATGGTGCGATACCCTTTTTAGATACTCGTATAATTAGAAACAGCAAAAATTAATTAAAAATTAACATTTATCGTAAAGATACAAATACAGGCCAGATTATAATTAACGAATCACAACATTCAGTACAACACAAACTCGCGGCTCTAAATTTCAGGAAACAGGTCCAAAATTTTCAATTTGTCAGCCATTTGTCGAAATAATGTTTCACGAAGAAATTCTTAAAAGCACAAATCCATTGGAATGGTGGAAATCTCAACGGAATATTGAGGTTATTGATAAGTTATTCCCGATTATTAAACAATTATTAACTGCTGCAGCTTCTTCAGCCTCTGTTGAAAGGATATTTTCAACATTTGGTTTAGTTCAATCTAAACTTAGAAATCGCTTAGGAACTGAAAAAGCCGCTAAATTAGTTTTTCTTTATAAACACTCTAATTAAAAAATTAACTTAAAATGTCTCTTTTAAGTGCCTGAACCATGTTTTATTTTCTTTTTAAATTTAAATTTAGTTTACCTACATATTCTTTTTAAGCAGGTATTTTTAGATATGTAGATAATCTAACATTAAATAAATTGTTCTTTTTATTTGAATTTTCTGAAGTTTGATTTATTTAGATTATCACTTTTTTGCATGATTTGATTTAAATAAATTTAAATTAAAAAAATCGTCGCAATCATGGTTAGAGTACCTTTTCAACTTCAATTTCGGAAAAAGTAACATTAATTTCAGAAAATGTAATTTGAATTTCAGAGAAAGTAAACTTAATTTCGGAAATAGTAAGTTGAATTTCGGAAAAGATAATTTTAATTTCGGAAAAAGTAAATTTAATTTCGGAAAAAGTAAATTCGATTTTGGAAACAACAAATTCTCCAGTGTTAACGTTTGAACATTATTATGTTAACACAGTGGCCCACCGAAAATTTCCAATGCAGTTTTTGACTAAAGAGCCAAAAACCTTTTTCACTTTCCTAACAATCCTCGAACAGGTCAATTTTGGATTTCAAGGTGATATCTTTACTAATTTCAAAGAAGATGCAATTATAAGAGCTAATCGTAAGTTTTGAGTTTTAAAAATGTGATTTAAACCTTTAGTGCAAACCGCATCGAAACGCATTTTTACATCTTTTCCTTGAGATAAAATTGATGTTAGAGTCAGGGTTGATAAAAATCATGACTAAAAAAAAAATCACGATTTTTTCTTAAACAATCACAATTTTTTGATTTTTATTGATTTTTTAACTTTTATTATCTTTTTACATAGAAAATGCAATAATTGACATTAACAATAACGAATAATTGAAAATAACAATAACGACTAAGATACGTCTAGTTCAAACTTGCAAATGAAATAACTTATGTGTAACGTAACAGTAAATAAGGTTGCACCGCCTTGCACTTTCATTTAAACAAAAGAAATTCCTCTCAGAACTTGAAAATTCAGCTGTCTTTATAATGCGGGGATGACGCGATACCATAAAGAATTTATTGGGAAACCCGAAAGGTAAAGTTAAAGTTGAGCAGAAATCTGGAATTTATGAAATTAAGTGTAATGAATGTGCTAATAAATATGTATATTGGATAAACAAAAAGAAATATATTAACGCGCTTTAAAGAACATTTAAGTCACTACAGGTATAATAAGTTTGAGAAATTAAGTGTTACCCAACATATTTACAATCCTGGACACAGTATTATTAAGGATAATTTAAAACTCATTAAGGAGGTATCAAATAACAGGGAATTAAATTATGAAAGTATTTTTACTTCGAAAAAATAAAAATAATTTAATGAATTCGGGTAAAGGGCCAATACCTAGTTCCGTATTATTTGATTTACTTTAATTTGTAGGTTGTTTTCTAACGGTCTATATTTAGAAATATATATAATATACGAAGGCTGTCGGATATTAAATGTACAAGCCAAAATTTCACTAACATACATATTTAAAGAAAATATTTAATATAATTCTACAAAAAACTACCCACTTTTGTTTATTTCTCGACATATTCTCCATAAAGATTGAGACATTTATCCCAGCGCGACAGTAGTTTGAACATCCCTTTGTGATAGTGGTGCCTGTCAAATTGATTAAAGTAGTCCACAACTGTGTCTTGCAATTCCTGTTTATTCGCAAAACGTTTCCCCGCCAAAAATTTCTTCAGGGGTCTGAATAAATAAAAATCGGAGAGAGCCAAATCGGGATTATATGGCGGATGTTGGAGGACCTCCCACTTCCGCTGTTCAATCACTCCTTAGTTTGATTTGACGTGTCCGGTCTTGCGCCATCGTGCAAAAGTTTAACTCCTTGTCGTAATCGTCCTGGCCTTTTCCTTCTAATGGCTGTATGCAATTTCTGAAGAGTTTCACAGTATCTGTCGCTGTTAATGATTGTGCGCGGTTCAAGGAATTCACTGAGCAATAGACCTTCACTATGCCAGAACACGGTAGCCATGGTTTTGCGGGCAGATGGTTGAGTTTTGATTTTTTTGTGAATTGGGGAATCTGGATGTTTCCACATCATGGACTGTTGTTTTGACTCTGGAGTGAACTCATAAACCCAGGTTTCATCTCCGGTAATGATGCTTTCAATGAAAGAATCCCCTTCTTGTTGGTATCGGGTGAGATGCTGAAGTGACGCACTCATTCGATTGGTTTTGTGGTTCTCAGAGAGCATTTTCGGCACCCAGCGAGACAAAACTTGGCGAAAGTTTAGGTCGCATATTTTATGGACACAACTCTTAGGAATGCCAGTCATTTCCGCAGTTTCACGAACTTTAATGCGACGATCTTCCCTAATCAAACCTTCAACAATTGAGCAGTGATCATCTGTATGTGAGGTCCTTGGTCTGTCTCTGTTCTTCTTCGGATCATCAATCAAATCCGTTCGACCATCTTTAATTTTTTTGCACCAAACGCTGATTTCTTTTCGGCTTAAGACTTTCGGGCCATAAACGCCCTCTAACCTGCGATGAATTTCGCTCTGGTAAACTCCTTCGGCTTGCAAAAATCGGATAACTGCACGCACTTCACACTTGGAATACTCTGCGACTACACACGCCATATTTGTTTGCTTCCCGTAAGCTAGTAAATTGAATCTTACACACAACAACGCTCCAGGCTCAACTACCACGTTTCAACCTATCTAGATATGCATATGACGGCAATATTTCGCTTGCGGTGTTTGTTTCACAGCCACCTGTACCTTTAAAATCGGACTGCCCTCGTATATAATATATAATTATTTTTTTTTAATATTTAAGACAGGGAATCAAATGCTTACAATGGTTCTTTAACTTGGTGGTGTCTGTACTGAAGATGGCAGCTTCGCTGCCGGAATACGTATCTACGGATATAAAAATTATTGTGGGAAGAGATTAATTTTTAATTATTTCTTAAACCACAGTCTCCTTTACTATTTTTTAGCAATGTTGTTGTAGAAAATCGCAGTGCATTTTATTCGCACTCATTTAGAGCCATATGCAAACTTTGCTTTTTCCCGCATGGTATACGAAATATTGTCTTAAGCTACAAATAAGATAGCTAAAACGACCTTGAAATTGTCTCTCTGCCTTATACTGAAATTCAGCTTCAATTTGGTCTATTAGGAGTGAAATAGTATTGACTGCTGTTATGTTGTTTGTGTTGAATTGTTGCACATGCAGGCTGGTTAGTTGAATTCTAGCGCTTTCTCAGTGACTTATCTAAAGTCAATATGTTTGTCGTTGATTGTTTTTTTTTCTCGATAATCCCTGCTGCTCTTCGCTTATCTTAGTCTTGTCAAAGAGCTGTTGTGTTAAGAATCAGAAGAATTCGTTTCACTGAAATACAAATGTTACTTTGTGGAGTCAACCATATTTCCTTTCTCCTCAAGGAACGTGAAGACGCATTATTTTCCCAAAAATGAAGACTTAAAATAAAGATTGAGTTCCCTCTCACCCTGTACACATATAAACTCATACGTTTCGCTTCTTAAACCTAACGCAACTGCAACAGTTTCGCACACGATTAAGTAGGGCGGCTGTAAATCAAACATTTTCCGGTTCCACGCTCCGCCGACAATTTATTCTTTTGTTCTTTACGATTCCGCTACAGAATTCCCGCTTGAACTCGAAGATCTCGCTCTTCAATGCACAGGCAGGCAGCCACCGAGAGAAGCAGGCCGCAAATCCGTTCTCCAACAACAGCGTCGCTTCCATGTCGAAGCCCCAGTTTTCCAAAGATGATTACGGAAGGTAAGTAAGGTCTTAATACTAGTTCGCAATGGGGATTTACCGAGTTGTTTTTAGGCCCGTTAAAGGATCGCTGAGCGAGAGCAGAGGGTATAAGGCCACGGCGTTGATCTGCAAGGAGATTTTGGAACTGTGCGAGGTGATCAATGAGTATGGAGAGCCGCTTTTTCCCAAGAAAGAGAGACCCGATGATCGGATGAAAGTCATTCTCTTTGGCGAGTTATTTAACGTAAGTAAATGTTTTTGTTTACCCCACGCAAATGTTGTAAACTACAACCGCAATTAACTTTATATCAAACGTTCTCTTGTGTAGGTACTACATTTTGTTCCAAACGTATACGTATTTCAATTACAATGCAATTATCGTCAGCGCTGCGAGCTGATATCAATTTTACCAACCTTTTTAATTTAGCGTCAACGATAATTGACATTGCTATGTCTGAAATATGTATTTGTTTGAATATAAAATGGAGGCAAGTGTGTTTGGTAAAGTGTCACGCGAAAATCCAAAATGGCTGCCGCAAGAAAAGAAATTCCCTTGTCAAATTTAACACTCACTCTTTTTTAGGTTCTTCCGAACTGAATACAAATAAATTTTTATGCTTATTTCTAATACAATGCAAACTTTTTTCTGATTTAGCTAAATTCCTGTTTCCGTTTAAGTTTAAGGAATAACATAACCACAACTTGCAAAATTTTGCAAAGAAAGATCTGTCATATATACCTAAACGCTTCTGATCTATCTACTTCGATCACTTCATATTTAGATTTAAAATAAAATTGCTTTACATTTTGTCTTGCAGCTGTACACGTTAATTTCCAACAAACTCGTCGGCGTCCTGTTGAGAGCAAGGAAACACGAAATCATCCATTTCGAAGGCGAGTGCCTCTTTCAGGTGAGCCTCAAAACACACACACGTATTAAACTAAAGTAAGTACTCACGTGTTTTACAAAAAGCGACTCTCAATAATAACCCACCGCGGACACTTTTAAAGTCGTTGTTAATCTTTTGTTTCTAAAACCACCGTGCGAATTTCCAAAAATCTTTTGTTTTTCGTAATGTCACGCCTTAAAAAAAGGTTTGCCAACTTTAAATTCCGCTTTAAATTCAATGAGCACGTGAAAATCCGTTAGAGGACGTCACTCTCAAATGTCACTTCTAACGTCACTAATGTTGCCGAAGTCAATACGTTCGTACTTAATTAAGTAGTCAAACTCAATTAAAAGTTTCTAAGTACGTGTTTCTTCAAAATAGGAACATAAAAAGGATACACTTACTAATATTTTTTTTAGTAACTTTTATACGTGACTTGTATTAGCTGAGTTAAGAATCGATCAATCAATAAAGTTATGATACGGGGATGCTACTGTATTCATTTTAGCACGTAATGCTAAAAAACTTACTACAGTCATTAGTTTTATTTTTATAAATACAAATGCCCCGTGTATCCATAACTAAAAGATATTTTCGAAAAGCGTCATCTGTGTGCTTTATTTAGAACTTCATATATTATGATTAGAGGTGGGCGATACGGGAAATTGTGTATCGAATTTCGATACGAATCCTGTATCGATATATTGAATATCGATACGTATCGACTATCGATAACCGATACATATCGAAATATTGGTTTGAAACGTATCGAAATATCGATACGTATCGTGACCGACTGGTAACTAGTGTTGCCAACCTGATCAAAGCAGAATCCGGATATTAAGTTATATATTTGTATGACTTAATATCCGGATTATAAATAAATTAAATAATGTTTAGTTAATCTGTAATTCGATATTTGGCTAGTTTACCAGTACCCGCTAATAAATCGTGTCTTTTCGTTTCATTTCGATACTCGTGGTAGTTGACAATGATGTTTTTCTTAACTTTCGTATTCTAAGGCTGAGTTTACAGAAAGAAAATCACATATTTAATTACGATTAACTTTTTGATTAAGCTTAAAATTCGTGTTGCCATAGAAATCAAATTGTTAAACTATTGCAATGCATGCTTATATTATTTATTTTAATCACAATTGTTCCCTCCTAATGACACTCCGCCACTGCCAAGGTTCCTTTGTAAACAGTAAATTCCTTACCCTCCTACGGTTGATGTTTGCAGAATTTTGATCCCTACAACTGAGTCTGAGTCATACTCAGTCTAGGAGTATATGGTCTAAGGTTGACACTTAAATTTTAAAGCAACTGGCAACATTGAGTATTGACGTTGCCACAGTGTTCTAATATTGAAGTGTTTGGTTTTTAATTTTATTTATTTAATTTAAAACATCTTGTAATGATCTTTATTGTTTGTAACCGGAAAATGCAAAACTAAGAATGTGTATAATAGCTGCTTTCCATTTACACATATGAGCTACTCGGAGCTCTGGCCATTTGTGAACATGGAAAACGCCAAAAAGCGGCGTTCGTTTATTCAACTCTGTTCACTCTATTTACTCTTTACGCGAAAAAAGCTTTAATACAATTAAGAGTGAGGTAAAGTGCGAAAAAAGTAAATAGAGTGAATAGAGTTAAATAAACGATCGCAAATTCAAAATGTTTCGCGTTCATAATCGATATATTAAATTAGTGGCAACATTGAATGTCGTCAGGGTTACCAGATCTTGGCAATGTCGCCAACTTGTTTATAAAATGTCAAAAATCGTCAATTTCTTTTCGACCATAATGAAATTTAAATGCTTAGTAAATAATACGTATGAATATACCGCACGTTGTGATAATTGAAGAAAAAAGAAAGTTTGAAGTTACAGTTTCTTCACATAACTCAAAATTTCCATTTTGACAGTTCCTGCGATCATCACAGCATCTGTACATTTCAAAGTATGATATTTACAGTAGCGGATAATAATATCTAGACAAGAATTAAACATATCATGCAAATTTAGAAAAATTTGGTAAATGAGGTTTTTAGTAGGTTATGTTTATGTCAAAATGTAAAAAAAAAATTTAAAGCGAAGTTAAATTCTATTAACCGTCAGAATTGCTAGTGATATTTTGCATTTATGTAATATGTATTAACGTCAAATATACATACTCAAGTAAGGTTTACATTGTACAAATAACGTGTCAGGATTTTAATGTCCGCTACTACCGAGGTGGTCATACTTTATATTGCATATTGGTATTCTTTTATCTAGTGTTGGCTACCTTGTAAAACGAAATTACCGTATACCATCTTCAAAATTATCATATTTGATGCGGAATTACCGTACCAAAGAAAAAATATTAACCAAAATGTGTAAAACATATAACCTAAGAATTTGTGTATGATAATTACCTGCACTCTGTAGATTAATTTCGTTTTTTGGGTTTATTTGTGTCTAGAATCACTCTCCGACATTTTGTTAACTAAAAATTCACAGATATCTCAATGCATCAATTACGAAATATACCGAAAATTAGGTGAAACTACATTTATAAGCTTACTTGGTAGTACTTCCCCTGAAAATAATACCTAAGTAATTTCATTAGATACCTGTTGCGACAATTTTGTAGCTGCACTTTTTGTCCAGTCGATGGCGTTATAAATTAACTTTACAATTTTAGAAAATGAAAGTTGAAAAATAAAACTTCTTCTAAATTATCATCGTACGCGTACGCACGGTAACCTTATCAGGACCACACACCGTAATTTGGTAATTACCGTACGTACTCTTGGCAACACTACTCTTATCAAAAACAGTTCAAGATCAAAAATTTCTTGATGCCGAGTGTTAAGTACAGCGTTACTGATTAATTTTAATAATTCCAAGTATATTTAGTTTCAAGCTTTTTAGTATCCATCAACACACGATACTAGGTAACGGCTGCCAAAATGACAATACATACATTCACAATCTTTTTAGACTCTAGAGGGCTATGTTTTTTTTTCGTTAAGTTACATGCGTGTATTTTGATGGAAGTCAAAATCTGACATGAAAAAAATAATGACAGTGTCACGTCGGCTATACTAGCTATATTAGTAAATGCTACGGCTACGGTAGCATGATTAAAGTAAAAAGTAACTTAAAACAAATACATATTTTATTTATAATCCTGTCAAAATGCTAAAAAAAAGCGGAGTAACTAAGCGCTCAATAGGCAAGGCGTTTAATTATTACAAAAAGGAGCGCTCAAATTTCAGAAATGAAGAAATGATAAGCAAGTTGGCGGATATACGTGAAGTAAGTTCTCACATATTTAAGTCAACTTTATTTTCTAATTTTTAATAATATTTTAGATTTCGCGATGTACGATAATTAAAATTTTAAAAGAAAGACTTGACAACTTGAAAATTTATCTTTCTGGCAGACGTAAACATACGGACATATTTACAAATTATGTTTCGGAGGAATTTACAACGATTAATTTGGCAATATAAATTGAAAAATGAATATTTCACTTTGGACAAATTACTTACAGACCCTCGCGATACTTTGGAATTTAAAATCAAAATTATAAAATCTATAGGTTACAAACACAAAATGGTTAACGGATGAAAAGTTTTCTCTAAACAAAAACACGTCGTTGCATCCAAAATTTCTTTTTTGAGCAAATTCTTACATTTTCAAAATTCTAGTGAAAATATAATATTCGTGTACCTAAACGAAACCTGGATCTACCAAAATGAGTTTGCGGTTCGTCGATGGATACACGAAACAGATTTGAAAAGTAACCCAGCCAAAATTAAAAGTGAAGGGAACGTTTTATAATTTTGCACGCGGGAACAAAACTTGGCTTTTTGGAAGGGTGTGATTTTTTACTTGACTCGATGAACAATGACAGAGACTACCACAAAAACATGAATGCAGAAATTTTTCAAGATTGGGTGGTTAATCAGTTTATTCCTGTACTAGGCAAGTTGCAAGGTAAACGTGTGGTAGTGATGGACAATGTACAGTATCATTCAGTGCAGTTAGACAAACTACCCGCATTTTCTTGCAATAATATGGTTGATTAAACACAATGTCAAAATTGAGGACAAATTTACAAAAATGCAATTATGGGATTTAATAAAACCTTTTAGAACTGACAGTAATAAACGTTACGTAGCTGACGACATTTTAAAACAGTATGGACATGAAGTTCCTAGATTATTCCCATGTCATTGTCAATACAATCCCATTAAAATGGCATGTTGGCCTTACTACACCAAAAGCACATAAATTCACAACCTTCATCAAAAAATAGGGTTGCAAATTTATGGCCTAAGGCTCTTTTGAAATATATTCTCAACATGTGGAAAAATTTTTGTAGGCACTCTGAAAATCTTATTTCGGCAGACTGGACACAACAAATGGGAACTAGTTCGTTTGAAAATATCCCTCTCTTCGTTATTTCAGTTGGGGAATCTGATTCCGAATGTTCCGAATGCTAGTGATTCAGATTCCTTCAGTGACATAACGGATGTGGAATAGGGGTTATATTTATTTGGAATCAAAATTTATTACAAAACATACTGGAAAATTCCATTATTTATTATAATATGACACTCAAACTAATCAAATCAAAAGAGAACTCACATATTAAATCTATTTAATATATTGTTCTCAAGACTGAAATGTTTTGGCGATGCTTGATTTCTAAACAACTTGAAAATCAAGATGTGATTGTACTACATTCCGGTGCTTTTTAATTGCTCTAAGCCATGGCACTCCAATAAAACAACGAAGCCTTCAGGATCATTTTAGAGCGAAGCCCATTATTATTGAAGACATGCACAATACAACACATGAGACACGCATAAATAGTTAATCTACATGTACATCGTACAAAAATAATCGATTATCATTGTTATAATTATATTTGTTTATTTAAGTTGCAAACGTTTTATTAACAGCGACGTTACAGACATAAGTACCGCATATTCCGATAACAAATAGATTAAATTTAATTATGATGTGATCTCAGTTCGTTGAAAAATGACGAAGTAAAAGTATTTAAGTTGTCAGGTGACATTTATCAAAATACTTTTAATGCCTTTGACACCTTACACATCAATCCATAGATTACATTATAAAACCTTTATATGATGCGTTATTAAATTGTCGTAGTCAGCAAAATAACGTCTTTTTGTAATGATCAACTACAACAACTTTACTATGTCGGGTAATACGAGGGTTAAACTCAATTTATTGAGAATACAAAACACGGTTCATATTTTCTAGAATTTTATTTTAAATATGCTCGAAGTAATTCCCTTTAGCAATGATACACTTGACCATTCTTTCTTTCGCGGTTCAAGAACTGTCAGCCAATCATCTTTCAGAATACCTTCAAAATAAGCGTAAAGTGCGGCATCAATCTCTTTTTCTGACGAAAACCTTCTACCCCGCAAATTCCTTTTAAGCCCAAAAAATAGCCAAAATTCGTACATTGCTAAATCAAGTGAATACGGCGGATGTTCTATTACTTTAATATTTTTTTCAGCCAAAAACTGGAGAGTTAAAGCTGCCTCTATGGGACCATGCATTATCATAGTGCAGCATAATTCCCTTGTCTGGAACTCTACCGAACACTTCAGGCAAACATTTTTCAGTGTACCATTTCGCTGTAACTGTCTTTTGTCCGTCTAGCTTAATTGCCTTTACTAGGCTTGTACTTCTGAAGAATACCGCATACATAACTATTTTCTTAGCTCGCTGCTTCTTGGTCATTATTGGAGTTTCCTCATTTTCGTTCTTTCCATACAGGACTCTCTTGGCAGGTAGGTACGTCGAAAAAGGGAATGTAAGTTTCGTCACCTGTCACTATTTTGGGAAAAAAATGGTTTCCGCCATTATTTAAGAAATTTAAAGTTTCTTGGGAAATTCTTACACGCTCTGCTTTTTGGAAGACAAAATGGTGATGCGGCACAAAACGCATAACCACTTTTTTTAAATGCAGGTGATCGTGTGTGATTGTTCTAACAGCTGAGGATCCAATCTTGAGTTGATGATCTATTACTGCATAAGTGATTTTATTGTCTTCTTCAATTAATTTTTTAACAGCAGCAATGTTTTTGTCGGTAACAGCACCCTGCATCTTTTTGATGCCGAACAGAGTTCCTTTCGCGTTCAAATTTCTTATAACATCGGTAAATTGTAGCCCATTATCTAAACTCTTTTTTCACTCATAAGCGCTTAAACCTTTTTTAAAATCATAATAAATCATGATTCGAGAATGCTGTCTGGTTAATTCCATTTTTTTACTTGGGTTTTAACGATCGTAACTTTCAACAATTAAACTTCAAATGACAGATAAAGAGTTGCTCTAAATAATACTGTATGTTTTGTTTTGTACGACCTAGTAAATTTTCTTATTCTTAATAAATTCAGCTTTACTCTCGTAGTTATATTATTCATTTACATATTGATTTTAATTTGTCAACGTAAAGGTAGTAAATAAAAAATATTTCACTAATCTGGTACATGGTGCAAAAAAATTGAATATTTTTAAAGCATTTGCATATTTATTCTATATATTGACTCTGTGGTTTCAAATTTTTGGTCAGTGGCATACATTTATTAGCATGGATGACAGAACTTTGTTAAACTCTTGTTACGTGAAGACAATAACAAATATAGCTACATTAGGGACAAGCACCGAGTGTGGTTAAAATGTAGCCCAAATGGCGAAATTTCGCCCGGTCTGATAACCCTGAGTGTCACAATGGTTGAAAATTACAATATGAGTTTGTTTTAGAGACGTGATGATAACGTGCCGGTTATTTTACTGAAGCCGATAGAGGAAATTCGCCAGGAATACCACGGCAAAATAGATTCGGCACTGGAAGTCGTCAGAGTAAATGAAGAAAGAAGGAGTCAGGAGAGAAAACTCGCTGATGATGACGAGGAGACTGAGAAACAAAATTAATTTGTCAATGACCAAAAAACCATTAAAAAATTAAGAAGTTCAAAGTGGCCTTTTCTTTAATAACGAGTTTTGATAAGTTTGTCATTATTTACTTTTCTTCTAATATTATTTATATTAAATAATTTTCTTTTTTTTTTCAACGAATTGTTCAATGTTTTTTTTTAATAATTTGTCTCTTGAAAAATAATTTTTAGAATTGACGTCATTCGACCTCCTCGCGTTTATGTGATCCTGGTAGGAAGATTCAAAACTCGCAGCAAAATTTCCGTCGGAATTTTGCTGCGAGTTATGTGATCCTGGTAGGAAGATTCAAAACTCGCAGCAAAATTCCGACGAAAATTTTGTGCGCCGGATAAATCTCATTCGATCTCCTCGTGTTTATGTGATCCTGGTAGGAAGATTCAAAACTCGCAGCAAAATTCCGACGGAAATTTTGTGCGGCGGATTAATCTCATTCGACCTCCTCGCGTTTATGTCTTCCTGGTAGGAAGACTCAAAACTCGCAGCAAAATTCCGACGGAAATTTTGTGCGGCGGATTAATCTCATTCGACCACCTCGCGTTTATGTCTTCCTGGTAGGAAGACTCAAAACTCGCAGCAAAATTCTGACGGAAATTTTGTGCGGCGGATTAATCTCATTCGACCTCCTCGCGTTTTTGTGATCCTGGTACGAAGATTCAAAACTCGCAGCAAAATTCCGACGGAAATTTTGTGCGGCGGATTAATCTCATTCGACCTCCTCGCGTTTATGTGATCCTGGTAGGAAGACTCAAAACTCGCAGCAAAATTCCGACGGAAATTTTGTGCGGCGGATTAATCTCATTCGACCACCTCGCGTTTATGTCTTCCTGGTAGGAAGACTCAAAACTCGCAGCAAAATTCTGACGGAAATTTTGTGCGGCGGATTAATCTCATTCGACCTCCTCGCGTTTTTGTGATCCTGGTACGAAGATTCAAAACTCGCAGCAAAATTCCGACGGAAATTTTGTGCGGCGGATTAATCTCATTCGACCTCTTCGCGTTTATGTGATCCTGGTAGGAAGACTCAAAACTCGCAGCAAAATTCCGACGGAAATTTTGTGCGGCGGATTAATCTCATTCGACCACCTCGCGTTTATGTCTTCCTGGTAGGAAGACTCAAAACTCGCAGCAAAATTCTGACGGAAATTTTGTGCGGCGGATTAATCTCATTCGACCTCCTCGCGTTTATGTGATCCTGGTAGGAAGACTCAAAACTCGCAGCAAAATTCCGCCGGAAATTTTGTGCGCCGGATAAATTTCATTCGACCTCCTCGCGTTTATGTGATCCTGGTAGGAAGACTCAAAACTCGCAGCAATATTCTGACGGAAATTTTGTGCGGCGGATTAATCTCATTCGACCTCCTCGCGTTTATGTGATCCTGATAGGAAGACTCAAAACTCGCAGCAAAATTCCGACGGAAATTTTGTGCGGCGGAATAATCTCATTCGACCTCCTCGCGTTTTTGTGATCCTGGTAGGAAGATTCAAAACTCGCAGCAAAATTCTGACGGAAATTTTGTGCGGCGGAATAATCTCATTCGACCTCCTCGCGTTTATGTGATCCTGGTAGGAAGACTCAAAACTCGCAGCAAAATTCCGACGGAAATTTTGTGCGGCGGATTAATCTCATTCGACCACCTCGCGTTTATGTCTTCCTGGTAGGAAGAGTCAAAACTCGCAGCAAAATTCTGACGGAAATTTTGTGTGGCGGATTAATCTCATTCGACCTCCTCGCGTTTTTGTTATCCTGGTAGGAAGATTCAAAACTCGCAGCAAAATTCCCACGGAAATTTTGTGCGGCGGATTAATCTCATTCGACCACCTCGCGTTTATGTCTTCCTGGTAGGAAGACTCAAAACTCGCAGCAAAATTCTGACGGAAATTTTGTGTGGCGGATTAATCTCATTCGACCTCCTCGCGTTTATGTCTTCCTGGTAGGAAGAGTCAAAACTCGCAGCAAAATTCTGACGGAAATTTTGTGTGGCGGATTAATCTCATTCGACCTCCTCGCGTTTATGTCTTCCTGGTAGGAAGAGTCAAAACTCGCAGCAAAATTCTGACGGAAATTTTGTGTGGCGGATTAATCTCATTCGACCTCCTCGCGTTTTTGTGATCCTGGTAGGAAGATTCAAAACTCGCAGCAAAATTCCGACGGAAATTTTGTGCGGCGGATTAATCTCATTCGACCACCTCGCGTTTATGTCTTCCTGGTAGGAAGACTCAAAACTCGCAGCAAAATTCTGACGGAAATTTTGTGTGGCGGATTAATCTCATTCGACCTCCTCGCGTTTTGTTATCCTGGTAGGAAGATTCAAAACTCGCAGCAAAATTCCCACGGAAATTTTGTGCGGCGGATTAATCTCATTCGACCACCTCGCGTTTATGTCTTCCTGGTAGGAAGACTCAAAACTCGCAGCAAAATTCTGACGGAAATTTTGTGCGGCGGATTAATCTCATTCGACCTCCTCGCGTTTATGTGATCCTGGTAGGAAGACTCAAAACTCGCAGCAAAATTCCGACGGAAATTTTGTGCGGCGGATTAATCTCACTCGACCACCTCGCGTTTATGTCTTCCTGGTAGGAAGACTCAAAACTCGCAGCAAAATTCCGACGGAAATTTTGTGCGGCGGATTAATCTCATTCGACCACCTCGCGTTTATGTCTTCCTGGTAGGAAGACTCAAAACTCGCAGCAATATTCTGACGGAAATTTTGTGCGGCGGATTAATCTCATTCGACCTCCTCGCGTTTATGTGATCCTGATAGGAAGACTCAAAACTCGCAGCAAAATTCCGACGGAAATTTTGTGCGGCGGATTAATCTCATTCGACCTCCTCGCGTTTTTGTGATCCTGGTAGGAAGATTCAAAACTCGCAGCAAAATTCCCACGGAAATTTTGTGCGGCGGATTAATCTCATTCGACCACCTCGCGTTTATGTCTTCCTGGTAGGAAGACTCAAAACTCGTAGCAAAATTCTGACGGAAATTTTGTGCGGCGGATTAATCTCATTCGACCTCCTCGCGTTTTTGTGATCCTGGTAGGAAGATTCAAAACTCGCAGCAAAATTCCCACGGAAATTTTGTGCGGCGGATTAATCTCATTCGACCACCTCGCGTTTATGTCTTCCTGGTAGGAAGACTCAAAACTCGCAGCAAAATTCTGACGGAAATTTTGTGCGGCGGATTAATCTCATTCGACCTCCTCGCGTTTTTGTGATCCTGGTAGGAAGATTCAAAACTCGCAGCAAAATTCCCACGGAAATTTTGTGCGGCGGATTAATCTCATTCGACCTCTTCGCGTTTATGTGATCCTGGTAGGAAGACTCAAAACTCGCAGCAAAATTCCGACGGAAATTTTGTGCGGCGGATTAATCTCATTCGACCACCTCGCGTTTATGTCTTCCTGGTAGGAAGACTCAAAACTCGCAGCAAAATTCTGACGGAAATTTTGTGCGGCGGATTAATCTCATTCGACCTCCTCGCGTTTATGTGATCCTGGTAGGAAGACTCAAAACTCGCAGCAAAATTCCGCCGGAAATTTTGTGCGCCGGATAAATTTCATTCGACCTCCTCGCGTTTATGTGATCCTGGTAGGAAGACTCAAAACTCGCAGCAATATTCTGACGGAAATTTTGTGCGGCGGATTAATCTCATTCGACCTCCTCGCGTTTATGTGATCCTGATAGGAAGACTCAAAACTCGCAGCAAAATTCCGACGGAAATTTTGTGCGGCGGAATAATCTCATTCGACCTCCTCGCGTTTTTGTGATCCTGGTAGGAAGATTCAAAACTCGCAGCAAAATTCTGACGGAAATTTTGTGCGGCGGAATAATCTCATTCGACCTCCTCGCGTTTATGTGATCCTGGTAGGAAGACTCAAAACTCGCAGCAAAATTCCGACGGAAATTTTGTGCGGCGGATTAATCTCATTCGACCACCTCGCGTTTATGTCTTCCTGGTAGGAAGAGTCAAAACTCGCAGCAAAATTCTGACGGAAATTTTGTGTGGCGGATTAATCTCATTCGACCTCCTCGCGTTTTTGTTATCCTGGTAGGAAGATTCAAAACTCGCAGCAAATTCCCACGGAAATTTTGTGCGGCGGATTAATCTCATTCGACCACCTCGCGTTTATGTCTTCCTGGTAGGAAGACTCAAAACTCGCAGCAAAATTCTGACGGAAATTTTGTGTGGCGGATTAATCTCATTCGACCTCCTCGCGTTTATGTCTTCCTGGTAGGAAGAGTCAAAACTCGCAGCAAAATTCTGACGGAAATTTTGTGTGGCGGATTAATCTCATTCGACCTCCTCGCGTTTATGTCTTCCTGGTAGGAAGAGTCAAAACTCGCAGCAAAATTCTGACGGAAATTTTGTGTGGCGGATTAATCTCATTCGACCTCCTCGCGTTTTTGTGATCCTGGTAGGAAGATTCAAAACTCGCAGCAAAATTCCGACGGAAATTTTGTGCGGCGGATTAATCTCATTCGACCACCTCGCGTTTATGTCTTCCTGGTAGGAAGACTCAAAACTCGCAGCAAAATTCTGACGGAAATTTTGTGTGGCGGATTAATCTCATTCGACCTCCTCGCGTTTTTGTGATCCTGGTAGGAAGATTCAAAACTCGCAGCAAAATTCCGACGCAAATTTTGTGCGGCGGATTAATCTCATTCGACCACCTCGCGTTTATGTCTTCCTGGTAGGAAGACTCAAAACTCGCAGCAAAATTCTGACGGAAATTTTGTGTGGCGGATTAATCTCATTCGACCTCCTCGCGTTTTTGTTATCCTGGTAGGAAGATTCAAAACTCGCAGCAAAATTCCCACGGAAATTTTGTGCGGCGGATTAATCTCATTCGACCACCTCGCGTTTATGTCTTCCTGGTAGGAAGACTCAAAACTCGCAGCAAAATTCTGACGGAAATTTTGTGCGGCGGATTAATCTCATTCGACCTCCTCGCGTTTATGTGATCCTGGTAGGAAGACTCAAAACTCGCAGCAAAATTCCGACGGAAATTTTGTGCGGCGGATTAATCTCACTCGACCACCTCGCGTTTATGTCTTCCTGGTAGGAAGACTCAAAACTCGCAGCAAAATTCCGACGGAAATTTTGTGCGGCGGATTAATCTCATTCGACCACCTCGCGTTTATGTCTTCCTGGTAGGAAGACTCAAAACTCGCAGCAATATTCTGACGGAAATTTTGTGCGGCGGATTAATCTCATTCGACCTCCTCGCGTTTATGTGATCCTGATAGGAAGACTCAAAACTCGCAGCAAAATTCCGACGGAAATTTTGTGCGGCGGATTAATCTCATTCGACCTCCTCGCGTTTTTGTGATCCTGGTAGGAAGATTCAAAACTCGCAGCAAAATTCCCACGGAAATTTTGTGCGGCGGATTAATCTCATTCGACCACCTCGCGTTTATGTCTTCCTGGTAGGAAGACTCAAAACTCGCAGCAAAATTCTGACGGAAATTTTGTGCGGCGGATTAATCTCATTCGACCTCCTCGCGTTTTTGTGATCCCTGGTAGGAAGATTCAAAACTCGCAGCAAAATTCCCACGGAAATTTTGTGCGGCGGATTAATCTCATTCGACCACCTCGCGTTTATGTCTTCCTGATAGGAAGACTCAAAACTCGCAGCAAAATTCTGACGGAAATTTTGTGCGGCGGATTAATCTCATTCGACCTCCTCGCGTTTATGTGATCCTGATAGGAAGACTCAAAACTCGCAGCAAATTCCGACGGAAAATTTTGTGCGGCGGATTAATCTCATTCGACCTCCTCGCGTTTTTGTGATCCTGGTAGGAAGATATTCAC